>OX387240.1:152269235-153558706 GCA_947561735.1 Cenchrus americanus | reverse complement strand
AATACTTCTGGCAATTAAACAATTGTGATTAATTCAACAGAGGTGCATTTTGGCATAACAAGACAAGATGTAGGAGTTGGGCACAAAAAAAAGATTATTTTTGTCTACAAAAATCATCTAGGCAGATTCTGCATAATTGGAAAACAATTTATATAAAACTATTTACACCATAACTTTGTGCAATTTTTGGCACAGGAGCTAGTAATGACCTAATACACAACATATCCAAAAATTGCAAACAGAGGATTTGTAGATTTCGAGATATTGTAGATCTAGGTTTGTCACATTCCTATTTTTCATGCCAAAAATATCAAGAATCAGACCATGCGAGTATAACAAAAGTTGTAGTACTCTTAACAATGAAATCAAAAAAATTGAGTTTGCATTTTTCTGAATTTTCTACGATTTTCTACGCATTTTACAAGATCAGCAAAACACACTTTACTATTTGAGAATCTATCTTTCGCGCAGGCCCCTGGAAACTTTTCCAAATCCACGCCCATGCCCCTGGTTTGCGCAAAACTCCCTGAAACTTTTCCAAAGCTTGCAATGTGGCCCTTGGGGCATGGAGGGCGGCGGCGCCGGCCCAAATTCTGGTGATCCGGCGGCGGTGTCGGACGGGGAAGGTGGGGAGAGGGGTTAGGGAGTCACCTTGGGTCGATTTGCGCCCGGAGTTGGGGTCGAGGTGACCTTGGGGGTGGCGTGGGGCGGTAGGCGGCGGCGCTAGCCGCGGCTTCCCGACGCCCGGCGAGGCACGGCGGCCGCGGAGCTACACGCGGTCCTCCGAGCTCCCACGGGACCTAGCCAAGGCGTTGGAAGGCTGTGCGGCTGGGGAGTGAGCAGGAACCGCAGCTTGCCCAGGCGGCGTCCATGGCGGACCATGGTGGACCGACGGCACGTGGGCAGGGGGTTGTGTGCGAGGGGAGGGCGACGGCTTCCTTTATAGGTGACTCACGCACCTACAAGTACCCAGTGGACGACGGGTACCTCGGTACGTGCGCGACCGGACGGCGGCGGACAAACCGGCGGTCCAAGGAGTGGTGCACGACCGGCGAGTGAGGGCTCTCCACGCGGCGTGCGGGACTTCAAGGGCGGCCTCGGGGCGCGCGGCGCCTTGGGAAGGCGCGCGGCCTCGGTTGGCGCGCGGCTCGGATGCCAAGGCGGCGGTACGGCGCGCGGCGCGCGCGGGCGGACAGGCGCGGCGCGACGTCGCGCTCCAGCGTGGCGCGTTGCGGTGCAGGCGAGTTTGAACCAGATTTACAACCAAAATTTGAACTGAAGTGCACCGAGCAGTGAATAGCAAAGTTGTAGATCTCACAACCCTTTACAACTTTTACAAAGGCTCGTAGGTGTTTTTCTCAATGGTTTTTGCAGGAACGGCTTGCCAACTTTGAATGTCGCCATGTCTCGGTGAACAGGAGGTACTGCCGGTTGACCGAGTTTTTCACCCTTTTCCGCTCAAAATTTGAAATGCCATTCTACACGAAAGTTGTGTCCCTCAACAAGCTGGACAACTTTCATAAAGGTAGATTTTGAAGTGTCTAGGTGAAATTTGGAGAACGCAGCAAAAGTTCCGGAGGACACTCATCGACGTCAAGTTTCAAGCGCGGTTCCACCGTGTCTTTGACCAAGGGTTGACCACAGGGTTGTGTCGACTTGGTCAAGGGGGTCAATAGGGGTTGTCAAGTCGGTGTTCGAGGTGATGGCCCAGGTTGACCTAGGTTTGACCACTGTCGGTCGGTTTGACTCAGCTGAGTCGGCCATTAGCGCTAATGATGCTAATTAAAAACCTGGGCGTCACACTGGTTGACCCAGTTAAAACAACGGCGATCACCGATGTTACGTGGAAGTGCATTAAGCTTTGGAGCCTGCTGCTGAGCGTTGCGGAACTGGAAGTTCCCTGAAGGTTTGCCCTGGGATGGCTTCATCGTCCAGCGTCCAGTTGAAGATTGCTGGGATGGGTTTGGAATATTATTTTTCACAAAGCGAAACTTCTTGTTAGTTCCGCTGCCCGGAGCAAAACCGGATGGCCTCTTCTTGTCCCTGTGCGCTTTTTTCATGGCATCCTCTTGGGATATAGCCTTGTTCACGAGCTCATGGAAATTCTCTGGCTCAAGCAAATTCAGTCTCTCATACAACTTTCCATCTAGCCCATCACATAACCTTTCCATCTTCTTTGCATCAGTATCTACGTGATGCCCACCGTATTGGCAAAGGCTGTTGAACTTCTGGGCATAATGGTACAACGTATCAGATCCCTGCCTGAGGGCCAACAACTCCCTCATCTTTCTATCAATTAATCCCTTGGGAATGTGATGACTCTTGAAAGCTTGCTTGAAATCATTCCAAGTGACAGCACATCCTTGTTGCATAGTCTTGAAATGATCCCACCACATTAAGGCTTCTCCTCGCAGTTGCAGGGCTGCGAAGTTAGCTTTGTTCTCCTCAAAGCAAGGCATCACAAAGGCAGAGAACTTTGCCTCGATGGCCTTGATCCAAGCCTCAGCTTCCAGGGGGTCTTCCGCCTTAGAGAAGGTCGGTGGCTTCATCCCGATGAACTGAGCGTATGTGGTGACCTGATTAGGCCCCTCGTGATTGGCCCCATGTGGAGGCCCTCGGTTCATCCGCCGAGCAATATGCGTTGCGTGCGAGGATCCGGCGCAAAGACCTTGGTTTGAGTGGCCATGAAGGCCTCCGACAGCGTCATGGGCGCCCGTTGGGTGAGCTGTGCGTGGGTCCCACCATCGTAAATGCGAGCCTTTATTAGACACATAGCCAGAATCTTACTCAAAAATGATGACAAGTGCAATCATGTATGACAATAGCTCATTTGCATTCACACGATGATGGCAGCAACAGTCGTAAGACATTACGTAGCCAAAATTAGATTCATAGAATCATTCTTCAACACGGTTAGAAGATACGATAACTCCAGTGCCTCGAGTTGGCTTTCCACTTCTTGGCGAATTTTCTATTTCGCATACGCGGAGAAGGCAATGTGTGGAAAATCACCTAGTTGTTTGGCAATCGACCAACACTCACCGAAAACGCCGTAGTTCTCTCATTACTTATGCTGAAATGCTCAGTTTTGGTGAGTGCGGTTATTGTAACATTTTGCACAACTTGGGTAAACAACACGCAACAAGGTCTCAATAACTTGGTTGAACAAATCGAACTCAATTCGAATCACAATATGCTTAAGAATCCTTGATTACTACACGACGGATAAAAGGGTCCAAAGACACTACAAGACTCAAGTCTGAAAACATGTGATACAACAGGGTTACAATGCAGTCACCCTGCATGAAAGCATACTCCTAAGCTGACTATCATAATCATCCCGAAGGTGACACCTAGGAGCACAATTCTTCTTATGGTCGTTCTCTGGCAACCTAGTTACCAACTGAAGCACCACTACCAGCAGGTGAAGCCGGTGGGGTCGCAACGGTGGTCCGGCCTCGACTCGTCCGATCCGGCACCGCATCGTCCCCGCCGCTCCTCCGGAAGTGCCTGGACTGGAGGTAGCGGCTGTAAGGCCACTATGGCCTGTAAGGCTGCAACCTGCACCTCGGCCTCCTCAACCTGCTGCTGCATATCGGCAATGTTCTGTAACAGCATCAATCTCTCAATCTCGTGAGCATCGGCATCCTCCTCGAGGTTATGAACCTCCGCCTCTAGATCCATGATCCTCTGAAGACGGTCACCTCTCTCTAACTCTGACTGGAATCTCCTAGCGCGTAGCCTGTCATTCTCCTGCTGCATCTGAGTAAGTCTAAACTTCAGCTACTGGTGAGTTGTTGATAGCTGCTGCCAATCCTGCCTAGCTGCCTCCAAACGCTGCCTGATTATTGCTGCGGTGTTGTAACGCAACCCCTGAAGTGTGAACACAATGTTGAGACAACATGCTAGTGTCTGAGTGACATCCAGCGGCTCGACTAACAACAACAGCTCCCGAAGGTGATCCATACGATCCAGCCACACCGGGTCGTGAGGACTCACAGCGGGAAACAACCTGAACGGAGCGAGAGCCACCACAGTAGGGTTGTGGTCATAGAAGTCCGTCAACACTCGAAGAGCGGCTGACTCAACGGTCTCGTGGGTAATAAAACCCCAGTAGACGAAGCTCAAGTCGAACCAGTCGGCGTGGTCCGGGTGTGGTAGCACAGTGATGATCACCCTGCAACGGGGAATGCCTAAGCACTCAAACTCGGACACCTCGTAAGTCGGTGGAGTGGTGTAGCCAGTGATGCTGAGTGCTTCCCACGCAAGGCATGGAAAACCCTCCCAGTGCAACCCGTTGGTACAGATCATGCTGTCAGCGTCGAACTAGTGAAACACAGGGAAAGCTATCTGTACAAAAATGTAACACATGTCAGGTCTCAAATAAAACAACATGTCAAATGGTGAAGTTCTGTCAGCTGTGAATTAAAATTCATAACTAAAAGTCCAGAACCCCATAAATTCCCCAAATTTTTGCGGCTACTCCGTATGGTTCTTCTACACACTTTTGGTATTCAAAGGTTGAGCTAGATCAAAAGAAACAGGTGGAAGGATGCAAGGTCTAGGTACTGATTCGTAAAAACAGCAAGGCCTAGGTTCCCTTAGAAAGGTGCAACTCAAGGTGAAGCTATGGTCGAAAAAATTTTGCGAGCAAAAACTAGATTGGGTATGGAGTAACTTTTGTTTAACACACCAGTTTTAAGTACTTCCTAGAATGTGGTGTAAAAACAAGACGAACAAGCTTTTACAAAATTGGGGCAGCATAACACCTAGGCATGAGAGGTACTCTAGTTTATAGAAAACACACACTAGCAAAAATCTTCCTTAGAGAGCATATGGGAGTTCTGTTTTGGATCCATTTTTGTTGTTTCGATTTTTAACATGTATGCAAGACGTCCTATTCGACCTCACATGGCAATCGAGCCAAAAATCGAAGTTAGTGCCGGTGGCAAGGCTTTTATTCATCTCTCCCTATAATATCTAGTCGGGAGCTACACGGTACTCACTTAGCGATTATGAAGCGCTGTTATGTACCTACAGAAAACGAACCTTCCATGCCAGCACGTCACGAAAGCGTCCACATAGATTACCGTTCACTCTAGAAACAACATCCATGCGTTAAGCCACTGCATGGACAGCGTCCAACCTCGGACACCCTCCGTTTGAATAGAGTGTATCCTTGCCTCGCATATTCGACATGCGGAAAGCTCACGTATAAAACACATGGCGATAACACAACTCATAATCAGACGTGAACATGTGATCCGTGGAATGGATCACTCCATCAACCCTCGCAATTCCCGTGATGCGGAATAGCACACGTATGAAACACATGGCTCACTAGTTTGGTTGTGCAAGAAAGTAAGTCCGACAGAAATAAAATGTGCTGGAAGTTAGCAAAATACACCATAGGTTAATAAGCCACCTAAAAGAACCCAAAAATTCCCTCTAGGGCCTCTCGGTCTAGTTTATCTTTAATGAACCAATGTGTTTTGGAAAATCAAACAATCTTGACAAATTTTATTCAAAAACCAGTGATTAAGGTTATTAATTAATCTCTGGTGCATATAATTGCTCTGATGCCAATTGTGACAACCCACCCAGGAAAATACCGTACTACCGCCTAAACCAATCCACTTTGGTCATTAAGCAGTAATAAAGTATCATCCTGTCGTTAGTCGCCGTGTTAACGCTCGGTAAATCACTTATATAGCAACAAGGATCGACATATATGCATTAAAACTCACGCGAAGTCGAGTCCAGAGATAGAACTTAATTAACCACAAAAATTTACCCCGAAGGCTTTAATTATTAAAAATTGAAGTTTTTAACATAACAACGTAGTTCAGAGTTTTTAGAACAACAAATTTGACTAAACGGAAAGCGAGGACACCGCGGGAGGCCAGCCATGATGCCTTCATTCGTCGTCCTCCACCCACTCCAGCTCCCAGCCGGGCGGGATCTCTCCGGGCCACACATCACCAAAGGCATTACCTGGAGCAATAGATTATAGCAAGGCTTAGTATACTAATACTCAGCAAGACTTACCCGTCGGTGATAACTACTTCACCAACTCTAGACATGGAAGGCTTTTGGCCACTAGGTTTCTTTGCTGAAAAGTAACAAAGAGTATGTCCTTACTTTCAAGATTTTAGCACAAGTTCTAGTGGGTTTATTCCTTTCTAAATTAGCCATCTCGTACAGACAAGGTTGTACCATACAATTAATCAAGCATAATATTCATCAAATTCCATCATTAGGGATCCCATGGCTAGTGGAGTAAGTAGTCTCAGATAATGGTGAGAGGCCAACAATCGATTGATTCAAACCTTGCAAGGTAGACCTAAACACACGGTGGGATGCCCCCGCGAGGACAACCACCAAGCGGTTCCCAAAACTCTTCGGGTCGAGATCGAATATTACAGTCTTTGGTGCAGGCTATCCGGTATACCCCGCGAGGCACCCGGACTCACCATACACCACCAGTAGCTAGCCGTGAGGCGCATCCTAAGATGAGTAATAGTAAGATCCCTCGCCGCCTCATTAAGGTACTAGGCTTACCGTTCCCATTCTCGACAAGTGCTTAGTACGTTCAAACACTTAACCCACAATAGCCATGGGACCGGAGTCCACATCCTAGTCTCTTACCACATGAGCGATCCATTTAAGGAGATCTTGTGATTCCTACCTAGGAACCTATTCTCGCGAGTGACATCATCACCCGACTTGTAACGGTCCTATAGCGTAGCAGCTATCGACCTATCATTCTAGTAAGGACACAGGTACCTAGGGATCATGCATCTAAGGTTCCATACAACTCCTGAACTTAAATGCACAAGCATCCATAGATATTGGTATATTCAATTTGAAAGACTGGGTTAAATGCACCGGGGCTTGCCTTCGTCAGCAAAGTTAGCCTGAGCACCCTCGGTGTCTTCGAGTACTTCCACGTATCTTGCAACGGTGCGGCTTCCGCTTCTCCTTCCTCGTCTTCCGAAGATGAGCGAGTAGTTACCGTCAGGAAGATCTACACGGAATGCAATGTAGAGTTCAAGTAATGTGATGGATAGCTTATTTATCTTATCCAACTCTTGTTGGCATATTCACCTGAAAAAATAATTGATTATTAAATTCTTTTCATGAAGGTTATTATTGACATATGTTTTATTCTTTTAATTAAACACTTAATTAAGGTTCCCTTTTATAATTTGTTATTTTATGTGAAGATTTAATGCTTCACCGTTCACTAGTAAAGGTGTGTACAAAGACAATTAATTACATTTAATTCTTTAAACAGCAAGGTGCATTCTTAGATCTTAAATAAGTTTTGCAAACATTTCACAAAAAGGGTATAAAGAAATAAAAGGCATTTTCCTATTTAACGAAACATTAATCTATAAAAGCCTCCAAAGCTTTTATTTAAACAATAAACTACAATAACTCAGTGGAGGGTTTCTCCAGCACCAATACACCCATATTAAGCCACTGAACACACATGCATGCTTGAAAGGGCAAGAAAGTAATTATACCAATAATTACAAAAGGTTAAACACATAATTAAGATAAAAACATATAAAAATAAATAAGCATCTAATTGTCCCAAACTTCCTCACACATGCTCTCTGGTCCTAAACCACCCTAGAAAAGTAGCAAGCACACCTAGAACTACTACTGGTCTTGCATTATTAAATTACAAAGGAAAACATGCATATATTAAGAATAAATACTTATATTCATTCTGAAATTGTGATTAATTTACCAGAGGTGTATCTTGACATAAAAAGACCACATGCAGAAGTTGGGCACAAAAATATAATTATTTTTAGCTACAAAAAATCATCTAGACAGATTCTGCATAAATGGAAAATAATTCATATAAACATATTTGCATCATAACTTCGTGCAATTTTTGGTACAGGAGCTATTCATAACATCACACACACAACATATACAAATATTGGATACAGAGGACCTATGGATTTTGAGATATCACAGATCTAGGTTTTTCACATTTCTATTTTTCATGCCAAAAATATAACAAAAGTTGTAGTTCTCATCACCAGGAGTCTAGCAAAATTTAGTTTGCATTTTTATGATTTTTCTACGATTTTCTAGAGAATTTACAAGATTCAGCAAAATCCTTTTACTATTGAAGTTGCACTTTTCGGCCTAGGCCCCTGGAAAGATTTGGGATCTCACAAATATACCCTTTGTTCACGAAAAAGACCCTGGGAAGATTTGGGGGCTTGCAATGTGGCCCCTGGCCATGGCTGGCGGCGCAGGCGGCCAAAATCCGGCGGGGCGGCGGCGCTCCCGCCTACGGGGGCGCCGCGAGGATGGTGATCTCACCTAGGGCCCGTGGATGCTCGGAGTTTGGGCGGAGAGGCGGCCGACGGCGGCGCACGGCGGTGGCGGCGGCGTCGGCGGCGAGGGTGCGGTGGCTCCGGTGACGGCGCGCAATGCCGGGAAAATAAGCGACGGCGCACGCCTCTAGGGCTCCTAGGGAGTAGGTTAAGATGGTTAGCCTGCCGGGAATACGAGCGAGCAGGCGAGTTCAGCGGGAGGGCGGCAATGGCGGCCGGCGGCTCGGTGTGGCGCGCGGATTGGGGCGAGGCGCTTGGTTTTTATAGGTGAGGCCTCCCCGGTGACGTCGCGGTGACGACGGGGATGCCGCCGTAGCATGACTACCTTGGCCGGCGCGCGTACGGCGGGGGGTGCCGTCGACGGTCCGCGGCGAGCCCCCGGCCGCACGGCGCGGTGCGGCGCGCGAGGCCCCAGGAGGACTCCGAGGAGCCTTGGGGTGCGTCGCATGTGGAGGAGCGAGCTTCGGGCGGCGGTTGGCCTTGATTGGCGCGTGGCGCGAACGCCAAGGTCGGCGGCGCAAGGGCGTGGCGCGCGGCGCACGGGCCGCGCGACGTCGCGGCGCGGCAGCGCCCTGGCCTGAACGTTTTGCTGGTCCACTGTTTGAGCGCATTTTTCTCCAAAAAAATGTACTAAGTGCCTCAAGTGATGAATAGGAAAAATGTAGATCTAGCTATCCTATATAACTTTCACAAAGGCCACCTAGTGTTTTTCTCAACAGATTTTGCACAACAGGTTTGCCAACTTTGAATGCCACTCAGTTTCCGTGAACAGGGGCACTATCATTTGGGCAAGTTTTTCACCTTTTTTCCACTCAAAATTTGAAATGCCAATCTTTACCTATGAAACCTAGCCAATACCGAGGCCAACCAGCGTGGCCACGTCACTGGCTGCTCTCAGTCGTAGGATCGGACAGCAGATGGATCAGATTGAGCAAAACCCCAGCCATTTTTCAAAAACACCCTCATCTTTTCCAAAATCAAACTGCGACACCTCAAGCTTGACGGCAAGCTCGAGGACGGAGAAGCGGACGGCGAGCTCTAGCTTGACCTCGAAGCGCCTCACGCTAGACCTCAAGCTCGACGGCAAGCTTGCGAGGACACCTGCGACGGGGAGAAGGAGGCCGCAGAGGAGGATGAAGACTCCACCGCCAGCACCGCAGGCTGTGGTTTTCCAACATCAAACTGCGACACCGCAAGCTCGACGGTAAGCTCGAGGACGGCGAGCTCTCGCTTGAGCTCCAAGCGCCTCCCGCTACACCTAAAGCTTGACGGCAAGCTCGCGAGGACGCCTGCGGCGGGGAGAAGGAGGCCACATACGAGGATGAAGACTCCACCGCCAGCACGCAAGCTGCGGTCCTACTAGATCTTGCTCGCCCTCATGGCCTCCCTCATCCCCTTCTTCCTCCTCCACCCATATGCCTCCTAAACCGGCGACCTCTTCCTCCACGTAGTCCACCCACCGCCCACCGGTCCCTGCGCGCCGGGTCCGGCCGCATCCATTTCGCCGGTGGTGAGTGAGTGCTGCCCACCGTTCCTGCTGTGTCGATGCGCCCCGTGACCAACTGCGCCACCTCACATAAACCGGAGCTTGGGCGAGGGCACGATGGGGGTCGACGGACAACGAAGTGGAGCAAGGCGACACCGTGCCGCCGGCTGGCCGCGCCTCCTACGACATCGCACCGCCGCCGCCTAGATGTCGTTCCGCCGCCGGCGTCCAAGCTAGTGGCATGAGGAGCAGCACGCCCCTGGAGCCTCCCTTGCCACCGTCCGCCGAACCTGCCAGGCCGTACGTCGCCTGCTCGCTGCCCGCGCTCCACCGGCCGGCCTCATGGCCACTGCACGCCTGGCCGCCGCTGACAACCTAGCCCGAGGGGCCAAAACAGAGACGGATAGAGTTAAGGGAGTCAACAGTGAGAGACGAGGGAGACAGATTGGCTTGCACGTGGCACTGAAATGCGATACACGGCTGCAAATGAAATGGCAGACGTGTGGTTTGTGAATAATAAAGGAACAAAAAAGAATGAAAGGGAGAAGAGAAAAGAAACGGTAAAAAGAGAGAAAATGTGAAAAAGTAATAAAAGTAGAAATAGCTGAGGGCATCATTTGTAAAAAGCTAAAACAAGTCATTCTACCAAACATTTAGTCATACATTTTTGCAGAGACTCAAGTTGTGCTACACGACCCTTAAGCGCCGACGGCCAAGAAGGTAAGTACCGAGCAACCCACCAGAAAAACTTTAAATTCTGACCTGTGCAAAATAACAATTAAATGAAATTTGTTGGTCTAATAAGTTAGTGCTAATCAAAGTTGGGTTGCATTTGTATTCAACACATCGTTTCGTATCCAAAATCAAATTGATACATAACCGATATACTTTTGGCTCAATTCCTTAAATACATCTTAATCAACCACGTAACTATATAGATGACCCATCAAATCACAAAAAATGGATCTCTCGCAGGACAAACCATTAAACTGATTTACACAAAGTACAAGGTTGACTCTTGTAAGAAAAAGCTCCACCACTGGCCATACGCGGCAACGCTGCGAGGCTTTCTAGTCTACATGAAAGTTGTGTCCCTCAACAACCTGGACAACTTTCATAAAGGTAGATTTTTAAGTGTTTAGGTGAATTTTGGAGAACGCGGCAAAAGTTCCGGAAGACATCCAGAGTCACTAGGGTTTAGGTGGGGTTTGACCACACATGTGTGTCAACTTGATCAATAGGGTCATTAGGGTTGGTTGGTGAGATTTTCGAGGTGAAGACCCAGGCTGATCGTGATTTGACCACTGTCAGTATATTTGACCGACAATTAAGGTTAATTAAAAACCTGGGGCGTCACAGCGTTGCCCTTGATGACGAGGCAAGTGGCTGGAGCGGTGGAGCCGAAGCAGATGTCGACGGGATTGGCGAGGATGTCCGCCATGCTCTCCGGGAAGATGACATTGTTGGTCGGAGCCATGGAGTTGTACGAAGAACCTTGGATTCCTCCCCTACCTGAAGCACCAACTGTTAGAGGTTTAGATCTGGACAGCCCACGGGGGTGTTCATCCCTGTGGTTTAGTTTTTCGGCGAGGTGGAATCTAAGGCTAAGAACTCAAAGGTTGCGCATGAGCATAGGAAATACAGAGAACGCGGCGAGTTTATACTGGTTCGGGCCTCCGGAGAGTAAAACCCTACGTCCAGTTGTCGATGTAGATTGCTTGAGGATTGCGTAATTGTACAGGGGTAGCCTTGCCCGCCTTATATTGGCCAGCGGATGAGGTCGTTTCCCAGACACCTGGTCAGTTACGACCTGGAGACCTAAATCTAGATTACAACACTTGCCATATCTGTTGATCTGCTTAGTCGGAATCCACCGATGTCTTGTCTTGCACGCCAAGTCTTGAGGTCTTTCTGGATTAGGTCGTCTGGGAAATCTTCTGGAAGGTCTTCTGGAGGTCGCATGGGCTACCAACTAGGTCGGTTGGTCTCACTTGACAGGTCGGCGGGTCTTCTGGTAGGCCAGACCCACTTGTCGGGGACGATCGCGAGCCTGGTCGGTGGGGACCCAAGGGTACCCATGTCTCACAGGAGTATAGATCTCACTTCTCCCTTAGAACCCTTCAATACGTTGTGATCATCATAGGTCTAGTCATGAATACCTCCATGTAGTGATAGTATGGGGGGAGGGAAAGGGCGAAACCGTGGTCATAACCCTAGATAGATTAGATCGGTTTTTATATCTCTAAGTTGTTGCATGTTCATGTATCGTAGACCCTATGGGCAAGTATCTTTTATATATCTTGTGAGTTTCACAACCCTCTCTAGTGTAGCGCAGTAGTTCTTTAGATTAGTCTTTAGTTAGCGATTGGTTTGTTGACTAGGTAGCGCTAGATCAAACACTTGTAATCCCCTTGCTCCGCGGATTGACAAGAACCTAGGGAATCCCCATAGTGAAAAATGTGTAGGTCCGTACGCTTGAGGATCGTAGGTGGATACGAGTTTTATCCATCAACAAGCCCCTTTTTCTGGCGCTGTTGCCAGGGAGCAAGCCAGTTTACATCGTTTGATTTTGCATTTATTTTTGTTTGTTGCTAACATCTAACCCCTATTACCTAGAAAGCCATTTTGTTTTTGTTTTGTTTTCCTATTTTGTTGTCTAGATGGCGTTCGCCAACCACACCATGGAGGGACCGGAAGATGCGAAGACATTAAAGTACAAGAGTCGGATTCAAAGCTCGAAGGGACCAAGTATGAAATCAAAGCTAGAATCATCGAGATGGTGGCGGCAACCCCATTTAGAGGGATGGAGACGGAGAACCCATATAGACACAAAGCATTTCATGATGCTATGCAATGCGGTGCGTCAAGAAGGAGTTCCCAACGAATGGTTCAAGTGGAATCTCTTTCCCTACTCACTTTTCGTCGAAGCAAAGACATGGTACTCGTTTGCGTCCTTTGAAGTTGAAGGGTATTGGAACAAGTTGACGAAGAAATTTTGCGAGAAGTTTTTTCCAATAAGCAAGGTTCAACATCTAAGGAGGCAAGTGATCACCTTCACTCAAGGAGAAGAGGAAGGGATAGACCAAGCTTGGAATAGATTCCATGAATTGATTGAACAAGGACCAAGACCCGGTTTCTCCGGTGATGTACTCTTGCATACATTTTTCTTTTCCCTACCGCCTAGTTGCATGGAACATGTTCAAATGTGTGCAGGTGGGGATCTCATGGAGAAAACACTCACGAAAGCCGCTCAAGTTTTACAAAAGATTAGCAAAGTGGCAACCATGCGAAGAGATTGGGAAACATGACTCTCGGCAGAGCCGGAACACGATTCAAACATGAAGATGCATGCTGAAATTTCCAAGACGGCAGTCACGGAAGACAAGAAAGAGGAGTCAATCCTGGAAAATCTTAAAGAAGTACACACCGAGAAAGAACTACCCGAAGCGTTGACTTCGCTAAGTCAAATGAAACAAACAAAAGGAGTATGTCAAGTGCAAAACCATTAAGGGAGTTCGAGCAAATGGATTGGGTTCCAATTGATTCTGGAGAAGTATTCGACAAGAGAAGACTGTTCCATAACCAAAAGGGGATGATAAGAGCATTGGAACAGACTTCCCACAGGAAAAGCAAGCGGAAAATTTATACGATCTTGAAACCACAGGTGAGATCTTTTAAAAGCTCTTTAGTGATATGAAGTGGATCCAGATCACATAGCCGAGGTGAAGAGAATCATGGGATTCAAGCCTGAAACATCACCATACGCTCGTCTCGCCGAAGTTTATGCAACAGGATCCGTTCAAGAGGAGAAGATCATACCACACTTGTAACATACCAGAAATTTGAATGTATTACAGTATGTGATTTTCCGTAAAAGTTTAAAACTTTTTGTTTTAGTATGTGTGCTACCAAATTTTGATCCAAATTGTTGGACACTCATCTACAATTCCATATAAAATAAAACCATATAAAAATTATTTTCAAACTTTGGTATAAAATGTGAATTGGAGTTTCTTGGATTTTATTTTGGATCTTCAAATTGAGTGAAGTTAGAATTTGAATTATATTCAAATTCAAACTATATATGAGAGTCGTGTAGACTTGGCCCCCCGGGGTAGTCGTGTAGACTAGGCGTAGAACCGACAGAGCTAGTTGACGTTCCGCGAGTTGTTGACGTCTTCGCCTTCAAGTGTCCGGAGGTGGTAGGAGCCCGGCCTCGGTCACCTTTGCGACCGTGAAGGGACCTTCCCGCAGGGAGCCGAGCTTGTGTAGTCCTTCCGTGTTCTGGATACGACGGAGGACGAGATCGCCAACGTTGAAGGAGCGTTCCTTGACGTTGCGGTTGTGGTAGCGTCGGATACACTCCAGGTACCTTGCTGATTGGACGAGGGCGGCGCGGCGAGCTTCTTCGAGTTCGTCGATGTCAACTCGTCTGCTGTCTTCAGAGACGCCTTCCTCGTAATGCCCCACTGCTGGTGAATCCCATATGACATCAGCAGGGAGGGTTGCTTCGGAGCCGTAGACCAGGAAGTAAGGGGATTGCCCCGTTGGCTTGGAGTGCATTGGGTAGTTCCTTGATCCACTTGCCTCCTTTAGAGTTGGCAGCATCGTGTAGCCGCTTCTTGAGAGCGTCGAGCACCATCCCGTTGGCGCGCTCGACTTGTCCATTGGCCCGAGGATGGGCAACTAAGACATATCGGACATCGATCCCGCTGTTCTCGCAGTACTCCCAGAACTTGTGGTTGTTGAAGTTGGAGCCCAGGTCTGTGATGATGTGGTGGGGTAGTCCGTAACGATGCATGAGTTCATCCAGGAAGTCGAGTACTCTGTCAGCCTTGGGGCATGTGACCGGCTTGACCTCGATCCACTTGGTGAACTTGTCGATGGCCACCAATACTCTGTTGAATCCACCTGTCGCAGTTGGCAATGGCCCAATCATGTCGAGGCCCCGGCAAGCAAAGGGCCAGGTTGGCGGTATGGTGACTAGCTTGTAGGCTGGGACGTGTTGCTGCTTGGCGAAGTATTGACATCCTTGGCACCTTCGACGAGTTCTTCGCGGCGTCGCCCGAGCAGTGGGCCGTAGAAGGCTCGCCGGAAGGCCTTGCTGACCAGCGTGTGAGAAGACGCGTGGTTGCCGCACGCCCTTGTGGATCTCCTCCAAGATGTCCTTGCCTTCTTGCCTGGGGACGCACTTCATGAGTACTCCGGAAGATGCACCCCGCTTGTAAAGCTTGTTTCCAACAAGGACGTAGGACTTGGCGCGGCGGATGAGCCGCTCGGCCCAAGTTTTTGTCCGAGGGAACCTTCGCTCGCCGAGGTAGTCGATGAAGGGTTGCCTCCAGTCCGCGTCGATCATCATGACCTCCTGGCCAGCTGGCGGATGTGCTGGGACAGTGGTCGGTGGCGCCGGCTCCGGGATGGATGGCACGTGAAGCTCATGGCCGAAGACACCCGCTGGTACTTGAGCGCGAGTAGGGCTACTAGTCTACGGCGACTCCGCGTGGTCATCAACCAAGTCAACAAGTCCTAGGACCGCAATAAGGAGAACATGGACGCCTACCGCCTAGAAGTCCGCAAGCTCGAGAACAAGTTCTACTCGTCTCGAGTTTCACCATATCGTCCGCGACAACAACGTTGCGGCGGACGTCGTGTCGAAGCTTGGCTTGATGCCCAGTGAAGCTGTGAGGCGGAGCCCGTGCAGGAGAGCTTTGTACTCGGCTTCGTTGTTTGAGACCTTCCAGAAGATCTGCACGACGTACTTGAGTTGTTCGCTCGTTGGAGAGATCAGGAGTACCCCTGCACCTGCGCCCTCCAGGTTGAGTGAGCCATCGAAGTACATCACCCAATGCTCTGGTCACACGGTTGGAGTAGGTAGCTGATTCTCCCGCCACTTTGTCATAAAGTCGACTAGAGCTTGCGACTTGATGGCTGTGCGTGGCTCGAAGTCGATGGTGAGGGTGCCGAGTTCGGCGCCACCTATCAATGAGCTATCTAGGCCTCGCTTCAAGAGGCAGCTCAACAAGAACGTCGAAGCCAACGTGGATGACGTGGTCGTCAAGACCGAGACTCCGCATACCCTCATCGACTACCTTGAAGAGACCTTCGCATCCTCGCGCGAGTACCGCCGGGAAGCTCAACCCGAACAAGTGCGTCTTTGGCGTACCTTCGGAAAACTACTCGGCTTCATCATCGGCCAATGCGGCATCGAAGCCAACCCCGAGAAGATCTCCGCCATCACCAAAGCATGAAAGCTCCCACGTGCATCAAAGACGTCCGGAAGCCGACCGGGTGCATGGCGGCCATGAACGAATTCATCTCGAAGCTTGGAGAACGGGGGCTCCCCTTCTTCAAACTACTCAAGCACCAAGAGAAGTTCGTGTGGACCCCAGAGGCGGACCAAGCCCTTGCCCAGCTCAAGGACTTCCTATCGAAGCCACCAGTCCTCACGGCTCCTCGCAAAGGCGAGCAGCTACTGCTCTACCTCGCTGCGACTACTCATGTGGTCAGTACTGCCATCATCGTCGAGCGGCAGGAAGACGACCACGCCTATCCAGTCCAGCGCCCAGTCTACTTCGTCAGCGAGGTCCTGTCAGAGTCCAAGGCACGCTACCGGCCGTGCGTGCTTTTGTACGCGGTACTCATCACTTCGCGGATGCTACGACACTACTTCCGGGGAGTACTTGATCTCCGTCGTCACCGACTACCCGCTCGGCGACATTTTGCGGAACCCGTGGGCGTCTCCGCGAGGGGTACCGGGGATCCCGGTCCCGGCCGCCCACGAGGAGCCCGACGGCGCGAGGGCCGACCGCGGCGAGCGTCCTCGCCTTCCTCCATCACCGGCGGGTCGTGCCTCCGATGGAGAGGCCGCTCTACATCTTTCGGATGACGAGAGGAGGCGGACCCCCGTCGCACCGGCGAGGTCGCGGATACTCCCCGACCCCCCTCGGGCGGCCGTACGCGCTCACCCGGGCGCGGAACGCCGTCGACACCCGGATGCTGGCGCGCCCGGACCGGACCCCGTGGGACATCGAGATGCTCCCTACCAGCCCGCTGGTGAGTTCGATTCTTGATTCCGTTTGAGTTCTTGGCGTTGCCTCTGCCTCCTGACGAGTCTTTGTCGTTCCTGCATGCAGATGGTGAGCTTCACCGCCGCGAAGTCCGTTCCGCCCACCCCTGACTCCCGCGCGCTCGGTCGGGCGGCGCAGCAACGGGAGCGAGGGGCGGGTGGCGCGCAAGAGGGAGCGCGCGAGGCGGCACCAAGAGCGCCACGAGCGACGGAACGCGGAGTGCCGGCCGCGCGAAGAACCGGGGCTCTCCTCCTCCCGGGGACCGAGGGAGTACTCGTCCTCGGAGGAGGACGAAGAGGAAGAGGGCGAGGGGGAGGGCCCCTCCGATAGGTGGGAGCCGCGCCCCCGTCGCCGGAGCCGGCGCCGGCGGCAAGGGCGGCATCGCCCGGGGCGGGCGCAACGGCGCCCGCCGCCGGCAATCGACAACAAGGGCGGCGCGCGCGCGCGGGAGGCGCCGGCGCGTGCGCGGAGGCGCGCACGGCAAGCGCGCCCGCACGCGCGGCAAGCGTGCCCGCGCGCGGGCGGGGCCCGCGCGCGCGGTGGCGTCGTCGGGGAGGCGCGGCGGCGGGCGTGCCGGCCGCGCCGGCCTCGTCCACTGAGGCTACGAGGAAAAGGAAACGCGCCTTTTCCTCTTCGAGGTAAGGAACTCGCTTTTTCGCTTGGTTTGGTTTTGTGACGATCAGGCATTCTAACTTTTTGTTTGTGCTTGCGCAGGGTGGTGCCAACTGTGCCTCCCCTCGCACCGGCCAAGGTGCTGAGGGCGGACGCATCCATCCCCACCCGGCGGCGCACGTCGAGGGCGTCGCGGGCGGGGGCAAGCGCGGCGGCGGGCGAGAGCTCACAAGGCCGGGCCGAGGCTTTGAGGCCTCGGCCGGCGGATCGACCCGCCGTGGCGCGGCCGGCGGTCGCCGAGGAGCGGCCGGCGCCGGCCATTGTAGGGACGCGAGCCGCGGCGGCGGCCGGCCGTGGACCGGAGGCGCGGCCCGCGGAGGCTGCCGCTACGGAGGCGCGGTCCGTGGCGCCGGCCGGCAGAGGGGAGGGCGGAGCGGGTGCAACCCGCGGCGGCGCCCGTGGTCGCGGCGGCACGGCGGAGGTGGTGGCCGCGGCGTTGCGTCGAGCGCCCCGCGGCCACGGAGGCGCAAGTGGAGGCGCCGGCGGAGGCGGCGCAAGGGCGGCGCCCGCCGGCGGTTCCCGGGCGGAGGTGGTGGAGGTCCCGGATGACGACTCCCCGCCGCCGGGTGGGATCGGTGGGCTAGCTTCCACACACGCTCCCCCGAGCCCCGGAGGGGGGCCCTCGTGAGGCGGCACGAGGGTCACATGGTGGCGGGGGACCTAGGACACCGCGCCGAGGCCTCGTCTTCCCCGCGCCGGCCACCCCGCCCCGAGTGGAGGGGGCCGCTAGTGATCCCCCTACGTTTGCCGACGCCGGGGGGGGAGCGGGAGCTCGGGAGAGAGCTCCGAGCCACGCGCGCCACGCTCAACCGCGCGCTGAACGAGGCGCTGAGGGTCCATGGCGGCCCCGCATGGCGCGTCTTCCAGGTAGGGCGTCGTTGCTCGTTTTCTTCTTTCTCTCATTTTTGTGCGCGCCTCCGTGTCGTAGCGCTTACGGGTTTTGATTTGCGGGTGCCGGGAGCTCGAGCGCCACGCCCACGACAAATACGACACCTTCGACCGGGTGAACGCCGAGCTCCACCGGCTCCGGGAGCGATGCGGCGCTTTCGACGCGCTTGCCGACGCCCTCGGGACCCCCGGACCGGGCCGGCGTACGGGCCATGGCCCGGAGCGACGAACTCCCCGAGAGCTCACGGCGGGACCGGCGCGCCGCTCCGGCCCTCGAGCGGGTGCCGCGCAGCCCTCATCGACCGTGATGAGGCGCCGTGGCGGGGCACGCTCGGACTGGAGAAGATGCGGACGCCGGCAACCAACTGGGAGGCGGAGGTGGCCAACGTCCGCGGCGAGAACCGGGGGCTCCGCTCGTCGCTCGAGGGGGCACAAGCGCGGCGGCGCCGGCCGAGGAGTGGGCACGCGGGCCGGAGCAGCGGGCCAAGGAGGCCGACGATTTGAAGGCGCCCTCGACGCCAAGGTTGCGGCGCTCGCCGTCGCCGAGGAGCAACTTCGGGGCCGGGAGCACACCGCCCGCCAAGGGGCCGAGGGGCGGCTCCGGCGGGGAGCAAGCCGCCCTCGTCGACGCCGGCCGGCGCCGGGAGCGAGGAGCGCGTCGCTCGCGAGGCGGCACGGGGAGTCGCCGGAGGAGCGGAACACCGCGTTCACCACGGCGGAGGGTGAGCTCATTGTGCTCAGCATCACAAATGCGAACAATGAGCTGGCCCTCCAGGAGCAAGGTGAGACCGTCAAGCGCCTCGAGCTAGTGGTCGAGGCCGTGCGCCGCGACCTCGAGGCGGAGAAGAAGCAAGTCGAAGGTGAGCCGTCGCTTGACTTTTGTTCGGTTGGTTTTTCGTTTGGGAATTTGCACTCCCTTTTTCTCGATTTCTCTCTTGTCTTGGTGACTCCAGGCTTGCGCACCGCTCCGGGGCACGCAACCGGGCGGCCGAGGCGCCGCAGCTTCCTATAACTCCTCCGAGCAGAGCCTGCGAGGAGTTGCGTGGTGCGGCCCCGGAGACCGCCGGGCCATGGAGGAGGGTGAAGCACGGGCGGCGGCTCGCCGGCCGCCCGCCCGCGCGCCCTTGGCGGCCACGTCACCAAGCGGATGCGCCGAGCGCCGCGTCCGGGCGTCCGAGAAGGCCCTCGGAGTGGTTCGATCCCACTACGAGGTCAACTTCGAGGCGCCGGCGGAGGGCTACGTCGTTCCGAGAGGGTGTTGAGGACGAGGTGGCGATGGAGCGTGTGGACGCGCTCGCCGCCCGACGCCGCCGGTCGCTCGGCCGAAGCCTTCGAGGAGTTCCTCTTCCGGACGCCGTTGACGCCGCCGCTCCTCCCGCCCCGAAGACCAGCGGGCACTAGGCCCATTTTTATGTGTGTATCGTATTCGGCCTCGTGGCCTTTGTAAATGAACAAGTTGTTTTTAACGTAAACATCCGTCGTAATGAAGTCTTTTGTTTTGTACGCTTTTTGTTTCTCCTTCTTCCCGAGTAGATTCTAGTTAGGGGAGTTTGATTTTCGCGGGGGCCCGCTGGGTCGGAGGCGAGAGAGAAGGGCCATATCCACGCGGTGTAGGCTATCTCGGCTCGCACGCTCCTTCCGCCGGGCCGCCCGCGCCCGTTCGAATCGTTGCTCGTAGTTGAAGTAGAAAACAAACTTAGCGCGCGTGAGTTGTTTCGTTTTTCCGCGAAAAATGGGACCATTTTGGGGGGGGGGGTGCCCCCCCCCCCACGTAGCCCCCGAGGGTAACTTGGGTTTCAGGGGAAAACCGAGTTGCCCTTTTGAAGGACCGATAAGGCGACCAGAGAGGGGGGGGGGAGTGAATGGGAGCCGATAAAAATTCTTCTCGAGGGAGATTGGAACTCCGACAAGACGAACTAGCTCGGTCGAACCCCCGAAATCACACGCTCCGCACTTCTACCTCCCGTTTGCCAAAACCACGTAGCCACCGGAGTGCTACGGGTCCTAGGAACAAACTCTACCAAGCAACCACAACACACACGCAGCACCGACGGCGGAAACAACTCGAAAGCCGGCTAACCGAGGGGGCGGTTAGACCGGGTATAGGGGGCGGTTAGACCGCCTCCACACGGCAACCAAGAAATCCTCCGAAACGCCTCTTCCGAGCACCAAAACACACCACGGTTTCACCAACGAGAGATCTCTGGTCAAGGCCATGCTAGCTACCGGGAAAATCTTGGCGAAAACCAAAACTTCACCCAAGGGCCTAGGGGCGGTTAGACCGGCTACCCGGGGCGGTCTAACCTCCTGTACCCAAGAACGAACTCCAACCAAGAACACCTAGCAACTGCACGAGAACGACCCCAAATTTCACCCGGACACTCCTCCGATCAAGGCGAACGAACTCACGAGAGGAAAATCCGGCGAAACAAAACTTTGACCCGGAAACACCCGGGCGGTTAGACCGCCCCCTGCAGCGGTTAGACCGCCCCTTCCGAAACAGGAACCCGCGGGTCAAACCTCAACTTCCTTGCGCTCAATCTCCCGAATCACTCCACGGATTGTAGCCAAACTTCGGGGATAGCTGGGTTACCTCCCCGGGCAACCTCTACCTCAAAGGAATCGACCCGAAACGCTCACAATCAAGAGGAATCGAAGAAATCGCTTCTCTAGGTCAAGAACTCGCCCAACTCGAAAAACCACCAAATCGAGTCCGATTCAAAGGGGATTTGGGGGCAAAGTCACCAGCCAAAGAGGCACAAGAACCTCATACGTGACACCCACCAAAAACCAAAGAAATCGTTCTCAAAACACCGCCAAAAAGAGCTCCGAAAATCAACATCAAAGAGACGGGAAAACCACCATCAAGAACCACGCCGAACCTTCTATACATGCCATGAATGGTTCGTACAAGGTCTAGTTTGCCACCCAAACATCCATCCCTCTCTCTAGATCTCACATGAAGCTCTCAAACTAGCCTTCTAAAAACCTAGGGAAAATAGAGAACGAAAATGGAAAAACGAAATGAGCTAGGGTTCCAAGAGTTGGCTGCCAACCTCTCACCTCTTGGGTTATATAGGCGGCAACCGAATGTCTAAAATGCCCCTCTCTACTAACTAGGGATACATGCCCCTCAAGGGCGGATTTGGAATTCTTTGATGTCTTCACCATCGGACGGATGCCCGGCGACCGCACCCTGCGTAGCCTCGACGCACGCCTTGTGATCCCGACGCGTGTCCTCCGCTTCGAAGCTTCTCGGCGCGGCGAGCCGGGGCGGTCGACCGCCCCCCCCGGGCGGTTAGACCGGCCCGGTGGATTCGACCGGCCCCGGGCGGTCCGACCGCCCCTCCCTCGGGCGGTTGAACCGCCCGGGTGGCCGCACCTCCTCGTCGAGTCTTCGGCCTCGGTTTTGTGGCTCAACCGAGTAACCCAAGGTGGTTTTCTGGTGAACCACTGCAAACCCCGCGAACTCGGTGTAGCCTCCGCCAATCTCCACTCATGACTCGGCTCCCACGTAGTCCCGGCTCGACCTTGGTTTTGAGGCTCTACCAAGAAACCGTCCACGACTTCATCTTGTTGTTCATGCCACCATGCGGCCCGCACTTGACCCCGCTGGCCACCGGGTCCCTCGAACGAAGCCTACTTGTCTTCTCCACACCTGGAGGCCTCACCGGCAACGACCTTTCGCGCTTGTTCTTCACCTGCACCAACACGAGTCAAGCCGCAACCTGCACCTGCAATACTTAGCCAAGAATCAGTCCACACAACGTTGTCAATCACTCATCACACAAGGAAGTGACCATCCACCGGTCCTCGAACCACACATGGTCCTCAATCTCCCCCTTGATGAGTGCATTGACAACATACTCACAAGAAGTAACATAAGAGAAAAGGAAAAGAAAAGAAACAAAATAAAAGGAAACCCCAACAAGCGATCGAAAGCCAAAGAAAGGCAAAGAGCAAGATCACTTGAAGAAGACAAGTCTCGGACCCCTTAGGCAAGGGCAACGGCTCGACACATCCGAGACAAAACGCAGCTCAAGCAAAGAGCGCAAACCACCAAAGCAAAACTCGAACACCACAAAAAGCTCCCCCTGCACAGAAGCAAGCTCCCCCGAGCCACAAGACACTCCCCCCCGAACACATGCATCAATGCAACTCGGGAATGCAACAAGGAGCAAAAACACCGCTCACATCGCCCGGGGCGGTTAGGACCGCCGCCCGTGGCGGTTAGACCGCCTCCGCCCGACTTGACCGCTCGGGGGCGGTTAGACCGCCCGAAGAAACCGGCCCCGCACCAAACTCGCCCAAAAATTGCCCGAAACAATTGGAACACCTTCCAAACACTCCCAGTGCCCAAAACATGCACAAACTTCTCCCCCTTGTTGACAATGCATGAATCAAGGCAAAATGCGAAAACTTGCAACATATAGCTTCTCGAATATACAAAATTCATCACAAGGAGCTACACAAGTCCAAATGAGCAAGTTAGATACTCGACGGGTTCGTAAGGATCTTAACTACGTGATCACCAAGTTTCACAACCATTGGACAAGGCTAAAAAGGATTTTAGTAATTTTGCGAAAAGTTACTCCCTCACAAGCAAATACCTAAACATGAGCAAAACATATCAAAATGGCAAAGCCACTCAAACTTCATGCTAGGACGACCATTCTAATCACAAGACCATCATAAACACCCAAAAGCACCTCATGTCATGTCAAAGCCACCGAGCCATGTGCCTACTTCTATGTATGAGACTTCTCATTGGTAGGCATCATGCAACGGTTTAGCACCCAAAGCAAATTAATTTCAGCACATATGACATGGGAACATATTTTCCAAGCATTTTTCATTTCATTTTCAGATTTGTAAATGGTACATGAAATGTCTTTGCGACAAAAAGGAACTTATGCCCCTCCACAAGATTAAGCAAGAGGGCTAAACATTCATGATGGCAAGCGAGCCTTTGGCTCCATATGATCAATAAACTAGCTATCCAACCACAAAGTAAGCATAGCAAAGCCACTAAAACATGTCAAGATCATATATAGGCATTTACGCATGAGAGAGCATGTATATGACATTTTTCGAAAATTAGCCATCAACCATGGATCATTCAACAAGATCATCAAGAGCTAAGCCAAACTAACCATAGCATACCAAACAAGCTCACAAGAACATATATAGCAACCCATGGTAAACAATGTATATAGGAGAAGCTTTTCCTATCCAATGCATATGATACAAAATGCATGCAATCTAAGATACAAGGATGCCTATACATCATGTTACATATGCCATGCCAAATGCAAGAAATGCACAAAGGAAAGCTATACATATGCTACAAACCGGCTCCTCGAGGGGAGGCAAAACGGGCTCGACACCACCGGCAAAAGAAAGCCCCCACACACCCAACTCAAGAAATTAAACATACACCAAGTTCCCCCCGCAAACGAGTGAAAGTTGCTTGATCTAGGGGTTTGGTGAAAATATCGGCTAGTTGGTCATGTGTGGGTACATGGATCAAGGCTATCTTCCCTTTCTCAACGTTGTCTCTCAGGAAATGATACCTCACTTCTATGTGTTTGGTTTTGGAATGGAGCACTGGGTTCTTTGCAACGCTTATGGCACTCGGTGCTATCACATTGAAGTGGGACATGGGTATACTCCTCACCAAAGTCACTCATGGTGTAGGTGATCCAAAGGAGGCGAGAGCAACAACTAGCGGCGGCAACATACTCGGCTTCGGTCGTGGATTGAGCAACACTCGACCGCTTACGAGAAGACCAAGACACTAACGAAGAACCCAAAAGCGGCAAGTCCCGGAAGTGGACTTCCTATCCAACCGACACCCGGCAAAGTCCGCGTCCGAAAAGCCATGAAGCGCCAAAGAAGAGGACGCGGAGTACCAAAGGCCGAAGTCGGGAGTGTGACGCAAGTACACGAAAATTCGCTTCACCGCTTGCCGATGCGAAGTCCTCGGAGACGCTTGAAAACGAGCGCACGGACACACCGAGAAGCGTATGTCCGGCCTCGTCGCCGTCAAGTAGAGGAGTGACCCGATCATGCTCCGTACTCCTTCCGGTCCACGTGTTCACCTTCCTCGTCCGCATCAAGAGCCGTAGTCGTACTCATCGGCGTCGTCATAGCCTTGGAGTCCTCCATCTTGAATTTCCTCACAATGTCCTTGGTGTACTTAGCTTGGTGCACAAATGTTCCTTCCTTTGATTGCTTGATTTGTGGCCCGAGGAAGAAGCGCAACTCACCCATCATACTCATCTCGAACTCCCTGCTCATATCATCCGCAAACCTCGCAACAAGAGAGTTAGACGAGCCACCAAAGACAATATCATCCACGTACACCGCACAATCGAATATCTCCGCCCTGCCTCTCGCAAAAACAAGGTTTGATCGACCTTCCCCATCTCAAAACCTCTCTCAAACAAGAACCCCCTCAACCGCCATACCAAGCTCTAGGCGCCGCTTCAACCCATACGGCGCCTTCCTCAACTTGTACACCGGTGGGGGTACTTCTCACTCTCAAACCCGGAGGTCGTCTCACATACACTTCTTCCTCCAACACTCCATTTGGTGCAACTTGAACCCTTTAGCCACGGAAAAGGCTAGAAGGATCCTAATTGCCTCCAAACGGGCTACGGGAGCAAAGGTCTCCTCGTAGTCGATCCCCTCCTTCTGACTGAACCCCTGAGCAACAAGTCTCGACTTGTTCCTCACAACCTCACCCTTCTCTCCCTCTTTGTTTTTCCACACCCACTTTGTACCAATCGGCTTACACCCTGGGGGAGGGTCAACCAACTCCCACACCTGATTCCTCTCAAAGTTCTCCAACTCCCCATGCATCGAGTTAACCCAATTGTGATCAGATAGTGCGTGTCCAATGTCTTTGGGCTCAAAAGAAGCAACAAACGCAGCATGAGCGAAATGGGAATTGTTTCGAAACCTCGACCGGTGTAGTGCGTTCATTCATGTCGCCGATGATCCTCGAAGCTGGGTGATCCACTTGAACTCGTCGGGGAGGTTCTCGCCTCGAAGCTACCTCCCCCTCAACACCGGCTTCTCCTCGTTCTTGATTTGTCGTCGTAGGTGTAGCGAGAGGGTCCATCCATCATCGTAGTCGAAGTAGTGGGTACATGTCCCGGCGCGGGGGCCTTTGCACCGCCATCTTCATCATCACCATGTTCATGCTCCTCCTCCGAAAGATCTCCTCGCCAAGCTCATCATCACCTGCACACTCAAAGACAAGCTGACTACGTGGCTCCGTCTCGTCGAAGGTTACCTCGCAAGTCTCCACGATTTGGTTAGTTTCAAGATTGAGCACACGATATGCTCTAGAATGAGATGCATAACCAAAGAAAATGCCATCGACGACCCTAGCCTCAAACTTATCCAACTTCCGCCTTTCTTGAGAATGAAACACTTGCAACCAAAGACATGGAAGTGACTCACTTTGGGTGTGCGACCATGCATCAACTCATAGCATGTCTTCTTCTTGTGCACTCCGAGATATATTCTCGTTCGAAACATAGCACGCGGTATTCACCGCCTCGGCCCAATACCTCCTCGGAGTCCTATGCTCATCAAGCATCGTCCGAGCCATCTCGCACAAGGTCCGTTCTTCCTTTCCACAACACCATTCGAGGAGGCGTATACGGACTCGAAAAGCGGGTGCTCAAGACCTAAGTCATGACAAAAGGTTTCAAAACGAGAGTTCCCGAAT
Source organism: Cenchrus americanus (assembly GCA_947561735.1). Taxonomy (NCBI): domain Eukaryota; kingdom Viridiplantae; phylum Streptophyta; class Magnoliopsida; order Poales; family Poaceae; genus Cenchrus; species Cenchrus americanus. Next base: position 153,532,489 of record OX387240.1, on the reverse strand, counting down.
TCCGAGCCATTATCACTTGCGGATAGCTCGTATGGCATCTCCGTGCCTCTCGTTCCTCAACCTCAAGACTAGATCTCGAACAAAACCAAACGTCTCCCCCTTCTCCTCAAGAAAGAACACCCATGCATACCGAGAAAAGTCGTCCACCACAACAAGGACATACCACTTCCCACCGCGAGATCGCACACGAGCCGGGCCAACAAGGTCCATATGGAGCAGCTCGCATGGACGCTCAGTCATCACATCGGTGAGAGGCGGGTGAGAAGAGGCCACCATCTTGGCATGCCTACACGGAGCACAAACCAACTCTTTCTCAAGCCTCAAACGTGGCAATCCTCGGACCAAATTGAGTTTACTCAAGCGAGACGAAGGTCAAAGCTCAAGTGACCCAACTTCCTATGCCACTTCCACAACTCACTCGAAGAACCGGCCAAGAAACAACGCTCAACACCCGAAGACCGAGAAAAATCAAGCACGAAACACCCGACCCTCGGGAACGACCATACAAACAAGGTCCCCTCGAGAGTCTACAATCCGAGAACCACCGAGGCCGAAACAACACCTCAAAACCCTCATCCAACAAGCCGAGACACGGAAAGCAAATTGTACCCCGCCGATTGAACAAGAGCAACACGCCTCGCAGTGATCTTGTCACTCACTTTTATCTCACCTTCGAAAGCACACGCCCACGCCCATTGTCCCCAAAGGTGATGTACCTCTTCGTCACCACCGGGACGAGACTTGAGAACCACCCCCGTCTCCGGTCATATGCCTCGAACAACCGGAGTCAATCAACCAAATGTTCTTCTAGTCTCCCACCTGAAATTCAAAAACAGGCACGTGAACGAACAAACGACTCAGCACTGGGGTTAGTACCAAAGGAGGAAAACCGAGTTGCGGAGCCATTTTCTCGAAAGTGGGGTTAGCACCAACCAAAGCATCTGTCCTACCAAAACTACCTCCACGAACACCACCTCGGTAACCACTCCGAGGCAACCACCCCCTCCCTTGCCCGGAGGAGGACCAAAACCACGGAAGACAACCCGTGGAACGTCCCTCCTCTCCTTCTCAAAGCTACGACTCCTCCCATCCCCGTAGTGACCTCGAGGGGGAGAATGCCTAGCAAGCCGACCACCCGCCGCCTTTCCGGACCAACCACCGGCAACTCCACCTCCGGACACGAAACCTCTCGACTCACCACCTCGAAAACCACTCCGCCCGGAGTGCGGGGGGCGGGTTAAACCGCCTAGCCGGGCCGGTCTAGCCGCCCCCCTGCGGGCCGGGCCGTCCCCGACCGCCTAGCCGGGCCGGTCCGACCGCCCCCTCCCGAACGGCTCCTCGGCCGCGGGAACTCGCATCTCCCCATGCGGGAACACTTCTCACCACGGCCTTACCCCCGGGCGGTGGCATACGAGGCTTAGGTACACCATGGGAGGGGTTGTACCTATCCTTGTTCGCCCACTCCTTTGCCATCCTCTCTTCCCGCTTCCTCTTGAAGCAAAACTCATCCTTGTGACCCTCCTTCCCACAATGGCCACAACGGAACCTCACAAGCTTAGGTTTTGGCTTGGATTGGGGCTGCTCGCTTGGTTTCTCTCCACTCAACTCCTCCACCGATTTCTCCTCACTTGCCTTCTCTCTCACTTTCCCAAAGAACACTTTCCCCCGAAGTGCTCACAAACTTGATGGGCTTTTGGAGATCATTTGTGGGTGTAGGAAATATAGGTGGAGGCCGGGGTTGTGTCTAGTCGGTTCCTAAGATGGTTGGGTTTTGGAGGGAAATCATTTTTGTGGTGGGTTTTTGGTGGCTCGGGATATTCTCTCCACTTCCTTCACCAACCTTGTTTGCCCCAAGCCCCTCACCATCTTGCCTCTTAAAGGCCTCGATCATCATCCTCAAGCGAGGCTCATGACCTAGGACAACCAACCCATCAACTTCCTCAAGTCATCATTCTCATCCCGCAAGCGATCAACATAATGTGCAAGCTCCAAATTTTTCAATGCATGCATTTCACAAGTAGAGCGAGGATGTAGGCATGGGTTCCTTCAATTTAGCCTCGAGCGAACTAGTGTAAGCATGCAACTCATCAATCTTAGCATGCAAAACGGGGCAAGAAGTGCAAGCACCTAGCAAAGCAGGTCTAGACTTAAGCTCGGCCACTTCAACCCTAAGCACATCTAGTTCCTCACACTTGGAGGCATGCTTCTCCTTAAGCAAAGCAAGATCGGCAAGGAATATGGAGCAATCAAGACAATCATTTTCATCGGCAACAACGGGGCTAGCCTTAAGCGAATCAATCTCAAGCTTGCTATCAAGCACCTGTGTCTCTAGCTCGGCCCACTCTAGTCCTAGCATCCTCGAGTGAAGCCCTAAGCTCTTTCCTCATTTTCTTGGCCTCTCTAAGCATGTCATCACGGTTATCAAGCAAAGAGCCAAGCCTCTCATTCTCCCGGCGCAAGAGGAAGTTCATCACGCACCTCGTAGTCGGACTCGCAGTCCGAGTCGCTCCGTGTGCTCTTCTTCTCTGCCGGAGCTCAGCGCCATGGTACAGAAGCCGTCTCTCGCGAAGCAGCTCAGCCCGCTCAGGTTCTTGGACGACCTCTTGTTCTTGCGACGATCTCCCTCGTCGTCGCTCGCGCGCTCGAGCTCGAGGTGGAGTACGCGGGCCCGGAGTCGACGTCGCTCGCTCCCACCATCGCTCGGGCCTTGCCTCGGCCCTCCTTCTTCCTCGATCGTCGCTCGTCCTTGTACTTGTTCTTGTGCTTGCTCTTGTGGTCGCGCCTCGAACGGTACTTGTCGTCGTTCTTCCTCGGCTTGTGCTTGTAGCCGTCCTTGCTCTCGGCCTTCTCGGGCGGTCGGCGACGAAGTGTCCGGCTTGCCGCACGGGGAAGCGAGGTCCTCGTGTTCCTCCTCATGTTCACGCGGTTCTCGTGCGGCCTCTCGAACCGCCTCGTCAACGGCGCCGGCTCGTCCTCTCCAAGGTCATCAAACTCCTCATCCGGCATAGACATCAAAGAGGAAAACGAGAACATCCTGGTGGATGGGTTAGAGTTAGTCTTTCCTTTGGAACCACCAACGAGGGCAAGACTATGGGAGTCGGTCGGTCCCTCGAGCATGGCGGTCATGCCCCTATCCACCTCGGCCGACTTGAGCTTCGAGAACGACTCGTTCACCGTCGAGTATCGTACCTCTCCGACTCGACTATGGCCTCGAACTTTCCGCCCCATATCGTACGATCCAAAGAGTGTAAGAGCTTGACCGCTCTATCATGATCATCGTACGGGAGCACGTCCACATTGGCCCTCATGTTGTTCACAACCACCGTGAACCTCTGGAACAAGGCATCGATGGACTCACTGGGGAGATGAGTGAAGTTCTCGTACTCTCTCCGGTAGGTCGCATACAACCGTGCTCGAACTCCGGGCGTTCCCAACATGAGCCTCCTTCAACACCGCCCAAATCCTACAAGCCAAGTGCTCGGTGTGCACCCGATCGAACTCAGGCTGACACAAAGCACGAAACAAGTAGTCGACCGCCTTATTGTTGGCGTCGAATCTATCCCTCGACCCCCGGAGCGAGGAAATCCATCGGCTGGACATATCCTGTGTCCACCGTGACATCCCACAGAGTCTGACCCTTTCCGCGGAGGAACGCACCCATCCGCTTGCTCCACATCTGGTAGTTCTTGCCATCGAAGTGTGGAGGACCCGAACCCCGTTCCCGGTACGCCATCCTTGGATCTTAGGCCGGTTAGAGTCAACAAAGACCCGAACCTGCTTCGATACCACTTGAAGGACCGATAAGGCGACCAGAGAGGGGGGAGTGAATGGGAGCCGATAAAAATTCTTCTCGAGGGAGATTGGAACTCCGACAAGACGAACTAGCTCGGTCGAACCCCCGAAATCACACGCTCCGCACTTCTACCTCCCGTTTGCCAAAACCACGTAGCCAGCGGAGTGCTGCGGTCCTAGGAACAAACTCTACCAAGCAACCACAACACACACGCAGCACCGACGGCGGAAACAACTCGAAAGCGGCTAACCGAGAGGGGCGGTTAGACCGGGTATAGGGGGCGGTTAGACCGCCTCCACCCGGCAACCAAGAAATCCTCCGAAACGCCTCTTCCGAGCACCAAAACACACCACGGTTTCACCAACGAGAGATCTCTCGGTCAAGGCCATGCTAGCTACCGGGAAAATCTTGGCGAAAACCAAAACTTCACCCAAGGGCCTAGGGGCGGTTAGGCCGCTACCCGGGGCGGTCTAACCTCCCGTACCCGAGCAACGAACTCCAACCAAGAACACCTAGCAAGCGCACGAGAACGACCCCAAATTTCACCCGGACACTCCTCGATCAAGGCGAACGAACTCACGAGAGGAAAATCCGGCGAAACAAAACTTTGACCCGGAAACACCCCGGGCGGTTAGACGCGCCCCCCCGCAGCGGTTAGACCGCCCCTTCCGAACGAGGAACCCGCGGGTCAAACCTCAACTTCCTTGCGCTCAATCTCCCGAATCACTCCACGGATTGTAGCCAAACTTCGGGGATAGCTGGGTTACCTCCTGGGCAACCTCTACCTCAAAGGAATCGACCCGAAACGCTCACAATCAAGAGGAACCGAAGAAATCGCTTCTCTAGGTCAAGAACTCGCCCAACTCGAAAAACCACCAAATCGAGTCCGATTCAAAGGGGATTTGGGGGCAAAGTCACCAGCCAAAGAGGCACAAGAACCTCATACGTGAGACCCACCAAAAACCAAAGAAATCGTTCTCAAAACACCGCCAAAAAGAGCTCCGAAAATCAACATCAAAGAGACGGGAAAACCACCATCAAGAACCACGCCGAACCTTCTATACATGCCATGAATGGTTCGTACAAGGTCTAGTTTGCCACCCAAACATCCATCCCTCTCTCTAGATCTCACATGAAGCTCTCAAACTAGCCTTCTAAAAACCTAGGGAAAATAGAGAACGAAAATGGAAAAACGAAATGAGCTAGGGTTCCAAGAGTTGGCTGCCAACCTCTCACCTCTTGGGTTATATAGGCGGCAACCGAATGTCTAAAATGCCCCTCTCTACTAACTAGGGATACATGCCCCTCAAGGGCGGATTTGGAATTCTTGATGTCTTCACCATCGGACGGATGCCGGCGACCGCACCCTCGCGTAGCCTCGACGCACGCCTTGCGATCCCGACGCGTGTCCTCCGCTTCGAAGCTTCTCGGCGCCGGCGGCCGGGCGGTCGGACCGCCCCCACGGGCGGTTGGGCCGGCCCCGGTGGATGCGACCGGCCCCGGGCGGTCCGACCGCCCCTCCCGGGCGGTTGAACCGGCTCGGGTGGCCGCACCTCCTCGTCGAGTCTTCGGCCTCGGTTTTGTGGCTCACCGAGGTAACCCGGTGGTTTTACGGTGAACCACCGCAAACCCCGCGCGAACTCGGTGTAGCCTCCGCCAATCTCCACTCATGACTCGGCTCCCACGTAGTCCCGGCTCGACCTTGGTTTTGAGGCTCTACCAAGAAACCGTCCACGACTTCATCTTCGTTGTTCATGCCACCATGCGGCCCGCACTTGACCCCGCCGGCCACCGGGTCCCTCGAACGAAGCCTACTTGTCTTCTCCACACCCGGAGGCCTCACCGCAACGACCTTTCGCGCTTGTTCTTCACCTCGCACCAACACGAGTCAAGCCGCAACCCGCACCGCCGCAATACTTAGCCAAGAATCAGTCCACACAACGTTGTCAATCACTCATCACACAAAGAAGCTTCCATCCACCGGTCCTCGAACCACACATGGTCCTCACGTTTTTATTAGACTTAAAGCATTTACATAGTTGTTGCCAAGTTCGGGGCGTTGGTCATATGGTTTTTACAATAAGAAGTACTTGGAAATCCTAGCTAGGGGTAGAAGTGACGTAGGTTTGTTGGATGTTTCAAGCGTTGGTGAGCTCTTCACGCGTCCTCGTTGGCCAGCTTGTACGTGCCGGGCTTGAGTACCTTCACCACGACGTAGGGTCCCTCCCATGGGGGCGATAGCTTGTGGCGCCCTCGGTTGTCTTGGCGTAGCCTTAGGACCAAGTCCCCTTCACTGAAGTCCCGTCGACGTATCTTGCGTGCTTGGTAGCGTCTTAGGGACTGTTGGTACCTTGCGGAATGCATTAAGGCCACGAGGCGTGCCTCGTCCGACCGATCCGGCGAGTCCTCGCGGGCTCGGCCGGTTAGCATCCCTCGTCATAGCCTCGAACCCCCGGGCGATCCGTATTCCTAAGTCCGTGGGGAGGATGGCCTCCGCGCCATGGACTAGGAAAAAGCGGGGGTGAACCCGGTGGCTGCTGCTCGGGGGTGGTCCTTAGGCTCCACACAACCGTCGGTAGCTCTTGGAGCCATTTTCGCCCGCATTTGTTAAGGCGGTCGAAAATTCCGGGCTTAAGGCCCGTAGGATCATGCGGTTGGCACGCTCTACTTGGCCGTTGGTCCGTGGGTGTGCCACGGCCGCCCAATCCACACGGATGTGGAATTTGTCGCAAAACTCCAAGAACTTCCCTTGCCCGTGAGCGGGACCCATTGTCGGTGATGATGGAGTTCGGCACTCCAAAGCGGTAGACGATGTCGGTGAAGAATGTTACCTGCTTTGCTGCGCCCTTAGATTCGTAATGGGGCGCACCTCTACCCACTTGGAGAACTTGTCGATTGCGACCGGCAAGTGGGTGAAGCCCCGGGCGCCTTCGCGAGGGGCCCAACAATGTCCGGCCCCCACACGGCAAATGGCCATGTTACGGGGATGGTCTGTAGGGCATGGGCGGGTAGGTTGGACTTGCGGGCATAGAAGCGGCACCCTTCGCGGTGCGTACGATTTCGCTGGCGTCCGCAACCGCGGTAGGCCAGTAAAAGCCTTGGCGGAACGCATTGCCGACGAGGGTATGAGGCGCGCATGGTGGCCGCGGATCCCGGCGTGGATGTCTCGCGGGGAGTTCGCGCCCTTCGGGGATGGGCACGCACCGCCGCGGGGATGCCGAGGGCGGCGCGCTTGTACAGCTCGCCGTCAACGAGGGCAAAAGACTTGGCCATCCTGGCGATGCGCACGGCCGCGGCCGGTCCGCGGGGAGTTCCCCCTCGCGCCATCCGGGCAATGTATTTGTCACGCCGGTCCGTTTTGACGAGGGCCGGCTCGATGTCCATCACGTCATCTCCGTAGGCGCCATACCCCTCGAGAAGGGAGAGCACGTACGCCTCGTTCGACGGGTCCTCGTCCATGGGTTCCGCACCCGTTGGGTTCGAGGAGCCCCGAGGGTTCGGCGTGACTCGAGGGGTGGGGCTCGAAGATGACCGAGGGTTGAGCGACGTCGCACGCGAAAACGTTCGAGGGGAACGGTGATCCGCCCCGGACGCAATCTTGGCCGGTTCATCCGCCTCCTCGTTGTACCGCGGGGCACATGGTTGAGCTCGATGCCGTAGAACTTGTCTTCGAGGGCTCGCACGGCTTGCGGTAGGCCTCCATCTTGTCGTCATGGCGCTCGCGTTCTTCATGACTTGATCGATTACGAGCTGCGAGTCCCCCCGCACGTCAAGGCGCTTGACGCCTAACTCAATGGCGATTTTGAGACCACGAGAGGAGGGCCTCGTATTCGGCCATATTATTAGACGCGGGGAAGTGGAGGCGCCTCGCATAGCGCATGTGCTCCCCAAGGGGTGACACGATGAGCGAGGCCCGCGCCCGCCCCCGTTTTCATCACCGAGCCGTCGAAAACGCAGTCCGGCACTCGCTGGATGGGGGGCGGCGACGCGTATCCGTCCACTCGCCAACGAAATCCGCCGGGGTTTGAGACTTGATGGCCTTGCGCGGGGCATAGGCAAGCGTCTCGCCCATTAGCTCCACGGACCACTTGGCAATCCCGCTCGCGGCGTCGGGGTTGCGGATGATCTCCCCCAGCGGGAAAGAGGAGACCACCGTGACGGGGTGGGCCTCGAGGTAGTGGCGGAGTTTGCGCCGCGCAAGGACTACCGCGTACGGCGGCTTCCGGACCCGAGGGTAGCGCGTCTTGGTGTCCGACGAGACCTCGGCGATGTAATAGACGGTGTCGCCGCACGGGTAAAGCATGCCCTTCCTCCGTGCGCTCCATGACGATCACGGCGGCCGACCACACGGGTGGTCGCGGCAACGTAGAGCCGCAAGGGCTCGCCGCCCGCGGCGGCGTGAGAATAGGGGGCGCGCGCTAAGGACGCCTTTAGCTTGTCGAGCGCGTCCCGGGCCCCGGTGGTCCGGGAGAAGCGTTCGTGTTTCTTGAGGAGGCGATAAAGGGGCGGACCCTTCTCGCCGAGCCTCGAGATGAAGCGGCTCGGGGCGGCAAGGCACCCTAGCACTTTTTGCACCCCTTTGAGGTCCCGGATTGGACCCATTCGTTCGAGGGCCGCAACTTTTCGGGGGTTGGCCTCGATCCCCCGTTGGGAGACAATGTATCCCGGGAGCATGCCTCGCGGCACTCCAAAGACACACTTTTCGGGGTTTAACTTGACCCCATTTGCCCGTAGGCAACCGAACGCGATGCCAAGGTCGCCAACCAAGGTCGTCCGCCTTCCCGGTCTTTACGACGATGTTGTCCACATACGCCTCGACCGTCCGCCGATATGGTCTCCGAAAACGTGCCGCATGCGGCGCGGTATGTTGCACCCGCGTTTCGGAGGCCGAATGGGGGGGGGGGGGGTGTAGTCTATACACATCCGCCATTTCCCATTCTTTTTCTTTACAAGCACGGGGTTTGCTAGCCACGTTGGGTGGAACACCTCCTTGATGAACCCGGCCTCGAGAAGCTTCCGCGGCTCCGCTCCGATTGCCCGTCGCCGCTCCTCGTCGAAGCGGCGGAGCCGTTGTTGCACGGCGCGCGGCGTGAGGCGAGATGTCGAGGGAGTGCTCGGCGACCTCCCTCGGGATGCCCGGCATATCCGAGGGGCTCCACGCGAAGATGTCGGCGTTGGCGCGGAGGAAGTCGACGAGCACCACTTTCTATTTGGGGTCGAGGGTGGAGCCGACCCTCAACGCCTTGCCCTCGGGGGCGAAGGATCGAGGGGGACCTCCTTGGTGCGCTCCGCGGCCTCGAACGTGCCGGTGTGCTTGGCGGCGGAGCCTAGGTCGTCGTTGACCATCTTCTCCAAGGTGGTCACCGGCGCTTCGTCCCGGCGCTAGTGCCTGCGTGCTCTACGCACTCGACGTCGCCAGTCGAATGCGTGCTCGATGGACGAGCCGACGGTGATGACGCCGTTCGGTCCTGGCATCTTCATCTTCAAGTAAGTATAGTTGGGGACCGCCATGAATTTGGCGTAACGAGGTCGCCCAAGTATAGCGTGGTAGGCCCCCTTGAACCCTACCACCTCGAAGGTGAGGATCTCCTTGCGGAAATTCTTCGCGGTGCCAAACCAAACCGGCGGGTCGATCCGCCCGAGGGGATGGACTCGCTTGCGGGCGCGATGCGGGTGGAACGGCTTCGTGCCGGGCCGCAGCCGGTCCAACCCGATCCCCATCAAGCGCGGCGTATGCGCGTAGAGGATGTTGAGGCCGCCGCCCCCGTCCATCAAGACTTTCGAGAACCGCGCGTTCCCCATGATAGGGTCGACCACCGGCGGGTATTGGCCGGGTTGGGGACACGGTTCGGATGGTCCTCCCGGCCGAAGGTGATGGCGTCCTCCGACCAATTGAGGAAGGAGGGAGGCGCCTTCTCCGCGGCAAGGACCTCGTGCCGCTCCTTCTTGCGGCGGCGGGTCGACATGTCGACGGTTGGCCCCCCAAAAATGAGGAACACATTTTCCACGGCGGGGGAAGCCGCCGGCATCGCCATCTCCTCCGTCTTTCTTGGCCTCCGCCTCCTTCGCGGCGACGCGGCCATAGAACTTCTTAAGCATGTCGCCTTGCTCAAGGGTGTGGTTCACTCGGGGTTTTGTGATAAGGACATGGCTTCTTCAAAGCATGTCGTCAAACACCCCGGACCTCGAGGTGCCGGTCGAGGGCCCCGTAGAGCCGGGTCAACGGCGAGGGCCTCGGCTTTACCGCCGTCGCGCCCCGCTCGCGCGCCTCCGGCGCGGCTTCTTCCCCCCTTCTTGCCCCCGCTTGTCGTTGCGGTGGGGCTCCCCGGACTTGCCGCCCTCCGCGGGCGCGTCCTCCGGCGCTTGCCCTTCTTGCCGTCGAAGATCGCCCCCACGGCCTCCTCTCCCGAGGCGAAGGCGGTGGCGATGTCGAACGGCCTCGTTGGAGTCCGCGGGTGGGCTACGTCCCGGCTCCCGCATGAGGTCCCGCACGTGGTGCCCTCGAGGAAGGCGTGCACGATCTCGGGACCGCGCCACGGCGGGGAGCTCCGTGCGGCGCTTGGAGAAGCGCCGTATGAAGTCCCGCAACGACTCGCCGGGCTTCGTGTGCGGGAGCGCGGATCCCGGGAATTCCGGGCGCACGTACGTGCCCCGGAAGTTGCCTACGAACGTGCGGACCGGATCGTCCCAATTGTGGATTTGGTGGCGGGCGGGTGCTCGAGCCATGTCGGGCCGCATCGCCGAGGTGCGGGGGGGCAAGTTGCGGATGATGACTTCGTCGCTGGTCGCCCCGCCCAGCTGGCAAGCCAAGCGGTAGTCGTTGAGCCACACGCGGGGATCCGTCTCCCCGTTGTATTTGACAATGGTCGAGGGTTGGCGGAAGCGCTGGGGGAAGGCTGCCGTGCGGATCTCCCGGCGAACACACGGGTCTTCGGGGGTTCGGCGTCGGGGAGCGGTCCTCACCGTTGTCGTAGCGCCCGCCCCGTCGAGGGTGGTAGCCCACCGCTGCTCGCGCGTCCGCCTTGCTCGTGCAGCGGGCGTTGATGACGTTGCGAGCGTCACCGTCCAGAGATCTGCGCGTGTCAAGGAGCCGTTCCTTGGCCGGTGCGCGTCCTGAGTTGGCGGGACGCTCCGCCGCCCCTTCTGCGTGGATCGAGGGTTCGCCCCCTTGTGCGGCCCCGTCGCCCCCGCGCATCCCCTTGTTGGTGGATGCGCGACGCCGAGCTCTCGGCCTGGCCGGACGGCCGCTACTCGATGAGAGTCTGCACCTCGCGGTGCGGATCTCGTGCCTCAGGAGTCGAGGGTGCCGGCATGGCCCGTAGCGGCGTTGCGGCGGCAACGAGCTTCGACTTGCCGCGGCGGCATGTCGGGGGTTGACGGCATTGATGCGGTCGCGGGCTGTCCGCCCAACTCCCGCACGCGTTCGCCGCGAGCGAAGCTTCCCCGGCCCATCGAGGCGCGGAGCGCCCGCACCGTCCGTACTCCTCCGCAAGCTTGGCCTCGAGCTCGCGGGCTTGGGCCGGTGTGCGTCGGCGTCGGCCCCGGCGGGGAGCGCTTGGCCCCGTAGCTAGGGCGCGCGGCGATCCCCGGGGCGCGGCGTGACCTCCCCGTCTCGGCGCCCACCCGCGCCGGCGGCATTGGCCGGGTCGTTGGTGATGACGGCGTAGCACTCCGCGCGGGGTCGTAGCTCCCGGTCTTCGGGGAGTCGTCGGAGCGGCCCGAACCCGCAGGTCCGTAGCGTCAAGGAAACGCCCGAACATGACCGGGTCCGCACGCGGAGAAGTCCCACCGCATAGCCGTGGCGGTTGGCGGGTGGCAACGCGTCGAGGGAGCCCGAGAGACGACTCGTCGCCCACCGAGGCGCCGGGATCCCCGGCGACGAGGACGTGACGGCCGGGCGGGACCTCGCGCATCGTGGTGCCGACGTTGTTGTTGTAGGCCGATGTGGCACCACACAACCCAATGGGGATGCGCGGTCGGAGACCGCGCGCTGTCCCGCCGGGGGCGGTGGCGGTCGTCGTGGCGGTGGGCGCGCCGTGTTGAGAGGCGGCGCGCTCGGCCCGCCGTCGCTCCGACCGCGCCTAGCGCGAACGTAGCCCGGAGCCGGCGGCGGCGTCGTGGCGCCGACGGGCTCGCGGCATCCGCGCTGCGGCGGCGTCCGCGCCGTGGTGGTGCGTGTAGCGGGGACCGGAGCGGGCCCGGCCCCGGCGCCGCGCGCGGAGCTCCTCACGGTTGGTGAGGCGCATGAGGTAGCCATTCCCCGTGGCCTCGAAAGTTCGGGGCCCCCGAACCGGATTTCGAACCCGGCGGGGAGGGGGTCCGAGCTGCCCATGCAGTAGCGTGTACCGCGGTACTCAGTGCGGATCACCATGGAGGGAGTTGACGGATTGACCTTAGGCGCTCGGGAGCCCCCACGGTGGGCGCCAGCGTCGGTGCGGAATGTGGTCCCGACACTAACCGGTAGTAAGCGCCGTGGTCTATCCCTCAATGGTCGATGCTAAGTAACAAATGACACAGAAGTTTTTATCCCGGTTCCCGCCGAGGGGGGCCGTACGTCCAGCGGTGGCGTGCTCAAGGCACTATATTACTTAGCACCGGGGGTGCTCGTAGTGGGGCCGCTACAAGCAAGGCGGGAGAGGAAGCCCGGCTTCCAAGTCCCCGGTGTGATGGTCGAAGATGTTGTGGGAGAGTTGGAGAACAAGTGCGTGGTGCGACTGTTTCCGATTGTGTCGTGTCCGTGTTCTCTTCGTTGTTGTCCTCTTCTTGTCCCCGCGGCGAGGGGGGTTCGTCCCCCTTTTATAGATCAAGGAGGGAGCGAGTTACACGCGCGCCGCGCTACCTAGCTACGTGAAGGGGCGTGGCGTGCTATGCTTGTAGAGTGGTCGTCCGGACGATCCTTGCGGCGATCCCGGCCATCATGGCCTATCTTGTACCCGAACAAGGTGGCGGTTCGAGGGTAGGAGGGCGGCGGATGGCGGTGATGTCTTACGATGGGCTCGAGGGAGGCTGGCGACGTTGGCCCGTACGGAGTACGGGGAGTAGGTAAAACGGCGTCCCGTTCCAATGCGCTCCGCCGCATCGGGAGTTGTTGCTACGGCGCCGGGCGTGCACCCGCACGCACGGGGACGGCGCCATGCGCGTAACAAAGGGCGGGGATGGCGTTCCTCCGCCTAGCGCCTCCTCCTAACCCCCCGTAGGGTCACAAGAAAGCAAATCGAGGGTGAAGCCGGCCCCCCATCGAGGGCTTGGTGCGTTAGCCGCATCGGGGAGCGAGGCGCACGGCGTCACGGGGACCGACACCGACCGCGTTGCACGGTCCATCCCCACGGTGATGGGGATGGGCTCCCTCTCGGGGAGTTGGTGCGGCGGCACGGGCGCGAGCCCCGGCGCATGATGGCACCGTCCCGCCTGTGTCGGGGTGTTAAATGCCCGTGTACGGGGGCGGGCGCACGCGAGCGGGGGCGCCCTCGAGCGAAGCGGACCCCGTCGAGGGCGGGGCGAACCCTCGAGCGAGGCGGAGCCTGCTTGAGGGGGAGCGGGCCCTCGAGCGGGGGCGGAGCCCCGCCCGAGGGGAGCGGGCCCTCGAGCGGGGCGGAGCCCGCTCGAGGGAAGCGCACCCCTTCGAACGGGACGGAGCCTGCTCGAGGGAGGCGCGCACCCTCGAGCGAGGCGAAGCCTGCTCGAGGGGATCTTCGAGAGGGTCGCCTTGGTGGGCCGTCGAGATCCTTGCGGCGTGGGCCGTATCCTGCATGGTTAGGCACCACGCATGGTTAGGCAAAGTGTGTTTGGTTTTGTTGCGGGTTTTAAGTGGGGATTTCCGGTTGTTAAAGGGGACCCCTAGGGTCGTCCCCCGACAACGGGCACTTCTCCTTCAGCAAGTCTTTGAAGCCGCCGGAGTTCTTCTTCGAGTTCTCCTTCGCAGAGCGCTTGACAGCTGTGACAGTGTTGTCTGGCTTGCGCTTGCGGTTGGGACCCGAGTAGTAGTTGTTGTTGTTGCGACCACCTTGGTTCCCGTTGTTTCCGCTGGCGCCGCCCGTGTTCTGCTTGTTCTTACCACGGATGGCGTCGTACTTGGCGTTGGCCTTGTCTTCTTCATCCGCCCAGGACGTGATCATGTCCTTGAGGTGGGGGATGGACTTGGGGCGGCGACGACCGAAGTCTTCAAAGGTGCGGCGGTGGTAGAGGCCGTCTTGGAAGAGGTCGATGACCTCCTTGTCGGTGACGTCGACTACGGTAGCGCGCTTGTCGAAGAAACGGCGCATGTACTTGTGGAGGGTCTCGCCTTGTTCCTTCTTGACCATGGCCGGTGTCCATGCGAGTACCCGAGCGGCCCATGGCGCCCACGAAGTTGTTTGGTGAACCGCTCCTTCGCCGGTCCCACTTGTCGATCGAGTGCTTGTCCAGCGACTCGAGCCATGTGAGTGGGGCTTGGTCCAGACAGAAGGGGAAGTAGAGGCACTTGGTGTCGTTGTTGCCGCCAGCGTTCTCGATGGAGAGGGCGTAGCACCTGAGCCACTGGATGGGGTCTTGCTTCGCGTCGTACTTGGTGATCCCCAAAGGCTTGAACTTGTCGGGGAGGAGCAAGTTGCGAAGTCGAGGTGAGAAGGCGGGGAAGCCGTCGTTGTCGCTGCGGTGGGCGACTTCTTCCGCCGCGGCTCTTCAATCTTCGACGAGGGCGTCGTAGCATCCCCCGTGAGGCCTCGGAGGCGTGGCTGTTCGCGTGGTCTCGACCGCCGCGACTGCCGCCACCGCCGGCCCTCCTGTTGGCCCCGTGGTTGGAGCTTCGTCGTCGCGCCACCACCGCGGGGTCACGGCCACCGCCGGGGCGCGGTGAGGGACGACCTCACGGTTGTTGTTGCCACCCTATGAGGGTCCGTCGGTGTTTGCACGAGTATGGTTGGGCCGAGCCGGGAGCTCATCTCGAGTACGGTTGCGGCGAGGTCGGCGCCGCGACTTGTAGCTTCGTTGTCGCGGTTCTCGGCGGGGGGAGGCCGGTTGACCCTGTTGTCGACCCGCATGAAGCAAGCGTCTTCAGCGAGCTTGGCGATGACTTCTCCAGCGCGTATTCCCCCGAGCCCGGCGTGCGATCGGCGCGTGATCGACATGAGGCATTGCTCGGGGGTAGTGTGTACTCGCTCTCGAGCGCCTCGAGAGCTTCCGCAAGGTTGCGGATGGGGAGGTTGTCTCGGAGATGCCGGCGCCGTTCGTTGCGCTTCCTGTTACGCTCACGTCGAGCGTCGGCGGTCTCATCCGCAGGTGCATCGACGGACAACTCGTACGCGGAGATGTCCTCAAGTTACCGTCCCGAGCTGTCCCCCGAGGGTCCCGGTGTGTCGCCGGCGGCCGGGGAAGACTTGGTGATCGGGGTTACCAAGACCGGATTCGAGCTCGCCACCTCAATTGGGGTGTATGAGTCGGCTCGGGCAAATGGTGTTCCCTCCGGAACGGGAGTGAGTCGAGGTAGGCGACGTAGCGTGAGTCTCCACTTATCGGTCCGCGGGCTTGCGATCCGGCCGATGAGACGAATCTCCCGGCAGTGTGGACGTTATGACCGGCCCGAAGCCGGCCCCGATAAGGGATGCTCGTAGTGTTGTCCTCGGACTCGGGATCCCCCGGGGTCCGACCCGAAGTCGAACTCGTATGCGGAGTCCGAGTAGAAGCCGGGAGAGGGGGTTGGAGTCCGAAGCGTGGGCGGGGGCGGTGTCGGAGTCCGAGTTGTACTCGGGTACGGGCTCCTTGCCGGCCGGCGCGAGGAGGGAGCCTCCGTGCGGGCCCCGCCGACGTTGCGGGGACCACGCGTGGAGTGCTCACGGGGTGGTGAGACCACATGCGATGGCCGAGTAGCCGGCTCGCATGCGATAGCCCACGGAGACGTCGAGTTCGAGTTGGAAGCGGACCGAGCTCGAAGTCGGCATGATGGTCGAAAAGCGAAATCTCGCCGAACTTGCCGGCGAGTTCGCCTAGTGACAACTTCGGGGAAGCGTCACGAAGCCGGCCTCCGGGTTGGGCGGCATGGTGAGGCGGTCTGGGAAGGATCCCGCGCCGTCGGCGGTGCGGCACCCAAGCACCGAAAACGAAGGTGTCGCCGCGGTTGAAGGCGACGGTTGGCTTGAAGTAGACGAGGAGCCGTCGAGTTCGCCATATGATCTCGGGCGAAATCCCCTACCGGCGCGCCGGTGTCGGTGTTTTAGACCGACAACCTACTAAGGGGAGTACCGAAGTAGATGAATGTGGCGTCGCCGAGATCGGTAACTCGAAGGAAGAAACACGTGGCACACAATTTAGACGAGTTCGGGCCACGAGGTGTGTAATACCCTACGTCCAGTATGCTGCGTAGCTCTGGATTGATTGGGTACGATCACAAGATGGTGCAATTGTACGCCGTGAGGTGAGATGATGAGAAAGGGGTCCCTGCCTCGCCTTATATGGTCCGGGAGGCAGGGTTACAAGTCGGAATAGGGAGAGAGTACTAATCGAGTACGTCTAGGAGTCCTTTGTATAGTGCGGGACATGTACAACTTCTTAACCGAGTACTTCTCCTCTGCAGTCCTTGTGCTTCACGCCATCAGGTACCGTGCAGCGCAAGTCGGGTAGTCCTAGGGGCCCACCGAGTAGTCGGTCCTGGCACCCACTGAGGTAGTGGGCCCAGGGAGGTTAATACGACGGTGCCACCCTCGTCCAATCGGCAAGGTACCCGGAGGGTACCCGACACTACTACGATCACAACGTCATGGAACACTCCTTCAACATCGGCGATCTAGTCCTCCGTCGTATTCGAACACGGAAGGACTACACAACCTCAACTCGCCCCGCGAAGGTCCATTCTCGGTCTCCAAGGTGACCGGCCCGGGTTCCTATCGTCTCCAAACACTTGAAGGCGAAGACATCAACAAGCTCGTGGAATGTCGACCGGCTATGTCGCTTCTATGCCTAGTCACTCGACTACTCATCCACAAGTCCGGCCTATACGGCTACTCATGGACTCCTCGGCGTAAGCGGCCCTCGGGTCCTAGCACTAGTCTACGGACTTCTCACAACCAAGATCCAGTGTCAACGACTACTCACGGATCTTGAGCCGCACACGGTCTAAGGGCTTTGGCAGTGGTCTACAGACCACATACTCCTTCGATCTAGCTTCAACGGCTAGTAATGGATCCCCAGCTGTAAGTGGTCTGCGGACCCTAGAGGCTACTTAGCAGTAAGCGACCTATGGGTCCTGGATACTACTCATTTGTAACGACCCTGGCCATCTAGGTGTAATCTTTCATCAGTAATAAAGTTTGATTCTACTCAGCTTGTTTACTGTGTCTCCTAACTAGACGGACCCTATTGAGTACTACTACTCATTGCCTCTTCAACAACTTGGTCTCTGCAGGCTTCGTTGCAAGCCGCGACAATGAGTACTCATAACATCGTAGAAGAGCAATAATCTTCATACATTCAAATGAGTTCTTAACTAACTTGTTCATCTTACATCAACTACTCCTATACATTCGCTACTCTTAAAGGTAGATCTACTGGAGGTTTAGCTTGTTGGTGACTTGTTCTGCAATGGGTGCCATCTCCTCCAGCAGAGCACGATACTGCTCGTCTATGTAGTTCGCCGCAAGTCCTTCAGCCACCACATCCACAGGTGCCTTGGGGAAGTAAGACTTCATGAAGGCGAGTACCTGGTTGGGTATCGACTTCGCCAAGTGCTTGACATACGTCGCCAAACGCCCAGGGCTTCCTTGAGCCTATTCACAAGAGGAGCTATGTTAGGCCCGCCCGGATGTGGGACTAACAACCTTGCAATGGCGAGCGCGACTTCTTCAAGTTCCTTCAGTGACGCCCACAACTTCTTGCAGTCTTCATTGAGCTCATTAGAGATTTGTAACAACACATAAGGTCGAGATCGGATTGGATTTACTAGGCACATTGTCCAGGGACAAATTCACTCAGGGCTTGTTTGGGAAATGGAGGATTCAAGTGGATGAAAGAGGATTGAAGGGGCTTTTGGGAAATTTCGACTTATAGTGGAAATTCCTCTACCTCAATGCCCTTCATTCCCCTTCATTCCACTATCATGGCACTGTTTGGATGGTAGGGGTAAATATTTACCCCAAGGAAAATGATTTGCCCCCCCCATTTGGAGTCATTTACCTGTATGCCATTAAGAAAGTTGCTAGTTACGTGTATGCCATGAAAAAGTTCCCAAGCACGTGTATGCCACGCACCCGAAGTTCGTTGAGGTACATGCCATTTTGGATGGATTCCGTTAGGACTTAACAGTTCCACCCATCTGACATGTGGGACCCGCGTAGTGAAAAGACTATTGTGCCCCTGCCCTATCCGGTTTGTTTCGATTCACGAAACGAATCGAATCCCGTACTCGTGCTCCGGTCGGTTAGGGGCAGAACCCTAGCCGACCCGCCGCCGTCGGCCCGGCCGCCCGCCGTCGGCCGCTGCCGTCGGCCGAGCCCGAGGCCGGCGCGCCGCCGGCCGGGCGAGCCGCGGCCACGCGCGCGCCGCCGCGCGCGGGCGCGGCCGGGCTACGCTCCGCCGCCGGGCGAGCCCGCGGCGCGCGCGCGCCGCGACCGGGGGCGAGCCCGCGCGGCGCGCGCCGCGCGCGCGCGGGCGCGGCCGGGCGCTCGGCCAATTGCGGCGGCGGCGACGCCGCGGCGTCCCCGTTTTTTAACCATTTAAAAAATTTATTTCCACTTTTCTAATTTTTTTACGATTTTTAAATCATTTTTATAATTTATTTCCGCTTTTCTGATTTTTTAATCATTTGTATAATTTATTTCCACTTTTCTGATTTTTTACGATTTTTTGAAATTATCTCTTATTTTTATCGATTTATTTACATCATTTCGATTTTTTCACTTTTCTGATTTTTTAAAAATCTTTATTGCACATAAGGGCAAAACTGTCTTTACACACCCTCTAACACCTCTGTTAACTCTCCATCCATAAAATGGCATGTACGTCAACAAACTTCGGGTGCGTGGCATATACGTGCTTAGGAACTTTTTTATAGCATGCACGTAACTAGCAACTTTCTTAATGGCATACAGGTAAATGACTCTCCCATTTGCCGCTACTAATATTTGCCCCTTGGGGTGTTTGGATGGAGTGGTAAATGTAGATGTGGATGAGAGAGGGAGAGCGGGACCCACCACAAATTTCCTCCAATTTGCTACCTTTCAGGAGTAAATGGAATTAGGGGGGCAAAACATTTGCCGCATATGTTTGACACCTTAGGGGTAAATTAGGGGCAAATTTGCCCCATTTACCCATTTAGCTCACCCTCCAAACAGGCCCCATATCATCATTGACCGGGAAGGGGTCGGGACGCGGCGCGGGCAAAGAGGGAGAGAGGGACCAGGCTTCGGCGGCCGGTGACCGACGAAAATCCCGGATCCGATCCGCTGCCTCCCACCAGCCAAGAGCTCTGAATACTCGGAAGTAGGAGAGCGACGATGGAAGACGGCGGTGAGAGCGCGCCAAGGGCCGGGGTGGAGGCGGCGCTGGGGCTGAGCCCGCAGCTCTTCGTCGACGAGGTTCTCGACATAATCACCGACATCACTGCCGAGGCCTTCGAGTATTGCTTCCAGTTACGCTCTCTCCGCATCATTCTCTCGCGGATCCCCGCCTCGATTCTCCTTTTTGTTTTCGGTATTCTCTTTACCCGCTTTGCCGCCGACCGGCAGGCAGTTGTTTAACATGCCATTTTCGTGTCCCTTTTCTTCTCCAGTGCAGCGGCCGCACCAGGGGTCCTCGGCGCCGCCACAGCGGCCCAGAAGGCTGCGGAGCTCCAGCGGGTGAGTGAATGGCTCATGCAACATGATTCGATACAGCCCAAATCGCCGATTTGATTTGGGAATGGATGGATAGTTAGTTAACTCTCTGTCCTCAGCTAATTCATGTTCCTGTCTTGTGAATTCCACGCTGCTAATCATTTTGTTATTTTGATTTAATGGGACAAATATTTGAGTACCTTAATTTCCCACTAAGCCACTTTTTGACTTGATTGTTCTTCTGTAGTGGAGATCATTAGGTGACATGTTGCAGGCTACGGTGTTACAATATCTGCTTGTTTACATAGCTGTATGGTAAAGAAAAGGTAAAGCTATAGGTTGCCTGTGTGATTTGGACCAACTCCTCACACGGATTTTTTCTTCCCCAAACTCACCTTCTTCCCCAACTCCGGCGAGTTTATGGTTCGGGGGTTGCGGGGGGGGGGGGGGGGGGGGGGGGCTGCCATCCCCGCCGGACCTAGAGGGAGGGCTGCCGGCCCGGCGGAGGTGGCGGTGGGCGGGGCGGCGGGGGCGTCGCCGGCCGGGCGGTGGAGGCCGGCGGTTGGGCCGGGGGTCGGGCGAGGGCGCACGGCGGAGTTGGAGACGGCGGGGGTCGGGCGGCGGCGGTGGAAGCGGGCGCGGGAGGCAGGGGAGGTCGGGAGGAGGAAGAAGGTAAGAAACTGAGGGAGGGAGAGGAAAAATAGTAGTCTGGAGATGTAAATAATTGCAAAAATTCGTGTGAGTAGAGACTCAGAATTGCGTGGGTGAGCTATAGACAATCCCTAAAGAAAGACAGGACCAGGAGAGCATGGCTTCATTAAGTATATTGTGAACTTTACACCGTGTACTAGCCTTCCAATTGTACTTAGCTGCTTTGACGCTTCAAATGTTTTAGGCAGTTGACTTGCACTTCATGTTCCACAACATGCATTAATTTCTATAACAGATAATTGGGTTTACTTATGCTGCCATTCTGTCAGAGGTCTAATGGGTCGGCTCGGCAGGCCCATTAGGGTTAGGATTAGGGATAAGATTAGGAGGAGGGTCAAGTAAGCCTTTCTATTTAAAGAGAGAAGATGTATCAATGGAATCAAGCAAGGGATTAGATGGAAAACCCTTCTCTCTTGCCGGCCGTGGGCGAAGCCCTGCGGTCGGCGTTCCTAGCACCTCTGCAACCCTAGCCGCTCTCCCTCTCAGCCCCCTCCATGTGAACAGTGCCACTAGCACTGTAGCACCATGGTGCTGTAGCGCGCAGCCACCACGCTGTTCATAACACATTCATTATCATGTTTTATCTTGTAAAAGGGCTTTTGATAGCATTCTTAATCACGTAAACTCTTATTACATTATTTTATGAACAAGCGGGACCATATTGATAAGCAGATGTGTGTTTTTCATTTTGTCTGTAGGGATTAAATGGCATTCGCCATGTTGTAAAGAATGCACTGGATAAGAGAATGACCAACTGGGAGAAACACTGCTTCGAACATTGCTTCAATATACCTGAAGGTTTTATGGTGCCTGAAGATGTACGTACCTTATATTCCGAAGTAACAGATTTGTCTCAAACATGTTAAATGCAGCATTGATCTTCTGGAGCAACGTTTCAATTGTGTTCATCATTCCTCATTCATTATTGGTGTGAACACTCAACTGCAGAAGCCCACCAACTCTTGTGCTGTCATAAAAGCCGTCATGCATTCAATATTGACATTTTACTAAACTGCTGAAATGCTCTAGTTTTTGTTAACACAGTTTCTCTCATAGACTTGTGAATTTGATGTTGTTGAAACCAGTGTTTCTGGTGAACGCAACAATCGTAATACCGTTGTTTCCATTTATCTGAAAATTATTGAATTATGTGGATTGTGGAACATCAGTTTAGCTTAACTTTATGCTAGATTGCAGTAACTACAAAATAAGCGTTTTGTTCCAACTGTGACTTTCTTTAACATTCACTTCAAGTCCTCACCTCACAAGATATGGTAACGCAGATGAGTATATATGATCATCCTTTCTTTCATCAGGATAATTCCTGTGCTTCTGATTCACACAAAGATGGGACTAATTCATACTTGGATGTCGAACTTGATTCCATAAGGAGAAAGCTCGAAAGTGTAAGCACCTTAGTTCTGATTGAGCTTACGATATTTATTCCTGTAGCAATTGCTAGTGTTTCTCACCATTTTTTCTGTCAGGCTAACAAGGAATCTGAAAATCTTCAAAGGGAGATGTCTTCATTAGAAAATCAAACTGTGTACAAAAGAAAACATGATTCTGCTTTTGCTGAGATACAAAAGTTGTTTGATGACAAAGTTGTGCAGAAAAAATTTGAAGGTATGACATTATATTCAGTTGTTTAACCCAGAAAAGGAAGCAGAGAATGATACAAATATTTGATCAATTCTTATTACATTTGTCAGTTCTGTCCAGTATTTCCAGAGGTAGTTGATCTTTTCTGTTCACCAAAGTTATTAATTTTTCTTTTTTATAAAATTAGAAAATATTATGTACACAGTAACTTAGGAGATCCATTGTCTTGTCTACCTGATCAGAGCTCCAAACTGCTCAATTGTTTATTGAACATTTATTATTGAGGAGGATGTTATAATTCTACCATAGAGAAGTGGTGCTGTCTTCTGGAGTTATGGTAGCTGTAGGCCTTCATGTCATTTATTTATTTGTTCGAGAACAGGCCTTCATGCTAATGATTTTCCTTCACCAACTTGTTTGACAATTTGATACCACAATACCACATGCAATTCTTTCGCAATGCCGGTGCCTAGCAGCTTGTCTTCTTTTTTCCGGAGGGACCTAGACATGTTAGGGAATCAGTATCCTTTTTCTGCACATGGTTGTTCGATTGTTTCACATTTTAAGGCAATAGAGCACTGAGACATGGTAACTACTGTTCCTTTATACTGAAGAAAGACCATTATACAAAGTTTTTCACTCCATGGGTTAGTTTTAGCAAGAAAGCTGGTAAAAAAACTTGGGATCCTATATTGTGGATTTTGTCACTTCTTTCATTTGAATGTTTCCTAGTCTTTTGTTTCATGTAGCACCTCGATATTATTGTGGTGTATTGTTGTAGAATGTGTGACATCAATGACAGTTTACATGGACCTTTAGTTCAGAAAGTATATGAATAGTCAACTGTGCCGATTCCTGCAGATCTTGCAAAGGTGATACCAGTATTGCAGCAGAAAATATTAGGTATGAAAAAGAAAAGAACCGAGACTGGGAGCTTGATAGATCAACAGGTTTGGAACACGAATGGTCTGAGAGACAGTAAGCGTCAAGCATTGGGTAAGGGTACTGCCACCATTTCCCACATTGCCTCTTCAGTACTTCAGTGCATAGAACTATACTGTGTGTTTATATGCCATTTACCAAGAACTTGCCCCTCAGGTTTTGCTGCATGCACTGAAGACATTCAAGGGATTGTGAATGTCTTACAGAACAAGTAGTAGCTTAAGGTTTTGTGCAGCCTATGCCATATCAGGATGCCAACTATTGGTATCTTCTTGCTAGCTTCCTGTTTGTGACACCGAACTGCGTTATGGTGATGGAAGTCTTCCTGTATAAGCAAGGGCAGCTATGTTCTGTAGATGGAGTGCATTGGGTACTTTGGGTCATTGTGTTAATCATGAAAGTTTTTTTTTTGACTTAATTTGTGTCATTTCTGCAAGTTTGTCTTGTTAAGTTGCTATCCTACGTTGTGATCAGAGAGGTATGGACAATTTTATATCAAGAATCATATGCTCTTTCTAATTCATGTGCCCTGCTGGAAGCGGCTAAGTTGTGATGTCGGTGTATTTTGAGTTGTAGGTTACATACTGTAGGAACAATGACTATTTAATACTGGTGTGGAAATATCTGTAGCACATATAAATAAGATCATTTTCTCAGTTCGGTACTGCAGGATGTTATTTGACAATGGCATAAAATGGACATGTGACAGTCAAAATAAGTCTCAGTTCTTATTGTCTGAATATAATGCTCCGGAAATTATCTGATCAGATATATCATATATGAAACAACTCGATAGGTTGGGGGGGGGGGGGGGGGGGGTGTTGCTTGGTGGCATGCTCGGCAAGGAAGGATCCCATTCCTTTTACCAATATCCGTGGACGCTTTACACATTGAGGAACTCTCCACTAGTACTATAAATTCGTTCCTAATTGCTGCTTTTAGCAATATGAGAAAAAAACTTCAACAACTTTTAATGCACCTTCTATTTTTGTAGAACTCAGGAAAAGTAATCTTGTTTCACTATTTCGCCTAAAGTTACTTCACTCCCCACACGTGTCTGTTGGCTAATTTAAATATGGAAGTAAAAAGGATAAAGAGTAGAAACTTATTCATGATGTAAATGTAAAAGAGAGAATATATAAAAGTAGTTACGCATGTTTAGAAATAGCATACCATTCTTGATATAAAATTGTCTTGCATACTGTAGGAGTGAATTATCAGAAATTTTTGAAGATGACTTTCTTTATTTTTTTCGATATTCTTTTAAAATTTGTAGAAAATATTATATACTCTGTAAGATGTTGCTAGTGCATATAGAAACCAGAGATCCCAAATTCCTGGTCACCCCATCAGTAACAACAACTCCAAGAGACTAGCTATCTTGGTTTGACTAGTAAAAACAAAATCTACAGAAACGATATTCCAACAGACTAGCCAAACACACTGCAACCTATCTTCGCTAGCTAAACTTGTGCCTTAGGATCTAGGATAGAGGGGGGTGAATAGGGGGTTTAAAAACTAAAAGCACAACCGTTAGCGTTGCGTGTCTCAAGAAGTAGTCGTGGTGGGTGGTGGCGGGCTCGGGGATCCCGGCGGTGGCGCGATCGGAACGCCGTCTGTCGGCCGGCGTTCACGCGAGGAAGACGAGAGCTCGGCGATTCTGACACAAGGCGCCCGGAAGATCGGCCGATCTCCAAGCATACTCATTACATTAGCACTTCGTGGTTTTGTAGATTACAAAGTAACAACCGACACACGTACACAAATTTGAAAATAAAAGGATAAGCGGCCGAACGTGGGCGCGTCTTGCTAGCGATCGGTTGCGGCGCTCGCGCTCGTACACGTTACCGACCATAATATCTCTCCCTCCCTCGGGAAACGGCTCGTCCTCGAGCCGAAAGTCGAGGTAGGCGTCGCGGAACTCCTCGACCTTCTCCCGGGGTAGCTTCTTGTGTAGGAAGACCGGTCCCTTTGTATTTGAACATACCAATGGCCACGACGTAGTTGGGAGCGTAGGACACGCTGCGGAGCTTGCGGGGAGGCGCCCATGCCGCAAAGGAGGCAATGGTGGAGTTGAGGAAGGAGGTGTTCCATGAAATGGCTTCGAACGCCGACATGGAACACATTATGAATCCTTGCACCATCCGGAAGCCGAAGGCGGTAAGCCACCTCGCCCACACATTCCGGAATTTGGAAAGGCCCTGCGAACTTTGGACCGAGCTTGTTGCGACGGCCGGCGGCGGTGATTGTGTGGGGCGATGAAGGATACGAAGCCACACCCACTCTCCAATATTGAATTCGAGTGATCCGTGGTTGGCATCATAGTGTTTCTTGGCATAGGCTTGTGCTTGAATGAGGCGTTCGCGGACATCGCCAAGAAGGAGTCGCGCTCCTGGAGCAAAGTGTCGACCATAGATGTTTGTGCGAGAGGATGGCACGTAGTGCGGCGAGCTCGTGGTGATGGCCGGCCGTAAACAACTTGAAATGGTGTTGTTCGGAGTGCTGAATGGAAGCGGGTGTTGTAACAATATTCGCCCATGGTAGCCAATCCGACCAAGCTCTAGGACGATCACCTGTTATGCAACGAAGGTACATTGCAATTGTTTTGTTGACGGCCTCCGACTGTCCATCCGTTTGCGGATGGAATGCGTGTCTTGAAGCGTAGATTAACACCGCGTGCTTGAACGGATCGCGCCGGACGTGGCCTGTAAAGACGGGGTCACGATCATCGATGATCGACTGCGGGAAAGCCATGGAGACGCACAATCTCGGTGAAAAAGGCCGTGCTACGGGAAGCTACGGCGTAGGGATGTGCAAGCGCGATGAAGTGCGCATACTTTGAGAGACGATCAACAACGGTGAGAATGACACTCTTGCCATGAACTTTAGGAAGGCCTTCAATGAAATCCATGGATATATCGGCCCACACTTGAGAGGGAACCTCTAATGGTTGCGTAGGCCGGCTGGATGGAGAGTGTCTGTCTTGTTCCGTTGGCATGTTGAGCAAGAGCGGACAAACTCACGTACAAGAGCCAAATTGTTGTCGATGACAAAATCTTTGCGAAGGCGATGTAATGTTTTTGAATGCCCTCATGTCTGCTATATGGGCTAGCTTGAGGACTGCTTCCAAGTGAGTTGATGAAGATGGTACAAAGACACGAGATCCACGTAAGATGAGACCATCAACCACACTCCAAGCGTTGCCGCGCGTGGTTGTGATAGTGTCACGGAGGCGGCGCAACTCGGGGTCATTTTGGAGTTCTGTTTTGAGGTCTTCATAGAGTTGGAATGATGGTCGGACGACACGGCAATGCTTGAAGTCGTCTTGGTGGCGACGGGAGAGTGCATCGGCAACGGTGTTGAGACGGCCGGGGCGGTATTCAGGCGAAAAATCAAACCCAAATAGCTTGCTAATCCATTGGTGTTGTGGCACTTGTGGACAAGCGGCGATCCAACATGAATTTGAGTGAGTAATGGTCCGTGCGTACGATGAACTTGCGACCCCGGAGATACGGTCGCCGGTGACGCACTTGCTTGAACTAACCCGATTAACTCTCGTTCATAAGCTGCAATCTTGAGGTGTCGTTGAGCAAAAGGCTTACTTGTAGAAAGCCGGCGGTGCGGCACCTTGGTGAAGCACTGACCCCAAAGCCTGTACCCGATGCATCACGGTCAACCATGAATGGAATGGAAAAAATGCGGCAATTGGAGTGCGGAGTAGACGACAAGGCTTCTTTCAACGAAGAGAATGCAAGTGTTGCGGCTTCACTCCGAGAGAAAATTATCTTTACGCAAAAGTTGTGTTAAAGGAGCGACTAAGGTTCCAAAGTCACGGATAAAGCGTCTATAATAGCCGCAAGACCAAGGAAACCCGGAGTTCACGAAGCGAGACCTTGGTTGAGGCCATGTTGTCAACTGCGAGCAACCTTGTCTTGGTCCATAGCAACACACGATGCTGAAATTACATGTCCTAAATATGTCAACGATGTGGTAGCAAAAGCACACTTGGAATGTTTGACATGAAGCTTGTGTTCTGCGAGCAACGATAGGAATTTGCCGGAGGTGTTGCAAATGTTCGGACCATGAGCGATCGTAAATCGGTATGTCATCAAAGAATACTAAGACACATTTGCGAAGGAACTTGTGTAAAGGCGAGTTCATGAGGCTTTGAAACGTTGCGGTGCATTCGTGAGGCCAAAGGGCATGACCAAGAATTCAAAATGTCCATGATGTGTCGAAAAGGTTTGTCTTTTCATTATCATTTGGGTGAACTCTTACTTGATGATATCCAGCACGCAGATCAAGCTTGGTGAAAAAGCATGCACCATTGAGTTCATCCAAAAGTTCTTCCACAACCGGGATAGGAAACTTGTCCTTGACTGTATGGTCATTGAGTGCTCGGTAGTCTACACAAAATCGCCATGTGTTGTCTGGTTTCTTGACAAGAAGGACGGGAGCCGAGAATGGGGAGGTCTTTGGGCCTAATAATGCCTTGAGCTAACATTCTTGCACGCCGATTTTCCGGTTCATCCTTACGTAGTTGGGGGTAACGGTATGGACGAACGGCTACGGCGTTGTATTGGGGGAGGAGGTGAATGCGGTGGTCACATGGGCGGGAA
Organism: Cenchrus americanus; assembly: GCA_947561735.1. Classification (NCBI taxonomy): domain Eukaryota; kingdom Viridiplantae; phylum Streptophyta; class Magnoliopsida; order Poales; family Poaceae; genus Cenchrus; species Cenchrus americanus. Next base: position 153,505,043 of record OX387240.1, on the reverse strand, counting down.
GGTGGGAGACCCGTGGGGGGTTGAAAACACATCTTCAAAGGGGAGCAAGTAGGCGGTCTAACAATGGTGTTTCGGATGAACCAATGCAATTAAGTCGTCCGGTTGGCGGAATGTCCCAACGTGCGGACCCAATCCCCTTCCAAAGAATTCGGCGTCCATGGTGCCGAATGCCATGCACGGATCATCGAAATCCCACGGTGTAGGGCCCAATGTGCGAAGAAAAGAAATGCCCGGCACAACATCATAACAATCCAATGGAATGGTATAACAATCCAAGGAGAAATACTCATCCGCAATGTTGACGACAACATCACGAGCGAGGCCGCGACGGGCAACACGGTCGCCATTAGCTACCACCACATTCATGCCCCTGGCGTCCCGAAAACGAAGCCCCACTTTATTTGCGCGCCGGAAGCGATGAAGTTGTGTGTCGATCCGAGTCCAAAAGAGCCGTAAGTTCCCGATTGCCAATGGACGGCGTGATTTGCATGGTCTCTTCGGTGCGGACGCCGACAATGGCATGAAGGGATATTAGTGGTGGCGAGTCGGGGGAATCATATGGCCGATCCGGTGTGTCCTGGTCTATTTCATCAAAGTCGGTCACTTCCAAATAAAAAAGGCGGCGGCACTTGTGTCCACGAACATAGGGTTCATCACAATTATAGCACGGTCCTTTCGCGGCGTTCGGTCATTTCGGCCGGTGTGAGACGACGAAATTGGCGTGTTGGAGTTGCGGGTGTGGGTGCGGCGGGAGGGCGGGGCTATGGATGATTGAGTTGGTGATGGGCTGTGTGAAGGATGGTGTTCTTGGAGGAGGACGTGTGGACTTGGTTGGCACATTTGGCGGGAGTGGAGTGGTGCGATGCTCATATGCTCGTGCGAGGAACATGGCACGTTGGAGATCGGCGGAGCTTGGAGTTCTACATCCGTGCGAATGGAATCCGGAAGGCCACCGTGAATAAGCGAACTTGTTGCTCGGTGATAGATAGCCAACATGAGCCATACGGGTCCGGGAAAGCTTCACGATAATGCCACGGTGCCGCGGAATGGCGGGCGTGCAAGATCGGCAAGGTGGTTGGTTCCCAAGGGAGGACCAAAGCGTTGTTGGCACAAGGATTTGAACATAGGCCAAGTTATAGCGGTGACATCGCCGGCATCGCGTTCAAGCATGTAGTACCAATCTTTGGGCAACACCGGACATGTGGAAGGAAGCCGGCTAGACTTTGTCCGCTTCTCTAGTGCATTGAGCACGGAAGAAATGGTCACAACGATTCAACCAACCGAGAGGATCTTCCTTGCCATCAAAGGATGGAAAGGACAATTTATGGTAACGTGGAACACCAAGACCATCGTCGTGATCGGCGGCATGTGTACCGGGAAGATGGTTTTGTGGTGGGTGGGTTGGGAGCCGAGGAATTGGCGATGGTGAACGGGGAAAAGGAATTTCGTGATGGGAACGGAGAGCGGCTGGACACGGATGTATGCACAATAACGAGAGGTCGACGGAGGAATACCGTTGAGGTCCGGCATCCCAAGGGAAAACGAATTCGGCGCGGGATGAGAATAGCTTGCACCGTTTGGAGCGGACGCCGGCGGCCGGTGTTGCCCAACGTCCGGGCGACGGAGCGAAGGCGCCATGCGGTTGAGTGGAGGGTGCACGGCGCGATCCCGACGGCCTGCTTTCAACATCGGAGAGACACGCCGCGAACTGTCCCATCCGGCGGCGAAGGTCGTAGATCGCCGACGTGAGGGTGTCCGGCGGCTCGCTGCCGGGAACGGCCATTGTGGGCGGTGGTTCGGTTAGCGCGGGCGTGGAGCTTGGTGGAGCGAGATGGCGCGGCGGTGGCGGCGCGGCGGCGGCGGCGATGGTGGCGGCGGTTCCGAGATCGGTGCGCGACATCTCTCGATGCAGTTGTTAGCGTTGCCGTGTCTCGGGAAGTAGTCGTGGTGGAGCGGTGGCCGGGCTCGGGGATCCCGGCGGTGGCGCGATCGGAACGCCGTCCTGTCGGCGGCGTTCACGCGAGGAAGACGAGAGCTCGGCGATTACGACACAAGGCGCCCGAGAAGATCGAACCGATCTCCAAGCATACTCATCACATTAGCACTTCGTGGTTTTGTAGATTACAAAGTAACAAGCGACACACGTACACAAATTTGAAAATAAAAGGATAAGCGGCCGAACGTGGGCGCGTCTTGCTAGCGATCGGTTGCGGCGCTCGCGCTCGTACACGTTACTAACCATAACAACAACAACGAGAAATTTAATTAGAATCACAAGGAGTTTTAAATTTCTAGCTACTCTATTCCTATGTTGGGGGTTTGCAACCTAAGATGACAAGATATAATTCAATTTCTAGAAAGTAATTGCTCAAAGTAAGTACTTGAAAGGAAATTGAGCAAAGAAATAAACGAGCACAAGAGACGAATTTTATCTTGTGGTATCGATGACTTGCCGTCACCCCTAATCCACGTTGAGGTGGATTCAATGTTCAACCGCTCCTCTGAAGGACCGAAACGGCGAACCAGAGAGGAGGGGGGGGTGAATGGGAGCCGATAAAATTCTCCTCAAAGAACTCGCTCTATGTCCCAAAGTCAAATCCCGGTCACACATGAACTATGAGACGAAACAACCACCAATCACCAAGACAACGTAGCTATGAATCAACAAGTCCTAGGAATGATTCCTTAAAGTGCACGCGGAAGCACTAGAGAAGAAGCAAAGGAACCGAACAAGCTTGGCAAGAAACTGCGTACAGACCGGACTGTACGCCTAGCTGCCGCGGACTGTCCGCCAAGGAAGGGGCGGACTGTCCGGAAGACAGGCGCGTACGGTCTGCCGTACAAAAACCACTCCCATCCAAAAAACAACGGTTTTGTCAAAATGGTCCGCAGAACGGTCTGTGACCCCTCGCGGACTGTCTGCCAGCCGTGGGCTGTGCGCCAAACACGAGCGGACGGTCCGTGGATGCTGCGCAGAAACTCGCGAACTTGCAAGAACACCTCTCCAAAGTCGTCACCAGATCTCTCAAACAGCTGAAGCTCTTCAGGCAAGCTTTGGGGGAGATGATATGCGTCGCTAGGTGATGCTATGCCCCAAAACTCTTGGCCTCTCACTCCCTAAAACGACGGGAATCACGGATCACACGAACTCAACCACGAACAAGGAACTCCACCCAAAGACCATCGAATCGAGGAGGTTTCCCGGCGTTTGAGGGTCAAGATCATCCATAAAGAGGCACAAGGCACTCACCCATGATCCCCTCAAAGAAATCTGGAGAAAAACCCTCTCAAATCTGCGGAATCAACCGAAGAACAAAAACACCAAAGAGGAAAACCGGGAAGAACTCAAACAAGCCTTGAGGAACCACGCCGAATCATCTATACATACCATGAAGGTTCATACAAGGTCTAGCTTCCGTCCGATAATCCTACCCTCTCACAAGATCTCACCATGAAGCTCTTAAGCTAGTCCTAGAAGTTCCTGAGGACTATGTGTGGTTCGAGGACCGGTGGATGGTCGCTTCCTTGTGTGATGAGTGATTGACAACGTTGTGTGGACTATTCTTGTCTACGTATTGCAGGTGCAGGTTGCAGTTTGACTGGTGTTGGTGCAGGCGAAAAACAAGCGTGAAAGGTCGTCGCTGGTGCGGCCTCCAGGTGTGGAGAAGACAAGTAGGCTTGGTTCGAGGGACCTGGTGGCCAGCGGAGTCAAGTGCGGGCCGCATGGTGGCATGAACAGCAAGATGAAGTCATGGATGGTTTGTTGGTTGAGCCTCAAAACCAAGGTCGAGTCGGCACTACGTGGGAGACGAGTCATGAGTGGCGATTGGCGGAGGCTACACCGAGTTCGCGGGGTTTCCGGTGGTTCACCAGAAAACCACTGGCTTCCTTGGTTGATCCACAAAGCCAAGATCGAAGAACCGAAGGCGGAGATGCAGCAGCTCCAGACCGGTCTGACCGGTGGGTACCGGTCTGATCGGTGAGGTGCACCGGTCTGACCGGTGTGCGACGACGCAGTTCGGAGACTTCGAAGCGGAGGACACGCGTCGGGATTGCATGGCTTGCGTCGAGGCTAAGCAGGTTGCGGTCGCCGGGCATCCGTCCGATGGAGCGATGACAAAGATTTCCAATTTCGCCCTCGAGGGGCATGTATCCCTAATTAGCTAGTAAGGGTATTTTAGACTTTCGGTTGCCTCCATATAACCCATGAGGTGAGAGGATGGAAACCATCTCTTGGAACCCTAGTTCATTTTCTTTCCCATTTTCCCTTCCAATTTTCTTATGATTTCTATAGGACTAGCTTGGGAGCTTCATGGTGAGATCTTGTGAGAGGGTTGGATGATTGGGTGGCAAGGTAGACCTTGTATGAAAATTCTTGTGATGTATAGATGATTCGGTATGGTTCCTCAAGGCTTGGATGTGTTGTTCCCGTTCGTTCTTTGTGGTGATTTTCGGAGCCCTCTCTTGGTGGATTTCAAACGTGTTTTCGAGACTTGCGCTTGGGGATTTGGTGGGGGATGTATGTGTGAAACCTTCGTGGTTCGTTTTCCTTTGATTCCCCTCCCAAATCCGTGAGTTAAGGGGCTCAATTTTGGGGTTTTCGGTGTTCTAGGGTTAGAGGAGTTCTTGGCGGGATTTCTTCGATTCCTCTTGATTTGGCAAGTTTTGGTGGACAATAACTTGGCCATGGACTCCCCATGAGGTGTTCCTACTATCCCCAAAGTCTTGCGCAAGTCCGTGGAGCGATTCGGGAGATCGGGGTTTGGATTTGGGGGTGTTGACCCGCGGGTGCTGTTCATCCTGACGAGCTCAGGTCACATCGGTCTGATCGGTGCCTCTCACTGGTCTGACCGGTGCAGACCCGTGTTGAGTTTTTTCTTGGGTGAACGTTTGGGTGAGTTCACTTTTGTCCCGTGTTGCTGCTGTTTCGAGTTTGGGTCAGTTTGGAGCTCAGTAGGCCTATTTGGTGTTTTGGGGCTTTACTGGTCGGGACCGGTCGGCGGTGTGTTGCACTAGCGACTTGTGTAGAGAGTTGTTTTGTGGAAGTCGCCAGGTTTCACCACCAGGGACCGGTCTGACCGGTGGTGCTCACCGGCCTGACCGGTGTAGGTCAGCGAGGCTCGAGTTTTGTGTTCCGCTGTGTTCTTGGGTCTGTGAGGTTGGGAGTTGGTTCCTAGGTCTAGTAGCACTCCAGTGTCTGCGTGGGCTTGGCCAACTTGGGTAGTAAGTCGGAGACGTGTGTTGGAAGTTGTGTTCATCTTGTTGGAGCCTTCATCTCCTTCGAGAAGAACTTTTATCGGCTCCCATTCACTTCCCCCCTCTCTGGTTTGCCGTATCGGTCCTTCAGTTCCAAGGGAAAAGGAAGAGGAAAAATAGCAAAACAAAATGAGCTAGGGTTCCAAGAGATGGCTGCCATCCTCCCACCACTTGGGTTATATGGACGCAAGCCAAAAGAATAAAATACCTGGCGACCGCACTTCGCATAGCCTCGACGCAAGCCTTGCGACCCCGACGCGTGTCCTCTGCTTCAAAGCTTCTCGGCGTGCCCGGATCCCATCTCCGCCCGCCGAGCCTCCGGTCTTGTTTTTGTGGATCAACCAAGTAACCCGACGGTTTTGTGGTGAACCGTCGCAAACCCTGCGAACTCGGTGTAGCCTCTGGCAATCGCCACTCATGACTCGGCTCCCACGTAGTCTCGGCTCGACCTTGGTGTTGAGGCTCAATCAAGAAACCGTCCATGACTTCATCTCGCTGTTCTTGCCACCATGCGGCCCGCACTTGACCCCGCTAGCCACCGGGTCCCTCGAACAAAGACTACTTGTCTTCTCCACACCTGGAGGCCTCACCGGCAACGACCTTTCGCACTTGTTCTTCACCTGCACTAACACCAGTCAAGCCGCAACCTGCACCTGCAATACTTAGCCAAGAATCAGTCCACACAACGTTGTCAATCACTCATCACACCAGGAAGCGACCATCCGCTGGTCCTCGAACCACACATGGTCCTCAATCTCCCCCTTGATGAGTGCATTGACAAGACACACATATAGTAACCCAAGAGAGAAAGAAAAGAAAAGAAACGAATAAAAAGAAAAACCAACAAGTGATCGAAAGCCAAAGAAAGGTAAAGAGAAAGATCACTTGAAGAAGACAAGTCTCGGACCCCTTAGGCAAGGGCAACGGCTCGACACATCCGAGACAAAACTATGCTCAAGCAAAGAGCGCAAACCACCAAACCAAAACTCAAAAACAAAAAAGAGCTCCCCCTGCACACATGCAAGCTCCCCCCTGAACCAATGCAACTCCCCCTGGATGAATGCATGCAAACCACTTGACAAAAACAGAGCAGCTGCATCAGCTCAGCTCTGTCTGGTCAGACCGGTGACACACAGAGCCCAGAAATGGCTCGAAACCACCTGAAAACCTTCTAAATGCATTCAGTAGCACAAAACAGGCTCAAACTTCTCCCCCTTGTTGACAATGCATGAATCAAGCTGAAAATGCAACGAATGCAACCTAGAGCTTCTCAAATAGATAATATTCAACAAAGGATGCTACACATGTCCAAATGAGCAAGTTAGATACTCTATAACTTCGTAATGACATCAACTACATGATCACTAAGTTTCACAACCATTGGATTTAGCTAAGATAGAATTGAGCAATTTTGCGAAAATTTACTCTCTCATGAGCAAAGTCCTAAACATGAGCAAGACATATCAAAATGGCAAAGCCACACAAACTTCATGCTGGGACAACCATTCTAAACACAAGACCATCACAAACACCCACAAGCACGTCATGTCATCTCAAAGCCACCGAGCCATGTGCCTACTTCTATATATGAGACTTCTCATTGGTAGGCATCATGCAATGGTTTAGCACCCAAAGCAAATTAAATTTAGCACATATGACATGGGAGCACATTTTACAAGCAATTTACATTTCATTTTCAGATTCATATTTGGTACATGAAATGTCTTTGCGACAAAAAGGAACTTATGCCCCTCCACACGATAAAGCATGGGGGCTAAACATTCATGATGGCAAATGAGCCTTTGGCCCCATATGATCAAAATAAGCCATCCAACCACAAATTAAGCATAGCCCAGCCACTAATACATGTCAAGATCATATAAATGCAATTACTCACAAGAGAGCATGCATATGACATTTTTCAAAAACATAGCCATCAACCATGGATATAAACCAAGATCATCAAGAGCTAAGCCAAACTAACCATATCTTACCAAACATGCTCACAAAGATATACATATCACTCCATGGTGAACACTGTATATAGGAGAAGCTTTTCCTAACCAATGCATATGATACAAAATGCATGCAATCTAAGATACAAGGATGCCTATACATCATGTTACATATGCCATGCCAAATGCAAGAAATGCACAAAGGAAAGCTATACATATGCTACAAAGGAGCTCCCACACACCAACTCAAGAAATCAAAGAAACACCAAGATCCCACCACAAATGAGTGAAAGTTGCTTGATCTAGGGGTTTGGTGAAAATATCGGCTAGTTGGTCATGTGTGGGTACATGGATCAAGGCTATCTTCCCTTTCTCTACATTGTATCAGAAAATGATACCTCACTTCTATGTGCTTGGTTTTGGAATGAAGAATTGGGTTCTTTGCTACACTTATGGCACTAGTGCTGTCACATTGAAGTGGAACATGGGTATACTCCTCACAAAAGTCACTCATGTTGTATGTGATCCAAAGGAGCTGAGAGCAACAACTAGCTGCGACAACGTACTCTACCTCAGTAGTGGATTGAGCAACACCCGTCTGTTTGCGGGAAGACCAAGACACCAAAGAAGATCCCAAGAACTGGCAAGTCCCAGAAGTGGACTTCCTATCCAACTGACACCCGCAAAATCCGCGTCTGAAAAACCATGAAGAGCCAAAGAAGAAGACGCGAAGTACCAAAGGCTGAAGTTGGGAGTGTGACGCAAGTACCTGAATATGCGCTTGACCGTTTGCCGATGCGAAGTCCTTGGAGATGCTTGAAAATGAGCGCATAGACATACCGAGAACTGGATGTCCGGCGTCGTCACCGCCAATAGAGGAGTCACCCGATCATGCTCCGGTACTCCTTCTGGTCCACGTGTTCACCTTCCTCATCCACATCAAGAGCTGTAGTCTTACTCATAGGCGTCACCATGGCCTTGGAGTCCTCCATCTTGAACTTCCTCACAATATCTTTGGTGTACTTAGCTTGGTGGACAAATGTTCCTTCCTTTGATTGCTTGATTTGTAGCCCGAGGAAGAACTGCAGCTCACCCATCATGCTCATCTCAAATTCCCTGCTCATGTCCTCTGCAAACCTTGCAATAAGAGAGTTAGACGATCCACCAAAGACAATATCATCCACGTACATCTGCACAATCAGAATATCTCTGCCCTGCCTTAGGAGAAACAAGGTCTGATCGTCCTTCCCCATCCCAAACCCTCGCTCAAACAGGAACCCCCTCAACCTACCATACCAAGCTCTAGGCGCATGCTTCAACCCATGCAACGCCTTCCTCAACTTGTACACTCGGTGAGGGTACGTCTCACTCTCAAACCCCGGTGGCTGCCTCACATACACTTCTTCCTCCAACACACCGTTCAAGAAGGAACTCTTCACATCCATTTGGGGCAACTTGAACCCTTTAGCCACGGAAAGGCTAGAAGGATCCTAATCGCCTCCAAACGAGCTACGGGAGAAAAGGTCTCCTCATAGTCGATCCCCTCTTTCTAACTATATCCCTGAGCAACAAGCCTTGACTTGTTTTTCACCACTTCATCTTTCTGTCCCTCTTTGTTCTTCCACACCCATTTTGTCCGAATCGGCTTACATTCTGGGGAGGGTCAACCAATTCCCAAACTTGATTCCTCTCAAAGTTCTCCAACTCCTCATGCATCGAATTAACCCAATTATGATGATATAGTGCGTGTCCAATGTCTTTGGGCTCAAAGGTGGCAACAAAAGTAGCATGAGCGGAATGAGAATTGTTTCGAACCCTCAACCGTGTAGTACGTTCATTCATGTCACTGATGATCCTTGAAGCTCGGTGATCCACTTGTACTGGCCGGGGAGGTTCTCGCCTAGATGCTACCTCCCCCTCAACAGCATCTTCTCCTTGAACTTGAGTTGTCGTCGTAGGTGTGGTGAGGGGCCGTCCATCACCGTAGTCGAAGTAGTAGGTACATGCTCAGCTGGAGGCACCATTTCACCATCTTCATCATCTCCATGTTCATGCTCCACCTCCTGAAAGATATCCTCGCCAAGTTCATCGTCACCTGCACACTCAAAAACAAGCTGACTACGTGGCTGTGTCTCGTCGAAGGTTACATTGCAAGTCTCCACGATTTGCTTCGTTTCAAGGTTGAGCACACGATATGCTCTAGAGTGAGATGCATAACCAAAGAAAATACCATCGACCGACCTAGCCTCGAACTTGTCCAACTTCTTCCCTTTCTTAAGGATAAAGCACTTGCAACCAAAGACATGGAAGTGACTCACCTTGGGTGTGCGACCGTGCATGAACTCGTAACAGGTTTTCTTCTTGTAGACTCTGAGGTAGATCCTGTTCAACACATAGCACACGGTATTCACTACCTCAGTCCAGAACCTTCTCGGAGTCCTATGCTCATCGAGCATCATCCGAGTCATCTCACACAAGGTTCTGTTTTTCCTTTCCACAACACCATTCTAGAGAGGCGTATACTGACTTGAAAACTAGTGTTCAAGACCTAAGTCATGGCAAAAGGTTTCGAAATGAGAGTTTCTAAATTCTGAGCCATTGTCACTGCGGATTGCTCATATGGTATCTCCGTACCTCTTATTCCTCAACCTCAAGACAAGATCTCGAACAAAACCAAACATCTCCCCTTTCTCCTCAAAAAAGAACACCCACACATACCGAGAGTAGTCGTCCACCACAATAAGGACATACCACTTCCCACCCACAGATCGCACACAAGCTGGGCCAACAAGATCCATATGGAGCAACTCGCATGGACGCTCCGTCATCACATCTGTGAGAGGTGGATGGGAAGTAGCTACCATCTTAGCATGCCAACACCGAGCACACACCAACTCTTTCTCAAACCTCAGCCGTGGCAATCCTCGGACCAAATTGAGTTTACTCAAACGAGGCAAAAGTTCGAAACTCAAGTGACCCAACTTCCTATGCCACTTCCACAACTCACTCGAAGATCCAGCCAAGAAGCAATGCTCAACAGCAGAAGACTGAGAAAAATCAGCTCGAAACACTTGACCCTCGGGAACGACCATACAGACAAGGTCCCCTCGAGAATCCAAAATCTGAGAACCACCAGGCCAAAACAACACCTCAAAACCCTCACCCAATAGCTGGGACACGGAAAGAAAATTGTACCCAAGAGATTGAACAAGAGCAACATGCTTGAGAGTGATCTTGTCACTTACCTTGATCTCACCTTCTGACAGCACACGCCCTCGCCCATTTTCCCCAAAGGTGATGTACCTCTTTGTCACCACCGAGACGAGACTTGAGAACCACCCCTTGTCTCTGGTCATATGCCTCGAGCAACCGGAGTCAATCAACCAAATGTTTTTTGCGAGTCGGCTACCCAGCCATCGCGTGCAGACTCCCCACTCCGTGAGCGCTTCACACGCGGCCCTCGCAACGCCAGCAGGGCCCACGCGAAGGCTCCCACTGCGTGCCGGGCCGGCAAGGAGATCATACCCGAGTACGACTCGGACTCCAACACCGTCCCCGGCTACAACTCGGACTCCAACCCTCTCTCCGGCTTCTACTCGGACACCTCCTACGAGTTTGATTTCGGGTCGGACCCTGATGAGCCTGAGTCCAAGAACAATACTACAGAGCAACCCCTGTCAGGACCGCAAGCCCACAGACCTGACAGGAGGGAACTCACGTTGCATCGCCTACCTCGACTCACTTCCCTTCCAGGAGGGAACACCGCTAGCCCCAGCTGGGGAGCACACTCCGACAGAGGTGGCAACCAGTGACTCCAGCCTTGGCTCTCCTGATCGGCAAGTCTTCATGACTACCAACGAGACGCCAGGGCCCTCAGGGACAGTCCCTGACCGATATCTCGAGGATATCTCAGCAGACGAGTTGTCCGCCAACGCGCCCGCCGACGAGACCGATGCCAACAGGGACGCTCGACGTGAACGCAACAGAAAGCGGAACGAACAGCGCCGACGTCTCCGCGAGTCCCTTCCCATCCGAAACCTCGCGGAAGCACTCGACCAAGTTGAGAGCCGGGTGCACACTACCCCAGAGCAATGCCTCATGTCTATCACTACCATAGCACGTCAGGCTCAGGGGATGCGCATGGGAGAAGTCATCGCCAAGCTCGTGGAGGACGCCTACTTCATGCTATTCGACAACAGGGTCACTCAAGTGCCCCTTGTCAGGAACCGCCAGCAAGACAACGAAGCCACAAGTCGCAGTGCGGACATCGGTCGCAACCGTACTCGAGGGGAGCTACCGGCCAACCCCATCGGCAACCGTGAGATCATCCCTCACCGTGATCCTGGCGGCGGAGGCAGTGACGGCGGGAGCTCTAACCATGGGGCTGGCAGGAGAGCCGAGGGCGGAGGCGACCGCGGCGGCCGAGGCCACGCGAACAGCCACGCCTCCAGAGCTTGACGTGGCGGTTTCGACACCCGCCAGAAGATCGAAGAACTTCGGCGCAAGAAGTCCTCCACGATAGGCGACAACGATGGCTTCCCCGCCTTCTCCGCACGGCTTCGCAACCTACTTCTCCCAGAGAAATTCAAGCCTCTGGGGATCACCAAGTACGACGCGAAGCAGGATCCAGTGCAGTGACTCAGATGCTATGCCCTCTCCATCGAGAGCGCTGGTGGCAATAACGACACGAAGTGCCTCTACTTCCCCTTTTGTCTGGATCAAGCCCCGCTTACATGGCTCGAGTCACTCGAGGAGTACTCGATCGACAGGTGGGATCAGCTTAAGGAGCAGTTCACTAGCAACTTCGCTGTCGCTATGGGCCGCTCGGGTACTCACATGGACCTGGCAATGGTGAAGTAGGAACAAGGCGAGACCCTTCACAAGTACATGCGGTGCTTCTTCGACAAGCGCGCCACCGTAGTCGATGTTTCTGACAAAGAGGTCATCGACCTCTTCCAAGACGGTCTCTATCACCGTCGCACCTTCGAAGACTTAGGTCGTCGCCGCCCGAGCTCCATCACCCACCTCAAGGACATGATCACCTCCTGGGCTGACGAAGAAGACAAGGCTAATGCCAAGTACGACGCCATCCATGGCAAGAGCAAGCAGAACACGGGCGGCAACAGCAACAACAACGGGAACCAAGGCGGTCGCAGCAACAACTACTCGGGTCCCAATCGCAAGCGCAAGCCAGACAACACTGTCGCGGCTATCCAGTGCCCTGCGAAAGACAACTCGAAGAAGACCTCCGGCGGCTTCAAAGACTTGATGAAAGAGAAGTGCCCGTGGCATCTGGACGGCAACCACACCACCGAGCAGTGCTACCAACTCCGGCGAGCACTCCAGGACACTCTAGAGCCATGGCACCCTCACGATAAGAAAGGCAAGAAGAAGGCCGACGAGGGCAACGACGACTTCCAGGAACCCGACCAGACGGTGAACGTCCTCTTCGGCGGACTACCCAACCGACGGGCTTAGAAAGCCACTCGTCGAGAAGTCATGAGCATTGAACCAGTGATTCCGATCCCTCTTCGGTGGTCGGAGGTACCAATTACCTTCTCCCGCGCGGATCAATGGACAAGTTTCTCTGAACCAGGATAGTTCCCACTCGTCCTGAAGCCGGTGGTCGCGGGCTCCAAACTCAACAAGGTCCTGATCGACGGCGGAAGCGGGCTCAATGTCCTTTTCACCAAGACCTCGAAGAAGATGAAACTCGACATCACCCACATGCTCACTAAGAGCACCTTGCCTTTCTACGGCATCGTCCCTGGGAACGCGGCTATCCCACTGGGATCAGTGGTTCTCCCAGTTACCTTCGGGGAAACAAGGGACAACTACCGTACCGAGTACGTCAAGTTCGAGGTCACGGACTTCGAGACATCCTACCATCCATCCTCGGCAGACCAGCTATCGCCAAGTTCATGGCGGTAGCCCACTAAACCTACTTGGTACTCAAGATGCTAAGTCCGGCCGGTGTACTCTCACTGCAAGGGGACTTGAAGATATCCTTCGATTGCGACACAGAAGCTGTGGAACTCACAACCACAAATCAAGTACCCAACGCAATGATGGAGATCTACGCTGCATCCAAGAAGCTTGCCCCAAGTGAACTCGACATCCCAGAGAAGTCGGACAAAGCCAACAAGCCTCGGCCCACCGAGGAAGTTCTAGTCAAGACAATTGACCTTGGGAAGGCTTGCAACCGTGCCGTAGAGGGAGTACGAGCTCCAATGCTTCCTTGGATTCATTCAATACACCGTGGCCATCAAAGGTCTAGTCACGAATACCTTCGCGTAGTGACAAGTACGAGAGGAGGGAAAGGGCGAAACCGTGGTCACAACCCGGTAGATTAGATTGGTTTTCATGTCTTTAAGCGATTGCTTGCTCTAGTATCGTAGACCCGTGGGCGAGTGTCTTCTACCTTGATCGTTTATCATTCTCTCTAGTGTAGTTTAGTTGTTTTCTAGTTTAATAGTAAGTTAGGGTTTTAGTAGCTAGTGTGTCGTTGTTGATCGAACGCTTGTAATCCCCTTGCTCCGCGGATTGACAAGAACCTTGGGAATCCCGTGGTGAAAAAGGTGTGGGGTCCGTACGCTTGCGGATCGTAGAGGGATACGTCTTTTATCCGTCAACAAGCCCCTTTTTCTGGCGCCGTTGCCGGGGAGCAAGTTAGTTTACATCGTTTGATTTGCATCTAACTTAGTTTTATATTTTAGTTTATCTTTTTTTCGCTATATCTAACGTATATTATCGAAAAACACTTGTTTGTTTTTTGTTTTTGTTTTTATCTTATTGTCTAGATGGAGTTTGTTAATCAACCCGTGGAAGAACCGGAGAAATCATTAAGGCATTACGCTAGCCCTCGATGTGAAGACATAAAGGTACAAGAGTCGGATTCGAAGCTCGAAGCGACCAAGTATGAAATTAAATCCAAGATCATGAAGATGGTGGCGGAAAACCCATTTGAAGGGATGGTTACGGAGAACCCATATAGACACATAAGGGATTTCACGACAATATGCAACACGGTGCGTCAAGAAGGAGTTCCCGATGAATGGTTCAAATGGAATCTCTTTCCCTACTCACTTGCCGCAAAGCAAAGACATGGTATTCGGTTGCGTCCTTTGAAGTTGAAGGCAATTGGAACAAGTTGACAAAGAAGTTTTGCGAGAAGTTCTTTCCAATGAGCAAGGTTCAACATCTAAGGAGGCAAGTGATCAATTTCATGCAAGGAGAAGAGGAAGGGATAGACCAAGCCCGGGAAAGGTTTAATGAATTAATCGAACAAGGACCAAAACTCGGCTTCACCGTGACGTACTCTTGCATACATTTTTCTTTTCCCTAACCCCTAGTTGCATGCGACACGTCGAAATGTGTGCCGGTGGGGATCTCATGGAGAAAACACTCACGGAAGCCGCCCAACTTCTACAAAAAGTTAGTAAAGCGGCCGCCATGCGAAGAGATTGGGAAACAAGACTTGCGGAAGAGCCGGAATTCAATTCAAGGAAGAAAAAGCTTGCTGATTTTTCTAAAGAGGCGACCCGGAAGTCACAAAAGAGGAGCCAATCATGGAAAAGCTTGAACAAGAACACGTTAAGTCAAGAACTACACCAGACGTCGACTTCGCCGCACCAAATGAGACGAACAAGAGAAGCATGTCAAGCGCGAAGCCACTAAGGGAGTTCGAGCCAATGGATTGGGTTCCTATTGATTACGGAGAAGTATTCGACAAGAGAAGACCGTTCCCTAATCAAAAGGGAATGGCAAGAGCATTGGAAGTCGATTTCCCACCGGAGAAGAAAGCTGAAAATTCATACGACCTCGAAACTACCAGGTGAGATTTTTGAAAAGCTCTTTGGAGATGACGTGGTGGATCCGAACATATTGCCGAGGTGAAGAGGATCATGGGGATCAAGCCCGAAGCATCACCATACGCTCGCCTTCCCGAAATTTATTCGTTCGGATCCGAAGAAGAAGAGAAGATGACGCCGCACTTGAGTTTCGAGATCAACGGAGTTCAATGCAAAGCTTTATGCGACATCGGAGCCCAAGTAAGTGTTCTATCTTCTAAAATTTACGATAAAGTTCAATACCACAACCTAGACTTAGCCCCAACATCAACGAAATTAATTATGGGAGATGGTAGAACTATCAAACCTCTAGGTATTGCTTGCAATATGAAAGTAAAAATCTCTAGAAACTATATACCAACCGATTTCTTTGTTATTGATGCTTACCATGGTAATTCCGATCATATAATCTTAGGTAGGCCTTTTCTTAAGTTGGTTGATGCCGTGTTAGATGCCGGAGAAGGCAAAGTAACAATGAACCTTAATGGAACAAAGTACACATATAACTTTCTTCGTGCTTCTAAACACCTTACTCCTTTTCCTCCCGAAGATGAAGAAATAGATGAGATAGATAGTCTTTGTTTTGTTGAAACCCTTAGAGACCCTCTCGCAAAGAGCGATGGAAAATCAAATTAGTAATCAACAAGATGAAGAACTAGAAGAAGCAACAAAAGGCTTAGAGCCGCATGATGGTAGCGTGGAGGAAGAGAAGTTCGAAGACATAGGAGAAATCAAACCCGAGGAGCCACAAGTGCCCGAAGTAGACCTTAAACCTTTGCCCAAGGGATTAAAATATGAATTTTTGGGCCCGGATAAAACCTATCCGGTCATTGTGAGCGACGAGTTGAGCCCCGAAGAAAATGAAGCGTTGCTGATTTTATTAAAAAAACATAGGAATGTGATTGGATATTCAATTAATGATCTCAAAGGTATTAGCCCACCTTTTGCACTCATCGTATACCAATGGAAGACCAATGTAAGCCCGTAGTGGACCACCAAAGGAGGCTAACCCATGCCATGCGAGAGGTAGTAAAGAAAGAGGTTATCAAGTTACTTGATGCCGGAATCATCTACCCGGTTCCACATAGCGAATGGGTGAGCCCGTACATTGTGTACCGAAGAAAGGAGGTTTGACCGTGGTGAAGAATGAGAAGAACGAATTGATACCGCAAAGAACCGTGACCGGTGGCGGATGTGTATTGATTACCGTAAGCTTAACAAAGCGACGAAGAAAGATCACTTCCCCCTACCGTTCATAGACGAGATGCTCGAGAGGTTAGCAAACCACGCTTATTTTTGCTTTCTCGATGGATACTCGGGGTTCATGCAAATTCCTATTCACCCGGAAGATCAACATAAGACAACGTTTACATGTCCTTACGGAACGTTTGCATATAGGAGGATGCCCTTCGGCCTATGCAACGCTCCGGACTCTTTTCAACGTTGCATGATGGCCGTGTTCTCGGAATTCATCGAAGAAATTGTTGAAGTGTTTATGGATGATTTTTCCGTTTACGGGAAGACGTTCATGGATTGCTTAGCAAACTTAGAAAAGGTCCTTGCAAGGTGTGCGGAGGTAGATTTGGTGTTAAATTGGGAAAAGTGCCACTTCATGGTTAAGCAAGGCATAGTGCTCGGACATGTTATATCCGAGAGAGGAATTGAAGTGGACAAGGCTAAGGTAGAGACGGTTGAGCAACTCCCACCTCCTACGGATGTTAAGTCCTTAAGGAGCTTTCTAGGCCATGCCGGATTCTATAGAAGATTTATAAAGGACTTCTCGAAGATCACTAAGCCTTTAACACACCTTCTTCAAAAGGATGTGGCTTTCGACTTTGATGAGAAGTGTCTAGCGGCATTCCGGACCTTGAAAAATGCGTTGGTGAGTGCTCCCATCATCCAACCTCCGGATTGGAGCCAACCTTTCGAGATCATGTGTGACACAAGTGACTACGCCGTAGGCGTGGTCTTGGGACAAAGAAAGGAAGGCCGAGTTCACGCCGTTTACTACGCTAGCAAAACTCTTAGCGGGGCACAATTAAATTACGCTACTACGGAAAAAGAATTGCTAGCGGTGGTATTCGCTTTCGAAAAATTCAGATCTTACATCGTGAACTCAAAAGTCATTGTTTACACCGATCACGCAGCCATAAAGTATCTCTTGGCTAAGAAGGAAGCTAAACCACGTTTGATTCGTTGGATCCTTCTTCTCCAAGAGTTCGATGTTGAAATTCGTGATAAAAAGGGGGTGGAAAATGTTGTGGCCGATCATTTGTCTAGGATGAATCGTGGGCAAGATGATAAAGAGCCCATAGAAGATAAGATGAGAGACGACCACCTCTATAGAGTGCTTGATAAAGATACTTGGATGATCGACATCATTCGAGCAATTCGAAAGATGCCCCTCGATCATCTAGACAAAAACACTCAAAGGAAGATAATTCCCGAAAGTAAGAAATATTTTTGGGATGCACCATACCTCTTCAAGCTTGGCAATGATGGAGTGATGAGAAGATGTGTGCCAAGAGAAGAGAGGCTTGAGATTCTAAGGAAGTGCCACTCGGCGGAGTACGGTGGGCATTATAGCCATTTTCGAACCGAAGCCAAAGTATGGACGAGCAGATTCTATTGGCCGGAGATGCATGAAGATACCAAAAGATATGTTGCGTCATGCCCCGAATGCCAAAGAACCGGAAACATCTCTCAAAGAAATTCTATGCCTTTGAAATACAACTTGCAAATCGACATATTCGATGTATGGGGCATAGACTTCATGGGGCCTTTTAAAAACTCATTTGGATTCGAGTATATACTTGTTATGGTTGATTATGTATCCAAGTGGGTAGAGGCTATACCATGTCGTAAAGCTTCCATGGAGGAGTCCATCACTATGATCAAGAACGTGATTTTTCCCCGTTTCGGTACACCGAGAATCTTGATAAGTGATGGAGGAACTCATTTCACCGGGAAGAACTTCAAAAAGTGCTTGTCCAAATTGGGAATTGAGCATAGGGTCTCCACGGCCTATCACCCACAAACCAACGGACAAGCGGAGACGTCAAATAGGCAATTAAAAAGCATACTTAACAAAACCATAGAGAAGGGAGGCAAGGATTGGTCAAAGAAATTAGACGGAGCTTTATGGGCTTATCGAACGGCGTTTAAAACACCGATAGGTATGACCCCTTATCAATTCGTCTATGGAAAAGCTTGCCACCTTCCGGTTGAGTTAGAACATAAAGCCTATTGGGCGATTAAAGAGATGAACCTTGATCTCGATGCCGCGGTGGTGAAACGGAGAATTCAAATAAGCGAGCTAGAGGAGTTGAGGTTGAAAGCTTATGAAAACGCAAGCATATACAAGGAGAGAATCAAAAGGTGGTATGATAAAAGATTGAAGAAAAAAGAATTTAAAGAAGGAGATAAGGTCCTCCTCTACAATTCGAGGTTTAAAACCTTCGGAAAGGGGAAATTGCAAAGCAAGTGGGACTGGACCTTATGTTGTGCATTCGGTGTTCTCCAACGGAGCGGTAACCATTATGGATATAAACGGCGATCAATTTGTGGTGAATGGACAGCGGCTTAAGGTTTACTACGAACCCGACGTCGTGCCCATTCATCATGTTGACGTCTTTACCATGGAGGAAGAGCCCGAACGTCCCGCCTAGGACGAAAAACAAGGCATCAACTTCGTAAATAATTTTTCTTTTAGCTTTCCGGGAGTTTTTCGCGAAGATTTACTAGGCCAAATTTTTCCCATGGGCCGAGGAAGAAAAAATAGGGCGGTGTGCAAAAAAACCGGACCGGCCCGGCCCCCGAGGCGGGGGTGGGCCGGCCGGCCCGCCGGATCGGCCCATGAGTGGCCCGACGCCCGATGTCCCCGAATTTCGCCCGAATTGCTCCTTTTTGACTTCCTTGTTTGGTCGGAAAATTTTAAGGGAAGTGTAAAAAAGGAAAATAAGGTTCCCGGTGGCTTTTCTCTCGGGACTATATATTTGGCCGAATTGGGAGCTCGAGAATCAAACCTTTCAAGCAATGTGTTGCACCCTTGTAGCAGCCATTGAGCCTCCAAAAAGCTTAGAGTTGAAGGTAGAAGCCAAGAAGCCATCGATGGAGGAGGTGATGCGATGCGAGGTCAAGCTACCCGTCAAGAGGACCGCACGTATCCGTTGCGGAGGACGTGTCCCGACCGGAGCTCTTGCATCTCGCAACCCCGTCAAAGGAGAGAAGGTCCCTACACCTGTTGGAAGGTCGGCACGCCTCCAAGGCATCAAGCGCAAAGATTACAAGGAGGTGTCGCCGGAGCCTAAGGATTATGGGGATAGCGACTACTCCGACGATCGTAGCCCGAGCTCGTGGGCGGCCGCCGGAGAGACGATGACGATTGGGGCGAGCAGCCCCTATGAAAGGACTCCCGAGGGCCCCAATGGCGATGGCAACGGCGGTGGCGAAGGCGACAACAATGGAGGTGGCGACGACGGTGGTGACAACGGTGGAGATTATGGCGACGACGACCCCTTCGGATTGCATCCGTGTGTCCGTCGAGTTTGCCGTCAATCCATCGCGGATCTCTACACGTCGGCCGACGAATGTTTCCAAGCCATGGAAGCGATGAAGCAGCCGTATGGAAGACTTGGAGCGCGTAGTTGAAGATGACTACAAGTTCCTTAACCGCAACGTGCGCAAACTTTTCGGCATGGTTGGAAACATGAGAGGCAAGTGGTGCAAAGCTTGCTCGAAATACCACTAGATCTAGTTTTCCCCTTTGGTTTTTGTAAGATACGACGAGGACGTCGTATGTTTTAAGTGTGGGGGAGAGCTAGCTCGCTAGCCTTAGCTTTTGAACTTCAAGTTTAGGTTCGGTTTAATCTTCGTGTGTGAGTCTTAGTGTTTTAATGAGTCTTTAGTTTTTGAGTCTCGTTTTAAAATTTTTGCAAGTGTCTTAAATTAGTGTTGAGTCAAGAAAACCAAATAAAAAGAGTCTTTATATATATCTTTGTGTTTTATGTATTGTTTATCTTTATTTACTTGTTTGTTTAATCTTCGATTCTTGATATATGAGCACAAGTATGTGGTTTGAAAGACGTTTACCGTGGTGCTTAGTGGAATCGCTACTACTTAAAGTACCCATACCGCACTTCGATCTTGAGCTTCACATGCTAGTTGTGCTATTTTCGATGCTAAAAATTGGAGGATTTCAGTTCTGAAAATTATTTTAAAACCCTTGTAATAAAGGTTAGCAAAACCTCTTTTTCCAAGATGAGAGTAAGAAAAAATTCCTATCCAAAGCCAAGTTTATTTTTTTCGCTCCACCATAAGTGTGATTAGCACGATGAGTTAGGCTAGGACCCTTCTCTCTTGGTGAGTTTTAATTTCAAGCAATGATCATGTCCTTGTGCTTATCTTTTGTTGCTAGCCTCGTCATATATTCAGTTCATGACTTTCACAACGAAAGTCATGTATATCACTGGATTCCATACCCAACCCTATACATCTCTTTTGTACATCGTATTCCTTGAACACAACCTATTTTCAAAGTTTCGTCTCGTCTCTAGCATGATTTATTTAAAAAATTCAGATTGTATGCATGCGAGAAAAGGGAGAATTGAAAGCTTTGAAAAGTTGTCAAGAGAGAGAAAAATAAAGAGAAAAAGTATGTGTATGGAAAAGAAAGAAAGAAAGAAAGAAAGAAAAATCATATGTGAATGAAAGAAGAAAAGAAAAAGAGAGAAAGATGAGTTAGCAATGAAGATATGAGAGGGATGGATCAAGTGAAAGAAAAGAAAAAAATAATAAAGTGTAAGGAAGGATGTCACGTTGATTGTGAGACGAAACTTTTAATCTATTTCCAACCATGTGCAATCCGACAACGAGGACATCATTGGTGCCTTGTAGTCACAATTTTCTTTTGCCCTTGCACATGTAGACCATTCTAAATCTTCTCATCCTTGATATCCCTACATATGGTTAATTCTCATGATCATTGGCTTTGAAAGGTAGACAACCATTAGAGGAAGTTCTTAGTTTGACAATACTTGTGTTGATTGCGCTAGCCCTACCTATAGCTCCACTTTTACATGACATATGAGAGATTAATGGGAGGTGAGAGTTTTATAAAATTTGGTTAGGATAGCTACTTCATATGAGTGACTTGAGAGAGCTTGGAGAAAGGTTTTTGTCTAATACTTGTTGCAGGAATTTTTGTTTTGAAAACCATAAAAACCCTCCGATGGAAGCAAAGGAGTAAGCATGGCTGAAATTCAAGACTTCAAGTGAAAGGTTTGAGTTGTGGGGTAAATCTTGACGTGGTAAAAATTCTAAACGCCCATGTTTATGTTTGATTATCATTACTTTGTGTTTATGTATTAAAGATGAAGGGATTGACTAACTTGTGAAGAAGGATAAGTGGTACACGATTACACTCCTTGGATGAAGTTCTTTTACGAGTACTTGCTCGAGGACGAGCAAGAGCTAAGTGTGGGGGAGATGTTGACGGTGTATTTTGGTGCACCTAGCATGTTCATTACACTTTGGTTTGGATTTGATTATGGAACTAGCCCGCCACTAGGCACACTAATCATATAACAAGTTCATCTTTGTGCATGCATTTGGAAGTGTTATGTTTATGTAGGAAAACATGGACATAAAGGACAGATTCGTAACAAGTTCAAGGAGCATTCATGGAGTCTGGTTCGTGTTCATGAGCTCGCTGAAATTACTTCCAATGGTGGTGAGGACCGAAGTGCTACGAGGAACACCCCTGGGGATTGAAGCGTAAAAGATCAAACTTCATGCAAAGAGAGCTTCCATCTTGATCGTGAGGATAACGACGTCAAAATCATGCAAGTGGAGGGGGCAAAGTAGATAAGTGCACGAGGACCCACGGAGCAAAAAGGGCGACCGAACCGGCCGAAACCGGGCTCGGGCCGGCCGGCCCGTGTGGGCCGGCCCGGCCCACTTCGGCACCGGTTCGGTCCCGTCTTCCTTGCCCTCGAAGGATCTTCGACCCTAAAACCCCCGACGCGCCGCCAACACGGGAAGAGGAGTTGTTCGCACCAGAAGGCCATCCACAAGCTAGAGAGAGAGGAGGAGGATCTCCGGCGGGAGATCAACCACCTCGAAGGAAGCACCCTCTCGTGGAGAAGGAGGAAGACACCGGCGGAAGGGAAACCATGATCAACAGTGCCATGATCAGCACCTTGATGGGGTAATCTTCTCATTCGTCCATGGGTTGTAATCGATCTTGAGATGTAATCGCACTTTGTCGGATTATCTATCTATCATCTTGTGTTGAATATACTTTAATGCTTAAGGCTTGCAACCGTGCCGTAGAGGGAGTACGAGCTCCAATGCTTCCTTGGATCCATTCAATACACCGTGGCCATCAAAGGTCTAGTCACGAATACCTTCGCGTAGTGACGTACGAGAGGAGGGAAAGGGCGAAACCGTGGTCACAACCCCGGTAGATTAGATTGGTTTTCATGTCTTTAAGCGATTGCTTGCTCTAGTATCGTAGACCCGTGGGCGAGTGTCTTCTACCTTGATCGTTTATCATTCTCTCTAGTGTAGTTTAGTTGTTTTCTAGTTTAATAGTAAGTTAGGGTTTTAGTAGCTAGTGTGTCGTTGTTGATCGAACGCTTGTAATCCCCCTTGCTCCGCGGATTGACAAGAACCTTGGGAATCCCGTGGTGAAAAAGGTGTGGGGTCCGTACGCTTGCGGATCGTAGAGGGATACGTCTTTTATCCGTCAACAAAAACCATGAAGCACCAAAGAGGAGGACGCGGAGTACCAAAGGCCGAAGTCGGGAGTGTGACGCAAGTACCTGAAAATTCTCTTCACCGCTTGCCGATGCAAAGTCCTTGGAGACGCTTGAAAATGAGCGCATAGACACACCGAGAACTGTATGTCCGGCCTCGTCGCCGTCAAGTAGAGGAGTGACCCGATCATGCTCCGGTACTCCTTCTGATCCACATGTTCACCTTCCTCGTCCGCATCAAGAGCTGTAGTCGTACTCATCGGCGTCGTCATAGCCTTGGAGTCCTCCATCTTGAACTTCTGGACAATGTCCTTGGTGTACTTAGCCTGGTGCACAAATGTTCCTTCCTTTGATTGTTTGATTTGTAGCCCGAGGAAGAACTGCAACTCGACCATCATGCTCATCTCAAATTCCCTGCTCATATCATCTGCATACCTTGCAACAAGAGAGTTAGACGAGCCACCAAAGACAATATCATCCACGTACACCTGCACAATCAGGATATCTCTGCCCTACCTCAGCAAAAACAAGGTCTGATCGATCTTCCCCATCTCATAACCTCTCTCAAACGAGAACCCCCTCAACCTACCATACCAAGCTCTAGGCGCCTGCTTCAACCCATACAGCGCCTTCCTCAACTTGTACACCCGGTGGGGGTACTTCTCACTCTCAAACCCCGAATGTTGCCTCACATACACTTCTTCCTCCAACACACCATTCAGAAAAGCACTCTTCACATCCATTTTGTGCAACTTAAACCCTTTAGCCACGGAAAAGGCTAGAAGGATCCTAATCGCCTCCAAACGGGCTACGGGAGCAAAGGTATCCTCGTAGTCAATCCCCTTCTTCTGACTGAACCCCTGAGCAACAAGCATTGACTTGTTCCTCACAACCTCACCTTTCTCTCCCTCTTTGTTCTTCCACACTCACTTTGTCCCAATCGGCTTACACCCTGGAGGAGGGTCAACCAATTACCAAACCTGATTCCTCTCAAAGTTCTCGAACTTCTAATGCATCGAATTAACCCAATTATGATCAGATTGTGCGTGTCCAATGTCTTTGGGCTCAAAAGTAGCAACAAATGCAGCATGAGCGAAATAAGAATTGTTTCGAACCCTCGACCGTGTAGTGTGTTCATTCATGTCGCCGATGATCCTCGAAGCTGGGTGATCCATCTGTACTCGCCGGGGAGGTTCTCGCCTCGATCTACCTCCCCCTCAACATCAGCTTCTCCTCGTCCTTGATTTGTCGCCGTAGGTGTAGTAGAGGGTCCGTACATCACCGTAGTCGAAGTAGTGGGTACATGTTCGGCGGGGGCTCCACACCGCCATCTTCATCCTCTCCATGTTCATGCTCCTCCTCCTGAAAGATCTCCTCGCCAAGCTCATCATCACCTGCACATTCAAAGACAAGCTGACTACGTGGCTCTGTCTCGTCGAAGGTTACCTCGCAAGTCTCCACGATTTGGTTAGTTTCAAGATTGAGCACATGATATGCTCTAGAATGAGATGCATAACCAAAGAAAATACCATCGACAGACCTAGCCTCAAACTTATCCAACTTCCAGCCTTTCTTCAGAATGAAACACTTGCAACCAAAGACATGGAAGTGACTCACTTTGGGTGTGCTACCATGCATCAACTCATAGCATGTCTTCTTCTTGTGCACTCTGAGGTAGATCCTGTTAGACACATAGCACGCGGTATTCACCGCCTCAGCCCAATACCTCCTTGGAGTCCTATGCTCATCAAGCATCGTCCGAGCCATCTCGCACAAGGTCCTATTCTTCCCTTCCACAACACCATTCTGGGGAGGCGTATACGGACTCGAAAACTGGTGCTCAAGACCCAAGTCATGGCAAAAGGTTTCAAAATGAGAGTTTCTGAATTCCGAGCCATTATCACTACGGATAGCTCGTATGGCATCTCCGTGCCTCTCGTTCCTCAACCTCAAGACGAGATCTCGAACAAAACCAAACATCTCCTCCTTATCCTCAAGAAAGAACACCCACACATACCGAGAATAGTCGCCCACCACAACAAGGACATACCACTTCCCACCCACAGATCGCACACGAGCTGGGCCAACAAGGTCCATATGGAGCAGCTCGCATGGACGCTTAGTCATCACATCGGTGAGAGGCGGGTGAGAATAGGCTACCATCTTGGCATGCCTACACGGCGCACAAACCAACTCTTTCTCAAGCCTCAACCGTGGCAATCCTCGCATCAAATTGAGTTTACTCAAGCGTGACAAAAGGTCAAAGCTCAAGTGACCCAACTTCCTATGCCACTTCCACAATTCACTCGAAGAGCTAGCCAAGAAACAACGCTCCACACCCGAAGACCGAGAAAAATCAGCACAAAACACCCGACCCTCGGGAACGACCATACGGACAAGGTCCCCTCGAGAGTCCAAAATCCGAGAACCACCGAGGCCGAAACAACACCTCAAAGCCCTCATCGAACAACCGGGACACGTAAAGCAAATTGTACCCGGCGATTGAACAAGAGCAACACGCCTCACGTTGATCTTGTCACTCACTTTGATCTCACCTTCTGAAAGCACACGCCCGCGCCCATTGTCCCCAAAAATGATGTACCTCTTCATCACCACTGGGACGAGACTTGAGAACCACCCCCTGTCTCCGGTCATATGCCTCGAGCAACCAGAGTCAATCAACCAAATGTTCTTCAAGTCTCCCACCTGAAATTCAAAAACGAGCACGTGAGCGAACAAACGACTCAGCACTTGGGTTAGTACCAAAAGAGTAAAACCAGTGCCGAGCCATTTTCTCGAAAGTGGGGTTAGCACCAACCAGAGCATCTCTCCTACCAAAGCTACCTCCACGAACACCACCACGGTAACCACCATGAGGTAACCAAACCTCTCTACCTGGAGGAGGACCAAAACCATGAAAGAAAGCCCGTGGACTGTCCCTCCTCTCCTTCTCAAAGCTACGACTCCTCCCATCCCCGTAATGAACTCGAGGGGGAGAACGCCTAGCAACCTGACCACCTGCAAACTCTCCAGCCCAACCACCAGAACCATGACCTCCGTAAACAACCCTCGCACCCGTACGAGCACGAAACCCAAAACGCCGCCCTCGTCCGGAGCTCGCACCGTCCGACCGTGCTCCACACCGGTCCGACCGGTGTGACACGGACAAAGAAGACCCCCCAATAGCCTTCCGCTCTCCCCAAGCCCGAACCGTCCTCACATTCGCCTTGGCCCCGGGCATCTGCACACGAGGCTCAAGTACACCATCGGAAGGGTGGTACTTGTCCTTGTTAGCCCACTCCTTTGTCATTCTCTCCTCACGCTTCCTCTTGAAGCAAAACTCCTCCTTATGGCCATCTCTCCCACAATAGCCACAATGGAACCTCACAAGCTTAGGCTTAGGCTTGGGATGTGGCTGCTCACTAGGTTTCTCTCCACTCAACTCCTCCACTGGTTTCCCTTCACTAGCCTTCTCACTTTCTTTCCCAAAGAACACTTTCCCCGAAGTGCTCACAAACTTGATAGGCTTTTGTAGATCATTTGTGGGTGTAGGAAACACGGGTGGAGCTGGGGTTGTGTCTAGTCGGTTCCTAAGATGGTTAGGTTTTGGGGGGAAATCATTTTCGTGGTGGGTTTTTGGTGGCTCCGATATATTCTCTCCACTTCCCTCACCAACCTTGTTTGCCCCAAGTCCCTCACCATCCTGCCTCTTAAATGCCTCGATCATCATCCTCAACTGAGGCTCATGACCAGACAACCAACCCATCAACTTTCTCAAGTCATCATTCTCATCCTGCAAACGATCAACATAATGTGCAAGTTCCAAATTTTTCAAAGCATGCATTTCACAGGTATGAGTCATCATTCTCATCCTGCAAACGATCAACATAATGTGCAAGTTCCAAATTTTTCAAAGCATGCATTTCACAGGTAGAGCATGATGTAGGCATGGGTTCCTTCAATTTAGCCTCAAGAGAACTAGTGTAAGCATGCATCTCATCAATCTTAGCATGCAAAACGGGGCAAGAAGTGCAAGCACCTAGCAAAGCAGTCTAGACTTAAGCTCACCCACTTCAAACCTAAGCACATCTAGTTCCTCACACTTGGAGGCATGCTTCTCCTTAAACAAAGCAAGATCGGCAAGAAATATGGAGCAATCGGCACGAGTTCAACCTCATCCGAAACAACAACGGCGCTAGCCTTAAGGGAATCAATCTTAAGCTTGCTATCAAGCACCCGTGTCTCTAGCTCGGCCACTCTAGTCCTAGCATCCTAGAGTGAAGCCCTTAGCTCTTTTCCCATTTTCTTGGCCTCTCTAAGCATGTCATCACGGTTATCAAGCAAAGAGTCAAGCATTTCATTCTCCCGGTGCAAGAAGGGAAGTTCATCACGCACCTCGTCGTCGGACTCGCAGTCCGAGTCGCTCCGTGTGCTCTTCTTGCTACCGGAGCTCGGCGCCATGGTGCGAAGCCATCTCTCACGAAGCGCTCAAAGACACTCGTGTTCTTGGACAACTTCTTGTTCTTGCGACGATCACCTTCGTCTTCTTCACCGCCGCTCGAGCTCGAGGTGGAGTACGCGGAACCGGAGTCGACGTCGCTCGCTCCCACCATCGCTCGGGCCTTGCCTCGGCTCTCCTTCTTCCTCGATCGTCGCTCGTCCTTGTACTTGTTCTTGTGCTTGCTCTTGTGGTCGCGCCTCGAACAGTACTTGCCGTCCATCCTCGGCTTGTGCTTGTAGCCGTCCTTGTTCTCAGCCTTCTCTGGGCAGTCAGCGACGAAGTGTCCCAGCTTGCCGCACTGGAAGCACGTCCTTGTGTTCCTCCTCATGTTCACTCGGTTCTCGTGCAGCCTCTCGAACCGCCTCATCAGGAGCGCCAGCTCGTCCTCTCCAAGCTCGTCAAACTCCTCATCTGGCATAGCCATCAAAGAGGAAAAAGAGAACATCCTGGTGGTTGGATTAGTGTTAGCCTTTCCTTTCGAACCACCAACAAGGGCAAGACTATGGGAATCAGTCGGTCCCTGTAGCTTGGCAGTCATGCCCCTGTCCACCTCAGTTGACTTGAGCTTCGAGAACAGCTCGTTCACCGTCAGAGTGTCATACTTCTTCGACTCCACAATGGCCTCGAACTTTCCGCCCCAAATCGTACGATCCAAAGAGTGTAAGAGCTTGACCGCTCTATCATGATCATCGTACGAGAGCACGTTCACATTGGCCCTCATGTTGTTCACAACCACCGTGAACCTCTGAAACAAGGCATCGATGGACTCACCGGGGAGATGAGTGAACTTCTCGTACTCTCTCCGTAGGTCGCATAGATCCGTGCCCGAACTCGGGCATTCCCAACATGAGCCTCCTTCAACACCGCCCAAATCCTACAAGCCAAGTGCTCGGTGTGCACCCGATCGAACTCGAGCCGACACAAAGCACGAAACAAGTAGTCGACCGCCTTATTGTTGGCGTCGAATCCGTCCCTCGATCTTGGAGCAAGGAAGTCCATCGGTGGACATAGCCTCGTGTCCACCGTGACATCCCAAAGGATCTGACCCTTCCCGCGGAGAAACGCACCCATCCGCTTGCTCCACATCTGGTAGTTCTTGCCATCGAAGTGTGGAGCACCCGAACCCCGTTCCTGGTACGCCATCCTTGGATCTTAGACTGGTTAGAGTCAACAAAGACCCGAACCGGCTCGCCACCCGAGTACTTGCGTGAGGCTGGGTGACCTTGGTGGTGTAGTGAAGGACTGATACGGCGAACCAGAGAGGGGGGGAGTGAATGGGAGCCGATAAAAATTGTTCTTGAAGGAGATGGAAACTCCAACAAGATGAACGCGGCTTCCAACACAATACTCCAACTCACTACCCAAGTTGGTCAAGCCCACGTAGCCACTGGAGTGCCACTGGACCTAGGAACCAACACACAACCTTCCGACCCGAGAACGCAGCGGAACACCAAACCTCGAGTCTACAGACCCACACCGGTCAGACCGGTGAGAACCACCGGTCGACCGGTCCCTCGCCGGTGAAACCGAGCAACTTTCACTAAGTGGCTCTACACCGGTCGGACCGATCACACCGAAAGCCCCCAAGGCACCAAAGGGCCAACCGACCACCAAACCGATCCAAACTCGAAACAGGAAGCACCACGAGACAACAACGAACACACCAAGACGTTCACCCGAGCAAAATCCCACCAAGGGTTGCACCGGTCAGACCGGTGTAGCCTGGGCAGCTCGGGATGAACAAAGACCCGGGTCAACTCCCCCAAATTCAAACCTCGATCTCTCGAATCGCTCCACGGACTAGAACAAGACTTTGGGGATATTAGGAACACCTCATGAGGAGTCCATAGCCAAGTTTAATCCCACCAAAACTCGTCCAAAAAGGAGGAATCAAGGAAATCCCTCCAAGAGCACTTCCAACTCAAGAACTCAAGAAACCCCAAAAATCGAGCACCTTTACTCACGGATTTGGGAGGGGAATCACAGCCCAAAGAACCACGAAGGGTTCCCACAAATTTCCCCCATCAAATCCCCAAGAGAAAGGTCCCGAAACAACCCACAGAAATCACCAAGGGAGGGCTCCAAAAATCACCACCAAGAACAACCGGGAAAACACATCCAAACCTTGAGGAACCACGCCGAATCATCTATACATGAAACAAAGGTTCATACAAGGTCTAGCAAGCCGCTCGATCATCCATCCCTCTCAACAAGATCTCTCCATGAAGCTCTCTTGCTAGTCCTATGGAAAACCTAAGGAAAATAGGAAGGAAAATGGGAAAACAAATGAGCTAGGGTTCCAAGAGTTGGCTGCCATCCTCTCACCTCTTGGGTTATATGGAGGCAACCGAAAGTCTAAAATATCCTTCTCTAACAACTAGGGATTCAAGCCCCTCAAGGGCGGTTTTGGAAGACTTGAAGCTTTCTCCATCGGACGGATGCCCGGCGACCGCAACCTGCTTAGCCTCGACGCAAGCCTTGCGATCCCGACGCGTGTCCTCCGCTTCGAAGATTCCGGATCGCGTCGTCGCACACCGGTCAGACCGGTGCTCCGAGTCGACCGGTCGACCCACCGGTCCGACCGGTCCGCACCGCCGCAAAGACCGTCTTCGGTTCTTCGGTCTTGGCTTTGTGGATCAACCAAGTAACCTAGTGGTTTTCTCGGTGAACCACCGGAAACCCCGCGAACTCGGTGTAGCCTCCGCCAATCTCCACTCATGACTCGGCTCCCACGTAGTCCCGGCTCGACCTTGGTTTTGAGGCTCAACCAAGAAACCGTCCACGACTTCATCTTGCCGTTCATGCCACCATGCGGCCCGCACTTGACCCCGCCGGCCACCGGTCCCTCGAACGAAGCCTCCTTGTCTTCTCCACACTTGGAGGCCTCACCGGCGACGACCTTTCGCGCTTGTTCTTCACCCGCACAAACACCGGTCAAGCCGCAACCCGCACCCGCAATACTTATCCAAGAATCGGTCCACACAACGTTGTCAATCACTCATCACACAAGGAAGCGACCATCCACCGGTCCTCGAACCACACATGGTCCTCTCGAGGACCGGGAGCGTCGCAGCGGGTCGATGGATGACCGCTCCTCGGTGATGAGTGATTGACAACGGGTGTTGGACCGACTCTTAGCTTAGTGCGCAGTGTAGGCCGCGGTCTAGTTCGGTTGTTGCGTGTGAAGAACGGGCGCGAAAGGTCTTCGCCTTGAGGGGCCTCCGGGAGATGGAGAGACAAGTAGGCTCGGTTCGAGGGACCCGGTGGACAGCGGGGATCGGGTGCGGGCCACATGGTGGCGACACGAGCAAGACGATGTCATGGACAATCGAGCCCGTGCACGGTGGCGGTCGAGTCAAGTGGGTTGGCGGGGAGGCCGGACCGAGCACGTGGGGTTTGGTGGTTTGCCCACAAAACCATCGGAGGACGGTTTCTTGGTTTGGGTCTCGAAAACCAAGTCCGAGGGCCCAACATGACGGAGACGGGATCGGGGCGTGTCGGGAAGCTTCGAGGCGGAGGACACGCGGCGGGATCGCATGGCTTGCGTCGGGAGGACGCGGGGTGCGGCAAAGGCGTGGCCGTCCGATGGCATGACCCACAAACATTACCTAAATGCCCCCGCGTGGGTTGTATCGCCGTAGTGAAGTTAGGGGTAGTCGAGTCATTTACCACTCCGGCGGGACCCGATATATAAGCCATGAGGGTGTGTGACTGGCTCTCGCTCTCCGCGACTTAGGGTTTCATTTCCTCCCTCCCATTTCTCATTTTCGTAGCTATTTTTCTTCCATTTTCTCTAGGCTAGCATGAGAGCTTCATGAGAGATTTGTTGAGAGGGATGGATGCTAGGGCGGCATGCTAGACCTTGTGAATCTTTCCCTGGTTTGTATAGAAGATTCGGAGTTGTGTTTTTCGTGGTCTTTTTGTGCTTGTTTTCGTGCCTTCGTTCTCCGTGCGATTCCGCGGATTTGAGTGGGTTTCTCCCCGGATCTCTTTGAGGGAACATGGATAGATGTCTCGCGCATCTTTGTGATTGATCTTGTGCCCTCAAACGTCGGGAAACCACTTCGATTCGAGATTTTTCGTTCGGTGCTCAAGCTTTTGGTGGTGCTCAAAGGATTCGGGATTCTCGGTGATTTAGGGAGTTAGGAGGCAAGATTTTTGGGCTATAGCATCCTTGTGTGACGCTTTTCAAGTCCCCAAACCCTTGTCTCCACAAGCTTCAACCGTTTGGGAAATCCGATGATGATTTGGGGGAGTTGACTTTCGAGGTCGGGCATTTTTCTCGCTCGTCCGAGCCTCGCGGACGGTCCACGCCCTCCCGGGCGGACGGTCCGCGCCGCTCGTGTTCGTCCCGTGTTCTTCGTGTTCTTGGTCGCCTTTCGTTTTGATCCGTCGCGATTTTGAGTTTTGGTTGGACGGAGTTTCGGACGATCCGCGCAGAGCGGGCGGATGGTCCTCGGGTGCCCGGCGGACGGTCCGCGTGCTCCCCGCGGACGGTCCGTGGTTCGCGGTGTGCCACCGGTGGTTCCGTTTGTTTTAACGGACGGTCCGCGGCTCGGGCCGGACGGTCCGCGCCAAGGGTGCGGACGGGGCGCGGTACTCGCCGGACGGTCCGCGCGGCCCATCGCGGACGGTCCGCCCCCGTCCGGCCGGGACGGTCCGCCGTAGGCCGCGCGCTTTGCCTCTTGGTTCGATTCCTCCCTTTCTTCTTTCATGCTTCCGCGTGTGCTTCAAGGAATCGTTCCTAAGGCTAGAGGTTGATCCATAACCTCGCCGTCTTGGCGATTGGTGTGTGATTCGATCCATCGCTTGTGTGTGACCGGGATTTGACTAGGGTATAGGCCGGGTTCTTCGAGAAGAATTTTTACCGGCTCCTATTCATTCCCCTCCTCTCTAGTCGCCATCCGATCCTTCAATTGGTATCGTAGCTTGGTGCCGGATTCTTTACGACTTTGACAAGTCTCGAATCCTAAGATGGCGTACGTTGAGCGGGGCGGTCCGCCGCACTTCGATGGCAAGGGTTACCACAAGTGGGCGGCTCGTATGATGATCTTTCTTCGTGGGAAGTCGTTGGATTTCATTGTGCTTGACAAGACCTATGCTATTCCGGTCAACATCCATACTCTTATGGTGACCGATGCCGGTGCTAAGGCCAAGTATGAGGCTAATGCAAAAGCCGTTGATCACTTGGTCCGAAGCTTGTGTGATCCGTAGTTTGAGCGTGTTCTCTATTTGAATCTTGCTTGCCAAATTTGGGAGAAGTTGTTGGTTGCTCACGGTGGTGATAACCATGTGAAGGCTCGCCTCTTTGTCTCTAACCGGATGCAATATGAGAACTTCACTCCACTTCCGGTGAGGACATTGATGCGATGTTTCGCAGGTTCACCGCCATCGTGAACA
Organism: Cenchrus americanus; assembly: GCA_947561735.1. Classification (NCBI taxonomy): domain Eukaryota; kingdom Viridiplantae; phylum Streptophyta; class Magnoliopsida; order Poales; family Poaceae; genus Cenchrus; species Cenchrus americanus. The sequence goes on along the minus strand of OX387240.1, from coordinate 153,472,324 downwards.
ACATGAAAGCTAATGTTGAGGATTTTCCTTACACCGAGCATGATCAGGGCTTTGAAGCTCTTGCATGTCTTGGACCCAAATGTTTGGGGTGCTAAGGTTGAGGCCATCAAGGAGTCCGGGCAATATTTGACTATTGAGTTGGATGACCTCTTCTCTAAGCTCAAGTCGGGCCGAGGTTGACAGGAAGTTGCAATCCAAGCATGAGGGCTCGACCGACCATAGTCTTGCTCTTGTGGGCGGATCAAAGGGCAAATCTAACCCTTCCCGTCGACAGCTTTTCCTTGTCTTCTCTTATGTCTATTCCGTATGAGGAGTTTGATGTGCTGGGCGAGGAGGAGCTGGCCTTGCTCTCAAGAAGGTTTGATCGACTACACGAGAGTCGGAGGAATGCAAGGCGGAGCTCAGGGACGTGCTACAAGTGTGGCAAGCGTGGCCACTTCATCGCCGAGTGCCCGGAAGCGGAGGAGAACAAGTACAGTTGAACGAGTACAAGGCGCACCCGAGGCATGAAGACAAGTACTCCTCCAAGGGCAAGCACTTCAAGCAAGTCCAAGAGCAAGGACAAGGACAAGCGGCGACCGAGCAAGAGTGGCTACAAGAAGAACAAGGCAAGAGCGATGGTGGCGGTGCGAGCGACATCGACTCAAGCTCAAGCGACGAGCGATCAAGTTCAAGCAAAGAAAGATGAAGACGCCGGGAGGCGCAAGGGCAAGAAGAGTACAAGCCGGAACCTCGGTGGGTTGAGCTATATGGCGCTTGAAGGCTTTTGTGGCATGGCCCATAGCTCAAGCAAGCAAGAAGAGCGAGAAGGAAGACAAGTGACTCCGACTCGGAGGATGAGGTAATTCGTGACCCCGACTCTTTGCTTGCTGAGATCGCTAGGTTGAATGGCTTGATCGACAACCGTGATAGTGTGCTAAGAGATGCCAAAAAGATGAGGAAAGATCTTAGGGCTCAACTTGAGAATGCTAGTGAGAAAGTAGGAGAGTTAGAGTCGAAATTGCTTGAATTGAAACTTGAGGATGACTCTTTGAAACTTGCTCCTACTACTCCCGATGATGTTGAATGTCTTGAGTGTGATGCATGGTTGAATGAGATCAAGTCGCTTAATGAGAAGAATGCTTCCACTTTGGCTAAACTAGATGCTCTTAGGACCGAGTATGATGAGCTTAAGGCTAGACCTACTTTGCTTGGTGCTTGTAAATCATGTCCTACTATGCATGCTAAGCTTGTTGATGCTCGTTCTATTATTAGCTCTTTGGAAGCTTCTTTGAAATCTCCCGTTGTCAATGCATGCACTAGCCGTGATGAAGTTACTTTGCGCAATCTTGAACTAACTTCCCGTTTGGATGTCATCTATGAGGAGAATGACTATTTGAGGAAGGTGTTGGGTTGGTTGTCCGGGCGGGAACCGCAATTGAAAATCATGATTGAGGAGTTCAAGAGAGCCGATGGTCGTGGTTTGGGTTTTGAGAAGTTGGGTGAGAAAGTGGGAGAGAACAATGGGGAGAGTGTGTATGAGAAGTGTGTTGAGTCTAACCCCAAGTTTGAGGCGATCGGAGACATCCAAGTCCCACTTCCAAAAGCACCCAAGAACTCTTTCACACCAAAGCCCAACCACCTTTGCAACAAGCCGGACACAACCCAAGATTCACCTAAATTCCCACCTAAGACAAATGACTTGCGTAAACCGGTGAGGTTTGTGAGTGAGAAGGGTGAGAAGCCTAGAGAGAAGCTAGAGCCAAAACCAAAACCCATCCCCTTCAGGTGTGAGTATTGTGGCAAGGAGAGGCATCTTGCAGAGTTTTGCTACAAGAGGAAGAGGGATGAGAGGCTTGCTAGGGAGCAAGCAAACCAGGACAGGTATCGCCAGCCTCATGGTATTCCTGAGCCTAGAGTGCCACTTCCACGGGGTGTGGGAAGTGTGAAGAGTGTTGGTAGAGTTGGAGCTCAGGGTGGTAGGTTTGTTAGGAGAGATGATGGTGTGCGTGCTGGTGAGAGGTTTGGTCGGGCTCGTGGTGGTTTTGCTGGACGTCCTCCTACTCGTCCTCAATACGGGTTTAGGGGAGATGATCACAGCTTTGGGTTCCAGAGGAACTACGGACCACGTTTTCCCCCTCGTGGTGCTCGTACTCCTCCCATGGGACATGGGAAGTTTGGTGGCAAGGGAATGATGTTTGCTAACCCCTCTTTTGAGCAGATGGCTCGACACTGGTTTAACTTTCTTTGTGCTAACCCCAGTGTCGAGTCGCTAGCTCATTCTCGTTCTTGTTTCTGACTGCAGGCAGGAGGCTTGGAGGACATTTGGTTGATCGACTCCGGGTGTTCTCGACACATGACCGGAGATAAGAAGTGGTTCTCCGTGCCCTCACCCCGGTGAAGGAAAAGATGTACATCACTTTTGGGGACAATGGACGAGGAAGGGTGATTTCTGAGGGTGTTGTGCATGTGAGTGACAAGGTAACGTTGAAGAGAGTGGCTCTTGTGAAGTCTTTGGGTTTCAATTTGCTTTCGGTTTCTCGGTTGCTTGATGAGGGTTTTGAGGTGCGTTTCAAGTCCGGCGAGTCTCGTTTGCCGGATTCTCGAGGTGATCTTGTCCGTATGATCATCCCCGAGGGTCGATTTTCGTGGCCGATTTCTCTCGTTCTTTTGGTCCCGCTCGCCGTTTGATGGCCGGTCCTTCTTCCGATTTGTGGAAATGGCATAGGCGTTGGGACACTTGAGCTTTGATTTGGTTTCCTCGCTTGAGTGGTCTTGACCTTGTCCGAGGATTGCCGAGGTTGAAGCTTGAGAAGGATTTGGTTTGTGCTCCGTGTAGGCATGGCAAGATGGTAGCCACTCCCCATCCACCCCCGACCGATGTCATGACCGAGCGTCCGACGTAGCCGTTGCACATGGACCTTGTTGGGCCGGCTCGAGTTCGCTCGGTGGGTGGGAAGTGGTATGTCCTTGTTGTGGTGGACGATTACTCTCGCTATGCTTGGGTGTTTTTCTTGGAAGACAAGAGTGAGACATTTGGTTTTGTTCGAGATCCGATCGTGAGGTTGAAAAACGAGAGGCATGGGAATGCTATTCGAGCTATCCGCAAGGATAATGGCGCGCAGTTCAAGAACTCTCGTTTTGATGCCTTTTTGTCGTGATCTAGGTCTTGAACATCGAATTCGACCCCTTATGTGCCCCGTCAAAATGGAGTTGTGGAAAGGAAAAATCGAACTCTTTGTGAGATGGCTAGGACGATGCTTGATGAGCACAGGACTCCTAGGAGGTATTGGGCCGAGGCGGTCAATACGGCTTGTCATGTTTCCAACAGGATTTTATTGCGAGCTTTCAAGAAGAAGACCTGTTATGAGCTTATGCATGGTCGGGCACCCAAGGTGAGTCATTTTCGAGTATTTGGCTGCAAGTGCTTTATTCTTAAGAAGGGAAAACTCGACAAGTTTGAGGCTAGGTCTAGTGATGGTATTTTCTTTGGATATGCTAACCACTCTAGAGCCTATAGGGTGCTTAACCTTGAGACTAACAAAATCATGGAGACTTGCGAGGTAACCTTCGACAAGATAATGCCATGTACCTCTCTTGGCTTTGAATGTGCAGGTGATGAAGAGATGGCCGAGGACCTCTTTGAAGAGTAGAAGGATGAAGTCGGAGATGATGATGGAGAGAACCATGCGCCTGAAGCTGAGTGTGTACCCACTACTTCCCCTACGACCACTATGGTGGACCGTCTACTTCATGTACAACGACGGTGCAACAAGAGGACCAAGCGAGAGAAGTCGAAGTTGAGGGGGAGGTAGTCTCGAGGCGTGAGGCTCCCCGGTGGATTCAAGAAGTGCATCCCTTGTCGAAGATCATTGGGAACATCGACGAACACACTACACGGCCGAGGTCCAGGAATTCCTCTCATTTTGCTCATGTCGCTTTTGTTGCCACCTTTGAGCCCAAGGACATTGGACATGCTTTATCCGATGCAAACCGGGTCAATTCTATGCATGAGGAGTTGGAAAATTTTGAGAGGAACCGGGTGTGGGAGTTAGTTGAACCACCTCCAAATTGCCATCCCATAGGAACAAAGTGGGTTTGGAAGAACAAAGAGGGAGAGAATGGGATGGTGGTGAGGAACAATTCCGTACTTGTTGCTCGTGGGTTTAGTCGAAGGAGGGAATCGACTATGAGGAGACCTTTGCTCCCCGTGGCTCGTCTTGAGGCAATTCGGATCCTTCTAGTCTTTGCCGTGGCTAAAGGGTTCAAGTTGTTTCGTATGGACGTGAAGAGTGCTTTTCTTAATGGGGTCATAGAGGAGGAGGTGTATGTGAAGCAGCCCACCGGGTTTGAGAGAGAGCCGTACCCACACCGGGTCTACAAAGTTGAAAAGGGCTCTGTATGGCTTGAAACAGGCGCCCCGTGCTTGGTATGGGAGATTGAGAGGTTTTCTGTTGAGCAGAGGGTTTGTGATGGGTACCATGGATAGGACTTTGTTTCTCCTCAAGCATGGAAATGACTTGTTGATTGTTCACATATACGTGGATGATATTGTCTTTGGTGGCTCGTCACATAACCTTGTTGCCAAGTTTGCAGATGAGATGAGCAGGGAGTTCGAGATGAGCATGATGGGCGAGTTGCGTATTTTCTCGGGCCGCGGATCAAGCAAGTGAAGGACGGTACATTCGTGCACCGGACCAGGTACACGAAAGACATGCCGAGGAAGTTCCGTATGCAAGATGTGAAGCCGATGTCGACTCCCATGGGGAGTACGGCCACTTTGGATGCGGACAAGGACGGAGAACCAGGGGACCGACGGGAGTACAGGAGCATGATCGGCTCCCTCCTCTACTTGACGGCGACGAGGCCGTACATACGCTTCGGCCGTGTGTCCGTGCGCTCGTTTTCGTGCTTCACCGAGACATCACATCGATAGGCCGTCAAGAGGATCTTCGTGTACCTGCGTCCGCCCCCGGTCTTGGCCTTTGGTATTCGTCCTCCTCGACTCTTTCTCTTCATGGTTTTTCCGATGCGGATTTTGTCGGTTGTCGAGTCGAGAGGAAGTCTACTTCCGGTACTTGCCGTTTCTTGGGTCTTCATTGGTCTCATGGTCTTCCCGCAAGCGCCTAGTGTAGCTCGGCCTACCACCGAGGCGGAGTATGTTGCAGCCCGCGAGTTGTTGTTCCCAACTGTTGTGGATTTCATACACTTTGAGAGACTTTGGTGAGGAGTGCACCCGGATCCCACTTCTTTGTGATAGCACCAGCTCCATAAGCGTAGCTAAAAACACAGTGCTTCACTCCAGAACCAAACACATAGAAGTGAAGTATCATTTCTTGAGGGACAATGTGGAGAAAGGAACCATTGTGTTGAGCCATGTCCCTACCCAAGATCAGCTATCCGACATATTTACAAAGCCTCTCGACCAAGCTACATTTGTGCGCTTGCGGGGGGATCTTGGGGTTTGTTGCCCTTTATAGTTGATTCTTGGGGGTTTTCTTTTTTTTGTATCATATGTATCATACCATGTTTACTTTGATGTATATACATGCTTTGCTTGATGTATAAACCATGGTAGGATAGCCATCTTGTCATATATCATGTTGCATTTGTACCATATTGCATTTTAGGATGATGAGCTTCTTTCATATGCCTTATTTAAGTCTCTTTGGCTATTTGTGAGATATTGGTCATATGTGTGGAGAAATGCTGATGTGAGGCTATGCTCTTGGAATATCTGAGATATATGTGTGGTGAGATAGCCCTTTGTGAAATAAATGCTAATTTTGACTAATTTTTGATGAAATATGCTCCACTCGTGTGTAATTGTGTATCCATGTCACAGTTTGGTCTAAATGTGCTTTTCATGCTTAGATTGTGCTTGGATGCCTTGTTCTTGCATTTTGGGCCAAAGGCCGAATATCATTGTGAATGTTTAGCCTATGTTGCATTCATGGGGGAGCATAAGCTTCTTTTTGCCGCAAAGGCACTTCATGTACCATGAAATGATTTAATCCTGAAAAGAAGTGTATAATGCTTGAAAAATGCTCCATCCATCATGTCTATGCTTAAAATGTCTTATCTTTCACATATGGGTGCAAAACATGTTGCATGATGTTCACCAGTGCAGAAGTCTCCCCGAAGTGGACACATGGCTCATGAGCTTTGACATGACATGCTTTGCTTTATGGGTGTTTGCCATTATCTTTTGCTGAGAATTTGATATCCTTGTATTATCTTTGAATGGTATGCATGTTTGTGGCTCAAGTGTGACATGGATAGGCTTGTACATGTGAAGCGAACCTTCTTTTGGTAAAACTGCTTAAATCTGAAATTTCTGCTTTGTCACATGCTTGTATTTTCATATATTACTTGTGGCAATGCTTTGACTATGCTATGATTCATATGTGTGATCTTTGTCTCATTTTTAGCCTTTGACACTAGATTTGGCCTATTTGAGAAGCTCATGTAGATGTTTCTATGCTTTGTTTTGCATTTTTGCATTTTCACCTTGATTCATACATTGTCAACAAGGGAGAGAAGAGGTGAGCTTAATGAAAATTCAGAAGAGGTGAGCTAAAATTTGGAAGATTGCATCCACATGTTCAGGGGGAGCTTTCTTGCTGTTTTCGGTGTGGAGTTTGTGCTTTGCATGGCTTGTGACCTTTCTTCGCCTTTCTTCGGTTTTGGTCATGAGTTGAGTTTCTTTGTTTTTCTTTCTTCTTCCTTCCTTTCTTTCTCTCGAATTTCATTTTGCGTTGTGTGTTGTCAATGCACTCATCAAGGGGGAGATTGAGGACCAGGAGCGTCCCGGTGGTCGATGGATGACCGCTCCTCGGTGATGAGTGATTGACAACGGGTGTTGGACCGACTCTTGGTTTAGTGCGCAGTGTAGGCCGCGGCCTAGTTCGTGTTGTTGCGGGTGAAGAACGTGCGCGAAAGGTCTTCGCCTTGAGGGGCCTCCGGGAGATGGAGAGACAAGTAGGCTCGGTTCGAGGGACCCGGTGGACACGGGATCGGGGTGCGGGCCACATGGTGGCGACACGAGTAGGACGAAGTCATGGACATTCGAGCCGGTGCACGGTGGCGGTCGAGTCAAGTGGTTCGGCGGGGAGGCCGGACCGAGCACGCGGGGTTTGGTGGTTTTCCCACAAAACCATCGGAGGATGGTTTCTTGGTTTGGGCCTCGAAAACCAAGTCCGAGGGCCCAACACGACGGAGACGGGGATCCGGGCGTGTCGGGAAGCTTCGAGGCGGAGGACACGCGGCAGGATCGCATGGCTTGCGTCGGGAGGACGCGGGGTGCGGCAAAGGCGTGGCCGTCCGATGGCATGACCCACAAACATTACCTAAATGCCCCTGCGTGGGTTGTATCGCCAGTAGTTAAGTTAGGGGTAGTCGAGTCATTTACCACTCCGGCGGGACCCGATATATAAGCCATGAGGGTGTGTGAGTGGCTCTCGCTCTCCGCGACTTAGGGTTTCATTTCCTCCCTCCCATTTCTCATTTTCGTAGCTATTTTTCTTCCATTTTCTCTAGGCTAGCATGAGAGCTTCATGAGAGATTTGTTGAGAGGGATGGATGCTAGGGCGGCATGCTAGACCTTGTGAATCCTTCCCGGTTTGTATAGAAGATTTGGAGTTGTGTTTTTCGTGGTCTTTTTGTGCTTGTTTTCGTGCTTTCGTTCTCGGTGCGATTCCGCGGATTTGAGTGGGTTTCTCCCGGATCTCTTTAAGGGAAACATGGATAGATGTCTCACGCATCTTTGTGATTGATCTTGTGCCCTCAAACGCCGGAAACCACTTCGATTCGAGAGTTTTCGTTCGGTGCTCGTGCTTTTGGTGGTGCTCAAAGGATTCGCGATTCCCGGTGATTTAGGGAGTTAGGAGGCAAGATTTTTGGGCTATAGCATCCTTGTGTGACGCTTTTCAAGTCCCCAAACCCTTGTCTCCACAAACCTTCAACCGTTTGGGAAATCCGATGATGATTTGGGGGAGTTGACTTTCGAGGTCGGGCGTTTTTCTCGCTCCGTCCGAGCCTCACGGACGGTCCGCGCCCTCCGGCGGACGGTCCGCGCCGCTCGTGTTCGTCCCGTGTTCTTCGTGTTCTTGCTCGCCTTTCGTTTCGATCCGTCACGATTTTGACTTTTGGTTGGACGGAGTTTCGGACGGTCCGCAGCAGCGGGCAGACGGTCCGCGGGTGCCTGGCGGACAGTCCGCGTGCTCCCCGCGGACGGTCCGTGGTTTGCGGTGTGCCACTGGTGGTTCTGTTTGTTTTAACGGACGGTCCGCGGCTCGGGCCGGACGGGGCCCGCGGTACCCTGCCGGACGGTCCGCGCGGCCCATCGCGGACGGTCCGCCCCCGTGTGGCCGGACGGTCCGCCGTAGGTCGCGCGCGCTTTGCTTCTTGGTTCGATTCCTCCCTTTCTTGTTTCGTGCTTCCGCGTGTGCTTCAAGGAATCGTTCCTAAGGCTAGAGGTTGATCCATAACCTCGTTGTCTTGGCGATTGGTGTGTGATTCGATCCATCGCTTGTGTGTGACCGGGATTTGACTAGGGTATAGGCCGGGTTCTTCGAGAAGAATTTTTACCGGCTCCTATTCACTCCCCCCTCTCTAGTCGCCATCTGATCCTTCATCCTCATGTAGCCCAGTAAACGTCGTACTTGAGACTGTAGCATCTGATCCCAATCCGAGGAATGACGGGAACCGCCTCGTTGGTGAACTCTTAGTGAGGGCACCTTCCGTGTGTTTAGGTCCACCTTGCAAGGTTTAAATCAATCGATTGTCGGCCTCTAACCGTTATCCGAGACTACTTAATCTACTGGCCATGATATCCCTTTATGATGGAACTCTGTGAAGATTATTACTTCGGTTAATTGTTTGTACAACTTTGATTGCAATAGTTGCTTATCTAGTAATGATTACTTCTATTAGAACATGAGCTAAAATGTGAAAGTAAGGATTCACTACTTAGTAGCTTTTGGAAAACAAACCTGTCGGTGCGGAATGTGGTCCCGACACTAACCAGTAATAAGCGCCGAGGTCAATCCCTCAATGGTCGATGCTAAGCAATAAAAGACACAGAGTTTATCTTGGTTCCGGCCGAGGGGCCGTACGTCCAGCAGTGCTGTGCTCAAGGCACTATATTGCTCAGCACCGGGGGTGCCTGTAGTGGGGCTGCTACAAGCAAGGCGGGAGAGGAAGCGTGGCTTCCAAGTCCCTGGTGTAGTGGCTGAAGATGTTGTGGGAGAATTGGAGAGCAAGTGTGTGGTGCGACCTGCCTCTTGTTGCCTATCCTCTGTACTCTTGTGCCGTTGTCCGTTGTCCCCTGCGGCAGGGGGTTCGTCTTCCTTTTATAGGACAAGGAGAGAGCGAATCACATGTATGCCGCGCTATCTAGCTACGCGGGGGGGGGGGGGGCGTGGTGCGCTATGCTGTAGAGTGGGCAGCCGCCTGGACGATCCTCGCAGCGATCCGGCCATCATGGCGTATCTTGTACCCGAACAGTGGCGGCCTCGAGGGTAGAAGTGCAGCGGACGGCTGTGATGTCTTCAGACGGGCTCGAGGGAGTTGCTGACGTCGGTCCGTACGGGGCACAGTGGTAGGTAAGGCGGCGTCCCGTTCCCGCACGCTCCACGGCCGCCGGTGCTATTGCGCACGCGCGCCGCGCGTGGGTTCGTACGCGCGGGGGCGGCAGCCATGCCGTTAACAGTGGCAGGGATGGCGCCCCGCCGGCCTAGCGCCTCCACCTAACCCTGCAAGGTCACAAGAAAGCGGATCGAGGGTGCGGCCGGCCCCCTTCGAGGGCTCGGCGCGTACTTGCCGTACCGGAATAGGCGGCGCGGCATCACGGACCGGCACCGGCCACGTCGCACGGTCCGCCACGCGGGCGGGGATGGGTTCCCTCCGGGGACTTGGTGCGGCGGCACCGGGCGCGAGCCCCAAGCGCATGATGGCGCCGCCCCGCCGTTGTCGTGGCATTAAATGCCCACGCACGGGAGCAGGTGCGCGCGTGCGGAGCGCCCCTCGAGCGAGGCGGACCCCGTTCGAGGGCGGAGCGGACCCTCGAGCGAGGCGGCGCCGCTCGAGGGGGCGCGCCCCCTCGAACGGGCGCAGCCCGCCCGAGGGAGGCGTGCCCCCCCTCGAGCGAGGCGAAGCCTCGCTCGAGGGGATCTTTAAGTGGGCCGCCTCGGTGGGCCGTCGGGGCCACCGCGGCGTGGGCCATGCCCTGCGTGCTTTAAGCGAGGCGTGTTTGGCTTTGGCTTGTTGCGTGTTTTAAGTGGGGATTTCCCAGTTGTTTATGGGGACCCCTAGGGCTGTCCCCGACAGTAGCCCCCGAGCATCTGCGGGTTTGCCATTGAGGCTCCCGCAGATGCTGGATCCTACCGATAGGACGTTCTTCCCCCCTGGTCTTGCGAGCGCTTTCCGTGGGGCCACGTCGGCGGACCCGCGGGTCTAGCCTCGAAGCCCTACAGAAGCGCGGGCGCTCCTGTAGGGGTTTTACCGTGAAACTTGGTCAGAAGGCATGGCACATGTTTCGACCGGCTTCGGCAATATCTCAGCCGGCTTCGGTGGCGCACGCGCTGCTGGCACTATCCCCGGCGGGTGCAATCCAGGAGGTGTAGCCGTGCGTCGAGCCCCCGAGCCTGGGCCCGTTCGAGGCGATCGGGTAGAGCTCCACGACTTGTTTTTTATCGCGCCCTCGCCGTCCCTCCGCGGGACGGAGGGTGAGGTTTCCGCAACCCCCATCGATCGGGTCGCGGATTGCGGATTCCTCGTTGAGCTGTTAGTGGGTGGTTCGAGTGGACGCCCATGCCCCGTTCGATAAGGGTAGGCTGCGTGGTCCAGAGACACGTCCATTAAAGCGCTTGCGTGGGTTTGCTAGGTGGGGCTCGGTCCCGTTCGCTAGGGACCGAGGGCGCGGAAGCTCTCCCTCGGTGGGATCCCCCGGCTAGCTGCCCTCGCTGGCTCTCGAGCACGACATGTGGGGCACCCTCGAGCCGGGGGGCTCGAGGAACGGCTCGAATGCGCGTGCCCTCGTCGTCCCTGACTCTGGTGATCTGGGGCGCCTGTTCGAACCCGTCGAGGGTCAGGCTTCGAACCTCTCGATCGCAGGGCCGTGCGGGGGTGGCGCCCGGGCGCTCCCGCCCGGCATCCGTGAACCATCGAGGGGCTCGGGCGAGCCGGCCCTCGAGGCGCCGATCGCAGAGTGGTGCGGGGGCGGCGGCTAAGCGCTCCCGCCCGGCATCCGTGAACCGGGGGCCGAGGGTCCTAGGCGAGCCGGCCCTCGAGGCGCCGATCGCAGAGTGGTGCGGGGCGGCGGCCTAAGTGCTCCCGGCCGGCATCGCGAACCATCGAGGGGCTCGGGCGAGCCGGCCCTCGAGGCGCTGATCAGTAAAGTGGTGCGGGGTGGCAGCTAAGCGCTCCCCGGCCCGGCATCCGCAATCCTTGGAGGGACACGGGCGAGCCGGCCCTCGAGGCGCTGATCAGTAAAGTGGTGCGGGGTGGCGGCTAAGCACTCCCGGCCTGGCATCTGCAATCCTTCGAGGGACCTGGGCGAGCCGGCCCTCGAGGCGCTGATCAGTAAAGTGGTGCGGGGTGGCAGCTAAGCACTCCCAGCCTGGCATCTGCGATCCTTCAAGGGACCTGGACGAGCCGGCCCTCGAGGCGCTGATCAGTAAAGTGGCGTGGCATTGGTGCTCGCGTGCCTGTTTTGTTTCAAATGGGCCCCGAGGTGACCTTCTCACGCCTGTACCCTTTCGAGGGTTGATTTCTCCCGAGCCAGGAGCTCGTGCCGCTCGAGGGTCCTCCTTGCTTGGCAAGGAGCCGGGCCATTTAATGCTCCACAGTCGAGGCTGTGACTTTGCGTCGCGGGCGCGCCTTTTTAGGCGCCGCGGCCGCGCGCGTAGTGGGCGGCGTGGGCAGGCGGACGTGACCGCCTGCCACGGCTCTCCCTGTTCTTCGCCGTGATGATGGCCTGTTTGCGGTGGCGTGGCCGCCGCGGTCGTGGTGGGGCCCGCCCGTCAGTGACAAAAAAGATTCCCTGCAGTTAATGCGCGCAGGGCGTGCGTTCCAGAGGGCACGCCCACAGCTTATAAATTTGAGGGGAGGGAAAACGGCGGTTTTTACCTTAGCATTCCGCCATTCTTGCCCCCTGCGCTCTCGCCTTCATCTCGTTCTTGCCACCGCGCCCCTTCGCCATTAGAGCTCTTCTTCTTCTTCCCGTCATCCGTTCTCGGATCCTTGTCTTTTCTCATGGCGCCGCTTCCGCCCCTCACGATCCTCGACCCGTACACATGGGAGCGATCGTCGGTGAACCGGCTGGCCCTTAGCGACCTGATCTCCGCCGGCCACCTGGCAGCGAACGAGGAGGGCCGGCCGGCGGAGTGGATCGTGCCACCGGCGGGAGACCACGCGCCTAACCCACCGGAAGGCTACGTGGTGAGCTTCATTCGCTTCCATGAGCCGCTTCATGCGGGCGCTCTGCCACCGCTACGGTGTGGAGTTGCACAACTTCGCGCCGAACGCGATTTCGCAGGCGGCCACATTCGTGGGCGTCTGCGAAGGGTATCTAGGGATCCCAGTGATTTGGGAACTCTGGATACACCTCTTTCGCGCGGAGCTGTTCACGCAGCCGACGACGGAGCAGAGGACCCGGCGCGCGGTGCGTGCCGGCGGCATGTCGCTCGCCCTGCGGACGCAAGACAAGGACGACTACATCCCTTGTACCATGATGACCAACAACGCCGGCTGGGAGCGGGGGTGGTTCTACCTTCGCAACGCCGAGCCCGGCCCCCCCCCCCCTACACCGGTCTGGTGCTCCGGGAGAAGCCCAACTCCCCGGGGCCACGGGGGTGTCCACGGTCCAGCATCGGAGACGGCTGGACTCGCTCCTGGCCGCGCTGAAGAACCTGGCGACGCGCGGGCTGACCGCGGCGGGCATCCTCGCCTTCCTCCACCATCGGCGGATCGTGCCTCTGATGGAGAGGTCGCTCTGTATCTTCGAGATGACGAAGGCGGCGGACCCCGTCGCGCTGGCGAGGTCGCAGATGCTCCCGATCCCCCTCAGGCGGGGGTATGCGCTCACACGAGCGCGGAGCGCCGTCGATACTCGGATGCTGTGCCAGGACCGGTCTCCGTGGGACCTCGAGATGCTCCCCACCGGCCCGCTGGTAAGTATGATTCTTGGCCTTGTTTTTGCTCTTGATGATGCTCCTGGCTCCTGACGCACCTTTGACGTTCTCGCCTGCAGATGGTGAGCCTGAGCGCCGCGAAGTCCGTTCCGCCCACCCCTGACTCCCGCGCACTCGGCCGGCGGCGCAAAGAACGGGACCGGGAGCCGGGGCGGCGCGCAAGAGGGAGCGCGCGAGGCGGCACCGCGAGCGCCGCGAGCGGCGGAATGAGGAGCACCGGCCGCGCGAGCAGCAGGGGCTCTCCTCCCCGGGGACCGAGGGAGTATTCGTCCTCGGAGGAGGACGAGGAGGAAGAAGGCGGGGGGCGGGGCCCCTCGATAGGTGGGAGCCCGCCCCCGCCGCGGGGAGCCGGCTCCGGCGGCAAGGGCGGCATCGCCGGGGCGGGCGCGCGCGCCGCCCGCCGCCGGGCTATCCACAACCCGGGAGCGGCGCGGGCCGTGGAGGTGCCGGTGCGCGCCGCGGAGGCGCGCCGGCAAGCGCGCCCGTGCACGGGCGAGGCCCACGCGCGAGGCGGAGGCGTCGGGGAGGTGCGGCGACGGCCGCGCCGGCCGTGCCGGCGGCATCCACCGAAGCCTCGAGGAAGAGGAAGCGCGCCTTCTCTTCTTCGAGGTAAGGGGCATGTTCTTCTGCGGGATTTGGTTTTTGGCGACCAGGCGTTCTTGATTTTTTGTTTGTGCTTATGCAGGGTGGTGCCGACCATGCCTCCCCTCGTACCAGCCAAGGTGTTGAGGGCGGACGCATCCGTTCCCACCCGGCGGTGCTCGTCGAGGGCGCCGCGGGGGGGCGAGCGCGGCGGTGGCGGCGGGCGAGAGCTCGCAGGCGCGGGCCGAGGCCTCGAGGCCCTCGGCCGGCGGAGGCGCGCCCCCGCGGCGACGCCCATGGTGGAAGCGCGGCCCGCGGTGGCGGCCGTGGTGGGGCGCGGGCGCGAGGCGGCCGAGGAGGGCGGTTGGGCGCCCGCGGTCGTGGCGGAGGCGCAACCGGAAGCGGTGGTCGTGGTGCCGCGTCGGGCGCCCGCGGATACGGAGGCGCGAGCGGAGGCGCCGGCGGAGGCGACGCAGGGGGCCGGCGCTGTCGGCGGTTCCCGGCGGTGGTGGTGGAGATCCCGGGACGACGACTCCCCGCCGCCGGGTGTGGGACCGGTGGGCGAGCGTCCCCACACTCTCCCCGCAGTCCCGGGAGGGGGCCCTCGTGAGGCGACGCGAGGGCCACATGGTGGCGAGGGGGTCGAGGCGCGCGGTGCCGAGGCCTCGTCTTCCCGCGCCGGCCACTCCGCCAAGGTTGAGGGGATCGGCCGGCGACCCGCCCGCGTTCGCCGACGGCCGGGGGGGAGCGAGGAGCTGCGGGGAGAGCTCCGTAGCCACGGCGCCGCGCTCAACCGAGCGTGGAACGAGGCGTTGAGGATCCACGGCGGCCCCGCGTGGCGCGTCTTTCAGGTGAGTTGTCTTTGCTTGTTTCTCTTTTTTCCTCGTTTTTGCACGCAATCTTCGCGGCGTGATGCTGATGGGTCTTGACTTGTTGGCAATAGGAGCTCGAGCACCGCGCCCGTGATAAGTACGGCACCTTTGATCAGGTGACCGCCGAGCTCCATCGGCTCCGGGAGCGGTGCGACGCCTTCGACGCGCTCGCCGACGCCCTCGGGACCCCGACGGCCGGGCGTCGTACCGAGCCATGGCCTTGCGCGATCAACTCCACGAGAGCGCAAGGCGGAGACCCGGCTCACCCCTCCCGGCCTCGAGCGAGGTCCGCGCGGCCCTCATCGATCGGGATGAGGCGCGCACGCACGGCGAGGGCGGACTCGGGAGAACACACGCACCCCGGCGGCCAACCGGGGAGGCGGAGGTGGCCGGTGTCCGCAGCGACAACCGGGGGCTCCACTCGTCGCTCCGGGGAGGCGCGAGCTCGGCGGCGCCGGGCCGAGGAGCGGGCGCGCGCGCTCGAGCGGGGGAAGGCCAAGGAGGCCGACGACTTGAGGGCCGCCCTTGACGCCAAGGTCGCGGCGCTCGCCTCCACCGAGGGCCGGCTCTGCGGGGAGCGCACCGCCCGTCAAGGAGCCGAGGGACGGCTCCGGCGAGGAGCGGGGACGCCCTTGCCGACGCTCGGTCGGCCCCGGGAGGCGGGGAGCGCGCCGCTCGCGAGGGGCGGCGCGTATGTCGCTGGAGGACCGGAACACCGAGTTCTCCAAGCTCGAGGGCGAGCTGATGGTGCTTAGCATCACGAGCGCGAGCCAGGAGCTGGCCCTCCAGGAGCAGGGCGAGACCGTCAAGGGCCTCGAGCAGGCGGTCGAGGCCGGGCGCCGCGCCTTCGAGATGGAGAGGAAGCAAGTCGAAGGTAAGTTGCTGTTCGACTCCTGTTTCGCTGGTTTTCCCTTAGAGGGTTCGCACCCTTTTTCTGATTTCTTTCTCCTCTTGGCAACTCCAGGCTTGCGCACCACGCTGGGGCACGTGGCTGAGCGGGCCGAGGCGCTGCAGACCTCCTACAACTCCTCCGAGTAGGAGCTGCAGGAGTTGCACAGTGCGGCCCTCGAGACCTGTCGAGCCGTGGAGGAGGGCGAGGCGCAGGCGGTAGCTCGGCCGGCCGGCCGCCCGCGCACCCTTGGCGGCCACGTCCGACGGCGCATGCACCGGGTGCCGCATCTTGGCGTCCGTAAGGCCCTCGGGGTGGTGCAATCCCACTACAAGGTCAACTTCGAGGCGCTGGCGGAGGGCTACGTCGTCCCCGAGGGTGTTGAGGACGAGGTGGCGATGGAGCGTGTGGACGCGCTCGCCGCCGACGCCGCCGGACGCTCGCCGAGGCCTTCGAGGAGTTCCTCTTCCCGGATGCTGCTGATGCCGCCGCTCCTCCCGCCCTCGAAGACAGGCGGGCCCTAGGCCCGTTTTTGTTTATGTATCGGTACTGGGTTGTGCGGCCCTTGTAAATAAACAGATTACTTTTGCCATAAACACTTGTTAATGTGAAGTGATGTCTTTTGTTTATTGCGCTTTTTTGTTTCTCCTTCTTCCTGAGTAGATTCTAGTTAGGGGAGTTCGATTTTCGCGGGTGGCCTGCTGGGTTGGAGGCGAGAGAGAAGGGCCGTATCCTCGCGGAGGCGTAGGCTATCTCTGACTCGCGCGCTCCTTCCGCTAGGTTGCCTGCGCCCTGTTCAAATTTTTGCTCGAGGCCGGAGTAGAAAACAAACTTAGCGCGCATGAGTTGTTTCGTTTTTGCGCGAAAACGGGACCATTTTGGGGGGATGCCCCCCGCAGTAGCCCTCGAGGGTAACTTGGGTTTCAGGGGAAAGCTGAGTTGCCCTTTTCATTAGACTTATGATGTTTACATCACCAACTGGGGTGCTGGTTTCGTTATTTTACAACAAACAAAACTTGGAAATCCTAGCTAGGGATAGAAGTGACGTAGCTGTTGGATGTTCCAAGCGTTGGTGAGTTCTTCACCGTCCTCGCTGGCCAGCTTGTACGTGCCGGGCTTCAGCACTTTCACCACGACGTACGGTCCCTCCCACGGAGGTGATATCTAGTGGCGTCCTCGGTTGTCCTGGCGTAGCCTTAGGACCAAATCCCCTTCACTGAAGTCCCGTCGGTGTATCTTGCGTGCTTGGTTGCGCCTGAGGGACTGTTGATACCTTGCGGAGTGCATCAAGGCCACAAGGCGTGCCTCGTCCAGCTGGTCCAGCGAGTCCTCGCGGGCTCGCTGGTTGGCATCCTCGTCGTAGCCTCGAACCCTGGGCAACCCGTATTCTAAGTCCGTGGGGAGGACATCCTCCGCGCCATGGACTAGGAAAAATGGGGTGAACCGGTGGCTCTGCTCGCGGTGGTCCTTAGGCTCCACACGACCGCTGGTAACTCTTGGATCCATTTCCGACCAGATTTATTTAGCTGGTCAAAAATTCTGGGCTTAAGGCCTTGTAGGATCATGCCATTGGCACGCTCTACTTGGCCGTTAGTACGCGGGTGTGCCACGGCTGCCCAATCCACACGGATGTGGAACTTGTCACGAACTCCAAGAATTTCCCCGCCCGTGAACTGGGACCCGTTGTCGGTGATAATGGATTTTGGCACTCCAAAGCGATGGATGATATCAGTGAAGAACGTCACCGCTTGCTCCGCCCTGAGGTTCGTAATGGGGCGCACTTCTACCCACTTGGAAAACTTGTCGATTGCGACCAACAAGTGGGTGAAGCCCCCGGGCGCCTTCCGCAGGGGCCCGACGATGTCCGGCCCCCCACACGGCGAACGGCCATGTTATGGGGATGGTCCACGAGGACATGAGCGGGAAGGTTGGACTTGCGGGCGTAGAACTGGCACCCCTCACAGGTGCGTACGATCTCGCTGGCGTCCGCGACCGCGGTAGGCCAGTAAAAGCCTTGGCGGAAAGCATTGCCAACGAGGGTACGAGGCGCGGCGTGATGGCTGCAGATCCCAGCGTGGATGTCCCGCAGGAGCTCGCGCCCCTCGGGGATGGGCACGCACCGCTGCAAGATGCCGGAGGCGGCGCGCTTGTACAGCTCGCCGTCGACGAGGGCAAAGGACTTGGCCATCCTGGCGACGCGCCTGGCCGCGGCCCGGTCCGGGGGGAGTTCCCCTCGAGCCATCCACGCGATATACTTGTCGCGCCAGTCAGCCTTGACAGGGGCTGGCTCGATATCCATCACGTCAGCCTCATGTGCGCCATACCCCTCGAGGAGGGAGAGCACGTACGCCTCGTTCGAGGGGTCCTCATCCATGGGCTCCGCGCCTGTTGGATTCGAGGGAGCCCCCGAGGGTTCCGCGTGGCTCGAGGGGTGAGGCTCGAAGACGACCGAGGGCTGGGCGATGTCACGGGCAAAAACGTTCGGAGGGACCGTAATCCGCCCGGACGCGATTTTGGCCAGCTCGTCCGCCTCCTCGTTGTACCGGCGGGGCACGTGATTGAGCTCGATGCCGTAGAACTTGTCTTCGAGGGCTCGCACGGCCTTGTAGTAGGCCTCCATCTTGTCGTCGTGGCAACTCGCGTTCTTCATGACTTGGTCAATTACGAGCTGCGAATCCCCCCGCACGTCAAGGCGCTTGACGCCTAACTCGATGGTGATCTTGAGGCCACGAGAGGAGGGCCTCGTACTCGGCCATGTTGTTCGACGCGGGGAAGTGGAGGCGCACCGCGTACCGCATGTGCTCCCCGAGGGGGTGACACGAAGAGCAGGCCCGCGCCCGCCCCTGTTTTCATCACCGAGCCGTCGAAATACGAGTCCGGCCACTCGCTTGGATCTGCGGCGGCGGTAGCTGCGTATCTGTCCATTCAGCGACAAAATCCGCCAGGATCTGGGACTTGATGGCCTTGCGCGGGGCGTAGGCAAGCGTCTCGCCCATCAGCTCCACGGACCACTTGGCGATCCTGCCCGCCGCGTCTGGATTGCGGATGATCTCCCCCTCGCGGAAAGGAGGAGACCACCGTGACGGGGGTGGGCCTCGAAGTAGTGGCGGAGCTTGCGCCGCGCGAGGACCCCCGCATACGGCAGCTTTGGACTTGAGGGTAGCGCGTCTTGGTGTCGGACAAGACCTCGGCGATGTAGTGGGCGGCCGCTAGACCGGCAGGGGGCGTGCCCTTCCCTCGCGCGCGCTCTACCACGATCACGGCGGCCGACCACCCGGTTGGTCGCGGCCACGTAGAGCTCCAGGGGCTCGCCGTCCCGCGGCGGCGTGAGGATCGGGGCGTGGGTCAAGGACGCCTTCGGCTTATCGAGCACATCATGGGCCTCGGCGGTCCAGGAGAAGCGCTCGTGCTTCTTGAGGAGGCGATAGAGGGCGAGGCCCTTCTCGTCGAGACGCGAGATGAAGCGGCTCAAGGCGGCAAGGCACCCCAGCACCTTTTGCACCCCTTTGAGGTCCCGGATCGGACCCATTCGCTCGAGGGCCGCAACCTTCTCGGGGTTGGCCTCGATGCCCCGTTGGGAGACGATGTATCCTAGGAGCATGCCTCGCGGCACTCCAAAGACACATTTTTCGGGGTTTAATTTGACCCCATTGGCCCGTAGGCAGCCGAACGCGATGCCAAGGTCGCCAACCAGGTCGTCCGCCTTCCTGGTTTTTACGACGATGTCGTCCACATACGCCTCGACCGTTCGCCCGATGTGATCTCCAAAAACGTGCTGCATGCAGCGTTGATACGTTGCACCCGCGTTTCGGAGGCCGAACGACATCGTGACGTAGCAGAACATCCCGAACGGCGTGATGAACGAAGTCGCGAGCTGGTCGGACTCCTTCATCTTTATTTGGTGATACCCGGAGTAGGCATCAAGGAAGCAAAGCAACTCACACCCAGCCGTTGAATCAACAATTTGATCAATGCGTGGCAAAGGAAAAGGAACTTTAGGACATGCTTTATTAAGACTAGTGTAGTCTATACACATCCGCCACTTTTTCGTTCTTTTTCTTTACAAGTACAGGGTTTGCTAGCCACGTTGGGTGGAACACCTCCTTGATGAACCCGGCCTCGAGAAGCTTTCGCAGCTCCGCTCCGATAGCCCGTCGCCGCTCCTCGTTGAAGCGGCGGAGCCGCTGTTGCACGGCGCGGGCATGAGGCAGGATGTCAAGGGAGTGCTCGGCGACCTCCCTCGGGATGCCTAGCATGTCCGAGGGGCTCCACGCGAAGATGTCAGCGTTGGCGCGGAGGAAGTCGACGAGCACCACTTCCTATTTGGGATCGAGGGTGGAGCTGACCCTAAACACCCTGCCCTCGGGGGCCGCGGGGTCGAGGGGCACCTCCTTGGTCTGCTCCGCAGCCTCGAAGTTGCCGGTGTGCTTGGCGGTGGAGTCGAGGTCCTCGTTGACCATCTTCTCCAAGGTGGTCACCAGCGCTTTATCCAGCGCCGGTGCTTCCGCATGCTCTACGCACTCGACGTCGCAGTCGAATGCGTGCTCGATGGACGAGCCCACGGTGATGATGCCGTTCGGTCCCGGCATCTTCATCTTCAAGTAGGTGTAGTTGGGAACCGCCATGAATTTGGCGTAGCAGGGCCGCCCAAGTATGGCGTGATAGGCGCCCTTGAACCCCACCACCTCGAAGGTGAGAGTTTCCTTGCGGAAATTCTTCGCGGTGCCGAACCAAACTGGCAGGTCGATCTGCCCGAGGGGCTGGACTCGCTTGCCGGGCGCGACGCCATGGAACGGCGTCGTGCTGGGCTGCAGCTGGTCCAACCCGATCCCCAGCAAGCGCAGCGTATGCGCGTAGAGGATGTTGAGGCTGCTGCCCCCGTCCATCAAGACTTTTGAGAACCGCGCGTTCCCAATGATCGGGTCGACCACCGGCGGGTGCGGCACGGGTTGGGGATGCGGTTCGGATGGTCTTCCCGGCTGAAGATGATGGCGTCCTCCGACCAGTCGAGGAAGGAGGGAGGCGCCTTCTCCGCGGAGAGGACCTCGTGCCGCTCCCGCTTGCGCTGGCGGTTCGACATGTCGACGGTGGGTCCCCCAAAGATGAGGAACACATTCTCCACGGCGGGGAAGCCGCCGGCGTCGCCATCTCCTCCGCCCTTCTTGGCTTCCGCTTCCTTTGCAGCGGCGCGACCATAAAACTTCTTGAGCATGTCGCATTGCTCAAGGGTATGGTTCACTGGGGTCTTGTGATATGGACATGGCTTTTTCAGCATGTCATCAAACACCCCCGGACCTCGAGGGGCCGGTCGAGGGCCTCGTCGAGCCGGGTCAACAGCAAGGGCCTCGGCATCGTCGCCGTCGCGCCCCTGCTCGCGCGCCTCGCGGCGCGGCTTCTTCCCTTTCTTGCCCCGCATGTCCTTCCGGTAGGGCTCCCTGGACTTGCTGCCCTCCGCGGGTGCATCGTCCGGGCGCTTGCCCTTCTTGCCGTCGAAGATCGCCCCCACAGCCTCCTCTCCTGAGGCGAAGCTGGTGGCGATGTCGAACAGCTCGTTGGAGTCCGCGGGCGGGCTGCGTCCCAGCTCTCGCACGAGGTCCCGGCACGTGGTGCCCTCGAGGAAGGCGTGCACAATCTCGGATTGCGCCACGCTGGGGAGCTCTGTACAGCGCTTGGAGAAGCGCCGTATGAAGTCCCGCAGCGACTCGCCGGGCTTCTGGGTGCAGGAGCGCAGGTCCCAGGAATTTCCAGGGCGCACGTACATGCCCCCGGACATTACCCACGAACGTGCGGACCGGATCGTCCCGGTTGTGCATCCGGGCGGCGGGCAGGTGCTCGAGCCACGTCCGAGCCGAATCGCCGAGGTGCAGGGGCAAGTTGCGGATGATGACCTCGTCGCTGGTGGCTCCGCCCAGCTAGCACGCCAAGCGGTAGTCGTTGAGCCACACACGGGGATCCGTCTCCTCGTTGTACTTGACGATGGTCGAGGGTTGGCAGAAGCGCTGGGGGAAGGCCGTCGCGCGGATCTCCCGGCTGAACACACGGGTCCCTGGTGGTTCCGGCGTCGGGGAACGGTCTTCATCGCTGTCGTAGCGTCCACCCCGTCGAGGGTGGTAGCCTACTGCTGCTCTCGCATCTGCCTTGCTCGTGTGCCGGGCGTTGATGACGTTGCGGGCGTCTCCGTCCAGCGCCCTGCGCGTGTCAAGGAGCCGCTCCTTGGCCGGCGCGCGTCCAGGGTTGGCGGGTCGCCTCGCAGCTTCACCTGCATGGACCGAGGGTTCGCCCCCTGTGCAGCCCCGTCCCCTTGTGCATCCCCCTGCTGGCGGATGCGCGACGCTGAGCTTTCGGCCTGCTGGACGGCCTCTTGCTCGATGAGAGCCTGCACCTCACGGTGTAGGTTCCGCGCCTCAGGGGTCGAGGGTGCCGGCATAGCCCGTAGCAGTGTCGCGGCGGCAATGAGCTTCTGACTTGCCCGCGGGGGCGCGTCCGGGTTGTTGACGTTAAAGTCGGCGTTGATGCGGTCGCGGGCCTGTTTGCCCAGCTCCCGCGCGCGTTCGCCGCGCGCGGAGGCTTCCCCAGCCATCGAAGCACGGGAGCGCGCCGCGGCGTTCGATATTCCTCCGCCGGCTTGGCCTCGAGCTCGCGAGCACGGGCTAGGCGTGCATCGGCGTCGGCCCCGGCGGGGGTGCTTGGCCCCGCGGCCGGGCGCGGAGCGATGCCGGGCGGCGTGACCTCCCCGTCTCCCGGCCGCCCCCGCGCGGTGGCGTTGGCTGGGTCGTTGGCGATGACGACGCAAGCATTCGCGGGCGAGGTCGTAGCTCCCGTGCTGGAATCATCGGAGCAGCCGAACCGCAGTCCGTAGCGTCAAGAAAATGCCCGAACATGAGCGGGGTCCGGCACACCGGAGAAGTCCCATTCCGCGTATCCATGGAGGTTAACGGGCGGCAACGCGTCAAGAGAACCCGGGGACGATTCGTCACCGGCCGAGGCGTCGGGATCCCCGGCGACGAAGACGTGACGGCCGGGGGGGAACCCTCGCGCATCGTGGTGTTGACGTTGGCGTTGTAGGCCGTCGTGGCACCACGCGGACCAATGGGGAAGCGCGGTCGGAGACCGCGCGCCGTCCCACGGGGGCGGTGGGCGTCGTGGCCGACGGGCGCGCCACGTTGGGAGGCGGCGCGCTCGACTTGCCGTCACTCGGACCGCGCCCGGCGCGAACACCGGCCGGAGCGTCGGCGGCGTCGTGGCATCGACGGGCCCGCGGCATCTACGCCGGCGGGTGTCCGCGCCGTGGCGGTGCGTGCGGCGGGGACCGGAGCGGGCCGGCCCGGCGCCACGCACGGAGCTCCTCACGGTTGGTGAGGCGCATCGGGTAGCCGTTCCCCGTGGCACCGAAAGTTCGGGCCCCCGAACCGGATTTCAAACCCGGCGGGGAGGGGGTCCGAGCTGCCCATGCAGTAACGCGTACCGCGGTACTCAGTGCGGATCACCATGGAGGGAGTTGTTGGTGGATTGACCTTAGGCGCTCGATTGCCCCACGGTGGGCGCCAACTGTCGGTGCGGAATGTGGTCCCGACACTAACCAGTAATAAGCGCCGAGGTCTATCCCTCAATGGTCGATGCTAAGCAATAAAAGACACAGAGTTTATCCTGGTTCCGGCCGAGGGGCCGTACGTCCAGCAGTGGTGTGCTCAAGGCACTATATTGCTCAGCACCGGGGGTGCCTGTAGTGGGGCTGCTACAAGCAAGGCGGGAGAGGAAGCGTGGCTTCCAAGTCCCTGGTGTAGTGGGTGAAGATGTTGTGCGAGAATTGGAGAGCAAGTGTGTGGTGCGACCTGCCTCTTGTTGCCTATCCTCTGTACTCTTGTGCCGTTGTCCCCTGCGGCAGGGGGGTTCGTCTTCCTTTTATAGGCCAAGGAGAGAGCAAATCACATGTATGCCGCGCTATCTAGCTACGCGGGGGGTGGGGGGGCGTGGTGCGCTATGCTGTAGAGTAGG
This sequence comes from Cenchrus americanus, assembly GCA_947561735.1. NCBI lineage: Eukaryota > Viridiplantae > Streptophyta > Magnoliopsida > Poales > Poaceae > Cenchrus > Cenchrus americanus. Next base: position 153,448,814 of record OX387240.1, on the reverse strand, counting down.
CGGCCGCCTGGACGATCCTCGCAGTGATCCGGCCATCATGGCGTATCTTGTACCCGAACAGTGGCGGCCTTGAGGGCAGAAGTGCAGCGGACGGCTGTGATGTCTTCAGATGGGCTCGAGGGAGTTGCTGACGTCGGTCCGTACGGGGCACAGTGGCAGGTAAGGCGGCGTCCCGTTCCCGCACGCTCCACAGCGCTGGAGCTGTTGCCACAGCGCCCGGCGTGGGTTCGTACGCGCGGGGGCGGCAGCCATGCCGTTAACAGTGGTAGGGATGGCGCCCCGCCGGCCTAGCGCCTCCACCTAACCCTGCAAGGTCACAAGAAAGCAGATCGAGGGTGCGGCCGGCCCCCCTTCGAGGGCTCGGCGTACTTGCCGTACCGGAGTAGGCGGCGCGGCGTCACGGGACTGGCACCGGCCACGTCGCATAGTCCCCCACAGTGGCGGGGATGGGTTCCCTCCTGGGGAGTTGGTGCGGCGGCACCGGGCGCGAGCCCCGGGCGCATGATGGCCCCGCCCCGCCGTTGTCGGGGCATTAAATACCCGCGCACGGGAGGAGGGTGCGCACGTGCGGAGCGCCCTCGAGCGAGGCGGACCCCGTTCGAGGGCGGAGCGAACCCTCGAGCGAGGCGGTGCTCGCTCGAGGTGCGCGCGCCCCCCCCTCGAACGGGCGCGAGCCCGCCCGAGGGAGGCGTGCCCCCTCGAGCGAGGCGAAGCCTGATTGAGGGGATCTTTAAGTGGGCCGCCTCGGTGGGCCGTCGGGGCCACCGCGGCGTGGGCCATGCTCTGCGTGCTTTAAGCGAGGCGTGTTTGGCTTTGGCTTGTTGCGGGTTTTAAGTGGGGATTTCCCAGTTGTTTAAGGGGACCCCTAGGGCTGTCCCCGACAAAACCCACTAGCCGAAAGCCTTGCATGATTAGAGGTAAAGTCTTTCTTTAGACGGGTAAGTCTTGCTGAGTATTAGTATACTCAGCCTTGCTTTATAAATGTTGTTTCCCGGTAATGCATGTGATGTGTGGCCGGGAGAACTTCCACCCAACTGGGAGCTGGAATGGGTGGACGATGACGAGTGATTGCATCATGGACATGCCTCCTATGATGTGAACGTACCGTTTAGTTTCTTCCGCTGTTTGAATAAACTCTGAAACATTTACTTTCATATCAAAAGAACTATGTTTGTAATAATGGACCCTACGGGGATTTGATGTTAATTTGTAAGGCACTCTGGACTCTCCTTCGTGGGAGTTTTAATGCATACATTCGTGGGAGTTTTAATGCATACGTTTGATCCTCTCTATGATGTCAAGTGATTTACTAGGCATTAACCCGGCAACACTCAACGGGATGATTCTTTATCATCACTTAATGACCAAATGGAGTGGTTTAGGCGATAGTACGGAATTATCTTGGATGGACCACATAGAGTTTGCTGCTGTTGTTTACCTACCTTGCCCCAAGCGATGATGAATCCACGGTCTAGAAAAGAAGGTGGTAATTAATAGGAAACCAAAGCATCATTTGCAGAGGTATTATTGCATTCACACAGAGGGTGCTTTTATTGCCTGAGTTTTTACTGCTCTGTTAGGTATTTACGACTACCAGATTTTCTTGGATCACTGGAGGTGGGCGGCGCTACGACGAGATGCTAAATACTATTCAACACACTGTGCTAAATACACATTACCTATACATATATTCTAAATTCTTTATTATGTTCTGAAATGCGTTGTTTAATCGTAATAATAAACAGATTTTCTAGTATGGCATAGGGCAAACAATTGATATTGCCCTTAAGATCATCCTGCCAAGTCCTTGCTGTCGCTCCTATATAAGAAACTACCAAAATGTGCTCATTATGAAGTTGCATTTTGAAGGACCATTTTGGCGACCAGAGACGAGGGAGTCAATGGGAGCAGATAAAAATTCTTCTCGAATGAGATGAGAACTCCAACAAGCTAGACGAACACGTCTTCAACACACGTCTCCGACTCAACTACCCAAGTTGGCCAAGACAATGTAGCCATTGGAGTGCTACTAGTCCTAGGAACCAACAACCACCTGCACCAACTCGAGAACGCAGCAGAACTAGCAACTCGAGCACACTGACTTGCACTAGTCAGACTGGTGAGCAGCACCGATCAGACCGGTCCCTGCTGGAGCAACATGGCAAAATTTGAGAACTTCCACAGAAGGCCCCTACACCGGTCAGGACAGTATAGCTCGGCGGTCAGACCGGCCCAAGTCAGGAAATCCCAAATCCACCAAACAGACCTACTGAGCTCCAAAACAGACCAAACTCGAAACAGCAGCAACACGAGACAACAGGGAACTGAGGACCATGTGTGGTTCGAGGACCAGTGGATGGTCAATTCAACAATCAGAAAACCACTGAGTTCCTTTGTTGATACACAAAGCCAAGATCGAAGAACCGAAGACGGAGGTGCAGCAGCATCAGACCAGTCTGACCGGTGGGTCTGACCAGTGGGTACCAGTCTCACCGGTGAGGAGCACCGGTCTAACCGGTGTGCGACGACGTAGTCTAAAGACTTCAAAGCAGAGGAAACGTGTTAGGATCGCAAGGCTCGCGTCGAGGCTAAGCAAGTTTGCGGTCGCTGGGCATCTGTCCGATGGAGCGATGACAAAGAATTCTGAATTCACCCTCGAGGGGCATGTGTCCCTAGTTAGCTAGCAAGGCTATTTTAGACTTTCAATTGCCTCCATATAACCCAAGTGGTGAGAGGATGGCAGTCATCTCTTGCAACCCTAGATCATTTTGTTTTGCTATTTTTCTTCTTCCTTTTGCCTTGGAATTTCTAGGACTAGCTTGAGAGCTTCATGGTGAGATCTTGTGAGAGGGTAGGATGATCGGGCAGAAGCTAGACCTTGTATGAACCTTCATGGTATGCATAGATAATTCAGCGTGGTTCCTCAAGGCTTGTTAGAGTTCTCCCCGGTTTTCCTTTTTGGTGATTTTCGGAGCCTTTTCTTGGTGATTTTCTTGGAGCGATTTTGTTGATGGTAAAATTCCGTCAACCTAGCCATGAGTTTACCTTCGGAGTTTGCATGAATTTTATATCTTGTCCATTGGTATTAACCCCTTTGGTATAACAAGTTCATTTGTGCATGTTAGTTTTGGAGTTTAGTGTTTATGCAGGATTTCAGTGTTGAAAGCAAGACTTTCGGGATACGTTATTAAGCACCTCGTCACAAGACCTTGAAGCTTGGTACAAGTCAAGCAATGAAGTAAACATGACTCGAAGAAGCCCAAGGAGCAAACCCGAGAAGATGGAAAAATCCGAGGACACAGACAGAAAATGCTGAATCCCGCAGGACAAGGAGCTTCATCTAAACTGCGGAGAAACTGACGTCAAGGGCCCACATGTAGTTGTGGGAATACTCTAGAAGACTCAGGAAGCAACACAGGGCAAAGGAGGCCGCGGGCTGGGCCGAAGTGGGCCTAGGCCGGTCGACCCAGCCCACTTCGAGGCCCAGTCGGTCCACCCTTTGACCTAGCTGCCTCTCGGACTATTTATAGCTAGCTGACCGAGAGCCACGCAGGAATTCTTTCGTCATCCGCCGAGGAGCAGAGAATCTTGAGGGACACCATCTCGGAGAGAAGGGTCATGCTAGTTGTCTAGGGTCTCCCTAGCTGACGTGGGAACCTTGCATGGAAGACCACGTCGGAGCTCCAGAGCAAGGATCAAGATCTAGGTAGGATCCCGGTGGTGATCTTGTTCATGTAATCATTCATGATGAAGTTTTTATAGTGAATCCAATTTCTAGCGATCAAGTGCCTTCTCGATGATGTTGTTCTCCCTTGGTTTTGCTTATTCCCCAATCTATACTTAAGATAGATTGCATAGGGTTCTCTTGTACCCGCGGTGGCTTGAGGTGCATACTGGACCGACCAAGCGTTTTCAACTTGTTCATCTCGAACTCGCCCTAGTCTAACCCGCGTCTTCGGAATCGGACCGAAGGCCATAGTTTAAAGATGCTTTTAATGAGATTCACTTTTTTATCTTCTTCTATCTTGTTTGGAGCTACAACATAAGCATGATCTAGACTCTTTATATCGGTTATCTCTTGCTTTCTCTTGCTACCTCTTAGTAGATTAGATTAGATGTGTTTTCTTGATGATCTCTTAGATTAGATGCAACTTGGTTCTTCAAAAGATAGCTTTCCCTACTTTACTAGATTGAATCCTTGCATTGCACATTGTTCCACGGATTCGGGTTCACACACTTAAGGGAAGAAGGGTCCCTTGACTACGATGGGGGATTTGTCCGCTTGCAAATCCATGTGAACTTTGATAGGATAATCAACCGTCAACAAGCCCCTTTTTCTGGTGTCGTTGCCGAGAAACAAGCAATCAAGATCCGATCTAGTATCGCTCTTCTTGTGAATATTTTTCAGTTTTTCTTTTGATTTTCTTTTGCATCTCTTAACTTTGATCATTCTCAAATAAAAAAAATCAATCTAATCTAGTTTTGATTAACCCTAATTTTTCTTTTTAGATTTTTGTTTTATTGCTAACCCTAACTGGAGATGGTTGGCAATGTGACGCCCTAGGGTTTCAGCCGAGTTTATTAACCCTAATGATCCAGTCAACTGAGTTGATCTTGGTCAAATGACGGTCAACCTAGGCCATCACCTCGAAACCATCACCGACAAACCCTAATGACACCCTTGGTCAACCTTTGGTCAACACCTACTTAAAACCCCTTGAACACCCCTTGACCCTCCTATGTCGCCCGGAACTTTTGCCGCGTTCTCCAAATTTGTAGCGAACATGGCCTCATATGCCATTAGTTCGAGTTTGATTTTGGTGACTCATGACAACATGATCATTAGGACTAACCTTATTGTTCTAGCATGTCTTTGTAGACATTTCTAGGTCCCAAGGATGCAAAGAAACTACATGAAAAAATGTAGAAAACAAGGGTCAAAACCGAGCAAGAAAAGGAAAAGAGAAGACACCGTCGGATGAACCGACGGTCCCTCAAATACAAGCGTCGGTGCAATCGTCGGACGAGTTGGTGCACAGGGTCAAACCCTAGGTACCGTCGGATGAACCGACGGTCCATTATTTAGTAGCGTCGGACGAGTTGCAGAGGAAGAGCAAGGAAGACAGTAGCACCGGATGATCCGACGGTCTGAGTGGGGACCCCGTCGGTCTATCCGACGCTCAGTTTGAATTCATACAGAGACGCGCCAAGACGATGCCTTTAGAACCGAATGATCCGATGCCTTGGTCAGGGTAAGCGTCAGTCTATCCGACGGTCAGTTGGAAGTTAACAGAGGCGACATGGACGCGAGGCCTTCAGCACCGGATGGTCTGACATAGCGTCGGAGCATAGCGTCGGAGCAGTTGTGTCAGAGAGCCTCAACAGCTATGTGACGTGGGAGGGGCACCAGATGAACCGACGCCCTGGAAAAGCATAGCGTCGGATCATCCGACGATACCTTTTTCAGCAACTTTTAGCCAACGGCTAGGTTGATACCTTGGACTATTTATACCCCCCTCCACTCACCCATTTGAGGTTGCTGGATTGTGTGGAAGTGCAGAGGAGTTCAAGACACATTGAAGATCATATCCAATCCATCCAAGTGCTTAATTGCTCATCCTTAGACTAGTACATGCTTTGTGTATGTGCTTAGTGCTAGGCTTAGCTTAGAGTTGAGTGAGTGCAAGGTTGTGCTAACCTTGTGAGGTGATTCTTGAGTGAATCCAGTTGTACAAGGTTCGCCGGAAGCCTTGGGGCCTAAGTGGCCCACCGGCAATCGTCATCGACCCTCCGGCTTGGTGTGGAGCGGCGAGGACACTTTGTGCGGGGGACGTGGAGACCCCCTTCCTTGGTGGAGAACCTCCTTAGTGCAAAGCGGCATCAAGGTGACCACGGGAGCTTGCAAGTGCCTAAGTGGCTAGCCTTTGTGGCGAGTCAAGTGGTGCTCTTGGGAGAGACTTGGTGACCAGGGAAGCAATACTCTTGTGTGAGTGCTTCAACAATGTGGACTAGGGGTGGCTTAGTGCCTACCGATACCACGGGATAAATCGCGTGTCAAGAGTTTGCTTCCTCTCATCCCCTTTACATTTCCGCATTTACTCTATTGCAATCTTTGCTTGCCTTTACTTTCATAGAGTAGTATCATGATAGGATTGGCTATAGGTTGCAAACCTTCTTTTGGGATGGGAGTTTCACACTAGAACAATCGTAGTTGCACATATAGATAATATGTTCTAGTTTACTTTTGTGTAAAATTTAGTGAGCCATAGGTTAAGGTTTTAAGTTGCCTAATTCACCCCCTCCCCCTCTTAGGCTAACGAGCATCCGATTCCTTACAAGTGGCATCGAGCCGGGACTCACTTCCTTCATAAGGATACGCCAATTCGATTGGTAAATTGTGAAAACCGGCTCATTGGAACGGTTAGGCTTCACCGCCTAGTGAGTTGCTCTATAGAGGAATGAAATGGGTGGATACCTTAGGTCCGGCTCCACATTTCGATGACACGAGCTATCCTCGGTGGAAGGTTCTCATGGAAGCCTATCTCCAAGCAAGGGACCTTGACGTTTGGAGAGTCACCGATGAGGGCATGAAAAATGGTACTAGAAAGGAAAAGCAATCGATGTGATTGCTAAGAGTATCATTTTGTCCTCACTAGATGTAGGCATTTTCAATAGAGTTTTTACTTGCGAAAATGCTCATGAGCTATGGAAGACCATCAAGGAGGAAAATGTGGGTTCAAAAGTAGTTGCTAATGAACGCTATGGTTTTCTCCTTGAGGAATTCAATATCTTTAAGCAACTTGCTAATGAAAATGTCGAATCTATGTACTCACGCCTAAATGTGCTTGTCAATGAGATCAATGCTTTAGGTGTGAAGGACATCTCGTGAACATCAACCGCAAGATCCTTCAAAGTCTCGGAAGCCCGATTATGACTTGGTGAAGGCAATCATCTATGAGAAGAAGCTCGAAGATTTGAAGCCATCGCATATCTTGAGCAAGATCATGGCACTTGTGCTTCAACTCATGCCCAAGTCAAAGAAGGCGCCCCAAGAAAAGCCCCAAGAACCATCCTCTCCAACTACAAGCCATGCTCTCTCAAGCCGACAAGAGAAAATGTTGAGTAGGAAGGCTACTCTTGGAAGGTCAAGCGAAGATGATGGTGATGATGGTGGCGATGGAGATTCCTCAAGTGATGAAGAGGTTGAATCCATGGTGGCCGAGTACGTGAAGAAGATCTTCAAGTATGTGAAGAAAGTCAACATGTACGGCTACAACGTCCACTTGAGAGAAGGGCGTCATCATCAACACATCAAGTTCACCAAATCAAGCACAAGCCGAAGAAGAAGGTGGTCAAGGAGAGGAGACCAAGGCAAGAAGCAACATAGCCGTCCGTGGGTGGACAAGTGGTGTATCAAGTTCTTCTAGCTCAAGCAATGAATCAAGAAAGAACTTCACCACCCGCTTCATGCAAGGCTCTTCATCATCACACATGTGCCTTATGGCCAAAGGTACGGAAAGCAATGTAAGTGATGACGAATCCGACACCACCTCTCTCAATGATCTTGTTGAGCTAGTCCATGAGCAAAAAGGAATGCTTGAAAAACAAGCTAATGAAATCAAAGAACTCAATGCTCTCAATGATCTTAGTGACACCCTTGCTACAAATTATGAACATTTGTTGTGCAAATTCAAATTGCTTAGCAAGGAGTGTGAGGAGCTAAAATCTAAGCTTGAGAGCAATGGGACCGAAATAAGTAATTCCTTTGAGCTTGATGAAACATCTATCCCTTGTGCAATTCCTATCTCTGAGGTAGATGCTTCAACTTCTTGCATTGATTTAATTGATGAATCTTGCTCACCATCTTGCCATGAGAATGTTGTTGAAGAAACATGTGATTATCTCATAGGCAAGGAAAATGATGAGCTCAAGCGACAAGTGAAATGGCTCCAAGAGAGGTTGGCAAACTTGATGGGCAAGGGCAAGAATGATGAAGAACAAGCGGACATCTCTCAAGACATGAAGAGCAAAGTCCAACCTTCTCAAGATAACCGTGATCCCATGGTGAAGAAGCTTGAAAAGGGTGCAAACATGACTTGCTACAAGTGTCATGGAGAAGGGCACAAGTTCTACAAATGCCCTCAATTTGTCAATAAAATGGACAAGGGCGCAAAGAAGAAGTTGAAGCCCACCATCAAGAGCTCCCTAATCTACACCAAGCCCAACCGCAAGAACAAGACCAATAGCAACACCTATGTCATCAAGAAGAAGGCAAATGGCAAGGTGGTTGCACACAAGGTTGGGAAGATGAAGGAAGAGCGGGGTTGGAACCAACCCATTTGGGTGCCCAAGGAAGTCATCACCAACATGAAGGGGCCTCAAATGGTTTGGGTTCCGAAGGCCGCTTGAAGGCCTTGTGAGCGGGGACTTGGGAGGCTTGGTACAATCAAGATGAGAAGATTCAAGCCTATAAGCCAAGCTTGCAAATTGGACATGTGTTGCCCAAGTTCCCCGATTGAGGTAATGGAAACTAGTACCTATCTCTTGTATCATTGTAACTCCATTGCCATGTTTAGGTTGCATTTGTTGCAATGTTTACATATGGTAGGTTGCTTGTGTCATGTGCTAACCCATGAGCAATCTACATGGTTTGATTAGTGTGTAGGAAAGCTACACTTGTTCTTTCATGGTGCATGTTTTCATATATATCCTTTTGCATCATGAGCAAGCTATAGGGTTAGCTTCCCATTTGTTTTCATAAATAATGTGCATACATTTGGTTGGTGATTCAAACACTAAATGCACACATTTAGTTGGAGCTCATCCTATGGTTTGGTTATGGGACTAACATTGTTTCAAGCTTATCTTATGTAGTCCTTTAGCGACGCGTTCCGGTGCGGCAATTCATTCTAAGAGAATGCTATTTCACTCTCAATGTGATCTAACATCTCTAAAAGAGTGAATATATCAATGTGGGCTTCATGCTATTGAGTCATATCCTTGCGAGCTTATGTCTCTATATAAGTTCAAAGGCCATGCACTCATACATTCCTAATCCTTGTGGTACCCCAAGTGTCTTCTATGCAAGCTTCTTTCAAGTGGTGTCACCTAGTGATATCATTTCCAAGTAGCTCATCTCAATGTGGTGCCAACAAGGTAGAGAGGAACAAGTCCCCCGGAGGTATGCAATGATCAAAATACTACAAGTGATATCTACAAGTGGTAATGTAACAAGAACCCATTTGTCTTATCTCTTGCCCTTTAAGCTACCTCCTTGCATGATATGATCTAAGCTTCCTTGTCTTACAAGTTTGTAGTTGTGCACTTGTTTCTCACTACCCTTGTCTTACAAGTGGTATCCTTTTGTGCACACACTTAGGGGGAGCTTAGGTTGTATCATGCTAGTCTCATGAGCTTGTGATCAATCTTAGTTATTCTCACATGTGGCATCTTCATTGATATCACACATACGGATCATGGTTCATGTGGCTTTCTCCCTTGCATTTAACATCTCTCATTTGAGCTATGGTTGCTAGATCTTGCTAGTTTCCTTGGACCCGGTTGCTTTGGGACTTTTTGGAGATTTTATTCCAAAGGGGGAGAATGTGAGACCAAAGCAAGCTTGTGGCTTAAGCCTACAAGTGGTTTCAAGGATGCGTACAAGTGGTTTGAAGGACATGAGACCAAAGGGGGAGAATGTGAACATGAAGATCAAAAAGGGGGAAGTTTGATCTAGGGGGAGTTTGGATGATGGTAAGCATCCAAGCAAGTGTAAGTGGTTCTAATTCGTCAATTCTAGAAAATTTATGCTTGCTTTGGTTGTGTTGTCATAAATCACCAAAAGGGGGAGATTGTAGCGAACATGGCCTCATATGCCATTAGTTCGAGTTTGATTTTGGTGATTCATGACAACATGATCATTGGGACTAACCTTATTGTTCTAGCATGTCTTTGTAGACATTTCTAGGTCCAAAGGATCCAAGAAAACTACATGCAAAAATGTAGAAAACAAGGGTCAAAACCGAGCAAGAAAAAGAAAAGAGAAGACACCGTCGGATGAACCGACGGTCCCTCAAATACAAGCGTCGGTGCAATCGTCGGACGAGTTGGTGCACGGGGTCAAACCCTTGGTACCGTCGGATGAACCGACAATCCATTATTTAGTAGCATCGGACGAGTTGCGGAGGAAGAGCAAGGAAGACGAGTAGCACCGATGATCCGACGGTCCGAGTGGGGACCCCGTCGGTCTATCCGATGCTCGGTTTGAATTCATACAAAGACGCGCCAAGACGATGTCTTTAGCACCGGATGATCCGATGCCTTGGTCGGGGTAAGCGTCGGTCTATCCGACGGTCGGCTGGAAGCTAACAGAGGCGACTTGGACATGAGGCCTTCAAAGACCGGATGATCCGACATAGCGTCGAGCATAGCATCGGAGAAGTTGTGTCGAGAGAACCTCAACGGCTACGTGACGTGGGAGGGGCACCCGGATGAACCGATGCCCCGGAAAAGCATAGCGTCGGATCATCCAACGGTACCTTTTTCGAAGCAACTTTTAGCCAACGGCTAGTTTGATGCCTTGGGCTATTTATACCCCCCTCCACTCACCCATTTGAGGTTGTTGGATTGTGTGGAAGTGTAGAGGAGTTCAAGACACATTGAAGATCATATCCAATCCATCCAAGTGCTTAATTGCTCATCCTTAGACTAGTACATGCTTTGTGTATGTTCTTAGTGCTAGGCTTAGCTTAGAGCTGAGTGAGTGCAAGGTTGTGCCAACCTTGTGAGGTGATTCTTGAGTGAATCCAGTTGTACAAGGTTCGTCGGAAGCCTTGGGGCCTAAGTGGCTCACCGGCAATCATCATCAACCCTCCGCTTGGTGTGGAGCAAGTGAGGACACTTTGTGCGGGGGGATGTGGAGACCCCCTTCCTTGGTGGAGAACCTCCTTAGTGCAGGCGGCATCAAGGTGACCAAGGGAGCTTGACAAGTGCCTAAGTGGCTAGCCTTTGTGGCAAGTCAAGTGGTGCTCTTGGGAGAGACTTGGTGACCGGGAAGCAATACTCTTGTGTGAGTGCTTCAACAACGTGGACTAGGGGTGGCTTAGTGCCTACCGATACCACGAGATAAATCGCGTGTCAAGAGTTTGCTTCCTCTCATCCCCTTTACATTTCCGCATTTACTCTATTGCAATCTTTGCTTGCCTTTACTTTCATAGAGTAGTATCATGATAGGATTGGCTATAGGTTGCAAACCTTCTTTTGGGATGGGAGTTTCACACTAGAACAATCGTAGTTGCACATATAGATAATATGTTCTAGTTTACTTTTGTGTAAAATTTAGTGAGCCATAGGTTAAGGTTTTAAGTTGCCTAATTCACCCCTCCCCCTCTTAGGCTAACGAGCATCCGATTCCTTACAAAATTTCACCTAAACACTTCAAATTCTCCCAATACAAAAGTTGTGTATTTTGTCAAGGGACACAACTTTCATGTTGTGTGGCATTTGAGATTTGAAGCCTAAATAGGTGAAAAATGCAAATCAACGCACAGAGTCACTATTGACTAGCGCCTGGAAAACAACAGACTTTGCTTGCAATTTGTGTAAAATTGATTGAGAAAAACCCCATACGCCCTTTGTAGAAGTTGTAGAGGGGTATGAGATCTACAACTTTCCTAGTATCCACTTGGTCCATTCAGTTGGAAAATTTGGAGAAAAACTCGTTCAAAGGGTGCTAGTCTGAATGGTTTTTGGCCCTTGGCGTCCAGAGCGCGCAGCCGCGCGGCGTCGCGCGCCGGCCGCGCCACGACCCTACCGGGCCCTCGGGTCGAGGCCGGTGTTGATTTGCTGGTCCATGCGCCGTGGGCCCGCCCTTGCCGAACCGCCATCCCAATCCGCTCCCCGTGCGCCACGCGTCCGCGCATGCCGCGCCGACCACCCAACCGCGACGTCACTTTATACGCGTCGTGCCGCCCCTGGGTTGCCATTGGTCATTGCGCCTCGCACCGCCCTTGCGCCATACCGTGGATGGTCGTGACTTCTCCCCCAAGGCACGAGCGCCTATAAAAGCGTAGGAGCTCGCCGGCCACGCGCGCGAGACGTCGATGCCCAGCGACACCGCGGTTCACTTTGGAGGCCGCGCGGTGAACTCCTGTGCCCGCTCTTTTTACCAGCCACCCAAAGCTCTAGGTATCTTCGCTAGGATTCACCGAAGCTGCCCAGGCTATTTGTTGCCCAGGCCAGGCTGCCAGCTCGCTGGAGCACGTGCTCCAGCGACTGCCACATCACAGCGCCGCCGAGTCCCTACGCCGGCGTGATCTCCCGCCCAACCGAAGTTTCAAACCGGTGCCCACAGTGTTGTGGTGCACTCCACCGCCACCTCTTTCCTAGGCCGACACAGCAGCTCACCGGAGCAAGAGCACCCGCGGCCATCGCCGGACGCCGCCGTCGAACTCGCTCACCGGTACCGCCTCCGCTGCAACTCCGGCCACCAATGTGTCCGTGGTGAGCCCCTAGTCGATCTCCCCCACCTCCCCGACCCGCTCCGCTGCTGGTCTTGCCGGATTCCGGTGAGGACCGCTGCCGGCTAGAGCCAAGGACCCAATTGCTTGGGAGTATTTCTCTCCAAGGGTGTAACCGTGATCATTTAAATCTTTCCAAGGGTCTGTGCGCGAAATGATTCTTTACCTTTTGAGTGTTTTAACAGTAACTTGTAAATGCTCATAAAATCGTAGAAAAATCCAAAAATTGCAAACCCAATTTTGTTGTGCTCTGTGTGACTAAACCTACAAATTCGACAAAGCATGTATATACTTTTAAGCTATAGTTTTTGCATGAAAAATTGAAATGTGATTTACCTAGATCTGTGATTCTGCAAAATCCATATATGATCTTGAGCTGGATTTTGGATATGCTGTGGATACTAGCATCTGTAGGTCTTGTGCCAAACATTTCACAAAGTTACTGAAGAAATCTTTTTATATGATTTATCTTGTGTTATTGTCAATTCTGCCTAGATGAATTTTATAGCTTAAAATAAATTTATTTTTGAGCCCAACTTCTGGCTATTGTCTTGTTATGTTGAAATGCACCTTTGGTGAATTTATCATGATTTTATATATGCTAGAAATATTATTTCCTAATTTATTCTTGTTTTTAATTATTAATGTCTAGATCAAGATCTACAAAGGCTATAGATGTATTTGTTAATTTCCTAGGCTTGTTTTGGACCAGAGAAATAGTGAGGGAATGTTTGGGTCCAGAAGTGCTTTATTTATTTTTGTATACATTTATCTTGTGTATGGTGAATAGAAATGCTATATTTAATATATTTCTTTTTATTGCTTCAACAAGTGTGCATGTGTGATCAGTGGCTTGTTTTAGACTTATTGATATCAGGGAACACCACTCTTGGTGTTTTATGATTTGTTTTGTTGAATAAAAGTGAAAGAACGTTTGTAGGTTTAATAGTTGAAATTAATTGGAAAATCACAAATCATACCTAAGGACCTTGTGTTTGTATTGTGAAACTTGCTAACAAGTTTATAACCAACCCCTTGCTGTTTGTGAAAATTAAATGAATTTACTTTTTTATATATGTACACAGTCACTATTAAAAAGTCTAGATAATTAAGCATCGCATATTGTTCCTTTATAGGAAGAGTATGTTGAATGTATTATTATCTAGGTGAATGTAGTCAACCATGCACCCCATGGTTGTCATGTGTTGCTTGTGATTAATTAAATCAAATTGACACTTATGTCTTGCATTTGCATCCTCCGTGTAGAAGATCCCGATGGTACCTACACGCTCATGCCAGTGAACGTGGACGAGGGAGCAAGAGGAGACGTGCACTACGTCACCGTAGAGCAAGACCCGGACCAAAGTCCCGAAGTTTGTGTTACTGCTTGTGCTAACGAAGGCAAGGCCCGGTTTTATCATTAACCCATGTTTTATTTAAAATTATGCAACTATCCTTGTTATTCTATGTGCATTTACATCCAGGAGTTGAATGAAACCCTAGTTGCATGATCCCTAGGTGCCTCTGTTCTTTTACTAGTATGCTAGGTCGTTAGATGCTATGCTCTAAGGACCCGGTAAAAGTCGAGTGATGTTCGTCACTCGCGAGAATAGGATCTCCTTTTTGGAATCACCCCTGTTTATAAATGGATTGCTCATGTGGTAAGAGCATGGGATTTGGGCTCCGGTCAAGTGGCTTTGTGGGCTAAGCTTTTGAACGTACTAAGCACATGTCGGGAATGGGACCGGTAAAGCTAGTACCTTAATGATACGGCACCGGATTTTACTACTACTACTCTCGATTCGTATCCTGCCCGGCTTGCAACCGAGAGGAGGGTACTTGTGTGAGGCTGGGTGTACTAGGTGGGGCATGCCAGATAGCCATGTACCCGGGACTATAAGCTATTATCCCAACCCGAGGATTTTTGGGAACCGTTTGGTTGGTATCGGCTTTGTTGGGGCACCGCTCTGTGTGTTTAGGTCTACCTTGCAAGGTTTTGAATCAATCGATTGTCGGCCTCTCACCGTTATCCGAGACTGCTTAATCAGCTGGCCATGATATCCCTTACTGATGGAACTATGTGAAATCTTCTGTGTGAATTAATTGTATTGTACAATTCTTGATTGCATTAGTTGCTCACTATAGTAATGGTAATCTTACTAGAATCTGAGCTAAAACATTGAAAGTAAGGATCCATGATCCTAGTTGCTTTTTGGCAAAACCAACCCACTAGCCAAAAGCCTTCATGTCTAGAGGTAACTTTTGTCGGGTAAGTCTTGCTGAGTATTAGTATATTCAGCCCTATAATTGTTGCTTTCAGGTGAAGTTGTTTGGTCTGCTGAGATTCCACCCGGCCGAGAGCTGGAATGGGTGGATGATGACACCGAGTAATGGCATCACGGATGGCCTCCTATGATGTCATATCGTATCGCTATTAGTACTTCCGCTGTTTCAATAAAACTCTGAACCTTTTTCCTTTATGTCAAACAATATTGGTTTGTAATAATGGACCCTACGGGGAGATTGGTAATAATTTGTAAGGCACTCTGGACTCTCCTTCGTGGGAGTTTTATGCATACATTCGATCCTCTCTGTGTTTTCAAGTGATTTACAGGGTGTAAACCCGGCAACACTCAACGAGATGATTCTTTAATTATCGCTTAAAGACCAAATGGAGTGGTTTAGGCGATAGTACAGAATTATCTCGGATGGGGTTGTCACAGACTACCTCTCCAAGAAACCCAACTTTCTTTTGTGGATGATCCAGGAAAATTCTATAGGCAAATGAGATGTGCAACACAAGCTAAAGGATTGGAAACCCTAGATCCAAAAGCCAAAGTCGAAGGATCGTCAGAATCCCCAAAGGAATCACCACCTCCAAGTATAAAGGAAGATCAACCTCAACCACCACTAGTGGGAGAACAATCGCAACCGGAGCGCAAGATCAAGCTATGCACCTCGGACATCGTTGATCTACCTGTCATAAACCTTCAAGACGCCAGAAGGCCGTTCAAGATCAAGGTCTCAACTATCCGCATGGTGCAACACCCACCTTTTACCGGTAAAGAGGATCCAAACCTCCACCTCCAAGCATTTGTTCAATTATGTCATACTTTCAATGAGGATGGAGTGACTTAAGATCAAATGATGGCAAGGCTTTTTCTGTTCTCACTACTTGGAAAAGCTTTGCGTTGGTTCCACACTTTACTGGCGGAGTCAAAACAAGATTGGGCAGCGTTGATGAGGGCCTTCATGAAGGAGTATTATTCGCCGACCAAGACTCAGAGTTTGCTCAACAAGATTGATATGTTTGTTCAATTTCCCACGGAGATGATTGAAGAAGCTTTGGAGCGTTTGAATGAATACATGCGAGCCGAACTCCTTGAATGGCATATCGGTTCCCTCATGAGGAGGATGGAGAAGATGTATATAGAGATAGAAGCTCAACACCTAAAGGTTACCAAGGCAAGATACACATGCGAGGAGTGTGAGGAGTATGACCATGTCCAAGGTAAACCCCGATTTAATGCAAGTTCGTCAATTCAAGATTTGGTTCCTCTTTGTACACAATTGAAGGACTCCATGGACGAGCAAGCTAAGATCAACAAGGACGCCGTCACTAAGTTCGTGGTTATGGAGAAAGTATTGGAGAATTTAGATGGCAAGGTGACGGAGGTCGGAAGCTCTATTCATGAAGTGTTCATCATGATGAAGATGCTAGGGACGCAAGTGGGACAACTTGTCGGGTGCCCGATGGGTAGCAAAGGAAGATTGTCGGTACAATCCCAAGGTCCCGAGAAGGCGAAGGCTACTCAAACTCATTCGAGAGAGATGGAGGATCACACTAAGGAACCCACGAAGTTCACGACCGAAGGACTGGAGTTTGAGATGCCGAGCCACTACATGAAGGAAGTTGTTGCATCCGTCAAGACCAAAGGACAAAGCCAGCCTGTAAAGACCAAAAAAATGACTAAGCCAAAGAGTAAGCCCGTGCCCAAGGCGGTGCGGAAGTGGGTACCCAAGATTGAAATGCTCGCAAAGAGTGTTGATCCGAAGTAATCAAGTGAAGAAGTCTAGCCATGGACTATAAACGAAGCGCTAGGCGGGAGGCAATCTGTTTCGTCGAGTTAAGAATAAGCAACCGGGAGGACAACCCGATTCAAGATTTTTCGAGTCTTTCAAGTAAGTTAGTTTTGAAATTTTGCTATGCAAGACATTAGACTTAGAGTGGTTAAATAATATCAGGGACATAATTTTGGTTGGATATTTCATTTGGATCATAAACCTTTTATGTGAGCCATCCTATGAGTTATTTGCTTGTTTTCGAGAAACCGAAACAAAAAAAAAGTCAGAACCTATCTCAACCTTTCGTCCTCTTCATGATGTAATGGTTGACTTGTTTTACATGCTAAAAACACAATAGAAGAGCCGCGCCTTGTACCTAGATGTTATTTAAATTTCAGCGCATGGTAGGACTCGCGTGAACCTAGAAACTTGACTGTTGGTTGGTTTGAAAATCTATGTCCTTGGTTTCTCTAAGATTAGAATTTTTCTAAGCCTCATTTAATTTTATTTCATTCAAAATCTCTCTCATTTAAATCAAAATTAGAACCTAAACCTATGCCCCCATGATCAAGCCGGGAAAAAGTTGCTCTCAACTAATGGAAGCAAAAGATACCGGTGAGACCAAAATAAGAGCAGCCGGAAATATTTTTCAACTTACATTTGTTTTTAATGCTTTAAAAACTCCTATAAATTTATATTTGAACTCATTGCAAGTGCTGAGTTTATTTTTATTTTTCAAAATTAGAGGAGTACTTGTGTTAAGACATGCTTAGAGGGAGGCAATTTAGTTAACCTAACCATGCATGCACCATGATGCATCACGGGATGCTCCTCCAACATCTTTCATCAAACCACATGCAAAGGACAAGCATGGGGGGCAGCCAAGGCTTTGTTTTGCAAGAATATCATGGAGGCACGTGAGGCAAGGGAGCATGGAGGTAACTCAAAGCAAAATCACCAAGTGGAAGGCACAATAATGCAAGCAAAGGAGTGGACGAGAACGTTTGGAAGGTGCAACCCCGTGGAGCACGTGGTCACGAAGCAACAAAGCAAGCATGAGTGCACTAGAGAAGGACTGAGCTAGAAGGAGTAGAGAGGGCCCTGGGCCGGTCGGCCCAAGCTGGCCGGCATACCCCCTTCGAAAGCCGCCCGGTGCCTGTCTTCCTCTGATAAGTCACTTGGCCAGTTCCTTGTTTGTGTTCTTGAGCTTATAGTCCAGAACCACCATAGACTTAGATTTCTACTCCGAGTTTGTTTCGTCCAACAAAACACATCCTGATTCCAGTCAACGTCCATACCCCAAATAATATTTGTGTACCTTGTTACCAGATGAAAACCTCGGATATATATTTGTGAGGGAGAGTGCAGCAACCATGCGGAAGAAAACTACAAGTCTTTTCACCAAGAAGAAGGGATCATCATCGTCCAAGCCATCATCGACAACCTCTTCGAGGAGGCACTCGGTCTCCGAGTCTCCTCGGAGTATGGAGGAGGACACGACACCAACGAGGAGGAATGACACTCTTCTCCTTGGTGGCATGAAGGCCACATGAAGCTCGTCTATGAGGTTCACCGAACCTCAAGGGCGTACGGAGGTGCCTCCCATTCGACCTCGCCCCTCGACATGATCATCTGCTCCACCTCCATACACTCTGCGATATTCCGCGGGTTTATCATCATGATAGAGGAGGAGGAGGAGGAGGAGGAGAAGAAGCTGACTCGTCTTGAGAAGAGGCTTGTGGCAAACTTTGACTCAACGATCAAGCTCTCAAAGTGTTGGGTTCTCATACGGATATTTACTACATGTTGGGACACCTAGGTTGGGTGTAATGATCCAATGGAGTGTCGGTAAACACCCACAAGGAATTTTCCTTGGAAATTCTCATGACCATGGCGCCTATCCTTGATGAAGGAGTGCCGAGTCTCACATTCCGTTTGGAGGGAGTTGAACAAGTGGTTCCCTATGAGTATATAGGGAATTACTTGGTTTTCAAAAGGGAGCCTCGGAACAAGTGGATGTGCAAGAAGGAACATTGGAAGTTTTTTGGAGTATGATCACGGGAGAAGCTCACCAACAAAGAAATAGTATCCAGAACCCCATCATCCAAGTATTTCAATGATGGATGTGCAAGAGGATTTTTGGGAGAATGAGAAAGACCAAGATAACCTACATGGAGGTGAATTGGCTTTTCTCGGCTTTAATTGCCAAGCAGCCAATCGACCCCACTCACCTTATGATCAACTGGTGGTATTGTGAAGCAACATCGGGTTTGGGAGATATTGGTTCGAGGTGTTACCTCTCCATGCTGGCTATCTCTTTAAGACCAGGTATTACAAGGAACCCCGAGCATCTTCTACCCGGGACTTCCCTTGGATTTGAATATATGAAGCAAGGCAAGAACATAAGTGGAGATGAGAGAGGAGGCTTCAAATTGGCCAAGGTGAATTTGCCCCTTCCGGATGGAACATTAAGACTTTTTCTTGAGGGGAAAGAAGATTGGTTAGAGGAAGGACTTCTTGTGCCGGCGAAGAAAAATAAAATAGGAAGGATTATAGGAGAAGGTTCTTTCACGGCCCAAGGAGGTGCACAACAAAGTTATGTGCCACCATTTGGAGGAATTCCAGCGCCGCCAAGTTACTACACTGGTGTACCAATGCAAGCATGGGGGAGTGGTGCAGCCATGCCCCCACCAAATTTTGCGGTATCCAACGTAGCCTTTGTGGAGCCATATGCACACATTCCTCAACCACAACAAAAAATGTTGCCATCATTGGATGATACACTGTGAGAAACATGCAAATTATTGTAGCCATCCAAACCAATGCAAACCAAATGGGTGAAGGAAATGCAAACATCGCTTATGAGCTTGGACACCTTCACTTAGCACCACCAGGACAATTCATAGGAGGAGTGGTGCAATCCTATTATGAGCAAGGGTACAACAATCAAGATTATCAATATCAACCACCGGCAGAAGATTAGAGAGAGGAGGAGCTTTAGTTAATCTTTCCTTTCCCCTTTTCCTTTAATTTTCAGCTTGTATGCACCTATGTATGCGTAGTGTTTTTAGTTTTTATTTTAAATTTCAGCATGTGTGTTAGTGTTTATTTTCATCATGAATAAAGTCACCACCTTATTTTTACCATTGGTAAAGTTACAAAGTTTATGCCATGATGATATGTGATTATAATTGCCACTTTGTTTATCTTTGTATTTGTTTTATGCATGATTAATCTTATGCTCTCTTAAAATTCAAATCTGAAATTACCTAAATGCTAGCTTAATCTTTAGCAGAGGCTATTATTAAAAAAAAGACCCATAGTGTTTTATGTGCTCTCAAGTTTTAGATAGATTAAAGATGATTTATTTTTGTTCTTAAAAGTAATGCTAACCTTGTCATAAATGCCTCTTGCATGTTGCTCTACCTATCCGGAGCCATGTATATATTTGAGTGCAAAAACTTAGGATACAAGGTTTATTTTTGGGTGAGTTATTTCAGGCCATGGTTTCTCTGGCTCGAGACTAAGAAGCTGGTGATTCTGTTTTTGCGTATCTATCTTTTTGCTAGCCCTTTTATCTGTGCATTGTGTATCTCCACATCAGAGATTTCACAAACCTCGCGGGATATCCACCCTTAAAAATATATCATCTTTTGTGTTTACCTCCTTGACCACAACCTATCATTGAGTATGGATCGTCAATTCGAGGAAGATCGGAAGATGGTGGCAAGATTGAAGATTTAAAGTAACTCTCCAAAGGAAACATATTTCTAGTACCTACCTTATCTCTATCACCTCTTTTCCCGAGGACGAGCAAACATCTAAGCATGGGGGAGGAGGTAGGTACAATGCAGTTTTAGAGCTCAAGGGGAGCAAATAAAAGAAAGAAAGAAAGAAAGAAAGAAGAAAGTGAGTATCAATAAAAAAATGAGAAAACAAAACATATGAGTATGTATGATATAAAAATGAAATAATGTGAACTCCCCGATTCTCTAAAGCGCATTTGGAGTTTCAAGATTAAAACATCCAAACTCATCTTTCCAACCATGTGCAATTCGATGACGAGGACTTCCTTTGTGCCTCGGGATCACTCTTTGCCATTTGCACATGTCCACCTATCTAAAAGTGTGTGTATTTTTCTCTCCCCCTCCTTGATATAACATTATTTTCCAATGACCTTTTTGACGAGTCTCAGTAAGACCATGAGAAGCTTGTCTTGTTTTGACAACATCTCATTTATAATATATTGGTAGGACTAAACTTTCTCGAAAAGCTCCATATAAAGCCTACCACATATATATGTTATGAGAGGGAAAGGAGTAGAATAAATGAGCTTGAGAGACAAGATGAGATGAGAGTTCATGAGCAAGATGCAAGGTGGTTTAAATTTTTCAACTTGGTTCACCTCTTTTTCATCTCGTTCTTTATTTCAAAATTTCTAAGATCTATTTGAATTTTGGGAGCATGTTAATACTTGTGGGATAAGCTTAATTAATAATCTATCCTTCGTAGGGATGAAGGCTAGTACATTATGAAACTTTAACGAACCAAACTTTTGAGAGCATTATGTTTTCTCGTGTATGATGAAGTGCAAGGTTTAAACAATGAAGGGCAACGATGATATCCATCGAACGCTTTCTCGAGGACGAGCAAGGTTTAAGCATGGGGGAGATATTGACGATGAAATTTCATCAACCTAGCCATGAGTTTACCTTCGGTATTGGCATGAATCATATATCTTATCCATTGGTACTAACCCCGTTGGTATAACAAGATCATTTGCGCATCTCCGTTTTGGAGTTTAATGTTTATGAAGGACTCCAATGTTGAAAGCAAGGCTTCCGGGATAAGTTCATTAAGCACCTCGTGACAAGACCTTGAAGCCCGGTACAAGTCAAGCAATGAAGTAAACATGACTCCAAGAATCCCAAGGACCAAACCCGAGAAGATGGAAAATTCCTAGGAACCAGACAGAAAGAGCTGAATCTTGCGGGACAAGGAGTTTCATCTAAACCGTGGAGAAACTGACATCAAGGGTCAACATGCAGTTGGGGGAATACTCTAGAAGACTCGGGAAGCAACACCGAGCAAAGGAGGCCTCGGGTAGGGCCGAAGTGGGCCCAGGCCGGTCGGCCCAGCCCACATCGAGGCCGAGTCGGCCCCCTTTGACCTAGCTGTCTCTCGGACTATTTATAGCCCCCTAACTGAGAGTCACGCAGGAATTCTTTCGTCATCCGCCGTCGAGGAGTAGAGAAGCTTGAGGGACACCATCTCGGAGAGGAGGGTCGTGCTAGTTGTCTAGGGTCTCCCTAGCCGACGTGGGAACCTTGCATGGAAGACCACGTCGGAGCTCCAGAGCAAGGATGAAGATCGAGGTAGGATCCCGGTGGTGAGCTTGTTCATGTAATCATTCATGGTGAAGTTTTTATAGTTAATCCGATTTCTAGCGATGAAGTCCCTTATCGATGATTTTGTTCTCCATTGGTTTTTCTTCTTCCACAATCTATACTTAAGATAGATTGCATAGGGTGCTCTTGTAGCCGCGGTGGTTAGAGGTGCATACCGGACTGACCAAGTGTTTTCAACTTGTTCTTCTCGAACTCACCCTAGGCTAACCCGTACGAATAGTGCGTTGTGACAGAACGGTGGCTCCAAAAGGCGGACGTCTTCGGAATCAGATCGGAGGCCACGGTTTAAAGATGATTTTAATGCTATTCACTTTTCTATCTTCATCTATCTTGTTTGGAGCTACAACATAAGCATGATCTAGATTCTCTAGATCGGTTATCTCTTTCTTTCTCTTGCTACCTCTTAGTAGATTAGATTAGATGTGTTTTCTTGATGATCTCTTAGATTAGATGAAACTTGGTTCTTCAAAAGATAGCTTTCCTTGCTTTACTAGATTGAATCCTTGCATTGCACATTGTTCCATGGATTCGATACCTTGGGTTCTCACACTTAAGGGACGAAGGGTCCCTTGACTACGACGGGGGATTTGTCCGCTTGCAAATCCATGTGAACTTTGATACGATAATCAACCGTCAACAGAATTCGAGGCCTTTCTCTTGGCCTTCCCATTGATTCCCCTCCCAAATCTGTGAGCAAAGGGGCTTGATTTTGGGGTTTTTGTTGTCATAGAGTTTTGGTGGAACATAACTTGGCTATGTGAAGGACCGATTAGGCGACCAGAGAGGGGGGGAGTGAATTGGAGCCGATAAAAATTCTTCTCCAAAGAGAGAACTCAGCCTATACTCCAAATTCACAACCAAGGATTCCGACATGAGTTTGCTAAGGTCGTGTAGTCACCACGGACCTACCAACCATAGGAGCAAACCCCAAACAATCCAAAAGCGAAAGTGAAACTCAAGGAGCAAAGGACTTAGCAGCTCTGCGAGGCACCAGGCGGACATTCCGCGGTGACCAGGTGGACGGTCCGCATGGTACGAGCGGATGGTCCGCGGGTCATGGACGGACGGTCCGAAAAAGAAAGCCAACCCTCCCGTAGCGCACCTCGAATAACGGACAGTCCACACCCTATCCTCGGACGGTACACGACCAACTGGTGTCACGCGGACGGTCCGCGACGTCCAGGCGGACAGTCCACCAAACTCCTCCCGGCCAGAAACAGCTGGCCAAATGGATTGAAGCGAAGACGCTCAAGAACACACGACGAATATGAAGAACACCAGGCCAACTGGCTCCACGTGGTCTGTCTGTGCCTACCAGGAGGATTGTCTGCTAGGTGAGAACAGACACTGGAACAGCAGGCAGAGAGTAAGAACGCGAACTCCCCACCACCTATCCTTCCATGGATCTCCCAAATGGCTTAAGCTCTTGAGGAAAGATTTGGGGAAGATGTGAAGCGTCCCTTGGGGAGGCTATGCCCCAAAACTCAAGTCATCAAACGAACTAAATCACTAGGAATCGAATCGAAACCGAGCTTAACCAAAAACCTAGGGTCCAACCGAAATCCTTCAATTGGAGGCTGAATTCGAAGTTTAGGGGGGATCAAGATCAAGCACAAAGATGCACGAGGCAACTATACATGATCCCCTACCAACAAATTCGAACCCAAACAACTCAAACGTGGGGTTAGCAAAATCCATCATATCTCTCCTAGGTGGAACACCCACACGTACCCTTGGAGGACTACGCGTACCACGAAGGGGAGACCGTGGCCCGTAGCTCCTCTAGGACCTAAAACTGCGATCATTCCCCCTGTACTCGTATTGTCCACAAGCAAAGTAACGTCCAACAAACTCACCACACCCAAACCCAACACGCCTACCACCTTCTCTATGTGGTGGCTCACCTCGAGGCACAAACTCACGCTTCTCTCAAGAGTAAATGGTATGCACCATACCCTCGCCTCTCGGCACTAATCTAGGCTCAGGCACACCACGAGAAGGGCTGTACCTGTCCTAGTTGGCCAAATCCCTAGCCAACCTATCCTCACGCTTCCTCCTGAAGAAAAACTCAACAAGGTGCCCATCCCTCCTACAATTCTCGCAATGGAAGGGTTTCGGTTTTGGCTTTGGTTTTGGGTTCTCTTTGGGCTCTGGGTTCTCCTCACTCAGTTTCTCCTAACTCGGTTTTTCTCCCTTCTTCCCAAAGAACTCATTCCCCAAGTCACTCTTGAACTACCTTCGATCTCTGGTCATGTGTCGAGAGCAACCAGAGTCGATCAACCAAAAGCCCTCCATGCCTCCCACCTGCAAAATAAAAAACGAGAGCGAGAGTGAGCAAAGGACTCAGCACTGGGTTAGTACAAAACGAATCAAATCGGTGCCTCACCATTTGCACAAACATGGGGTTAGCAAAATCCATCCTATCCCTCCTAGGTGGAACATCCACACATCCCCTTGGAGGACTACGTGTACCACGAAGGGGAGACCTTGGCCCGTGGCTCCTCTGGGACCTAAAGCTGCGATCGTTCCCCCCATACTAGTATTGGCCACGAGCAAAGGAACGTCCAACAAACTCACCATGCCCAAACCCAACACGCCTACCACCTTCTCTATGTGGTGGCTCTCTACGAGGCACAAACTCACACCTCTCTCGAGGTTAAATGGTACATACCATACCCTCGCCTCTCGGCAACAACTTAGGATCCGGCACACCACGAGAAGGGCGGCACCTGTCCTTGTTCGCAAACTCTCTAGCCAACCTCTCCTAACGCTTCCTCCTGAAGCAAAACTCTGTTTCTCACCCTTCTTCCCAAAGAACTCATTCCCCAAGTCACTCTTGAACTTGATGGGTTTCTGGAAGTTGTCGGTTTGTGGAGGAAACACGGGTGGAGCTGGGGTTGTGTCTAGTCAGTTCCTAAGATGGTTCTGTTTAGGAACAAAGGCATTTTTGTGGTGGGTTTTTGGTGCCTCTGGGATATCTCCGATCTTCCCCTCATTCTCATCACTTCCCTCACCAACCTTGTTTGCCCCTAGTGCTTTCCCATTCTTGCGCTTGTATGTCTCGATCATTATCCTCAATTGAGGCTCATGACCAGACAACCAACCCATCATTCTCATCCTGCAAATGATCAACATAGTGTGCATGTTCCATATTCTTCACACCATTTCACAAGTAGAGCAAATTGTAGGAATGGGAGCTTTCAGCTGGGCCTCTAGAGATCTAGCATACACAAGCGAAACATCTAGCTTCTCATGCAAAACAGGACAAGAAGTACAAGCACCAAGCAAGGAGTGTCTAGATTTCGCCTCATCTAACTCAACCCTAAGCACATCTAGTTCCTCAACCTTGGAGGCATACTTCTCCTTAAGCTTAGTCAATTCACCAAGAAAAGTGGAACAATCAGTGCATTCGGGTTCATTGGTCACAACAGGAGCAGACTTAAGAGAATCTATTTGAGCCCTAGCATCATCAAGCAAAGATTCTAGCTTAACCACCTTATCTTTAGCCTCTCCAAGCAAAGACCTATACTCCCTCTTCTCCTCGTTGGTCTTTCTAAGCACATCATCGCGGTTGTCAAGCAAGTCATTCAACCTAGCATTCTCTGCTATCAAGAAGGGATGAATCTCAGCTTACCTCTTCCTCGGAGTCAGAGCCCGAGTCATCCTTGTTGCTCTTCTTGGTTGCGGAGCTATGTGCCATGCCGCAAAAGCCTTGGGCGGCGAAGCACAAGCTGTTGATGTTCTTGCTCGACCGCTTGCCCCTGTGCTGGTTATCATCTTCATCGCTTGAGCTCAATGAAGTGTAGCAGGAGCTCGAGTCTATGTCGCTCACACCGGCCACCATCGCTCGCTCCTTCTTCTTGTGATCACCACTCTTCCTCGGCCTCCGCTCGGACTTGTTGTTGCCCTTGTAGTCGTCCCTTGAGCGGTGCTTGTGGTCGGTCCTCGGATGGTGCTTGTGCTTGGGCTTGACCTCCATGGCTTCCAGGCACTCGGCGATGAAGTGCTCGTGCTTCCCGCATCGGTAGCACATGCCCGAGCTCCTCCGAGCGTTCTTCCGGTTCGTGTACATGCACTCGAACCGCCTGCTCAGCAACACGAGGTCCTCCTCGCCCAGCACGTCGAACTCCTGATCTGGCTTGGACACAAGGAAAGACAAAGAAAAATGTCCTGTAGACATGTTAGCATTAGTCCTTGAACCAGATACAAGAGCCAGACTATGGGGATCAGTCTGGTTCTTGATCTTTGCACGCACTCCACAGTCCACCTCGAACGACTTGGGCTTGGAAAATAGCTCGGCCACCATGAGGGTCTCATACTTCTCCGACTCTGGATGGACTCAACCTTCCCACTCCACATGGTATGATCTAGAGAATGCAGGAGCTTGACAGCCTTGTCATGGTCATCATGCGGGAGTACGACCACATTAGCCCTCATGTTGTTCACGATCACCGTGAAACGCTGAAACATGGCATCTATGGACTCACTAGGGAGATGAGTGAAGTTCTTGTACTCTCTCCGGTAGGTCGCAAAGAGCCGAGCCTGAACCTGAGCGTTCCCGGCATGAGCATTCTTCAACTGCCCCCAAATCCTGCACGCCAAGTCCTTTGTCCGAACTCGTTCGAATTATGATTCACACAAAGAACAAGATAGGTAGTCGACCACCTTTTGTTGGCGTTGAATATGTTCCTCAATCCTAGAGCAAGGAAGTTCAGCAGATGAACATAAGATGTGTTCACCGTGACATCCCACAAGATCTGACCCTTGCCGTGGAGGAAAGAAGGCATACACCTTTGCCACATATGGTAGTTCTTACCATCAAAGTGTGGAGGACCCGAACCCCGTTCTTGGTACGCCATCTTTGGACCTTAGACTGGTTAGAATCACGAAGATCCGTAATCGGCTCTGATACCAATTGAAGGACCGATTAGGCGACCAGAGAGGGGTGGGGGAGTGAATGGGGGCCGATAAAAATTCTTCTTCAAAGAGAGAACTCGACCTATACCCCAAATTCACAACCAAGGATTCCCACACGAGTTCGCCAAGGTTGCGTAGTCACCACGGACCTACCAACCCTAGGAGTAAACCCCAAACAATCCAAAAGCGGAAGCGTTACTCAAGGAGCAAAGGACTTAGCAGCTCTACGAGGTACCGGGCGGACAGTCCGTGGTGACCGGGTGGACGGTCCGCGTGGTCTAGGCAGACAGTCCGCGTGTCACGGACGGACGGTCTGAAAAAGAAAGCTGACCCTCCAATAGTGCACCTCGAATAACGGATAGTCCATGCCCTATCATCGGATGGCCCGCGAGCAACAGGTGCCGCGCGGACGGTCCACGACGTCCAGGCGGACAGTCCGCCAAACTCCTCCCGGCTAGAAACAGCTGGCCAAACGGATCGAAGCGAAGACGCTCAAGAACATGCGACGAACATGAAGAACACCAGGCCAACTAGCTCCACGCGAACTATCCGTGCCTACAAGGCGGACTGTCCGCCAGGTGCGAACAGACGCAGGAACAGCAGGCTGGGAGCAAGAACGTGAACTCCCCACCACCTATCCTTCCATGGATCTCCCAAACAGCTTAAGCTCATGAGGAAAGATTTGGGGAAGATGTGAAGCGTCCCTATGGGAGGCTATGCCCCAAAACTTGGGTCCTCAAACGAACTAAATCATCGGGAATCGAATCGAAACCAAGCTCAACCAAAAACCTAGGGTCCGACCGAAATCCTCCAATCGGAGGCCGAATTCGAAGGTTGGGGGGTCAAGATCAAGCACAAAGATGCACGAGGTAACTATCTGTGACCCCCACCAACAAATTCGAACCCAAACACCTCAGAATCGAAGGAACAAGCTACGCACGAAAAACCGACGAAAATAGCTCGAAAAAGACACGAAAATTTAAGGAGCTACAAACCGGGAATCGCTGCAACCATGAAAGCT
This sequence comes from Cenchrus americanus, assembly GCA_947561735.1. Classification (NCBI taxonomy): domain Eukaryota; kingdom Viridiplantae; phylum Streptophyta; class Magnoliopsida; order Poales; family Poaceae; genus Cenchrus; species Cenchrus americanus. The sequence continues at coordinate 153,420,885 of OX387240.1, read as the reverse complement.
TCCATTCACTCGAAGGTCAGATTCTTTACAAATGGAGGAAAAATCTAACCCTATGGAGCAAGGAAATGAGAAGCAGTATGTATGGATAGTTTGCCTGGAAACCCTAGAGCTAATATATATGAGTCCCTCCTGGGCCAGGCAAAAGACCACACTACCCCTAGCACTTAAGTTGTGATACAACCCCTCAGGGGCAAATAGGTCATGTAGCACTCCTCTTCATCGCACGGCCACGCCGTCACCGCAGACCGCGTCCTCCCGACGCAAGCCATGCGATCCTATCACACGTCCGCCGACATCGAAGCTTCTCGGCACGCCCGGATCCCGTCTCCGCCCATCGAGCCTCCGGTCTTGGTTTTGTGGCTCAACCAAGTAACCCGACGGTTTTCTGGTGAACTGCAGCAAACCCCACATGCAGACTCTGGTTGTGAGCTTCTACCCTGCACCGGCTCCGATCGACAACTTCGTCTTGCTTTTCTTACCACCATGCGGCCTGCACTTGATCCCGCTTGCCACCGGGTCACTCGAGTAAGGCCTACTTGTCTCTCCACTCCTCGAAGGCCCCGCAAGGTATAGACCTTTCGCGCCCACTCTTCACCAGCACCAACGCAAATCAAGCTGCAACCTGCACCTGTAGTACTCGGCCAAGAGTCAGTCCACACCATGCTGTCAATCACTCATCACAACCAGGAGCGACCATCTACCGGTCCTCGGACACTCCGGTCCTCACTATGGAGTGCCCATGAGGTGTTCCTACTATCTCCAAAGTCTTGTGTAAATCCGTGGAGCGAAGCGGGTTCAGGAGTTGGATTTTGTGGAGTTGACCCGCGGGTGCTGTTCATCCCAAGCTGCCCAGGCGTGACCGGTCTGACCGGTGCCCTTGACCGGTGTAAGCCTTTTGTGGGATTTGTCTTGGGTGATTTGCTTGATCTGTGAGTCTTTGATTTGTGTTGTTGCTGGTCAGTTCTTGGCCGGTTTGTTGTTGTTTTACTAGGCTTTGTGTAGGGTTCTTCTTCCTCGCAGGTTGTGTTTTGGGGGTGTTTCGTTCCGGGCCTAGCCTCGTAGCCACCGGCCAGACCAGCTCTGTCCATCGTGAAAGACCAAAACGGCGAACTAGAGAGGGGGGGGGGGGAGTCAATGGGAGCTGATAAAAATTCTTCTCGAAGGAGATAGAGGCTCCAATAAGACGAACACGACTTCTAACACACGTCTCCGACTGAACTACCCAAGTTGGTCAAGACCACGTAGCCACTGGAGTGCTACTGATCCTAGGAACCAACAAACAATCTACCGAGCCAAAACTCACCAACACGCACAACGGAAACTTGCACGGCTTGTCGCTCGTGCTACACCGGTCGACCGATGGCTCGCGCCGGTCATACCGTGACACCGGCCGACAGTGGGTAAAGCCGGTCGGGCCGGTGGCTACGGCACATGTCGCACAAAAATGTTCCAGAGAGCCCCAGTGACTTTTCTAGGCCTTGGAACAGAAACACCCCAAAACACAACCTGCAAGGAAGAAGAACGCTACACAAAGCCTAGCAAGACAACACTAAAGCGGCCAAGAACTAACCAACAACAGCACAACCCAAAGACACACCGATCTGACCGGTCACGAGCACCGGTCAGACCGGTCACACCTTGGCAGCTCGGGATGAACAACACCTGCCGGTCAACTCCCCCAAATCCAACTCCCGATCTCTCGATTCACTCCACAGATTTGCACAAGACCTTGGGGATAGTAGGAACACCTCATGGGCACTCCATAGCCAAGTTATGGTCCACCAAAACTCGTTGAATCAAGAGGAATCAAAGGATTTCCGCCAAGAACATCACAAACCCTAGAACAACGAAACTCCAAAAACGATCCCCTTTTCTCACGGATTTGGGAGACGAATCAAAGGGAAAAGAACCACAAAGGATTCTTGCATATATCCCCCAGCAAATTGCAGAGAGAAAGGCCTAAAAATCTCTCCAAGAAAAACGCCAAGAAAAGGCTCCGAAATCCACCAGAAAGGAAAACCGGGAAGAACTCAAACAAGCCTTGAGGAACCACGCCGAATCATTTATACATACCATGAAGGTTCATACAAGGTCTAGCTTCTACCCAATCATCCTACCCTTTCACAAGATCTCACCATGAAGCTCTCAAGCTAGTCTTAGAAATTCCAAAGGAAAATGGAAGGGGAAATGGGAAAACAAAATGAGCTAGGATTCCAAGAGATGGCTGCCATCCTCAACCCACATGGGTTATATGGAGGCAACCGAAAGTCTAAAATACCCTTACTAGCTAACTAGGGATACATGCCGCTCAAGGGCGAATTCAGAAGTCTTTGTCATCGCTCCATCAGACGGATGCCCAGAGACCGCAAACTTGCTTAGCCTCGACGCAAGCCTTGCGATCACGATGCGTGTCCTCCGCTTCGAAGTCTCCGGACTGCGCCGTCACACACCGTTCAGACCGGTGCTCCTCACCGGTTAGACCAATACCCACTGGTCAGACCGGTCAGATCCACCGGTTAGACCGGTCTGATGCTGCTGCACCTCCGTCTTCGGTTCTTCGGTCTTGGCTTTGTGGATCAACCAAAGAACCCAGTGGTTTTCTAATTGTTGATAGATAAAAGACGTATCCACCTGCGATCGGCAAGCGTACAGACCTACACCTTTTTCACCATGGGATTCCCTAGGTTCTTGTCAATCCGCGAAGCAAGGGGATTACAAGCGTTTGATCCACTTCTACTCACTAACTTACCCAAACCCTATCTATGATAAAACTAGAAAACAAATACACTACACTAGAGAGAACGATTAAGCTGACGAGATATGAAAGAGACACTTGCTCACGGGTCTATGATACTCAAAAATGCAACCGCTTAAAGCATGAAAAACCAATCTAATCTATCATGGGTTGTGACCACGGTTTCGCCCTTTCCCTCCCTCCGTACTGTCACTACGCGGAGGTATTAGTGACTAGACCTATGATGGACATGTCGTATTGAATGGATCCAAGGGAGCATTGGGGCCTTACTCCCTTTATAGCTTGGTAGCTCACCTTAAACATCAAAGCATATTCAACACAAGATGATAGATAGATGTTCCAACAAAGTAGCGATTACATCTCAAGATCAATTACAACCCATGGACAAATGAGAAGATTACCCCATCAAGGTGCTTGACATGGCACTGTTGATCATGGTGACGCTTCCAACAGTGTCTTCCTTATTCTCCATTTGTTGGTGCTTCCTTCGAGTTGGGCGATCCTCCTCCGGAGATCTCCCTCCTCTCTCTCTTGCTTGTGGATGGCCTCTCGGTGGGAATGACTCTCTCTCTTGCGAATGGCGGCGCTGCCACGAACTTAGGGTTGAAGATCTTTCGGGTGCAAGGAAAGGGGGGCCGAACCGATGCTGGAAGTGGGCCAGGCCGGCCGGCTTGGGCCGATCGGCCCAAGCCCATCCCGGCCCGATTCAGTCGCCCATTCAATCCCGTGGGTCCTCATGCATTTTGCACTTTGCCCTCCTCCACTTGCACCATGTTGACGATGTTATACTCGCATCCAAGATGGAGGTTCTCCGTGCATGAAGTTTGGTCTTTTACGCTTCAATCCTCGGGGATGTTCCTTTGTAACACCTCGGTCCTTGCCACCATTGGAAGTGATTTCATCAAGGTCATGAACACGAACAAGACTCCGTAATTGCTCCGTTGAACTTGTTGTGTATCCGTCCTTTATGTCCATGTTTTCCTACATAGACACAACACTTCCAAATTCATGCACAAAGATGAACTTGTTATATGATTAGTGTGCCTAGTGGTGGGTTAGTTCCATAATCAAATCCCAACCAAAGTGTAATGAATATGTTTGGTGTACCAAAATACACCGTCAACATCTCCCCCACACTTAGACCTTGCTCGTCCTCGAGCAAGTACTCGTAAAAGAACTTTGTCCAAAGTGTTGTAAACGTGCTCCGCTAATTCTTTCTTCACAAGTTAGTCAATCTTTTATCTTTAATATATAAACATAAAGCAATTATCATCATACATAAACATGGGCGTTTAGAATCTTCACTCGAAGTCTTCAATTTCCGCCATGCTTACTTCTTTGTTTCCATTGGAGTGTTTTTATGCTTTTGCAAAAATAAAATTCCTGCAAAAAGTGTTAGACAAAATCCTTTCTCCATGCTCTCTCATGTTGCTCATACGAGGTGGCTATCCTAAACAATTTTTATAAAACTCTCACCTCCCATAAGTCTCTCATATAATATGTAAAGTGGAGCTATAGGTTTGGCTAGCACAATCAACACAAGTATTGTCAAGCTAAGAACTTCCTCTAATGGTTGTGGGGATATCACGGATAAGAAGATATAGAATGGTGGACATGTGCAAGGGCAAAAGAAAATATGACTACGAGGCATCGATGACGTCCTCATTGTCGGATTGCACATGGTTGTAAAAAGAGTGGAAGTTTCGTCTCTCAACAACGTGACATCCTTCCTTGCACTTTATTTTTCTTTCACTTGATTCATCCCTCTCATATCTTCCTTGCCATTCCTCTTTCTTTCTTTTTCTTCTTTTTCTTATTCAATCACTCTCTTTCATTCTCTCATACACATATTTTTCTCTTCTCTTTTCTATTTTTCTTTCTTTCTTTTCCATACACATATTTTTCTCTTTACTTTTCCCTCTCTTGACATCTTTATCTCTCTTTTCAAAGATCTCAACTCCTCTCTTTCTTCTATAAACACAATCTGAATTTTAAAATAAAACCATGTTAGAAACGAGACGAAACTTCGAGAGTAGGTTGTGTTCAAGGAATACGATGTACAAAAGATATATAAAGGTTTGGGTATGGAATTCGGCGATGTACGGGACTTTCGATGTGAAAGTCATGTTACCGAATGTATGATGAGGCTTGAAATAAATGATAGGCACAAGGACAAGATCATTGCTTGAAATTAAAACTTCCAAGAGAGAAGGATCCTAGCCCAACTCATTATGCTAATCGCACTTATGGTGGAGTGAAAAATAAGCTTGGCTTTGTACAAGATTTTTCATAAACTCTTAACTTGGAAAAAGAGAATTTGCTAACCTTTATTACAAGGGTTTTTCGATAATTTTCAGAATTGAATTCCTCCAATTTTTAGCATCGAACATAGCACAATCCAAAATATAAAGCTCTAGATCGAAGCATGATGCGGGTACTTTTAGAGGTAGAAACTCCACTAAGCACCGTGGTAAACGTTTCAAACCAAACACTTATGTTCATATATCAAAAATTAAAGATGAACAAACGAGTAAAGCAAGAAAAGCATCACAAGGGACAAAAATTTAAATGACTCTTTTTATTTGATTTTCTTTGACGCATACACTAAATTAAGACACTTCAAACTTGCAAAAATTTAAAAGCACACTCTAAAACTTAAGACTCTTAGACTCTCACACTCTCGCGAACTTAAACCGAACCAAACTAAACTTGAAGCTAAAGGCTAGCTAGCTATCTCTCCCCCAAGCTAAAATCATACGACGTCCTCGTCGTATCTTACAAAAAACCTAAGGGGTGAAACTCTATTTAGTGGTACTTCACACAGCTATTGCACCACTTGCCCTTCATGTTCCCCACCATGCCGAATAGCTTCCACACGTTGCGATTCATAAACTTGTAGTCGTCTTCGACCACCCGTTCCAAATCCTCCATGCGCTGCCTATCGCCTCCATGGCCTGGAAACACTCGTCGACTGATGCGTAGAGCTCCGAGATGGAGTGACGGCAAGCCGCAGAACACATCGGATGCATCCTGAAAGGGTCGTCATCGCCAGGGTCTCCACCGTCGTCGGTGCCGCTGTCGTCGCCACCATCGCCGCGTTGTCGTTGCTGCCGCCGTTGGGGCCTTCGGGAGGCTTCTCCTTGGGCACCTCTTCCCAATAATAAAAATCATTATCATCTCTTCCGGCAGCCGCCCATAAGCTCAGTCTACAATCATCGGAATAATCGGTCCCCCCGTAGTCTTTAGGCTCGGGCGACACCTCCTTGTAATCCTCCTCTTCATGCCTCATATGTGTGCTGACCTTCAAACGGGAGTAGGGACTGTCTCCTCCTCGACGGGGTAGCGAGATGCGATAGTTCTGGTCGGGACACACCCTCTGCAACGGATGCGGGCGGTCCTCTTGATCTCCACGGGTAGCTTGAGCTTGCATTGCTTCGCCTCCTCCATCGGTGGCTCCTCGGCGCCTAGCTTCACCTCTACGCTCTTCGGGGACGTCATGGATGTTGTGTGGGTGCAAGAGAATGCGAGATGAGATGGATTCTCGAGCTCCCAATTCAGCCAATTAAATAGTCCGAAAACGAATACTCTAGAAACCGCATTTTCCTTTTTCAAAATTCCCTTAAAATTCTCTGACTAAAGAAGGAAGTCGAAAAGCCGCGTCCCAGAGGAAACTGGGGGCGAACCGCCGCCTTGGCCCCTTGGGCCGGTTAGACCGGGCCGGCCGGCCCACCCTAGCTACTTCGCGGGCCGGTTCGGTCCGGTTTTCTGTGTACCCCCTTTATTTCACATATTCAGCCAATGAGAAAAGGACGTCCTGGTAAAACTTCGTGAGGAACTCCATAAAAATAAAAGAAAAACTATTTACAAAAATCCACACCTTGTCTTACGTCCTAGGCTAGATGTTCGGGCTCCTTTTCCATGGTGAAGACATCAATATGGTGAAGGGGCACAACGTCGGGTTCATAGTAAACCATAAGTCGTTGACCATTCACCATGAATTGATCACCTTTCACGTCCATGATGGTTACTGCTCCATTGGAGAGCACCGAATGAACAACGTAAGGTCCGTCTCACTTGCTTTGCAATTTCCCCTTTCCGAAGGTTTTAAATCTCAAATTGTAGAGGAGGACCTTATCTCCTTCTTTAAATTCTTTCTTCTTCAACCTTTTGTCATACCACCTTTTAATCCTCTCTTTGTATATGCTTGCATTTTCATATGCTTTCAACCTCATCTCCTCTAGCTCTCTTATCTGGATTCTTCGCTTTACCATCGCGACATCAATATCGAGGTTCATCTCTTCGATCGCCCAATAGGCTTTTTGTTCCAACTCAACTGGAAGGCGGCAAGCCTGTCCATAGTCGAATTGATAAGGGGTCATACCTGTCGGTGTCTTGAACGCCGTTTGATATGTCCACAAAGATCCGTCTAATTTCTTTGACCAATCTTTGTCTCCCTTCTTTATGGTTTTGATGTGGATGCTCTTTAATTGCATATTCGATGTTTCCGCTTGTCCGTTGGTTTGTGGGTGATAGGCCGTAGAGATCCTATGTTCAATTCCCAACTTGGACAAGCACTTTTGAAATTCTTTCCGGTGAAGTGAGTTCCTCCATCGCTTATCAAGATTCTCGGTGTACCGAAACGAGGAAAAATCACGCTCTTGATCATGGCAATGGACTCCTCTGTGGAAGCTTAACGACATGGCATGGCCTCTATCCACTTGGATACATAATCAACCATGACTAGGATATGCTCAAATCTGTGTGAGTTTTTGAAAGGCCCCATGAAGTCTATTCCCCACACATCGAATAAGTCGATTTATAGATTATATCTCAAGGGCATAGGATTTTTTAGATATCTTTCCGGTTCTTTGGCATTCAGGGCATGATGCAACGTATCTTTTAGTATCTTCTCGCATCTCCGGCCAATAGAATCAGCTAGGCCATACTTTTGCTTGGGTTCGAAAGTGGCTATAGTGTCCACCGTACTCCGCAAAGTGGCACTTTCTCAAAATTTCTAGCCTCTCTTCTCTTGGCACACATCTTCTCATGACTCCATCATTGCCATGTTTGAAGATGTAAGGTGCATCCCAAAAGTATTTTCAACTTTCAGAGATTATCCTCATTTGAGAATTTTTATCAAGGTGATCAATAGGCATATTCGAATTGCTCGAATGATATCAATCATCCAAGTGTCCTTATCGAGCACTCGATAGAGGTGGTCATCTCTCATCTTGTCTTCTATGGGCTCTTTGTCATCTTGTCCACGGTTCATCCTAGACAAATGATCAGCCACAACATTCTCCACCCCCTTCTTATCACGAATTTCAACATTGAACTCTTGAATAAGAAGGATCCAATGGATCAATCGTGGTTTAGAATCCTTCTTAGCCAAGACATATTTGATGGTCGCGTGATCAGTGTAAACAATGACCTCCGAGGTCACGATGTAAGATCTAAATTTTTCGAAGGCGAATACCACCGCTAGCAACTCCTTTTCCGTAGTGGCATAGTTTAATTGTGCCTCATTAAGAGTTCTGCTAGCGTAGTAAACAGCGTGAACTCAGCCTTCCTTTCTTTGACCCAAAACCGCGCCTACGACGTAGTCACTTGCATCACACATGATCTCAAAAGGTTGACTCCAATCCGGAGGTTGAATAATGGGAGCACTCGCCAATGCACTTTTCAAGGTCCGGAATGCTGCTAGGCACTTCTCATCAAAGTCAAAAGCCACATCCTTATGAAGGAGATGCGTTGAAGGCTTAGTGATTTTTGAGAAGTCCTAAATAAATCTTCTATAAAATCCGGGACCTAGAAAGCTCCTCAAGGATTAAACATCTGTCAGAGGTGGGAGTTGCTCAACCGTCTGTACCTTAGCCTTGTCCACTTCAATGCCTCTCTCGGATATAACATGTCCGAGCACTATGCCTTGCTTAACCATGAAGTGGCACTTTTCCCAATTTAACACCAAGTCTACCTCCACTCGTGAGGACCTTATCCAAGTTTGCCAAGCAATCCATGAACGTCTTCCCATAAATGGAAAAATAATCCATGAATACCTCGACAATTTCTTCGATGAATTCCGAGAATATAGCCATCATGCAACGTTGAAAAGAGGCCGGAGCGTTGCATAGACCGAAGGGCATCCTTCTATATGCAAACGTTCTATAAGGGCATGTGACCGTTGTTTTGTGTTGATCGTCCGGGTGAAAGGGAATTTGCATGAACCCGAGTACCCATCGAGAAAGCAAAAATATGCGTGGTTCGCTAATCGCTCGAGCATCTTGTCAATGAACGGTAGGGGGAAGTGATCTTTCTTCGTTGCTTTGTTTAGCTTTCGATAATCGATACACATCCAACACCCGGTCATGATTCTTTGTGGTATCAACTCGTTCTTCTCATTCTTCACCACGGTTAAACCTCCTTTCTTTGCTACACAATGTACCGGGCTCACCCATTCGCTGTGCGAAACCGTGTAGATGATTCCGGCATCAAGTAACTTGTTGACCTCTTTCTTTACTACCTCTCACATGGCATGGGTTAGCCTCCTTTGGTGGTCCACTATGGGCTTACATTGGTCTTCCATTGGTATACGGTGAGTGCAAAAAGCTGGGCTAAGACCTTTGAGATCATTAATCGAATATGCAATCACCTTCCTAGGTTTTTCAATAAAATCAGCAACTTCTCATTTTCTTCGGGACTCAACTCGTCACTCACAATGACTGGATAAGTCTTGTCTAGGCCCAAAAATTCATACTTCAATCCTTTGAGCAAAGGTTTAAGGTCTACCTCGGGCACTTGTGGCTCCTCGGGTTTCATCTCTCCTTTGTCCTCGAATCTTTCCTCCTCCACACTTCCATCTTGTGGTTCTAAGCCTTTTGTTGCTTCTTCTAGCTCTTCATCTTGTTGATCATTAATATGATTTTCTATCGCTATTTGCTGCAGGTCTCTAAGGGTTTCAACAAAACAAAGACTATCTACATCCTCTACTTTGTCTTCAGGGGGAAAGGGTGTAGGGTGTTTAGAAACGCGAAGAAAGTTATATGTGTACTTCTTTCCATTGAGGAACATTGTTACTTTGCCTTTTTCGACATCCAACACGGCATCAACAAACTTAAGAAAGGGCGTACCTAGGATTATGTGATCATGATTACTATGGTAAGCATCAATAACAAAGGAATCGGTTGGTATACATTTTCCAGAGATTTTTATATTCATGTTGCAAGCAATACTTAGAGGTCTAATAGTTCTACCACCTCCCATGATTAATTTCGTTGATGTTGGAGCTAAGTCTAGGTTGTGGTCTTGAACTTTATCGTAAATTTTAGAAGATAGGACACTTACTTGGGCTCGATGTCGCATAAAGCTTTGCATTGGTCTCTCGTTGATCTCGCAACTCAAGTGTGGTGTCGTCTTCTCTTCTTCTTCGGATCCTATCGCATAAACTTCGGCCGAGGCGAGCATATGGTGATGCTTTGGGCCCGATCCCCATGATTATCTTTACCTCGGCCATGTGTTCCGGATCCACTTCATCATCTCCAAAGAGCTTTTGAAAGATCTCACTTGGTGTTTCGAGGTCGTATGAGTCTTTCGCTTTCTTCTCCGGTGGGAAATCCACTTCCAATGCTCTTGCCATCCCCTTTTGATTAGGGAACGGCCTTCTCTTATCAAATACTTCTCCGTAATTGATTGGAACCCAGTCCATTGGTTCGAACTCCCTTAGTGGCTTCGCCCTTGACATGCTTCTCTTGTTTGTTTCATTTGATACGGCGAAGTCAACGCTCGGGGTAGTTCTTGACTTGATGTGCTCTTCTTCAAGCTTTTCTAGGATTGGCTCCTCTTTTGTGACTTCCGGGGTTGCCTCCTTAGAAATTTCAGCACACTTCTTCATCCTTGAGTTATATTCGGGCTCTCCCGCAAGTCTTGTTTCCCAATCTCTTCGCATGTCAGCCGTTTTACTAATTTTTTGTAGAAGTTGAGCTGCTTCCGTGCGTGTTTCTCTATGAGATCCCCACCTGCACACATTTGGACGTGTTGCATGCAACTAGGGGTTAGGGAAAAGAAAAATGTATGCAAGAGTACGTCACCGGAGAAGCCGAGTCTTGGTCCTTGTTCGATCAACTCATTAAACCTATTCCAAGCTTGGTCTATACCTTCCTCTTCTCCTTGTGTGAAAGTGATCACTTGCCTCCTTAGATGTGAACCTTGCTAATTGGAAAAAAATTTATCGCAAAACTTCATTGTCAACTTGTTCCAATTGCCTTCAACTTCAAAGGACGCAAACGAGTACCACGTCTTTGCTTCACCGGCAAGTGAGTAGGGAAAGAGATTCCATTTGAACCATTCATCGAAAGCTCCTTCTTGACACACCTTGTTGCATAGTGTCGTGAAATGCCTTTGAAAGGGGTTGCCGCCTCCATCTTGATGATCTTGAATTCCATTTCATACTTGGTCGCTTCGAGTTCGAATCCGACTCTTGTACTTTTATATCTTCACATCAAGGACTAGCGTAATCCCTTAGCGATTTCTCTGGTTCTTCCACTGGGTGGTTGACGAATGCCATCTAGACAACAAAATAAAAACAAAACAAAAACAAAACAAAGTGGTTTTCAAGGTAATATGTGTTAGATATAAGCAAACAAACAATAAAGTATAAAGCAAAGTTAGATGCAAACCAAACGATGTAAACTAGATTGCTCCTCAACAACAGCGCCAGAAAAGGGGCTTGTTGACGGATAAAAGACGTATCCACCTATGATCCGCAAGCGTACGGACCTACACCTTTTTCACCATGGGATTCCCTAGGTTCTTGTCAATCCGCGGAGCAAGGGGATTACAAGCGTTTGATCTACTTCTACTCACTAACTTACCCAAACCCTATCTACGATTAAACTAGAAAAGAACTACACTACACTAGAGAGAATGATTAAGCCAATGAGTTTCCCACGGGTCTACAATACTCGAACATGCAGCTGCTTAAAGCATGAAAAACCAATCTAATCTATCGGCAGTTGTGACCACAGTTTTGCCCTTTCCCTCCCTCTGTACTGTCACTACACGGAGGTATTCATGACTAGACCTATGATGGACACGGCATATTGAGTGGATCCAAGGGAGCATTGGGGCCTTACTCCCTTTACGGCATGGTAGCTAACCTTAAACATCAAAGCATATTCAACACAAGGTGATAGATAGATGTTCCGTCAAAGTAGCGATTACATCTCAAGATCGATTACAACCCATGGACCAATGAGAAGATAACCCCATCAAGGTGCTAGACATGGCACCGTTGATCACGGTGACGCTTCTGACGGGTGTCTTCCTTATTCTCCATTTGTGGGTGCTTCCTTCAAGTTGGGCGATCCTCCTCCGGAGATCTCCCTCCTCTCTCTCTAGCTTGTGGATGGCCTCTCGGTGCGAATGGCTCTCTCTCTCTTGTGAATGGCGGCGCCTCCACGAACTTAGGGTTGAAGATCCTTCGGGTGTGTTGTCGGTTCAAAACCGTGCTCAAGTTCACCGCAAGCCTACGGGTGACTTTGTGCCTTTTTCACCAAGGAGGGTTCTCCCTAGATTTGTCAATCCAAGGATCGGAAGCAAAATCCTAGGATTCTCCATCTAACCTATTGATCTAGCCTAACATGAAGCATTGATTGCATAAGAAGATAAACCTTAAAGAAGTATGAGTTATAGCATTAGGTTGATCGCATCCATGAACGTTGATAAGGTAAAGAGCAAACAAGGGAACTAATGCCTATCATCTTCTAGTCTTAGTTCCAGCCAGAAGAGCAAGCGCGACATGCATCTCATCCAAAGCCATCTTTAAACTACTATCCTCCGGTCCGATTCCGAAACGCCTGCTTTTCGGAACCCCTGTTCTGTCACAACGTATCCCTATTCATGCGGGTAGCCTAGGGCGAGTTCGGTAGAACAAGTTGAAATCACTTAGTCGGTCCGTATGCACCTCTAGCCACCGTGGCTACAAGAGCACCCTATGTAATCTAGCTATAGACTAGATTGGGGAAGAAGCATAACCAAGAAAAAAACAAAATCATCGAGAGAGGAATCGAGTCGCTAGAAGATCGTATGACATGAAGTACTTAACTCACATAATAAATGCGTTTGGATCATCTCCACCGAGTACATACCATTGATGACCTCAACTAGCTTCGGAACTCCGCCATGGCTCAACCGTGCAAGGAGGCCATGGCGGCTAGGGTAGGCCTAGGTGAGGACCATGTGTGGTTCGAGGACCGGTGGATGGTCCCTTCCTTGTGTGATGAATGAGTGACAACGTTGTGTGGACTGATTCTTGGCTAAGTATTGCAGGTGTAGGTTGCGGCTTGACTGGTGTTGGTGCAGGTGAAGAAAAAGCGCGAATCGCTGGTGAGGCCTCCAGGTGTGGAGAAGACAAGTAGGCTTCGTTCGAGGGACCCGGTGGCCAGCGGGGTCAAGTGCGGGCCGCATGATGGCATGAACAGCAAGATGAAGTCATGGACGGTTTCTTGGTTGAGCCTCAAAACCAAGGTCGAGCCGGGACTACGTGGGAGCCATGTCATGAGTGGAGATTGGCGGAGGCTACACCGAGTTCGCGGGGTTTCCGGTGGTTCACCAGAAAACCATTGGGTTCGTTGGTTGATCCACAAAGCCAAGACCGAAGAACCGAAGACGGGTCTTTGCAGCAGGTGCTGCACCGGTCGACCGGTGGGTCCGACCGGTCCGACCGGTGGGTACGGAGGTCCGACCGGTGGGGAGCACTAGCCCGACCGGTGTGCGACGACGCGGTCGGAGACTTCGAAGCGGAGGACACGCGTCGGGATCGCATGGCTTGCGTCTAGGCTACGCGAGGTGCGGTTGCCGGGCATCCATCCGATGATGAAGACATGAAGACTTCCAAATCTGCCCTTGAGGGGCTTGTATCCCTAGTTATTAGGAAAGGGCATTTTAGACTTTCGGTTGCCTCTATATAACCCAAGAGGTGAGAGGATGGCTGCCAACTCTTGGAACCCTAGCTCATTTGTTTTCCTAGTTTCCTTCCTATTTTCCGTAGGATTTCCATAGGACTAGCTTGAGAGCTTCATGGTGAGATCTTGTGAGAGGGTTGGATGATCGGGCGGCAAGCTAGACCTTGTATGAACCTTTGTTGCATGTATAGATGATTCGGCGTGGTTCCTTAAGGTTTGGATGTGTTGTTCCCGGTTGTTCTTGGTGGTGATTTTCGGAGCCCTCTCTTGGTGTTTTCTTTGGGTTGTTTTCGGGACCTTTCTCTTGGGGATTTGATGGGGGAAATTTGTGGGAACCCTTCGTGGTTCTTTGGGCAGTGATTCCCCTCCCAAACCCGTGAGTAAAGGGGCTCGATTTTGGGGTTTTCCGAGTTGTAGGGTTTGTGGTGCTCTTGGCGGGATTTCTTTGATTCCTCCTTTTTGGACGAGTTTTGGTGGGATTAAACTTGGCTATGGACTCCTCATGAGGTGTTCCTAATATCCCCAAAGTCTTGTTCAAGTCCGTGGAGCGATTTGGGAGATTGAGGTTTGGATTTGGGGGAGTTGACCCGCGGGTCTTTGTTCATCCCGAGTCGCCTGGGCTACACCGGTCCGACCGGTGCTCTTGACTCCGGTCCGACGGGTGCAACCCTCGGTGGGTTTTTGCTCGGGTGAACGTCCGGGTGTGTTCGGTCGTTGTCCCGTGTTGCCTGCTGTTTCGAGTTTGGGTTAGTTGGGTGGTCGGTTGGCCTGTTTGGTGCTTTGGGGGCTTTCAGGCTGTGACCGGTCTAACCGGTGTGTCTTACCGGTCTGACCGGTGTGAAGCCACTAAGTGAAAGTTGCTCAGTTTCACCAGCAGGGACCGGTCTGACCGGTGGTGCTCACCGGTCTGACCGGTGTTGGTCTGTAGACTCGAGGTTTGGTGTTCCGCTGCGCTCTCGGGTCGGAAGGTTGTGTGTTGGTTCCTAGGTCCAGTGGCACTCCAGTGGCTACGTGGGTTTGGCCAACTTGGGTAGTGAGTCAGAGACGTGTGTTGGAAGCCGCGTTCATCTTGTTGGAGTTTTCATCTGCTTTGAGAAGAGTTTTTATCGGCTCCCATTCACCCCCCTCTCTGGTTCGCCGTATCGGTCCTTCAAGTGGTATCAGAGCCGGTTCGGGTCTTTATTGACTCTAACCACTCTAAGATCCAAGGATGGCGTACCAAGAACGGAGTTCGGGTCCTCCACACTTCGATGGCAAGAACTACCAGATGTGGAGTAAGCGGATGGGTGCGTTCCTCCGCGGAAAGGGTCAGATCCTTTGGGATGTCACGGTGGACACAGGCTATGTCCAGCCGATGGACTTCCTCGCTCCAAGATCGAGGGACAGATTCGACACCAACAATAAGGCGGTCGATTACTTGTTTTGTGCTTTGTGTGAGCCTGAGTTCGATCGGGTGCACACCAAGCACTTGGCTTGAAGAATTTGGTCGGTGCTGAAGGAGGTTCATGTTGGGAATGCCCAGGTTCAGGCACTGATGTATGCGACCTACCGGAGAGAGTACGAGAACTTCACTCATCTCCCCGGTGAGTCCATTGATGCCTTGTTTCAGAGGTTCACGGTGGTTGTGAACAACATGAGGGCCAATGTGGACGTGCTCCCGTACGATGATCATGATAGAGCGGTCAAGCTCTTACACTCTTTGGATCGTACGATTTGGGGCGGAAAGTTCGAGGCCATTGTGGAGTCAGAGAAGTATGACACTCGACGGTGAACAAGCTGTTCTCGAAGCTCAAGTCGACCGAGGTGGATAGGGGCATGACTGCCAAGCTCGAGGGTCCGACTGACTCCCATAGTCTTGCCCTCGTTGGTGGATCGAAAGGAAAGGCTAACACTGACCCATCCACCAGGATGTTCTCTTTGTCCTCTTTAATGTCTATGCCAAATGAGGAGTTCGATGTGCTTGGAGAGAACGAGCTGGCGTTACTGACAAGGAGGTTCGAGAGGCTGCACAAGAACCGGGTGAACATGAGGAGGAACACGAGGACATGCTTCCAGTGCGGCAAGCCGGGACACTTCGTCGCTGACTGCCCGGAGAAGGTCGAGAATAAGGATGGCTACAAGCACAAGTCGAGGATGGATGGCAAGTACCGGTCGAGGCGCGACCACAAGAGCAAGCACAAGAACAAGCACAAGGACGAGCGACGATCGAGGAAGAAGGAGAGCCGAGGTCGGGCCCGAGCGATGGTTGGAGCGAGCGACGTCGACTCCAGTTCCGCGTACTCCACCTCGAGCTCGAGCAGCAGTGAGGATGAAGGTGATCGTCGCAAGAGCAAGAAGTCGTCCAAGTGAAGGACCGATACGGCGAACCGTAGAGGGGGGGGGGGGAGTGAATGGGAGCCGATAAAAATTCTTCTCGAAGGAGATGAAAACTCCAACAAGACGAACGCGGCTTCCAACACACGTCTCCGACTCACTACCAAGGTTGGTCAAGCCCACGTAGCCACCGGAGTGCCACCGGACCTAGGAGCCAACACGCAACCTTCCGACCCGAGAAACGCGGCGGAAAAACCAAACCTCGAGTCTACAGACCCACACCGGTCCGACCGGGTGAGCACCACCGGTCGACCGGTCCCCGTAGGTGAACCCGAGCAACTTCCACTATGTGGCTCTACACCGGTCGGACCGGTGAGACACACCGGTCGGACCGATGGCGGCCGAAAGCCCCCAAGACACCAAACAAAGCCAACCGACCACCAAACGGACCCAACCTTGAAACAGGCAGCACCACGGGACAACAACGAACTCACCAAGACGTTCACCCGAGCAAAATCCCACAAGGGCTTGCACCGGTCAGACCGGTCAAGAGCACCGGTCAGACCGGTGTGGCTCCGGCGACTCGGGATGAACAAAGACCCGCGGGTCAACTCCCCCAAATCCAAATCTCGATCTCCCGAATCACTCCACGGACTTGAACAAGACTTTGGGGATATCAAGAACACCTCATGAGGAGTCCATAGCCAAGTTTAATCCCACCAAATCTCGTCCAAAAAGGAGGAATCGAAGAAATCCCGCCGAAAGCACTTCCAACCCAAGAACTCAAGAAACCCCAAAATCGAGCACCTTTTCTCACGGATTTGGGAGGGGAATCACAGCCCAAAGAACCACGAAGGGTTCCCACAAATTTCCCCCATCAAATCCCCAAGAGAAGAGCCCCGAAAACAACCCAAAGAAATCACCGAGAGAGGGCTCCGAAAATCACCACCAAGAACAACCGGGAAAAACACATCCAAACCTTGAGGAACAACGCCGAATCATCTATACATGAAACAAAGGTTCGTACAAGGTCTAGCAAGCCGCCCGATCATCCATCCCTCTCTACAAGATCTCTCCGTGAAGCTCTCTTGCTAGTCCTAAGGAAAACCTAGAGAAAATAGGTGGAAAATAGGAAAACAAATGAGCTAGGGTTCCAAGAGTTGGCTGCCATCCTCTCACCTCTTGGGTTATATAGGCGGCAACCGAATGTCTAAAATGCCCCTCTCTACTAACTAGGGATACAAGCCCCTCAAGGGCGGATTTGGAATTCTTGATGTCTTCACCATCGGACGGATGCCCGCAACCGCACCCCGCGTAGCCTCGACGCAAGCCATGCGATCCCGACGCGTGTCCTCCGCTTCGAAGATTCCGGACCGCGTCGTCGCACACCGGGCGGACCGGTGCTCCTCACCGGTCGACCGGTCCCCACCGTCGGACCGGTCGACCCACCGGTCGGACCGGTGCGGTGCCGCCGCACCTCCGTCTTCGGTTCTCCGGTCTTGGCTTTGTGGATCAACCAAGGAACCCAGGTGGTTTTCGGTGAACCACCGGAAACCCCGCGAACTCGGTGTAGCCTCCGCCAATCTCCACTCATGACTTGGCTCCCACATAGTCCCGGCTCGACCTTGGTTTTGAGGCTCAACCAAGAAACCGTCCACGACTTCATCTTCTTGTTCATGCCACCATGCGGCCCGCACTTGACCCCGCCGGCCACCGGTCCCTCGAACGAAGCCTACTTGTCTTCTCCACACCTGGAGGCCTCACCGGCGACGACCTTTCGCGCTTGTTCTTCACCTGCACCAACACGAGTCAAGCCGCAACCTGCACCTGCAATACTTAGCCAAGAATCAGTCCACACAACGTTGTCAATCACTCATCACACAAGGAAGCGACCATCCACCGGTCCTCGAACCACATATGGTCCTCAATCTCCCCCTTGATGAGTGCATTGACAACACCCACATGAAAGTAACAAGAGAGAAAAGAAAAAGAAAAGAAACGAACAAAAAGAAACTCCAACAAGCGATCGAAAGCCAAACAAAGGCAAAGAGCAAGATCACTTGAAGAAGACAAGTCTCGGACCCCTTAGGCAAGGGCAACGGCTCGACACATCCGAGACAAAGCAAAGCTCAAGCAAAGAGCACAAACCACCGAAACAAAGCTCGAACACCACAAAGAGCTCCCCCCGCCACACATGCAAACTCCCCCCCGAACCAATGCAACTCCCCCGGACGAATGCATGCAAATCACTTGAAAACGGGACAGCCGCATCACTTTCGGCTTACACCGGTCGACCGGTCATCACCACCGGTCGACCGGTGCCCAACATATGTACGGGACCAGCACTCACACCGGTCGGACCGGTGACCCCGACCGGTCGGACCGGTGCACAACGGAGAGCCCGAAAAGGCTCGAAACCACCCGAAAACCTTCCAAACACGTCCAAACAAGCCATTTCAAGCTCAAACTTCTCCCCCTTGTTGGCAATGCATGAATCAAGCCAAAAATGCAAAAAATGCAACCTAGAGCTTCTCAAATAGACAAAATTCAACAAAGAAAGCTACACATGTCCAAATGAGCAAGTTAGGTATTCTACGGCTTCGTATCGATCTCAACTACATGATCACCAAGTTTCACAACCATTGGACGAAGCTAAAATGGATTTTGGCAATTTTGCGAAAAACTTGCCTCTCATGAGCAAAGTCCTAAACATGATCAAAGCATATCAAAATGGCAAAGCCACACAAACTTCATGCTAGGACAGCTATTCTAACCATAAGACCATCACAAACACCCACAAGCACCTCATGTCATGTCAAAGCCACCGAGCCATGTGCCTACTTCTATTTATGAGACTTCTCATTGGTAGGCATCATGCAACGGTTTAGCACCCAAAGCAAATTAAATTCAGCACATATGACATGGGAGCATATTTTCCAAGCATAGTTCATTTCATTTTCAGATTTGTAAATGGTACATGAAATGTCTTTGCGACAAAAAGGAACTTATGCTCCTCCACAAGATAAATCTAGAGGGCTAAACATTCATGATGGCAAAAGAGCCTTTGGCCCCATATGATCAATAAGCTAGCTATCCAACCACAAATTAAGCATAGCAAAGCCACAAAAACATGTCAAGAGCATGTAAAGGCATTTACACATGAGAGAGCATACATGTGACATTTTTCAAAAGCATAGCTATCAACCATGGATTATTCATCAAGATCATCAAGAGCTAAGCCAAACTAACCATATCATACCAAACAAGCTCACAAAGACATATATCTCATTCCATGGTGAACAATGTATATGAGAGAAGCTTTCCTAACCAATGCATATGATACAAAATGCATGCAATCTAAGATACAAGGATGCCTATACATCATGTTACATATGCCATGCCAAAATGCAAGAAATGCACAAAGGAAAGCTATACATATGCTACAAACCGGCTCCTCGAGGGGAGGCAAAACGGGCTCGACACCACCGGCAAAAGAAAGCCCCCACACACCCAACTCAAGAAATCAAACACACACCAAGTTCCCCCGCAAACGAGTGAAAGTTGCTTGATCTAGGGGTTTGGTGAAAATATCGGCTAATTGGTCATGTGTGGGTACATGGATCAAAGCTATCTTTCCTTTCTCAACGTTGTCTCTCAGGAAATGATACCTCACTTCTATGTGCTTGGTTTTAGAATGGAGCACCGGGTTCTTTGCAACGCTTATGGCACCGGTGCTATCACATTGAAGTGGGACATGGGTATACTCCTCACCAAAATCACTCATGGTGTAGGTGATCCAAAGGAGCCGAGAGCAACAACTAGCGAGCGGCAACATACTCGGCTTCGGTCGTGGATTGAGCAACACTTGATCGCTTACGAGAAGACCAAGACACCAACGAAGAACCCAAAAGCGGCAAGTCCCGAAGTGGACTTCCTATCCAACCGACACCCGGCAAAATCCGCGTCTGAAAAGCCATGAAGCGCCAAAGAAGAGGACGCGGAGTACCAAAGGCCGAAGTCGGGAGTGTGACGCAAGTACCTCGAAAATTCTTTTCACCGCTTGCCGATGCGAAGTCCTCGGAGACGCTTGAAAACGAGCGCACAGACACACTGAGAACCGTATGTCCGGCCTCGTCGCCGTCAAGTAGAGGAGTGACCCGATCATGCTACGGTACTCCTTCGATCCACGTGTTCACCGTCCTCGTCCGCATCAAGAGCCGTAGTCGTACTCATCGGCGTCGTCATAGCCTTGGAGTCCTCCATCTTGAACTTCCTCACAATGTCCTTGGTGTACTTAGCCCGGTGCACAAATGTTCCTTCCTTTGATTGCTTGATTTGTAGCCCGGGGAAGAAGCGCAACTCACCCATCATGCTCATCTCGAACTCCCTCGCTCATATCATCTCGCAAACCTTGCAACAAGAGAGTTAGACGAGCCACCAAAGACAATATCATCCACGTACACCCGCACAATCGGGATATCTCCCGCCCGCCTCGGCAAAAACAAGGTCCGATCGACCTTCCCCATCTCAAAACCTCTCTCAAACAAGAACCCCCTCAACCTCGCCATACCAAGCTCTAGGCGCCGCTTCAACCCATACGGCGCCTTCCTCAACTTGTACACCCCGTGGGGGTACTTCTCACTCTCAAACCCCGAGGTCGTCTCACATACACTTCTTCCTCCAACACTCCATTCGAAAAGCACTCTTCACATCCATTTGGTGCAACTTGAATCCTTTAGCCACGAGAAAAGGCTAGAAGGATCCTAATCGCCTCCAAATGGGCTACGGGAGCAAAGGTCTCCTCGTAGTCGATCCCCTCCTTCCGACCGAACCCCCCGAGCAACAAGTCTCGACTTGTTCCTCACAACCTCACCCTTCTCTCCCTCTTTGTTTTTCCACACCCACTTTGTACCAATCGGCTTACACCCTGGGGGAGGGTCAACCAACTCCCACACCTGATTCCTCTCAAAATTCTCCAACTCCTCATGCATCGAGTTAACCCAATTGTGATCAGATAGTGCGTGTCCAATGTCTTTGGGCTCGAAAGAAGCAACAAACGCAACATGAGCAAAATGGGAATTGTTCCGAACCCTCGACCGTGTAGTGCGTTCATTCATGTCGCCGATGATCCTCGAAGCCGGGTGATCCACTTGAACTCGTCGGGGAGGTTCTCGCCTCGAAGCTACCTCCCCCTCAACATCGGCTTCTCCTCGTTCTTGATTTGTTGTCGTAGGTGTAGCGAGAGGGTCCATCCATCATCGTAGTCGAAGTAGTGGGTACATGTTCGCCGGGGGCGCCACACCGCCATCTTCATCATCTCCATGTTCATGCTCCTCCTCCCCGAAAGATCTCCTCGCCAAGCTCATCATCACCCGCACACTCAAAGACAAGCCGACTACGTGGCTCTGTCTCGTCGAAGGTTACCTCGCAAGTCTCCACGATTTGGTTAGTTTCAAGATTGAGCACACGATATGCTCTAGAGTGAGATGCATAACCAAAGAAAATGCCATCGACGAGACCTAGCCTCAAACTTATCCAACTTCCCGCCTTTCTTCGAATGAAACACTTGCAACCAAAGACATGGAAGTGACTCACCTTGGGTGTGCGACCATGCATCAACTCATAGCATGTCTTCTTCTTGTGCACTCGAGGTATATTCTCGTTCGACACATAGCATGCGGTATTCACCGCCTCGGCCCAATACCTCCTCGGAGTCCTATGCTCATCAAGCATCGTCCGAGCCATCTCGCACAAGGTCCCGTTCTTCCTTTCCACAACACCATTCCGGGGAGGCGTATACGGACTCGAAAGCGGTGCTCAAGACCCAAGTCATGACAAAAGGTTTCAAAACGAGAGTTCTTGAATTCCGAGCCATTATCCTTGCGGATAGCTCGTATGGCATCTCCGTGCCTCTCGTTCCTCAACCTCAAGACTAGATCTCGAACAAAACCAAACGTCTCCCCCTTATCCTCCGTAAAGAACACCCACGCATACCGAGAATAGTCGTCCACCACAACAAGGACATACCACTTCCCACCCGCAGATCGCACACGAGCTGGGCCAACAAGGTCCATATGGAGCAGCTCGCATGGACACTCAGTCATCACATCGGTGAGAGGCGGGTGAGAAGAGGCCACCATCTTGGCATGCCTACAAGGCGCACAAACCAACTCTTTCTCAAGCCTCAACCGTGGCAATCCTCGGACCAAATTGAGTTTACTCAAGCGAGACAAAAGGTCAAAGCTCAAGTGACCCAACTTCCTATGCCACTTCCACAACTCACTCGAAGAACCGACCAAGAAACAACGCTCAACACCCGAAGACTGAGAAAAATCAGCACGAAACACCTGACCCTCGGGAACGACCATACACACAAGGTCCCCTCGAGAGTCCACAATCCGAGAACCACCAGGCCGAAACAACACCTCAAAACCCTCATCCAACAACCGAGACACGAAAGCAAATTGTACCCCGGCGATTGAACAAGAGCAACACGCCTCGAGTGATCTTGTCACTCACTTTTATCTCACCTTCGAAAGCACACGCCCACGCCCATTGTCCCCAAAAGTGATGTACCTCTTCGTCACCACGGGACGAGACTTGAGAACCACCCCCGTCTCCGGTCATATGCCTCGAGCAACCGGAGTCAATCAACCAAATGTTCTTCAAGTCTCCCACCTGAAACTCAAAAATAGGCACGTGAGCGAACAAACGACTCAAAGACCGGGGTTAGTACCAAAAGAGGAAAACCGAGGCCGAGCCATTTGCTCGAAAGTGGGGTTAGCACCAACCAAAGCATCTCTCCTACCAAAACTACCTCCACGAACACCACCACGGTAACCACCCTGAGGGAACCACCCCTCTCTGCCTGGAGGAGGACCAAAACCACGCAAGAAAGCCCGTGGAACGTCCTTCCTCTCCAACTCAACTCCACGACTCCTCCAATCCCCGTATTGAGCACGAGGAGGAGAACGTCTAGCAAACTGACCACCTGCACCCTTTCCAGCCCAACCACCAGAACCACGACCACCAGAAACAACCCTCGCACCTGCACGAGCTCGAAACCCGAACATCTGTCTGTCCAGGCCTGCACCGGTCTGACCGGTGCCCCACACCGGTCTGACCGGTGTGACCTGGACAGCAGCACCACCTGCAGCCTTCTTCTCTCCCCAAGCCCGAACTGTCCTCACAATCGCCTTGCCCCTGGGCATCTGCATACAAGGCTCAAGTACACCATCGGAAGGGTGGTACTTGTCCTTGTTAGCCCACTCCTTCTCCATTCTCTCCTCTCGCTTCCTCTTGAAGCAAAACTCCTCCTTATGACCATCTCTCCCACAATAGCCACAATGGAACCTCACAAGCTTAGGCTTTGGCTTGGGATGTGGCTGCTCACTTGGTTTCTCTCCACTCAAACCCTCCACCGGTTTCTCACCACTAGCCTTCTCACTCTCCTTCCCAAAGAACACTTTCCCCCGAAGTGCTCACAAACTTGATAGGCTTTTGTAGGTCATTTGTGGGTGTAGGAAACACGGGTGGAGCTGGGGTTGTGTCTAGTCGGTTCCTTAGATGATTAGGTTTTGGTGGGAAATCATTCTTGTGGTGGGTTTTTGGTGGCTCCGGGATATTCTCTCCACTTCCCTCACCAACCTTGTTTGCCCCAAGCCCCTCACCATCTTGCCTCTTAAAGGCCTCGATCATCATCCTCAACTGAGGCTCGTGACCGGACAACCAACCCATCAACTTCCTCAAATCATCATTCTCATCCTGCAAACGATCAACATAATGTGCAAGCTCCAAATTTTTCAATGCATGCATTTCACGGGTAGAGCAAGATGTAGGCATGGGTTCCTTCAATTTAGCCTCGAGCGAACTAGTGTAAGCATGCATCTCATCAATCTTAGCATGCAAAACGGGGCAAGAAGTGCAAGCACCTAGCAAAGCGGTCTAGACTTAAGCTCGGCCACTTCAACCCTAAGCACATCTAGTTCCTCACACTTGGAGGCATGCTTCTCCTTGAACAAAGCAAGATCGGCAAGGAAAATAGAGCAATCAAGACAATCATTCTCATTAGAAACAACGGGGCTAGCCTTAAGCGAATCAATCTCAAGCTTGCTATCAAGCACTTTCGTGTCTCTAGCTCACCCACTCTAGTCCTAGCATCCTCGAGTGAAAGCCCTAAGCTCTTTCCTCATTTTCTTGGCCTCTCTAAGCATGTCATCACGGTTATCAAGCAAAGAGCCAAGCCTCTCATTCTCCGGCGCAAGAAGGGAAGCTCATCACGCACCTCGTCATCGGACTCGCAGTCCGAGTCGCTCCGTGTGCTCTTCTTGCTTCGCCGGAGCTCAACGCCATGGTGCGAAGCCGTCTCTCGCGAAGCGGCTCGGCCCCGCTCGGGTTCTTGGACGACCTCTTGTTTTTGCGGCGATCTCCCTCGTCGTCGCCGCTCGCTCGAGCTCGAGGTGGAGTACGCGGAACCGGAGTCGACGTCGCTCGCTCCAACCATCGCTCGGGCCTTGCCTCGGCCCTCCTTCTTCCTCGATCGTCGCTCGTCCTTGTACTTGTTCTTGTGCTTGCTCTTGTGGTCGCGCCTCGAACGGTACTTGTCGTCGTTCTTCCTCGGCCGTGCTTGTAGCCGTCCTTGTTCTCGGCCTTCTCCGGCGGTCGGCGACGAAGTGTCCCGCTTGCCGCATCGGAAGCAAGTCCTCGTGTTCCTCCTCATGTTCACGCGGTTCTCGTGCGGCCTCTCGAACCGCCTCGTCAACGCCGCCGGCTCGTCCTCTCCAAGGTCATCAAACTCCTCATCCGGCATAGACATCAAAGAGGAAAACGAGAACATCCCGGTGGATGGGTTAGAGTTAGTCTTTCCTTTGGAACCACCAACGAGGGCAAGACTATGGGAATCGGTCGGTCCCTCGAGCTTGGCGTCATGCCCCTATCCACCTCGGCCGACTTGAGCTTCGAGAACGGCTCGTTCACCGTCGAGTATCATACCGCTCCGACTCGACTATGGCCTCGAACTTTCCGCCCCATATCGTACGATCCAAAGAGTGTAAGAGCTTGACCGCTCTATCATGATCATCGTACGGGAGCACGTCCACATTGGCCCTCATGTTGTTCACCACCACCGTGAACCTCCGAAACAAGGCATCGATGGACTCACCGGGGAGATGAGTGAAGTTCTCGTACTCTCTCCGTAGGTTGCATACAACCGTGCCTCGAACCCGGGCGTTCCCAACATGAGCCTCCTTCAACACCGCCCAAATCCTACAAGCCAAGTGCTCGGTGTGCACCCGATCGAACTCAGCCGACACAAAGCACGAAACAAGTAGTCGACCGCCTTATTGTTGGCGTCGAAGCCGTCCCTCGATCCCGGAGCGAGGAAATCAACCGGCCGGACATAGCTCGTGTCCACCGTGACATCCCAAAGGATCCGACCCTTTAAGCGGAGAAACGCACCCATCCGCTTGCTCCACATCCGGTAGTTCTTGCCATCGAAGTGTGGAGGACCCGAACCCCGTTCCCGGTACGCCATCCTTGGATCTTAGACCGGTTAGAGTCAATAAAGACCCGAACCGGCTCTGATACCACTTGAAGGACCGATACGGCGAACCGGTAGAGGGGGGGGAGTGAATGGGAGCCGATAAAAATTCTTCTCGAAGGAGATGAAAACTCCAACAAGACGAACGCGGCTTCCAACAAACGTCTCCGACTCACTACCAAGGTTGGTCAAGCCCACGTAGCCACCGGAGTGCCACCGGACCTAGGAGCCAACACGCAACCTTCCGACCCGAGAAACGCGGCGGAAAAACCAAACCTCGAGTCTACAGACCCACACCGGTCGACCGGTGAGCACCACCGGTCGACCGGTCCCCGTAGGTGAACCCGAGCAACTTCCACTAAGTGGCTCTACACCGGTCGGACCGGTGAGACACACCGGTCGGACCGATGGCGCTCGAAAGCCCCCAAGACACCAAACGAGCCAACCGACCACCAAACGGACCCAAACTTGAAACAAGAAAGACCACGGGACAACAACGAACTCACCAAGACGTTCACCCGAGCAAAATCCCACAAGGGCTTGCACCGGTCGGACCGGTCAAGAGCACCGGTCGACCGGTGTGGCTCCGGCGGCTCGGGATGAACAAAGACACCGCGGGTCAACTCCCCCAAATCCAAATCTCGATCTCCCGAATCGCTCCACGGACTTGAACAAGACTTTGGGGATATCGAGAACACCTCATGAGGAGTCCATAGCCAAGTTTAATCCCACCAAATCTCGTCCAAAAAGGAGGAATCGAAGAAATCCCGCCGAAAGCACTTCCAACCCAAGAACTCAAAAAACCCCAAAATCGAGCACCTTTTCTCACGGATTTGGGAGGGGAATCACAGCCCAAAGAACCACGAAGGGTTCCCACAAATTTCCCCCATCAAATCCCCAAGAGAAGAGCCCCGAAAACAACCCAAAGAAATCACCGAGAGAGGGCTCCGAAAATCACCACCAAGAACAACCGGGAAAAACACATCCAAACCTTGAGGAACAACGCCGAATCATCTATACATGAAACAAAGGTTCGTACAAGGTCTAGCAAGCCGCCCGATCATCCATCCCTCTCTACAAGATCTCTCCGTGAAGCTCTCTTGCTAGTCCTAAGGAAAACCTAGAGAAAATAAGTGGAAAATAGGAAAACAAATGAGCTAGGGTTCCAAGAGTTGGCTGCCATCCTCTCACCTCTTGGGTTATATAGGCGGCAACCGAATGTCTAAAATGCCCCTCTCTACTAACTAGGGATACAAGCCCCTCAAGGGCGGATTTGGAATTCTTGATGTCTTCACCATCGGACGGATGCCCGGCAACCGTACCCCGCGTAGCCTCGACGCAAGCCATGCGATCCCGACGCGTGTCCTCCGCTTCGAAGATTCCGGATCGCGTCGTCGCACACCGGTCAGACCGGTGCTCCTCACCGGTCAGACCGGTCCCCACCGGTCGGGACCGGTCGGACCCACCGCTCGGACCGGTCTGGTGCTGCTGCACCTCCGTCTTCGGTTCTCCGGTCTTGGCTTTGTGGATCAACCAAGGAACCCAGTGGTTTTCTGGTGAACCACCGGAAACCCCGCGAACTCGGTGTAGCCTCCGCCAATCTCCACTCATGACTTGGCTCCCACATAGTCCCGGCTCGACCTTGGTTTTGAGGCTCAACCAAGAAACCGTCCACGACTTCATCTTGCTGTTCATGCCACCATGCGGCCCGCACTTGACCCCCGCCGGCCACCGGTCCCTCGAACGAAGCCTACTTGTCTTCTCCACACCCGGAGGCCTCACCGGCGACGACCTTTCGCACTTGTTATTCACCCGTACCAACACGAGTCAAGCCGCAACCCGCACCTCGCAATACTTAGCCAAGAATCGGTCCACACAACGTTGTCAATCACTCATCACACAAGGAAGCGACCATCCACCGGTCCTCGAACCACACATGGTCCTCACCAAGAACCTGAGCGGGCTGAGCTGCTTCACGAGAGACGGCTTCTGCACCATGGCGCTGAGCTCCGGCAGCAAGAAGAGCACACAGAGCGACTCGGACTCTGATTCCGACGACGAGGTGCGTGATGAACTTCCCTTCTTGCGCCAGGAGAATGAGAGGCTTGGCTCTTTGCTTGATAACCGTGATGACATGCTTAGAGAGGCCAAGAAAATGAGAAAAAAGCTTAGGGCTTCACTCGAGGATGCTAGGACTAGAGTGGCCGAGCTAGAAACACGGGTGCTTGATGGCAAGCTTGAGATTGATTCCGTTAAGGCTAGCCCCGTTGTTTCGGATGAGGTTGATTGTGCTCGATTGCTCCATCTTTCTTGCCGATCTTGCTTTGTTTAAGGAGAAGCATTCCTCCAAGTGTGAGGAACTAGATGTGCTTAGGGTTGAAGTGGCCGAGCTTAAGTCTAGACTCGCTTTGCTAGGTGCTTGCACTTCTTGCCCCGTTTTGCATGCTAAGATTGATGAGATGCATGCTTACACTAGTTCTCTTGAGGCTAAGCCGAAAGAACCCATGCCTACATCATGCTCTACGTGTGAAATGCATGCTTTGAAAAATCCGGAACTTGCACATTATGTTGATCGTTTGCGGGATGAGAATGATGAGCCGAGGAAGTTGATGGGTTGGTTGTCCGGTCATGAGCCTCGCTGAGGATGATGATCGAGGCATTTAAGAGGCGGGGATGGTGAGGGACCCGGGGGCAAACAAGGTTGGTGAGGGAAGTGGAGAGAATATCCGGAGCCACAAAAAACCCACCACAAAAATGATTTCCCCCCAAAACCTAACCATCTTAGGAACCGACTAGACACAACCCCAGCTCCACCCGTGTTTCCTACACCCACAAATGATCTCCAAAAGCCTATCAAGTTTGTGAGCACTTCCAGGAAAGTGTTCTTTGGGAAAGAAAGTGAGAAGGCTAGTGACGGGAAACCGGTGGAGGAATTGAGTGAAGAGAAACCAAGTGAGCAGTCACAGCCCAAGCCTAAGCCTAAGCTCGTGAGGTTCCATTGTGGCTATTGTGGGAGAGATGGCCATAAGGATGAGTTTTGCTTCAAGAGGAAGCGAGAGAATAGAATGGCAAAGGAGTGGGCTAATAAGGACAAGTACCACCCTTCCAATGGGGTACTTGAGCCTCGTGTGCAGATGCTTAGGGCCAAGGCGAGTGTGAGGACAGTTCGGTCTTGGGGAGAGCGGAAGGCTGTTGGAGGTGCTGCTGTCCAGGTCACACCGGTCAGACCGGTGTGGAGCACCGGTCAGACCGTTTGTTGACGGTGTATTTTGGTGCACCTAGCATGTTCATTACACTTTGGTTTGGATTTGATTATGGAACTAACCCGCCACTAGGCACACTAATCATATAACAAGTTCATCTTTGTGCATGCATTTGGAAGTGTTGTGTTTATGTAGGAAAACATGGACATAAAGGACGGATTCACAATAAGGTCAAAGGAGAATTTACGGAGTCTTGTTCGTGTTCATGAGTTTGATGAAATCACTTCCAATGGTGGCAAGGACCGAAGTGCTACGAGGAACACTCCCGGGGATTGAAGCGTAAAAGACCAAACTTCATGCAAAGAGAACCTCCATCTTGGACGCGGGGATAACATCGTCAAAATCATGCAAGTGGAGGGGGCAAAGTACATAAATGCATGAGGACCCACTGGAGCGAAAGGGGCGACCGAACCGGCCGAGTGGGCTTGGGCCGGTCGGCCCCGGGCCGGCCGGCCCAGCCCAGTTCTAGCGCTGGTTCGGTCCCGTTTTCCTTGCACCCGAAGGATCTTCAACCCTAAAAGCCCCGAGGCGCCGCCAACACCAGAGGGGAGAGCCATTCGCACCAGAGGCCATCCACAAGCTAGAGAGAGAGGAGGATCTCCGGAGGGAGATCAACCACCTCGAAGGAAGCACCCTCTCGTGGAGAAGAAGGAAGACATCGTCGGAAGGGAAACCATGATCAACGGTGCCATGATCAGCACCTTGATGGGGTCATCTTCTCATTCGTCCATGGGTTGTAATCGATCTTGAGATGTAATCACACTTTATTGGATTATCTATCTATCATCTTGTGTTGAATATACTTTAATGCTTAAGGTTAGCAACCATGCCGTAAAGGGAGTAGAGCAGCAATGCTTCCTTGGATCCATTCAACACACCGTGTCCACCATAGGTCTATTCATGAATACCTTCGCGTAGTGACAGTACGAGAGGAGGGAAAGGGCGAAACCGTGGTCACAACCCCGATAGATTAGATTGGTTTTCATGTCTTTAAGCGATTGCATGCTCTAGTATCATAGACCCATGGGCGAGTGTCTTCTACCTTGATCGTTAATCGTTCTCTCTAGTGTAGTTTAGTTGTTGTCTAGCATAATAATAGTTAGGGTTTTAGTAGCTAGTGTGTCGTTGTTGATCGAACGCTTGTAATCCCCTTGCTCCGCGGATTGACAAGAACCTTGGGAATCCCGTGGTGAAAAAGGTGTGGGGTCCGTACGCTTGCGGATCGTAGAAGGACACGTCTTTTATCCGTCAACAAGCCCCTTTTCCTGGCGCCGTTGCCGGGGAGCAAGCTAGTTTACATCCTTTGATTTGCATTTAACTTAGTTTTATATTCTAGTTTATCTTTTGTTTGCTTTATCTAACATATATTATCTAGAAAAACACTTGTTTCGTTTTTGTTTTTATCTTATTGTCTAGATGGCGTTCGTTAATCAACCTGTGGAAGAACCGAAGAAATCATTAAGGGATTATGCTAGCCCTCGATGTGAAGACATAAAAGTGCAAGAGTCAGATTCGAAGCTCGAAGCGACCAAGTATGAGATTAAATCCAAGATCATTGAGATGGTGGCGGCAAACCCGTTTGAATGGATGGTTACGGAGAACCCATATAGACACGTAAGGGATTTCACGACAATATGCAACACGGTGCGTCAAGAAGGAGTCCCCGATGAATGGTTCAAATGGAATCTCTTTCCCTACTCACTTGCCGGCACATGGTATTCGTTTGCGTCCTTTGATGTTGAAGGCAATTGGAACAAGTTGACAAAGAAGTTTTGCGAGAAGTTCTTTCCAATTAGCAAGGTTCAACATCTAAGGAGGCAAGTGATCACTTTCATGCAAGGAGAAGAGGAAGGGATAGACCAAGCCTGGGATAGGTTTAATGGATTAATCGAACAAGGACCAAAACTTGGCTTCACTGGTGACGTACTCTTGCATACATTTTTCTTTTCCCTAACCCCTAGTTGCATGCAACACGTCAAAATGTGTGCAGGTGGGGATCTCATGGAGAAAACACTCACGGAAGCCGCCCAACTTATACAAAAAGTTAGTAAAGTGGCTGCCATGCGAAGAGATTGGGAAACAAGACTTGCAGAAGAGCCAGAATATAATTGGAGGAAGAAGTGTGCTGAATTTTCTAAAGAGGCAACCCCGGAAGTCACGAAAGAGGAACCAATCATGGAAAAGCTTGAAGGAGAACACATCAAGTCAAGAACTACCCCAAGCGTCGACTTCGCCACACCAAATGAGACGAACAAGAGAAGCATGTCAAGCGCGAAGCCACTAAGGGAGTTCGAACCAATGGATTGGGTTCCTATTGATTACGGAGAAGTATTTGACAAGAGAAGACCGTTCCCTAATCAAAGGGGAATGGCGAGAGCATTGGAAGTGGATTTCCCACCGGAGAAGAAAGCGGAAGAATCAAACGATCTTGAAACCATCGGTGAGATCTTTCAAAAGCTCTTTGGAGACGACATAGTGGATCCGGAACACATAGCCGAGGTGAAGAGAATCATGGGGATCAAGCCCGAAGCATCACCATACGCTCGCCTCGCCGAAGTCTATGCGATAGGATCCGAAGAAGAAGAGAATATGACACCACGCTTGAGTTGCGAGATCAACAGAGTTCAATGCAAGGCTTTATGCGACATCGGAGCCCAAGTAAGTGTTCTATCTTCTAAAATTTATGATAAAGTTCAATACCACAACCTAGACTTAGCTCCAACATCAATGAAATTAATTATGGGAGATGGTAGAACTATTAAACCTCTAGGTATTGCTTGCAACATTAAAGTAAAAATCTCAAGAAACTATATACCAACCGATTTCTTTGTTATTGATGCTTACCATAGTAATCATGATCACATAATCTTAGGTAGGCCTTTTCTTAAGTTGGTTGATGCCGTGTTAGATGCCGGAGAAGGCAAAGTAACAATGAACCTTAATGGAACAAAGTACACATATAACTTTCTTCGTGCTTCTAAACACCTTACACCCTTTCCTCCCGAAGATGAAGTAGAAGAGATAGATAGCCTTTGTTTTGTTGAAACCCTTAGAGACCCCCTGCAAAGATCAATGGAAAATCAAATTAGTGATCAACCAGATGAAGAACTAGAAGAAGCAACAAAAGGCTTAGAGCCACATGATGGAAGCGTGGAGGAAGGAAAATTCGAAGACATAGGAGAAATTAAACCCGAGGAGCCACAAGCGCCCGAGGTAGACCTTAAACCTTTGCCCAAAGGATTAAAGTATGAATTTTTGGGCCCCGACAAGACCTATCCAGTCATCGTGAGCGACGAGTTGAGTCCCGAAGAAAATGAGGCATTTCTGATTTTATTGAAAAAACATAGGAAGGTGATTGGATATTCGATTAATGATCTCAAAGGTATTAGCCCAGCCATTTGCACTCATCGTATACCAATGGAAGACCAATGTAAGCCCGTAGTGGACCACCAAAGGAGGCTAACCCATGCTATGTGAGAGGTAGTAAAGAAAGAGGTCATCAAGTTACTTGATGCCGGAATCATCTACCCGGTTCCGCATAGCGAATGGGTGAGCCCGAGACATTGTGTACCAAAGAAAGGAGGTTTGACTGTGGTGATGAATGAGAAGAACGAATTGATACCGCAAAGAACCATGACCGGGTGGCGGATGTGTATCGATTATCGTAAGCTTAACAAAGCGACGAAGAAAGATCACTTCCCCCTACCGTTCATTGACGAGATACTCGAGAGGTTAGCAAACCACGCTTATTTTTTCTTTCTCGATGGGTACTCGGGGTTCATGCAAATTCCCATTCACCCGGACGATCAACACACGACAACGTTTACGTGCCCTTACAGAACATTTGCATATAGAAGGATGCCCTTCGGTCAATGCAACGCTCCAGCCTCTTTTCAACGTTGCATGGTGGCCGTATTTTCGGAATTCATCGAAGAAATCGTCGAGGTGTTCATGGACGATTTTTCCGTTTATGGGAAGAGGTTCATGAATTGCTTGGCAAACTTGGAAAAGGTCCTCACGAGGTGTGCGGAGGTAGACTTGGTATTAAATTGGAAAAAGTGCCACTTCATGGTTAGACAAGGCATAGTGCTCGGACATGTTATATCATAGAGAGGAATTGAAGTGGACAAGGCTAAGGTAGAGACGGTTGAGCAACTCCCACCTCCTACAGATGTTAAGTCCTTAAGGAGCTTTCTAGGCCATGCCGGATTCTATAGAAGATTTATTAAGGACTTCTCAAAGATCACGAAGCCTTTAACACATCTCCTTCAAAAGGATGTGGCTTTCGACTTTGATGAGAAGTGTCTAGCGGCATTCCGGACCTTGAAAAATGCATTGGTGAGTGCTCCCATCATCCAACCTCCGGATTGGAGCCAACCTTTCGAGATCATGTGTGACACAAGCGACTACGCCGTAGGCACGGTTTTGGGTCAAAGAAAGGAAGGTCGAGTTCACGCCGTTTACTATGCTAGTAAGACTCTTAGTGGGGCACAATTAAATTATGCCACTACGGAAAAACAGTTGCTAGTGGTGGTATTCGCTTTTGAAAAATTCAGATCTTACATCGTGAACTCGAAAGTCATTGTTTACACCGATCACGCAGCCATCAAGTATCTCTTGGCTAAGAA
This sequence comes from Cenchrus americanus, assembly GCA_947561735.1. Lineage (NCBI taxonomy): Eukaryota > Viridiplantae > Streptophyta > Magnoliopsida > Poales > Poaceae > Cenchrus > Cenchrus americanus. The sequence continues at coordinate 153,387,430 of OX387240.1, read as the reverse complement.
GGAAGCTAAACCACGCTTGATTCGTTGGATCCTTCTTCTCCAAGAATTTGATGTTGAAATTCGTGACAAAAAGGGGGTGGAAAATGTTGTGGCCGATCATTTGTCTAGGATAAATCGTGGACAAGATGATAAAGAGCCCATAGAAGATAAGATGAGAGATGACCACCTCTATAGAGTGCTTGATAAGGATACATGGATGATCGATATCATTCGAGCAATTCGAAAGATGCCCCTCGATCATCTTGATAAAAACTCTCAAAAGAAGATAATCTCCGAAAGTAGGAAATATTTTTGGGATGCACCATACCTCTTCAAACTTGGCAATGATGGAGTAATGATAAGATGTGTGCCAAGAGAGGAAAGGGTTGAGATTTTGAGAAAGTGTCACTCGGCGGAGTACGGTGGACACTATAGCCATTTTCGAACCCAAGCAAAAGTATGGTCGAGCGGATTCTTTTGGCCAGAGATGCATGAAGATACTAAAAGATATGTTGCATCATGCCCCGAATGCCAAAGAACCGGAAACATCTCTCAGAGAAATTCTATGCCTTTGAAATACAACTTACAAATCGACGTATTCGATGTATGGGGCATAGACTTCATGGGTCCTTTTAAAAACTCATTTGGATTCGAGTACATCCTTGTTATGGTTGATTATGTAGCCAAATGGGTAGAGTCTATACCATGTCGTAAAGCTTCCACGGAAGAGTCCATCACTATGATCAAGAACGTGATTTTCCCCGTTTCGATACACCGAGAATCTTGATAAGTGATGGAGGAACTCACTTCACCGGGAAGAATTTTAAAAAGTGCTTGTCCAAGTTGGGGATCGAACATAGGGTCTCAACGGCCTATCTCCCACAAACCAACGGACAAGCGGAAACGTGAAATAGGCAATTAAAAAGCATCCTCAACAAAACCATTGAGAAGGGAGGCAAAGATTGGTCAAAGAAATTGGACGGAGCTTTATGGGCTTACCGAACGGCGTTCAAGACACCAATAGGTATGACCCCTTATCAATTCGTCTATGGAAAAGCTTGCCACCTTCCGGTAGAGTTGGAACATAAAGCCTATTGGGCGATTAAAGAGATGAACCTTGATCTTGATGCCGCGGTGGTGAAACGAAGAATCCAAATAAGCGAGCTAGAGGAGTTGAGGTTGAAAGCATATGAAAACGCAAGCATATACAAGGAGAGAATCAAAAGGTGGCATGATAAAAGATTGAAGAAAAAAGAATTTAAAGAAGGAGATAAGGTCCTCCTCTACAATTCGAGGTTTAAAACCTTTGGAAAGGGGAAATTGCAAAGCAAATGGGACGGACCTTATGTTGTGCATTCGGTGTTCTCCAACAGAGCGGTAACCATTATGGATATAAACGGCGATCAATTCGTGGTGAATGGTCAGCGGCTTAAGGTTTACTATGAACTCGACATTGTGCCCCTTCGCCATGTTGATGTCTTCACCATGGAGGAAGAGCCCGAACGTCCCGCCTAGGACGAAAAACAAGGCACTAATTTCGTAAATAGTTTTTCTTTTAGTTTTCCGGAGTTTCTCGCGAAGATCTACCGGGCCAACTTTTTCCCATGGGCTAAGGAGGCGAAATAAGGGCGGTACGCGAAAACCGGACCGGCCCGCCCCCGAGACAGTGGGCCGGCCGGCCCAAGCCGACCGGCCCGGAGGGTTCCGGCGGCCGATGGCCCCGAATTTCGCCCCGAATTGCTTTTTTTGACTTCCTTGTTTGGTCAGAAAATTTTAAGGGAAGTGTAAAAAAGGAAAATAAGGTTCCCATGGCTTTTCTCTCAGGACTATTTATTTGGCCGAAATGGGAGCTCGAGGATCAAACCTTTCAAGCAATATTTTGCACCCTTGCAGCAGCCATTGTGCCCCTAAGGAGCTTAGAGTTGAAGCTAGAAGCCAAGGAGCCATCGATGGAGGAGGCGATGCGATGCGAGCTCAAGCTACCCTTCAAGAGGACCGCACGCATCCGTTGCGGAGGGTGTGTCCCGACCGGAGCTCTTGCATCTCGCAACCTCGTCGAAGGAGAAAGGTCCCTACGCCCGTTCGAAGGTTGGCACGCATCCAAGGCATGAAGCACAAAGACTACAAGGAGGATTCGCCAGAGCCTAAGGATTACGGGGGTAGCGACTACTCCGACGATCGGAGCCCGAGCTTGTGGGCGGCCACCGGAAGAGATGATAACGACCTCTACATTTGGGATGAGCAGCCCAAAGAGAGGACTCCCGAAGGCCCCAACGGCGACGGTAACGATGGCAACGAGAGCGGCAACGACAATGGAGGTGGCGACGATGGCGGCGACGACGGTGGAGACAATGGGGATGAAGACCCCTTCGGATTGCATCCGATGTGTTGTCGAACTTGCCGTCAATCCATCAGGGATCTCTACACGTCGGTCGATGAATGTCTCCAAGCCATGGAAGCGATGAAGCAGCATATGGTGGATTTGGAGCACGTAGTTGGAGACAACTACAAGTTATTTAATAGTAACGTGCGCAAACTTTTTGGTATGGTTGGAAACATGAGAACCAAGTGGTGCAATACTTGCTTGAAGTGCCACTAGGTCTAGTTTTCCCCTTAGAAATTTTGTAAGATACGACGAGGACGTCGTATGTTTTAAGCGTGGGGGAGAGCTAGCTCACTAGCCTTAGCTTTTGAACTTCAAGTTTAGGTTCGGTTTAATCTTCGTGTGTGAGTCTTAGTGTTTTAATGAGTCTTTAGTTTTTGAGTGTGTTTTAAATTTTTTTGCAAGTGTCTTAAATTAGTGTTGAGTCAAAGAAGATCAAATAAAAAGAGTCTATATATATATCATTGTGTTTTATGTATTGCTTATCTTTATTCACTTGTTTATTTAATCTTTGATTCTTGATATATGAACATAAGTGTGTGGTTTGAATAATGTTTACCGTGGTGCTTAGTGGAATTGCTACTACTTAAAGTACCCATACCACACTTCGATCTTGAGCTTCACATGTTAGTTGTGCTATGTTCAATGCTAAAAGTTGGAGGATTTCAGTTCTGAAAATTATCTTAAAACCCTTGTAATAAAGGTTAGCAAAACCTCTTTTTCCAAGACGAGAGTAAGAAAAAAATCCTATACAAAGCCAATTTATTTTTTGCTCCACCATAAGTGTGTTTAGCACGATGAGTTGGGCTAGGATCCTTCTCTCTTAGGAGTTTTAATTTCGAGAAATGATCATGTTCTTGTACTTATCTTTTATTGCTAGCCTCGTCATATATTCGGTAACGAGACTTTCACCTTGGAAGTCTCGTACGTCGCCAAATTCCATACCCAACCCTATACATCTCTTTTGTACATCGCATTCCTTGAACACAACCTACTTTCAAAAGTTTCGTCTCGTCTCTAGCATGATTTAATTAAAATTTCAGATTGTACACATGCGAGAAAGAGAGGAGTTGAGAGCTTTGAAAAGTTGTCAAGAGAGAGAGAAAAATAAAGAGAAAAGTATGAGTATGGAAAAGAAAGAAAGAAAGAAAGAAATATGAGAATGAAAGAATAAAAAAAGAAAAAAAAGGAAAAGAGAAAGGTGAGGTAGCAATAAAGATATGAGAGGGATGTATCAAGTGAAAGAAAAGAAAAATAAAGTGTAAGGAAGGATGTCACATTGTTGAGAGACGAAACTTTCACTCTTTTTCCAACCATGTGCAATCTGACAACGAGGACGTCATCGGTGCCTTGTAGTGACGATTTTCTTTTGCCCTTGCACATGTCCACCATACTAAATCTTCTCATCCTTGATATCCCTACATATGGTTAATTCTCATGATCATTGGCTTTGAAAGGTAGACAACCATTAGAGGAAGTTCTTAGTTTGACAATACTTGTGTTGATTGCACTAGCCCTACCTATAGCTCCACTTAACATGTTATATGAGAGACTTATGGGAAGTGAGAGTTTTATAAAATTGGTTTAGGATAGCGACCTCATATGAGTGACTTGCGAGAGCTTGGAGAAAGGTTTTTGTCTAATACTTGTTGCAGGAATTTTGTTTTTAAAATCATAAAAACCTTCCGATGGAAGCAAAGAAGTAAGTATGGCTGAATTTGGAGACTTTGAGTGAAGAGTTTGAGTTGTGGGGTAAATATTGACGTGGTAAAGATTCTAAACGCCCATGTTTATGTTTGATGATCATTACTTTGTGTTTATGTATTAAAGATGAAGGGATTGACTAACTTGTGAAGAAGGATAAGTGGTATATGATTACAACACCTTGGACGAAGTTCTTTTACGAGTACTTGCTCGAGGACGAGCAAGAGCTAAGCGTGGGGGAGATGTTGACGGTGTATTTTGGTGCACCTAGCATGTTCATTACACTTTGGTTTGGATTTGATTATGGAACTAACCCGCCACTAGGCACACTAATCATATAACAAGTTCATCTTTGTGCATGTATTTGGAAGTGTTGTGTTTATGTAGGAAAACATGGACATAAAGGACGGATTCGCAATAAGTTCAAAGGAGCATTTATGGAGTCTTGTTCGTGTTCATGAGCTTGATGAAATCACTTCCAATGGTGGCAAGGACCGAAGTGCTACAAGGAACACTCCCGGGGATTGAAGCGTAAAAGACCGAACTTCATGCAAGGAGAACCTCCATCTTGGACGCGAGGATAACATCGTCAAAATCATGCAAGTGGAGAGGGAAAAGTACATAAATGCATGAGGACCCACGGGAGCGAAAGGGGCGACCAAACCGGGGTGGGCCTGGGCCGGTCGGCCCCGGCCCAGGCCGGCCGGCCCAGCCCAGTTCTGGCGCCGGTTCGGTCCCGTTTTCCTTGCACCCGAAGGATCTTCAACCCGAAAAGCCCTGAGGCGCCACCAACACCAGAGTGGAGAGCCATTCGCACCAGAGGCCATCCACAAGCTAGAGAGAGAGGAGGAGGATCTCCGGAGGGAGATCAACCACCTCGAAGGAAGCACCCTCTCGTGGAGAAGAAGGAAGACACCGTCGGAAGGGAAACCATGATCAACGGTGCCATGATCAGCACCTTGATGGGGTAATCTTCTCATTCGTCCATGGGTTGTAATCGATCTTGAGATGTAATCGCACTTTATTGGATTATCTGTCTATCATCTTGTGTTGAATATACTTTAATGCTTAAGGTTATCTACCATGCCGTAAAGGGAGTAGAGCTCCAATGCTTCCTTGGATCCATTCAATACGTCGTGTCCATCATAGGTCTAGTCATGAATACCTTCGTGTAGTGACAGTACGAGAGGAGGGAAAGGGCGAAACCGTGGTCACAACACCGATAGATTAGATTGGTTTTCATGTTTTTAAGCGATTGCATGCTCTAGTATCGTAGACCCATGGGCGAGTGTCTTCTACCTTGATCGTTAATCGTGCTCTCTAGTGTAGTTTAGTTGTTTTCTAGCATAATAATAGTTAGGGTTTTAGTAGATAGTGTGTCGTTGTTGATCGAACGCTTGTAATCCCCTTGCTCCGCGGATTGACAAGAACCTTGGGAATCTCGTGGTGAAATAGGTGTGGGGTCCGTACGCTTGCGGATCGTAGAGGGATACGTCTTTTATCCGTCAACACCGGTGCAGCCCTGGACAGGCAGCGTTTTGGGTTTCGTACTCGTACGAGTGCGAGGGTTGTTTACGGAGGTCGTGGTTACGGTGGTTGGGGCTGGAGAGTTTGCGGGTGGTCGGGTTGCTAGGCGTTCTCCCCCTCGAGTTCACTACGGGGATGGGAGCAGTAGTAGATTTGAGAAGGAGATGAGGGACGGTCCATAGGTTCTCTTTCGTGGTTTTGGTCCTCCTCCAAGCGAGAGAGGGGTGGTTCCCTCGGGGTGGTTACCGTGGTGGTGTTCGTGGAGGTAGCTTTGGTAGGAGAGATGCTTTGGTTGGTGCTAACCCCACTTTCGAGCAAATGTCTCGACACCGGTTTTACTCTTTTGGTACTAACCCCGGTCTTTGAGTCGTTTGTTCGCTCATGTGCTCGTTTTTGAATTTCGGGTGGGAGACTTGAAGAACATTTCGTTGATTGACTCCGGTTGCTCGAGGCATATGACCGGAGACAGGGGGTGTTTCTCAAGTCTCGTCCCGTGGTGACAAAGAGGTACATCACTTTTGGGGACAATGGGCGTGGGCGTGTGCTTTCGGGGAGGTGAGATCAAAGTGAGTGACAAGATCACTCGAGGCGTGTTGCTCTTGTTCAATCGCCGGGGTACAATTTGCTTTCTGTGTTCCAGTTGTTGGATGAGGGTTTTGAGGTGTTGTTTCGGCCAGGTGGTTCTCGGATCTTGGACTCTCGAGGGGACCTTGTCTGTATGGTCGTCCCCGAGGGTCAGGTGTTTCGTGCTGATTTTTCTCAGTCTTCGGGTGTGGAGCATTGTTTCTTGGCTGGTTCTTCGAGTGAGTTGTGGAAGTGGCATAGGAAGTTGGGTCACTTGAGCTTTGACCTTTTGTCTGGCTTGAGTAAGCTCAATTTGGTCCGAGGATTGCCACGGTTGAGGCTTGAGAAAGAGTTGGTTTGTGCTCCGTGTAGGCATGCCAAGATGGTAGCCTCTTCTCCCCTGCCTCTCACCGGTGTGATGATAGAGCGTCCATGCGAGCTGCTCCATATGGACCTTGTTGGCCCAGCTCGTGTGCGATCTACGGGTGGGAAGTGGTATGTCCTTTTTGTGGTGGACGACTATTCTCGGTATGCGTGGGTGTTCTTTCTCGAGGATAAGGGGGAGACGTTTGGTTTTGTTCGAGATCTAGTCTTGAGGTTGTGGAACGAGAGGCACGGAGATGCCATATGAGCTATCCACAGTGATAATGGCTCGGAATTCAGAAACTCTCGTTTTGAAACCTTTTGCCATGACTTGGGTCTTGAGCACCAGTTTTCGAGTCCGTATACGCCTCCCCAGAATGGTGTTGTGGAAAGGAAGAATAGGACCTTGTGTGAGATGGCTCGGACGATGCTTGATGAGCATAGGACTCCGAGGAGGTATTGGGCTGAGGCGGTGAATACCGCAAACAGGATCTACCTCAGAGTGCACAAGAAGAAAACATGCTATGAGTTGATGCATGGTCGCACACCCAAGACTTGCGAGGAGGAAGAGCATGAACATGGAGAGGATGAAGATGGCGGTGTGGTGCCCCCGGCTGAACATGTACCCACTACTTCGACTATGGTGATGGACGGACCCTCCGCTACACCTACGACGACAAATCAAGAACGAGGAGAAGGCGATGTTGAGGGGGAGGTAGCATCGAGTCGAGAACCTCCCCGGCCGAGTACAAGTGGATCACCCGGCTTCGAGGATCATCGGCGACATGAATGAACGCACTACACGGTCGAGGGTTCGAAACAATTCTCATTTCGCTCATGCTGCATTTGTTGCCACTTCTGAGCCCAAAGACATTGGACACGCAATACCTGATCACAATTGGGTTAATTCGATGCATGAGGAGTTGGAGAACTTTGAGAGGAATCAGGTTTGGGAGTTGGTTGACCCCCCAGGGTGTAAGCCAATTGGTACAAAGTGGGTGTGGAAGAACAAAGAGGGCGAGAAAGGTGAGGTTGTGAGGAACAAGTCGAGGCTTGTTGCTCAAGGGTTCAGTCAGAAGGAGGGGATTGACTACGAGGAGACCTTTGCTCCCGTAGCCTGTTTGGAGGCGATTAGGATCCTTCTAGCCTTTTCCGTGGCTAAAGGGTTCAAGTTGCACCAAATGGATGTGAAGAGTGCTTTTCTGAATGGTGTGTTGGAGGAAGAAGTGTATGTGAGGCAACCTCCGGGGTTTGAGAGTGAGAAGTACCCCCACCGGTGTACAAGTTGAGGAAGGCGTTGTATGGGTTGAAGCGGGCGCCTAGAGCTTGGTATGGTAGGTTGAGGGGGGTCTTGTTTGAGAGAGGTTTTGAGATGGGGAAGGTCGATCGACCTTGTTTTTGGCGAGGGCGAGCAGAGATATTCGATTGTGCGGGTGTATGTGGATGATATTGTCTTTGGTGGCTCGTCTAACTCTCTTGTTCCAAGGTTTATAGAGGATATGAGCGGGGAATTTGAGATGAGCATGATGGGCGAGTTGCGGTTCTTCCTTGGGATACAAATCAAACAATCAAAGGAAGGAACATTTGTGCACCAGGCTAAGTACACCAAGGACATTGTGCGTAAGTTCAAGATGGAGGACTCCAAGGCTATGACGACGCCGATGAGTATGACTACAGCACTTGATGCGGACGAGGAAGGTGAACACGTGGACCAGAAGGAGTACCGGAGCATGATCGGGTCACTCCTCTACTTGACGGCGACGAGGTCGGACATACAGTTCTCGGTGTGTCTGTGCGCTCGTTTTCAAGCGTCTCCGAGGACTTCGCGTCGGCAAGCGGTGAAGCGAATATTAAGGTACTTGCGTCACACTCCCGACTTCGGCCTTTGGTACTCCGCGTCCTCTTCTTTGGCGCTTCATGGATTTCAGACGCGGATTTTGCCGGGTGTCGGTTGGATAGGAAGTCCACTTTTGGAACTTGCCAGTCTTTGGGTTCTTCTTTGGTGTCTTGGTCTTCCAGCAAACAGTCGAGTGTTGCTCAATCCACTACTGAGGCCGAGTATGTTGCCGCTGCTAGTTGTTGCTCTCAGCTCCTTTGGTTTTCATACACAATGACTGACTTTGGTGAGGAGTCTACCCATGTCCCACTTCAATGTGATAGCACCAGTGCCATAAGCGTTGCAAAGAACCCAGTGCTCCATTTTCTGAGATTCAACGTAGAGAAAGGAAAGATAGCTTTCATCCATGTACCCACACATGACGAACTAGCCGATATTTTCACCAAACCCCTAGATCAAGCAACTTTCACTCGTTTGCGGGGGGAACTTGGTGTGTGTTTGATTTCTTGAGTTGGGTGTGTGGGAGCTCCTTTGTAGCATATGTATAGTTTCCTCTGTGCATTTCTTGCATTTGGCATGGCATATGTAACTTGATTTATAGGCATCCTTGTATCTTAGATTGCATGCATTTTGTATCATATGCATTGGATAGGAAAAGCTTCTCCTATATACATTGTTCACCATGGAATGCTATTTATGTCTTTGTGAGCCTGTTTGGTATGCTATGGTTAGTTTGGCTTAGCTCTTGATGATCTTGATGAATAATCCATGGTTGATAGCTATGTTTTTGAAAATGTCACATGTATGCGCTCTCATGTGTAAATGCCTTTACATGATCTTGACATGTTTTAGTAGCTTTGCTATGCTTCATTTTTGGTTGGATAGCTAGTTTATTGATCATATGGGGCCAAAGGCTCATTTGCCATCATGAATGCTTAGCCCTCTTGCTTCATCTTGTGGAGGGGCATAAGTTCCTTTTTGTCGCAAAAACATTTCATGTACCACTTCCAAATCTGAAAATGAAATGAAAAATGCTTGGAAAATATGCTCCCATGTCATATGTGCTGATTTTAATTTGCTTTGGGTGCTAAACCGTTGCATGATGCCTACCAATGAGAAGTCTCATACATAGAAGTAGGCACATGGCTCGGTGGCTTTGACATGACATGAGGTGCTTGTGGGTGTTTGTGATGGTCTTATGATTAGAATGGCTGTCCTAGCATGAAGTTTGTGTGGCTTTGCCATTTTGATGTGTTTTGATCATGTTTAGGACTTTGCTCATGAGAGGCAAGTTTTTCGCAAAATTGCCCAAATCCATATTAGCTTCGTCCAATGGTTGTGAAACTTGGTGATCATGTAGTTGAGATCGATACGAAGCCGTAGAGTATCTAACTTGCTCATTTGGACATGTGTAGCATTCTTTGTTGAATTTTGTCTATTTGAGAAGCTCTAGGTTGAAAATTTTGCATTTTTGGCTTGATTCATGCATTGCCAACAAGGGGGAGAAGTTTGAGCCTGAAAAGGCTTCTTTGGACGCTTTTAGAAGGTTTTGAGGTGGTTTCGAGCCATTTACGGGCTCTCGTTGTGCACCGGTCGACCGGTGAGGAGCACCGGTCTAACCGGTGTGAGTGCTGATCCCGTGCACATCTTAGGCACCGGTCGACCGGTGGTGATGACCGGTCCGACCGGTGTCGGTCGAAGTTGATGCGACTGCCCGTTTTCGTTGGTTTGCATGCATTCATCCAAGGGGAGGTGCATTGGTTCAGGGGGAGATTGCATGTGCGCAGGGGGAGCTCTTTGTGGTTGTTCGAGCTTTGTTTCAGTGATTTGCGCTCTTTGCTTGATCTTGGTTTTTGTCTCGGATGTGTCGAGCTGTTGCCCTTCCCTAAGGGGTCCGAGACTTGTCTTCTTCAAGTGATCTTGCTCTTTGCCTTTGTTTGGCTTTCGATCGCTTGTTGGGATTTCTTTTTGTTCGTTTCTTTTCTTTTTCTTTTCTCTCTTGTTACTTTCGTGCGGGTGTTGTCAATGCACTCATCAAGTGGGAGATTGAGGACCATGTCTGGTTCGAGGACCTGTGGATGGTCGCTTCCTTGTGTGATGAGTGATTGACAACATTGTGTGGACTGATTCTTGGCTAAGTATTGCAGGTGCAGGTTGCGGCTTAACCGGTGTTGGTGCGGGTGAAGAACAAGCGCGAAAGGTCGTCGCCGGTGAGGCCTCCAGGTGTGGAGAAGACAAGTAGGCTTCGTTCGAGGGACCCGGTGGCCAGCGGGGTCAAGTGCGGGCCGCATGGTGGCATGAACGACAAGATGATGTCATGGACGGTTTCTTGGTTGAGCCTCAAAACCAAGGTCGAGCCGGGACTACGTGGGAGCCAAGTCATGAGTGGAGATTGGCGGAGGCTACACCGAGTTCGCGGGGTTTCCGGTGGTTCACCAGAAAACCATTGGGTTCCTTGGTTGATCCACAAACCAAGATCGAAGAACCGAAGACGGTCTTTGCGGTTGTGCCGGACCGATCCGACCGGTGGGTACCGGTCGGACCGGTGGGGAGCACCGGTCCGACCGGTGTGCGACGACGCGGTCCGGAGACTTCGAAGCGGAGGACACGCGTCGGGATCGCATGGCTTGCGTCTAGGCTACGCGGGGTGCGGTTGCGGGCATCCGTACGATGGTGAAGACATGAAGACTTCCAAATCCGCCCTTGAGGGGCTTGTATCCCTAGTTATTAGGAAAGGGCATTTTAGACTTTCGGTTGCCTCTATATAACCCAAGAGGTGAGAGGATGGCAGCCAACTCTTGGAACCCTAGCTCATTTGTTTTCCTTTTTTCCTTCCTATTTTCCTTAGGATTTCCATAGGACTAGCTTGAGAGCTTCATGGTGAGATCTTGTGAGAGGGTTGGATGATCGGGCGGCAAGCTAGACCTTGTATGAACCTTTTTTGCATGTATAGATGATTCGGCGTGGTTCCTCAAGGTTTGGATGTGTTGTTCCCGGTTGTTCTTGGTGGTGATTTTCGGAGCCCTTTCTTGGTGATTTCTTTGGGTTGTCCTCGGGACCTTTCTCTTGGGGATTTGATGGGGGAAATCTGTGTGAACCCTTCGTGGTTCTTTGGGCTGTGATTCCCCTCCCAAATCTGTGAGTAAAGGGGCTCGATTTTGGGGTATTCCAAGTTCTAGGGTTAGAAGTGTTCTTGGCGGGATTTCCTTGATTCCTCCTTTTTGGACGAGTTTTGGTGGGATTAAACTTGGCTATGGACTCCTCATGAGGTGTTCCTAATATCCCAAAAGTCTTGTTCAAGTTCGTGGAGCGATTCGGGAGATCGAGGTTTGGATTTGGGGGAGTTGACCCCGCGGGTCGTTGTTCATCCCGAGTCGCCCATGCTACACCGGCCCGACCGGTGCTCTTGACCGGTCTCGACCGGGCAACCCTCGGTGGGTTTTTGCTCGAGTGAACGTCCGGGTGTGTTCGTTGTTGTCCGTGTTGCTGCTCGTTTTGAGTTTGGGTCGGTTGGGTGGTCGGTTGGCTCGTTTGGTGCTTTGGGGGCTTTCGGGCCGTGGACCGGTCTAACCGGTGTGTCTCACCGGTCTGACCGGTGTGGAGCCACTTAGTGAAAGTTGCTCAGTTTCACCGGCAGGGGACCGGCTCGACCGGTGGTGCTCACCGGTCTGACCGGTGTTGGTCTGTAGACTCGAGGATTGGTGTTCCGCTGCGCTCTCGGGTCGGAAGGTGGTGTGTTGGTTCCTAGGTCAAGTGGCACTCTAGTGGCTACGTGGGCTTGGCCAACTTGGGTAGTGAGTCGGAGACGTGTGTTGGAAGCCGCGTTCATCTTGTTGGAGTTTTCATCTCCTTCGAGAAGAATTTGTATCGGCTCCCATTCACTCCCCCCTCTCTGGTTCGCCGTATCGGTCCTTCACTAGGCCATCTCCTAGACGACTTCGAGGACTCGCGGCGGCCGTCGTCGCCCTATCCTAGGTTTCGCCGAGTTCCTGTGGATGGATGGATGTGGCGGCTGGCGGAGGCAGAGACAATTTATAGACAAGCACCTAGGGAAAAAGGGAGAGCGAACCGGGCCCGGAGTGGGCTGGGCCGGTCGGCCCGTGCCGGCCGGCTCGGAGCCCATTTCGGCCCGGTTCGGCCCCGGTTTGCTCCCCGGTTGCTTCTCGCGAGATCCCTTATTTGTGTGCACTTGCATGTGGGCCTTTGACGTCGTTTCCTTCGCGGTTTAGGCTTGAATCCTTGCCATGCAATCTTCGCTGTTTTCTGGTTGAGTCCCTGAAGAATTGCACGTTGACGCTTCGGTCCTCGGGTCATTTGGAGTCATGTTCATCGCGTGTCTTGACTTGTGACGGGCTTCATGATCTTCTCTTGAAGTGCTTGGTGAACTTATCCCAAAAGTCTCCTCTTTAACGTTAATTTCCCGCGTAAACAACAAACTCCAAAATTGACATGCAAGTGTGAACTTGTTACATCTTTAGTATGCCTAGTGGCGGGTTAGTTGCAAATCATAATCGAAACCAATATATAACAAGTACTCTAGGTTGACGGAAATTCACCGTCAACATCTCCCCCATGCTTAAACCTTGCTCGTCCTCGAGTAAATTTTCAATGGATATTGGCATTGCCTTTCATTGTTCATACCCTGCACTTGATCACACATAAGAAAGCATAATGCTCTCCAAGATTTGTTAATTCCATAATGTAACTAGCTTTCATCTCTATGGAGGGTAGATATAATTTAAGCTCTTTCCACAAGTAATCAATCATGCTCCACAAAATTCGAATAGGTCTTAGAAACTTTTGAAGTGAAGAATGAGGTGAATAAAAGAGCTAAACCAAGTACAAAAATTTAAACCTTCTTGCATCTTGCTCATGAACTCTCATCTCGCAACACTCTCAAGCCTACTTGATCTATATCCTACCTCCCTCTCATGTTTGTAGGTGGAAGGGTTTTATTTGGAGCTCATAGGAAAGTTTTTATCCTACCAAGATGCTAAAGTTGAGACTATTATCAAAACAAGGCAAGCTTCTCATGGACTTATCATGACTCGTCAAAAAGGTCATTGGAAAAATAATGTTCACAAGAAGGGGGAAGAGAAAGAACTCACACTTTTAGATAGGTGGACATGTGCAAATGGCAAAGAATGATCCCGAGGCCCCAACGAAGTCCTTGTTATCGGATTACACATGGTTGGAAAAATGAGTATGGGTCTTGATCTTGAAGTCCTTGGAAAATCCTTAAGCAACTAGAGAACCGGGGGAGATTATTATTACTCTATTTTTTCCTTTTTCTTTTTCTTATTTTCCTCCTTTTTTCCTTCTTTTTTCTTTTTGACATGTGAGGTACTTTGATTTTATTTGTTTTGTCCTCTTATCTTATTGATTTTTTAAATTTCTTTTATTGCTAGCCTCGTCATGCATATCTCCATCTTTCATCTTTTATCTCCCCTAGAACTCTAATTTGCATAGTACCTACCTCCCCCCCATGCTTAGACGTTTGCTCGTCCCCGAGCAAAGAGGAAGTGGTGTTAAGGTAGGTACCGGATGTCTTGATGAGAGGGAACTTGAATCATCCCTTTGAAGCACCTTTTTGTGACGTGTCGTCTCCATACTCAAGTGATAGGTAGGTAGGTCAAGGAGGTTAACACAAAAGATGATGTTGGTTTAAAGGGTGGATATCCGGCGAGATTTGCAAAGCTTCCGATGTGGGAGCTCACAATGCACGAATAGAATAGGCTAGCAAAAGATAAGTTATGCAAAAAATGGAATGACCAGCTTCTTAGTCACGAGCCAAAGAATCGAGCCTTGAATCAATTCACCCAAAAATAACTCTTGTAATTTATGGTTGCACTCAATATATAAGGCTTTGGATAGCTAGAGCAAAATGCAAGAGGTATTAATGACAAGGTTACCATGACTTTTTAAAAGCAAAAAGTAATATGTTCTTCGACCCATCCAAAGTTGGGAGCATAAAATAAACCATGGGTCTTTATTTTTATCATGACCTCCACAAAAGATTAAGTTAGCATTTAATTAATTTCAGATTTGTATTAGAGGGCAATAGCTTAATCATGCATAAATAAGCACAAAGTTTAAACAAAGTGGCAATGGTCATCTTATATCAACGAGCAAGATCAAGCCAAAATTATTTCATCATGGTGAGCACAAGGTGATGACAATAAATAAAAACTAAAACTAGGTTGTACTCCTAGAAGCCATTTTATTTAATGAGAGACATACAAAAGTTGCATATAAGGTTTTTGAAGGCATATACATATATACAAGCATTTAGAAAGACAAGGACAAAGAGAGGGTTGAGGAATTGTTACCGTCCTTTGATGCTTGTGATGTAGCGTGCCCTCCCCCATGCTTAAACATCGTGCCTAGCATGGAAGAAGGAAGATCGGCATCCGTAGCAACCGTGATCCTTGAACTCCAAGCGGTCTTCTTTCGTCCACCAAGTCTTCCCCCATGCTTAGCATGTTACTAGGCACGGAAGATGATGAACCATCTTAAAATTCTTGAAGTCCCAGCGCCATGCGTGGAGATCATCATCACATTGTTGACTTTGTTTATCCTTCAATGTCCGCCCTTTGCCACAAGCCTTGCTCCCAAATGTTTCTCATCTCATCTTCTCCTCCTTCCATGTTGTCCCTTACCGCTGGTTCATATTCTATGAGTTTTTCTTCTAATTCTAGAACTGAGTATGTACTGAACCATCACTACATTGCAAAGTGCTTGAAATTATCTTTCCAATGAGTGGTCATTTATCCCGATCGGACTCCGAACAAGAGGGTTACGCCCTTTTTAGTTTGTTGGTGCAAGCTGTCCCAGACTGATTTCAAAATGTGTGACGCCCAAAGATATGGTTGTAACTTCTTGCACAGTTCTCCTAAAATGTTGATTCTTGATGCATTGTAAAGTAGATTTAATGGAGCACTTGAATATCCAATTTTTCCATTTTTGTACATCTCTGAACATGTGCTTAATCTTGATGAAAACAGCAGTGCTCCCTTTGGGATTTTGGAGGTGTTGATGATCTTGATTTCAGCTTTTATCACGAACTCATGGGAGAGATTCACCATGCCTGCAAAATAACTATAAAGCACAAAGTACCCCTGAGGTGACGGTCGGGAATACTTACCCTATGCCAACAAACCATGACATCCCTACGATCTTCACTTGTGGCATAGTTAATCTAGCGAAAATACTAATGGGTGTATGTGAGTGCAAGTGTGTATGCAAATGAGAGGATGTTATAAAAACAAAACAATGTTTATGCCATATTCTAAGCTCCATGCTTACAAAGTGGATGCCAAACTTCTCCCTCGCCATAAAGATTTATTAACCATGGTCAAAACACCATGCTTATCCCAAGATTAACAACTCTTCATAGTGTAAGATAAGTAGGGTGCATTGCAAAGTTTATAAACAATCCAATGCAATATGATAGCAAGGTATATAAAACTGAATGTTGTTGGTCTCTAATCATGTTTAAACACCATGTTTACACAAGATTACAAAAATAAAAATGCCCATATCGTCATATGAAGCATTAACATAGGTACGAAAGCATTCATCATAAAGTTTCACAAAAGGTCCCAAGGTAACATAAAGTTGATAATGATAAAGAGATGGATGCAAAATGAAAATGCAAGATGTTAGCACAAGCAAACATTAGCAAGGTTTTAAAGACACTTTTGATGAGGTCTATAAGGGAGTAACCCATCGAAAAGAATCAATCAATCAAACTAACAAGGTTTAAGAGTAGGTTTTAGGTATCCTATATTTTTGGCTCAAACAAGGATTTTGAAGAGAGGAAGTAGTGTAGAAATTCTAACTAAGGTGGCGCTACGAGTCATTTAATGAAAAACTAACCTATGGTTTTAGGATGGCTAAAAGTGTGAATGGTTTTCCTAAGGATTTTATGGGGAAGCTAGTCAGAGTTTTTAATTAGAAAAGAGGAAAGGGATAGACTTGTTCAACCCCGAGGGTGAGAGCCCTCGGTCAACTCAAAAAATCCTACCTCTATAGGCTATGGTTTTTGGTGGGGGTTATAGGAAGGCTTAGGTTGGTTGGACAAAAAGTTAGATTAATACAACATGCAATGCAATAAAACATGGATGAACAAAACAACATGATATGGAGGTTGTCTAAAGAAAAAACAAAAGTTATCCTAAATTAACTAGCCACAAGTTTAGAATCAAAGGATGGTGCCAACTTCATATATCTCTCTAAAAAGACACAAAAGAAAAAGACTCTAAACTCTAATAGGCACACAAAAAGGTCTACAAGTTTTCCAAGATCAAATAACAAAGTGCTCCCTCAATAGCAATTAGAACATACAACATGGTATTGTGGTTTTTATTAGAGCAATGGTACAATGTTACTTGATGGTTCGATTAAAGAGCACAATGTAGATGGTCATGTATATATATAATAAAAACCTGGTTGCCTCCCGCAAAGCGCTTCATTTAAAGTCAGAGAGCTCGACTTTCTCACATACCTTCTTATTGTTGCGGAGCCATGATCCTTCATGCAAGATTTGAAGGTGTTCATGCAGCCTTGATCCACTCTCCATGCTTGACACGATCTCTTATGCTCGATGAGAGGCTTGCCCAATCGTCTTCTTGCATCATCATCATCACCTTCTCCATTACACTTTATCGCTGCTTCTTCTTTCACGAATTTTCCTCTCTGTCCAGGTCGTACGATGTAAAGAACAATAGCTTCCATGCGTGGTGCATGAAATTGTCTTTCCATCAAGTATTTATTCACCCCCAACGGACTCCGATCGAGTGAGTTATGCCCGTTCTACTCCGGCGCAGCAATCTGTCCAAAGCTGATTTCAGACTGCACATCGCTCAATGTTTTTGCCATATCTCCTTGTACGGGTCTTCAAATTCATCGATCTTGGATGCGTTGGAACCGGCACTTGATGGAGCTTCTGATTTTCAACTTTTTCTTCCTTGAATATGTCTGAACAGGTCCTAAAAATTGATGAAAACAGCGACGTCCATTTTTGAGGTTCGGTGTGACGGTGATGCACGGGTTTGCAATTCCTTTGGGTTTTATTCTCTCCTCTTAATTTATGTTTAATGCCCTGCATGGTTAGTGAAACTTGGGATTTCTCCCACAATTTGCTCTTTTAAGGTCACTAGCTTGACCGAGCACAAAGCAAGTCCAAGATTTACAAATCATATTGCAAACAAGCGCATCCATAACCACAATTTATGACAAAGTAAGTTTTGATTAATTATAGCATTAGTTTTCTTGCTCAGCACTAAGCTCTCATTAGGCAAAGGTTCATTAGGCATGTAACAAATGTTAAGCACAACAAAGCCTCTTTATCACTCTCAAGAAATTCTAGCCTATCATGATTATCATAAGAACAAGGCATAGAATTGAATCAACCTCACTAATGTATATGAATCATAGATATATCAAATGATTATTATCAGCTTCAAAAGTGTCTTGAGAGGTTAATTTTGTACCTTGGCCTACGAGCTTTTCATCGTGAGTGGTCTCTCGGAGTTGAAAGCAAACAATCTTCAATGATCGGTGGCTTGTATCGTCTTTTCGCAATTCCTTCGTTCGTGCCACACATCATCAAGGTTGCCTTGTGTGGACTCACTCTTCTCATTGATTTTTGGGAATTCACACATGTCTCAAATATCTTCTTGTAACTCTATGATCTTTCGTGCGAGAGCCCAGAGTATTCGCGCCATTGGATGCCATCATTTGTGTGTAATCCATCGTGATTTGCTTCTAACATCTCCTAGCGTCGGATGTTGCCAACTTGTGCCTTCTTTTGCCAATGCTCTTGGAGTCTTTGTTTTGTTCCAAACTTGTGAATTTCATCTCGTGTGGTCCAATGGAAGCGTTGCTCAAGCTCATCTTCGTTGTCGTCGTCCTCATCTCCACTATCTTGTTCTCACCGTGTGCTGCTGCCTCTTTTTCGTGGATTTTCCCCTGTGTACATAACAGAACATATACAAAAATATTGTTCCATTGAAAACTTTATAAAATTACCTTTCCAACGGGTACTCATTCATCTTAATCGGAGCCCAAATGAGGGAGTTATGGCCGTTTTGTTTCCGCTCTTGCATGCTGTCCAGAAATTTCAGAACGTGCAACCTTCGGTAATTCGGCCATACCCGCTTGTAGGAACCTCCGATTGACTTGATTCTTGATTCATTGGAAGCATAACTTCATGGGGCTTATAAATATCCAAAGATATCCTGTTGCTCTCCCTTGACGTTGTGCAGATATTGATGCGAACAGAAACTTGTGAATTGATCCGAATATGTTGACGACTTTGATCTTGTGGTCTCCGGGGCGTTACATTGCGTCTCCTTTGGCTTTTTAAGTCCTCATCATTGGTGGACCAGCGAGTAGCAAGATGGCAATGGTGTGTATTCTTGATTTTGCTTTAGCCAAAGTGACGGGTTCTTCTGTCACAACGTGATTGCTTCCAACACCTATTGCTTGGACAAACAAACCTCCACAAAACATTAGTCTTAAAACTTTAATTGACACATTGACATACCTTGTTCAACATCACTCGTGTAGGGTGTGCACTCAATAGCGGATGATAGGACGCTAACAAAAGTTAGCACCTACCACTAAAGAGTGAATCTTGACGTGGTCATCATCTTGTTTTAGTGGATGTGAACGTCTTGTGTCTAGCTTTTCACCTACTTTCAAGGACACAAACAAGAAAGCAAGCATATATGCAATAACAAAAAACATTAGGGTTAGTCAAAGAGATAGATGGATCGCCCTAGGGTTCGGGTTGCCGATCCCCGGCAACGGCGCCAGAAAAAGGGGCTTGTTGACGGTTCAAAACCATGCTCAAGTTCACCGCAAGCCTACGGGTGACTTGGTGCCTTTTGCACCAAGGAGGGTTCTCCCTAGATTTGTCAATCCAAGGATCGGAAGCAAACTCCTAGGATTCTCCATCTAACCTATTGATCTAGCCTAACATGAAGCATTGATTGCATAAGAAGATAAACCTTAAAGATGTATGAGTTATAGAATAAGGTTGATCACATCCATGAACGTTGATAAGGTAAAGAGCAAACAAGGGAAACTAATACCAATCATCTTCTAGTCGTAGTTCCAACCAAAAGAGCAAGCGCGACATGCATCTCATCCAAATCCATCTTTAAACTACTATCCTCCGGTCCGATTCCGAAAACGCCCGCCTTTCGGAACCCCCATTCTGTCACAACGTATTCCTATTCATGCGGGTAGTCTAGGGCGAGTTAGATAGAACAAGTTGAAATCACTTGGTTGGTCCAGTATGCACCTCTAGCCACCGTGGCTACAAGAGCACCCTATGTAATCTAGCTATAGACTAGATTGGGGAAGAAGCATAACCAAGAAGAAAACAAAATCATCGAGAGAGGAATCGAGTTGCTAAAAGATCGGATGACATGAAGTACTTAACTCACATAATAAATGCATTTGGATCATCTCCACCGAGTACATACTATTGATGACCTCAACTAGCTTCAGAACTTCGCCATGGCTCAATCGTGCAAGGCGGCCATGGTGACTAGGGTAGGCCTAGGCCATCTCCTAGACGACTTCGAGGACTCGCGGCGGCCGTCGTCGCCCTCTCCTAGGTTTCGCCAAGTTCCCGTGAATGGATGGATGTGGCGGCCGGCAGAGGCAGAGACAATTTATAGACAAGCACCTAGGGCAAAAGGGAGCGCGAACCGGGCCCGGAGTGGGCTGGGCCGGTCGGCCTAGGCCGGCCGGCCCAGGCCCATTTCGGCCCGGTTCGGCCCCGGTTTGCTCCCCGGTTGCTTCTCGCATGATCCCTTATTTGTGTGCACTTGCATGTGGGCCTTTGACGTCGTTTCCTTCACGGTTTAGGCTTGAATCCTTGCCATGCAAGCTTCGTTGTTTTCTGGTTGAGTCCCTGAAGACTTGCACGTTGACGCTTCGGTCATCGGGTCATTTGGAGTCATGTTCATCGCGTGTCTTGACTTGTGATGGGCTTCATGATCTTCTCTTGAAGTGCTTGGTGAACTTATCCCGAAAGTCTCCTCTTTAACGTTAATTTCCTGCGTAAACAACAAGCTCCAAAATCGACATGCAAGTGTGAACTTGTTACATCATTAGTATGCCTAGTGGCGGGTTAGTTGCAAATCATAATAGAAACCAATGTATAACAAGTAGTCTAGGTTGACGAAAATTCACCATCAACAGGGTGCAAGGAAAGGAGGTCCCATCCCGCCCCGGCTCGGTCGCCATTTCACTCCCATGGGTCCTCATGCATTTATGCACTTTGCCCCCTCCACTTGCACCATTTTGACCATGTCATCATCACATCCAAGATGGAGGTTCTCTGTGCATGAAGTTCGGTCTTTTACACTTCAATCCTTGCCACCATTAGAAGTGATTTCATCAAGCTCATGAACACAAACAACACTCCGTATTTGCTCCTTTGAACTTGTTGTGAATCTGTCCTTTATGTCCGTGTTTTCCTACATAAACACAATACTTCCAAATGCATGCACAAAGATGTACTTGTTATGTGATTAGTGTGCCTAGTGGAGGGTTAGGTCCATAATCAAATCCAAACCAAAGTGTAATAAACATGTTTGGTGTACCAAAATACACCGTCAATAGAGCGCGAGCTTTAGATGTGGTGCCAGCACCTCTCCCTGAGGGTGAGCAGCACCTGAGGAAGCCTCGCGAACTCGGTGTAGCCTCCGCCAATTGCCGCTAATGACTCGGCTCCCATGTAGTCCCGGCTCGACCTTGGTTTTGAGGCTTCAACCAAGAAACCGTTCCTGACTTCATCTTGTCGTTCTTGCCATCATGTTGTTCTTCGGACTTCGGCCTTTGGACATCCTACCCGCTGGCTCGACTCAAATGCGGGCTGCATGGTGGCAAGAATGGGAAGATGAAGTCATGAACGGTTTCTTGGTTGAAGCCTCAAAACAAAGGTCGAGCCGGAACTACGTGGGAGCTGAGGAATTAGTGGCAATTGGCAGAGGCTACAATGAGTTCGCGAGGTTTGCGGTGGTTCACCAGAAAACCACTGAGTTCTTTGGTTGATCCACAAAGCCAAGACCGAAGAACCGAAGATGGAAGTGTAGCAGCATCAGACGGGTCTGACCGGTGGGTATCGGTCTGACCGGTGTGCGATGCAATCCGGAGACTTCGAAGTGGAGGACATGCGTTGGGATCGCGAGGCTTGCGTCGAGGCTATGCAAGTTTGCGGTCACTGGGCATCCATCCGATGGAGCGATGACAAAGACTTCCGAATTCGCCCTTGAGGGGCATGTATCCCTAGTTAGCTATTAAGGGTATTTTAGACTTTCGGTTGCCTCCATATAACCCACGTAGTGAGAGGATGGCAGCCATCTCTTGCAACCCTAGCTCATTTTGTTTTGCTATTTTCCTCTTCCTTTTCCCTTGGAATTTCTAGGACTACCTTGAGAGCTTCATGGTGAGATCTTGTGAGAGGGTAGGATGATTGGGCGGAAGCTAGACCTTGTATGAACCTTCATGGTATGTATAAATGATTCGGCGTGGTTCCTCAAGGCTTGTTTGATTTATTCTCGATTTTCCTTTTTGGTGGATTTCGAAGCCTTTTCTTGGTGTTTTTCTTGGAGCGACTTCGAGGCCTTTCTCTCTGCGATTTGTTGGGAGATATATGCATGAACCCTTCGTGGTTCTTTTCCCTTTGATTCCTCTTCCATATCCTTGAGAAAAGGGGCTCATTTTTAGGGATTTCGTTGTTCTAGGGTTTGTGGTGTTATTGGCAGAAATCCTTCGATTCCTCTTGATTCAACGAGTTTTGGTAGACCATAACTTGGCTATGGAGTGCCCACGAGCTGTTCCTACTATCCCCAAGGTCTTGTGCAAATCCGTGGAGTGAATCGAGAGATTGGGAGTTGGATTTGGAGAAGTCGACCCGCAGGTGTTGTTGATCCTGAGCTACTCAGGCGTGACCGGTCTGACCGGTGCTCGTGATCGGTCTGACCGGTGTGAGCCCTTTGTGGGATTTGCCTCAGGTGAGTTGCTTGTTCCGTGTGTCTTTGGGTTGTGCTGTTGCTGGTCTGTTCTTGGCCGTTTTGGTGTTGTCTTGCTAGGCTTTGTGTAGGGTTCTTCTTCCTTGCAAGTTGTGTTTTGGGGGTGTTTCTGCTCTAGGGCATAGAGAAGTCAGTGAGGCTCTCTGAAACATTTGTTGTGCAGCTGCTGTAGCCATCGACCAGATCGGCTTTGCCCACCGATCTGACCGGTGTCACAGGTCCGACCGGCGTAAGCCATCGGTCTGATCGGTGTAGAACATGCAGCAAGCCGTGCAAGTTTCCGTTGTGCATGTTGGAGAGTGTTGGCTCGGAAGGTTGTTTGTTGGTTCCTAGGATCAGCAGCACTCCAGTGGCTACGTGGTCTTGACCAACTTGGGTAGTTGAGTCGGAGACGTGTGTTGGAAGTCGTGTCCCTCTTGTTGCAGTCTGTCTCCTTCGAGAAGAATTTTTATCGGCTCCCATTCACTCCCCCCTTTCTGGTTCGCCATTTCGATCCTTCAAGTGGTATCAGGGCCGGTTACGGGTCCTGATTGACTCTAGACAGTCTAAGATCCAAGGATGGCGTACCAGGAATGGAGTTCGGGTCCTCCACAATTCGATGGCAAAAACTACCAGATGTGGAGTAAGCGGATGGTGGCGTTCCTCCGCGGAAAGGGTCAGATCCTTTGGGATGTCACGGTGGACACAGGCTATGTCCAACCGATGAACTTCCTTGCTCCAGGATCGAGGGCCATGTTCAACACCAACAACAAGGCGGTCGACTACTTGTTTCGTGCTCTGTGTCAATCCGAATTCGATCAGGTGCATACGGAGAACTTGTCTTGTAGAATCTGGTCGGTGTTGAAGGGAGCTCATGTTGGAAATGCTCATGTATGCGACTTACCGGAGAGAGTACGAGAATTTCACCCATCTCCATGGTGAGTCCATCAATGCCTTGTTTTAGAGGTTCACAGTTGTGGTGAACAACATGAGGGCCAATGTGGACGTGCTCCCGTACGATGATCATGATAGAGTCATCAAGCTCTTACACTCATTGGATCGTATGGTTTGGGGCGGAAAGTTCGAGGCCATTGTGGAGTCTAAGAGTATGATACCCTGACGGTGAACGAGTTGTTCTCAAAGCTCAAGTCGGCTGAGGTGGATCGGGGTATGACAGCCAAGATTGAGGGCCCGACTGACTCTCATTGTCTTGCCCTCATCAGTGGCTAAAAGGAAAATCTAATGCTAACCCATCCACTAGGATGTTCTCCTTGTCTTTTTTGATGTCTGTGCTAGATGAGGAGTTTGACGTGCTTTGAGAGGACGAGCTGGCGCTGCTGACTAGGCGATTCGAGAGGATGCACGAGAATTGGGTGAACATGAGGAGGAACACGAGGACATGCGCCCAGTGCGGCAAGCCGGGACACTTCGTTGCCGACTGCCCCGAGAAGGTCGAGAACAAGGACAACTACAAGCATAAGTTGAAGACGGATGGCAAGTACCGATCAAGTGGTGACCACAAGCACAAGCACAAGAGCAAGCACAAGGACGAGTGATAATCGAGGAAGAAGGATGGCTGAGGCAAGGCCCGAGCAACGGTTGGAGCAAGCGACGTCGACTCCAGTTCCGCGTACTCTACCTCGAGCTCGAGTAGCAGTGAAGACGAAGGTGATCGGCGCAAGGGCAGGAAGCCATCCAAGAACCTTAGTGGGCTGAGCTACTTCACTAGAGATGGTTTCTGCACCATGGCGCTGAGCTCCGGTAGCAAGAAGAGCAACCGGATCGACTCGGACTCCGACTCCGATGATGAGGTACGTGATGAACTTCCCTTCTTGTGCCAGGGGAATGAACGTCTTGGCTTGTTGCTTGATAACCGTGATGATATGCTTAGAGAGGCTAAGAAGATGAGGAAATAGCTTAGGGCTTCGCTTGAGGATGCTAGGACTAGAGTGGCTGAGTTAGAAACACAAAACTTGGATGCTAAGCTTGAATTTGATTCGCTTAAGGCTTTACCTATTGTTTCTGATGAAGTTGAGTCTGCTGATTGTCCTATCTTTCTAGCTGATCTTGCTATGTTTAAGGAAAAGCATGCATCCAAGTGTGAGAAACTAGATGTGCTTAGGGTTGAAGTGGCTGAGCTTAAGTCTAGACCTACTTTGCTAGGTGCTTGCACCTCTTGCCCTGTTTTGCATGGAAAAATTTATGAGATGCATGCTTACATTGTTTCTCTTGATACTAAGCTGAAAGAACCTATTCCTACTTCTTGTTCTACCTGTGAGTTGCATGCTTTGAAGAATCTGGAACTTTCACATTATGTGGATCGCTTGTACGATGAGAATGATGACTTGAGAAAAATGATGGGTTTGTTGTCGGGGCATGAACCGCACCGATGAGAATGATGACTTGAGATTGGAGAGTGTAGTGGTGAGGGAGGAGAGAAAATTTGTGATATCCAAGCTCCACCAAAAACCTACCACAAAAATTCCTACGTTCCTAAGCCCAAC
Organism: Cenchrus americanus; assembly: GCA_947561735.1. Taxonomy (NCBI): domain Eukaryota; kingdom Viridiplantae; phylum Streptophyta; class Magnoliopsida; order Poales; family Poaceae; genus Cenchrus; species Cenchrus americanus. Next base: position 153,362,536 of record OX387240.1, on the reverse strand, counting down.
CCACTGAGAAACAAACTTGACACAACGCCAGATCCTCCTATATTCCCACAGCCTACAGATGATTTCCAAAAGACTATCAAGTTCAAGAGCACTTTGGGGAATGTGTTCTTTGGGAAAGAGAGCGAGAAGCCGGGTGAGGAGAAACCAGTTGAGAAGTCAAGTGGAGAGAAACCAAAAGAGTAGCCTCATTCCAGGCCTAAGCCTATGCCCATAAAGTTTCATTGTGGCTATTGAAGGAGAGATGGCCACAAGGATGAGTTTTGCCTCAAGAGGAAGCGAGAGGAGAGAATGGCGAAGGAGTGGGCTAACAAGGACAAGTACCACCCTCCCAATGGTGTAACCGAGTGTTGACGGATAAAAGACGTATCCCTCTACGATCCGCAAGCGTACGGACCCCACACCTTTTTCACCACGGGATTCCCAAGGTTCTTGTCAATCCGCGGAGCAAGGGGATTACAAGCGTTCGATCAACAACGACACACTAGCTACTAAAACCCTAACTACTATTATACTAGAAAACACTAAACTACACTAGAGAGAATGATAAACGATCAAGATAGAAGACACTCGCCCACGGGTCTACGATACTAGAGCATGCAATCGCTTAAAGACATGAAAACCAATCTAATCTATCGGGGATGTGACCACGGTTTCGCCCTTTCCCTCCTCTCGTCTCGTCACTACGCGAAGGTATTCATGACTAGACCTTTGATGGCCACGGCGTATTGAATGGATCCAAGGAAGCATTGGAGCTCTACTCCCTCTACGGCATGGTTGCAAGCCTTAAGCATTAAAGTATATTCAACACAAGATGATAGATAGATAATCCGACAAAGTGCGATTACATCTCAATATCGATTACAACCCATGGACGAATGAGAAGATTACCCCATCAAGGTGCTGATCATGGCACCGTTGATCATGGTTTCCCTTCCGCCGGTGTCTTCCTTCTTCTCCACGAGAGGGTGCTTCCTTCGAGGTGGTTGATCTCCCGCCGGAGATCCTCCTCCTCTCTCTCTAGCTTGTAGATGGCCTTTCGGTGCGAATAACTCCTCTCTTCTCGTGTTGGCGGCGCGTCGGGGGTTTTAGGGTCGAAGATCCTTCGAGGGCAAGGAAGACGGGACCGAACCGGTGCCCGAAGTGGGCCGGGCCGGCCCGCCCGGGCCGGCCGGCCGGAGCCCGTTTCGGCCGGTTCGGTCGCCCTTTTTGCTCCGTGGATCCTCGTGCACTTATCTACTTTGCCCCCTCCACTTGGATGATTTTGACGCCGTTATCCTCGCGATCAAGATGGAGGCTCTCTTTGCATGAAGTTTGATCTTTTACGCTTCAATCCCCGGGGGTGTTCCTCGTAGCACTTCGGTCCTCACCACCATTGGAAGTAATTTCAGCGAACTCATGGACACGAACAAGACTCCATGAATGCTCCTTTGAACTTATTGCGAATCCGTCCTTTATGTCCATGATTTCGTACATAAACACAACACTTCCAAATGCATGCACAAAGATGAACTTGTTATATGATTAGTGTGCCTAGTGGCGGGTTAGTTCCATAATCAAATCCAAACCAAAGTGTAATGAACATGCTAGGTGCACCAAAATACACCGTCAACATCTCCCCCACACTTAGCTCTTGCTCGTCCTCGAGCAAGTACTCGTAAAAGAATTTCGTCCAAGGTGTGTAATCGTGTATCATTAATCCTCCTTCACAAGTTAGTCAATCCCTTCATCTTTAATCCATAAACACAAAGTAATGATAATCAAACATAAACATGGGCGTTTAGAATTTTTACCACGTCAAGATTTACCCCACAACTCAAACTCTTCACTCAAAGCTTTCAATTTCAGCCATACTTACTTCTTTGCTTCCATCGGAGGGTTTTTATGGTTTTCAAAACAAAAATTCCTGCAACAAGTATTAGACAAAAACCTTTCTCCAAGCTCTCTCAAGTCACTCATATGAAGTGGCTATCCTAACCAAATTTTATAAAACTCTCACCTCCCATTAATCTCTCATATATCATGTAAAAGTGGAGCTATAGGTAGGGCTAGCGCAATCAACACAAGTATTGTCAAACTAAGAACTTCCTCTAATGATTGTCTACCTTTCAAAGCCAATGATCATGAGAATTAACCATATGTAGGGATATCAAGGATGAGAAGATTTAGAATGGTGGACATGTGCAAGGGCAAAAGAAAATTGTGACTTCAAGGCACCAATGATGTCCTCGTAGTCGGATTGCACATGGTTGGAAATAGAGTAAAAGTTTCGTCCCACAATCAACGTGACATCCTTCCTTACACTTTATTATTTTTTTCTTTCACTTGATCCATCCCTCTCATATCTTCATTGCTAACTCATCTTTCTCTCTTTTTCTTTTCTTCTTTCATTCACATATGATTTTTCTTTCTTTCTTTCTTTCTTTTCCATACACATACTTTTTCTCTTTATTTTTCTCTCTCTTGACAACTTTTCAAAGCTTTCAATTCTCCCTTTTCTCGCATGCATACAATCTGAATTTTTTTTAAATAAATCATGCTAGAGACGAGACGAAACTTTGAAAATAGGTTGTGTTCAAGGAATACGATGTACAAAAGAGATGTATAGGGTTGGGTATGGAATCCAGCGGTATTCATGACTTTCGTTGTGAAAGTCATGGACTGAATATATGACGAGGCTAGCAACAAAAGATAAGCACAAGGACATGATCATTGCTCGAAATTAAAACTCACCAAGAGAGAAGGGTCCTAGCCTAACTCATCGTGCTAATCACACTTATGGTGGAGCGAAAAAAAACAAACTTGGCTTTGGATAGGAATTTTTTTCTTACTCTCATCTTGGAAAAAGAGGTTTTGCTAACCTTTATTACAAGGGTTTTAATATAATTTTCAGAACTGAAATCCTCCAATTTTTAGCATCGAAAATAGCACAACTAGCATGTGAAGCTCAAGATCGAAGTGCGGTATGGGTACTTTAAGTAGTAGCGATTCCACTAAGCACCACGGTAAACGTCCTTCAAACCACATACTTGTGCTCATATATCAAGAATCGAAGATTAAACAAACAAGTAAATAAAGATAAACAATACATAAAACACAAAGATATATATAAAGACTCTTTTTATTTGGTTTTCTTGACTCAACACTAATTTAAGACACTTGCAGAAAATTTTAAAACAGACTCAAAAACTAAAGACTCATTAAAACACTAAGACTCTCACACGAAGATTAAACCGAACCTAAACTTGAAGTTCAAAAGCTAAGGCTAGCGAGCTAGCTCTCCCCCACACTTAAAACATACGACGTCCTCGTCGTATCTTACAAAAACCAAAGGGGAAAACTAGATCTAGTGGTACTTCGAGCAAGCTTTGCACCACTTGCCTCTCATGTTTCCAACCATGCCGAAAAGTTTGCGCACGTTACGGTTAAGGAACTTGTAATCATCTTCAACTACGCGCTCCAAGTCCTCCATACGCTGCTTCATCGCTTCCATGGCTTGGAAACATTCGTCGGCCGACGTGTAGAGATCCGCGATGGATTGACGGCAAACTCGACAGCACACCGGATGCAATCCGAAGGGGTCGTCGTCGCCATAATCTCCACCGTTGTCACCACCGTCGTCGCCACCTCCATTGTTGTCGCCTTCGCCACCGCCGTTGCCGTCGCCATTGGGGCCCTCGGGAGTCCTTTCATGGGGCTGCTCGCCCCAATTGTCATCGTCTCTACCGGCAGCCGCCCACGAGCTCGGGCTACGATCGTCGGAGTAGTCGCTATCCCCATAATCCTTAGGCTCCGGCGACACCTCCTTGTAATCCTTGCGCTTGATGCCTTGGAGGCGTGCCGACCTTTGAACGGGTGTAGGGACCTTCTCTCCTTTGACGGAGTTGCGAGATGCAAGAGCTCCGGTCGGGACACGTCCTCCGCAACGGATACGTGTGGTCCTCTTGACGGGTAGCTTGACCTCGCATCGCATCGCCTCCTCCATCGATGGCTTCTTGGCTTCTACCTTCAACTCTAAGCTTTTTGGAGGCTCAATGGCTGCTAGAAGGGTGCAACACATTGCTTGAAAGGTTTGATTCTCGAGCTCCCAATTCGGCCAAATATATAGTCCTGAGAGAAAAGCCCTGGGAACCTTATTTTCCCTTTTTACACTTCCCTTAAAATTTTCCGACCAAACAAGGAAGTCAAAAAGGAGCAATTCGGGCGAAATTCGGGGACATCGGGCATCGGGCCACCCCTGGGCCGATCCGACTGGGCCGGCCGGCCCACCCTGCCTCGGGGGCCGGGCCGGTCCGGTTTTTTGCACACCGCCCTATTTTTTTCTTCCTCAGCCCATGGGAAAAAGTTGGCCCAGTTAATCTTCGCGAAAAACTCCAGAAAGCTAAAAGAATAATTATTTACAGAAGTTGGTGCCTTGTTTTTCGTCCTAGGCGGGACGTTCGGGCTCTTCCTCCATGGTAAAGACGTCAACATGATGAATGGGCACGACGTCGGGTTCGTAGTAAACCTTAAGCCGCTGTCCATTCACCACAAATTGATCGCCGTTTATATCCATAATGGTTACCGCTCCGTTGGAGAACACCGAATGCACAACATAAGGTCCGTCCCACTTGCTCGCAATTTCCCCTTTCCGAAGGTTTTAAACCTCGAATTGTAGAGGAGGACCTTATCTCCTTCTTTAAATTCTTTTTTCTTCAATCTTTTATCATACCACCTTTTGATTCTCTCCTTGTATATGCTTGCGTTTTCATAAGCTTTCAACCTCAACTCCTCTAGCTCGCTTATTTGAATTCTCCGTTTCACCACCGCGGCATCGAGATCAAGGTTCATCTCTTTAATCGCCCAATAGGCTTTATGTTCAAACTCAACCGGAAGGTGGCAAGCTTTTCCATAGACGAATTGATAAGGGGTCATACCTAATGGTGTTTTAAACGCCGTTCGATAAGCCCATAAAGCTCCGTCTAATTTCTTTGACCAATCCTTGCCTCCCTTCTCTATGGTTTTGTTAAGTATGCTTTTTAATTGCCTATTTGACGTCTCCGCTTGTCCGTTGGTTTGTGGGTGATAGGCCGTGGAGACCCTATGCTCAATTCCCAATTTGGACAAGCACTTTTTGAAGTTCTTCCCGGTGAAATGAGTTCCTCCATCACTTATCAAGATTCTCGGTGTACCGAAACGCGGAAAAATCACGTTCTTGATCATAGTGATGGACTCCTCCATGGAAGCTTTACGACATGGTATAGCCTCTACCCACTTGGATACATAATCGACCATAACAAGTATATACTCGAATCCAAATGAGTTTTTAAAAGGCCCCATGAAGTCTATGCCCCATACATCGAATATGTCGATTTGCAAGTTGTATTTCAAAGGCATAGAATTTCTTTGAGAGATGTTTCCGGTTCTTTGGCATTCGGGGCATGACGCAACATATCTTTTAGTATCTTCATGCATCTCCGGCCAATAGAATCGCTCGACCATACTTTGGCTTCGGTTCGAAAATGGCTATAATGCCCACCGTACTCCGCCGAGTGGCACTTCCTTAGAATCTCAAGCCTCTCTTCTCTTGGCACACATCTTCTCATCACTCCATCATTGCCAAGCTTGAAGAGGTATGGTGCATCCCAAAAATATTTCTTACTTTCGAAATTATCTTCCTTTGGGTGTTTTTGTCTAGATGATCGAGGGGCATCTTTCGAATTGCTCGAATGATGTCGATCATCCAAGTATCTTTATCAAGCACTCTATAGAGGTGGTCATCTCTCATCTTATCTTCTATGGGCTCTTTATCATCTTGCCCACGATTCATCCTAGACAAATGATCGGCCACAACATTTTCCACCCCCTTTTTATCACGAATTTCAACATCGAACTCTTGGAGAAGAAGGATCCAACGAATCAAACGTGGTTTAGCTTCCTTCTTAGCCAAGAGATACTTTATGGCTGCGTGATCGGTGTAAACAATGACTTTCGAGTTCACGATGTAAGATCTGAATTTTTCGAAAGCGAATACCACCGCTAGCAATTCTTTTTCCGTAGTAGCGTAATTTAATTGTGCCCCACTAAGAGTTTTGCTAGCGTAGTAAACGGCGTGAACTCGGCCTTCCTTTCTTTGTCCCAAGACCGCGCCTACGGCGTAGTCACTTGCGTCACACATGATCTCGAAAGGTTGGCTCCAATCCGGAGGTTGGATGATGGGAGCACTCACCAACGCATTTTTCAAGGTCCGGAATGCCGCTAGACACTTCTCATCAAAGTCGAAAGCCACATCCTTTTGAAGAAGGTGTGTTAAAGGCTTAGTGATCTTCGAGAAGTCCTTTATAAATCTTCTATAGAATCCGGCATGGCCTAGAAAGCTCCTTAAGGACTTAACATCCGTAGGAGGTGGGAGTTGCTCAACCGTCTCTACCTTAGCCTTGTCCACTTCAATTCCTCTCTCGGATATAACATGTCCGAGCACTATGCCTTGCTTAACCATGAAGTAGCATTTTTCCCAATTTAAAACCAAATCTACCTCCGCACACCTTGTAAGGACCTTTTCTAAATTTGCTAAGCAATCCATGAACATCTTCCCGTAAACGGAAAAATCATCCATAAACACTTCAACAATTTCTTCGATGAATTCCGAAAACACGGCCATCATGCAACGTTGAAAAGAGGCCGGAGCGTTGCATAGGCCGAAGGGCATCCTCCTATATGCAAACGTTCCGTAAGGACACGTAAATGTTGTCTTATGTTGATCTTCGGGTGAATGGGAATTTGCATGAACCCCGAGTATCCATCGAGAAAGCAAAAATAAGCGTGGTTTGCTAACCTCTCAAGCATCTCGTCTATGAACGGTAGGGGGAAGTGATCTTTCTTCGTCGCTTTGTTAAGCTTACGGTAATCAATACACATCCGCCACCGGTCACGGTTCTTTGCGGTATCAATTCGTTTTTCTCATTCTTCACCACGGTCAAACCTCCTTTCTTCGGTACACAATGTACGGGCTCACCCATTCGCTATGTGGAACCGGGTAGATGATTCCGGCATCAAGTAACTTGATAACCTCTTTCTTTACTACCTCTCGCATGGCGTGGGTTAGCCTCTTTTGATGGTCCACTACGGGCTTACATTGGTCTTCCATTGGTATACGATGAGTGCAAAAGGCTGGGCTAATACCTTTGAGATCATTAATTGAATATCCAATCACCTTCCTATGTTTTTTTAATAAATCAGCAACGCTTCATTTTCTTCGGGGCTCAACTCGTCGCTCACAATGACTGGATAGGTTTTGTCCGGGCCCAAAAATTCATATTTTAATCCCTTGGGCAAAGGTTTAAGGTCTACTTCGGGCACTTGTGGCTCCTCGGGTTTGATTTCTCCTATGTCTTCGAACTTCTCTTCCTCCACGCTACCATCATGCGGCTCTAAGCCTTTTGTTGCTTCCTCTAGTTCTTCATCTTGTTGATTACTAATTTGATTTTCCATCGCTCTTTGCAGCGGGTCTCTAAGGGTTTCAACAAAACAAAGACTATCTATCTCTTCTATTTCTTCATCTTCGGGAGGAAAAGGAGTAAGGTGTTTAGAAGCACGAAGAAAGTTATATGTGTACTTTGTTCCATTAAGGTTCATTGTTACTTTGCCTTCTCCGGCATCTAACACGGCATCAACCAACTTAAGAAAAGGCCTACCTAAGATTATATGATCAGAATTACTATGGTAAGCATCAATAACAAAGAAATCGGTTGGTATGTAGTTTCTAGAGATTTTTACTTTCATGTTGCAAGCAATACCTAGAGGTTTGATAGTTCTACCATCTCCCATAATTAATTTCGTTGATGTTGGAGCTAAGTCTAGGTTGTGGCATTGAACTTTATCGTAAATTTTAGAAGATAGAACACTTACTTGGGCTCCGATGTCGCATAAAGCTTTGCATTGAACTCCGTTGATCTCGCAACTCAAGTGCGGCGTCATCTTCTCTTCTTCTTCGGATCCGATCGAATAAATTTCAGCAATGCGAGCGTATGGTGATGCTTCGGGCTTGATCCCCATGATTCTCTTCACCTCGGCAATATGTTCCGGATCCACCACGTCATCTCCAAAGAGCTTTTCAAAAATCTCACCGGCGGTTTCGAGGTCGTATGAATTTTCAGCTTTCTTCTCCGGTGGGAAATCCACTTCCAATGCTCTTGCCATTCCCTTTTGATTAGGGAACGGTCTTCTCTTGTCGAATACTTCTCCGTAATCAATAGGAACCCAATCCATTGGCTCGAACTCCCTTAGTGGCTTCGCGCTTGACATGCTTCTCTTGTTCGTCTCATTTGGTGCGGCGAAGTCGACGTCTGGTGTAGTTCTTGACTTAATGTGTTCTTGTTCAAGCTTTTCCATGATTGGCTCCTCTTTTGTGACTTCCGGGGTTGCCTCTTTAGAAAAATCAGCAAGCTTTTTCTTCCTTGAATTGAATTCCGGCTCTTCCGCAAGTCTTGTTTCCCAATCTCTTCGCATGGCAGCCGCTTTACTAACTTTTTGTAGAAGTTGGGCGGCTTCCGTGAGTGTTTTCTCCATGAGATCCCCACCGCACACATTTCGACGTGTCGCATGCAACTAGGGGTTAGGGAAAAGAAAAATGTATGCAAGAGTACGTCACCGGTGAAGCCGAGTTTTGGTCCTTGTTCGATTAATTCATTAAACCTATCCCGGGCTTGGTCTATCCCTTCCTCTTCTCCTTGCATGAAATTGATCACTTGCCTCCTTAGATGTTGAACCTTGCTCATTGGAAAGAACTTCTCGCAAAACTTCTTTGTCAACTTGTTCCAATTGCCTTCAACTTCAAAGGACGCAACCGAATACCATGTCTTTGCTTTGCCGGCAAGTGAGTAGGGAAAGAGATTCCATTTGAACCATTCATCGGGAACTCCTTCTTGATGCACCGTGTTGCATATTGTCGTGAAATCCCTTATGTGTCTATATGGGTTCTCCGTAACCATCCCTTCAAATGGGTTTTCCGCCACCATCTTCATGATCTTGGATTTAATTTCATACTTGGTCGCTTCGAGCTTCGAATCCGACTCTTGTACCTTTATGTCTTCACATCGAGGGCTAGCGTAATCCCTTAATGATTTCTCCGGTTCTTCCACGGGTTGATTAACGAATTCCATCTAGACAATAAGATAAAAACAAAAACAAAAAAGAAACAAGTGTTTTTCTGGAAAATATATGTTAGATATAGCAAATAAAAGATAAACTAAAATATAAAACTAAGTTAGATGCAAATCAAACGATGTAAACTAAGTTGCTCCCCGGCAACGACGCCGAAAAAGGGGCTTGTTGACGGATAAAAGACGTATCCCTCTACGATCCGCAAGCGTACGGACCCCACACCTTTTTCACCACGGGATTCCCAAGGTTCTTGTCAATCCGCGGAGCAAGGGGATTACAAGCGTTCGATCAACAACGACACACTAGCTACTAAAACCCTAACTACTATTATACTAGAAAACACTAAACTACACTAGAGAGAATGGTAAACGATCAAGATAGAAGACACTCGCCCACGGGTCTACGATACTAGAGCATGCAATCGCTTAAAGACATGAAAACCAATCTAATCTATCGGGGATGTGACCACGGTTTCACCCTTTCCCTCCTCTCGTCTTGTCACTACGCGAAGGTATTCATGACTAGACCTTTGATGGCCACGGCGTATTGAATGGATCCAAGGAAGCATTGGAGCTCGTACTCCCTCTACGGCACGGTTGCAAGCCTTAAGCATTAAAGTATATTCAACACAAGATGATAGATAGATAATCCGACAAAGTGCGACTACATCTCAATATCGATTACAACCCATGGACGAATGAGAAGATTACCCCATCAAGGTGCTGATCATGGCACCGTTGATCATGGTTTCCCTTCCGCCGGTGTCTTCCTTCTTCTCCACGAGAGGGTGCTTCCTTCGAGGTGGTTGATCTCCCGCCGGAGATCCTCCTCCTCTCTCTCTAGCTTGTAGATGGCCTTCTGGTGCGAATAACTCCTCTCTTCTGTGTTGGCGGCGCGTCGGGGGTTTTAGGGTCGAAGATCCTTCGAGGGCAAGGAAGACGGGACCGAACCGGTGCCCGAAGTGGGCTGGGCCGGCCCGCCTGGGCCGGCCGGCCCGAGCCCGATTTCGGCCGGTTCGGTCGCCCTTTTTGCTCCGTGGGTCCTCGTGCACTTATCTACTTTGCCCCCTCCACTTGGATGATTTTGACGCCGTTATCCTCGCGATCAAGATGGAGGCTCTCTTGTGCATGAAGTTTGATCTTTTACGCTTCAATCCCGGGGGTGTTCCTCGTAGCACTTCGGTCCTCACCACCATTGGAAGTAATTTCAGCGAGCTCATGGACACGAACAAGACTCCATGAATGCTCCTTTGAACTTATTGCGAATCCGTCCTTTATGTCCATGATTTCCTACATAAACACAACACTTCCAAATGCATGCACAAAGATGAACTTGTTATATGATTAGTGTGCCTAGTGGCGGGTTAGTTCCATAATCAAATCCAAACCAAAGTGTAATGAACATGCTAGGTGCACCAAAATACACCGTCAACACCGAGCCTCGTGTGCTGATGCCAAGGGCCACGGCAAGTGTGAAGACAGTTCCAGCTTGGGGAGAGCGAAATGCTGCAGGAGGTGTTGCTTGCCGGGCTACACCAGTCAGACCGGTGCGCCACACCGGTCAGACCGGTGCAGGTCTGAGCAGACAGGGGGCTGGTTTTTGTGCCCGTGATGAGTCTCGGTTTGGTTCAGGAAGTCGTGGTTCTGGTGGTTGGTCTGGAGAGTTTGCTGGTGGTCAGTTTGCTAGGCGTTCTCCCCCTCGTGCTCAATATGGGGATGGGAGGAGTCGTAGCTTTGAGATGGAGAGGAGGAACGGTCCACGGTTTTCCTTTCATGGTTTTGGTCGTCATCCGGCTAGAGAGGTTTGGTTCCCTCGTAGTGGATACTGTGGTGGTGTTCGTGGAGGTAGCTTTGATAGGAGGAATGTTTTGGATTGTGCTAACCCCACTTTGGAGCAAATGGCTCAATACTGGTTTTACTCTTAGGTACTAACCCAGTGCTGAGTCATTTGTTCACTAACGTGCTCACTTTTGAATTTCAGGTGGGAGACTTGAAGAACATTTGGTTGATTGACTCCGGTTACTCGAGGCATATGATCGGAGACAAGGGGTGGTTCTCAAGTCTTGTCCCGGTGGTGACAAAAAGGTACATCACCTTTGGGGACAATGGGCGAGGGCATGTGCTATCAAAAGGTGAGACTAAGGTGCGTGACAGGATCACTCTCAAGCGTGTTGCTCTTGTTCAATCGCTTGGATAAATTTGCTTTTCGTGTCCCAGCTCTCGGATGAGGGTTTTGAGGTGTTGTTTCGGCCTGGTGGTTCTTGGATTTTGGATTCTCGAGGGGACCTTGTCTGTATGGTCGTTTCTGAGGGTCAAGTCTTTCGATCCGATTTTTCTCAGTCTTCTGGTGTTGAGCGTTGCTTCTTGGCTGGTTCTTCGAGTGAGTTGTGGAAGTGGCATAGGAAGTTGGGTCACTTGAGCTTCGACCTTTTGTCTTGCTTGAGTAAACTCAACTTGGTCCAAGGATTGCAACGGCTAAGGTTTGAGAAAGAGTTGGGGTCTGCTCTGTGTCGGCATGCTGATATGGTAGCGGCTTCTCATCCACCCCTCACCGATGTGATGACGGAGCGTCAATGCGAGCTGCTCCATATGGACCTTGTTGGCCCAGCTCGTGTGCGATTTGTGGGTGGGAAGGGGTACATCCTTGTTATGGTGGACGACTACTCTCGGTATGCGTGAGTGTTCTTTCTTGAGGAGAAAGGGGAGACGTTTGGTTTTTTCGAGATCTTGTCTTGAGGTTGAGGAACGAGAGGCACGAAGATGCCATACGAGCAATCCGCAATGACAATGGCTCAGAATTCAGAAACTCTCGCTTCAAAACCTTTTGCCATGACTTGGGTCTTGGACACCAATTTTCAAGTCTGTATACGCCTCCCTAAAATGGCGTGGTATAAAGGAAAAATAGAACCTTGTGTGAGATGGCTCGGACGATGCTCGATGAGCATAGGACTCCAAGAAGGTTCTGGGCTGAGGCGGTGAATACCGCTTGCTATGTTTCGAACAGGATCTACCTCATAGTGCACAAGAAGAAAACCTGTTACGAGTTGATGCATGGTCGCACACCCAAGGTGAGTCACTTCCATGTCTTTGGTTGCAAGTGCTTTATCCTTAAGAAAGGGAAGAAGTTAGACAACATTGAGTCTAGGTCGGTCGATGGTATTTTCTTTGGTTATGCATCTGACTCTAGAGCATATCGTGTGCTCAATCTTGAAACTAACCAAATCGTGGAGACTTGCGAGGTAACTTTGACGAGACACAGCCACATAGTCATCTTGTTTTTATTGTGCAGGTGACGATGAACTTTGTGAGGAGATCTTTCAGGAGGAGGAGCATGAACATGGAGATGATGAAGATGGTGGAATGGTGCCTCTGGCTGAGCATGTACCTACTACTTCGACTATGGTGATGGACGGCCCCTCTCCCACACCTACGACGACAAACCAATATCAAGGAGAAGCTACTGTTGAGGGGGAGGTAGCATCAAGGCGAGAACCTCCCCGGCGAGTACAGGTGGATCACCCAGCTTCAAGGATCATTGGCGACATGAATGAACGTACTACACGGTCAAGGGTTCAGAACAATTCTCATTTCGCTCATGATGCTTTTGTTACCACTTTTGAGCCCAAAGACATTGGACACGCACTATCTGATCATAATTGGGTAAATTTTATGCATGAGGAGTTGGAGAACTTTGAGAAGAATCAAGTTTGGGAATTCGTTGACCCTCCCCCAGGGTGTAAGCCGATTGGGACAAAATGGGTGTGGAAGAACAAAGAGGGAGGGAAAGGTGAAGTGGTGAGAAACAAGTCAAGGCTTGTTGCTTAGGGGTATAGTCATAAAGAGGGGATCGACTACGAGGGGACCTTTGCTCCCACAGCTCGTTTGTAGGCGATCAGGATCCTTCTAGCCTTTTCCGTGGCTAAAGGGTTCAAGTTATACTATATGGATGTGAAAAGTGCCTTCTTGAATGGTGTGTTGGAGGGAGAAGTGTTTGTGAGGTAGCCACCGGGGTTTAAGAACGAGAAGTACCCCCACCAGGTGTACAAGTTGAGGAAGGCGTTGTATGGGTTGAAGCAGGCACCTAGAGCTTGGTACGGAAGGTTGAGGGGGTTCCTGTTTGAGAGAGGGTTTGAGATGGGGAAGGTCGATCAGACCTTGTTTCTCCTCAAGCAGGGCAGAGATATCCTGATTGTGCAGGTGTATGTGGATGATATTGTCTTTGGTGGCTCGTCTAACTCTCTTGTTGCAAGGTTTGCAGAGGACATGAGGAGGGAATTTGAGATGAGCATGATGGGTGAGTTGCAGTTCTTCCTCGGGCTACAAATCAAGCAATCAAAGGAAGGAACATTTGTGCACCAAAGTAAGTACACCAAGGATATTGTGAGAAAATTAGAGATGGAGGATTCGAAGGCCATGGCGATGCCTATGAGTTTGACTACAGCTCTTGATGCGGATGAGGAAGGTGAACATGTGGACCAGAAGGAGTGCCGAAGCATGATCGGGTCACTCCTCTACTTGACGGCGACGAGGCCGGACATCCAATTCTTGATATGTCTGTGCGCTCGTTTTCAAGCGTATCCAAGAACTTCACATCGACAGGCGGGCAAGCGCATATTCAAGAACTTGCGTCATTCACCTTACTTCGGTCTTTGGTAATGTGCGTCTTCTTCGTTGGCGCTTCATGGTCAGACGCGGATTTTGCCGGGTGTCGGCTGGATAGGAAGTCCACTTCTGGGACTTGCCAGTTCTTGGGATCTTGTTTGGTGTCTTGGTCTTCCTGTAAATAGTCGAGTGTTGCTCAATGCACTACCGAGGCAGAGTACATTGCCGCATCTAGTTGTTGCTCTCAGCTCCTTTGGATCACATGCACCATGAGTAATCTTAGTGAGGAGTATACCCATGTTCCACTTCAATGTGATAGCACAAGTGCCATAAGTGTTGAAAAAACCCAGTGCTGCATTCCAAAACCAAGCACATAGAAGTGAGATACCATTTTCTGAGAGATGACGTAGAGAAAGGGAAGATAGCTTTGATCCATGTACCCACACATGACCAACTAGTCGATATTTTCACCAAAAACCTAGATCAAAGCAACTTTCACTCGTTTGCGAGGGGAGCTTGGTGTTTGTTTGATTTATTGAGTTGTGTGTGTGGGAGCTCCTTTTGTAGCATATGTATAGCTTTCCTTAATGCATTTCTTGCATTTGGCATGGCATATGTAACATGATGTATAGGCATCCTTGTATCTTAGATTGCATGGATTTTGTATCATATGCATTGGTTAGGAAAAAGCTTCTCCTATATACATTGTTGACCATGGAATGATATTTATGTCTTTGTGAGCTTGTTTGTACGCTACTGTTAGTTTGGCTTAACTCTTGATAATATTGGTTTATATCCATGGTTGATGGCTATGTTTTTGAAAAATGTTACATGTATGCTCTCTTGTGAGTAAATGCCTTTATATGATCTTGACATGTTTTAGTGGCTTGGCTATGCTAAATTTGTGATTGGATAGCTTATTTTGAACATATGGGGCCAAAGGCTCATTTGCCATCATGAATGTTTAGCCCCCATGCTTTATCTTGTGGAGGGGCATAAGTTCCTTTTTGTCGCAAAGACATTTCATGTACCAAATATGAATCTGAAAATGAAATGTAAATTGTTTGGAAAAAGTGCTCCCATGTCATATGGCTAAATTTAATTTGTTTTGGGTGCTACACCGTTGCATGATGCCTACCAATGAGAAGTTTCATATATAGAAGTAGGCACATGGCTCGATGGCTTTGACATGACATGAGGTGCTTGTGGGTGTTTATGATGGTCTTGTGATTAGAATGGTCGTCCTAGCATGAAGTTTGTGTGGCTTTGCCATTTTGACATGTTTTGCTCATGTTTAGGACTTTGCTCATGAGAGGAAAAATTTTCGCAAAATTGCTCGATTCTATCTTATCTTCGCCCAATGGTTGTGAAACTTGGTGATCATAAAGTTGATGTCATTATGAAGCTGTTCACATGTTGCGCACCGGTTTGACCGATGGTGTCGACCGGTTTGACCGGTTAGAGCTGAGCTGATGCAGCTGCTCTGTTTTCGTCAAGTGGTTTGCATGCATTCGTCCAGGGGAAGTTGCATTGGTTCAGTGGGAGCTTGCATGTTTGCATGGGGAGCTCTTTGTGGTTTTCGAGCTTTGGTTTGGTGGTTTGCGCTCTTTTTGTGAGCATAGTTTTGTCTCAGATGTGTCGAGCCATTGCCCTTGCCTAAGGGGTTCAAGACTTGTCTTCTTCAAGTGATCTTTCTCTTTGCCTTTCTTTGGTTTCCGATCGCTTGTTGGAGTTTCTTTTTATTCGTTTATTTTCTTTTTCTTTTCTCTTGGGTTACTATATGTGTGTGTTGTCAATGCACTCATCAAGGGGGAGATTTTGACGACCATGTGTGGTTCGAGGACCGGTGGATGGTCACTTCCTTGTGTGATGAGTGATTGACAACGTTGTGTGGACTCATTCTGAGCTAAGTATTGCAGGTGCAGGTTGCGGCTTGACTGGTGTTGGAGCAGGTGAAGAACAAGCGCGAAAGGTCGTTGTCGGTGAGGCCTCCAGGTGTGGAGAAGACAAGTAGGCTTCATTCGAGGGACCCGGTGGCCAGCGGAGTCAAGTGCGGGCCGCATGGTGGCAAGAACGACAAGATGAAGTGATGAACGGTTTCTTGGTTGAAGCCACAAAACCAAGGTCGAGCCGGGGCTACGTGGGAGCCGAGTCATTAGTGGCAATTGGCAGAGGCTACACCAAGTTCGCAAGGTTTCCGGTGGTTCACCAGAAAACCACTAGGTTCCTTGGTTGATCCACAAAGCCAAGACCGAAGAATTGAAGACGGACGTGCGGCGGTATCGGACCGGTCCGACCGGTGGGTCCGGCCGGTCCGGCCGGTGGTTACCGGTCCCGGCGGTGAGGAGCACGGGTCGGCCGGTGTGCGCGACGACGCGATCCGAGATCGTGAAGCGAAGGACACACGTCGAGATCGCAAGGCTTGTGTCAAGGCTAAGCAAGTTTGCGATCGTTAGGCATCCGTTCGATGGAGCGATGACAAAGACTTCCGAATTCGCCCTTGAGGGGCATGTAACCCAAGTGGTGAGAGGATGGCAACCATCTCTTGGAACCCTAGCTCATTTTGTTTTCCCATTTTCCCCTTCCATTTTCCTTTGGAATTTCTAGGACTAGCTTGAGAGCTTCATGGTGAGGTCTTGTGAGAGGGTAGGATGATCAGGTAGAAACTAGACCTTGTATGAACCTTTATGGTATGTATAAATGATTTGGCGTGGTTCCTCGAGGCTTGTTTGAGTTCTTCCCGGTTTTCCTTTTTTGTGGATTTTGGAGCCTTTTCTTGGCGTTTTTCTTGGAGCGATTTCGAGGCCTTTCTCTCTGCGATTTGTTGGGGGATATATGCATGAACCCTTCGTGGTTCTTTGCCCTTTGATTCCTCTCCCAAATCCGTGAGAAAAGGGGCTTGTTTTGGGGGTTTTCGTTGTTCTAGGGTTTGTGTTGTTCTTAGCGGAAATCCTTCGATTCATCTTGATTCAACGAGTTTTGGTGGACCAAAACTTGGATATGAAGTGCCCATGAGGTGTTCCTACTATTCCCAAGGTCTTGTGTGAATCCGTGGAGTGAACCAAGAGATCGGGAGTTGGATTTGGGGGAGTTGACCCGCGGGTGTTGTTCATCGCGAGCTGCCCAGGCGTGAGAGGTCTAACCAGTGTGAGCCTTTTGTGGGATTTGCCTCGTGTGAGTTGCTTGTTCTGTGTGTATTTGGGTTGTCCTGTTGCTGGTCAGTTCCTGGCCGCTTTGGTGTTCTCTTGCTAGGCTTTGTGTAGGGTTCTTTGTCCTTGCAGGTTGTGTTTTGGGGGTGTTTCTGTTCTAGGGCTTAGAGATTTCACTAAAACTCCCTGGAACATTTGTTCTGCAGCTGCTATAGCCACCGGCCTGACCGGCTTTGCCCACCAGTCTGACTGGTGTCACCGGTCTTACCGGCGTAGGCCATCGGTCTGACCGGTCTAGCACAGGTAGCAAGCCGTGCAAGTTTCCACTGTGCGTGTTGGTGAGTTTTGGCTCGGAAGGTTGTTTGTTGGTTCCCTGGATCAGTAGCACTCCAACGGCTACATGGGCTTGACCAACATGGGTAGTTGAGTTGGAGACATATGTTGGAAGTCGTGTTCATCTTGTTGGAGTTTATATCTCCTTCGAGAAGAATTTTTATCGGCTCCCATTCACTCCCACCCGTCTCTGGTTCGCCATTTCGGTCCTTCAAGTGGTATCAAAGCCGGTTACGGGTCTTGATTGACTCTAACTAGTCTAAGATCCAAGGATGGCATACCAGGAACGGGGTTCGAGTCCTCCACACTTCGATGGCAAAAACTACCAGATGTGGAGTAAGCGGATGATGGCGTTCCTCCGCGGAAAGGGTCAGATCCATTGGGATGTCATAGTTGACACAGGCTATGTCCAACCGATGAAATTCCTTGCTCCAGGATCATGGGACATGTTCTCGCCAACAACAAGGTAGTCAATTACTTGTTTCATGATTTGTGTGAATCCGAATTTGATCGAGTGCATACGGAGAACTTGGCTTGTAGAATCTGGTCGGTGTTGAAGGAAGCTCATGTTGGAAATGCTCAGGTTCAGGCTCAGATGTGTGCGACTTACTGGAGAGGGTACCAGAATTTCACTCATCTCCCCGATGAGTCCATCGATGCATTGTTTCAGAGGTTCACGGTTGTGATGAACAACATAAGGGCTAATGTGGACGTGCTCCCGTACGATGATCATGATACAGCCGTCAAGCTCATACACTCGTTGGATCGTACAATTTTGCGAAAATTTTCCCTCTCATGAGCAAAGTCCTAAACATGAGCAAAACATGTCATAATGGCAAAGTCACACAAACTTCATGCTAGGACGACCATTCTAATCATAAGACCATCACAAACACCCACAAGCACCTCATGTCATGTCAAAGCCACCAAGCCATGTTCCTACTTCTATATATGAGACTTCTCATTGGTAGGCATCATGCAACGGTTTAGCACCCAAAGCAAATTAAATTTAGCACATATGACATGGGAGCACATTTTTCAAGCAATTTGCATTTCATTTTCAGATTCATATTTGGTACATGAAATGTCTTTGCGACAAAAAGGAACTTATGCCCCTCCACAAGATAAAGCATGGGGGCAAAACATTCATGATGGCAAATGAGCCTTTAGCCCCATATGATCAAAATAAGCTATCCAATCACAAATTTAGCATAGCCAAGCCACTAAAACATGTCAAGATCATATAAAGGCATTTACTCACAAGAGAGCATACATGTAACATTTTTCAAAAACATAGCCATAAACCATGGATATAAACCAATATTATCCAGAGCTAAGCCAAACTAACCATAGCGTACCAAACAAGCTTCGAAGTCTCCGGACTGCGACGTCGCACACCGGTCAGACTGGTCCGATGCTGCTGCACCTCCGTCTTCGGTTCTTCAGTCTTGGCTTTGTGGATCAACCAAGGAACCCAGTGGTTTTCTGGTGAACCACTGGAAACCCCGCGAACTCGGTGTAGCATCCGCCAATCGCCACTCATGACTCGGCTCCCACGTAGTCCCGGCCCGACCTTGGTTTTGAGGCTCAACCAAGAAACCGTCCATGACTTCATCTTACCATTCTTGCCACCATGCAGCCTACACATGACTCCACTGGCCACCTGGTCCCTCGAATAAAGCCTACTTGTCTTCTCCACACTTGGAGGCCTCACCGGCAGCGACCTTTCGCGCTTGTCCTTCACCTGCACCAACGCTATTCATGCCGCAGCCTGCACTTGCAATACTTGGCCAAGGATTAGTTCACACAACATTGTCAATCACTCATCACACCAGGAAGCGATCATCCACCGGTCCTCGAACCACACATGGTCCTCAATCTCCCCCTTGATGAGTGCATTGACAACACACACATATAGTAACCTGAGAGAAAAGAAAAAGAAAAGAAACGAACAAAAAGAAACTTCAACAAGCGATCGAAAGCTAAAGAAAGGCAAAGAGCAAGATCACTTGAAGAAGACAAGTCTCGGACCCCTTAGGCAAGGGGAATGGCTCAACACATCCGAGACAAAACTATGCTCAAGCAAAGAGCGCAAATCACCAAACCAAAGCTTGAAAACTACAAAGAGCTCCCCCTGACACATGCAAGCTCCCCCTGAACCGATGCAACTCCCCCTTGACAAATGCATGCAAACCACTTCATGAAAACAGAGTAGTTGCATGTTGACGGTGAATTTCCGTCAACCTAGCTATGAGTTTACCTTTAATGTTGGTATTGATTTATTATTCTAACCACTGGAACTAACCCCCCGTATATAACAAGTTCACTCATGCATGTCGATTTTGGAGTTCATTGCTTACGTAGGAAATCTACGCTAAAGAGGAGACTTTCGGGATATGTTCACCAAGCACTTTGGAAGAAGATCATGAAGCCCGACAAGAGTCCAGACACGCAATGAACATGACTCCAAATGACTAGAGGACTGAAGTGTCAACGTGCAAGTCTTCAGGGACTCAACCAGAAAACAACGAAGCTTGCATAGCAAGGATTCAAGCCTTAACCGTGAAGGAAACGACGTCAAAGGCCCACATGCAAGTGCACACAAATAAGGAATCATGCAAGAAGCAACCGGGGAGGAACACGGGCCCGAACCAGCCCAGAAAGGGCCTGGGCCGGCCGGCCTATTCGGATCGGCCCAGGGGCCTTTTGGCCCGGTTCACGACGCCCCTTGACCTAGGTGTTTATCTATAAAATGCCTCCGCCGTCGTCGGCCGCCACATCGAACAAATCATTCTACCGATGCCATTAACCAGAAAACCACTGCCGCAAGATGAGGGAGAGAGTTAGATGAGCTCGTCCCAAGGATCAACACCGGCGGAGGGAAGGAAGCAAGAGGAGGACTCCAAGCCGCAGGCCTATGGGTGTTCCCAAGCTTCATCGCCGCCATCTTCATCGACGGCGGTCTCCGGAGTCTCCATCACCCCTATGTGCTTCAATCCGTGTAAGATGATGGGGTAATGTCTCCGTTTGTCCATAGGGTTAGATGGATGCATGATGTGTAATCTATACATGAACCTTATGACAATCAATGCTTTATGGTCTATGTCTTTGCGTATGCTTTGTTTACATATGTTTGCGCAAGATGTGGTCTTAGTAGGGTTTGTGGTAATCGTGGTGATTAGCTTAACCTTATGGATGCTTAGGTATAGATGCGGTTATACGTGAAAGTGTTTGATTACCTTGCATAGTGACAGTACGGTGGAGGGAAAAGGCTTAGCGGACTCATAACCGCCATGAAGCTAGTGTAGGCAACACCCTTTTCATGTACTAGATGCATGTTCATGTGATCCTAAACCCTAGGGAGGGAACGCTTATCTATCTTAATCTCTTTCTCTTGTGTCCACCCTTACCATCTAGTTTAACTTTAGACTTCTTAGATCAACTTAGGTTAGATTGTCTTTACCTTTAGATTAATACCCCTTTCAAAGGTTTCTCATCAACAAGATTAGTACTTGGTAAAGCGCTAGCAATCCCCTTGCTCCGCAGATTGACAATAATGGGGGTCACCCCATGGTGAAAAAGGTGTAGGTCCGTACGCTTGCGGATCGAAGGTTGTTATGTGTTTCAACCATAAACACTGCATCAGCTCAGCTCTGACCGGTCAGACCGGTCGCCATCAACGGTCAGGCCGGTGCACAACATGTGAACAGGGCCAACACTCTGACTGGTCAGACCTGTGACACACAGAGCTCAGAAATGGCTCGAAACCACCTGAAAACTTTCTAAATGTATTCAGTAGCCCAAAACATGCTCAAACTTCGCCCCCTTGTTGACAATGCATGAATCAAGGCCCAAATTTGAAAATATGCAACCTAGAGCTTCTCAAGTATACAAAATGCATAACAAGATGCTACACATGTCCAAATGAGCAAGTTAAATACTCTACAGCTTTTTATTACCATCAAGTTCATGATTACCAAGTTAAAAAACCATTGGACGAAGCTAAGATAGAATTGTGCAATTTTGCGAAAATTTACCCTCTCATGAGCAAAGTCCTAAAACATGAGCAAAACATGTCAAAATGGCAAAGACACACAAACTTCATGCTAGGATAACCATTCTAACCATAAGACCATCACAAACACCCACAAGCACCTCATGTCATGTCAAAGCCACCAAGCCATGTGCCTACATCTAAAGCAATGGTAGGCATCATGCAATGGTTTAGGCATCATGCAATGGTTTAGCACCCAAAGCAAATTAAATTTAGTACATATGGCATGGGAGCACATTTTCCAAGCAATTTACATTTCATTTTCAGATTCATATTTGGGACATGAAATGTCTTTGCGGCAAAAAGGAACTTATGCCCCTCCACAAGATAAAGCATGGGGGCTAAACATTCATGATGGCAAATGAGCCTTTGGCCCCATATGATCAAAATAAGCTATCCAATCACAAATTAAGCATAGTGAAGCCACTAGGACATGTCAAGATCATATAAAGGCATTTACTCACAAGACAACATACATGTGACATTTTTCAAAAACATGGCCATCAACCATGGATATAGATCAAGAACATCAAGAGCTAAGCCAAACTAACCATAACATACCAAACTAGCTCACAAGATCATATTTAGCACATCATGGTGAACAATGTATGAGAGAAGCTTTTCCTACAAAATGAATATGATACAAAATGCATGCAATCTAAGATACAAGGATGCCTATACATCATGTTACAAATGCCATGCCAATAGCAAGAAGTGCACAAAGGAAAGCTATACATATGCTACAAAGGAGCTCCCACACACCCATCTCAAGAAATCAAACAAAGACCAAGCTCTCCCCGCAAACAAGTGAAAGTTGCTTGATCTAAGGGTTTGGTGAAAATATCGGCAAGTTGGTCATGTGTGGGTACATGGATCAAAGCTATCTTCCCTTTCTCTACATTGTCTCTCAGAAAATGATACCTCACTTCTATGTGCTTGGTTTTGGAATGGACCACTGGGTTCTTTGCAATGCTTTATGGCACTGGTGCTGTGACATTGAAGTGGAACATGGGTATACTCCTCACCAAAGTCACTCATGGTGTATGTGATCCAAAGGAGCTGAGAGGAACAACTAGCTGCGACAACATACTCTACCTCGGTAGTGGATTGAGCAACACTCGACTGTTTGCGGGAAGACCAAAACACCAAAGAAGATCCCAAGAATTGGCAAGTCCCAGAAGTGGACTTCCTATCCAACCGACACCCTGCAAAATCCGCGTCTGAAAAACCATGAAGCGCCAAAGAAGAAGACGTGAAGTACTAAAGGCTGAAGTCGGGAGTGTGACGCAAGTACCTGAATATGCACATGACTGCTTGCCGATGAGAAGTCCTTGTAGACACTTAAACGAGTGCACAGACGTACCGAGAACGGGATGTCCGGCCTAGTCGCCGTCAAGTAGAAGAGTGACCAGATCATGCTTCAGTACTCCTTCTGGTCCACGTGTTCACCTTCCTCATTCGCATCAAGAGCTATAGTCATACTCATAGGCGTCACCATGGCCTTGGAGTCCTCCATCTTGAACTTCCTCACAATGTCCTTGGTGTACTTAGCTTGGTGCACAAATGTTCCTTCCTTTGTTTGCTTGATTTGTAGCCCGAGGAAGAACTGCAACTCACCTATCATGCTCATCTCAAATTCCCTGCTCATATCCTCTGCAGACCTTGCAACAAGGCAGTTAGACGAGCCACCAAAGACAATATCATCCACGTACACCTAGACAATTAGGATATCTCTGCCCTGCCTGAGAAGAAACAAGGTCTGATCGACCTTCCTCATCTCAAACCCTCTCTCAAATAGGAACCCCCTCAACCTACCATACCAAGCTCTAGGCGCTTGCTTCAACCCATATAGCGCCTTCCTCAACTTGTACACCCAGTGGGGGTACTTTTCATTCTCAAACCCTGGTGGCTGCCGCACATACACTTCTTCCTCCAACAAACCATTTAAGAAGGCACTCTTCACATCCATTTGGTGCAACTTGAACCCTTTAGCCACGGAAAAGGCTAGAAGGATCCTAATCACCTCCAAATGAGCTACGGAAGCAAAGGTCTCCTCGTAGTCGATCCCCTCTTTCTAACTGAACCCCTGAGCAAGAAGCCCTGACTTGTTTCTCACCACTTCACCTTTCTATCGCTCTTTGTTCTTCCACACCCATTTTGTCTCAATCGGCTTACACCCTGGGGGAGGGTCATCCAATTCCCAAACTTGATTCCTCTGAAAGTTCTCCGACTCCTCATGCATTGAATTAACCCAATTGTGATCAGATAGTGCGTGCCCAATGTCTTTGGGCTCAAAAGTAGCAACAAACGCATCATGAGCGAAATGGGAATTGTTTCGAACCATCGACCGTGTAGTACGTTCATTTATGTCGCCGATGATCCTTGAAGGCTGGGTGATCCACTTGTCCTCCCCCTCAAAAGTAGCTTGTCCTTGATCCTGGTTTGTCGTCGTAGGTGTGGGAGAGGGGCCGTCCATCAACATAGTCGAAGTAGTATGTACATGCTCAGCCGCGGGCACCACACCGCCATCTTCATCATCTCCATGTTCAAGCTCCTCCTCCTGAAAGATCTCCTCGCCAGGATCATCATCACCTGCACACTCAAAGACAAGCTAACTATGTGGTTGCGTCTCGTCGAAGGATACCTCGCAAGTCTCCACGATTTGGTTAGTTTCAAGATTGAGCACACAATATGCTCTAGAGTGAGATGTATAACCAAAGAAAATATCATCGACCGACCAAGCCTCAATCTTATCCAACTTCTTCCCTTTCTTAAGGATAAAGCATTTCCAACCAAAGACATGGAAGTGACTCACCTTGGGTGTGCGACCGTGCATCAACTCGTAGCATGTTTTCTTCTTATGCACTCTGAGGTAGATCCTGTTCGAAACATAGCACGCGGTATTCACCGCCTCAGCCCAGAACCTTCTTAGAGTCCTATGCTCGTCAAGCATCGTCCGAGCCATCTCACACAAGGTTCTGTTTTTCCTTTCCACAACACCATTCTAGGGAGGCGTATACGGACTCAAAAACTAGTGTACAAGACCCAAGTCATGGCAAAAAGTTTAGAAACGAGAGTTTCTGAATTATGAGCCATTATCACTTCAGATTGCTTGTGTGGCATCACCGTGCCTCTCGTTCCTCAACCTCAAGACAAGATCTCAAACAAAACCAAAAGTCTCCCCTTTCTCCTCAAGAAAGAAGACCCACACATACCGAGAGTAGTCGTCCACCACAACAAGGACATACCACTTCCCACCCATAGATCACACACGAGCTGGGCCAACAAGGTCCATATGGAGCAGCTCGCATGGATGCTTAGTCATCACATCGGTGAGAGGCGGGTGAGAAGAGGCTACCATCTTGGCATGCCTACACGGTGCACAAACCAACTCTTTTTCAAGCCTCAACAATGGCAATCCTCGGACCAAGTTGAGTTTACTCAAGCGAGACAAAAGGTCAAAGCTCAACTGACCCAACTTCCTATGCCACTTCCACAACTCACTTGAAGAACCAATCAAGAAACAACACTCAACATTAGAAGACTGAGAAAAATCAGCTCGAAACACCTGACTCTCGGGAATGACCATACAGAAATGGTCCCCTCGAGAATCCAAAATCCGAGAACCACCAGGCCGAAACAACACCTCAAAACCCTCATCCAATAGTTGGGACACAGAAAGCAAATTGTATCCAAGCTATTGAACAAGAGCAACACTCTCACCTTAATCTAACCTTCTGACAGCACAAGCCAACCCCAAAACCGAGCCCCTTTTCTCACAGATTTGGGAGAGGAATCAAAGGGAGAAGAACCACGAAGGGTTGATGCATATATCCACCAACAAATCACAGAGAGAAAGGCCTCGAAATCGCTCCAAGAATAACGCCAAGAAAAGACTCCGAAATCCACCAAAAAGGAAAACGGGGAAGAACTCAAACAAGCCTTGAAGAACCATGCCGAATCATTTATACATACCATAAAGGTTTATACATGGTCTAGCTTCCACCCAATCATCCTACCCTCTCACAAGATCTCACCATGAAGCTCCCAAGCTAGTCCTAGAAATTCCAAAGGAAAATGGAAGGGGAAAATGGGAAAACAAAATGAGCTAGGGTTCCAAGAGATGGCTGCCATCCTCTGACCACTTGGGTTATATAGAGGCAACCGAAAGTCTAAAATACCCTTACTAGCTAACTAGGGATACATGCCCCTCAAGGGCGAATTCAGAAGTCTTTGTCATCGCTCTATCGGACAGATGCCCAGCGACCGCAAACTTGCTTAGCCTCGACGCAAACCTTGCAATCCTGACGCGTGTCCTCCGCTTCGAAGTCTCCGGAATGCGTTGTCGCACACTGCTAAGATCGGTGCTCCTCGCCGGTCAGACCGGTTAGACCCACCAGTCAGACCGGTCCGATGCTGCTGCACCTCCGTCTTCGGTTCTTCGGTCTTGGCTTTGTGGATCAACCAAGGAACCTAGTGGTTTTCTGGTGGACCACCGGAAACCTCGCGATCTCGGTGTAGCCTCCGCCGATTGCCACTAATAACTCGGCTCCCAAGTATTCCCGGCTCGACCTTGGTTTTGAGGCTTCAACTAAAAAACTGTTCATGACTTCATCTTGCCGTTCTTGCCACCATGCGGCCTGCACTTGACTCCCTGGCCACCAGGTCCCTCGTACGAAGCCTACTTGTCTTCTCCACACCTGGAGGCCTCAACAGCAATGACCTTTCACGCTTGTTCTTCATGTGCTCCAACACCAGTCAAGCCGCAACCTACACCTGCAACACTTAGCCAAGAATCAGTCCTCACAACATTGTTAATCACTCATCACATAAGGAAGTGACCATCCACTAGTCCTCGAACCACACATGGTCCTCACATCAGTCTGACTGGTGTCACCGGTCTGACCGGTGCAGGCCATCGGTCTGACCGGTGTAGCACAGGCAGCAAGCCGCGCAAGTTTCCACTGTGTTTTGGTGAGTTTTGGTTCGGAAGGTTGTTTGTTGGTTCCTAGGACCAGTACCACTCCAGTGGCTATGTGGTCTTGGCTAACTTGGGTAGTTGAGTCGGAGACATGTGTTGGAAGTTGTGTTCATCTTGTTGGAGTCTATATCTCCTTCAAGAAGAATTTTTATCGGCTCCCATTGACTCCCCCCTCTCTGCTTCACTGTTTCGGTCCTCCAAGTGGTATCAGAGCTGGTTACGAGTCTTGATTGACTCTAACCAATCTAAGATCCAAGGATGGCGTACCAGCAACGGGGTTCGGGTCCTCCACACTTTGATGGCAAAAACTACCAGATGTGGAGTAAGCGGATGGCAGCGTTTCTCCGCGGAAAGGTTCAGATCCTTTGGGATGTCACAGTGGACACAACTTATGTCCATCCGATGAACTTCCTTGCTCCAGGATTGAGGGACATGTTCGACGCCAACAACAAGGCGGTCGAGTACTTGTTTCGTGCTTTGTGTCAATCCGAATTCGATCGGGTGCATACAAAGAACTTGGCTTGTAGAATTTGGACTCTGTTGAAGGAAGCTCATGTAGGAAGTGCTCAGGTTCAGGCTCGGATGTATGCGACTTACCATAGAGAGTATGAGAACTTCACTCATCTCCCCAGTGAGTCCATCGATGCCTTGTTCTAGCGGTTTATGGTTGTGGTGAACAACATGAGGGTCAATGTGGATGTTCTCCCGTATGATGATCATGATAGAGCAGTCAAGCTCTTGCACTCGCTGGATCGTACAGTTTGGGGTGGAAAGTTCGAGTCCATTGTAGAGTCTAAGAAGTATGATACCTTGACTGTGAACGAGCTGTTCTCGAAGCTCAAGTCGGCTGAGTTGGATCGAGGAATAACAACCAAGATTGACGGCCAGACTAAGTCTCATAGTCTCTACCTCATCGGTGGCTCGAAAGGAAAATCTAATGCTAACCCATCCACTAGGATGTTCTCCTTGTCCTCTTTGATGTCTTTGCCAGATGAGGAGTTCAATGTGCTTGGAGAGGACGAGCTGGCACTGCTGACTAGGCGGTTCGAGAGGATGCACGAGAACCGGGTGAACATGAGGAGTGTTGACGGATAAAACTCGTATCCACCTACGATGCGCAAGCGTACGGACCTACACCTTTTTCACCACGGGATTCCCAAGGTTCTTGTCAATCCGCGGAGCAAGGAGATTACTAGCGCTTAACCAAGTACTAATCTAGTTGACTAAGGAAACCTTAAAGAGAGTATTAATCTAAAAGTAAAGACAATCTAACCTAAGTTAATCTAAGTTAAGTTGATCAAACAAATCTAAGGTTAAACTATATGGTAAAGGGTGAACACAAGAGAGTGATTAAGAAAGATAAGCGTTCCCTCCCTAGGATCTAGGATAACATGGTATGCATCTACTACACGAAAGCGGTAAACCAATCTACGGGGGTTGTGACCACGGTTTCGCCCTTTCCCTCCTCTCGTCTTGTCACTACGCGAAGGTATTCGTGACTAGACCTATGATGGACACGGTATGTTGATGGAATCTATGGGAGTAGTGGATATCATACGCCCGAAAAACACGGTAGCTAACCTTAATCATCAATGCATCATCAACATGAAAACAATAGATTGAAACCACGAATCAAGTAGCGATCACATAGCATGTATCCATCTAATCCTAGGGATGAACGGAGACATTACCCCATCATCTTACACGGATTGAAGCACATAGGGGTGATGGAGACTCCGGAGAACGTCGTCGATGAAGATGGCGGCGATGGAGCTTGGGAACACCCCTAGGCCAGCGGCTTGGAGTCCTCCTCTTGCTTCCTTCTCTCCGCCGGCGTTGATCCTTGCGACGAGCTCATCTAACTCTCTCCCTCATCTTGCGGTGGCGGTTTTCTGGTGATTGGCGTCGGTAGGATGATTTGTTCGATGGGTCACCATATTGGGGCGCCTAGGGGGTTGTATTTATGTCCTTGAGGTGCCTTTGGGCGTGCTCCACCTTGCCTTGCACGAAATCCTCCTTGGGAGAGAAGCAACCTTTGTTTCCATAAAATCAACCAGATTTTCCTGATTCGCAGTCCTTCCTTGCCAACGCCATATATCCCACGTTCGGACTCCAAATAATGCAAATTCGGTGTCCAGGTTGTGTGTATTCATTTCTTTCCTTAAAAACGAAGATAAGATATCCAAATCGGCCTTGGAAGATAATCTGTTCTGATTTCGGACTGACTGCACAGCAGGGATTTCGGGGGCCATATCTCCTAGCTCCCTTATCCAAATTGGGGCTACCACATGTCCAAATCGAAGGTATCGTCGAGGCCCACAACTTTGGTAGTCAAACTTTTGCCATTAAAGACCGTTTAAGTCTCCGAATCTGTACCGAAAGATCATGCTGTCCTGAGCTGCGAGAATATCTCTCTGGCTGAGTTGATCTCGTTGGTAAACATCCAAGTCCCCGGAGTTTTGCGTGTTGATGCTTCGGTCCTTGGGTTGTTTGGAGTTTTGTTCACTTCGTGTCTTGACTTGTGACGGGCTTCATGATCTTCTCTTGAAGTGCTTGATGAACTTATCCCGAAAGTCTCCTCTTTAACGTTAAATTCCTGCGTAAACAACAAACTCCAAAATCGACATGCAAGTGTGAACTTGTTACATCATTAGTATGCCTAGTGGCGGGTTAGTTGCAAATCATAATCGAAACCAATGTATAACAAGTACTCTAGGTTGACGGAAATTCACCGTCAACATCTCCCCCATGCTTAAACCTTGCTTGTCCTCGAGTAAGTGGTCCTCGCTTAAAAGGGAAATCAGCATTGCCTTCCAATGTTATCCCTGCACTTAGTCATTAATGACGAGACAAATTGCTCTCTCTTAAAAATTTATTTTTAAGGTTCAAGTTGTGACCGGCTTCTTTTTCATTATGGAAGATAGACTAACAATAAAGAACAAGCCACATTTAACACGATGCTCTCAAACTTAAGTGAACTTCAAACCATTACCTTGTCACATGGAAGATTTTCAAAAAGATGCATATCCAACATAAGTGAAAATCTCTTGCAAGAGCTCATGGAACACTCATCTCATCAAGTCACTCAAGCCTATACTAGATTATTTTCAACCTACTCTACTCATATGTGATAGTGGAAGGCTTATGTGGAGCTTGGAAGGTTAAAAACAATCCTAGCAAAACATACATCCGAAATATTGTCAAATGAAGAGAGAGGTCTATTGGAATTACGAGACTCGTCAAAAAGGCCATGGAAAATAAATGTTGGAAAGAGAGAGTGATGAAACACACACATTTAGATAAGTGGACATGTGCAAGTGGCAAATGGATGATCCCGAGGCACGAGTGAAGTCCTCGTTATCGGATTGCACATGGTTGGAAGATTTGAGTATGGATTTATCATCAAGGCACTTGAGAACTTATGAAGCAAAAAGAACCGAGGAGCATCTTTATTTTTTTCCTTATTTTATTTCCTTCTCATTTTTCTCTCTTTCTTTTTTTCACTTTATTCTTCCTATTTTTCTTACTTTTCTTTTCTTCTTATCATATTTTTTTTCATTTTTCATTTTTTTCTCTTTTTTTCTTTTGCTCCTCAAAACTTTTTGCAACATAATACTTACATAGCATTTGTGTCAGAGAATGACTCCTCCCCCATGCTTGAACGATGCTCGTCCTCGAGCATAAAAGAGAGGGGAAATGACTGCTAAAGTAAGTATAAATTCCGTAATCTTGCGGAATATTTGAATCTCCATCGAGAATTTTACTCCATACTCAAATTGGGTTGTGGACAAGGAGGTGATCACAAAAAGATGTTTTTGGTTTAGGGTGGATGCCCAGCGAAGTTTGTGAAATTTTCGATGTGAAAACCCACAATGCATGGACAAAAAGGCTAGCATGAAAAAGTTACACAAAGGAATGACCGGCTTCTTAGTCTCGAACCATAGAAATCAATCCTAATCCAACTAATCAAAATATATGTTTGCAATCTACGGGTTTTGTTATCATAATGGCTTTGGTAGGTAGAACTTTGCAAGAGCATCACAAACATGTAGATAGCATAAAAGTTAAGTTTTCATAAAGACAACAAGTTATCCGGCTATCCATAAACTTAAATCAAAGAGCAAAGATATGTATGTGGGTCTAGAGCATAGTCATTTCACCTCCACAAATAAAAGAGCCGATATTTAAATTAATTTCAGATCATATTATAGAGAGCAATTAGCCAAGACATGTATAACTTCATGTAGGTAAAACAAAGCGGCAACTTTCATCATCTTTCCATAAGCATTGGCAATATAGAACATCGAGCTGAACACATGGTCATGCTCATCTATTGAAAGTAAAAAGAAACCTAGGTTGTCCTCCTAGTAGCCATGTTATTGTTTGAAGAGAAAAACAAAAGGTTGCACCTAGTTGAGGTTGAAGGCATACTTACAAGCATTTGTGTTTGGAAAAGAGAAGGTCCATGGAGATGTTACCATCCTTTGTAATCCTTCGTTGCCTTCTTCCGGCATCTCCATGTCTCGATGTGGCTTTTGCTTTTGTCTTGATTTATTAATGCTCCTAAACTTCTGAATTTGATCTTGTATGCTTAATGGAGTCATTGGTCACCCTTCTCTTCAATGTTGTCATCACCATCTCCTCTTTCTTGTTCTCATCATCTCCTTGCTGTCTCTTTTTCATGGATTTCCCCCTCTGTCCAGAACAGAAAATATATCGAAATATAGCTCTATTGAAAAGTTTATGAAATTACCTTTCCAACGTGTGGTCATTCATCGAAAACGGAGTTCAAACAAGGGAACTATGTCCGTTTTACTTCAGCGCTGCGTGCTGTCCAAAACTGATTTCAAGACGTGTTGCACTCGGTGATTCGGGCATAACTTCTTGTAGAAACCTCCGATTGTTTTGATTCTTGATTTGTTGGAATTGTAACTTCATGGGGCTTCTAAATATCCAAAAATATCTAGTGTTTTCCCTTTTGAGACCATGCAGAATTTTGATGAGATTGGTGATTTCTTGCGCATTGATCTGGTGATGTTAACGATCTTTATCATTCTATCTTCTAGAGTGTCATGTTGCACTTCCGTGTTGAAGATTCAGGGTCTCCCCCATGCTTAGCATTTTGCTAGTCATGGAAGAAGAAGACAAAGCACTTCTTAGCCATCCTTCAATTTCCTTGTAGTGAGAGTCTTTATCTTGCCTGTAAGACGTTTTAAACGCACATTCTACCCCCAAGGTGACGGTTGGGAGTAGATAGAATTGCCAACAATCCAACAATGTCTTCTAAGATTCTTAACTTGTGGTATAATTAGTTTAATAAGGAATAAAAACCTAATGAGTGTACGTGGTGCAAGGTGTGTATACACATGATAGGAAAGCATATAAACAAAGACAATGTTTTCACCTAGTTCTAAACACCATGTTTACAACTAGGTTGCCGAATTTTTCCATAGCCATAAAGGTTTATTTATCAAGGGTTAAAACACCATGTCTATCCCTAAATCAATAACTCTTATAGAACAAGAAAAATTAAGCGCATTGCAAAGCTTATAAACTAACCAATGCGACATGAAAACATATGAAAAGCTAGCAAGGTTTATCGAACTTAATGATGATGGTCCGAAATCATGTTTAAACACCACGTTTAGACAAGATCACAAAAGGAAAATGCCCAGCTGGAGCATTAACATGGATATGAAAGAATACATCATTGAGCCTTAAAACAACCAAGCCAACTATGTGCAGAACATGTACATGCAAAGAAACATCATGTTGATAACAAAATGCAATGCATGCAAATAAATAAATATGAGCATGAACATGATGGTGGTTCTAAAAAGGAAAACTGAACTTAGATTAATAACCACAAGTTGATCATCATAAGATAGTGCCATTCTTTATTCTCTCTAAGAAAGTAGTAAAAATATAAAGAAACGGGTTGCCTCCCGAAAAGCGCTTCATTTAAAGTCATAGAGCTGGACTTTCTCACATACCTTCTTTTCGTTGCATAGCCATGGCCCTTCATGCAAGAATAAAAGGTACCAATGCAGCTTTAATTTACTTCCCATGTTGTGCTTGATCACTTATAGAAGACTTGCCCAAAGCATCCTTTTGTTTCATCGTTATCTCCTTCTCTATCATCCTTCAGTGCTGCCTTCGCTCTATGAATTTTTTTTTGATGTCCAGAACAGAGAGTATACTCAAGCACTACTCCATTGCACAGTACACAAAATTTCCTTTCCAACGAGTCTTTATTTGCTCAAATCGGACTCCGGACAAGAGAGTTACGTCCGTTTTACTTCAGCGATGAAATCTGTCCTGAAATTTCAGAACGCGCAACGCTCAATGTTTTCTCCATAACTCCTTGCACGGGTCTTCAAACTTGTTGGTTCTTGATGCGTTGGAATGGTAACTTGATGGAGCTTCTGGATATCTCATTTTCTCCATTTGTACAACTCTGATCAAGCTCTCAAATTTATAAAGACAGCAGCATCCATTGCGGGATTTGGAGAGGTTGATGATTTATGTTGCAACTCTTTAAGCATGACTTCTCTTTTCATTATTCAAGCATGTCTACATGGTTAGTGAAAATCGGGCCTTTCCCGACATATGATTCTTTAAGGTCATTAGCTTGACCAAGCGCAAAGCATGATCGAGATTTACAAAACTTATTGTAAACATACGCGTCCATAATTAACACCACATGTGAATTGTAGCAACAAGTCAAGGTGTAAATAAAAGAAACATATGTTTCATGCATAGCATTTAGCTCATTATTAGGCAAAGGTTGTTTAGGTGTGAGATTAATTGGATCGAAAATAAATGTTTCCTCTTTTTCATTCTCAAGAAAATCTAGCCTATCAACATGATCACTATTGGAACAAGACATAAACATTAAACTATCATTCATACTATTGGTTGAGCATGAGTATTTGAATTTATCAACATCAATACCAATAATATCTTGAGATTTCAGCGCATACCTTGGCCTTAGAGATTTTTCAACAAGAGTGATATTTGGTTCATCAAGCGGTGTTGAAGGCGAATCGATCTCAACAAGTGTAGTTGCCTCTTCATCACCATCTTGCAATTTCTTCAACTCATCATGTGGAACATGTAATCCTTCAACTATGTACACATTCATCTCTTCTTTGAAGTCTTCTTTATCAACCAGATCTTCATCTTCAAAGACTTGTATGTTGCTTTCTTTATCTTCCATGTACCACATGTCGTCAAGATCGCTCATTGTTGATTCACTCTTTCCTTCATCCTTGAGTACTTCCATGTCTTGATTTGCTAGTGTGTAGGCTTCAATAGCACACAAGCTATCATCTAGCTTAAGTCCTATCTCCTCCCATTTATCCTTTGAGTCACTAGGCTCATCATGGTTGTACTCTTCTCTTCCTTCATCATAAATCTTTGAGTTGTCAAACCGGTCGATCCATCCTTCATCTCCTTCTTCTCTTTCTTCTTCAAACATCTTTTGGATCGACTCTCCACTCATCTCTTGATCAAATATATCTTCAATTAGTTTGGCAACGTGTCGGCGTTCCTCCTTCCTTCGGTAGTTAATTAGTGGGGCGAAATCAACTTGAACCCAACCGGATTGCTTGAACTCCGCCAATGGTCTAGCATTCCACATACTTCGGCCTACATTCATGTTAATTTCAACATTTTTAACATCCGAAATGACTTCTCTTACCTTGGGAAGTGGATCTTCACTTTCTTGTATGGTCGGTTCATCTTCCTTGACCTTCGGTTCATCTTTTTCAGAAATTTCAGCAAGCACCTTGGGCTTGCTTTTGTCGTTTTGCTCCTCTTGATAACATCTTTGCCAATCTCGTATTGTTCTTTGTCCATTGCTTATCCTTTGTAAGATTTGTGCGGCTTCACTAATTGTTTTATCCAATATATCACCGCCTGCACACATGCTTACAATACGAGACGAGTTAGGGGTTAGTGAAAAATAAAAGGTATGCAACATCAAGTCACCGAGAAAATCCCAAGTTCGGGCCTCGCTCAAGTAGTTCATTAAAACGGTCACATGCTTCATCAATTCCTTCATCCTCTCCTTGCTTGAAAGTGAGCACTTGCCTCCTTAAGTCTTGGACCTTGCTTATGGGAAAGAACTTCAAAAGAAACTTCTTCACTAGCTCATCCCAATTTCCTTTTGCTTCAACGGACGCAAGTGTGTACCATCTTCGCGCTTCATCTTCGAGAGAGAATGGAAAAAGATTCCACTTGAACCAAGCGGCCGGAACTCCTTTTTGTTGCACCGTGTTGCATAACATCGTGAATTCCTTAATGTGTCTATATGGGTTGTCATCCTCCAATCCTCTAAATGGTTTTGTCGCCACTAACTTGATGATTCCAGGCTTCACTTCATAGTGGGTTGTAGCAAACGTCAAATCTGATTTTTGCATCTCAATGTCTTCCATTGACGGCATTGCTAGCTCCCTTAGCGACATCTCTTCGTCTTCCAATGGTGAGGTGAACAAATCCATCTAGGCACAAGAAAAGTAGAAAGAAAAACAAAAAAGATTTTTTTCTTTTTTTTTTAGAAAATAAGGGTTAGGTGTTAGTAATCAACAAAATTAATACTAGATTAAACGTAGCAAACTGGCTTGCTCCCCGGCAACGGCGCCAGAAAAAGGGGCTTGTTGACGGATAAAACTCGTATCCACCTACGATCCGCAAGCGTACGGACCTACACCTTTTTCACCACGGGATTCCCAAGGTTCTTGTCAATCCGCGGAGCAAGGGGATTACTAGCGCTTAACCAAGTACTAATCTAGTTGACTAAGGAAACTTAAAGAGAGTATTAATCTAAAAGTAAAGACAATCTAACCTAAGTGAATCTAAGTTAAGTTGATCAAACAAATCTAAGGATAAACTATATGGTAAAGGGTGAACACAAGAGTGTGATTAAGAAAGATAAGCGTTCCCTCCCTAGGATCTAGGATAACATGGTATGCATCTACTACACGAAAGCGGTAAACCAATCTACCGGGGGTTGTGACCACGGTTTCGCCCTTTCCCTCCTCTCGTACTGTCACTACGCGAAGGTATTCGTGACTAGACCTATGATGGACACGGTATGTTGATGGAATCTATGGGAGTAGTGGATATCATACGCCCGAAAAACACGGTAGCTAACCTTAATCATCAAAGCATCATCAACATGAAAACAATAGATTGAAACCACGAATCAAGTAGCGATCACATAGCATGTATCCATCTAATCCTAGGGATGAACGGAGACATTACCCCATCATCTTACACGGATTGAAGCACATAGGGGTGATGGAGACTCCGGAGAACGTCGTCGATGAAGATGGCGGCGATGGAGCTTGGGAACACCCCTAGGCCGGCAGCTTGGAGTCCTCCTCTTGCTTCCTTCTCTCCGCCGGCGTTGATCCTTGCGACGAGCTCATCTAACTCTCTCCCTCATCTTGCGGTGGCGGTTTTCGGTGATTGGCGTCGGTAGGATGATTTGTTCGATGGGTCACCATATTGGGGCGCCTAGGGGGCTGTATTTATGTCCTTGAGGTGCCTTTGGGCGTGCTCCACCTTGCCTTGCACGAAATCCTCCTTGGGAGAGAAGCAACCTTTGTTTCCATAAAATCGACCGATTTTCCCGATTCGCGATCCTTCCTTGCCAACGCCATATATCCCACGTTCGGACTCCAAATAATGCAAATTCGGTGTCCGGGTTGTGTGCCACGAAATTATCTTCAACTTTGGCAAAAACGAAGATAAGATATCCAAATCGGCCTTGGAAGATAATCGTTACGATTTCGGACTGATCGCACAAAGCGGGGATTTCGAAGGCCATATCTCTTAGGTCCCTTATCCAAATTGGGCCTTCTACATGTCCAAATCGAAGGTATCGTCGAGGCCCACAACTTTGGTAGTCAAACTTTTGCCATTAAAGACCGTTTAAGTCTCCGAATCTGTACCGAAAGATCATGCTGTCCGAGCTGCGAGAATATCTCTCGGGCCGAGTTGATCTCGTTGGTAAACATCCAAGTCCCCGGAGTTTTGCGTGTGGATGCTTCGGTCCTTGGGTTGTTTGGAGTTTTGTTCACTTCGTGTCTTGACTTGTGACGGGCTTCATGATCTTCTCTTGAAGTGCTTGATGAACTTATCCCGAAAGTCTCCTCTTTAACGTTAAATTCTCGCGTAAACAACAAACTCCAAAATCGACATGCAAGTGTGAACTTGTCACATCATTAGTATGCCTAGTGGCGGGTTAGTTGCAAATCATAATCGAAACCAATGTATAACAAGTACTCTAAGTTGACGGAAATTCACCGTCAACAAGGAGGAACACGAGGACATGTTTCCAGTGCGGCAAGCTAGGACACTTCATCGCTGACTGCCCCGAGAAGGTCGAGAACAAGGATAACTACAAGCATAAGTCGAACGGATGGCAAGTATCGATCAAGGCGCGACCACAAGGACGAGCGACGATCGAGGAAGAAGGATGGCCGAGGCAAGGTCGAGCGATGGTTGGAGCGAGCGACGTTGACTTCAGTTCCATGTAGTCCACCTTGAGCTCGAGTAGTAGTGAAGATGAAGGTGATCGGCGCAAGGGCAGAAAGCCATCCAAGAACCTGAGTGGGTTGAGCTGCTTGGCTAGAGATAGCTTCCTGGTGCGATGAGTGATTGACAACGTTGTGTGGACTGATTCTTGGCTAAGTATTGCAGGTGAAGAACAAGCGCGAAAGGTCGTTGCCGGTGAGGCCTCCAGGTGTGGAGAAGACAAGTAGGCTCGGTTTGAGGGACCCGGTGGCTAGCGGGGTCAAGGGCGGGCCAGATGGTTGCAAGAACGGCAAGAGGAAGTCATGGACGATTTCTTGGTTAAGCCTCAAAGCCAAGATCGAGCCGGGACTACGTGGGAGTTGAGTTATGAGTGGCGATTGGCAGAGGCTACACCAACTTCGCGGGGTTTCTGGTGGTTCACCAGAAAACCACTGGGTTCCTTGGTTGATCCACAAAGCCAAGACCGAAGAATCGAAGACGGAGGTGCAGCAGTATCAGACCGGTCTAACCGTTGGGTCTGACCGGTCTGACAGGTGGGTACCGATCTGACCGGCGAGGAGCACCGGTCTGACTGGTGTGCGATGACGCAGTCCGAAGACTTCGAAGCACGCGTCGGGATCACAAGACTTGCGTCGAGGCTAAGTAAGTTTGCGGTCGATGGGCATTCGTCTGATGGAGCGATGACAAAGAATTCTGAATTCGCCCTCGTGGGGCATGTATCCCTAGTTAGCTAATATGGGTATTTTAGACTTTCAGTTGCCTCCATATAACCCAAGTGGTGAGAGTATGGCAGACATCTCTTGCAACCCTAGCTCATTTTGTTTTGCTATTTTTTCTCTTCATTTTCCCTTGGAATTTCTAGGACTAGCTTGAGAGCTTCATGGTGAGATCTTGTGAGAGGGTAGGATGATCGGGCGGAAGCTAGACCTTGTATGAACCTTCATGGTATGTATATATGATTTGACGTGGTTCCTCAAGGCTTGTTTGATTTCTGCCCGGTTTTCCTTTTGGTGATTTTCAGAGCCTTTTTTGGTGATTTTGTTGGAGCGATTTCGAGGCCTTTCTCTTAGGGATTTGGTGGGGGACATATGCTTGAGCCCTTCGTGGTTCCCTTCCCTTTGATTCCCCTCTCAAATCCATGAGCAAAGGGGCTCGATTTTGGGGTTTTTGTTATCCTAGGGTTTGTGGTGTTCTTGGGGAAATCCTTCAATTCCTCTTGATTCAACGAGTTTTTGTGGACCATAACTTGGCTACGGAGTGCCCATGAGGTGTCCCTACTATCCCCAAAGTCTTGTGCGAATCCGTGGAGCGAATCAGGAGATCGGGAGTTGGATTTGGTGGAGTTGAGCCGCAGGTGCGGTTCATCTCGAGCTGCCCAGACATGACCGGTCCGACTGGTGTAAGCCTTTTGTGGGATTTGCCTTGGGTGATTTGCCTGATCCGTGAGTCTTTAGGTGGTGCTATTGCTTGTCAGTTCTTGGTTGTTTTGGTGTTGTTTTGCTAAACTTTGTCCAGGGTTCTTCTTCCTCACATGTTGTGTATTCGGGGTGTTTCTATTCTTGCTCTGTCCACCGGCCTGACCGGTGTCACCGGTCTGACCGGCGCAGGCCATTGGTCTAACTGGTGTAGCACAGGCAGCAAGCCGTGCAAGTTTCAGTTGTGTGTTGGTGAATTTTGGTTCGGAAGGTTGTGTGTTGGTTCCTAGGACCAGTAGCACTCCAGTGGCTACGTGGTCTTGGCCTACTTGGGTAGTTGAGTCGGAGACGTGTGTTGGAAGCCGTGTTCATCTTGTTGGAGCCTCTATCTCCTTCGAGAAGAATTTTTTTCGTCTCCCATTCACTCCCCCCCTCTCTGGTTCGCCGTTTCGGTCCTTCAAGTGGCATCAGAGCCGGTTACAGGTCTTGATTGACTCTAACCAGTCTAAGATCAAAGGATGGCGTACCAGGAATGGGGTTTGGGTCCTCAACACTTCGATGGCCAAAACTACTAGATGTGGAGTATGCAGATGGCAGCATTCCTCCGCAAAAAGGGTCAGATCCTTTGGGATGTCACGGTGGACACAGCTTATACCCATCCGATGAACTTCCTTGCTCCAGGATCGAGGGACATAATCGACGCTAACAACAAGGCAGTCGACTACTTGTTTCGTGCTATGTGTCAGTCTAAATTCGATCGGGTGCATACGGAGATCTTGTCTTGTAGAATTTGGACTCTGTTGAAGGAAGCTCATGTAGGAAATGCTCAAGTTCAGGCTCAGATGTATGCGACTTACCGGAGAGAGTACGAGAACTTCACTCATCTGACCGGTGAGTCCATCGATGCCTTATTCCAACGGTTTACGGTTGTGGTGAACAACATGAGGGCCAATGTGGACGTGCTCCCATACGATGATCATGATAGAGCAGTCAAGCTCTTACACTCACTGGATCGTACGGTTTGGGACGAAAAGTTCGAGGCCATTGTAGAGTCTGAGAAGTATGACACCTTGACTGTGAATGAGCTGTTCTTGAAGCTCAAGTCGACTGAGGTGGATCAAAGAATGACAACCAAAATTGAGGGCCCGACTGACTCTCATAGCCTCGCCCTCATCGGTGGCTCCAAAGGAAAATCTAACGCTAACCCATCCACCACGATGTTCTCGGTGTCCTCTTTGATGTCTTCGCCAGATGAGGAGTTCGACGTGCTTGGAGAGGACGAGCTGGCGCTACTGACCAGGTGGTTCGAGAGGATGCATGAGAACCAGGTGAACACGAGGAGGAACACGAGGACATGTTTCCAGTGCGGCAAGCCAGGACACTTCGTTGCTGACTACCCTGAGAAGGTCGAGAACAAGGACAACTACAAGCACAAGTCAAAGACGGATGGCAAGTACCGATCAAGGTGCGACCACAAGCATAAGCACAAGAACAAGCACAAGATCGAGCGACAATCGAAGAAGAAGGATGACTGAGGCGAGGCCCGAGTGATGGTTGGAGCGAGCGACATTGACTCCAGTTCCGCGTACTCCACCTCGAGCTCAAGTAGCAGTGAAGATGAAGGTGATCGGCGCAAGGGTAGGAAGTCATCCAAGAATCTGAGTGGGCTGAGCTTCTTGGCTAGAGATGGTTTCTGCACCATGGCTCAGCTCCGGCAGCAAGAAGAGTCACCAGAGCGACTCGGACTCCGACTCCGAAGATGAGGTATGTGACGACCTTCCCTTCTTGTGTCAGGAGAATGAACGGCTTGGCTTGTTGCTTGATAACAAGATGATATGCTTAGAGAGGCTAAGAAGATGAGGGAGGAGCTTAGGGCCTCGCTTGAGGATGCTAGGACTAAAGTGGCTGAGCTAGAAACACAGAACCTAGATGCTAAGCTTGAAATTGATTCGCTTAAAGCTTCACTTGTTGTTTCTTATGAAATTGAATGTGTTGATTGTCCTATTTTCTTAGCTGAGCTTGCTATATTCAAGGAAAAGCATGCCTCCAAGTGTGAGGAACTAGATGTGCTTAGGGTTGAAGTGGCTGAGTGTAAATCTAGATCAGCTTTGCTAGGTGCTTGCACTTCTTGCCCTGTCTTGCGTAAGAAAATTGATGAGATGCATGCTTACACTGTTGCTCTGGAGGCTAAGTTGTAAGAACCTAATTCCACTTCTTGCTCTACATGTGAAGTACATGCTTTGAAAAAATCTGGAACTTGCACATTATGTGGACCGCTTGCAGGATGAGAACGATGAGTTGAGGAAAATGATGGGTTGGTTGTCGGGTCATGAACCGCAGGTTAGGATGATGATTGAGGCATACAAGCGCTACGATGGGCAAGCGCTTGGTTCGGAAAAAGTTGGAGAGTCCAGTGGTGAGGGATGAGAGAAAATTGGTGATATCCAAGCTCCACCAAAAACCTACCACAAAAATGTCTATGTTCCTAAGCCCAACCCACTGAGAAACAAACTAGACACAACCCCAGATCTTCCCATACCCCCTCACCCCACAGATGATTTCCAAAAGCCTATCAAGTTCAAGAGAACCTTAGGGAATGTGTTCTTTGGGAAAGAGTGTGGGAAGCCTAGTGAGGAGAAACCGGTTGAGCAACCAAGAGGAGACAAACCAAATGAGCAGCCCTATCCCAAGCCTAAGCCTAAGCCCATAAAGTTTCATTGTGGCTATTGTGGTAGAGATGGTCACAAGGGTGAGTTTTGCTTCAAGAGGAAGCGTGAGGAGAGAATGGCGAAGGAGTGGGCTAACAAGGAGTGAGGAGAGAATGGTGTACTTGAGCCTCATGTGTAGATGCCAGGGCCAAAGTGATTGTGAGGACGGTTCCGTCTTGGGGAGAGCGAAAGGCTGCAGGAGGTGCTGCTGGCCGGGCTACACTGGTTAGACCGGTGCGCCACACCGGTCAGACCAGTGTAGGTCTGGCCAGACAGGGGGCTGGTTTTCGTGCCCGTGATGATTCTCAGTTTGTTTCAGGAGGTCATGATTCTGGTGGTTGATCTGGAGAGTTTGCATGTGGTTAGTTTGCTCGGCGTCCTCCCCCCTCGTGCTCAATACGGGGATAGCAGGAGTCGTTGCTTTGAGATGGAGAGGAGGAATGATCCACGATTTTCCTTTCGTGGTTTTTGTCCTCCTCCAGCTAGAGAGGGTTGGTTCCCTCATAGTGGTTACCGTGGTGGTTTTCGTGGAGGTACCTTTGATAGGAGAGATGCTTTGGAGTGTGCTAACCAAACTTTAAAGCAAATGTCTCGGCACTGGTTTTACTCTTTTGGTACTAACCCCAGTGCTGAGTCGTCTGTTCACTCACATCCTCGCCTTTGAATTTCAGGTGGGAGACTTGAAGAACTTTGGTTGATTAACTCCGGTTGCTCGAGGCATATGACCGGAGACAAGGGGTGGTTCTCAAGTCTCGTCCGGGTGGTGACAAAGAGGTACATCGCCTTTGGGGACAATGGGCGAGGGCGTGTGCTGTCGGAAGGTGAGATTAAGGTAAGTGACAAGATCACTCTCAAGCATGTTGCTCTTGTTCAATTGCTTGGGTACAATTTGCTTTCCGTGTCTCAGCTTTTGGATGAGGGTTTTGGGGTGTAGTTTCGGCTTGGTGGTTCTCGGATTTTGGATTCTCGAGGGAACCTTGTCTGTATGGTCGCTCCCGAGGGTCAAGTGTTTCGAGCTGATTTTTCTCAGTCTTCTGGTGTTGAGCGTTACTTTTTGGCTGGGTCTTCGAGTGAGTTATGGAAGTGGCATAGGAATTTGGGACACTTGAGCTTTGACCTTTATGTCTCGCTTGAGTAAATTCAATTTGGTCCGAGGATTGGCACGACTAAGGTTTGAGAAAGAGTTGGTGTGTGCTCTGTGTCGGCATGCTAAATGGTAGCTAGTTCCCATCCACCCCTCACCGATTTGATGACGGAGCATCCATGCGAGCTGCTTCATATGGACCTTGTTGGCCCAGGTCGTGTGCGATCTGTGGGTGGGAAGTGGTACGTCCTGGTTGTGGTGGACGACTACTCCTGGTATGCGTGGGTGTTCTTTTTTAGGATAAAGGGGAGACGTTTGGTTTTGTTCGAGATCTTGTCTTGAGGTTGAGGAACGAGAGGCACAAAAATTCCATACGAGCAATCCACAGAGACAATGGCTCAGAATTTAGAAACTCTTGTTTCGAAACCTTTTGCAATGACTTGGGTCTTGAACACTAGTTTTCGAGTCTGTATATGCCTCCCCAAAATGGTGTGGTGGAAAGGAAAAATAGAACTTTGTTTGAGATGGCTCGGATGATGCTTGATGAGCATAGGACTCCAAGAAGGTTCTGGGCTAAGCCGGTCAATACCGCATGCTATGTTTTGAACAGGATCTACCTTAGAATCTACAAAAAGAAAACCTGTTACAAGTTGATTCACGGTCGCACACCCAAGGTGAGTCACTTCCATGTCTATGGTTGCAAGTGCTTTATCCTTAATAAAGGGAAGAAGTTGGACAAGTTCAAGGCTAGGTCGGTAGATGGTATTTTCTTTGGTTATGCATCTCACTCTAGAGCATATCGTGTGCTCAATCTTGAAACTAACCAAATCGTGGAGACTTGCGAGGTAACCTTCAACGAGACACAGCCACGTAGTTAGCTTGTTTTTGAGTGTGGAGGTGATGATGAACTTGGCGAGGAGATCTTTCAGGAGGAGGAACATGAACATGGAGATGATGAAGATGGTGATGTGGTGCCCGTGGCTGAGCTTGTACCTACTACTTCGACGATGATCGACGACGGGCCCTCTCCCACACCTACAATGAAAAACCAAGTACAAGGAGAATTTGTTGTCGAGGGGGAGGTAGAATCAAGGTGAGAACCTCCCCGACGAGTACTAGTGGATCACCTAGCTTCGAGGATCATCAGCGACATGAATGAATGTACTACACGGTCGAGGGTTCGAAACAATTCTCATTTCGCTCATGCTGCTTTTGTTGCCACCTTTGAACCCAAAAACATTGGACACGCGCTATCTGATCATAATTGGGTTAACTCGATGCATGAGGAGTTGTTGAGAGGAACCAAGTTTGGGAATTGGTTGACCCTCCCCCATGGTGTAAGCCAATTGGGACAAAATGGGTGTGGAAGAACAAAGAGGGAGAGAAAGGTGAAGTGGTGAGAAACAAGTCAAGGCTTGTTGCTCAAGGGTACAGTCTGAAAGTGGGGATCGACTATGAGGAGACCTTTGCTCTCGTAGCTCGTTAGGAGGCGATCAGGATCCTTCTAGCCTTTTTTGTGGCTAAAGGGTTCAAGTTATACTAGATGGATGTAAAGAGTGCCTTCTCGAATGGTGTGTTGGAGGAAGACGTGTTTGTGAGGAAGCCGCCAGGGTTTGAGAGTAAGAAGTACCCTCATCGGGTGTACAAGTTGAGGAAGGCATTGTATGGTTTAAAGCAAGCGCCTAGAGCATGGTACGGTAGATTGAGCGGGTTCCTATTTGAGAGAGGGTTCGAGATGGGGAAGGTCGATCAGACCTTGCTTCTCCTCAGGCAGGGCAGAGATATCCTGATTGTGCAGGTGTACGTAGATGATATTGTCTTTGGTGTCTTGTCTAACTACCTTGTTGCAAGGTTTGCAGAGGATATGAGCAGGGAATTTGAGATGATCATGATGGGTGAGTTGTAGTTCTTCCTCGGGCTACAAATCAAGCAATCAAAGGAAGGAACATTTGTGCACCAAGCTAAGTACACCAAGGACATTGTGAGGAAGCTCAAGATGGAGGACTCCAAGGCCATGGCGACACCTATGAGTACGACTACAGCTCTTGATGCGGATGAGGAGGGTGAACATGTGGACCAGAAGGAGTACCGAAGCGTG
This sequence comes from Cenchrus americanus, assembly GCA_947561735.1. Lineage (NCBI taxonomy): Eukaryota > Viridiplantae > Streptophyta > Magnoliopsida > Poales > Poaceae > Cenchrus > Cenchrus americanus. The sequence continues at coordinate 153,318,430 of OX387240.1, read as the reverse complement.
ATCGGGTCACTCCTCTACTTGACGGCGACGAGGCCGGACATCCAGTTCTCGGTATGTCTGTGCGCTCGTTTTCAAGCATCGGCAGGCAGTCAAGCGCATATTCAGGTATTTGCGTCACACTCCCAACTTCGGCCTTTGGTACTCCGCGTCTTCTTGTTTGGTGCTTCATGGTTTTTCAGACGCGGATTTTGTCGTGTGTCGGTTGGATAGGAAGTCCACTTCTGCGTCTTGCTAGTTCTTGGGATCTTCTTTGGTGTCTTGGTCTTCCCGCATGCAGTCGAGTGCTGCTCAATCCATTACCGAGGCAGAGTACGTTGCCACATCTAGTTGTTGCTCTCAGCTCCTTTGGATCACATACACCGTGAGAGACTTTGGTGAGGAGTATACCCATGTCCCACATCAATGTGACAGCAACAGTGCCATAAGTGTAGCAAAGAACCAAGTTCTTCATTCCAAAACCAAGCACATAGAAGTGAGGTATCATTTTCTGAGAGACAATGGAGAGAAAGGGAAGATAGATTGGATCCATGTACCCACAGATGACCAACTAGTCGATATTTTCACCAAACCCTTATATCAAGTAACTTTCACTCGTTTGCGGGGGGGATCTTGGTGTTTGTTTGATTTCCTGAGTTGGTGTATGGGAGCTCCTTTGTAGCATATGTATAGCTTCCCTTTTTGCATTTCTTGCATTTGGCATGGCATATGTAACATGATGTATATGCATCCTTGTATCTTAGGTTGCATGCATTTTGTATCATATGCTTTGGTTAGGAAAAGCTTCTCCTATATACATTGTTCACCATGGAATGATATGTATGTCTTTGTGAGCTTGTTTGGTAAGCTATGGTTAATTTGGCTTAGCTCTTGATAATCTTGGTTTATATCCATGGTTGATTGCTATGTTTTTGAAAATGTTACATATATGCTCTCTTGTGATTAAATGCCTTTATATGATCTTGACATGTTTTAGTGGTTTGGCTATGCTTAATTTGTGGTCTGGATAACTTATTTTGATCATTTGGGGCCAAAGGCTCATTTGCCATCATGAATGTTTAGACCCCATGCTTTATCTTGTGGAGGGGCATGAGTTCCTTTTTGTCGCAAAGACATTTCATGTACCAAATATGAAGCTGAAAATGAAATGTAAATTGCTTGGAAAATGTGCTCCCATGTCATATGCGCTAAATTTATTTTCCTTTGGGTGCTAAATCGTTGCATGATGCATACCAATCAGAAGTCTCATATATAGAAGTAGGCACATGGCTCGGTGGCTTTGACATGACATGAGGTGCTTGTGGGTGTTCGTGATGGTCTTATGATTAGAATGGTTGTCCTAGCATGAAGTTTGTGTGGCTTTGCCATTTTGACATGTTTTACTCATGTTTAGAGCTTTGCTCATGAGAGGGTAAATTTTCGCAAAATTGCTCAATTCTATCTTAGCTTCGTCCAATGGTTGTGTAACTTGGTGGTCATGTAGTTGATGTCATTACGAAGCTATAGAGTACCTAACTTGCTCATTTGACATGTGTAGCTTCCTACGTGGAATTTTGTCTACTTGAGAAGCTCTAGGTTGCAATTTTTGCATTTTTGGCTCGATTCATGCATTGCCAACAAGCGGGAGAAGTTTGAGAATGTTTTGGGCTACTGAATGCATTTAGAAAGTTTTCAGGTGGTTTTGAACCATTTTTGGTATCTGTTGTGCACCGGTTTGATCGGTTGGGGTCACCTGTCTGACCGGTCATAGTGCTGGTCCTGTTCACATGTTGAGCACCGGTCTGATCGGTGGTGTCGACCGGTCTGACTGGTCAAAGCTAAGCTAATGCAACTGCTCTGTTTCATCATCTGGTTTGCATGCATTCGTCCAAGGGGAGTTGTATTGGTTCAGGCGGAGCTTGCATGTGTCCAGGGTTTGTGGTTTTCGAGCTTTGGATTGGTGGTTTGCGCTCATTGCTTGAGCATAGTTTTGTCTCGGATGTGTCGAGCCGTTTCCCTTGCCTAAGGGGTCTGAGACTTGTCTTCTTCAAGTGATCTTTCTCTTTTCCTTTCTTTGGCTTTCGAGCGCTTGTTGAAGTTTCTTTTTGTTTGTTTCTTTTCTTTTCTTTTTTCTATCGGGTTACTATATGTGTGTGTTGTCAATGCACTCATTAAGGGGGAGATTGAGGACCATGTGTGGTTCGAGGACCGGTGGATGGTCTCTTCCTGGTGTGATGAGTGATTGACAACGTTGTGTGGACTGATTCTTGGCTAAGTATTGCAGGTGCAGGTTGCGGCTTCACCGGTGCTGGTGCAGGTGAAGAAAAAGCACGAAAGGTTGTTGCCAGTGAGGCCTCCAGGTGTGGAGAGGACAAGTAGGCTTGGTTCGAGGGACTCGGTGGCCAGCGGGGTCAAGTGTGGGCCGCATGTGGCAAGAACGACAAAATGAAGTCATGGACGGTTTCTTGGTTGAGCCTCAAAACCAAGGTCGAGCCGGGACTACGTGGGAGTCGAGTCATGAGTGGCGATTGGCGGAGGCTACACCGAGTTGCGGGGTTTCCTTTGGTTCAACAGAAAACCACTGTGTTCCTTGGTTGATTCAAAAAGCCAAGACTGAAGAACCGAGGATGGAGGTGCAGCAGCATCAGACCGGTCTGACCGGTGGGTACCGGTCTGACCGTTGAGGAGCACCGGTCTCACTGGTGTGCGGCAATGCAGTCCGGAGACTTCGAAGTGGAGGACACACGTCTGGATCGCAAGGCTTGCATCGAGGCTAAGCAAGTTTGCGGTTGCTGGGCATCCGTCCGATGGAGTGATGACAAAGAATTCCGAATTCGCCCTCGAGGGGCAAGTATCCTAGTTAGCTAGTAAGGGTATTTTAGACTTTCGGTTGCCTCCATATAACAAAAGTGGTGAGAGGATGGCAGCCATCTCTTGCAATCCTAGCTCATTTTGTTTTGCTAGTTTTCCTCTTCCTTTTCCCTTGGAATTTCTAGGACTAGCCTGAGAGCTTAATGGTGAGATCTTGTGAGAGGGTAGTATGATCGGGCGGAAGCTAGACATTGTATGAACCTTCATGGTATGTATAGATGATTCGGCGTGGTTCCTCAAGGCTTGTTTGAGTTTCCCCGGTTTTCCTTTTTGGTGATTTTCGGAGCTTTTTCTTGGTGATTTTCTTGGAGCGATTTCGAGGCCTTTCTCTTGGGGATTTGGTGGGGGATATATGCTTGAGCCCTTCGTGGTTCCCTTCCCTTTGATTCCCCTCCCAAATCCGTGAGCAAAGGGGCTCGATTTTGGGGTTTTCGTTGTCCTAGGGTTTGTGGTGTTCTTGGTGGAAATACCTCGATTCCTCTTGATTCAACGAGTTTTGGTGGACCATAACTTGTCTATGGAGTGCCCATGAGGTGTTCCTACTAGCCCCAAAGTCTTGTGCGAATCCATGGAGCGAATCGGTAGATCGGGAGTTGGATTTGGGGGAGTTGACCCGCGGGTGCTGTTCATCCCGAGCTGCCCAGGCGTGACCGATCTGACTAATGCCCTTGACCTGTCTGACCGGTGTAAGCCTTTTGTGGGATTTGCCTCGGGTGATTTGCTTGATCCATGAGTCTTTGGGTTGTGCTGTTGCTGGTCAGTTCTTGGCCAGTTTAGTGTTGTTTTGCTAGGATTTGTATAGGGTTCTTCTTCCTCGCAGGTTGTGTTTTGGGGGTGTTTCTGTTCCAGGGCCTAGAGAAGTCACTGAGGCTCTCTGGAACGTTTGTTGTGCGGCAGCTGTAGCCACCGGCCTGACCGACTCTATCCACCGGTCTAATCGGTGTGACCGGTCTGACCGGCGTAGGACATCGGTCTGACCGGTGTAGCACAGGCAGCAAGTCGTGCAAGTTTCCGCTGTGTGTGTTGGTGTGTTTTGGTTTGGAAGGTTGTGTGTTGGTTTCTATGACTAGTAGCACTCCAGTGGCTACGTGGTCTTGTCCAACTTGGGTAATAGAGTTGGAGACGTGTGTTGGAAGTCGTGTACATCTTGTTGGAGCCTCTATCTGCTTCGAAAAGAATTTTTATTGGCTCCCATTCACTCCCCCCTCCCTGGTTCGCCGTTTCGGTCCTTCAGGAACTCACCAAGATGTTCACCGGAGGCAAATCCCACAAAGCCTATGCACAAGTCAGACCGGTGATAGGCACCGGTCAGACCGGTCAGGCTGGGCAGCTCGGGATGAACAACCCCCGCGGGTCAACTCCCACAAATCCAACTCCTGATCTCCCGATTTGCTCCACGGATTCACAGAAGACTTTGGGGATAGTAGGAACACCACATGGGCAATCCATAGCCACGATTTGGTCCACCAAAACTTGCTAAATCGAGAGGAATCGAAGAAATCCCACCAAGAAAGCCTCTAACCCTAGAGAGGAGAAAACCCCAAAATCGAACCCCTTTGCTCACGGATTTGGGAGGGGAATCAAAGGGAAAAGAACCATGAGGGGTTCAAGCATACATCCCCCACCAAATCCCAAAGAGAAAGGTCTCAAAACCAACACAAGAAATTCGCCAAGAAAAGGCTCCAAGAAAAGGAAAATGGGAGAGACACAACCAAGCCTTGATGAACCACGCTGAATACTCTATATATACCAAAGAGGTTCATACAAGGTCTAGCTTGCCGCCCCATCATCCTTCCCTCTCACAATACCTCACCATGAAGCTCTCAATCTAGTCCTAGAAATTCCAAAGGAAAAGGGAAGGGGAAAGTAGCAAAACAAAATGAGCTAAGGTTCTAAGAGATGGCTGCCATCCTCTCACCACTTGGGTTATATGGAGGCAACTGAAAGATCAAACTACCGCTAAGGCCTCACACTAAGATACATGCTCCCGAAGGGCCATTTGGGAAACTTTGTCATCACACCATCGGATGGATACCCAACCGTCGGTGCGGAATGTGGTCCCGACACTAACCGGTAATAAGCGCCAAGGTCTATGCCTCAATGGTCGATGCTAAGCAATAAAAGACACGGAATTTATCCTGGTTCCGGCCGAGGGGCCGTACGTCCAGAAGTGGTGTGCTCAAGGCACTATATTGCTCAGCACCGGGGGTGCTGTGCGGGGCTGCTACAAGCAAGGCGGGAGAGGAAGCGTGGCTTCCAAGTCCCCGGTGTATTGGTCGAAGATATTGTGGGAGAATTGGAGAGCAAGTGTGTGGTGCGACTTGTCTCGTTTTGGGCTCTGTTGTTCGTGTGTTGTGTGTTGAGTCCTCTGTCCGTCTCGCGGCAAGGGGGTTCGTCCTCCTTTTATAGACCAAGGAAGGAGCGAATCACATGCGCGCCGCGCTATTTAGCTACGTGAGGGAGCGTGATGTGCTACGCTGTAGAGTAGGCGGCCGCCCAGGCGATCCTTGCAGCGATCCGGCCATCATGGCGTATCTTGTACCCGAACAGTGGCGTCCTCGAGGGTAGAAGGGCGGCGAACGGCTGTGATGTCTTCAGATAGGCTCGAGGGAGTTGCTGACGTCGGTCCGTATGTGGAACGGCGGGGGTAAGGTGGCATCCCGTTCCCACGCACTCCACAGTGCTGGAGTCATCGCCACAGCGCCTGGCGTGCGCCCGTGCGGCGGGGGGCGGCAGCCATACCGTTAACAGTGACAGGGATGGCGTCCCACCAGCCTAGCGCCTCCACCTAACCCTGTAAGGTCGCAAGAAAGCAAATCGAGGGGCAGCCGGCCCCCCTTCGAGGGCTCGGCGCGTTAGCCGTACCGGAGCAGGTGCACGGCGTCACGGGACTGGCACCGGCCGCGCCGCACAGTCCCCCCCACAGTGATGGGGATGGGCTCCCTCCTGGGGAGTTGGTGCGGCGGTACCGGGGCGCGTGCCCCGGGCGCATGATGCCGCTGTCCCGCCGATGTCAGGGCATTTAATGCCCGCGCGCGAGAGCGGCGCGCGCGCGTGCGGGGCGCCCTCGAGCGAGGCAGACACCGTTCGAGGGCGGGGCGGACCCTCGAGCGAGGCAGACCTAGCTCGAGGGAGGCGCACCCCCTCGATCGGGGCGGAGCCCGCACAAGGGAGGCGCGCACCCTCGAGCGAGGCGAAACCAATTCGAGGGAGTCTTCGAGTGGGCCGCCTGGTGGGCCGCTGGGGCCTTCGCGACGTGGGCCGTGTCTTGCATGGTTAAGTAAGGTGTATTTGGTTTTGGCTTTGTTGCGGGTTTTAAGTGGGGATTCCCCTGCCGTTTAAGGGGACCCCTAGGGCTATCCCCGACAGTAGCCCCCGAGCATCTGTGGGTTTGGCATTGAGGCTCCCACAGATGCTGGAACCTATTGATAGGACGTTCTTCCCTCCTGGTTTTGCGAACGCTTTCCGTGGGGCCGCGTCAGCGGACCCGCGGGTCTAGCCCTCGAAGCCTGCGGGGAGCATGGGCGCTCCGTAGGGGTTGACCGCGAGACATGGACGAAGGCGTGGTACATGTTTCAACCGGCGTCGGCAATGTCTCGGCCGGCTTCGGTGACGCATGCGGCTGGCGGCACTATCCCCGGCGGGTGCAATCCAGGAAGTGTAGCCGTGCGTCAAGCCCCCGAGCCTGGGCCCATCAAGGCGATCGGGTAGAGCTTTACGACTTATCTTTCAACGCGCCCTCGCCGTCCCTCCGCGGGACGGAGGGTGAGGTTTCCGTAACCCCCATCGGTCGGGTCACGAATTGCGGATTCCTCATGGAGCTATTAGTGGGTGGTTCGAGTGGACGCCCATGCCCCGTTCGATAAGGGTAGGCCGCGTGGTCCGGAGACACGTCCATTGTAGCGCTTGCGTGGGTTTGCTAGGTGGGGCTCGGTCCCGTTCGCTAGGGACCGAGGGCGCGAAAGCTCTCCCTCGGTGGGATCCCCCGGCTAGGCGCCCTCGGCCGGCTCTCGAACACGACATGTGGGGCACCCTCGGGCGGCGAGGCTCGAGGAACGGCTCGAATGCGCGTGCCCTCGTCGTCCACGACTGCGGTGATGCGGGGCGCTGTTCGAACCCGTCGAGGGTCGGGCTTCGAACCCCCGATCGGTAGGGCCGTGCGGGGGTGGCGCACGGGCGGCCCCGTCTTCGCATGCGCGCTCCATCGAGGGGCACGGGCAAGCCGGCCCTCGAGACGCCGATCGATAAAAATGGTGTGAGGCGGCGCCCGAGCGTTTCCGGCCTGGCATCTGCGACCATCGAGGGGCCTGGGCAAGCCAGCCCTCGAGGCGCTGATCAGTAACATAGCATGGCATGGGTGCTTTGCGGTGCCTGTTTTGTTTCAAACGGGCCCCGAGGCGACCTTCTCACGCCGGTACTCTTTCGAGGGTTGAAGTTTTCCTGAGCCTGGAGCCCGTGCCGCTCGAGGGTTCTCCTTACTTTGTAAGGAACCGGGCCATTAAATGCTCCACAGTAGAGGCTGCGGTTTTGCGTCGCGGGCGCGCTTTTTAGGCGTTGCGGCGCGCGCCGCGCGTAGTGGGCGGCTTGGGCAGGCGGACGTGACCGCCTGCCACGGTCCCTGCTATTCTTCGCCGTGATGATGGCCCGTTCGCGGTGATGTGGCCGCCGCGGTCGTGGTGGGGCCCACCCGTCAGCGAGAAGAAAAGATTCCCTGCAGTTAATACGCGCGGGACGTCCGCCCCGGAGAGCACGCCCGCGGCTTATAAATCTGAGGGGAGGGAAAACGGCGGTTTTTTACCTTAGCGCTCCGCCGTTCTTCCCCCTTGAGCTCCTGCCTTCGTTTTGCTCTCGCCGCCGTGCGCCTTCGCCATTAGAGCTCTTCTCCTTCTTCTTGCCCTCCGCTCTCGCATTCCTTGTCCTCTCTCATGGCGCCGCTTCCGCCCCTCACGATCCTTGACCCATACGCCTGAGAGCGGTCGACGGTCAACTGGCTGGCCCTTGGCGAATTGGTCTCCGCTGGCCAGTTGGCGGCGAACGAGGAGGGCCGGCCGGCGGAGTGGATTGTGCCGCCGGCGGGGGACCACGCGCCCAACTCTTGCCGGAGGGCTACGTGGTGAGATTCATCCGCTTCCATGAGCGCGGCTTCGCCGCGCCGGCGAGCCGCTTCATCCGGCGCTCGTGCTACCACTACGGCGTGGAGTTGCACAACTTCGCGCCGAACGCGATTTCGCAGGCGGCCACGTTCGTGGGCGTCTGCGAGGGGTATCTAGGGATCCCGATCAGCGGGAGCTGCGGATACACCTCTTCCGCGCGGAGCTCTTCACGCAGCCCACGACGGAGCAGAGGACCCGCCGCACGGTGCGCGCCGGCGGGATGTCGCTCGCCTGCGAGCGCGATCAAGGACGACTACATCCCCCGCACCATGACGACGAACAACGCCGGCTGGGAGCGGGGATGGTTCTACCTGCGCAACACCGAGCCCGGCCTCCCCGCCTACACTGGTCTGGTGCTCCGGGTGAAACCCAACTCCTGGGGTCACGGGGTGTCTACGGCCCAGCACCGGAGGCGGGCTGGACTCGCTCCTGGCCGCCTTGAAGAGCCTGGCGACGAGCGGGCTGACCGCGGCGGGCGTCCTCGCCTTCCTCCACCACCGGCGGGTTGTGCCTCTGATGGAGAGGCCGCTGCCGCATCTACCCGGATGACGAGAGGAGGCGGACCCCATCGCGCCGGTGAGGTCGCGGATGCTCCCCAACCCCCCTCGAGCGGTTGTATGCGCTCACCCGGGCGCGGAACGCCGTCGACACCCGGATCTTTCTTTGCGCGCGGATCGGTCCCCGTGGGACCTCGAGATGCTCCCCACCGGCCCACTGGTGAGTATGATTCCTGACTCCGTTTTTGTTCCTGGTGTTGCCTCTGGCTCCTGACGCCCCCTTGACGTTCTTGCCCGCGGCGGTGACCTTCGGCGCCGTGGAAGTCCGTTCCGCCCACCCCTGACTCCCGCGCGCTTGGTCGGGCGGCGCGGCGGCGGGAGCGAGGAGCGGGCGGCGCGCGCAAGAGGGAGCGCGCGAGGCGGCACCGCGAGCGCGCGGCGGCGGAACGAGGAGTACCGGCGGCGCGAGGAGGGCGGGGGCTTTCCTCCCCGGGGACCGAGGGAGTACTCGTCCTCGGAGGAGGACGAAGAGGAAGAGGGCCGAGGGGTAGGGCCCCTCCGATAGGTGGGAGCACGCGCCCTCGTCGCCGGAGCCGGCTCCGGCGGCAGGGCGGCGTCGCCCGGGGGCGGGCGCGGCGGCGCCCGCCGCCGGGCGATCGACAATGGGAGCGGCGCGAGCCGCGGAGGTGCCGGCGCGCGCGCGCGGCAAGCGCGCTGCGCGGGGCGGGGCCCGCGCGCGCGGTGGTGACGTCGGGGAGGTGCGGCGGCGGGCACGCCGGCCGTGCCGGCCTCATCCGCCGAGGCCTCGAGGAAGAGGAAGCGCGCCTTCTCCTCTTCGAGGGTAAAGGACTTGCCCTTTGCGAGGCTTGATTTTTTGGCGGCCGGGCGTTTTGATTTTTTGCTCGTGCTTGTGCGGGGTGGTGCCAACCGTTCCTCCCCTCGCACCGGCTAAGGTGCCGAGGGGTGGACACATCCGTTCCCACCGGCGGCGCTCGTCGAGGGCGCCGCGGGCGGGGGCGAGCACGGCGGCGGCGGCGGGCGAGAGCTCGCGGGACGCGGGCGAGGCCTCGAGGCCTCGGCCGGCGGATCCGCCCGCCGCGGCGCGGCCGGCGGTCGTCGAGGAGCGGCGGGTGCGCGGATGCGGCGGTGGCCGCGGCCGCGGCGGCGGCGTGGTGGAGATGCGGCCCACGGTGGGCGCCGCGACGGTGGCGCGGTCCGTGGCGCCGGCCGCGGCGGAGGCGAGCGGGCGGCGGCGGCGGTCGAGGAGGGCGGTCGGGCGCTCGTGGTCGCGGAGGCGCGGCGGAGGCGGTGGCCGCGGCGCCACGTTAGGCGCCCGCGGCTACGGAGGCGGAAGCGGCGGCGCCGGCGGAGGTGGCACGGGGGGCCGGCGACCGCCGGCGGTTCCCGGCGGCGGTGGTGGAGATCCCGGACGATGACTCCCCGCCGCCGGGGTGGGATCGGTGGGCGAGTTCCACGCTCTCCCCGGGGTTCCGGGGAGGGGGCCCTCGTGAGGCGGCACGAGGGCCACATGGTGGCGGGGGGGCCGAGGGTACGGTGCCGAGGCCTCGTCTTCCCGCGCGGCCACTCCGCCCGGGGTGAAGGGGGCCGGCGGCGACCCGCTGCGTTCGCCGACGCCCGGGGGGGGAGCGAGGAGCTGCGGGGAGAGCTCCACGGCCACGGCGCCACGCTTGGCCGTGCGTTGAACGAGGCGCCGAGGGGTCCACGGTGGCCCCGCATGGCGTGTCTTCCAGGTGGGGTGCCATCGCTTGCTTCCTTTTTTCCTTGTTTCTGCGCGCTTATCTTCGCGACGTGGTGTTTATGGGTTTTGATTTGTGGGTGCCAGGAGCTCGAGCGCCGCGCTCGCGACAAGTACGGCACCTTCGATCGGGTGAACGCCGAGCTCCACCAGCTCCGGGAGCGATGCGGCGCCTTCGATGCGCTCGCCAACGCCCTCGGGACTCATGGATGGTGGGTCGTCGTGCGTTGACGGTGAAAATCCGTCAACCTAGCCATGAGTTTACCTTCGGTGTTGGCATGAATTTTATACCTTATCCATTGGTACTAACCCCCGTGGTATAACAAGTTCACGTGTGCATGTCGGTTTTGGAGTTTAATGTTTATGCGGGGATTTAGTGTTGAATGCAAGACTTTCGGGATTAGTTCATCAAGCACCTCATGACAAGACCTTGAAGCCCCGAACAAGTCATGCAATGAAGCAAAATTAACTCCAAGAAGCGGGGGACTTGATCCGAGAAGACGACGGACTCCGGGGACACGACCGAGAAAAGTCTTGAATCTTGCAAGACAAGGAGTTGAGTCCAATTCGGAGAGAAACCGACGACATGGACCTACATGCGAAGGGGGAAACATCCGGGAAGCAAAGGAACCGACCTCGGGCAAAGGAGCCCACGGGGCCGGGCCTAAATGGGCCCCCGGCCGGCCGGCCCGGTCCGGTCGGCCCGAGGCCCATTTTGGGCCCAAATCCGTCCTCCTTTGCCCTAGCCGCCAATCGGGCTATTTATAGTCCCCCGACCGAGAGCCACGCGAGAGAAGATTTCGTCTTCGGCCGCCGAGGAGCGAGAGAAGAGAGGGACACCATGTCGGAGAGGAGAGGGTCGAGCTAGTTGACTAGGGTTTCCCTAGCCGACGTGGGAACCTTGCATGGAAGACCACGTCGGAGTTCCCGGAGCTAGAAGCAAGATCAAGGGAGGATCCCGGTGGTGATCTTGTGTATGTATCATTGTCATAGTTGAATTATCATGTTGAATCTTTTCTTAGCGATCAAGTGTTTCCTCGAAGATTTCGTTTTTCGATCGGCTTTGCTTATTCCAATTCTATTCGTACGATAGATTACATAGGGTGTTCTTGTAGCCGCGGTGGCTAGAGGTATACGCCGGATCTTCCGAAAGAATCTCGACTTGTCTTTTGACTCGCCCTAAGCTCCCCGCATGAATAGGGATACGTTGTGACAGAACGGGGGTCTCGAAAGGCGGATGTTTTCGGATTTGGACGGGAAACCACGATTTAAAGAGGCTTTTATTAAGATTCGATTTGCTACTTCTTCTCTTGCTTGGAACTTCAACAAAAGGCTTACCTCGATCCCTCTAGATCGGTTTATCTACCCAATCTTACTTTGTTTTCTCCGGTTTTTAGTAGATTAGATCTGTTTTGTTTCTTTTACTTAGATGCATTTGGTTCTTTATTGAAGAGTGAAGTTACTTGGCTTTACTAGATCAACTCTTGCGTCACACATTTGTTCCACGGATTCGATACCTTGGGTTCACCACTCGAGGGAAGAAGGGTCCCTTGACTACGACGGGAGACTTGTACGCTTGCGAGTCACGAACGAACTTTGATACAATTATTAACCGTCAACAAGCCCCTTTTTTCGGCGCCGTTGCCGGGGAACAAGTGATCAAGATTTGATTTTTTATTGCCTTTTTGTAATTTTCAGTTTTCTTTTTGTTTTTCTTTTTGCATCTACTAAACTTTGATCATCCTCAAAATACATCTAATCTAGTTTGTCTAACCCTAGTTTTCATAGATTTATTTTTCCTTTCTAGTTTTTGCATACTTTGCTTATTGCTAACCCTAACCGGAGATGGTTGGCTACCTCTCCAAGAAACCCAAGCTTTTTTGTGGATGATCCGGGGAAAACTTTACGGGCAAAGGTGACATGCAACACAAGCTAAAGGGGTGGAAACCCTAGATTCAAAAGTTGAAGTCGAAGGACCGTCGAAATCTCCAAGGGAATCACCACCTCCAAGTCCAAAGGAAGACCAACCTCAACCACCGGAGCGCCGCGCACCCGGACATCGTTGATCTACCTATCATAAACCTTCAAGACGCCGGGAGGCCGTTCAAGATCAAAGTCTCAACTATCCGCATGACGATTGCGAGAGCTGAATGCATACGAGTCGGATTCCTTGAGTGGCATATCGGTTTACTTAAGAGGAGGATGGAGAAGATGGAGATGGAGAAAGAAGCTCAACACCTAAAGGCCGCCGAAGCAAGATCCTCATGCAAGGAGTGTGTGGAGTACGACTATGTCCAAGGATGCCGTCACCAAGTTCGAGGCTATGGAGAAAATATTGAAGAATTTAGATGGCAAGGAGACGGAGGTCGGAAGCTCTATACGTGAACTGTTCATCGTGATGAAGATGCTAGACGCAAGTGGGACAACTTGCGGGCGCCCGATGGGTAAACAAAGAAGAATATCCGAGACAACTCCAAGGTCCCAAGACGGCGAAGGCTACTCAAGCTCATTCGGGAGAGATGAAGGATCACATTAGAGACCATGAAGATCACGACCGAAGGACCGGAGTTCGAGATGCCGAGCCACAAGGAAGTTGTTGCATCCGTCAAGACCAAGGACAAAGCCGACCGTGAAGACCAAAAAAAAAATTTGACTAAGCCAAAGTGGGTACCCAAGATTGCAACGCCCGCAAAGAGCGTTGATCCGGAGAAATCAAGTGAAGAAGTCTAGCCATGGACTATAAACGAAGCGCTAGGCGGGGAGGCAACCCGTTTCGTCGAGTCAAGAATAAGCTACGGGAGGACAACCCGATTCCGGGTTTTTCGAGTCTTTTTAATAATTTAGTTTTTGAGTTTTATTACGCAAAGACATTAGACTTAGAAGTGGTTGAACAATATTAGAGACATAATTCTTGATTGAATGTTTGCTTTATCATAAACCCTTTGCATGAACCCTCCTATGTGCTTATTTGATTCTTTTCTTTTCGAGAAACCCTCAACCAAATAATTTCAGAACCTTAACTCAACCTTTCACCCTCATTATGGTGCTGAGGTTGACTTATTTTTCATGCTAAAACCACACGAGTAGAGCCACGATTTATATTCAAGTGTTAATAAAATTCAGCACGTGGTAGGACTCGCGTGAACGTAGAAATCAAAGCTTTTGGTTGGTTTTAAAAATCTTTATCCTTGGTTTCTCTAGGATTAGAATTTTTCTAAGCATATTCTAATTTTGTTTTATTCAAAATCTTTCTTATTTAGCCAAAATTAGAACCTAAACCTATGCCCCCATGATCAAGCCGGAAAATGTCTTGCTCTCAACCGATGAAGGCAAACTATACCGGTGAGACCGAAATCGACGTAAAAAGAAAATATTTTCGACTTGCATTTGTTTTTAATGGTTTAAAAACTTCTCTAAAATTATGTTCGAGCTCTTGCATGGCTCTGAAAAATATTTTAAATTTCGAATTAGAGGAGTGCTTAACCTTAAACACACCTTAATGGAGGCAATCTAGTTTGAATGCATGCACCATTGGATTCCCTTTCATCAACTTTCACCAATTCCACATGCAAAGGACAAGCATGGTGGGCAGCAAGCATCAATTTTGTAGGAATTTCATGGTGGCATGTGAAGCAAGTGGAGCTAGGGAGCATGGACATGACCCAAAACATGAAGCATCAAGTGGAAGGACCAATAGTGGACGAGAGCGTTTGGGCGGTGCAACTCGTGGAGCACGCGGGCGGGGAAAGTTGCGAGAGGTGAAATGATCGTCTTGGAAGAAAGACGAGACGGGGAGGAGCACCGAGGCCGGCCTCACCTACATAAGGAGCCCCCCCGGCTCCCGTTTTCTGCGAGCAAGCTTCCCTCTCCTTCCTTTGTTTGTGTGTTCAAGTTTGTGTGCTCAAAACCTCCGTAGACATAGCCAACCTTCCCAAGCTTGATGACTCAAGAAAAAAAATCCACATCCTTAATCCACTCAAAGTCCACATCCGAATCAAAGAGTTTAAGTGCCTAGTTACCGGTTGCAACCCGGAGTTTTAGTTGAAGAAAAGAGTGCAGCATGGAAGAAAACCACAAGTCTCTTCTCCAAGAAGAAGAGTTCGTCGTCATCCAAGCCGTCATCAACCACGTCTTCGAGAAGGCACTCGGTTTCCGAGTCTCCCGGAGCATGGAGACGGATACGGCACCACCGAGAAGGAATGATGCTCTCCTCCTTGGTGGTATGAGGGCTGCAAGAAGCACTTCCATGAGGTTCACCGAACCTCGTGGGCACGCGGAGGAGCAGCCCGCGCCACCACGACGATCGACTCGCTCAACCGCGCCACCTCCTTACTCCCCGACACACTCTTCGTACGGCTTCATCATCTTGTCGACGGAGGAGGAGGAGAGGCTCGCCAATCTTGAGAAGAGGCTTGTGCCCAACGTCGAGTTCGACGACCAAGCACTCTACACCTTGGGTTTTGGCACCGACATATACTATATGTTGGGGCACCTCGGATGGGGTGCAGTTCTCCAACGGAATATCGGTGGACACCCATTTGGGGTTCGCCTTGGAAATTTTAATGACTATTGCACCCATCATTGATGATGATGGGATGCAAAGCTTGTCATTCCGTTTGGAGGGAGTCCAACAAGTGGTTCCCTACGAGCACGTTAGGGAGCTGCTTGGATTCCACAAGGGGGCTCCGGAGAAAGTTGACGTGCCACCGGCATGTTAGCGGGATTTTGGAACATGATCTCCGGGAGAAACCCATCAACAACGCAATTGCATCCGCAACCCCATTATCCGGATATTTCACTCTTGGATGTGCAAGAGGGTATTGGGGAGGATGAAGGAAAGAAAGGTGACCGACACGGAGTTGAATTGGCTATACTCGGCTTTAATTGCCAGGCAGCCAATAGACCCTTCTTACCTCATGATCAACCGTTGGTGTTGTGAAGCAACATCGGGGGCGGGTAATATTGGTTCGGGGTGTTACCTCTCCATGTTGGCCTTTTCCTTGCGGCCGGGGATCGCAAGAAACCCCGACCACCTTTTGCGTGGTACCTCTCTCGGCATTGAATATTTGCGGCAAGGCAAATACATTAGTGGAGATGAGAGAGGAGGTTATCGGTTGGCCATTGTGAACCTACCTCTTCCCAATGAGAGGCTTAGGCTTTTCACCGAAGGAAGGGAAGATTGGTTGGAAGAGGGATTATTTGTCCCTGCAAGAAAGAACAAAAGAGGAAGAATCGTAGAGGAGGGAACATCCTCCGCACAAGCGAGTGGAGCACAACCTAATGTGCAACCATTCGGCGGGGTCCCTCCTCCGCCAAGTTATTACGGAGGGCCACAAGAGCAAGCATGGGGGGGGTGGTGCACCGGTACCCGCACAAAATTATGTTGTGCCCAACGCTAACTTCGCGGAGTCCTACGCTCATCATCCCCAACCACAACAAAGCATGGCCATTATTGGAGGGTTTGCTGCAAGTAACGCTCAAAACATCGCAGCCATCCAAGCTAACGCAGCTCAACTTGGTGAAGGCAACGCAAATATTGCCTTTGAACTTGGACGCCTTCACCTTGTGGAGCCAAATCAATTCGTCGGAGAAAGTGTACAACCATATTATGAGCAAGGGTATTATTATCAAGATCATCAACATCAACCACCGGCGGAGGACTAGAAGATTTAGGAACTTTAGTTTTCCTTTCTTTTCTTTTTCTCTGTAATTTTCAGCTTTTGCTTATGTGTGTTTGCGTAGTATTTTCTGTTTTTATTTAATTTTCAGCAAGCATGTTTGTTTATTTTCAGTGTGTATTTCAACTTGATGTCACCATTAATAAAGACACCACCTTGATTATATCATTGGAAAAGTTACAAAATTCGTGCCATGACGATATATGATTAAAATTGCAGCTTTGTTCATCTTTGTAATTGATTTATGCATGTTTAAGCTAGTGCTCTCTTAAAAATACAGATCTGAATTTATTTAAATGCTAGCTTAATTTTCAGCGGAGGTTATGATTAAAATAAAGACCCATAGTGTTTAATGTGCTCTCAAGTTATGAATAGATTAAAGATGTCTTTTATGCTCAAAAATATTGCTAACCTTGTCACAAATATCACTTGTGTGTTGCTCAACCTATCCAAAGCCTTATATATATTTGAATGCATAAACCTTAGTGTACAAGATTTATTTTTGAGTGCGTTATTGCAGGCCATGATTTCTGCGGCCCGAGACTAAGAAAAGTTGGTCATTCCGTTTTTGCGTATCTATCTTTTTGCTAGCCTTTTATCCGTGCATTGTGTATCCCCGCATCGGTGATCTCACAAACTTCGCCGGATATCCACCCTTAAACCAAATATCATCTTTTTGTGATTACCTCCTTGACCACAACCTATCGTTGAGAATGGATCATCAATTCAAGGAAGATCGCAAGACGGTGCCAACGTTGAAGATTTGAAGTATCTCTCCAAGGAAAAATATTCCGGTACCTACCTTATTTTTCGCCTCTTTGCTCGAGGACGAGCAACGTCTAAGCATGGGGGAGGAGGTAGGTACGGTGCAGTTTTAGAGTTAAAAGGGGAATATTTTTTTTAAAAAAAGAATGATGTTGAAAGAAAAAAAAATCCAGCGGTACTCATGACTTTCAAGGTATAAAAAATCAAAACTTCGTTGTGAAAGTCATGGACTGAATATATGACGAGGAAAAAAAATGAATGAATGAAAGAAAGAAAAGAATGAGAAATATGAGAAAGAAAAAAATATATTTGTGCGTAAAGTGAACTCCCCGGTTCTCTAAGAGTGCATTCAAGGCTTCAAGATAAAAAGATCCATTCTCATTTTTCCAACCATGTGCAATCCGATAACGAGGACTTCCTTTGTGCCTCGGGATCACTCTTTGCCATTTGCACATGTCCACTCATCTAAAAGTGTGTGTATTTTTCTCTTTCCCCTCCTTGATTAACATTATTTTCCAATGACCTTTTTGACGAGTCTCGGTAAGACCATGAGAAGCTTGTCTTGTTTTGACAACACCTCATTTATAAAATCTTGTTAGGACTAAACTTTCCCAAAGCTCCATATAAAGCCTACCACATATATATGAGAGGGAAAGGAGTAGAATATATAGGCTTGAGAGACAAGCGAGATGAGAGTTCATGAGCAATGCATGAGATGATTTAAATTTGTGAATTTGGTTTAGTTTTTCTTTATCTCGATCTTCATTTCAAAAATCCTGAGATCTATTTAAAACTTTGTGAGCATGTTAATACTTGTGGGATGAGCTTAAAAAGAATCTACCCTCCATAAAGATGAAGGCTAGTACATTATGGAACTTTAATGAATTAAAATTTTGAGAGCATTATGTTTTCTCATGTGTGATCAAGTGCAAAGTTTAAACATTGTTTGGCAATGATGATATCCATCGAAGGCTTACTCGAGGACGAGCAAGGTTTAAGCATGGGGGAGATGTTGACGGTGAAAATCCGTCAACCTAGCCACGAGTTTACCTTCGGTGTTGGCATGAATTTTATACCTTATCCATTGGTACTAACCCCCGTGGTATAACAAGTTCACGTGTGCATGTCGGTTTTGGAGTTTAATGTTTATGCGGGGATTTAGTGTTGAATGCAAGACTTTCGGGATTAGTTCATCAAGCACCTCATGACAAGACCTTGAAGCCCCGAACAAGTCATGCAATCAAGCAAAATTAACTCCAAGAAGGTGGGGACTTGATCGAGAAGACGACGGACTCCGGGGACACGACCGGAAAAGTCTTGAATCTTGCAAGACAAGGAGTTGAGTCCAATTCGGAGTGAAACCGACGACATGGACCTACATGCGAAGGGGGAAACATCCGGGAAGCAAAGGAACCGACCTCGGGCAAAGGAGCCCACGGGGCGGGCCTAAATGGGCCCGGGCCGGCCGGCCCGGTCCGGTCGGCCCGAGGCCCATTTGGGCCCAAATCCGTCCTCCTTTGCCCTAGCCGCCAATCGGGCTATTTATAGTCCCCCGACCGAGAGCCACGCGAGAGAAGATTTCGTCTTCGGCCGCCGAGGAGCGAGAGAAGAGAGGGACACCATGTCGGAGAGGAGAGGGTCGAGCTAGTTGACTAGGGTTTCCCTAGCCGACGTGGGAACCTTGCATGGAAGACCACGTCGGAGTTCCGGAGCTAGAAGCAAGATCAAGGAAGGATCCCGGTGGTGATCTTGTGTATGTATCATTGTCATAGTTGAATTATCAAGTTGAATCTTTTCTTAGCGATCAAGTGTTTCCTCGAAGATTTCGTTTTTCGATCGGCTTTGCTTATTCCAATTCTATTCGTACGATAGATTACATAGGGTGTTCTTGTAGCCGCGGTGGCTAGAGGTACACGCCGGATCTTCCGAAAGAATCTCGACTTGTCTTTTGACTCGCCCTAAGCTCCCCGCATGAATAGGGATACGTTGTGACGGCACGGGGGTCTCGAAAGGCGGATGTTTTCGGATTTGGACGGGAAACCACGATTTAAAGAGGCTTTTATTAAGATTCGATTTGCTACTTCTTCTCTTGCTTGGAACTTCAACAAAAGGCTTACCACGATCCCTCTAGATCGGTTTATCTACCCAATCTTACTTTGTTTTCTCCGGTTTTTAGTAGATTAGATCTGTTTTGTTTCTTTTACTTAGATGCATTTGGTTCTTTATTGAAGATTGAAGTTACTTGGCTTTACTAGATCAACTCTTGCGTCACACATTTGTTCCACGGATTCGATACCTTGGGTTCACCACTCGAGGGAAGAAGGGTCCCTTGACTACGACGGGAGACTTGTACGCTTGCGAGTCACGAACGAACTTTGATACAATTATTAACCGTCAACACGTACCAAGCCGTGGCCTTGCGCGATGAACTCCCCGAGAGCACGAGGCAAGACCGGCGTGTCGCTCTAGCCTCGAGCGGGTCCGCACGGCCCTTATCGACCGTGATGAGGCGGCGTGGCGGCGCGCTCGACCCGGAGAAGATGCGCACACCGGCGACCAGGCGGGAGGCGGAGGTGGCCGGCGTCCGCGGCGAGAACCGGGGGCTCCGCTCATCCCTCGAGGGGGCGCGGCGCGGGCGCGCCGGGCCGGAGGGCGGGCTCGCGCGCTTGAGCAAAGGGTCAAGGAGGCCGACGACTTGAAGGTCGTCCTCGACGCCAAGGTCGCGGCGCTCGCCGTAGGCGAGGACCGGCTCTGCGGGGAGAGCGCACCGCCCGTCGAGGAGGGCGAGGGGCGGCTCCGGCGGGGAGCGAGGCCGCCCTCGTCGACGCTCGGTCGACCCGGAGCGGGAGCGCGGCGCTCGTGAGGTGGCGCGGATGTCTGCGGAGGACCGGAACACCGATTTCTCCAAGGTCGAGGGCGAGGGCGATGGTGCTCGGCATTACGAACGCGAACCGGGGAGGCGGCCCTCCGGGAGCAAGGCGAGACCGTCCGGGGCCTCGAGTAGACGGTCGAGGCCGAGCGCCGCGCCCTCGAGGTGGAGAAGAAGCAAGTCGAAGGTGAGCCGCTGTTTGACTCATGTGTTATTGGATTTTCCTTAGAGGGTTCGCGCTCTTTTTCTGACTTCTTTCTCGTGCGGCAACTCCGGGCTTGCGCACCGCGGCCGGGGTACGCGGTTGAGCAAGCCGAGGCGGCTGCGGACCTCCTACAACTCCTCCGAGCCGGGAGCTGCGGGGAGTTGCGCGATGCGGCCCTCGAGACCCGCCGATCCGTGGAGGAGGGCGGGCGCGGCGCGGAAGCTCGGCGGCCGGCCGCCTGTGCGCCCTTAGCGGCCACAACACCGAGCGCATGCGCCGGGCGGCTGCATCTTGGCGTCCGAGAAGGCCCTCGGAGTGGTACGGTCCCACTACGAGGTTAACTTCGAGGACGCGGCGGAACGCTACGTCGTCCCCGAGGGTGTCGAAGACGAGGTGGCGATGGAACGCGTGGACGCGCTCGGCCGCCGACGCCGCCGGGTCGCTCGGCGAAGCCTTCGAGGAGTTCCTCTTCACGGATGCGCGCGACGCCGCCGCTCCTCCCCTCCCGAAGACGGTGGGCGCTAGGCCCGTTTTTGTTTGTGTATCGGTATTACGGCCGTGCGGCCTTTGTAAATAAACAAGTTGTTTTTGCCATGAACATTTGTTCATGTGAAATGAAAGTCTTTTGTTTACTACGCTTTTTGTTTCTCCTTCTTCCGAGTAGATTCTAGTTAGGGGAGTTCGATTTTCGTGGGTGGCTTGCTAGGTTGGAGGCGAGAGAGAAGGGCCGTGTCCTCGCGGAGGCGTAGGCTATCTCGGCTCGCGCGCTCCTTCCACTAGGCTACCCACGCCACGTTCGAAGCGTTGCTCGAGGCCGAAGTAGAAAACAAGCGCGCGTGAGTTATTTCGTTTTTGCGCGAAAATGGGACCATTTTGCGGGGGAATGCCCCCCGTAGTAGCCCCCGAGGGTAACTTGGGTTTCGGGGGAAAGCCGAGTTGCCCTTTTCATTAGACTTATGGAGTTTACATGGTTATCACCAAGCGGGGCGTTGGTCATGTGGTTTTTACAAAAAAATGCTTGGAAATCCTAGCTAGGGGTAGAAGCGACGTAGGCTGTTGGATGTTCCGGGCATTGGTGATCTCTTAACCGTCCTCGTTGGCCAACTTGTACATGCGGGCTTGAGCACCTTCACCACGACATAGGGTCCCTCCCACGGAGGCGATAATTTGTGGCGTCCTCGGTTGTCATGGCGCGGGCTTAGGACCGAGATCCCCTTCACTGAAGTCCCACCGGCGTATCTTGTGCGCTTGGTAGCGCCGAGGGGCTGCGATACCTCGCGGAGTGCATCAAGGCCACGAGGCGTGCCTCATCCAGCTGGTCCAGCGAGTCCTCGCGGGCTCGCTGGTTGGCATCCTCATCGTAGCCTCGAACCACGGGTGATCCGTATTCTAAGTCCGTGGGGAGGACGGCCTCCGCGCCATGGACTAAGAAAAACGGGGGTGAACCGGTGGCTCGCTCGGGGGTGGTCCTTAGGCTCCACACGACTGCTGGTAATTCTTGGAGCCATTTTCGGCCAGATTTGTTTAGCTGGTCAAAAATTCTAGGCTTAAGGCCTTGTAAGATCATGCCGTTGGCACGCTCTACTTGGATGTTGGTACGTGGGTGTGCCACGGTGCCCAATCCACACGGATGTGGAACTTGTCGCAGAACTCCAAGAATTTCCTACCCGTGAACTGGGACCCGTTGTCGGTGATGATGGAGTTTGGCACTCCGAAGCGGTGGACGATGTTAGTGAAGAATGTCACCGCTTGCTCCGCCCTGAGGTTCGTAATGGGGCGCACCTCCACCCACTTGGAGAACTTGTCGATCGCAACCAACAAGTGGGTGAAGCCCCCGGGCGCCTTCCGCAAGGGCCCGATGATGTCCAGCCCCCACACGGCGAACGGCCATGTTATGGGGATGGTCGCGGGGGCATGGACGGGTAGGTTGGACTTGCGGGCGTAGAAGCGGCACCCTTCGCGGTGCGTACGATCTCCGGCGTCCGCGACCGCGGTAGGCCCGATAAAAGCCTTGGCGGAAAGCGTTGCCAACTAGGGTGCGGGGGCGCGGCGTGATGGCCACGAGATTCCGGCGTGGATCTCCCGTAGGAGCTCGCGCCCCTCGGGGGATTGGCACGCACCGCCGTAAGATGCCGGAGGCGCGCGCTTGTACGGCTCGCCGTCGACGAGGGCAAAGGACTTGGCCATCCGGCGATGCACCGGCCGTGGCCCGATCCGAGGGGAGCTCTCCTCGAGCCATCCAAGCGATGTATTTGTCGCGCCGGTCAACCTTGACGGGGAGGGCGGCTCGATGTCCATCACGTCGGCCTCGTAGGAGCCCTACCCCTCGAGGAGGGAGAGCACGTACGCCTCGTTCGAGGGGTCCTCATCCATGGGTTCCGCACCCGCCGGATTCGAGGGAGGCCCCGAGGGTTCGCGTGGCTCGAGGGGTGAGGCTCGAGGACGACCGAGGGCCGGGCGATGTCGCGGGTGAAAACGTTCGGGGGGGGACGGTGATCCGCCCGGACGCGATCTTGGCCGGCTCGTCCGCCTCCTCGTTGTACCGACGGGGCACGTGGTTGAGCTCAATGCCGTAAAACTTGTCTTCGACGGCACGCACGGCCTTGCGGTAGGCCTCCATCTTGTCGTCGTGGCGGCTCGCGTTTTTCATGACTTGATCGATTACGAGCCGCGAGTCCCCCGTGCGTCGAGACGCTTGACGCCCAACTCAATGGCGATTTTGAGGCCGCAGAGGAGGGCCTCGTATTCAGCCATATTGTTAGATGCGGGGAAGTGGAGGCGCACCGCGTACCGCATGTGCTCTCCGAGGGGTGACACGAAGAGCAGGCCCGCGCCCGCCCCTGTTTTCATCACCGAGCCATCGAAATACAGAGTCCAGCACTCTGCTTGGATCTGTGGCGGCGGCAACTGCGTATCCGTCCACTCAGCGACGAAATCCGCCAGGATCTGGGACTTGATGGCCTTGCGTGGGGCGTAGGCGAGCGTCTCACCCATCAGCTCCACGGACCACTTGGCGATCCTGCCCGCCGCGTCGGGATTACGGATGATCTCCCCTAGCGGGAAGGAGGAGACCACCTTGACGGGGGTGGGCCTCGAAGTAATGGCGGAGCTTGCGCCGCGCGAGGACTACCGCATACAGCAGCTTCTGGACCTGAGGGTAGCGCGTCTTGGTGTCAGACGGGACCTCGGCCGATGTAGTAGACCGGTCGGCCCCGGACCGGCGGGGGCGTGCCCTTCCTCCATGCGCTCTACCAGATCACGGCGCTGACCACCTGGGTGGTTGCAGCCACGTAGAGCTGCAGGGGTTCGCTATCCTGCGGTGGCGTGAGGATCGGGGCGTGCGTTAAGGACGCCTTTAGCTTGTCGAGCGCATCCTGGGCCTCGGCGGTCCAGGAGAAGCGCTCGTGCTTCTTGAGGAGGCGATAGAGGGGCAGGCCCTTCTCGCCGAGCCGCGAGATGAAGCGGCTCAAGGTGGCAAGGCACCCCAGCACCTTCTGTACCCCTTTGAGGTCCCGGATCGGGCCCATTCGCTCGAGGGCCGCAACCTTCTCAGGGTTGGCCTCGATTCCCCGTTGGGAGACGATGTATCCCAGGAGCATGCCTCGCGGCACTCCAAAGGCACACTTTTCGGGGTTTAATTTGACCCCATTGGCCCGTAGGCAGCCGAACACGATGCCAAGGTCGCCAACCAGGTCGTCCGCCTTCCTGGTTTTAACGACGATGTCATCCACATATGCCTCGACCGTTCGCCCGATGTGATCTCCCGAAAACGTGTTGCATGCGGCGTTGATACGTTGCACACTGCGTTTCGGAGGCCAAATGGCATCGTGACGTAGCGAGAACATCCCAAACGGCGTGATGAACGAAGTCGCAAGCTGGTCGGACTCCTTCATCTTAATTTGATGATACCGGAGTAGGCATCAAGGAAGCAAAGTAATTCACACCCGGCCGTTGAATCAACGATTTGATCAATACGCGGCTAAGGAAAAGGAACTTTTGGACATGCTTGATTAAGGCGGTATAGTCTATACACATCCGCCACTTCCCATTCTTTCTCTTTACAAGTACGGGGTTTGCTAGCCACGTTGGGCGGAACACCTCCTTGATGAACCCGGCCTCGAGAAGCTTCCGCGGCTCCGCTCCGAGTAGCCCATCGCCGCTCCTCGTCGAAGCGGCGGAGCCGTTGCTGCACGGCGCGGGCGTGAGGGCGGGGATGTCAAGGGAGTGTTCGGCGACCTCCCTCGGGATGCACGGCATATCCGAGGGGCTCCACGCGAAGATGTCGGCGTTGGCGCGGAGGAAGTCGACGAGCACCACTTCCTATTTGGGATCGAGGGTGGAGCGACCCTCAACGCCTTGCCCTCGGGGGCCGCGGGGGTCGAGGGGTACCTCCTTGGTCGCTCCGTGGCCTCGAAGGTGCCGGTGTGCTTGGAGGCGGAGTCGGGGTCCTCGTTGACCATCTTCTCCAAAGTGGTTACCAGCGCTTCATCCAGCGCCAGGGCCTCTGCGTGCTCTACGCACTCGACGTCGCAGTCGAATGCGTGCTCGATGGACGAACCTACGGTGATGACGCCGTTTGGTGCCGGCATCTTCATCTTCAAGTAGTTGTAGTTGGGGACCGCCATGAATTTGGCGTAGCAGGGCCGCCCAAGTATAACGTGGTAGGCACCCTTGAATCCCACCACCTCGAAGGTGAGAGTTTCCTTGCGGAAGTTCTTCGCGGTGCCAAACCAAACCGGCGGGTCGATGCGCAAGGGGGCTGGACCTGCTTGCCCGGCGCGATGCCATGAAATGGCTTTATGCTGGGCCGCAGCTGGTCCAACCCGATCCCCATCAAGCGCAGCGTATGCGCGTAGAGGATGTTGAGGCTGCTGCCTCTGTCCATCAGGACCTTTGAGAACCGTGCGTTCCCAATGATTGGGTCGACCACTAGTGGGGGTGCGGCCGGGTTGGGGATGCGGTTCGGGTGGTCTTCCCGGCTGAAGGTGATGGCGTCCTCCGACCAATTGAGGAAGGAGGGAGGCGCCTTCTCCGCGGCGAGGACCTCATGCCGTTCCCGCTTGTCTCTGGCGGGTCGACATGTCGACGGTGGGTCCCCCGAAGATGAGGAACACGTTCTCCACGGCGGGGAAGCCGCCGGCGTCGCCATCTCCTCCGTCTTTCTTGGCCTCCGCCTCCTTCGCGGCGGGCGCGGCCATAGAACTTCTTGAGCATGTCGCACTGCTCAAGGGTGTGGTTCTACTGGGGTCTTGTGGTAAGGACATGGCTTCTTCAGCATGTCGTCAAACACCCCCGGGCCTCGAGGGGCCGGTCGAGGGCCCCGTCGAGCCGGGTCAACGGCAAGGGCCTCGGCCTCATTGCCGTCGCGCCCCGCTCGCGCGCCTCGCGGCGCGGCTTCTTTCCTTTCTTGCCCCGCTTTTCATTGCGGTGGGGCTCCCCGGACTTGCTGCCCTCGCGGGCGCATCGTCCGAGCGCTTGCCCTTCTTGCCGTCAAAGATCACTCCCACGGCCTCCTCTCCCGAGGCGAGGGCGGTGGCGATGTCGAACGGCTCGTTGGAGTCCGCGGGCGGGCTGCGTCCCGGCTCACGCACGAGGTCCCGCACGTGGTGCCCTCGAGGAAGGCATGCACAATCTCGGATTGTGCCACGGCGGGGAGTTCGTGCGGCACTTGGAGAAGCGTCGTATGAAGTCCCGCAGCGACTCGCCGGGCTTCTGAGTGCAGGAGCGCAGGTCCCAGGAATTTCTAGGGCGCATGTACGTGCCCTGGAAGTTGCCTACGAACGTGCGGACCAGATCGTCCCAATTGTGGATGCGGGTGGCGGGCGGGGTGCTCGAGCCACGTCCGAGCCGAATCGCCGAGGTGCAGGGGCAAGTTGCGGATGATGACCTCGTCGCTGGTGGCCCCGCCCAGCTGGCACGCCAAGCGGTAGTCGTTGAGCCATACGCGGGGGTCCGTCTCCCCGTTGTACTTGACGATGGTCGAGGGTTGGCGGAAGCGCTGGGGGAAGGCCGCCGCGCGGATCTCCCGGCTGAACACACGGGTCCACGGGGGGCTCCGACGTCGGGGAGCGGTCCTCGTCGGCTGTCGTAGCGTCCGCCCCGTCGAGAGTGGTAGCCCACCGCCGCTCGGGCGTCCGCCTGCTCGTGCGGCGGGCGTTGATGACGTTGCGGGCGTCACCATCCAGCGCCCTGCGCGTGTCAAGGAGCCGCTCCTTGGCCACCGCGCGTCCCGAGTTGGCGGGACACCCCGCGGGTTCTCTGCGTGGACCGAGGGTTCGCCCCCCTGTGCAGCCCCGTCTCCTCGCGCATCCCCCTGCTGGCGGATACGTGAGGCTGAGCTTTCGGCCTGCTGGACGGCCGCTTGCTCGATGAGAGCCTGCACCTCGCGTTGCAGGTTCCGCGCTTCGGGGGTCGAGGGTGTCGGCATAGCTCGCAGCAGCGTCGCGGCGGCAACGAGCTTCTGACTTGCCCGTGGGGGCGCGTCAGGGTTGTCGGCATTGATGCGGTCGCGGGCACGCCGCCCGGCTCCCGCACGCGCTCGCCGCGAGCGGAGGCCTCTCCGGCCACCGAGGCGCGGAGCGGCCGCACCGTGCGATACTCTTCGCCGGCTTGTCCTCGAGCTCGCGTGCACAGGCCGGCCCGTGCGCTGCGTCGGCCCCGGCGGGGAGTGCTTGGCCCCGCGGCCGGACGTGGAGCGATCCACGGGGCGGGCGTGACCTCCCCGTCGCTGCGCCCACCGCGCGGTGGCGTTTGCTGGGTCGTTGGCAATGACGACACAACACTCCCGCGCGGGGTCGTAGCTCCCGTGCTTGGGAGTCATCGGAGCGACCAAACCGGTAGTCCGTAGCGTCAAGGAAACGCCCGAACATGGGCGGGTCCGTGCGCCGGGAGAAGTCCCACTCCGCATACCCGCGAAGGTTGGCGGGCGGCAACGTGTCGAGGGAACCCGGGGACGACTCGTCACCCGGCCGAGGTGCGGGATCCCGGCGACGAAGACGTGACGGCCGGGCGGGACCCTACGCATCGTGGTGTTGACGTTGGCGTTGAAGGTCGTCGTGGCACCACGCGGCCCAATGGGAAAGCGCGGTCGGAGAGGCCGTGCGCTCTCCCGGCGGGATGGCGGTTGTCGTGGCGGCGAGGGCGCGCGCGGCCGAGAGGCGGCGCGCTCGGCCGCCGTCGCTCGGACCGTGCTCGGCGCGAACGGCCGGCCCCGAGCGGCGCGGCGGCGGCGTGGCATCGACGGGCCCCGGCGCGTGCGCGCCGGCGGGTGTACGCGCGCGTGGTGGTGCGCGCAGCGGGGACCGGAGCGGACCCGGCCTGGCGCCGCGCGCGGAGCTCCTCACGGTTGGTGAGGCGCATGAGGTAGCCGTTCCCCGTGGCCTGAAAGTTCAGTCCCCCGAACCGGATTTCGAACCCGGCGGGGAGGGGGTCCGAGCTGCCCATGCAGTAACGCGTACCGCGGTACTCAGTGCGGATCACCATGGAGGGAGTTGATGATTGACCTTAGGCGCTCGATTGCCCCACGGTGGGCGCCAACTGTCGGTGCGGAATGTGGTCCCGACACTAACCAGTAATAAGCGCCAAGGTCTATCCCTCAATGGTCGATGCTAAGCAATAAAAGACACGGAATTTATCCTGGTTCCGGCCGAGGGGCCGTACGTCCAGAAGTGGTGTGCTCAAGGCACTATATTGCTCAGCACCGGGGGTGCCTGTAGTGGGGCTGCTACAAGCAAGGCGGGAGAGGAAGCGTGGCTTCCAAGTCCCTGGTGTATTGGCTGAAGATATTGTGGGAGAATTGGAGAGCAAGTGCGTGGTGCGACTTGTCTCGTTTTGGGCTCTGTTGTTCGTGTGTTGTGTGTTGAGTCCTCTGTTTGTCTCGCGGCAAGGGGGTTCGTCCTCCTTTTATAGACCAAGGAAGGAGCGAATCACATGCGCGCCGCGCTATTTAGCTACGTGAGGGAGCGTGATGTGCTACGCTGTAGAGTAGGCGGCCGCCCAGGCGATCCTTGCAGCGATCCGGCCATCATGGCGTATCTTGTACCCGAACAGTGGCGTCCTCGAGGGTAGAAGGGCGGCGAACGGTTGTGATGTCTTCAGATAGGCTCGAGGGAGTTGCTGACGTCGGTCCGTACGGGGAACAGCGGCGGGTAAGGTGGCATCCCGTTCCCACGCGCTCCACGGTCTCGGAGTCGTTGCCACTCGCGCCGACGTGCGCCCGTGCGGCGGGGGCGGCGGCCATACCGTTAGCGGTGACGGGGGATGGTGTCCCACCGGCCTAGCGCCTCCACCTAACCCCGTAAGGTCGCAAGAAAGCAAATCGAGGGGGCGGCCCCCCCCTTCGAGGGCTCGGCGCGTTAGCCGTACCCGAGCAGGTGCACGGCGTCACGGGGCCCGGCACCGGCCGCGCCGCACGGTCCCCCCCCCCCCCCCACGGTGATGGGGATGGGCTCCCTCTCGTGGAGTTGGTGCGGCGGTGCGGGGCGCGTGCCCGGCGCATGATGGCGGCTGTCCCGCCGATGTCGGGGCATTTAATGCCCGCGCGCGGAGCGAGGCGCGCACGTGCGGGGCGCCCTCGAGCGAGGGGCGGACCCCATTCGAGGGCGGGGGCGGACCCTCGAGCGAGGTGGACCTAGCTCGAGGGGAGGCGCACCCCCTCGATCGGGGCGGAGCCCGCACGAGGGAGGCGCGCACCCTCGAGCGAGGCGAAACCTATTCGAGGGAGTCTTCGAGTGGGCCGCACGGTGGGCCGCCGGGGCCTTCGCGACGTGGGCCGTGTCTGCATGGTTAAGTAAGGTGTATTTGGTTTTGGCTTTGTTGCGGGTTTTAAGTGGGGATTCCCCCTGCCGTTTAAGGGGACCCCTAGGGGCGTCCCCGACACCAACGACTGCAAACTTGCTTAGCCTTGACGCAAGCCTTACGATCCCGACACGTTTCCTCTGCTTCAAAGTCTCCAGACTGCATCGTCGTACATCGGTCAGACCGGTGCTCCTCCATCTTCGGTATTCAGTCTTGGTTTTGTGGATCAACCAAGGAACCCTGTGGTTTTCTGGTGAACCACCGGAAAGCTCGCGAACTCGGTGTAGCCTCCGCCAATCTCCACTCATGAATCGGCTCCCACGTAGTCCCGGCTCGACCTTGGTTTTGAGGCTCAACCATGAACCGTCAAGGACTTCATCTTACCGTTCTTGCCATGCAACCTGCACTTGACTCCACTGGCCACCGGGTCCCTCGAACCAAGCCTACTTGTCTTCTCCACACATAAAAGCCTCACCAGCAATGACCTTTCGCGCTTGTTCTTCACTTGCACCAACACCAGTCAAGCCGCAACCTGCAACTGCAATACTTAGCCAAGAATCAGTCCACATCATGTTGTCAATCACTCATCACACCAGGAAGCGACATACCACCAGTCCTTGAAGCACACAAGCTCTCACATTTCATGCTCTATGTAGGATGTTGACCGAAATGTCCTAATAAAGAAGGTAGGCAAACTAAAATGTGACTTACTGAGCTACCATTTTGTCCTCAATATAGCATAATGAACTGTTTAGATATTGGTGAAAATGATAGCCCTGATCACAAAGAGTGCAGTGTGTGGTCATTAATGAGAACCCTTTAACTTTTATTTATTTTTATGGCAACTCACTCATAATTTATTCCAGCATGATAATTTATAAATAGAAGTATACACCGCCTTATAAAGTAATGTGACATAAAAAGTCAAAAGGACAATAGTTGGTACATTTCTGAACTATGTGATAAGGCCTTGTCTAATCTTTCTTTTGAACCTCTATTTCTGAACTATGTGAACATTTGTTAGAGGAGAAAGGAGCTGGTTCTGACTACAAAGTTTGCCATACAACTGGGGCTAGGGATGGATTTGGATCGGATACGCACGGATACAAATTCGGATGTCACTATTTACCACATTTTATTTCAAATTTTGATACAAATACAAATATTATCAAATACAAATACAAAATGGATATCTCGAATTCGGATTCGCATTTGAATACTTACTCGATTTATAGCAGAGTCATAACGAGTATCAATTTCATATGTCGATGGTTTTATAAATTATGATCATTATAGATAATAGTTATCTTATTACAAATAACATATTAATCAATTAATCAATTAATTAATATATCACAGTAAATATAAAATAAGTAATTTTGTAATTATATAAATATCTTTTATTAGTAAAAATAAGTACATAAATACATTTAAAGATAATTTATTTATTTGCTAACTAATACAATGTATTTAAATTTACTATGTTTAGACACATCAAAATCAATTAAAAAATATCATTATATAATTTAGTAACTTTAGGTTAGCATAATTAGTTAGTTTTCATATATATAATTTTTAATAGTTAAATGGTGTAAATAATTATTTTACTAGCAATATTAAAATTAACATTATTTGTAATTAGTATTTAGAATATAAATCAATTTTAGATGATTTCTCTGTGTACTTTTTTTTTGGATACGAATAATGTCGGATATGTCAGATAATTCGGATAATGTCGATTACGGATAATAATGGAAATCGGATTCGAATACATCATCTGACATCCATATTAAAAACGAATATGAATACTGATATCCACATTACCATTTTTAGTTGATTTCCAAACATCTGAATCCATCCCTAAGTGGGGCATGAATGAGATTCGTTCAGTTCGCATGATTATCCATAATGAGTTCTTTTATGGCAGAAGTCAGAACAGTGTCCAGAGAACTGAGTTGGATATATTCGGTAACTCAAGGGACACAATGCTTACTCATATATCCATAGATTGCTCATATTACTGCGAAAATAAAGTTCTACTGATGTGGTGTTCTGGTGCGGTGAGTTCTCATCGCTGCATTGTAGATTTCCTATCTTTTTTGTGAGGACCCCATCTTTTCTTATATGTTTGTAGATTTCCATTTTTTTGAACGGAGTGCATGCATGTGTGTGTTTGTTGCGTCATTCTGGGGACCAATTAGTCTATTTGCATTCCATTGTATTGCCCCAGTGTACTCAATTTGTAAAGGTTCATCTCCACCTTAACTATTGTTTCTCCCTTGAATTCTGGAAATGTACTTATTTTTAAAATTGAATGCATGCCTTGGATTTGTTGGAATTTGGTCCATGTGGCCCATTTAGTAAATTCTAAAGCATGCACAATAATAGTCTCGTATTGCCAAGACAAGGAGAGGTTGCCTTGCTTAAATATGGGAGTCTCCTATCATAGCAAAATAGACGCATGTGAGAGAAAAGGAGACTGTTGATACACGCACGCGCAACCCGCGCATTTTCGCATAAATTATCGCGTGACTTGTGATTTGCGACGAGCGCGACGCGTACGTGTACAACTGGCTGTTACATGTGCATTTTAATTTTTGTGCTGTGTCAATGACGTTTCAGTTTCGACTGCTTAACGGTGACAGATTTACTGCAGTCAAATAGGCAGTTTCAGCCTGCTTGATAAAGGTGGCAGTTTCTTCTTGAATCAATTGAGCAGTTATCAGTTTGATTGATGGGAGGAATATGAAACGTTGGTTCGAGCCTATAAACACCAGGAGACGTCTTGGTGGCTGGGACACAAAGTAGACATACACTTCATCTCCCACGCGTTCGCTGTTCTGACCGCTAGCTGCTGCGCTTCGTCGACCTTTGACCTCGGCGTGCACCTGGCTTGGAGGAAGCGGGATCTTCGAAACCACTACCGCAACATTCCTGCACGGGGCGGTAAACGGGTTTTTGGGCAGCGTCACATGCGACCGCTTGGTGGCTCTGCAACTACTTCTTCGACACGTTCGTCAACTCACTGCGCAAGAACCGTGAGTAATTTCTTAATACGTGGCTTGTTCATTTGTGTTGTGTGATTGCATCATTTTTAGTCATTATGCTTTTCCTCAAGATTAAATCTGGATTATTCATAATTAAGCTGTTTTTTCCAACAATCCAAAACCCTGATTACTCCTATTTTTATGATCTAGAATTGGCAAAAGCATCGGGAAGCCCGGTTTGAGAATGCGAATAACACCGCATTGGGCTGTCTACTCACCATCTGCGGATTAACTCTATGATGTGTATATGAATTACACGTCAGCCACTGCTGTGTGGGATGCTTTGGAGAAAAAATATGCGGAAGCCGAAGCTAGTCGCTGGTTGTATGTGTGTGAAAAGTTCTTTGATTTCAGCATGGATAATGCTAAATCAATTGTGACTCAAGCACACGACCCCCAGCTTCTGGTTGGCGATATTGCACATTTGGGATGTGCTTTGCCTCCGAAGTTTGTTGCGGTTGCGATAGTTGCAAAACTTCCTGCAGAGTGGCGCTGCTATGTCTATAAAGCACAAAAGAGAGGAGATTTCTATGGAGGATCTCATTGCAGCTCTCGATGTCGAAGAGAAGGCAAGAGCAAAAGATGCGCAGACCAAGAACGTGCAGAACAGTTCCAATTTTGTTAAAAAGAACAAACAATTAAACAAGAAGAAGGGTCTCAAGCAGAACAAAACTATTAGCTTCAAAAAGAAGAAAACAGTGAAGAAGGATATGAAGAACCTTACCTGTTTCGTGTGCGGTAATCCTGGTCACTTTGCCAAGGATTGTAAAGACTGCAAGGACAGGACTAGTGAACTTAGACAAAAGTTCACTCATGTGACCATCGGCGAGGCCTCTACTTCAGAAGGGTATGGTAATCCTTTTGTTGTCTATTCTCCATTTCATTCTATTGACTGGTGGGTCGATAGCGGTGCAACGTGTGCTCGATATTTCTTTGTTTTCTTCATATCGGGCGGCGGGGGCTTCCGGCGTCTCGATGGGGAACAGATCTCGTGCTTCTGTTCTTGGTGTTAGTACGGTGGATCTGAAGTTAACTTCAGGGAAAACCCTCCAATTGAAGAATGTCCAGTACACGCCTGCCATAAACAAGAACCTGTTGAGCGGGTCTCTCTTGTGTAGGAGTGGTTATAAGCTAGTTTTCGAGTCAAATAAATTAGTTGTGTCCAGGTTTGGGACCATTATAGGAAAAGGCTATGATAGCGGAATCTTCTTCCGCCTAAGTACTGTTGATTCTTGTTATGAGATGAATAGTAATATTGTTCTGAACAAAAATCTTGCTCATGTGTGGCATTCGAGATTCTATCATGTTGGTTTTGATACAATTGATAGAATGTCCAGATCTGAGTTAATTCCTAAGTGCGACATAGTCAAACATTCTAAGTGCCAAACTTGTGTGCAAGCAAAACAACCTCGAAAACCTTTCAAAGCATTAGAGTTTGAGAAGGTTTTGGCACCTCTAGATTTAATTCACACTGATTTATGTGAGATGAATGGTGTTTTGACTAAACGAAGAAAAAGATATTGTCTTACTTTTATTGAAGATGCAACACGTTACTGCCAAGTCTACTTGCTAAAAACTAAAGATGAAGCGCTCAACTATTTTAAAATTTATAAGGCAGAGGTTGAGAACCAATTAGAAAGAAATATTAAAAGACTGAGAGATGATAGAGGAGGAGAGTATACCTCTACTGACTTTTCTAATTTTTGTTCTGAGCAAGGGATCATCCAAGAATTTACACCACCATATTCACCACAATCAAATGTTGTAGCTGAGAGGAAAAATCGGACGCTTTTATATTTGGTGAATGCCTTACTACAAAGTGCCGGAATGCCTAACATGTTGTGGGGGGTAGCAATCTTGACTGTAAATTTCGTGCTCAGTAGAGTGATCATGAAAAGAAGTGACATAACTCCATACGAGGCATGGAGGGGAAGAAAACCCAATGTCAACTTTCTGAGAACATGGGGATGTTTGGCGAAAGTCAATATTCCGGAGCCAAAGAAGAGAAAGCTTGGGCCAAAAACAGTCGATTGCATTTTTATAGGATATGCTCAGAATAGTGCTGCCTATAGATTTTTGATAGTTAAATCTGAAACTCCAGAGATGATAGTTGATACTATAATGGAGTCTAAGGATGCGACTTTCTTTGAAAATATCTTTCCTATGAGACAGACTAGCAATAGTTTAGAAAAAGTGGATGTAGTCATTCCAGACTTTCCTCATTGTGAACAAGTAGAGAACATACCTCTGTGAGAGGATGATGATGAGGAAGACAACAATTTAGTCATCACTCCATGCAGGAGTAAGAGACAAAGGGTCGAGAAATCCTTTGGAGATGACTTTATTGTATACCTTGTGGATGACGTGCCTAAGTCTCTAGCTGATGCTTATGCATCTTCGGATGCAGAGTATTGGAAAGAGGCGGTTCGAAGCGAGATGGAATCCATCATGGCAAATGAGACTTGGGAAGTCATTGAACGTCCTGCTGGGTGTAAATGGATTTTCAAGAAAAAGATGAGACCAGATGGCACGATTGACAAATATAAAGCGAGGCTTGTGGCCAAAGGTTTTACACAGAAAGAAGGTGACGATTATTTTGACACATATTCACCTGTGGCCAGGTTAACCACTATCAGGCTTCTCATAGCATTAGCTGCTTCCTATGGTCTGCACATTCATCAGATGGATGTAAAGACAGTTTTTCTTAATGGAGAATTGGAGGAAGAAATCTATATGGAGCAGCCTGATGGTTTTGTGGTTAAGGGTCAAGAGAGTAAAGTGTGTAGATTACTAAAATCTTTGTATGGTCTGAAACAAACACCCAAACAATGGCACGAGAAATTTGACCAGACTCTAACATCTATTGGTTTTGTTGCAAACGAAGCAGATAAGTGTGTTTATTATCATCATGGTGGGGGTCAAACGGTGATCTTATGTTTGTATGTGGATGACATACTTATATTTGGGACTAATACTGCAGTAATTGACGAGGTCAAATCATTCTTGTCCTCATGCTTTGACATGAAGGATCTGGGAGAAGCAGATGTTATCCTAAATATTAAGTTGACAAGAAATGAGAATGGGATTATTTTAAATCAATCTCATTATGTGGAAAAAATGTTGTGTCGCTTTGGTTTTGAGAATGCCAAAGTAGCCCCTACACCCTATGATGCGAGTGTAAAATTAAGAAAAAATCAGGGTGAAGGGTTGGACCAATGGAGACCTTCACAAATAATTGGTTCCCTCTTGTATCTTGCTGGAGCAACACGTCCCAACATCTCTTTTGCTGTGAGAAAATTAATTCGATTTACATCCAATCCAGGGAAGGATCACTGGGAAGCACTAGTGAGAGTGCTATGTTATCTAGTAGGAACAATCGCATATGGAATTCACTATACTGGTTATCCATCTGTACTAGCATGATATAGTGATGCAAATTGGATCTCTGACGCAGATGAGATTAAGGCCACAAGTGGCTATATGTTTACATTAGGAGGTGCTGCAATTTCATGGAGGTCATGTAAACAGACCATTTTGATGCGATCAACCATAGAAGTTGAGCTTGTAGCACTTGACACGGCTACAGTTGAAGCCGAGTGGTTGAGAGAACTACTCATGGACTTGCCACTGGTAGAGAAACCAGTTCCTGCTCTCCTTACATATTGTGCTAATCAAACAGTCTTGGCCAAGATAATGAGTACTAAGGATAACATGAAGTCCTCGAGACATGTGAAGCGGTGGCTTAAATCTATTAGAAAGCTGAAAAACTCCAGAGTAATTGCTGTTAATTATATTCGCAGTGAGAAAAATCTAGTAGATCCTTTTACAAAAGGGCTTGCACGGACGGCGATATCTGTTGCAGGTATGGACATGGGACTGAGACCCATTTAGTTGCAAAGTAATGGTAACTCACTTCCTCTGAAAGGAGATCCCTTATTTGGAAAATGAGAAAAACAGAGTTACTGTTGTAACAAGGAGTACAATTCATTTTAATTACCCATGTTCATAATATCTACTCTTTTCTGTATGGAAGGTTGGATATAATACCTTAATGTGTTCTAGTGTCTACCGAGAGAAAAGGTATCGTCCTACAGGATACCTATAATGAACACACCTATGTGAGCTCAACTGTTGGGTCGCAGTTTATGAGAGTGGGGTGCTTTCTAGAAAGCTCATGAGAAGATCGGGGAGCAAGACCTTTAAAGCTCCGTTTAGACTTGGCGTTCTGGTAGTCTAGTACTAGATAGATTTTCAAGAGAAATCGATAGCAAAAAGCTATGAATTCAAGGCTTAGTCTATTCACAAGTCGTTGAAAGATGGATCTTGTTGATCTAGGTGTAAGTTCAACCCATACGGGACTTGTACCGATATTCCGGTATATAAAAGTAGTTTAGGACAAAGAATCGCTTTAGAATTGGTGGGGGAATGTTGGAATTTGGTCCATGTGGCCCATTTAGTAAATTCTAAAGCATGCACAATAATATTCCTGTATTGCCAAGACAAGGAGAGGTTGCCTTGCTCTAATATGGGAGTCTCCTATCATAGCAAAATAGATGCATGTGAGAGAAAAGGAGACTGTTGATACACGCACGCGCAGCCCGCACATTTTCGCGTAAATTATCGCGTGACTTGTGACTTGCGATGAGCGCGGCGCGTAGGTGTACAACTGGCTGTTACAGGTGCATTTAATTTTGTGCTGTGTCAATGACGTTTCAGTTTCGACTGCTTAATGGTGACAGATTTACTGCAATCAAATAGGCAGTTTCAGCCTGCTTGATAAAGGTGGCAATTTCTTCTTGAATCAATTGAGCAGTTATCAGTCTATTTGATGGGAGGAATATGAAATGTTGGCTGGAGCCTATAAACACCAGGAGACGACTTGGTGGCTGGGACACAGAGTAGACATACACTTCATCTCCCACACCTTCGCTGTTCTGACCGCTAGCTGCTGCGCTTCGTCGACCTTTGACCTCGGCGTGCACCGGGCTTGGAGGAAGCGGGATCTCCGAAACCACTACTGCAACATTCCTGTACGGGGCGGTAATCAGGTTTTTGGGCAGCGTCACACGCGACCGCTTGGTGGATCTGCAACTACTTCTTCGATGCGTTCGTCAACTCACTCCACAAGAACTGTGAGTAATTTCTTAATATGTGGCTTGTTCATTTGTGTTGTGTGATTTCATCATTTTTAGTCATTATGCTTTTCCTCAAGATTAAATCTGGATTATTCATAATTAGGCTATTTTTTCCAACAATCCAAAAACCTGATTACGCCTATTTTTATGATCTAGCAATGGCAAAAGCATTTGATTCCATGAAACCTGAGGGGTTTGGAGGTGAAAACTTCCGTAGATGGCAGACAAGGGCCAAGTTTTGGCTCATGTCGTTGGGATTATGGTGGGTGATACACCCGATGTTTCCTTTTCCTGAGGAACAGGAAGCCCAGTTTGAGAATGTGAATAACACCGCATTGGGCTGTCTACTCACCATCCTGGCAGATCAACTCTACGATGTGTATATGAATTACACGTCGGCCACTGCTATGTGGGGTGCTTTGGAGCAAAAATATGCGGAAGCTGAAGCTAGTCGCTGGTTGTATGTGTGTGAAAAGTTCATTGATTTCAGCAGGGATAATGCTAAATCAATTGTGACTCAAGCACACGACCTCCAGCTTCTGGTTGGCGATATTGCACATTTGGGATGTGCTTTGCCTCCAAAGTTTGTTGCGGCTGCGATAGTTGCAAAACTTCATGCAGAGTGGCGTTGCTACGTCTATAAAGCACAAAAGAGAGGAGATTTCTATGGAGGATATCATTGCAGCTCTCGATGTCAAAGAGAAGACAAGAGCAAAAGATGCACAGACCAAGAACGTGCAGAACAGTGCCAATTTTGTTCAAAAGAACAAACAATTTAACAAGAAGAAGGGTCTCAAGCAGAACAAAACTATTAGCTTCAAAAAGAAGAAAACAGAGAAGAAGGATATGAAGAACCTTACCTGTTTCGTGTGTGGTAATCCTGGTCACTTTGCCAAGGATTGTAAAGACCCCAAGGACAGGACTACTAAACTTAGACAAAAGTTCACTCATGTGACCATAGGCGAGGCCTCTACTTCAGAAGGGTATGGTAATCCTTTTGTTGTCTATTCTGCATTTCATTCTATTGACTGGTGGGTCGATACTGGTGCAAATGTTCACGTGTGTTCTGATATTTCTTTGTTTTCTTCATATCAGGCAGCAGGGGCTTCTAGCGTCCTGATGGGGAATGGATCGTGTGCTTCTGTTCTTGGTGTTGGTATGGTGGATCTGAAGTTAACTTCAGGGAAAACCCACCAATTGATGAATGTCCAATACATGCCTGCCATAATCAAGAACCTGTTGAGCGGGTCTCTCCTGTGTAGGAGTGGTTATAAGCTAGTTTTCGAGTCAAATAAATTAGTTGTGTCCAGGTTTGGGACATTTATTGGAAAAGGCTATGATAGCGGAGGCTTCTTCCGCCTAAGT
Source organism: Cenchrus americanus (assembly GCA_947561735.1). Lineage (NCBI taxonomy): Eukaryota > Viridiplantae > Streptophyta > Magnoliopsida > Poales > Poaceae > Cenchrus > Cenchrus americanus. The sequence goes on along the minus strand of OX387240.1, from coordinate 153,280,317 downwards.
ACTGTTGATTCTTGTTATGAGATGAATATTAATACTGTTCTGAACAAAAATCTTGCCGATGTGTGGCATTCGAGATTCCGTCATGTTGGTTTTGATACAATTGCTAGAATGTCCGGATCCGAGTTAATTCCTAAGTGCGACATAGTCAAAAATTCTAAGTGCCAAACTTGTGTGCAAGCGAACAACCTCGAAAACCTTTCAAAGCATTAGAGTTTGAGAAGGTTTTGGCACCTCTAGATTTAATTCACACTGATTTATGTGAGATGAATGGTGTTTTGACTAAAGGAGGAAAAAGATATTGTCTTACTTTTATTGATGATGCAACACGTTACTGCCAAGTCTACTTGCTGAAAACTAAAGATGAAGCGCTCAACTATTTTAAAATTTATAAGGCAGAGGTTGAGAACCAATTAGAAAGAAATATTAAAAGACTGAGAGATGATAGAGGAGGAGAGTATACCTCTACTGACTTTTCTAATTTCTGTTCTGAGCATGGGATCATCCATGAATTTACACCACCATATTCACCACAATCAAATGGTGTAGCTGAGAGGAAAAATCGGATGCTTTTAGATTTAGTGAATGCCTTACTACAAAGTGCCGAAATGCCTAACATGTGGTGGGGGAAGCAATCTTGACTGTAAATTTCGTGCTCAATAGAGTGATCACGAAAAGAAGTGACGTAACTCTAAACGAGGCATGGAGGGGAAGAAAACCCAATGTCAACTTTCTGAGAACATGGGGATGTTTGACGAAAGTCAATATTCCAGAGCCAAAGAAGAGAAAGCTTGGGCCAAAAACAGTCGATTGCATTTTTAAAGGATATGCTCAGAATAGTCCCGCCTATAGATTTTTGATAGTTAAATCTGAAACTCCAGAGATGATAGTTGATACTAGAATGGAGTCTAAGGATGCGTCTTTCTTTGAAAATATCTTTCCTATGAGACAGACTAGCAGTAGTTTAGAAAATGTGGATGTAGTCATTCCAGACTTTCCTCATTGTGAACAAGTAGAGAACATACCTCTGCGAGAGGATAATGATGAGGAAGACAACAATTTTGTCATCACTGCGCGGGGAGTAAGAGACAAAGGGTCGAGAAATCCTTTGGAGATGACTTTATTGTATATCTTGTGGATGACGTGCCTAAGACTCTAGCTGATCCTTATCCATCTTCGGATGCAGAGTATTGGAAAGAGGCGGTTCGAAGCGAGATGGAATCCATCATGGCAAATGAGACTTGGGAAGTCATTGAACGTCCAGCTGGGTGTAAACCCATTGGATGTAAATGGATTTTCAAGAAAAAGATGAGACCAGATGGCACGATTGACAAATATAAAGCGAGGCTTGTGGCCAAAGGATTTACACAGAAAGAAGGTGAAGATTATTTTGGCACATATTCACCTGTGGCCAGGTTAACCACTATCAGGCTCCTCAGAGCATTAGCTGTTTCCTATAGTCTGCACATTCATCAGATGGATGTAAAGATAGATTTTCTTAATGGAGAGTTGGAGGAAGAAATCTATATGGAGCAACCTGATGGTTTTGTGGTTAAGGTCAAGAGAGTATAGTGTGTAGATTACTAAAATTTTTGTATGGTCTGAAACAAGCACCCAAACAATGGGACGAAAAATTTGATTAGACTCTAACATCTGTTCGTTTTGTTGCAAACGAAGCGGATAAGTGTGTTTATTATCGTCATGGTGGGTGTCAAACGGTGATCTAATGTTTGTATGTGGATGAGATACTTATATTTGGGACTAATACTGCAGTAATTGACGAGGTCAAATCATTCTTGTCCTCATGCTTTGACATGAAGGATCTGGGAGAAGCAGACGTTATCCTAAATATTAAGTTGACAAGAAATGAGAATGGGATTATTTTAAATCAATCTCATTACGTGGAAAAAATGTTGTGTCGCTTTGGTTTTTAGAATGCCAAAGTAGCCCCTACACCCTATGATGCGAGTGTAAAATTAAGAAATATCAGGGCGAAGGGTTGGACCAATTGAGATTTTCACAAATAATTGGCTCCCTCTTGTATCTTGCTGGAGCAACACGTCCCGACATCTCTTTTGTTGTGAGCAAATTAAGTCGATTTACTTCCAATCTAGGGAAGGATCACTGGGAAGCACTAGTGAGAGTGCTACGTTATCTAGTAGGAACAATCGGATATGGAATTCTCTATACTGGCTATCCATCTGTACTAGAAGGATATAGTGATGCAAATTGGATCTCTGACGCGGATGAGATTAAGGCCACGAGTGGCTATGTGTTTACATTAGGAGGTGCTGCAATTTGATGGAGGTCATGTAAACAGACCATTTTGACGCGATCAAACATGGAAGCAGAGCTTGTAGCACTTGACACGGCTACAGTTGAAGCCGAGTGGTTGAGAGAACTACTCATGGACTTGCCACTGGTAGAGAATCCTGTTCGTGCTATTCTTACATATTGTGATAATCAAACAGTCTTGGCCAAGATAATGAGTACTAAGGATAACATGAAGTCCTCGAGACATGTGAAGCGGAGGCTTAAATCGTTAGAAAGCCGCAAAACTCCGGAGTAATTCTTGTGAATTATATTCACGGTGAGAAAAATCTAGTAGATCCTTTTACAAAAGGGCTTGCACAGACGGCGATATCTGTTGCAAGTATGGACATGGGACTGACACCCATTTAGTTGCAAAGTAATGGTAACTCACTTCCTCTGAAAGGAGATCCCTTATTTGGAAAATGAGAAAAACAAAGTTGCTGTTGTAACAAGGAGTACAATTCATTTTAATTACCCATGTTCATAATACGTACTGTTTTCTGTATGGAAGGTTGGATATAATACCTTAATGTGTTCTAGTGTCTACCGAGAGAAAAGGTATCGTCCTACAGGATACCTATAATGAACACAGCTATGTGAGCTCAACTATTGGGTCGCAGTTTATGAGAGTGGGGTGCTTTCTAGAAAGCTCATGAGAAGATCGGGGAGCAAGACCTTTAAAGCTCCGTTTAGACTTGGCGTTCTGATAGTCTAGTACTAGATAGATTTTCAAGAGAAATCTGATAGCAAAAAGCTATGAATTCAAGGCTTAGTCCATTCATAAGCTGCTGAAAGATGGATCTTGTTGATCTAGGTGTAAGTTCAACCCGTACGGGACTTGTACCGAAATTCTGGTATATAAATGTGGTTTATAACAGCAACTGCTTTAGAATTGGTGGGGGGATGTTGGAATTTGGTCCATGTGGCCCATTTAGTAAATTCTAAAGAATGCACAATAATAGTCCTGTATAGCCAAGACAAGGAGAGGTTGCCTTGCTTAAATATGGGAGTCTCCTATGAAGGACCGATACGGCGAACCAGAGAGGGGGGGAGTGAATGGGAGCTGATAAAAATTCTTCTCGAAGGAGATGGAAACTCCAACAAGATGAACACGGCTTCCAACACACGTCTCCGACTCACTACCCAAGTTGGCCAAGCCCACGTAGCCACCGAAGTGCCACCGGACCTAGGAACCAACACACACGGCCTCCCGACCCGAGAACGCGGCGGAACACTAAACCTCGAGTCTACGGACCCACACCGGTCGGACCGGTGAGCACCACCGGTCGGACCGGTCCCCGCCGGTGAAGCGAGCAACTTTCACTAAGTGGCTCTACACCGGTCGGACCGGTGAGACACACCGGTCGGACCGGTCCACGACCGAAAGCCCCCAAGGCACTAAACAGTTCAACCGACCACCAACCGACCCAAACTCAAAACAGCGAAGGACCGATTAGGCGACCGAGAGAGGGGGGAGGGGAGTGAATGGGAGCCGATAAAATTTCTTCTCAAGAACTTGGCCTATGCCCCCAAATCACTTCCGAAGAATCTCGCACACACTTGCCAAGATCACGTAGTCACAACGGTCCCTACCGACCCTAGGAACAAGTTAGATCAAGCCTAAGAACAAAGAGGAAGCAAGCGCCAAATGAACCGAGAGAAAAAGCTAGCGCGAGGCAAGCTGCAGCGAGAAAATGTCGGTACTGCGGCCCCCGGTCGGTACTACCGATATGGGCTTATCGGCACCTAAAAACCGGGTTATCGGTACTACGGAAGACCTGGGTCGGTACTTCCGACTATAGGTACTACCGACCTTGTGTCGGTACTACCGATAAGGACTCTCGGCGGTGAAAATCGGGTCATCGGTACTACTTACACTTTGTCGGTAGTACCGCCCCCTAAAAATCAGCCCGCGAAACGGCCCCAAACTTTCGATCGACGGATCTCCCAAACCACTTGGAGTCTTGAGACGAAATTTGGAGGAGATGTTAAGCACCCCTAGGTGAGATTATACCCCAAAAATTTCGTCTCCAAACCCACCAAAACACAGGAATCGCGGATCACACGAGCTCAAGTTCTACACACGAGTTCATCCAAAGAATCACGAATCTAGGACGATTTGAGGAGTTTGGGGGCAAGAGATCACTGGGAAAAGAGGCACAAGGCACTCATGGATGAATCCCCCAAACAAATCCGAGCCAAAACCGTCTAGAAACGACAAATCGAGCCAAGCACAAAATAGCACAAAAAGAGCTCCGAAAAAGCAATAAAAGAAACTCGGGAATAGAAAGATTGGCACAAGATTTAGAGGATGAAATCACTATGAATATCTTGTCCAATCGATTACAAGCCACTCCTAGAATCCAAATCTAATAAGGCAAAAAGCTCCAATCGAAGAGCCACTCTCTCCTCTCTCCCTCTCTCCCAAAGCACTCCAAAATGAAAGAGTACCGCAGCCTGCTAGCCCAAGAGATGGCTGAAAATTCAGCCCCCCTCCTCCTATATATAGGCCCTCCGGAAAAGACCGAAGTGCCCCTACACTAGGAGTACAACACAAGCCCTCACAGGGGCATTTTGGTCAACACATGAAGTTCACCATCGGACGGCCGCGCACACGTCCTCCCGACGCAAGCACCTCGATCATGCCGCGTGTCGCCCGCCTCGAAGCTTCCCGACGCACCCGGATACGCGTCTCCGTCACGCCGGGCCCTCGGGCTCGGTTTTGAGGCCCAAACCGAGAAACCCTCCTCCGATGGTTTTGTGGCCAAACCACCAAACCCCGCGTACATGGCCCGGCCTCACCACGCCAAGCGTCGAGCCTGCCAAGCCTTTCACCTCCGGCGCCCGGACGGTCTTCTCAGTCTTGCCTCGTTCCTTGACTTGGCGACCACCAATGCACCTGCTCCATGTCCACGACTTCGTCTTGCTCTTCTTGCACCATGCGGCACAACACTTGATCCCGTCGTCCACCGGGTCCCTCGAACCAAGCCTACTTGTCTCTCCACTCCTCGGAGGCCCCGCAAGGCTAAGACCTTTCGCGCCTGTTCTTCACCTGCACCAACGCAAACCAAGCCACAACCAAGCACACCGCAATACTAGGCCAAGAGTCAGTCCACACAATGTTGTCAACCACTCCTCACGAGTGCATTGACAACACACCACATAAACAATAAGGTAAATACAAAAATAAAACACACACACACAACACAACTCAACACTACACACACAAAGCTTCAAACCATCCGGTCAATCACTCGTCACACACGGACCAAGGTACTTCTCAACTTGGTTCCTCAATCTCCCCCTTGATGAGTGCATTGACAAAAGAAGGTCAAAAAGCAAACAAGAACTCATTCAAGCGCCACAAAGCCAATAAAAGGCAAACAAAAGGCCACTTGGAGTGAGAAGGGATAAAAGCATGCTCCGACAAATTCCTCTCGAAACCAAAGCAAGCACAAAGGTTAAGCGCAATCGAAGAGACACACTACCAACATGCAATCCCTAAAAGCCTTCAAACCAAAATGCTCAACCCAAAGTTCCATAAAACTCTTACCAAAACACTTGTCAACCGCTCATCACCATCAAATCAAGGTTCATATCAACTTGATTTTCCAAATTTCTCCCCCTTGAGGAGCAGATTGACAACATGTGAGCACACAGAAATGGTTTGAGAGGGCAAAGACCGAACACCTCATCCAAGTGAAAGAAAACCACACAAGAGCAAAGAACAAGGTCACTTGGCATGAGAGAAACCACAAAGGCCAACTCAATGTCTCGGTCCCCAAAGACATGGGCAACGGCTCGACACAACCGAGACAAGAATGCATGATCCCTCAAGAAGAGGCACAAAGGGCTCAACACCGATCATGGACAAGCGAAATCACACGATCCCTCGAGAAGAGGCACGAAGGGCTCAACACCAATCATGTGAAAATCGAAAACACAAGTCAACCGCCGGCTCCTCAAGAAGAGGCAAAGGGGCTCAACACCACCGGCACAAGAGCACAAAACTCACAAGCTCCCCCTTAAACACATAAACTAGGGCCAAAAAGCATACAAAGCTCACCCTAAGCTCATGTGATAGAGAAAAGAGCAACCACCAAAGCACAACTCAGGCAAACAAAGGAAACTCACCGAAGCTCCCCCTACACAAATGCATACTTATCCTGAAATGTGAATGCAAACTCAAGTTCTCCCCCTGAACTGAGTATCCCTCTGGATGCCACAAATGCCCGAAAGTTGAAACAATTTCTCCCCCAATTGCAACTTTTCCTACTTGACGACAATGCATGAATGCAAGACAAAGCATATAAACATCTACATGAGCTTCTCAAATAGGCCAAATCTAGTTGCAAAGGCTAGAAGTGAGACAAAGAGCACACATATGAATCATAGCAAAGTCAAAGCATTGCCACCAGTAATATATTGAAATATAGGCATGTGACAAAGCAAATTTTTAGATTTGAGCAGTTTTATCAAAAGATGGCTCACTTCAAATTTAAAGGCCTATCCATGTCATATTCTAGCCAAAAACATGCTTATCATCCAGAGATCATACAAGGAGATCAAATTCTTAACAAAAGATCATTGCAAACACCCATAAAGCAAAGCATGTCATGTTAACAAAAGATCATTGCAAACACCCATAAAGCAAAGCATGTCATGTTAAAGCTCATGAGCCATGTGTCCACTTCGGGGAGACTTCTCCACTCGGTGAACATCATGCAACATGTTTTGCACCCATGTGTGAAAGATAAGACATTTTAAGCATAAACATGATGGATGGAGCATTTTTCAAGCATACACACTTCTTTTCAAGATTAATTCATTTCATGGTACATGAAGTGCCTTTGCGGCAAAAAGAAGCTTATGCTCCCCCATGAATGCAACACAGGCTAAACATTCACAATGATATTCGGCCTTTGGCCCAAAAGCAAGAAAGAGATATCCAAGCACAATCTAAGCATGAAAGGCAAATTAAGATCAAAACGTGACATGGATACACTACTACACATGAGTGGAGCACATTTCATTAAATTTAGTCAAGATTAACATTTGATTCAAAAAGGCTATCTCACAACACATATATCTCAAACATTCCAAGAGCATAGCCTCACATAGCTATTTCTCCACACACATGACCAATATCTCACAAATACCCAAAGAAACCCAAATGAGGCATATGGAAGAAGTTCATCATCCTAAAATGCAATATGATACAAATGCAACATAGGTAGATATGTACATCAAAAGAAACATGATATATGACAGGATGCGAGACACAAATGTCAAACCTACCAAAGTCTATAAATCATGATATATGATGCAAATCCAATGCAAAATGCATAGGGAGACAAGGAACTTGACTTAACACCAATAAAGCTCACGAGGAAACACACCAACCAAGAATCGCTCCAAGCGAGAGAAGAGCCACCAAAGGTCCCAATTGAGTAACATAGAAAAAAAATACCAATTGAAAAACCGCAAAGATCCCAATTGAATACCATAGAAGGAATACCAATTTAAAGATCACAAAGACTGCCCAAAAAGCCACAACCCTTCTTGGAATCAAATTCCCTATCAAAAGAAGCCAAGCTCCCCCTCAACCAAGGGCAACTAACAAAGCAAAAGCTAGGAAAAGAAAGAGCAAGGAAAACTCTAAAACCAACCGAAAAGAGGAACAACAACACAACCCAAAGACAAGACAAGCCCAAAACTCCAAGGAAAGCTCACAACATGCTACACAATGCATTGAAAATATCAATTAACATAAATAGAGCATTGTAACATGATTCCACAAATATGAATAATCATGGGCAAGCAAGTATGTCAACAAGGTACAACACTAAACCAAAATGATACCAAAGAACAACATGCCAAACAATATACAAGAACTAAACAAAGGCAAGATACAAGATCACATGGATCATCCACCAAAGCATATATTACGGACAAGATATACATGGGGGACAAACATGCTAACAAGAAAGGTACCATCGAGCTAGACAAAAATGATATGGATGAACAACATGACATATCACGAGCAATCAACCATAAAGCATGACATGATGTTCATAAATATCATCCACCATAAAATCATACAAAGATAGCAAGATAGATATTCAAGATCACAAAGCTATCATGAACAAGGTGGCTAGCCTACCATGGTTTTCACACAAGCAAGACACAAGTATATACAAGAGAGGACAAGGGGAAAAGAAAACTCACTATACATGCGTACAAAAGCTTTCAAGAGCCATCCAAAACGGTGTGGAGAACCATCTTGCTTGATCTCCTCACGGGCAGAGATCAAGCCCATCCAACTCATGTTCTCCAACCGCGTCTCCATACCTACACACAAGGAGACAAGAAAGACCGAGCCTTGGATCCCAAAGGGTTAGCAAGCACGTACTTGGGAATCCAATGTTTGATCACACGGGTAAGTGGTGCACACAACCTATCATGTCGATTAGCATGATGCAAATGCCGGTTGGAATGAAAAGTCTTTCGAACACCCTTCGAACCATGCCTCAAAGAAGTCACTCGCGAAGAAAGTCAAGTGCTACCACAAGCAAAAAGACAAAGATCCTTCGGGGTCGTAGGAGAAGAACCAACACACGCACCACGGGAAGCATGTCGCGGACCAACACAAGAAACACTAGAAGCATGTCCACGAGCATGGCCTAACTCATTGGAAAGAGTGTCATAAAACCCGTCCACAAATCGCACCTTCTTAGGCTCACAAGTGTTCATGCCATGAGAAGGGCTATGAACAACCAAAGGCCTAGAGGCACCTCCTCGCTGTATTCTCCTTGCCCGGCGGTAGCAAAAGCTCTCTTGATGCCCATCCTTCCCACAGTGAGAGCAATGGTACAAAGGCCTATCGAGAGGCACGGTCGAGTGGATGAATCACCATTCTCTTGTAAGTGGGAAGTCCCTTGGGACTTAGAGCATGAAGCATCAACCCCAACATCCAACTTGGTGCCCACATTAGAATCACACGTTCCATGAGAAAGGCTACGTGGCTTCTTAAAAGCTTTGGCACGCACACGTCGCTCGTGCTTGACACGGCGAAAGCAAAACTCAACGGTATGCCCATCCTTCTTGCAAAAGGTGCATTGGAACCTCGGCTTGGGAGTATGAGTTCCAAATATGTGGGAGGCACCCTTTCCATTCAAATCACCTTGGGCAACACCGGAAGAAGCAACAAGCTTAGGAGTAGCTATGGGAGAGCTATCCAAAGCACTACCACACTTACCACCATCCAAAGACTCACACTCAAGAGAAGAAGTCGACTCCGGTTTAGAAGAAGCAAATTTAGAAGCATCAACATCGGAGTGACAAGAGAAGAGTGAATCCAAACCCTTGGCACAAAGACTCTTGCACCTTGTGCGCAAAACCTCATTTTGAGACTTGAGGTGCTCACAAGTACCACATGTCATATTTCTCAAATTATTGATTTCTTCTTCAATGCACTTAGCATATGTGGTACGCAAGAGTTCATTTTCTTTCTCAAGGTTGGCACTCATCTCATCATGCTCAACCAACTTAGCGCTCATATCCTCGCGCATCTTTTTCAAAGCCAAAACTTCACTTTCCAAATCAATGCATGAGGTGCAAACGAAATCACATGAACAAGCAACATCATTTACATCTCGCAAAGCATTATCATCATTGCAAGAAGTATGGTAAGCATCCTCAACCGGCGACAAAGAGCACTTGCTACAAGGCATGGATTTCATATCACAAATTTCAGCCCTAGCATGCTCAAGTTTATCTACACATGTGGTGTGAGTCAATTTCAGTTCATTAATTTCAGCAAGCAAAGACTCACAAGAAACACATGGTAAAGAAGCACTTGTCTCTAACAAAGCAATCTTACTCCTAGCCATATCAAGCTCATCATTCAAAACAACACAAGAGTTGCAAGGCATAGAAGCATTGGATTTCAACAATTCAATTTCAAATTGCAAGTTAGCAAGAGATGATCTCAATTCATCATTCTCAAAATCAAGATTGTTGCATGCTCTTCTAAAAGCTTCAACATGCATTTTGCGCCAATTAAATTCATCCTTTAATTTCTCATTTTCAGTACACAAGGCATCACAAGATTTGCAAGGCAAAGAAGCTTTGAAAGTTAACACCTTAATTTCAGATTTCAAGCATGCAATTGAAGCAATCAAAGCATCATTCTTAGCATGCATGGTGTTACAAGAAGTGCAAGAATTCAAAGTACAAGACTTCCAATGAGCCATACCACATTTCAACCTAGTAAGAGAGCATTTCATCTTCTCATTCTTCCTACGCAAGGCATCACACAAATCTATGTTTCTCCTATGCAAGTCTCCACAATCACGCTCACAATCATCCAACCTATTGCATAGGATCAAGATAAATTTGGCAAGTGTACCTTGGTTCATGCCTCCTAGCTTGTGGTAGAGCTCGCCTTTCTTGATGTCACCATCTCGATAGTCCTCGATGAGAGATATCATCTCCTCCACTCCGGCTTCCGCCTCAACCGCCATACTCCTCCTGCTCAAGGAACCACAAGGAAAAGAACTTGGTGCCATAATCAAAGTACCGGTTAGGATTAGCTGAAAGCAAACTCGAGGAACAAGCAACGATGCAAAGAGAGCACTCAAAATGCCTCAATTCTCTAACAAGTACTCACGAGTTCAAAAGCAAAGGATCTTATCTTTTTCTCAAAATTTTACCACTGAACAAGGAGCACCAAAGATAGAGGCACAAAAAAATTCAGCTCAAAATAAGGTGAAATGAAGCCTAGAGAAAATCCAGAAGAGACAAGACAAAGCTGCAAGAGACTTAAAAGGGGATTTTTCAATTATCTTCTTGAATTTTTGAAGACCCCGGAATGATCTTTAGATTATTTTGGATCACCTACAAATGGAGTCACGAAACCTCTCGTAAAAATTTGAGCCAAAACGGAGCACCGAGCGAAAAGTTATGCCCGTTTTATCGAAGGTATCTCAAGTTATGGTTTTCCAAGGGCACAACTCCAAATCGCCGGACTCAAAACGCGCAAACCAAGGTCGCAAGCAAAAGCACCTCTTTCCTCTAGTCACCCTATGGATTCAAGACATGTTAGAGCCACAAGAATCCACAACCGGCTCTGATACCAATTGAAGGACCGATTAGGCGACCAGAGGGGGGGAGTGAATGGGAGCCGATAAAAATTCTTCTCAAGAACTTGGCATATGCCCCCAAATTACTTCCGAAGAATCTCGCACACACTTGCCAAGATCACGTAGTCACAACGGACCTACTGACCCTAGGAACAAGTTAGATCAAGCCTAAGAACAAAGCGGAAGCAAGCGCCAAATGAACCGAGAGAAAAAGCTAACGCGAGGCAAGCTGCAGCGAGAAAATGTAAGTACTACGGCCCCGGGCCGGCACTACCGATATGGGCTTGCGGCACCTAAAAACCGAGGTTATCGGTACTACGCAGACCGGGTCGGTACTTCCGACTATCGGTACTACCGACCTTGTGTCGGTACTACCGATATGGACTCTCTGGCAGCTGAAAATCAGGTCATCGGTACTACCTGCACTGTGTCGGTAGTACCGCCCCCCATAAAAATCAACCCGCGAAACAGCCCCAAAGTTTCGATCGACGGATCTCCCAAACCACTTGGAGTCTTGAGACGAAATTTGGAGGAGATGTTAAGCACCCCTAGGTGAGATTATACCCCAAAAATTTCGTCTCCAAACCCACCAAAACACCGGGAATCGCGGATCACACGAGCTCAAGTTCTACACACGAGTTCATCCAAAGAATCACGAATCTAGGACGATTTGAGGAGTTTGGGGGCAAGAGATCACTGGGAAAAGAGGCACAAGGCACTCATGGATGAATCCCCCAAACAAATCCGAGCCAAAACCGTCCAGAAACGACGAATCGAGCCAAGCACGAAAATAGCACAACAAGAGCTCCGAAAAAGCAATAAAAGAAACTCAGGAATAGAAAGATTGGCACAAGATTTAGAGGACGAAATCACTATAAATATCTTGTCCAATCGATTACAAGCCACTCCTAGAATCCAAATCTAAGAAGGCAAAAAGCTCCAATCAAAGAGCCACTCTCTCCTCTCTCCCTCTCTCCCAAAGCACTCCAAAATGAAAGAGTACCGCACCTCGCTAGCCCAAGAGATGGCTGAAAATTCAGCCCCCCTCCTCCTATATATAGGCCCTCACGGAAAAGACCGAAGTGCCCCTAAACTAGGAGTACAACACAAGCCCTCACGGGGGCATTTTGGTCAACACATGAAGTTCACCATCGGACGGCCGCGCATCCATCGGGCCTTCACGTCCTCCCCGACGCAAGCACCTCGATCATGCCGCGTGTCACCCGCCTCGAAGCTTCCCGACGCACCGGATACCGTCTCCGTCACGCCAGGCCCTCGGGCTCGGTTTTGAGGCCCAAACCGAGAAACCCTCCTCCGATGGTTTTGTGGCCAAACCACCAAACCCCGCGTACACGGCCCGGCCTCACCACACCAAGCGTCGAGCCCGCCAAGCCTTTTGCCTCCGGCGCCCGGACGGTCTACTCAGTCTTGCCTCGTTCCTTGACTTGGCGACCACCAATGCACCTGCTCCATGTCCACAACTTCGTCTTGCTCTTCTTGCACCATGCGGCATGCACTTGATCCCGTCGTCCACCAGGTCCCTCGAACCAAGCCTACTTGTCTCTCCACTCCTCGGAGGCCCCGCAAGGCTAAGACCTTTCGCGCCTGTTCTTCACCTGCACCAACGCAAACCAAGCCGCAACCAACACCTGCAATACAAGGCCAAGAGTCAGTCCACACAATGTTGTCAACCACTCCTCACGAGTGCATTGACAATACACCACATAAACAATAAGGTAAATACACAAAATAAAACACACACAACACAACTCAACACTACACACACAAAGCTTCAAACCATCTAGTGAATCACTCATCACACACGGACCAAGGTACTTCTCAACTTGGTTCCTCAACAGCAGCAACACAGGACAACAGGGAACACACCAAGACGTTCACCCGAGCAAAATCCACCGAGGGTTGCACCGGTCAGACCGGTCAAGAGCACCGGTCAGACCGGTGTAGCCTGGGCAGCTCAGGATGAACAGCACCCGTGGGTCAACTCCCCCAAAACCAAACCTCGATCTCCCGAATCACTCCACGGACTTGAACAAGACTTTGGGGATATTAGGAACACCTTATGAGGAGTCCATAGCCAAGTTTAATCCCACCAAAACTCGTCCAAAAAGGAGGAATCAAGGAAATCCCGCCAAGAGCACTTCCAACCCAAGAACTCAAGAAACCCAAGAACTCAAAGATTTGGGAGGGGAATCACAACCCAAAGAACCACGAAGGGTTCCCACAAATTTCCCCCATCAAATCCCAAAGAGAAAGGTCCCGAAAACAACCCAAAGAAATCACAAAGAGAGGGCTCCGAAAATCACCACCAAGAACAACCGGGGAAAACACATCCAAACCTTGAGGAACCATGCCGAAGCATCTATACATGAAACAAAGGTTCATACAAGGTCTAGCAAGCCGCCCGATCATCCATCCCTCTCAACAAGGTCTCTCTCGTGAAGCTCTCTTGCTAGTCCTATAGAAAACCTAAGGAAAATAGGAAGGAAAAATGGGAAAACAAATGAGCTAGGGTTCCAAGAGTTGGCTGCCATCCTCTCACCTCTTGGGTTATATGGAGGCAACCGAATGTCTAAAATGCCCTTTCCTAATAACTAGGGATACAAGCCCCTCAAGGGAGGATTTGGAAGTCTTCATGTATTTTCCATCGGACGGATGCCCGGTGACCGCACCCTGCGTAGCCTTGACGCAAGCCATGCGATCCCGACGCGTGTCCTCCGCTTCGAAGTCTCGGACCGCGTTGTCGCACACCGGTCGGATCGGTGCTCCTCACCGGCCAGGCCGGTACCCACCGGTCGGACCTACGGTCGAGGCCGGTCCGGCGCTCTTGCGGCTCCGTCTTCGGTTCTTCGGTCTTGGCTTTGTGGATCAACCAAGGAACCCGGTGGTTTTACGGTGAACCACCGAAACCCCGCGAACTCGATGTAGCCTCCGCCAATCTCCACTCATGACTCGGCTCCCACGTAGTCCCGGCTCGACCTTGGTTTTGAGGCTCAACCAAGAAATCGTCCATGACTTCATCTTCTTGTTCATGCCACCATGCGGCCCGCACTTGACCCCGCTGGCCACCGGGTCCCTCGAACGAAGCCTACTTGTCTTCTCCACTCCCGGAGGCCTCACCGGCGACGACCTTTCGCGCTTGTTCTTCACCCGCACCAACACCGGTCAAGCCGCAACCTCGCACCGCAATACTTAGCCAAGAATCGGTCCACACAACGTTGTCAATCACTCATCACACAAGGAAGCGACCATCCATCGGTCCTCGAACCACACATGGTCCTCAATCTCCCCCTTGATGAGTGCATTGACAACATCCACACGAAAGTAACAAGAGAGAAAAGAAAAAGAAAAGAAACGAACAAAAAGAAACTCCAACAAGCGATCGAAAGCCAAACAAAGGCAAAGAGCAAGATCACTAGAAGAAGACAAGTCTCGTGCCCCTTAGGCAAGGGCAATGGCTCGACACATCCGAGACAAAGCAAAGCTCAAGCAAAGAGCGCAAACCACCGAAACAAAGCTCGAAAAACCACAAAGAGCTCCCCCTGCACACATGCAAGCTCCTCCTGAACCAATGCACCTCCCCCCGGACGAATGCATTCAAACCGGTCGAAAACGGGCAGTGCGCAAAGAACTTCGACTCACACCGGTCGGACCGGTCATCACCACCGATCGGACGAGTGCCTAAGATGTGCACAGGATCAGCACTCACACCGGTCAGACCGGTGCTCCTCACCGGTCAGACCGGTGTACTACAGAGCCCAGAAATGGCTCGAAACCACCTGAAAACCTTCTAAATGCGTCCAGTAAGCCATTTCTAGCTCAAACTTCTCCCCCTTGTTGGCAATGCATGAATCAAGCCAAAAATGCAAAACTTTCAACCTAGAGCTTCTCAAATATACAAAATTCAACATAGGATGCTACACATGTCCAAATGAGCAAGTTAGATACCCTATAGCTTCGTATCGACATCAACTACAAGATCACCAAGTTTCACAACCATTGGACGAAGCTAAGATGGATTTGGGCAATTTTGCGAAAAACTTGCCTCTCATGAGCAAAGTCCTAAACATGATCAAAGCATATCAAAATGGCAAAGCCACACAAACTTCATGCTAGGACAGCCATTCTAATCATAAGACCATCACAAACACCCACAAGCACCTCATGTCATGTCAAAGCCACCGAGCCATGTGCCTACTTCTATGTATGAGACTTCTCATTGGTAGACATCATGCAACGGTTTAGCACCCAAAGCAAATTAAATTCAGCACATATGACATGGGAGCAGATGTTCCAAGCATTTTACATTTCATTTTCAGATTCATAATTGGTACATGAAATGTCTTTGCGACAAAAAGGAACTTATGCCCCTCCACAAGATAAAGCAAGAGGGCTAAATATTCATGAAGGTAAATGAGCCTTTGGCCCCATATGATCAATAAACTAGCTATCCAACCACAAAGTAAGCATAGCAAAGCCACTAAAACATGTCAAGATCATATAAAGGCATTTACACATGAGAGCGCATACATGTGACATTTTTCAAAAACATAGCCATCAACCATGGATTATTCATCAAGATCATCAAGAGCTAAGCCAAACTAACCATAGCATACCAAACAAGCTCACAAAGACATATATCTCATTCCATGGTGAACAATGTATATGAGAGAAGCTTTTCCTATCCAATGCATATGATACAAAATGCATGCAATCTAAGATACAAGGATGCCTATACATCATGTTACATATGCCATGCCAAATGCAAGAAATGCACATAGGAAAGATATACATATGCTACAAAGGAGCTCCCACACACCCAACTCAAGAAATCAAACACAAACCAAGTTCTCCCCGCAAACGAGTAAAAGTTGCTTGATCTAGGGGTTTGGTGAAAATATCAGCTAGTTGGTCATGTGTGGGTACATGGATCAAAACTATCTTTCCTTTCTCTACGTTGTCTCTCAGAAAATGATACCTCACTTCTATGTGCTTGGTTTTGGAATGGAGCACTGGGTTCTTTGCAACGCTTATGGCACTGGTGCTATCACATTGAAGTGGGACATGGGTATACTCCTCACCAAAGTCACTCATGGTGTATGAAATCCAAAGGAGCTGAGAGCAACAACTAGCAGCGGCAACATACTTGGCCTCGGTAGTGGATTGAGCAACACTCGATTGTTTGCGGGAAGACCAAGACACCAAAGAAGAACCCAAAAACTGGCAAGTCCCAGAAGTGGACTTCCTATCCAACCGACACCCAGCAAAATCCGCGTCTGAAAAACCATGAAGCGCCAAAGAAGAGGACGCGGAGTACCAAAGGCCGAAGTCGGGAGTGTGACGCAAGTACCTGAAAATTTGCTTCATCGCTTGCCGATGCGAAGTCCTCGGAGACGCTTGAAAACGAGCGCACGGACACACCGAGAATCGTATGTCCGGCGTCGTCGCCGTCAAGTCGAGGAGTGACCCGATCATGCTCCGGTACTCTTCCGGTCCACGTGTTCACCTTCCTCGTCCGCATCAAGAGCCGTAGTTGTACTCATCGGCGTCGTCATAGCCTTGGAGTCCTCCATCTTGAACTTTCGCACAATGTCCTTGGTGTACTTAGCCCGGTGCACAAATGTTCCTTCCTTTGATTGTTTGATTTGTAGCCCGAGGAAGAACCGGAACTCACCCATCATGCTCATCTCAAATTCCCTGCTCATATCATGTGCAAACCTTGCAACAAGAGAGTTAGACGAGCCACCAAAGATAATATCATCCACGTACACACCGCACAATCGGGATATCTCTCGCCCCGCCCTCAAGCAAAAACAAGGTCCGATCGACCTTCCCCATCTCAAAACCTCTCTCAAACAAGAACCCCCTCAACCTACCATACCAAGCTCTAGGTGTCCGCTTCCAACCCATACGGCGCCTTCCTCAACTTACACCGGTGGGGGTACTTCTCACTCTCAAACCCCCGGAGGCCGCCTCACATACACTTCTTCCTCCAACACACCATTCGGAAAAGCACTCTTCACATCCATTTGGTGCAACTTGAACCCTTTAGCCACGAGAAAAGGCTAGAAGGATCCTAATCGCCTCCAAACGGGCTACGGGAGCAAAGGTCTACTCGTAGTCAATCCCCTCCTTCGACCGAACCCTTGAGCAACAAGCCTCGACTTGTTCCTCACAACCTCACCCTTCTCTCCCTCTTTGTTCTTCCACACCCACTTTGTACCAATCGGCTTACACCCGGAGGAGGGTCAACCAACTCCCACACCTGATTCCTCTCAAAGTTCTCCAACTCCTCATGCATCGAATTAACCCAATTGTGATCAGATAGTGCGTGTCCAATGTCTTTGGGCTCAAAAGTAGCAACAAACGCATCATGAGCGAAATGGGAATTGTTTCGAACCCTCGACCGTGTAGTGTGTTCATTCATGTCACCGATGATCCTAGAAGCTGGGTGATCCACTTGTAGTCGCCGGGGAGGTTCTCGTCTCGATGCTACCCCCCCCCTCAACATCAGCTTCTCTTCGTTCTTGATTTGTCGTCGTAGGTGTAGTAGAGGGTCCGTCCATCACCGTAGTCGAAGTAGTGGGTACATGTTCAGCCGGGGGCACCGCACCGCCATCTTCATCATCTCCATGTTCATGCTCCTCTTCCTGAAAGATCTCTTCGCCAAGCTCATCATCACCGCACACTCAAAGACAAGCCGACTACGTGGCTCTATCTCGTCGAAGGTTACCTCGCAAGTCTCCACGATTTGGTTAGTTTCAAGATTGAGCACACGATATGCTCTAGAATGAGATGCATAACCAAAGAAAATGCCATCGACAGACCTAGCCTCAAACTTATCCAACTTTCTACCTTTCTTCAGAATGAAACACTTGCAACCAAAGACATGGAAGTGACTCACCTTGGGTGTGCGACCATGCATCAACTCATAGCATGTATTCTTCTTGTGCACTCTGAGGTATATCCTGTTCGACACATAGCACGCGGTATTCACCGCCTCGCCCCAATACCTCCTCGGAGTCCTATGCTCATCAAGCATCGTCCGAGCCATCTCGCACATGGTCCTCGTTCTTCCTTTCCACAACACCATTCTGGGGAGGCGTATACGGACTCGAAAACTGGTGCTCAAGACCCAAGTCATGGCAAAAAGTTTCAAAATGAGAGTTTCTGAATTCCGAGCCATTATCACTGCGGATAGCTCGTATGGCATCTCCGTGCCTCTCGTTCCTCAACCTCAAGACTAGATCTCGAACAAAACCAAACGTCTCCCCCTTATCCTCGAGAAACAACACCCAAGCATACCGAGAATAGTCATCCACCACAACCAGGACATACCACTTCCCACCCGCAGATCGCACACGAGCTGGTCCAACAAGGTCCATATGGAGCAGCTCGCATGGACGCTCGGTCATCACATCGATGCGAGGCGGGTGAGAAGAGGCTACCATCTTGGCATGCCTACACGGCGCACAAACCAACTCTTTCTCAAGCCTCAACCGTGGCAATTCTCGGACCAAATTGAGTTTACTCAAGCGAGACAAAAGGTCAAAGCTCAAGTGACCCAACTTCCTATGCCACCCCCACAACTCACTCGAAGAACCAGCCAAGAAACAACGCTCCACACCCGAAGACTGAGAAAAATCAGCACGAAACACCTGACCCTCGGGAACGACCATACAGACAAGGTCCCCTCGAGAGTCCAAAATCCGAGAACCACCTGTCCGAAACAACACCTCAAAGCCCTCATCCAACAACTGGGACACAGAAAGAAAATTGTACCCCGGCGATTGAACAAGAGCAACACGCCTCGAGTGATCTTGTCACTCACTTCGATCTCACCTTCCGAAAGCACATGCCCACGCCCATTGTCCCCAAAGGTGATGTACCTCTTTGTCACCACCGGGACGAGACTTGAGAACCACCCCCCCGTCTCCGGTCATATGCCTCGAGCAACCGGAGTCAATCAACCAAATGTTCTTCAAGTCTCCCACCGAAATTCAAAAACGAGCACGTGAGCGAACAAACAACTCAAAGATCGGGGTTAGTAACAAAAGAGTAAAACCAATGCCGAGCCATTTGCTCGAAAGTGGGGTTAGCACCAACCAAAGCATCTCTCCTACCAAAGCTACCTCCACGAACACCACCACGGTAACCATCCTGAGGGAACCACCCCTCTCGCTGGAGGAGGACCAAAACCACGAAAGAGAACCCGTGGACCGTCCCACCTTTCCTTCTCAAAGCTACGACTCCTCCCATCCCCGTAGTGAACTCGAGGGGGAGAACACCTAGCAACCTAACCACATGCAAACTCTCTAGCCCAACCACCAGAACCACGACCTCCAGAAACAACCCTCGCACCTGTACGAGCACGAAACCCAAAACGCCGCTCGTCCGGGCTCGCACCGGTCCGACCGGTGCTCCACACCCGCCCGACCGGTGTGACACGGACGCGCGAAGCACCTCCAACGACCTTCCGCTCTCCCCAAGCCCGAAATGTCCTCACATTCGCCTTGGCCCTGGGCATCTGCACACGAGGCTCAAGTACACCATCGGAAGGGTGGTACTTGTCCTTGTTAGCCCACTCCTTTGCCATCCTCTCCTCTCACTTCCTCTTGAAGCAAAACTCATCCTTATGGCCATCTCTCTCACAATAGCCACAATGGAACCTCACAAGCTTAGGCTTAGGCTTGGGATGTGGCTGCTCACTAGGTTTCTCTCCCCTCAACTCTTCCACCGGTTTCCCCTCACTAGCCTTCTCACTTCCTTTCCCAAAGAACACATTCCCCGAAGTGCTCACAAACTTGATAGGCTTTTGTAGATCATTTGTGGGTGTAGGAAACACGGGTGGAGCTGGGGTTGTGTCTAGTCGGTTCCTAAGATGGTTAGGTTTAAACTCTGGGCCATGCCAACCGACATTGTCCACAAGACTCCGGCGCTGTTCCCTTCCATAGGAAGGCTCTCCTTCTATTGTTAATCACGCTGACAGCCCATGGTGAGATCTCCATGGCGATAGCAGTATGCACAGGGATGGCCGACATGTTTGTTCTGACTAGCACAGCCCGACCAGCCCTTGTCATTAGCCCAGCCTTCCAAGTAGTTAAACCTGCCACGACTCGATCTACCAAAGGTTGGAGGTCAGTTTTGCTAAGCTGCTTCGTGGACAATGGGACGCCCAAATATTTGCATGGGAATGATTGAAGGCGGCCAGGGAAGAACTGCAGCAACATTAGAGTGTCCTCCAGCCCACATTGGATTGGATTGATCAAACACTTATTCGGATTAATGTGCAGGCCGGATGCAATTCCAAAGATGTCAATGATTGCCTTAGTTAACACCAAGTGGAATGTCTATAACTGAAATGTTCCATGCGGAATGTCATGGAGTACAATTAAATGTGTATTACATTTCAGATGTCTAAGAGTGGTTGAAATGTTCTAGTAGTGTTTGAAAAGTTCCCAGATTAAAAGAACGAAAATGTGGTATTTTTTGGTAATAACCTCAACTGTATAGTATTTTGTAGCAATTGTTTCTAAGCAATTTTCAAAGGAGCAAAATGTATCGTACCTTTAGGGAGGGGGTTAATTGCATCGTACTGGATTATATATACTCGAATGAATCATTTCAGTTATTAGTTGTGCTATGTGTCAGCGTGTCAGCTCTAGGCTCCAGTCCATACCTGCTTTCTGTTTGGCTTCACGTGAAGAGGTCTGGCCGCGTGGGTAGCCTGCACATATAAGTGTGTATTAATGTATCCCTTCTGATTTCAAAATGTACCAAAAACTCAATCATGTTGTAGTAGCTCGAAATGTACCAAAATCTCAACAATGTTGCAGTGGTTGTGGTAGCAAACACTGTCAACAGGACATCTTTGTGAATGGTCCTGGCCCCTCACACCCCTGAGTTTAACTCTAGATTCTTGCTTAGTGAAATGCAACTAAAATAAGTTTGCTTACTACTGTTCTTTTTTTACTATGACTTGGGAAATGTAGTTAGGTGTACAAAGTAGTACTAATTAAAGCGCGGCTCATGTCACAACATTAAACAAGTTTGAAATGCAAATAAAATGCTGCAAACTGAACCGAGTTTTCTATGATTAATGCAGCCATATTTTGTCAATTTGTATAACATTATACCAAACGCCAAAATAAAAAGTGATACTTTTAGTACAAAGGTAATTCAGATTATGGGTCAACAAAGACACTAATCAACTATCTACAGTTCTACACAACATGTGCACCAATACAAAAGGTCCCGTGTCAATGTACAAAGGCCTAGTAAAGTAAACACTAAACTGAAAATATTCCACCCAAGGATCCCTCCACAAAAAAATGACACAAGTCACCAGGATATAGTTTTGAGTTGAGAATAAAAATAAGTGAGTGTACAAAATCTAAGTGAAAAAAGAATAGCCACGAGATGCAAGAACATCTTAGCTAGGTGAAATGAATTCCAATAAGGAAAATGAATAATACTGCCTTGCAATATAAGGATATATAAGATGTTATTTCTAGCACAACAGTCATGAAAAAATGGTGCAAAACCAAGGGTATAATAAGTATATAATGCTACGGTAGGTACCTAGCGGATAATAGCAAAATGGTACATCTAAACTTAGGATATCAGGTTCCTGTTATGGAAAAAAATTAGGATCTGTTTGAGCAACTCCAAGAGTTTGTGAAAATTTACTTGGCAAATCTTGTGTTTTACCAACTTGTAAAAAGATATGTCAAGTAAAAAAAGAGTCCATCTCCAACAGTTTGGCATAATTCACTTGTCAAATCCAGATCTAACTTACATCAGGAACCCTGAGAGAGAAACAAAATTATGTTTCTACCCTTCCACCTCTTAAAAACTTAGATCAGGAATCCTGAGAAAGCCAAAATTATTTTTATATCCTTCCAACTCTTCTAATACGGGAGGATGCGCCACGGATCGCTGCGCGCATATATGCGCGTGCGGAGTATGTTTTCCCAACTTGGGATAAATGGCAACATGAGATAGGGAACTGTTGGAGAAGGATTTTTCTGGTTTTGCAAAAAAAATAACAATGACAATCTAGGATGGGGAACTATTAGAGTTGCTTTTAGTAAACATATCTAGATCACCATAAGTCATAGTTTGATACGTTATAGATTGGACATATCTATTGCAAAAGTGATTGAAATGTTACAACTTGTACAATTCAACTGATACTTGCTAAACGAGAAAATTCAATTTAAAAGGAATATTTCCTAACCAAAACATCTTCCTAGTCAAATCTTTGTAATTTCAGAAAATTTAAGCTATTGTTTAACTTTGAGAAAGCCGACTCAGAATCTGTGAACTCCCATCAGTATTGCAGTGTAAATTTGTAGGAACATTTTGGCCAATACCTAATGGAACCCGTCGGGGACCGCCCTAGGGGTCCCCTCAAACAATGGGGGAACCCTCACTTAAATTCCTGCATCAAAATGAACTAAGCCTAACCATGCAGAGAACTAACCATGCAGGACGTGGCCCATGCAGCAGGACTTCGGAGGCCCACCAAGACAGCTCGCCTATGAGACCCCTCGAGCAGGCTCCGCCTCGCCCGAGGGTACACTCCTCCTCGAACGGGCTCCGCCCCGCTCGAGGGGCAACCCCCTCCTCGAACGGGTTCCGCCCCGTTCGAGGGGCGACCCTTCCCTCGAGCGGTCCCGCCCCGCTCGAGGGCTCGCTCCCCCTCGAGCGGGCCTCGCCTCGCTCGAGGGTTCGCTCCACCCTCGGGCCGGGGCCCGCCACGCTCACGGGCGCCCGCACGCGTGCGCCGGCCCCGTCCTTGGGCATTTAACGCCCGACGCCGCAGACGGCGCCATCATGCGCCCGGGGCTCACGCCCGGTGCGGCCGCACCAACTCCCCGGGGAGGAGCCCATCCCCGCCACCGTGGGGTGGACCGTGCGCACGGCCGGCGTCGGTCCCATGACACCGCGCGCACGCCACCGTACGGCTAACGCGCTCGACCCTCGAAAGGGGCCGGGCGCACCCTCGACTCCACTTTCCCGTGACCCCGCAGTTGGGTGAGGGACGCTAGGCCGGTGGGTGGCCATCCCGGCCACCGTCGCGCGCGCGCCGCCGTACCCACGCGCGCGGGCACACGCCCGACTCCGCAGCGCACGCCCGAACACCGCAAAGAACCACTCCACCACCGCGAGCTCATTGGGAAGGAACGCCGTTCGCCCGCTCCCCGTGCCCCGTACCGGCCATCATCGCACCTCCCTCGAAGCCTATCGGGGCGCCATCGCCATCCGCCGCCTCCTACCCTCGAACCGCCACCGTTCGGGTACAAGGTAGGCCATCATGGCCGGATCGCAGCGAAGATCGACCGGACGGTCGCCCGCCCTACACCGTAGCACGACGTGCTCCCACACGCAGCTAGGTAGCGCGGCGTGCATGTAACTCGCCGCTCCCTTGGCCTATAAAAGGGAAGGCGAGCCCCCCCCGCGGGGGGAGGGATCCGGAGGAAACACGGCGCACCGTGCACTCACTCTCTTATTCTCCCACAACATCTTCGCCTACTCACCGGGGACTTGGGAGCCACGCTTCCTCTCCCGCCTTGCTTGTATTTGCCCCACTACAAGCACCCCGGTGCCGAGCAATATAGTGCCACGAGCACACCACCGCCGGACGTACGGCCCCCTCGGCGGGAACCGGGATAAATCCTTGTGTCATTTGTTGCTTAGCATCGACCATTGAGGGATAGACCTAGGCGTTATCTACCGGTTCTTGTCGGGACCATATTCCGCACCGACGTTGGCGCCCACCGTGGGGCAAACGAGCGCCTAAGGTCATTTCGCTAACTCCCTCCATGGTGATTCGCACTGAGTACCGTAGCACCCGCTACAACATGGGTAGCTCAGACCCCCTTCCGGCCGGGTTCGAGATCCGCTTCGGGGACTTGAACTTCCAGGCCACGGGGAACGGCTATCTCATGCGCCTCACCAACCGTGAGGAGCTACGCGCGCAGCGGGAGGCTAGGTCCGCTCTGGTCTCCGCCGCACGCACGACACCGGCGCAGGCGCCAGCAGACACGGATGCCGCGGGACCGTCGACGCCGCGACGCCGTCGCCGCTCCGGGCTACGCTCGCGTCGGGGCGCGGTCCGAGCGGCGGCAGGGCCGAGCGCGCCGCCGCCCAACGCGGTGCACCCACCGTCACGACGGCCGCCACCGCCCCGGCCGGGACCGCGTGCGGTCTCCGACCACGCGTCCCCATCGGGCCGCGTGGCGCCACTACGGCCTACAACGCCAACGTCAACACGACAATGCACGGGGTTCCGCCGGTCGGCACGTCTTCGTCGTCGGGGATCCCGCACTTCGGCCAGCGGACGAGTCGTCCCCCGGGCTCCGTCGACACGATGCCACCCGCCAACCGTCATGGGTACGCGGAGTGGGACTTCTCCGGTGTGCCGGACCCGGGCCACGTTCGGGCGCTTCCTCGACGCCACGGACCATGCGGTTCGGCTGCTCCGACGACTCCAAAGACCGGGAGCTACGACCCCACGCGGGAATGCCGCGCCGTCATCACCAACGACCCGGCCAACGCCGCCGGTGCGGCGGGCGCCGGAGATGGGGAAGTCACGCCAGCCCCAGGGGTTGCCACGCGCCCGGCCGCGGGCCGAGCGCTCCCGCCGGGGCCGACGTCGACGCGCCGGCGGCCCAAGCTCGCGAGCTCGAGGCCAAGCTGGCAGAGGAGTACCGGACTGTGCGGCTACTCCGCGCCTCGATGGCGGGGGAGGCCTCCGCGCGCGGCGAACGCGCGCGGGAGCTAGGCCGACAAGTCCGCGACCGCCTCAACCCCGTCCCCAACGTCGACAACGCGGATACTCCGCCGCGAGCGAGCCAAAAGCTCATCGCCGCCGCGACACTGCTGCGCGCCATGCCGGCACCCTCGACCCCCGAGGCTCGAGACATGCACCGCGAGGTGCGGACCCTCCTTGAGCAAGCGGCCGTCCGGCAAGCCGAAAGCTCGGCCTCACGCATCCGCCAACGGGGGGACGCGCGGGGTGATGATCCGGCACCGGGGGGGCGAACCCTCGGTGCATGTGGGCCGACCCGCCGACCGGGGACGCACGCCGGCCAAGGAACGGCTCCTCGACACACGCAGGCGCCGGATGGCGACGCCCACAACGTCATCAACGCCGGGCGCACCGGGCAAGGCGGACGCGCGAGCGGCCAGGGGCTACCACCCTCGAAGGGGTGGACGCTACGACAGCGGTGAGGATCGCTCCCCGACACCACAGCCCCCGGCACCCGTGTGTTCGGGCCGGGAGATCCGCACGGCAGCGTTCCCCCAGCGCTTCCGTCAGCCCTCGACGATCGTCAAATACAACGGGGAGACGGACCCTCGTGTTTGGCTCAACGATTACCGCCCGGCCCCGTCGCCGGGCGGGGCCACCAACGACGAAGCGATCATCCGCAACTTGCCCCCGCATCCGGGCGACGCGGCCCGACATGGCTCGAGCACTTGCCCGCCGCCCGCATCCATAACCGGGACGATCTAGTCCACACCTTCGTGGGCAACTTCCGGGGCACGTACGTGCGCCACGGGAACTCCCGGGATCCGCGCTCCCCGCACGCGAAGCCGGGCGAATCGCCGCGGGACTTCATACGGCGCTTCTCCAAGCGCCGCACGTAGCTCCCCGGCGTGGCACGGTCGAGAGATCGTGCACGCGTTCCTCGAGGGCACCACGTGCCGGGACCTTGTGCGCGAGCCGGGGACGCAGCCCCGCCCACGGACTCGAACGAGCCGTTCGACATTGCCACCGCCTTCGCCTCCGGAGAGGAGGCCGTGGGGGCAATCTTCGACGGCAAGAAGGGCAAGCGCTCCGAGGACACGCCGCGGAGGGCGGGCCGGGTCCAAGGAGCCGCGCCGCAATGACAAGCGGGGCAAGAAGGGGAAGAAGCCGCGCCGCGAGGCGCGCGAGCGGGGGCGCAACGGCGGCAACGCCGAGGCCCTCGCCGTTGACCCGCCCGACGGGGCCCGCGACCGGCTCCTCGAGGCCCGGGGGTGTTCGACGACATGATGAAGAAGCCATGCCCCTACCACAAGACCCCCCGTGAATCACACTCTTGAGCAAGGCGACATGCTCAAGAAGTTCTATGGCCGTGCCGCCGCGAAGGAGGCAGAGGCCAAGAAGGATGGGGGCGACGGCGACGCGGTGGCTTCCCCGCCGTCGAAAATGTGTTCCTCATTTTGGGGGACCTACCGTCAACATGTCAACCCTAGGCGCAAGAAGGAGCGGCACGAAGTCCTCGCCGCGAAAGGGCGCCTCCGCCTTTCTCAACCGGTCGAAGGACGCCATCACCTTTAGCCCGGATGATCACCCAAACCGCATCCCGAACCCGGCCGGTACCCCTCGGTGGTCGATCCCATCATTGGGAACGCCCGGTTTTCGAAGGTCCTTATGGACGGAGGCGTAGCCTCAATATCCTCTTCGCGCATACATTGCGCCTAATGGGGATTGGGCCGGACCCGCCCGCGGCCCAAAGCACGAAGCCGTTTCACCGGCATCGCGCCCGAAAGCGAGGTTCAACCCCTCGGGCGGCATCGATCCGCCCGTCTGGTTCGGGACCCCCAAGAATTTCCGCAAGGAGACCCTCACCTTTGAAGTGGTGGGATTCAAAGGGGCCTACCATGCCATCCTTGGGCGACCATGCTATGCCAAGTTCATGGCGGTTCCCAACTACACGTACCTGAAGATGAAGATGCCGGGTCCAAACGGCGTCATCACCGTCGGGTCGTCGATCGAGCATGCATTCGACTGCGATGTCGAGTGCGTGGAACATGCAGAGGCGCTAGCGCTGGATGAAGCGCTGGTAAACACACTGGAGAAGATGGTCAATGACGACCTCAGCTCCGCCACCAAGCACGTCGGCACGTTCGAGGCCGCCGAGCAAACCAAAGGGGTCCCACTCGACCCATCGGCCCCCGAGGGCAAAGCATTGGGGGTCGGCACGACCCTCGATCCTAAATAGGAAGCGGTGCTCGTCGACTTCCTCCGCGCCAACGCCGACGTTTTCGCGTGGAACCCCTCGGACATGCCGGGCATCCCGAGGGAGGTCGCCGAGCACTCCCTTGATATCCTCGCCTAACGCTCGCGCTGTTCAGCAGCGGCCGCGCCGCTTCGACGAGGAACGGCGACGGGCGATCGGAGTGGAGCCGCGGAAGCTCCTCGAGGCCGGATTCATCAAGGAAGTGTTCCACCCGACATGGTTAGCTAATCCGTGCTTGTAAAAAAGAAAAATGGGAAGTGGAGGATGTGTATTGACTACACCGGCCTCAATAAAGCATGTCCAAAAGTTCCTTTTCCTTTGCCGCGCATAGATCGGATCGTTGATTCCACCGGCCGGTGTGAACTACTCGTTTCCTTGATGCCTATTCGGGATATCATCAAATAAAAATGAAGGAGTCCGACCAGCTCGCGACTTCGTTCATCACACCGTTCGAGACGTTCGTTACGTCACGATGCCTTTTGGCCTCGAAACGCGGGCGCAACATATCGGCGCCGCATGCGGCACGTTTTTGGGGACCATATCGGGCGGACGGTCGAGGCTTACGTAGACGACATCGTCGTCAAAACCAGGAAGGCGGACGACCGGTCGGCCGATCTTGGCATCGCATTCGACCGCTCGCAGGCCAACGGGGTCAAGCTCAACCCCGAAAAATGTGTCTTTGGAGTGCCGCGGGGCATGCTCCTAGGATACATCGTCTCCCGGCGGGGGATCGAGGCCAACCCCCGAAAAGGTCGCGGCCCTCGAGCGAATGGGTCCAATTCGGGACCTCAAAGGGGTGCGGAAGGTGTTGGGGTGCCTTGCCGCCCGAGCCGCTTCGTCTCGAGGCTCGGTGAGAAGGGCCTCGCCCCTCTACCGGCCGCTCAAGAAGCACGAGCGCTTCTCTTGGACCGCCGAGGCCCGAGAAGCGCTCGACAAGCCGAAGGCATCTCCGACGCACGCCCCAATCCTTACGCCGCCGCGAGACGGCGAACCCCTCCAACTCTACGTGGCCGCAACCACCCGGGTGGTCGCCGCCGTGATCGTTGTGGAGCGCACGGAGGAAGGACATGCCTTGCCCGTGCGAGAGGCCGGTCTACTACATCGGCGAAGTCCTATCGGACACGAAGACGCGCTACCCCCGTGTCCGTGCCGTTGTATGCGGTAGTCCTCGCGCGGCGCAAGCTCCGCCACTACTTCGAGGCCCACCCGATTACGGTGGTCTCTTCCTTCCCGTTAGGAGAGATCATTCGCAACCCCGACGCGGCGAGCGAAGTGCCAAGTGGTCCGTGGAGTTGATGGGCGAGACGCTCGCCTACGCCCCGCGCAAGGCCATCAAATCGCAAATCCTAGCCGATTTCGTCGGCCGAATGGACGGACACGCACCGCCGCCCCCTCGGATTCAAGCGAGTGCCGGACTGCGTTCTTCGACGGCTCGGTGATGAAGACGAGAGCGGGCGCGGGCCTCGCTCTTCGAGTCACCCCTCGGGGAGCACATGCGCTACGCAAAGGCGTCTCCACTTCCCCGCGTCTAACAATATGGCGGAATACGAGGCCCTTCTCTCGTGGCCTCAAAATCGCCATTGAGTTGGGCATCAAGCGCCTCGATGTGCGAGGGGATTCGCGCCTCGTGATCGACCAAGTCATGAAGAACGCGAGCCGCCACGACGACAAGATGGAGGCCTACCGTAAAGCCGTGCGAGCCCTCGAGGACAAATTTTACGGCATCGAGCTTAATCATGTACCCCGCCGTACAACGAGGAAGCAGACGAGCTGGCAAAGATAGCGTCCGGGCGGATCACCGTTCCCCCGAACGTTTTCGCGCGCGACATCGCGCAGCCCTCGGTAACCTTCGAGCCCTACCCCTCGAGCGACGGCGGACCCTCGGGGGCTCCCTCGAATCCAGCGGGTGCGGAGCCCATGGAAGAGGACCCCTCGAACGAGGCGTACGTACTCTCCCTTCTCGAGGGGTACGGCTCCCACGAGGCTGTCGCAATGGACATCGAGCCGGCTCTGTCCGGGCGGACCGGCGGGAGAAGTACATCGCCCGGATTGCTCGAGGGGAGCTCCCCGCGAGCCGGGCCACGCCCGGGCGCATCGCCAGGATGGCCAAGTCATTCACCCTCGTTGACGGCGAGCTGTACAAGCGCGCCGCGTCGGGCATCCTCCGGGCCGGTGTATACCCATTCCCGAGGGGCGCGAGCTCCTACGGGACATCCACGCGGGGATCCGTGGCCACCACGCCGCGCCGCGCACCCTCGTCGGCAACGCGTTCCGCCAAGGCTTCTATTGGCCTACCGCGGTCGCGACGCCAACGAAATCGTGCGCACTTGCGAAGGGTGCCGGTTCTACGCCCGCAAGACCAACTTGCCGGCTCAAGCTGCGCAAACGATCCCCGTAACATGGCCGTTCGCCGTGTGGGGATTAGACATCGTCGGGCCCCCGCGGAAGGCGCCGGGGGGCTTCACCCACCCGCTCGTCGCGATCGACAAGTTCTCCAAGTGGGTGGAGGTGCGCCCCATTACGAATTTGAGGGCCGAGCAGGCAAATCACGTTCTTCACCGACATCGTCTACCGCTTTGGAGTGCCAAACTCCATCATCACGTACAACGGGTCCCGGTTCACGGGCCGGAAGTTCTTGGAGTTCGCGACAAGTTCCACATCCGAGTGGATTGGGCAGCCGTGGCGCACCCACGTACTAACGGTCAAGTGGAACGTGCCAACGGCATGATCCTACGGGGCCTCAAACCCGAATTTTCGACCAACTCAACAAATGCGGCCGAAAATGGCTCCAAGAACCGCCAGCCAGTCGTGTGGAGCCTAAGGACTACCCCAAGCGTAGCCACGGGTTCACCCCGTTTTTCCTAGTCCATGGCGCGGAGGCCATCCTCCCCACGGATCCGGAATACGGGTCGCCCAAGGTTCGGGGCTACAACGAGGATGCTAACCGGCGAGCCCGCGAGGACTCACCGGACCGGCCTAGACGAAGTACGCCTTGTGGCGTTGATGCACTCCGCAAGGTATCAACGGTCCCTACGACGCTACCAAGCGCGCAAGATACGTCGCGCAGGATTTCGCCGAGGGGGATTTGGTCCTAAGGCTACGCCAAGACAACCGAGGGCGCCACAAGCTATCGCCCCCATGGGAGGGACCCTACGTCGTGGTGAAGGTGCTCAAACCGGGCACGTACAAGCTTGCCAACGAGGACGGCGAAGAACTCACCAACGCTTGGAACATCCAACGCCTACGTCGCTTCTACCCTTAGCTAGGATTCCCAAGTATTTTCCGTTGTAAAAACGCACGGCCAACGCCCCAGTTGGTGTCACCTATGTAAATACTCCGAATCTAATAAAAGGGCAACTCGGCTTTCCCCCCGAAACCCAAGTTACCCTCGGGGGCTACCGCGGGGGGCCCCCCCCAAATGGTCCCATTTTTTCGCGCAAAAAACGTAATAACACGCGCTAAGTTTGTTTCCTACTTCAACCACGAGCCACGATTCGAATAGGGCGTAGGTGGCACGGCGGAAGGAGCGCGCGAGCCGAGACGGCCTACGCCGCGCGGCTATGGCCCGTCTCTCTCGCCTCCAACCCGGCGGGCCCCTCGCGAAAGGCGAACTCCCCTAACTAGAATCTACTCGGGGAAGAAGAAGAAGCAAAAAGCGCAATAAGCAAGCGATTTCATTTACAAACCGACCATGTTCACGAAACGACTTGTTTATTTACAAGAGGCCACGAGGCCGAGTTCGATACACATAAACAAAAAACGGGCCAAGCGCCCGGGTGCTTTCGGGGCGGGTGGAGCGGCAAGCATCAACGGCGTCCGGAAGAGGAATTCTTCGAAGGCCTCGGCGAGCGACTCGGCGGCGTCGGCGCAGCAAGGCGCGTCCGCACGCTCCATGGCCACCTCGTCCTCGACGCCCTCGGGCACGATGTAGCCTTCCGCTACCGCCTCGAGGTTGACCTCGTAGTGGGATCGCACCACTCCGAGGGCCTTTCGCACGCCCGTGTGCAACGCCCGACGCACCCGCCCCGTGACGTGGCCGCCGAGGGGCGCGTAGACGGCTAGCCGGCCGAGCCGCCGCCCGGGCATCGCCTTCCTCGACGACGTGACGGTCTCGAGGGCCGCGTCCCGCGCCTCCCTGCAGCCTCCCGCTCGGAGGAGTTGTAGGAGGCCCGCAGGCCTCGGACCGCCCAACGCCGTGCCCCAAAGCCGTGCGCGGGCCCGGAAGCGACAAGACGACAAGAAATCAGAAAGGGGGAAACGAACCCTCTAAAGCAAGAACTAACAAGCAGGGTCAGACAGTAGCTTACCCTCGACTTGCCTCTTCTCCAGATCGAGGTCGCGGCGCGCGGACTCGAGCGCCAGCTCGAGATGCTGGACGGTCTCGCCTTGCTCGACGAGGGCCATCTCTTGGGCGGCATTGCTGATGCTGAGCGCCAACGCCTCATCTTCAACTTCGGAGAATGCGGCGTTCCGCTCCTCCAGCGACCTCTCCGCTGTCTCGCGCGCGACGCGCTCCCGCTCCAGCGCCGTCCGGCGGCGTCGCCAAGGGCGCCCGCTCCCCGCCGGAGCCGCCCCTCGCCCCCCGGCGGGTGATGCGCTCCCCGCCGGAGGCCGCCCCTCGCCGGCGACGAGAGCCGCGCCCTTGACGTCGAGGGCGGCCTTCGGTCATCGGCCTCCTTGGCGCGTCGCTCCGGCCCCGCGCGCCCGCTCCTCGCCCGGCGCCGCCGCGCCCGCGCTCCCTCGAGCGACGTGCGGAGCTCCCGGCCTCGGCGCGAGCGGTGGCCACCTCCGCCTCCCGGGTGGCGGCCAACGTCCGCGCCTTGTCCGGGTCCTCGCGCGCGTTCCACGGTGCCTCGTCGCGATCGACGAGGGCCGCGCGGATCCGCTCGAGGCTCGCGTGACGTGCCGTGCCCTGTCCTGAGCTCTCGGGGAGCACGTCGCACCACGCCATCGCCCGTAGACCGGCCCACCGTCCGGCGTCCTAAGAGCCTCCGCAAGCGCGTCGAAAGCGCTGCATCGCTCCCGGAGCTGGCGGGCCTCGGCGTTCACCTGGTCGAACGCGCTGTACTTCTCGTGGGCGCGGCGCTCGAGCTCCTGGCATCCACACATCGAGCCTCGTAAGCGCCAAGTCTTGAATACAGCACGCGAAAGCGAAAAAGGGAAAGAAGAAGAGCAACCGTGGCACACCTGGAAGACGATCCAGGCCGGGCCGCCGTGGACCCGCAGCGCCTCGTTCAACGCGCGGTTGAGCGTGGCGCCGTGGCTCCGAAGCTCGCCCCCAGCTCCCGCTCCCTGCGGGGCGTCGCCAAATGCCGGGGGGTCCTCCACGGCCCCCCCCCCCCACCGGGCGGGGCGGCCGGCGTGGGAGGACGAGCCCTCGGCGTCGTGCCCTCGCCCCCCCATTATCACGTGACCCTCGTGCCGCCTCACGAGGGCCCCCTCCCCGGGGCTCGGGGGAGTTCACGGGCCGCCCGGCCCATCGGTTCCACCCGGGCGGCGGGGAGTCATCCGAGAGCTCCACCACCTCCGCCCGGGGACCGCCGGCGGGCGAGCCGCCCGCTCCGCCCTCCGCCGGCGCCCCCACCGCGCCTCCGCGCCGCGGCGCCCGTTGTGCCGCCGTTGCCGCCACCTCCGTCCGTGCCGCCACATCCGCGGGCGCTCCCGCAGGTTGCGCCCGCTCCGCCTCCTCCGCGGTGGCCGCCACGCGCGGCGGCACCTCCACCGTAGCCGCCGGCCGCGCCCGCGCCTCCGTGGCGACCGGCGCCGGCCGCCCCCGGCGACCTGCGGCCGCGCCGCGGCGGGCCGATCCACCGGCCGGGGCCTCGAAGCCCCGGCCCGGCCTTGCGCGCTCATGCCCGCCGCCGCGCCCGTCCCTCGGGCGCGACCCCCTCGACGAACGCCGCCGGGGTGGGGATCGACGCGTCCGTCCTCCGCACCTTGGCCGGTGCAAGAGGAGGGACGGTTGGCACCGCCCGCGCAAACACGAACGGAGGATTTGAGCGTCTAATAACCAGCAAACTAAGGCCAAGCAAAGGAAGAACGAGTTCCTTACCTCGCGGAGGAAAAGGCCCGCTTCCTTTTCCTCGAGGCCTCCGACGAGGCCGGCGCGGGGGCCGCGCCGCGCCGCGGCACCTCCCCGACGGCGCCGCCGCACGCGCGGACACGCCCTCCTCACGCGCGGGCGCGCCTAATGCCGCCACCACGCGCGGGGGCACGCTAGCCCCGCGCGCGGGCGCGCCCACCGATGCGCCCCTCGACGAGGACGCCGCGCGCGCGACGCGCTCCCGCCACGCGCGGGCACGCTTGGACGCGCGCGCGCGCACGCCCGCGCGCGCGCCTCCGTGGCGCGCGCCTCCGTGGCGCGCGCCGGCACCTCCACCGCGCGTGCCGCCCCCGACGATGACCGCCCGGCGGCGGACGCCGACGCGCCCGCCCCGAGCAAAGCCACCCCCCGACGCCGGCGCGAGATCCGGCGACGGGGGCGCGCGGTCGCCACCTATCCGAGGGGCCCTCCCCCTCGGACTCTTCCTCCTCGTCCCGCTCCGAGGACGAGGGCTCCTCGATGTCCGGGGAGGAGAGCCCCGCCTCCTCCCGCCGCCGGTACTCCGCGGACCGTGCGTCGCGCGCGCGCTTGGCGCCGCCTTGCGTGCTCTCTCCCCCGCGCGCCGCTCGCTCCCCGCCGCTCCCGCCGCGCCGCCCGGCCGAGCGCACGGGAGTCGGGGGGTGGGTGGAACGGACTTGGCGGCGTTGAACCGCACCGGCCGCGCGCGAGAACAACGATGGCACATCGGGGAAACGGAGTCAAGAACAAGGACTAAAACAGAATCAAAGAACCACACTCACCAACGGCCGATGGGGAGCATCTCGATGTCCCACGGGGTCCGACCCGCGGTGGCGGCGTCCCGGTGTCGACGGCGCTCCGCGCCCGGTGAGCGCGTACGGCCGCTCCAGCGGCGTCGGGAGCATCCGCGACCTCGCCAGGTCGACGGGGTTGGCCGCCTCCGTCATCTCGAAGATGCAGAGCGGCCTCTCCATCAACGGCACGATTCGCCGATGATGAAGGAAGGCGAGGACGCCCATCGCGTTGAGCCCTTCCCCTCGCCGCCCGCCGCAAGGCGGCGAGGACGGACCCCCGGCGCACCCGATGGTTGGCCGTGGGCAACCCGTAGCCCCGCAGTCCGGCCTCTTCTTGAACACCCGCCGGTGTAGGGAGGAAGGCCGGGCTCGGCGTTGCGCGGATAAAACCATCCCCGCTCCCGGCCCGGCGTTGTTCGTCGTCATGGTGCGGGGGATGTAGAACTCCTTGAGCCGCCCCCGCAGGCGAGCGACATCCCGCCGCGCGCGCACCGCGCGGCGGGTCCTCGGCTCCGACGTGGGCTGCGTGATGAGCTCCCCGCGAAGAGGTGTACCCGCAGCTCCCGCTGATCGGGATCCCCGGGTACCCTTCGCGGACGCCCACGAACGTGGCCGCTCGCGAGATCGCATTAGGGACAAAGTTGTGCGGCTCCACCCCATAGTGGTAGCACAATGCCCGCATGAATGTGCTCGCCGGCGCGTTGAAGCCGCGCTCGTGGTAGCGGAGGAAGCTCACCACGTAACCCTCCGGCGGATTGGGCTCAAGGTGCGACGATGGCGGCACGATCCACTCCGCCGGCGCCCTTCTTCGTTGGCCGACAGCTGGCCGGCGGCGACCAGCTCGCCCAGGGCGAGCCGGGTCACGGTCGACCTCTCCCATGCGTACGGCTCCAGGACCCTAATCGGAAGCTGAGGCGGCGCCATGAGGGGGGGCGAACGAGTACGAGGGCGGAGGACAAGGAGACAAGGAAGAAGCTCTAAACAGCGAGCCCGCGCGACGGCAAGAGCGAGGCGAAGGCGAAGGGACGGAGGACTGAAAACGGTGAGGAGCCAAGGTAGAAAACCGCCGCCCCTTCCTCACCGCAAGCTTTATAGGCGACGGGCGAGTTCTCCGAGCGCACGCCCCGCCAACATTAACCGGCAGAATCTTTCCATCGCGTCGACGGGCGGGCCCCACCACGACCGCGGCGGCTCCAACACCGCGGGCGGGTCATCATTACGGCAAGACCGGCGACGACCGAGGCGAAACCGTCACGTCCGCCGGCCATGACGCCCACTACGCGCGCGCGCGGCCGCGGCGCCTAAAAAGGCGCGCCCGCGCTGCAAAACCCGCGGCCACGCCCGCAAGGCAATTAAATGCCCGGGCCCCTTGCCAAGCAAGGAGAGCCCTCGAGCGAGGCGAATCCTCGGCTCGAGACAAGGGTGACCCTCGATGGGATGACAGCGTGAGAAGGTCGCCCGGGACCTGCTCGGTGTAGAGCAGGCAGCCGCGGGCACCCATGCCACGTAGGACCCTCGAGCGGCATGACCCCCAACTCGAAACAAGGCGACCCTCGATGGGATATCAGCGTGAGAAGGTCGCCCGGGACTCGCTCGATGTAGAGCGGACCACCGCGGCACCCATGCCACGTAGGACCCTCGAGCGGCATGACCCCCAACTCGAAACAAGGCGACCCTCGATGGGATATCAGCGTGAGAAGGTCGCCCGGGACCTGCTCGATGTAGAGCAGGCCACCGCGGGCACCCATGCCACGTAGGACCCTCGAGCGGCATGACCCCTAACTCGAAGCGATGTCAACCCCCTAAAGAAGGCACGCGCGTAAGAGGATCGCCCAGGTCACGCTTGAAATAGAGCGACACCGAAAGCACTCATACCGCGCCATGCCACCAACCAGCACCTCGAGGGTCGGCACGCCCAGACCCTTCGACGGCCGCAAACGCGAAAAGACCGGGCCGGCCAAGGCACGGCCCCGCACGGCCTTACCGATCGAGGTTCGAAGCCCGACCCTCGACGGGTTCGAACGAGCGCCCCGCATCACGCAGTTAGGGACGACGAGGGCACGCGCATTCGAGCCGTTCCTCGAGCCCGTCGGCTCGAGGGTGCCCCACATGTCGTGTTCAAGAGCCGGCCGAGGGCGACTAGCCGGGGGGATCCCACCGAGGGAGAGCTTCCGCGCCCTCGGCCCCTAGCGAACGGGACCGAGCCCCACCTAGCAAACCCACGCAAGCGCTTCCATGGACGTGTCTCCGGACCGCGCGGCCTACCCTTATCGAACGGGGCATGGACGTCCACTTGAACCACCCGCTAGCGCTCGAAGAGGAATCCGCGATTCGCGACCCGCTCGATGGGAGTCGTGGAAACCTCACCCTCCGACCCGCGGAGGGACGGCGAGGGCGCGATAAAAAACAAGTCGTCGGGCTCGACCCGATCGCCTCGAACGGAGGCCAAGGCTCGGGGGCTTGACGCACGGCTACACCTCCTTGGGAGTTGCACCCGCCGGGAGACAAGGACAGGGGAGCGTGCACCCCCGATGCCGCCGAAATACCGCCGATGCCGGTTGGCATATGTGCCACGCCTTTCTGACCGAATTGCTCGCGGTTAACCCCCGCAGAGAGCCCACACTCCCCGCAGGCTTCGGGGCTAGACCCGCGGGTCCGCTAGCGCGGCCCCACGGAAAGCGTTCGCAAACAAGGAGGGGAAGAACGTCCCATCGTAGGTTCCCGCATCTGCGGGAGCCTCAATGGCAAACCCGCAGATGCTCGGGGGCTACTGTCGGGGACCGCCCTAGGGGTCCCCTCAAACAATGGGGGGACCCTCACTTAAATTCCCGCATCAAAATGAACTAAGCCTAACCATGCGAGAGAACTAACCATGCGAGACGTGGCCCATGCAAACAGACTTCGGAGGCCCACCAAGACAGCTCGCCTATGAGACCCCTCGAGCAGGCTCCGCCTCGCCCGAGGGTACACTCCTCCTCGAACGGGCTCCGCCCCGCTCGAGGGGCAACCCCCTCCTCGAACGGGTTCCGCCCCGTTCGAGGGGCGACCCTTCCCTCGAGCGGTCCCGCCCCGCTCGAGGGCTCGCTCCCCCTCGAGCGGGCCTCGCCTCGCTCGAGGGTTCGCTCCACCCTCGGCTGGGGCCCGCCACGCTCACGGGCGCCCGCACGCGTGCGCCGGCCCCGTCCTTGGGCATTTAACGCCCCGACGCCGCGAGACGGCGCCATCATGCGCCGGGGCTCACGCCCCGTGCCGCCGCACCAACTCCCCGGGGAGGAGCCCATCCCCGCCACTGTGGGGTGGACTGTGCGGTACGGCCGGCGTCAGTCCCATGACACCGCGCGCACGCCACTGTACGGCTAACGCGCTCGACCCTCGAAAGGGGGCCGGCGCACCCTCGACTCCACTTTCCCGTGACCCTGCAGGATTAGGTGAGGGACGCTAGGCCGGTGGGTGGCCATCCCGGCCACCGTAACGGCGCGGCCGCCGTACCCACGCGCGCGGGCACACGCCCCGACTCCGCGAGCGCACGCCCGAACACCGCAAGCAACCACTCCACCACCGCGAGCTCATTGGGAAGGAACGCCGTTCGCCCGCTCCTCCCGCCCCGTACCGGCCATCATCGCACCTCCCTCGAAGCCTATCGGGGGGCGCCATCGCCATCCGCCGCCTCCTACCCTCGAACCGCCACCGTTCGGGTACAAGGTAGGCCATCATGGCCGGATCGCAGCGAAGATCGACCGGACGGTCGCCCGCCCTACACCGTAGCACGACGTGCTCCCACACGCAGCTAGGTAGCGCGGCGTGCATGTAACTCGCCGCTCCCCTTGGCCTATAAAAGGGAAGGCGAGCCCCCGGCCCGCGGGGGGAGGGATCCGGAGGAACACGGCGCACCGTGCACTCACTCTCTTATTCTCCCACAACATCTTCGCCTACTCACCGGGGACTTGGGAGCCACGCTTCCTCTCCCGCCTTGCTTGTATTTGCCCCACTACAAGCACCCCGTGCCGAGCAATATAGTGCCACGAGCACACCACCGCCGGACGTACGGCCCCCTCGGCCGGAACCGGGATAAATCCTTGTGTCATTTGTTGCTTAGCATCGACCATTGAGGGATAGACCTAGGCGTTATCTACCGGTTACTATCGGGACCATATTCCGCACCGACGGAACCCCAAGTGTTGACCGATGAGAGACCCACCACGGAGAGCGATGTGAGAGACCCACCGCGACCCGGACCGTGCGCCGCCATTGCCAGCGGATCTCCCGGCTCCGGCGTCCCCCTCACCTACCAAGCCCAGATCCGGTTTCCCCTCAGCACCCTCTCTCCATTTGGCATGATCTCGTCTCTCATCGTGCGGTGTGCGAGGAGATCGACACCGGCCGCCACCCCACCGCCTTCCTTGTCACATTGTGAGGACCATGTGTGGTTCGAGGACCGGTGGATGGTCACTTCCTGGTGTAATGAGTGACTGACAATGTTGTGTGGACTGATTCTTAACTAAGTATTGCAGGTGCAGGTTGCGGCTTGACTGATGCTAGTGTAGATGAAGAACAAGCGCGAAAGGTCGTTGCCGGTGAGGCCTCCAGGTGTGGAGAAGACAAGTAGGCTTGGTTCGAGGGACCCGGTGGCCAGCGGTGTCAAGCACGGGCCCCATGGTGGCAAGAATGACAAGATGAAGTCATGGAAGATTTCTTGGTTGAGCCACAAAACCAAGGTCGAGCCAAGACTATGTGGGAGCCGAGTCATGAGTGGTGATTGGCGGAGGCTACACCGAGTACCACTAGGTTCCTTTGTTGATCCTCAAAGCCAAGACCGAAGAACTGAAGACGAAGGTGTAGCAGCTCCATACCGGTCTGACCGGTGAGGAGCACCGGTCTGACAGGTGTGCGACGACACAGTCTGGAGACTTCGAAGCGGAGGACACGCGTTAGGATCGCAAGGCTTGCGTCGAGGCTAAGCAAGTTTGTGGTCGCTGGGCATCCGTCTGATGGAGCGAAGACAAAGATTTCTGAATTCACCCTTCAGGGCTTGTATCCCTAATTAGCTAGTAAGGTTCTTTTAGACTTTCGGTTTCCTCCATATAACCCAAATGGTGAGAGGATGGCAGCCATCTCTTGGAACCCTAGATCGTTTGTTTTCCTATTTTCCCTTCCCATTTTGCCTTACGATTTCCACAGGACTAGATTGAGAGCTTCATGGCTGAGATCTTGTGAGAGGGAAGGATGATCAGGCTTCAAGCTAGACCTTGTATGAACCTCTTTGGTATATATAGATGATTCTACGTGGTTCCTCAAGGCTTGGATGTGTTGTTCCTGTTTGTCCTTTTTGGTGATTTTCGGAGCCCTTTCTTGGCGTTTTTCTTGGTGCGATTTCATGGCCTTTCTCTTTGGTGGGGGATGTATGCATGAACCCTTCATGGTTTTTTTTACTTTGACTCCCCTCCCAAATCTGTGAGCAAAGGGGCTCGATTTTTGGGTTTTCTTGGCTCAAGGGTTAGATGCATTCTTTGTGGGATTTCTTTGATTCCTCTTGATTTAGCAAGTTTTGGTGGACCAAATCTTGGCTATTGAGTGCCCAGGAGATGTTCCTACTATCTCCAAAGTCTTCCACAATTCTGTGGAGCGATTCGGGAGATCGAGAGTTGGATTTGGGGGAGTTGACCCGCGGGTGTTGTTCATTCCCGAGCAGCCCAGCCTGA
Organism: Cenchrus americanus; assembly: GCA_947561735.1. Taxonomy (NCBI): domain Eukaryota; kingdom Viridiplantae; phylum Streptophyta; class Magnoliopsida; order Poales; family Poaceae; genus Cenchrus; species Cenchrus americanus. The sequence continues at coordinate 153,240,279 of OX387240.1, read as the reverse complement.
CCGGTGTGACTGGTGTTGCTCACCGGTCTGATCGGTGCAAGGCCTTATGGGTTTTATCTTGGGTGAACGTTCTGGTGAGTTCCCTGTTGTTCCGTGTTGCTGCTATTTTGAGTTTGGGTTGTTTTGGAGCTCGGAATGTTGGTTTGGGTTTTTGGGGCTTCCTATCTTTGGCCGGTCTGACCGGCGTGCTACACTAGCCTTACCAGTATAGGAGCCTTTTGTGGAAGTTCTCAGGAACTGGTGTTGAGTCTGTTGACAGTGTATTTTGGTACACCAAACATGTTCATTACACTTTGGTTTGGATTTGATTATAGAACTAACCCGCCACTAGGCACACTAATAATCATATAACCAGTTCATCTTTGTGCATGCATTTGGAAGTGTTGTGTTTATGTAGGAAAACATGGACATAAAGGACGGATTCACAACAAGTTCAAAGGAGCATTTACGGAGTCTTGTTCGTGTTCATGAGCTTGATGAAATCACTTCCAATGGTGGCGAGGACCGAAGTGCTACAAAGGAACACCACCGGAGATTGAAGCGTAAAAGACCGAACTTCTTGCACGGAGAACCTCTATCTTGGACGCGAGGATGGCATCGCCAAAATCATGCAAATGGAGGGGGAAAATGCATAATCACCTAAGGACCCACGGGCATGAAGGAGCGACTGAGCGGGGCGGGGATGGGCCTCGGCCCAAGCCGGCCGGCCTAGCCCACTTCCGATGTCGGTTCGGCCCCCCTTTCCTTGCACCCGAAGGATCTTCAACCCTAAAGTCCTGGAGGTGCCGCCATTCGCCAATGGGAGAGCCATTCTTACCCAGAGGCCATCCACAAGCTAGAGAGAGAGAAGGGTGATCTCCGACGGGGGATCAACCATCTCGAAGGATGCACCCACAAGTGGAGAAGAAGGAAGACACCGTCGGAAGGGTGACCATGATCAACGGTGCCATGTCGAGCACTTTGATGGGGTAACCTCCTTGTTCGTCCATGGGTTTCAATCAGTCTTGAAGATGTAATCGTACTTCATTAGTTTGTCTATCTATCATATTGTGTTGAATGTTCTTAGATGCTTAAGGTTAGCTATCGTGCTGTAAAGGAAGTATGGATCCCAATGCTTCCTTGGATCAATTCAATACACCGTGTCCATCATAGGTCTAGTCACGAATACCTCCACGTAGTAATAGTAGGGGGGAGGGAAAGGGCGAAACCGTGGTCAGAACCCCCGATAGATTAGATTGGTTTTTATGTTCAAAGCGGTTGCATGTTCAAGTACCGTAGACCCATGGGCGAGTGTCTCTTATCTTGATAGCTTAATCGTTCTATCTAGTGTAGTGTAATCGTTTTCTAGTTTTACCTTAGTTAGGGTTGGAGTAGTTAGTGAGTAGAAGTAAATCAAACACTTGTAATCCCCTTGCTCCGCAGATTGACAAGAACCTTGGGAATCCCATGGTGAAAAAGGTGTAGGTTTGTACGCTTGCGGATCGTAGGTGGATACGTCTTTTATCCGTCAACAAGCCCCTTTTTCTGGCGCCGTTGCCGCGGAGGAAGCAAGTTTACATCGTTTGGTTTGCATCTAACTTTCTTTTATATTTAGTTTATCTTTTGTTTGCTAATATGTAACCCATATTATCTAGAAAACAACTTGTTTTGTTTTATTTTTGTTTTTATCTTGTTGTCTAGATGGCGTTCGCTAATCAACCTGTGGAAGAACCGGAGAAATCACTAAGGGGTTACGCTAGTCCTCGATGTGAAGACATAAGAGTACAAGAGTCGGATTCGAAGCTCGAAGCGACCAAGTATTAAATCAAATCCAAGATCATCGAGATGGCGGCGGCAAACCCATTTGAAGGGATGGTTAAGGAGAACCCATATAGACACATAGGGCATTTCACAATGCTATGCAACACGGTGCGTCAAGAAGGAGTTTCCGATGAATGGTTCAAATAGAATCTCTTTCCCTACTCACTTGCCGGTGAAGCAAAGACGTGGTACTCATTTGCATCCTTTGAAGCTGAATGCAATTGGAACAAGTTGACAAAGATGTTTTGCGAGAAGTTCTTTCCAATTACCAAGGTTCAACATCTAAGGAGGCAAGTGATCACTTTCACACAAGGAGAAGAGGAAGGGATAGACCAAGCTTGGAATAGGTTTAATGAGTTGATTGAACAAGGACCAAAACTCAGCTTCTCCAGTGAGGTACTCTTGCATACCTTTTTCTTTTACCTAACCCCTAGTTGCATGCAACACGTCTAAATGTCTGCAGGTGGGGATCTCATGGAGAAAACACTCATGGAAGCCGCTCAACTTCTTCAAAAATTAGTAGAGTGGCGGCCATGCGAAGGGATTGGGAAACAAGACTTGCGGAAGAGCCGGAATACAATTCAAGGAAGAAGAAGTGTGCTGAATTTTCTAAAGTGGCAACCCTATAAGTCACAAAAGAGGAGCCAATCCCGAGAAAGCTTGAAGAAGAACACATCAAGTCAAGAACTACCCCGAGAGTTGACTTCGCCGAATCAAATGAAACAAACAAGAGAAGCATGTCAAGCGCGACGGGAGTTCGAACCAATGCATTGGGTTCCAATCGATTACAGAGAAGTATTCGACAAGAGAAGACCGTTCCGTAACCAAAAGGGGATGGCAAGAGCATTGGAAGTGGATTTCCCACGAGAAAAGAAAGCGGAAGATTCATACGACCTTGAAACCACCGGTGAGATCTTTCAAAGGCTCTTTGGAGATGATGAAGTGGATCTGGAACACATTGCCGAGGTGAAAAGAATCATGGGGATCAAGCCCGAAGCATCGCCATATGCTCGCCTCGCCGAAGTCTACGTGATAGGATTCGAAGAAGAGGAGAAGACGGCACCACATTTGAGTTGCGAGATCAATGGAATTCATTGTAAAGCTTTATGCGATATCGGAGCTCAAGTAAGTGTCCTATCTTCTAAAATTTACGATGAAGTTCAAGACCACAACCTAGACTTAGCTCCAACATCAACGAAACTAATCATGGGAGATGGTAGAACTATTAGACCTCTAGGTATTGCTTGCAACATGAATGTAATAATCTCTAGAAAATGTATACCAACCGATTTCTTTGTTATTGATGCTTACCATAGTAATCATGATCACATAATCCTAGGTAGGCCGTTTGTTAAGTTGGATGATACCGTGTTGGATGACGGACAAGGCAAAGTAAGAATGAACCTTAATGGAAAGAAGTACACATATAACTTTCTTCGCGTTTCTAAACTCCCTTCACCTTTTCCTCCCGAAGACGAAGTAGAGGAGGTAGATAGTCTTTGTTTTGATGAAACTCTTAGAGACCCGCTGCAAAGGGTGATGGAGTTAAGGACCGATACGACAAACCAGAGAGGGGGGGAGTGAATGGGAGCCGAAAAAATTCTTATCGAAGGAGATGGAAACTCCAACAAGATGAACACGGCTTCCAACACACTTCTCCAACTCACTACCCAAGTTGGTCAAGCCCACGTATCCACTGGAGTGCCACTGGACCTAGGAAACAACACACAACCTTGCGACCCGATAACGCAGCGGAACACCAAACCTCGAGTCTACAGACCAACACCGGTCATACCGGTGAGCACCACCGGTCGGACCGTCGGCCGCCGGTGAGAGTTGGCAACATCCATTAAGTTGCTTCACACCGGCCGACCGGTCCAAGCCCGAAAGCCCCCAAATCACCAAACAAAGCCAACCGACCACCAAACTAACCCAAACTCGAAACAGGCAGCAACACGAGACAACAACGAACACACCCGGACATTCACCCGAGCAAAAACCCACCGAGGGTTGCACCGGTCGAGGACCGGTCAAGAGCACCGGTCGACCGTGTAGCCCGGACGACTCGGGATGAACAAGCACCCACGGGTCAACTCCCCGCAAATCCAAACCTCGATCTCCCGAATCGCTCCACGGACTTGAACAAGACTTTGGGGATATTAGGAACACCTCATGAGGAGTCCATAGACAAGTTTAATCCCACCAAAACTCGTCCAAAAAGGAGGAATCGAAGAAATCCCGCCAAGAGCACCACAAACCCTAGAACTCGGAAAACCCCAAAATCGAGCCCCTTTACTCACGGATTTGGGAGGGGAATCACAACCCAAAGAACCACGAAGGGTTCCCACAAATTTCCCCCATCAAACCCCCAAGAGACAGGTCCCGAAAACAACCCAAAGCAATCACCAAGAGAGGGCTCCGAAAATCACCACCAAGAACAACCGGGAACAACACATCCAAACCTTGAGGAACCACGCCGAATCATCTATACAAGCAACAAAGGTTCAAACAAGGTCTAGCTTGCCGCCCGATCATCAAACCCTCTCACAAGATCTCACCATGAAGCTCTCAAGCTAGTCCTATGGAAATCCTAAGGAAAATAGGAAGGAAAATAGGAAAACAAATGAGGTAGGGTTCCAAGAGTTGGCTGCCATCCTCTCACCTCTTGGGTTATATGGAGGCAACCGAAAGTCTAAAATACCCTTCTCTAACAACTAGGGATACCAGCCCCTCAAGGGCGGTTTTGGAAGACTTGAAGCTTTCTCCATCGGACGGATGCCCGGCGACCGCAACCTGCTTAGCCTCGACGCAACCCTTGCGATCCCGACGCGTGTCCTCCGCTTCGAAGATTCCGACCGCGTCGTCGCACATCGGTCGACCGGGTGCTCCTCACCGGTCGACCGGTACCCACCGCCGGACCGGTCGAGCACCGCTGCAAAGACCATCTTCGGTTCTTCGGTCTTGGCTTTGTGGATCAACCAAAGAACCCGGTGGTTTTACGGTGAACCACCGGAAACCTCTCTAACTCGGTGTAGCCTCCGCCAATCTCCACTCATGACTCGGCTCCCACGTAGTCCGGCTCGACCTTGGTTTTGAGGCTCAACCAAGAAACCGTCCATGACATCATCTTGTTGTTCATGCCACCATGCGGCCCGCACTTGACCCCCGCCGGCCACCGGTCCCTCGAACGAAGCCTACTTGTCTTCTCCACACCCGGAGGCCTCACCGGCGACGACCTTTCGCGCTTGTTCTTCACCCGCACCAACACCCGGTCAAGCCGCAACCCGCACCCGCAATACTTAGCCAAGAATCAGTCCACACAACGTTGTCAATCACTCATCACACAAGGAAGTGACCATCCACCTGTCCTCGAACCACACATGGTCCTCAATCTCCCCCTTGATGAGTGCATTGACAACACCCACACGAAAGTAACAAGAGAGAAAAGAAAAAGAAAAGAAACGAACAAAAAGAAACTCCAACAAGCGATCGCAAGCCAAACAAAGGAAAAGAGCAAGATCACTTGAAGAAGACAAGTCTCAGACCCCTTAGGCAAGGGCAACGGCTCGACCCATCCGAGACAAAGCATGGCTCAAGCAAAGAGCGCAAACCACCGAAACAAAGCTCGAAAAACTACAAAGAGCTCCCCCTGCACACATGCAAGCTCCCCCTGAACCAATGCACCTCCCCCTGGACGAATGCAAGCAAACCGGTCGAAAACGGGGCAGCCGCAAAGAACTTCGCTCATACCGGTCATCACCACCGGTCGACCGGTGCCTAACATGTGCACGGGACCAGCACTCACACCGGTCGGACCGGTGACCTCGACCGGTCGACCGGTGCACAACGAGCCCATAAATGGCTCGAAACCACTTGAAAACCTTCTAAATGCGTCCGGCAAGCCATTCCAAGCTCAAACTTCTCCCCCTTGTTGGCAATGCATGAATCAAGCCAAAAATGCAAAACTTTCAACCTAGAGCTTCTCAAATAGACAAAATTCAACAAAGAATGCTACACATGTGCAAATGAGCAAGTTAGATACTCTACGCCTTCGTATCGATCTCAACTACATGATCACCAAGTTTCACAACCATTGGACGAAGCTAAGATGGATTTGGGCAATTTTGCGAAAAACTTGCCTCTCATGAGCAAAGTCCTAAACATGATCAAAACATATCAAAATGGCAAAGCCACACAAACTTCATGCTAGGACAGCCATTCTAATCATAAGACCATCATAAACACCCACAAGCACCTCATGTCATGTCAAAGCCACTGAGCCATGTGCCTACTTCTATGTATGAGACTTCTCATTGGTAAGCATCATGCAATGGTTTAGCACCCAAAGCAAATTAAATTCAGCACATATGACATGGGAGCATATTTCCAAACATTTTTCATTTCATTTTCAGATTTATAATTGGTACATGAAATGTCTTTGCGACAAAAAGGAACTTATGCCCCTCCACAAGATGAAGCAAGAGGGCTAAACATTCATGATGGCAAATGAGCCTTTGGCCCCATATGATCAATAAACTAGCTATCCAACCACAAATTAAGCATAGCCAAGCCGCTAAAACATGTCAAGATCATATAAAGGCATTTACACATGAGAGAGCATACATGTGACATTTTCAAAAACATAGCTATCAACCATGGATTATTCATCAAGATCATCAAGAGCTAAGCCAAACTAACCATAGCATACCAAACAAGCTCACAAAGACATATATCTCATTCCATGGTGAACAATGTATATGAGAGAAGCTTTTCCTAACCAATGCATATGATACAAAATGCATGCAATCTAAGATACAAGGATGCCTATACATCATGTTACATTTGCCATGCCAAATGCAAGAAATGCACAAAGGAAAGCTATACATATACTACAAAGGATCTCCCACACACAAAGCTCACAAACCACCAGCTCCTCGAGGGGAGGCAAAAAGGGCTCGACACCACCGGCAAAAGAGCAAAAGAGCGCAGAACTCACAAGCTCCCCCTAAACACATGCACTAGGGCCAAAGAGCATACAAAGCTCACCCTACACACATGAGATAGAGAAGGAGCAAAACAAACCAAGTGGCTTGACCAAGGCCACACACTCGAAGGTCACAAATACACTTACCTTTATCATTTCTTCACAATTCACTCATCCTTGTCCACCATCCCCGAAAGTGATGCACATACATGTCACCACCGAGATATGAAGCCGAAGAACCACCCCCGATATCAACCAAATGTTCTCCGGGCCATCCACCTGCAACTCAAAACCAAGAGCGAGAGCGAGCAAACGACTCAAGACCGGGGTTAGTTCCAAATGTGTAAAACTAGTGCCAAGCCATTTGCTCGAAAGTGGGGTTAGCACAAACCAAACCATCTTTCCTACCAAAGCTACCTCCACGAACACCACCACGGTAACCACCATGAGGTAACCAAACCTCTCTACCCGGAGGAGGACCAAAACCACAAAAGAAAACCCGTGGACCGTCCCTCCTCTCCTTCTCAAAACTACGAGATCCTCCCATGCCCGTATTGAGCACGAGGAGGAGAATGCCTAGCAAACCGACCTCCCGCAAACTCTCCCGGCCCAACCACCGAACCACGAACTCCAGAACCAAACCTTGCACCGTACGAGCACGAAACCCAAACCGCCGCATATCCGGGCTCGCACCGGTCCGACCGGGTGCCCCTCACCGGTCCGACCGGGGTGTAGCCTCGGGCAAGAAGCACCTCCAACGACCTTCCGCTCTCCCCAAGCCCGAACTGACCTCACACTCGCCTTGGCCCTGGGCAACTGCAGAAGAGGCTCAAGTACACCATCGGAAGGGTGGTACTTGTCCTTGTTAGCCCACTCCTTCGCTATTCTCTCCTCACGCTTCCTCTTGAAGCAAAACGCTCTCTTGTGACCATCCTTTCCAAAAAAACTCACAATGGAAATGGATTGATCTGGGCTTAGGCTTGGGATGAGGCTCTTCACAAGGCTTCTCACTTGGTTTCTCACTAGGCGTTTCACTTGCCTTCTCACTAGGTTTTCTCTTAGTTGGTTTGGCTTGGATGCAAACTTGTCTTTGAGTGTGGGTTGTGGTGGAACTAAAACATTCCCTAATTTCCTTTCTCTCTCACCACTGCCCTCACCAACCTTATCCAATCCCAAAGCCCAACCGTCAAAGCGCTTACAACTAGTAATCATCATACCAAGCTGAGGTTCTTGACTCGACAACCAACTCAGCGCTTCACGCAACTTATCATTCTCATCTTGCAAGCGACCAACACATTTTGCAAGATCCAAATTCTTCATAGCATGCAACTCACATGTAGAGCAAGAAGTAGGAATAGGCACTTTCAAATCAGCCTCAAGCGAAACAATGCGAGAACGGAGCTCAACAATTTTCTCATGCAAACTAGGGCAAGAAGTGCAAGAACCAAGCAAAGTGGGTCTAGATTGTAGCTCAGCCACTCTAGTCCTAGCATCGTCGAGCAAAGATCTAAGCTCCTTCCTAAGCTTCTTAGCCTCTCTAAGCATGTGATCATGATTATCAAGCAAGTCAACCAACTCCTCATTCTCCTTGCGCAAAGAAGACAGCTCATCACATACCTCATCCTCGGAATCCAAGTCCGAGGCATCCTTCTGGCTTCTCTTGCTGCTCGAACTGCGAGCCATGACGCAGAAGTCGTCCTTGAGGCTTAGGCCTGTCACACAAAGGTCGTTGAGATACATGCCGAGGTTCTTCTTCTTCTTCTTGATCTTCTTGTCATCCTCTTCGTCTTCATCACTCGAGCTTGAAGACGTGTCCTCGGAATCGGACTCGATGTCGCTTGATCTCTTCATCTTCTCTCGAGACCGAGCCTTCTTCCCATGTTCATGATCCTTCTTCTTGGACTTCTTCCTCTTGTCCATGAACTTGTGCTTGTCGTGGTTGTTCATCTTCGGACACTCGGCGAAATAGTGTCCAGCCTTGCCGCATTTGAAGCATGTCCTCGTGTTCCTCCTCATGTTCACCCAGTTCTCGTGCAGCCTCTCGAACCGCCTCGTCAGGAGCACCAACTCGTCCTCTCCAAGCACGTCGAACTCCTCATCTGGCATAGACATCAAAGAGGATAAAGAGAACATCCTGGTGGATCGGTTAGTGTTAGCCTTTCCATTTGAAACACCAATGAGGGTGAGACTATGAGAGTCGGTCGGGCCCTCGATCTTGGCGTCATGCCCCTATCCACCTCGGCCCGACTTGAGCTTCGAGAACAGCTCGTTCACCGTCAGAGTGTCATACTTCTCCGACTCCACAATGGCCTCGAACTTTCCGCCCCATATTGTACGATCCAAAGAGTGTAAGAGCTTGACAGCTCTATCATGATCATCGTACGGGAGCATGTCCACATTGGCCCTCATGTTGTTCACAACCACCGTGAACCTGTGAAACAAGGCATCGATGGACTCACCGAGGAGATGAGTGAAGTTCTCGTACTCTCTCCGTAGGTCGCATACATCCATGCCTGAACCTGGGCATTCCCAACATGAGCCTCCTTCAGCACCGTCCAAATTGTACAAGCCAAGTGCTCGGTGTGCACCCGATCGAACTCAGGCTGACACAAAGCGCAAAACAAGTAGTCGACCGCCTTATTGTTGGCGTCGAATCTCTCCCTCGATCCCGGAGCGAGGAAATCCACCGCCGGACATAGCCTCGTGTCCACCGTGACATCCCAAAGGATCTGACCCTTTCCGCGGAGGAACGCACCCATCCGCTTACTCCACATCTGGTAGTTCTTGCCATTGAAGTGTGGAGGACCCGAACCCCGTTCCTGGTACGCCATCCTTGGATCTTAGACTGGTTAGAGTCAACAAAGACCCGAACCGGCTCTGATACCACTTGAAGGACCGATACGGCGAACCAGAGAGGGGGGAGTGAATGGGAGCCGATAAAAATTCTTCTCGAAGGAGATGGAAACTCCAACAAGATGAACGCGGCTTCCAACACACTTCTCCAACTCACTACCCAAGTTGGTCAAGCCCACGTAGCCACTGGAGTGCCACTGGACCTAGGAACCAACACACAACCTTCCGACCCGAGAACACAGCGGAACACCAAACCTCGAGTCTACAGACCAACAGCGGTCAGACCGGTGAGCACCACCGGTCAGACCGGTCCCTGTTGGTGAGAGTTGGCAACTTCCACTAAGTGGCTTCACACCGGTCAGGCCGGTGTAACACACGGTCGGGACCGGTCCAAGCCCGAAAGCCCCCAAATCACCAAACGAGCCAACCGACCACCAAACCGACCCAAACTCGAAACAGGCAGCAACACGAGACAACAGCGAATACACTCAGATGTTCACCCGAGCAAAAACCCACCGAGGGTTGCACCGGTCAGACCGGTCAAGAGCACCGGTCAGACCGGTGTAGCCTGGGCAGCTCGGGATGAACAGCACCCGCGGGTCAACTCCCCCAAATCCAAACCTCGATCTCCCGAATCGCTCCACGAACTTGAACAAGACTTTGGGGATATTAGGAACACCTCATGAGGAGTCCATAGCCAAGTTTAATCCCACCAAAACTCGTCCAAAAAGGAGGAATCGAAGAAATCCCGCCAAGAGCACCACAAACCCTAGAACTCGGAAAACCCCAAAATCGAGCCCCTTTACTCACGGACTTGGGAGGGAATCACAGCCCAAAGAACCACGAAGGGTTCCCACAAATTTCCCCCATCAAATCCCCAAGAGAAAGGTCCCGAAAACAACCCAAAGCAATCACCAAGAGAGGGCTCCGAAAATCACCACCAAGAACAACCGGGAACAACACATCCAAACCTTGAGGAACCACGTCGAATCATCTATACAAGCAACAAAGGTTCATACAAGGTCTAGCTTGCTGCCCGATCATCCAACTCTCTCACAAGATCTCACCATGAAGCTCTCAAGCTAGTCCTATGGAAATCCTAAGGAAAATAGGATAGAAAATAGGAAAACAAATGAGTTAGGGTTCTAAGAGTTGGCTGCCATCCTCTCACCTCTTGGTTTATATGGAGGCAACCGAAAGTCTAAAATACCCTTCTCTAACAACTAGGGATACAAGCCCCTTAAGGGCGGTTTTGGAAGACTTGAAGCTTTCTCCATCGGACGGATGCCCGGCGACCGCAACCTGCTTAGCCTCGACGCAAACCTTGCGATCCCGACGCGTGTCCTCCGCTTCGAAGATTCCAGACTACGTCGTCGCACACCCGCCGACCGGTGCTCCTCACCCGTCGACCGGTACCCGCCGGCCGACCGGTTTGGCACCGGCCGCAAAGACCGTCTTCGGTTCTTCGGTCTTGGCTTTGTGGATCAACCAAGGAACCCAGTGGTTTTCTGGTGAACCACTGGAAACCCCGCGAACTCGGTGTAGCCTCCGCCAATCTCCACTCATGACTCGGCTCCCACGTAGTCCCAGCTCGACCTTGGTTTTGAGGCTCAACCAAGAAACCGTCCCTGACTTCATCTTCCAGTTCATGCCACCATGCGGCCCGCACTTGACCCCGCTGGCCACCGGTTCCCTCGAACGAAGCCTACTTGTCTTCTCTACACCTGGAGGCCTCACCGGCGATGACCTTTCGCGCTTGTTCTTCACCTGCACCAACACCAGTCAAGCCGCAACCTGCACCTGCAATACTTAGCCAAGAATTAGTCCACACAACGTTGTCAATCACTCATCACACAAGGAAGCGACCATCCACCGGTCCTCGAACCACACATGGTCCTTATGGAGAATAGTGTTAGTGATCAACAAGATGAAGAACTAGATGAAGCAACGAAAGGTTTAGAACCACAAGATGGAAGTGTGGAGGAAGAAAAATTTGAGGTCATAGGAGAAATTAAACCTGAGGAGCCACAAGTGCCTGAGGTAGACCTTAAACCTTTGCCCAAAGGATTAAAGTACAAATTTTTGGGCCAGACAAGAAAATGAGAAGTTGCTGATTTTATTGAAAAAACATAGGAAGGTGATTGGATATTCGATTAATGATCTCAAAGGTCTTATCCCAGCCTTTTGCACTCATCGTATACCAATGGAAGACCAATGTAAGGCCGTAGTGGACCACCAAAGGTGGCTAACTCATGCCATGCGAGAGGTAATAAAGAAAGAGGTCATCAAGTGACTTGATGCCAGAATCATCTACCCAGTTCCGCATAGCGAATGGGTGAGCCCAGTACATTGTGTACCGAAGAAAGGAGGTTTAACTGTGGTGAAGAATGAGAAGAATGAGTTGATACCGCAAAGAGCCGTGACCGGGTGGCGGATGTGTATCGACTATCGTAAGCTTAACAAAGCAACGAAGAAATATCAATTCCTCCTACCGTTCATTGACGAGATGCTCAAGAGATTAGCGAATCACGCTTATTTTTGCTTTCTCCATGGGTGCTCGGGGTTCATGCAAATTCCCATTCACCCGGATGATCAACACAAAACAACATTTACATGCCCTTATGGAACGTTTGCATATAGAAGGATGCCCTTCGGTCTATGCAACGCTCCGGCCTTTTTTCAACGTTGCATGATGGCCATATTCTCGGAATTCATCGAAGAAATTGTCGAGGTGTTCATGGATGATTTTTCCATTTATGGGAAGACGTTCATGGATTGTTTAGCAAACTTGGATAAGGTCCTGACGAGGTGTATGGAGGTGGACTTGGTGTTAAATTGGGAAAAGTGCCACTTCATGGTTAAGCAATGCATAGTGCTCGACATGTTATATCTGAGAGAGGCATTGAAGTGGACAAGGCTAAGGTAGAGACGGTTGAGCAACTCCCACCTCTAACGGATGTTAAGTCCTTGAGGAGCTTTCTAGTCCATGCCGGATTCTATAGAAGATTTATTAAGGACTTCTCGAAGATCACTAAGCCTTTGACGCATCTTTTTCAAAAGGATGTGACTTTTGACTTCGATGAGAAGTGCCTAGCGGCATTCTGGACCTTAAAAAGTGCGTTGGTGAGTGCTCCCATTATTCAACCTCTGGATTGGAGCCAACCTTTTGAGATCATGTGCGACGCAAGTGACTACGCCATAGGTGCGGTTTTGGGTCAAAGAAAGGAAGGCCGAGTTCACGCCATTTACTACGCTAGTAAAGCTCTTAATGAGGCACAATTAAATTATGCCACTATGGAGAAAGAGTTGCTAGTTGTGGTATTCACCTTTGAAAAATTCAGATCTTACATCGTGAACTCAAAGGTCATTGTTTACACCGATCACGCGACCATAAAGTATCTCTTGGCTAAGAAGGATGCTAAACCACGTTTGTTCCTTTGGATCCTTCTTCTCCAAGAGTTCAATGTTGAAATACGTGATAAGAAGGGGGTGGAGAATGTTGTGGCTGATCATTTGTCTAGGATGAACCGTGGCCAAGATGATAAAGAGCCCATAGAAGACAAGATGAGAGATGACCACCTCTATCGAGTGCATGATAAAGACACTTGGATGATTGATAACATCTGAGCAATTCGGAAGATGCCTCTTGACCATCTAGATAAAAACTCTCAGAGGAGAATAATCTCCAAAAGTCGAAAATACTTTTGGGATGTACCTTACCTCTTCAAACTTGGCAATGATGGAGTCATGAGAAGATGTGTGCCAAGATAAGAGAGGCTTGAAATCTTGAGAAAGTGCCACTCAGCGGAGTACGGTGGACACTATAACCATTTTAGGACCCAAGAGAAAGTGTGGTCCAACGGATTCTATTGGCCAGAGATGCATAAAGATACTAAAAGATATGTTGCATCATGCCCCGAATGCCAAAGAACCGGAAACATCTCTAAGAGAAATTCTATGCCCTTGAGATATAATCTACAAATCGATTTGTTCGATGTGTGGGGGATAGACTTCATGGGGCCTTTCAAGAAATCACATGGATATGAGCATATCCTAGTCATGGTTGATTATGTATCCAAGTGGGTAGAGTCCATGCCATGTCGTAAAGCTTCCACGGAGGAGTCCACGGATTTTTCCCCGTTTCGGTACACCGAGAATCTTGATTAGAGATGGAGGAACCCACTACACTGGGAAGAATTTCAAAAAGTGCTTGTCCAAGTTGGGAATTGAACATAGGGTCTCTACGGCCTATCATCCACAAACCAAGTAAAAAGCGGAAACATCGAATAGGCAATTAAAAAGCATCCTCAACAAAACCATAGAGGAAGGAGGCAAGGATTGGTCAAAGAAATTAGACAGAGCTTTGTGGGCGTATCGAACGACATTCAAGACACCGATAGGTATGACCCCCTATCAATTCGTCTATGGAAAAGCTTGCGACCTTCCAGTTGAGTTGGAACATAAAGCCTATTGGGAGATCATAGAGATGAACCTTAATCTCGATGCCACATTGGTAAAGCGAAGAATTCAAATAAGCGAGCTAGAGGAGATGGGGTTGAAAGCATATGAGAATACAAGCATATACAAAGAGAGAATTAAAAGGTGGTATGACAAAAGATTGAAGAAGAAAGAGTTTAAAGAAGGATATAAGGTCCTCCTCTACAATTCGAGGTTTAAAACCTTCGGAAAAGGGAAATTGCAAAGAAAGTGGGACAGACCTTACATTATGCATTCGGTGCTCTCCAACGGAGCGGTAACCATTATGGATATGAAAGGCGATTAATTCATGGTGAATGGTCAATGGCTTAAGGTTTACTATGAACCCGACGTTGTGCCCCTTCACCACATTTATGTCTTCACCATGGAAGAAGAGCCCGAACGTCCAGCCTAGGACGTAAAAAAATGTGTTGATTTTTGTAAATAGTTTTTCTTTTATTTTTCTGGAGTTTCTCACGAAGATTTACTGGGCCAACTTTTTCTCATAGGCTCAGAGTGCTAAAAAAGGGTGGTACACCGGAGACGTGACCGGGCCGGCCCACGGAGTAGGGTGGGCCGGCCGGCGCAGTCCGACCGGCCCAGTGGGGCCCCGGTGGCGGTTCGCCCCGGGTTTTCCCCGATTCGCTCCTTTTCGACTTCCTTCTTTGCTCAGAAAATTTGAAGGGAAGTTTGAATAAGGAAAATGTGGCTTCTAGGGCATTCCTTTTTCGGACTATTTATTTGGCCGAATTGAAAGCTTGGGAACCCATCCCATCTAGCATTATTTTGCACCCACACAGCAGCCATGGTGTCCCCGAAGAGCGTAGAGTTGAAGCAAGGAGCCGAGGGGCCATCATTGGAGGAGGCGAAATGATGCGAGCTCAAGCTACCCATGGAGATCAAGAGGACCGCCCGCATCCGTTGTGGAGGGCGTGTCCCGACCGGAGCTATCGCATCTCGCAACCCTGTCAATGAGCAGAACGACCCTACTCCCGTTCGAAGGTCGGCACGCATCCGAGGCATGAAGCGCAAGGATTACAAGGAGGTGTCGCCCGAGCCTAAGGACTATGGGGATAGCGACTACTCTGACGATCGTAGCGCGAGCTCGTGGGCGGCCGCCAGAAGAGATGATAATGATTTGTTCATTTGGTAAGAGGTGCCCAAGGAGAAGACTCCCGAAGGCCCCAACGGCGGCAGCAACGACGACGGCGGCGACAACAATGAAGATGGCGACGACGGCGGAGACCCTTGTAATGACGACCCTTTGGGGATGCATCCAATGTGTTGTGCGGCTTGCCGTCACTCCATCTCGGAGCTCTACGCATCGGTCGATGAATATTTCCAGGCCATGGAGGCGATGAGGTAGCGTATGGAGGATTTAGAATGTGTGGTCGAAGACGACTACAAGTTCTTGAATCGCAACATGTGCAAGTTATTCGGCATGAAGGGCAAGTGGTGCAATAGTTGCGGAAAGTATCACTAGGTTTAGTTTCCCCCCTTAGGATTTTTGTAAGATACGACGAGAACGTCGTATGATTTTAGCATGGGGGAGAACTAGCTAGCTAGCCTTTAGTTTCAAGTTTAGATTGGTTGGGTTTAGTCTTCGTGAGAGTTTAGTTTTCGGGAGAGTCTTTAGTTTTTGAGTGTGTTCTTAAATTTTTGCAAGTTTGAAGTGTCTTAATTTAGTGTTGCGTCAAGGAAATTTAAATAAAAAGAGTCCTTTAAATTTTGTGTCTTGTGTGATGCTTATCTTGATTCGCTCGTTTGCTCGTCTTTAGTTTTTGATATATGAACATAAGTGTGTTGTTTGAAAAAACGTTTACCGTGGTGCTTAATGGAATTTCTACTACTAAAAGTACCCATATCGTGCTTCGATCTTGAGCTTTTTATTTTGGTTGTGCTTCGTTCGATGCTAAAAGTTGGAGGAATTCAATTCTGAAAATTATCTAAAAACCCTTGTGATAAAGGTTAGCAAAACCTCTTTTTCCAAGTTGAGAGTAAGAAAAAATCCTATGCAAAGCCAAACTTATTTTTCGCTCCACCATAAGTGCGATTAGCGCAATGTGTTGATCTAGGACCCTTCTCTCTTGGGAGTTTTAATTTCGAGCAATGATCATGTCCTTGTGCTTATCTTTTTGTTGCTAGCCTCGTCATGCATTCGGTAACGTGACTTTCACATCCGAAGTCCCGTACATTGCCGAATTCTATACCCAAACCTACACATCTCTTTTGTAGATCGCATTCCTTGAACACAACCTACTTTCAAAGTTTCGTCTCGTCTCTAGCATGGTTTTTCTTTAAAATTCAGATTGTATGCATGCAAGAAAGAGAGGAGTTGAGAGCTTTGAAAAGAGAGAAAAAGATGTCAAGAGAAAGAAAAATAAAGAGAAAAATATTTGTATGGAATAAGTAAAAAAATATATAATAAATATATGTGTATGAGAGAATGAAAGAGAGTGACTGAAAAAGAAGAAATGAGAAGAGGAGTGGCAATAAAGATATGAGAGGGGTGAATCAAGTGAAAGAAAAAAATAAAAGTACAAGGAAGGATGTCACGTTGTTGAAAGACGAAACTTTCACTCTTTTTCCAACCATATGCAATCCGACAACGAGGACGTCATCGGTGCCTCGTAGTCATATTTTATTTTGCCCTTGCACATGTCCACCATTCTAAATCTTCTCATCTTTGATATCCCCACATATGGTTTATTCTCATGATCATTGGCTTTGAAAGGTAAACAACCATTGGAGGAAGTTCTTAGTTTGACAATACTTGTGTTGATTGTGCTAGCCATACCTATAGCTCCACCTTACATGTTATATAAGAGACTTATGGGAGGTGACAGTTTTATAAAACTTGTTTAGGATAGCCACTTTATAAGAGCGACATGAGAGAGCTTGGATAAAGGTTTTTGTCTAACACTTGTTGCAGGGATTTTATTTTGATAATCATAAAAACCCTCCAATGGAAGCAAAGAAGTAAGCATTGCTGAGATTGAAGTCCTCGACAATGGTTTGAGTTGTGGAGTAAAACTTGACGTGGTAAAGATTCTAAATGCCCATGTTTATGTATGATGATCATTACTTTATGTTTATGTATTAAAGATAAAAGATTGTCTAACTTGTGAAGAAGGAATTAGCGGAACATGATTACAACGCCTTGGACGAAGTTCTTTTACGAGTACTTGCTCGAGGACGAGCAAGATCAAAGCGTGGGGGGGATGTTGACGGTGTATTTTGGTACACCAAACATGTTAATTAAACTTTGGTTTGGATTTGATTATGGAACTAACCCGCCACTAGGCACACTAATCATATAACAAGTTCATCTTTGTGCATGCATTTGGAAGTGTTGTGTTTATGTAGGAAAACATGGACATAAAGGACGGATTCGCAACAAGTTCAAAGGAGCATTTACGGAGTCTTGTTCGTGTTCATGAGCTTGATGAAATCACTTCCAATAGTGGCGAGGACCGAAGTGCTACGAAGGAACACCCCCGGGGATTGAAGCGTAAAAGACCGAACTGCTTGGATGGAGAACCTCTATCTTGGACGCGAGGATGACATCACCATAATCATGCAAATGGAGGGGGCAAAATGCATAATCACCTGAGGACCCACCGGCGCGAAGGGGCGACCGAGCCGGGCCGGGATGGGCCTGGGCCGGTCGGTACAAGCCTGCCGGCCTGGCCCACTTCTGACGTCGGTTCAGCCCCCCTTTCTTTGCACCTGAAGGATCTTCAACCCTAAAGTCCTGGAGGCGCTGCCATTCGCCAAAGGGAGAGCCATTCGTACCGAGAGGCCATCCACAAGCTAGAGAGAGAGAAGGGAGATCTCCAGAGGGGGATCGACCATCTCGAAGGAAGCACCCACAAGTGGAGAAGAAGGAAGACACCGTCGGAAGAGTGACCATGATCAACGGTGCCATGTCTAGCACTTTGATGGGGTAATCTCCTTGTTCGTCCTTGGGTTGTAATCGGTCTTGAAGATGTAATCGTACTTCATTTGTTTGTCTATCTATCATCTTGTGTTGAATGTGCTTAGATGCTTAAGGTTAGCTACCGTGCCATAAAGGAAGTATGGATCCCATGCTCCCTTGGATCAATTCAATATGCCGTGTCCATCATAGGTCTAGTCACGAATACCTCCTCGTAGTGACAATACGGCGGGAGGGAAAGGGCGAAACTGTGGCCACAACCCCCGATAGATTAGATTGGATTTTATGTTCAAAGCAGTTGCATGTTCAAGTATCGTAGACCCATGGGAGAGTGTCTCCTATCTTGATAGCTTAATCGTTCTCTGTAGTGTAGTGTAGTCATTTTCTAGTTTAACCTTAGTTAGGGTGGGAGTAGTTAGTGAGTAGAAGTAGATCAAACGCTTGTAATCCCCTTGCTCCGCGGATTGACAAGAACCTTGGGAATCCCGTGGTGAAAAATGTGTAGGTCCGTACGCTTGCGGATCGTAGGTGGATACATCTTTTATCTGTCAATAGGGTCCCAGCAGGGACCGGTCTGACTGGTGCTGCTCACCGGTCTGACCGGTGCAGGTCAGTGTGCTCGAGTTGCTAGTTCACTGCGTTCTTGAGTCCGTGAAGGTGGTTGTTGGTTCCTAGGACTAGTAGCACTCATGTGGCTGTGTGGCTGCATGGTCTAGGTCAACTTGGGTAGTTGAGTCAGAGACATGATTTGGAAGCTGTGTTTGACTTGTTGGAGTTCTCATCTCCTTCGAGAAGAATTTTTATCTGCTCCCATTCACTCCCCCCTCTCTGGTTTGCCTAATCGTTCCTTCAATTGGTATCAGAGCCGGTTCGGGTCTTTATTGACTCTACCCAGTCCAAGATCCCAAGATGGTGTATTGGGAACAGGGTTCGGGTCCTCCGCATTTCGATGGGAAGAACTACCAGATGTGGCAGAGGCGGATTCCGGCGCTGCTCTGTTGAAAGGGTCAGATCCTTTGGGACATTACGGTGAACACAAGTTATATTCATCTAATTAACTTCCTTGCTCCAGGATCGAAGGACATGTTCGATGCCAACAACAAGGCAGTCGACTACCTGTACCATTCTCTGTGTCAATCCGAATTCGATCGGGTTCAGTTGGAGGATTTGGCGTGCAGGACCTGGTTGGAGCTGAAGAATGCTCATGATGGGAATGCGGATGTTCAGGCATGGTTGTATGTGACTTACTAGAGAGAGTACGAGAATTTCACTCATCTCCCTGGCGAGTCTATAGATTCTTTGTTCCAGTGGTTCACGGTGGTTGTGAACAACATGAGGGCCATTGTCGACGTTCTCCCGTACGATGACCATGATAGAGCAGTGAAGCTCCTACACGCCCTGGATCATAATGTGTGGGGGAAAGGTTGAGGCCGTTCTTGAGTCTGAGAAGTACACCACTCCGATGGTGAATGAGTTGTTCTAGAAGCTCAATTCTGCTGAGGTCGATTGGGGGTTGACAGCCCGTCTTGAGAGCCCGACTGACTCCCATAGTCTTGCTCTCGTCGGTGCCAGAGTGGCTAAGTCTAACGCTAACACATCTTCCAGTGTAACAAACCAGAAAATTAGGTGTGAAAAATTGCAAAAATTTAAAACTTTTTTGTTTGGAATTGGGTGCTATCAATTTTCAAACCAAAATGCTTGCCCTTTCCTAATTCTTCCACTAAAACAACCCATTTATAAAAATATAAATTTAAATTATGTTAAAAATAAGTGAGTTGGATCGTTCTGGATTTATTTGGATTTTATTTGAGTGAAGTTTGAATTTGAAAACGATTCAAATTCAAACTCTAATCTAAACATATTTTCAAATCTAATTCCAAAACTAATTCTAAAAAACCTTAACTGCTGGCATGGGCCGACAGACCCCTAAGTCATCCTGTCGGCCCAACTAACCCTACCGGCCCAGCGGACTGCTTTGCAACGCAGCCCAACCTGCCGATGCTCCTTTTCCTTGTTCTTCTTTCGCTGACAGGTGGGGCCGGCTTGTCAGCCTCACCCTCTTACCTTCGTCTCCCACCTTTTCCTCACTTCGGCCGAGCTGGCGTCGCGCCAGTGTGTCCGCACCGTGCCCGGGCGCGCCGGATGGGACGCCACTCAGCCTGGCTGGCCCGCACGTCGAGCGACCGATGCGCTCGCATGGGTCGAGTCCGCTTGAGGTGGGACTCTTACCTTTCTACACCGCGCCGCATCGCACTGGGGCATGTCTTGTGCGGCGGAGGCGGGTGCCACCTCCCTAGTCCCGGCAGCCGGCCCGGGGGCAATAGGGGTAATTCGCACTGCTTTGCGCGCCGCTGTGCTTCAAAAGCCAGGGAGAGATCGAAACCCCAGTCGCCAAGCCACCAACCCCGTTGGGGATTTCTTTCCCCCTTTTCCCCTGCGTGCACCGGAAGAGGAGAAGAAGGAGGGTGCGCCGCCACCACGCCGGGCCGGAAGGACCGCGAGCCGACCGTGTACAAGGTGCCGGAGCTGAGGGAGGCCGACGTCGTGGACACCTACCCCGCCTGCGTGCACCTATTCACCGAGCCAGCCACGACTACACCGCCGCCCCATCGTTAGCACCACCGCGTCCGCCCTATCCTTTCCTCCCCCTTGGTCTCTTTCCTGTGATGCCCCGGCGATGTCGAGACGTGTCGCCTTGTATACCTTGACTGTGTGCTGGCCATCGCCCCGCAGGACTGCCACACCGCGACGGGAAGGGGCTCCCGGGCCTCTCATGCCCTTGTGCACCGCTGCCGTCGTGCGAGGATCTTGGATGGGAACCGGTCGTCGAGCCGTGGGATATTGTGCAGGGAATGGTGGTTGCGCCACCGCCCCACCTCGTGCCGCACCTCTGCGGACAACGGGGCCGGCGCCGCGCCGAGCGAGCATGGCGAGGCCGCGCGCGTGCGCAAGCACGGCTGTGGCCACACACCACGGCGCGCCCTGGGCCAAGCCGCAGGCCAGCCGAGTCGCACGTGAGGTCGCCATCAACGGCTCGTAGCTCCTGGGCAACCCATTTCCTTGTGCTCGCCGTCGCCGTACGACTCTCCTGTGAGCCGGCCGTCGCGCCGTGCCATTTTGTGTAGGGAACGTGAGCGCCGACGTGCCGCTGCGTGCCGCACTTCTGGCCTCCAGAAGGTTGCGCTGTGCGGACACCCATGACCGGCCGTGCGCTAGCACGTTGGTGGCCCGTGCACCCCAGTGCGGAGTAACGGCTAGGCCGATGGCCAGCCATCCCGCACGCCACCGCGCCGACGCGTCGAGCGTGACCGTGCTGAGCGCCGGCCATGTTGGCCCAAATGCTAGTTCGGGATGCGTGGGAATACCCGGCAGGGTGAAGGCGAGTCGTCTGGTGGACGGCTGACCACCGGCGACAAGGACCTGACGCCGGCGTCGCGCAATGCCGCCGCGGGAAGCCACCGGGCTTTCCATCGAACACCTGGTGAGCACACGAGGGAAAGGCGTGTTGCTAAAACACTAGGTGGGCCGCCGATTGGGCTTGGGCCCATCCTAACCTAGCAGGCCACAAATGGCCAATCGTGCGAGGCGCAGTAGATCAGGGTCCATTTCTTGACTTCGGTCCACTGGATTGACTAGGCCGAGCCCACTGGGCCACTTTCGGCCCAGTGGCACTTTCAGCCCACTAACGACCCACTAACCGAGAAGCGCTGACGTCATGCTGACGTCAGCAGCTAATTTAATAAAAATCCTTTTCTTTTTCAAAAGTAATTTCAGAAATGATTTAAAAATGGTTTTAATCTCTGAAAAATCATAACTAATTATAGGAAGCTCAGAAAAAATATAAAACTAATCTCTACAATTTCGTAATTTAGAAACCTTGCTGATTGTAGGTAGTTTGAGCTCTTTTGTATCTTCTAAAAGTGGTTTCTATTTGGAGTTATTGCTTAGATGTGCACCGTTTTCTTACGTTTGCGTCGAATCTCGTGCCACAGACCTGAGCTTCGACCAGGAGGACACGGAGGACCCCGAGTACACTGCTCCGGACAACGACTGCTTCAACGGCAACGAAGGTGTCATGTCACTCCCAACCATGTAGATCCCATGTTGATATTCAGATGCTAGTGCTTTATTTTATATGCATTACTTGGATGGATTGCATAGCCAGTTGATTAGCCTTGCCTTGATAACTTGATATACCCTAATTCCTTGATTTACCTACCTCGGGACTAGCTACAGACCCCTAGCTAGTCCCATATCTCAACTATCCATACTATAGTTGCTTGAATATGGATGGTATTCTGGTCTTGGACTGAGATGTAGGAGACCTCGGTGTGTTCTAGCGTGCGTTCTGGGTGCGTATCTCCTTGACGTGTTTCGGCGGGAGCAAGCCACTTGGTTACTGGTGAGCGCCTGCCTCGGGAAGATGCGATCTGGCCTCTTACCCGAGGGGCGTGTCGTATGGGATGGAGATGGGGAGTGCTCGCTATCGGCCCCTTAAGGACCGATCGTCAGACTAACCATGCTTCTTTGGACTCTTACCGTACAAACCGCCTGCCTTGTTACAGGAGGGGGTGTGGGGTGAGACACGTAGTGGATAGCACCCCTCCTGTAGGTGGATCGGTGTGTTTGTGTTTGGAGACGGCTCTTTCCTCCTTAGAAGACTTTGCCCCGGCGAAGCTGGGGAAGGGTTCCACAGCTTGGAGGGACCTCTTGTGGGCAATATGAGCTCTACCGCGGAGGCTAAGCCAGGCTTGGAGATGCAGGAGGGTACTATCCACTTATATGGCCTTCAGTCGTATGGTAGGGCCTGGAACCGGTGACGGCCAGTTTCGGTCCTATTTGGGCAGGTACAGTTGTACAACCTCTGCAGAGTGTTTAAACCTATAGCTATAGTCCGTGTCCACTGGCTATGGACAGTGTTGAGATCTGTTGTTCTGGCTAGATATTCTTCCCATGTGCTTCTTCTTTGGACGTTGAGATGTGGGGATAGGAGCAGGTGGGCCCCACATCGCAGAAGAGAGCTGGGAGCTGGATCATGGTTGTGATCTGGTGCTTTGGTGTGGTATCCTTGAGCGGGGTATGGACCCCAGAGGTGTGGACCTCGGAAGTGTGAGCTTCCCTGAGGTGTTGACCTCATAGCAAATCTCTACTTACCTTGTATGTTGCCTCGCTGCTTTGCTTAAGCCTTCTACAACCAAAGTAGGAATATATCCTGCATAGTAGAATATACACAGCATTTGCCTCTTTGTTGGGAAGCTGACATGACCTACCCGCTTATCGGGTAGACCCTGTTGTCTCTGACACAGAGCCGGACTACGACTTCGACAACAACGGAGAAGACTAGTGCTCTTTCTACGCTCGAGCTGCCTGTGGATTTGGAGTGCCCCGCGCTTGCACGGAGACGCTGCTAGACGTTTTATTTCTGTTTGATTCAGTCCCGATGGACTTGTACCCGGCATGTGATGAAGAGATGTACTCTAATTAATGTAATAAATAATTGTTGTACTCTATCTGTTTTTGTTTTATCTTTCTGTATGGATTGTTGGCATCGCTGAGACAGGGATTGCACGTGGTAGCCTGTTGACGGATAAAACTCGTATCCACCTACGATCCGCAAGCGTACGGACCTACACCTTTTTCACCACGGGGATTCCCTAGGTTCTTATCAATCCGCGGAGCAAGGGGATTGCTAGCGCTTAACCAAGTACTAATCTAGTTGATGGGAAACCTTTGAAAGGGGTATTAATCTAAAGGTAAAGACAATCTAACCTAAGTTAATCTAAGAAGTCTAAGGTTAAACTAGATGGTAAAGGGTGGACACAAGAGAAAGAGGTTAAGATAAGTGTTCGCTCCCTAGGGTTTAGGATCACATGAACATGCATCTAGTACATGAAAAGGGTGTTGCCTACACTGGCTTCATGGCGATTATGCGGCCGCTAAGCGTTTTCCCTAAATCGTACTGTCACTACGCAAGGTAATCAAACATTTTCACGTATAACCGCATTTATGCCTAAGCATCCATAGGGTTAAGCTAATCACCATGATTACCACAAACCCTACTAAGACCACATGTTGCGCAAACATATGTAAACAATGCATACGCGAAGACATAGACCATAAAGTATTGATTGGAATAAGGCTCATGTATAGATTACATATCATGCATCCATCTAACCCTAGGGACGAACGCAGACATTACCCCATCATCTTACACGGATTGAAGCACATAGGGGTGATGGAGACTCCGGAGAACTTCGTCGATGAAGATGGCGGTGATGATGCTTGGGAACACCCCTAGGCCAGCGGCTTGGAGTCCTCCTCTTGCTTCCTTCCCTCCGCCAGCGTTGATCCTTGCGACGAGCTTATCCAACTCTCTCCCTCATCTTGCGGCGGCTCTCCGATGAATGGATGTCAATGGGTAACCATCTTGGGGCGCCTAGGGGGTTGTATTTATGTCTTTGGGGTGCCTTTGGGCGTGCTCCACCATGCCTTGCACGAGATCCTCCTTGGGACATAAGCAAACTTGGTTTCCATAAAATCAGCCAGATTTTCCTGATTCGCAGTCCTTCCTTGCCAGCGCCATATCTCCCACGTACGGACTCCAAATAATGCAAATTCGGTGTCCAGGTTGTGTGCCACGAAATTATCTTTAACTTTGGTATTCATTTCTTTCCTTAAAAACGAAGATAACATCTCCAAATCGGCCTTGGAAGATAATCTGTTCTGATTTCGGACTGACTGCGCAGCAGGGATTTCGGGACTATATCTCCTAGCTCCCTTATCCGAATTGTGCCTTCCACATGTCCAAATCGAAGTTATCGTCAAGGCCCACAACTTTGGTAGTCAAACTTTTGCCATTAAAAACCGTTTAAGTCTCCGAATCTGTACCGAAAGATCATGCTGTCCTGAGTTGCGAGAATATCTCTCAGGCTGAGTTGATCTCGTTGGTAAACATCCAAGTCTCCGGAGTTTTGCGTGTTGATGCTTCGGTCCTTGGGTTGTTTGCAGTCTTGTTCACTTTGTGTCTTGACTTGTGACGAGCTTCATGATCTTCTCTCGAAGTGCTTGATGAACTTATCCCGAAAGTCTGCTCTTTAACGTTAATTTCCTGTGTAAACAACAAACTCCAAAATTGACATGCAAGTGCAAACTTGTTACATCATTAGTATGCCTAGTGGGGGGTTAGTTGAAAATTATAATCGAAACCAATGTATAACAAGTACTCTAGGTTGACAGAAACTCACCGTCAACATAGCCCTCCTGGGACTACCACTGAGGTGCAGAGAGTCGGGTTTCCGTCCGCAGAAATCCGGTTTGTTTCAGTTGGTTTCAGAGACATGCTTGACCGTAGGACGAACCCTAGGAATGGTCGATAGCTTAGGAAGCCGATTCTGAACCTTGGAACTTTATATAAAACCCCTTGACTTCCGTGTGTATATATCTATACTTATATATGCATTTTCTTGATTAACTTTAACTAATTACCTTACTAACTACCCTCTAACAACGTTGTGCAGATGGCGGAGGAACCGTGGATTCCCCTTGAGTCGGACGGCAAGTGGGCCGGAGGCTTCTGTCACCTTCTGAGGGAGTGTCTGGAGTCGGCAGGAGTGGAGACCGACCGGGTGAGCTACGAGGGGAGGACTATAGAACCGTTGGACCAGTCTGCCACGTTCCTGATAGTCACGGTACTGGTGGACCCACAGTGCCAGAGTTCAAGGGAATCAAGGTGCACTGCTTCGAGAGTTCCACCATGGAGGCGCACCAGGTCTGCGCGCGCTGAGCACTCAAGGAGGTTTGCATCCAGGTTGGAGAGAAGCTCAAGGACACCCCGTTCAGCGTTCTTCCGATGATGGTCTATGACCCAAGTCACTGGGACACCTACGACCACACTGAGTACTTCGAGGTGACTACAGAGGTGGAGGACAAGAAGATGCACATGGCAAACGGGTGCATCTTGGCACAGGACCAGGCACTCTACTAGGCTGACAGTGAGATCACTAACCTGAGATGGAAGTGGGATAGGTGCTTGCAGCTTGCTCAAGAGCTAGAGTTGGAGAGGTTGGACTTGGCAGATCGACTGGAGTAGTCCCACTAGAGGAACGGTGAGTTGGTGCAGCTCGAACTAGCAGCCGCCAGAGCTAGCTCAAAGCGTGACTCCGTGAGGATCGCGACTTTGGAGGCACGGTTGAAGAATGCAGAGGAGAAGCACCGAGCCACGGTGGAGGCCAACCACGTGGACAGGGAGCGGCTGGCAGAGGCCAAGTACCTGATGGAGTCAGTTGGAGCTGCAGCAGCTAACTACCAGGTGAGAGGGTGGGACCTACAGGAGGGGAGTCGTCACAACTACAACCACTTGTGCTACCTCGGAGGACTAGTGTACGAGGAGATGGACCGTGCTGCCAGGACCCGCACGGCCTAGGAGCGTTCCGACCAGCAGAGTTTGAAGGAGTTGGAGGAGCTCTCAGCACAGCTACCGCCGAAGAAGAGGCCACATCTGCGAGCAGAGACCTTTGAGCTACCCTCGACGCTTCTTCCACGGCTACGCCCATACCCGAGAGGTTCCCAGGACACAGCAGAGATGGACCACACTCTCCAGGACACTCGTGACTACTACGGAGGACCAGTGATCAGGTTGCCGGGTTACACAGGAGTTCACTTGCCGCCGTTCTACTCTGTTCCACCAGACTCCAGCCCAGAGGCACCCAGCGCACCCTGTGACTGGAGTAGAGTTCTAGCAGTAGATCCAAAGATCTCTTAATGATCCAGTTGTAGTTGCTATCACCCATGTTGTTATGCCAGTAGTAGCTAACTCATGATGTACCATGCACTAGCGTGATGTGTTGCCGTGTACTCTCGAAGGTCGTTGGAGTAAACCTCGAGATACACCTCTTTTGTATGGTGGCATTGATTGAGTGTCATGGATCTTCATGGGTTTTCTCAGATTTCATGCTTCTTACTTGTCTGATTGTTAGCAGGATTACTCCTTTATAATTAATAACCCTATAAGTTTTCTCCCTACCACTACTGACTCTTGCAAATGGAACAGATGTCGGGAGCAAGGAGGTCCGGACGACTCCTGGCCCGCTTCGAGGAGGTCGCTGGGGACTATGGGGAGGGCGGGGGGAGGATGCCCCTAACCCAGCCAGAGCGGGAGGCCGCGGGCGCCGTGGAGGGCACGCCGAGCGAGGAGGACTCCGTGGAGGCCGAGGAGTCCGGAGTGGACGAGGAGGCCGAGGCGACCAAGGAGGGCGTGGACCCGCACACGTCGTCGAAGGAGGACAGGATCCTGAGCAGGAACCCAAGCCCGAGGGAGGAGCTGGCCTAGAGCAGGAGCAGGAGGTGCCCCCACCACCACCTCATCCGAACTTGGCCGACGTGATGGCAGTACAGACCAACTGATGCAGATGATCACTCAGTTGTTAGCGCAGAACAACAACAACAACCACAGGGGTCAGCACCGCAACATTCCAGAGGGCTTCGAGAAGAAGGTTGAGAACTTCAACAAGCTGCGACCGCCATCCTTTGACCACTCTGCAGATCCGATGGATGCGGATAACTGGCTGAGGGAGATAGAGAAGAAGCTGGAGTTGACTGAGCTCACTAAGGAGCATTGTGTGACCGTGGCAGCACACCAGCTGATCGGCACAGCCAGTGCGTGGTGGGACAGCTACTGTGACTCGCACCCGGGCCCGTTGCACATCGGGTGGGACGAGTTCGTGTAGGCCTTCAGGAACCACCACATTCCCGAGGCCGTGATGGACAGGAAGGCTGACAAGTTCAGGCACCTCAAGATGGGAGGGATGTCTGTGCAGGAGTACGCTAACCGCTTCAAGGAGCTGATGAGGTATGTGCCAGACGACATCAACACAGAGAAGAAGAAGGTCTACTGGTTCAGGAAGGGGCTACACAAGGAGATGGCACACCACTTGTCCGCGCACGACTGCCTGATGCTTCGCTTCATTATCGACAAGGCACTGATCGTCGAGAGGTCGAGGCTCGAGTACATGGAGGTCTGCGGAAGCAAGTCAAAGCGCACCGACCAGGCAAGACACTCAAGACCACCTCAGAGGCAGAGGACAGGCTATGCTTAGGGACACTAGTCACAGCCGAGGCACTACACCACCCAGTCACAGCAGCAAAACAGCCGAGGCACTACACCACCCCGTACACAGCAGAGGACCACTCAGCCGCCAGCTATCCAATGACGCTTGAACCACCTAACCGCCGAGGAGGCTGCAGCCGCACATGACGTCGCACTCGGTGAGTTGCTTGTTGACTCTGTTTTGGCAACAGTTTTGTTCGATACCGGAGCTCAGCTTTTATATATTTCTACCAATTTTGTTAAAGAAAGGTCGTTACCAACTAAGCCTTGACCAAGGCCTATCTTGACTAGCTCTCCACTAGGAGAGAAAAGGAGTAAATTAGAGTGCAGGGGAGTGAAGTTGGTCTTTGAGGGACAGCTGTTCACGACAGACTTGACAGTTTTGGAGTCTACGGGAATAGACATGATCCTAGGGATGGATTGGTTGGCAAAGCACAACAGAATGGTTTCATGCAACCCCAGGTTCATACACTAGAACACCCCAGTGGGACGAAAGTGCGAATCGAACCTCAGAGTCCGAAGGCTACAACAATGTTGTGCAACATGAGTGGAAAAGAAATCTATGAAAATCCAGTGGTCTGTGAGTTTTCGGATGTGTTTCCAGAGGAGCTTACGGAGTTACCCCCTGACCGTGATGTGGAGTTTGTGATTGAGCTGATGTCGGGCGCGGGACCCATTGCAAAGAGTCCATACCGGATGTCGTCCGATGAGCTGGACGAGTTGAAGAAACAGCTCAAGAAGTTGCTTGAGCATGGGTTTGTTCAGCCGAGCACCTCACCGTGGGGTTCACCTGTACTCTTCGTGGAGAAGAAAGATGGCACCAAGAGAATGTGCATAGACTACCGCACGCTCAACTCGATGACGATCAAGAATAAGTACCCACTACCCATAATCGAGGACTTGTTGGATAGGCTCAAGAAAGCAAAGTTCTTCTCCAAGATCGATCTTAGGTCAGGTTACCACCAGATGAAGATTCGAGAACAGGATATTCCCAAGATAGATTTTACCACACGGTACGGTTTGTACGAGTTTGTGGTGGTTTCATTCGGACTGACCAACGCTCTGCCAACTTCATGAACTTAATGAACAAAGTCTTCATGGAGGAGTTAGACGGATTTGTGGTGGTGTTTATCGATGATATGCTGATATACTCTGAGACTGTTGACGGTGTATTTTGGTACACCAAGCATGTTCATTACACTTTGGTTTGGATTTGATTATGGAACTAACCCGCCACTAGGCACGCTAATCATATAACAAGTTCATCTTTGTGCATGCATTTGGAAGTGTTGTGTTTATGTAGGAAAACATGGACATAAAGGACGGATTCACAACAAGTTCAAAGGAGCATTTACGGAGTTTTGTTCGTGTTCATGATCTTGATGAAATCACTTCCAATGGTGGCAAGGACCGAAGTGCTACGAGGAACACCCCCGGGGATTGAAGTGTAAAAGACCGAACTTCATGCGCGGAGAACCTCCATCTTGGAAGCGAGGATGACATCGTCAAAATCATGCAAGTGGAGGGGGCAAAGTGCATAATCACCTGAGGACCCACCGGAGCGAAGGGGTGACCGAACCAGGCCGAAATGGGCCTGGGTCGGTCGGCCCAGGCCGGCCGGCCCAGCCCACTCCGGTGGCCGGTTCGACTCCCCTTTCCTTGCACCCGAAGGATCTTCAACCCTAAAACCCTGGAGGCGCCGCCATTCAATAGAGAGAGAGCCATTCGCACCAGGAGGCCATCCACAAGCTAGAGAGAGAGGAGGAGGATCTCTGGAGGGAGATCAACCACCTCGAAGGAAGCACCCTCTCGTGGAGAATAAGGAAGACACCGTCGGAAGGGAAACCATGATCAACGGTGCTATGTTTAGTACCTTCATGGGGTAATCTCCTTATTCGTCCATGGGTTGTAATCGATCTTAAGATGTAATCATACTTGTCGGATTATCTATCTATCATCTTGTGTTGAATATACTTTAATGCTTAAGGTTTGCTACCGTGCCGTAAAGGGAGTAGGGCCCCTATGCTTCCTTAAATCCATTCAATACGCCGTGTCCATCATAGGTCTAGTCATGAATACCTTTGCGTAGTGACAGTACAAGATGAGGGAAAGTGCAAAACCGTGGTAACAACCCCGATAGATTAGATTGGCTTAATGTCTTTAATTGATTGCATGATCGTAGACCCATGGGTGAGTGTCTCCTACCTTGATCACTTATCATTCTCTCTAGTGTAGCTTAGTTGTTTTCTAGTATAATAGTAGTTAGAGTTTTAGTAGCTAGTGTTTAGAAGTAGACTGAACGCTTGTAATCCCCTTGCTCCGCGGATTGACAAGAACCTTGGGAATACCGTGGTGAAAAAGGTGTGGGGTCCGTATGCTTGCGGATCGTAGAGGGATACGTCTTTTATCCGTCAACAAGCCCCTTTTTTCTGGCGCCGTTGCCGGGGAGCAAGCTTGTTTACATCGTTTGATTTGCATTTAACTTAGTTTTATATTTTAGTTTATCTTTTGTTTGCTATATCTAACATATATTATCTAGAAAACCACTTGTTTTGTTTTTTATTTTTTATCTTATTGTTTAGATGGCGTTCGTTAATCAACCCGTGGAAGAACCGGAGAAATCACTAAGGGTTACACTAGCCCTCGATGTGAAGACATAAAAGTACAAGAGTCAGATTCGAAGCTCGAAGCGACCGAGTATGAGATTAAATCCAAGATCATCGAGATGGTGGCGGCAAACCCGTTTGAAGGGATGGTTACGGAGAACCCATATAGACACATAAGGCATTTCACGACGATATGCAACACGGTGCGTCAAGAAGGAGTTTCCGATGAATGGTTCAAATGGAATCTCTTTCCCAACTCACTTGCCGGCAATGCAAAAACATGTTACTCGTTTGCGTCCTTTGAAGTTGAAGGCAATTGGAACAAGTTGACAAAGAAGTTTTGCGAGAAGTTCTTTCCAATTAGCAAGGTCCAACATCTAAGGAGGCAAGTGATCAATTTCATGCAAGGAGAAGAGGAAGGGATAGACCAAGCCTGGGATAGGTTTAATGGGTTAATCGAACAAGGACCAAGACTCAGCTTCTCCGGTGACGTACTCTTGCATAAATTTTTCTTTTCCCTAACCCCTAGTTGCATGAAACACGTCGAAATGTGTGCAGGTGGGGATCTCATGGAGAAAACACTAACGGAAGCCGCTCAACTTCTACAAAAAATTAGTAAAGCGGCTGCCATGCGAAGAGATTGGGAAACAAGACTTGCGGAAGAGCCGGAATATAATAAGAGGAAGAAGAAGTGTGCTGAATTTTCTAAAGAGGCAACCCTGGAAGTCACAAAAGAGGAACCAATCGCAGAAAAGCTTGAACAAGAACACATCAAGTCAAGAACTACCCCGAGCGTTGACTTCGTTGTGCCGAATGAGACAATCAAGAGAAGCATGTCAAGCGCGAAGCCACTAAGGGAGTTCGAACCAATGGATTGGGTTCCTATCGATTACGGAGAAGTATTCGACAAGAGAAGACCGTTCCCTAATCAAAAGGGAATGGCAAGAGCATTGGAAGTGGATTTCCCACCGGAGAAGAAAGCGGAAAATTCATACGACCTTGAAACCACTGGTGAGATCTTTCAAAAGCTCTTTGGAGATGACATAGTGGATCCAGAACACATAGCCGAGGTGAAGAGAATCATGGGAATCAAGCCCGAAGCATCACCATACGCTCGCCTCGCCGAAATCTACACGATAGGATCCGAAGAAGAAGAGAAGATGGCACCACGCTTGAGTTGCGAGATCAACGGAGTTCAATGCAAGGCTTTATGCGACATCAGAGCACAAGTGTCCTATCTTCTAAAATTTACGATAAAGTTCAAGAGCACAACCTAGACTTAGCTCCAACTTCAATGAAATTAATTATGGGAGATGGTAGAACTATCAAACCTCTAGGTATTGCTTGCAATATGAAAGTAAAAAGCTTTAGAAATTATATACCAACCGATTACTTTGTTATTGATGCTTACCATAGTAATCATGATCACATAATCTTAGGTAGGCCCTTTCTTAAGTTGGTTGATGCCGTGTTAGATGCCGGAAAAGGCAAAGTAACAATGAACCTTAATGGAACAAAGTACACATATATCTTTCTTCGTGCTTCTAAACACCTTACACCCTTTCCTCCCGAAGATGAAGAACTAGAAGAGATAGATAGCCTTTGTTTGGTTGAAACCCTTAGAGACCCGCTGCAAAGAGCGATGGAAAATCAAATTAGTGATCAACAAGATGAAGAACTAGAAGAAGCAACGAAAGGCTTGGAGCCACATGATGGAAGTGTGGAGGAAGGAAAATTCGAAGATATAGGAGAAATAAAACCCGAGGAGCCACAAGCGCCCGAGGTAGACCTTGAACCTTTACCCAAAGGATTAAAGTATGAATTTTTGGGCCCAGACAAAACCTATACAGTCATCGTGAGCGACGAGTTGAGTCCCGAAGAAAATGAGAAGTTACTGATTTTATTGGAAAAACATAGGAAGGTGATTGGATATTCGATTAATGATCTCAAAGGAATTAGCCCAGCCTTTTGCACTCATCGTATACCAATGGAAGACCAATGTAAGCCCGTAGTGGACCACCAAAGGAGGCTAGCTCATGCCATGCGTGAGGTAGTAAAGAAAGAGGTCATCAAGTTACTTGATGCCGGAATCATCTACCCGGTTCCGCATAGCGAATGGGTGAGCCCGGTACATTGTGTACCAAAGAAAGGAGGTTTGACCGTGGTGAAGAATGAGAAGAACGAATTGATACCGCAAAGAACCGTGACCAGGTGGCGAATGTGTATTGATTATCGTAAGATTAACAAAGCGACGAAGAAAGATCACTTTCCTCTACCGTTCATCAACGAGATGCTCGAGAAATTAGCAAACCACGCTTATTTTTGCTTTCTCGATGGGTACTTGGGGTTCATGCAAATTCCCATTCAGCCGGACGATCAATACAAAACAACGTTTACATGCCCTTACGAAACATTTGCATATAGAAGGATGCCCTTCGGTCTATGCAACACTCCAGCATCTTTTCAACGTTGCATGGTGGCCGTATTTTCGGAATTCATCGAAGAAATTGTCGAGGTGTTCATGGATGATTTTTCCGTTTATGGGAAGACGTTCATGGATTGCTTGGCAAACTTGGAAAAGCTCCTCACGAGGTGTGCGGAGGTAGACTTGGTGTTAAAATGGGAACAAGTGCCACTTCATGGTTAAGCAAGGCATAGTGCACGGACAAGTTATATCCGAGAGAGGCATTGAAGTGGACAAGTGTAACACCATAAAAATTACATCACTAAATTAACTTAGCAACAAATGGCTAGGTTTAAATTCCTTTAAGGACATAAATAAATTAATAAACAAATTGGCTTTTAAAATATTTAAACATCACCGTCGGTCTTGAATATGGTCCCGACACTAACCAAGAGATAGCGCCGTGGTCTATCCCTCGATGGTCGATGCTAAGTAACAAGTGACACAGAGATTTTATCCCGGTTCCGGCCAAGGGGGCCGTACGTCCCGCAGAGGCGTGCTCGGGGCACTATATTACTTAGCACCGGGGGTGCTTGTAGTGGGGCCGATACAAGCAAGGCGGGAGAGGAAGTATGGCTTCCAAGTCCCCGGAGGGGTGGCCGGAGATATTTTGGGAGAATGAGAATGAGTACGTGGTGTGTAGTGTTGTGTGTGGTGCCGAGTCTCTGTTCGTGTCTCCTCCCCGCGGCGGGGGGTTCGCCCCCCCCCTTTTATAGATCAAGGGGGCGGCGGGTTACATGCGCGCCGCGCTATCTAGCTACGTGGGGGAGCACGTCGTGCTACGCCGTATAGTGGGCGGCCGTCCGGACAATCTTCGCGCCGATCGGGCCATGATGGCCTGCCTCGTACCCGAACAGTGGCGGTTCGAGGGTAGGAGGGCGGCAGATGGTGGTGGCGTCCTCTGATAGGCTTCGAGGGAGGTGCTGACGCTGGCTTGTACGGAGCACAGGAGTAGGTAGAACGGCGTCCCTTCCCAACGCGCTTCACAGTGTTGGAGTGGTTGCTACAGCGCCCGGCGTGCGCCTGCACGCGCGGGGGCGGTGACCATGCTGTTACAGTGGCCGGGATGGCGATCCACCGGCCTAGCGCCTCCACCTAACCCTGTAGGGTCACGGGAAAGTGAAATCGAGGGTGCGCCCGGCCCCCCTTCGAGGGTCTGGCGCGTTAGCCGTACTGTAGTAGGCGCGCGGTGTCACGGGACTGACACCGGCCGCACTGCACAGTCCCTCCCACGGTGGTGGGGATGGGCTCCTCACGGGTAGTTGGTGCGGCGGCACCGGGGCGCGAGCCCCGGCGCATGATGGCGCCGTCCCGCCCGTGTCGGGCGTTAAATGCCCGCGCACGGGGCCGGCGCACGCGTGAGGGGCGCCCTCGAGCGTGGCGGACCCCGCCGAGGGCGGGACGTACCCTCGAGCGAGGCGGAACCCCGCCCGAGGGGGAGTGAGCCCTCGAGCGGGGCGGAGCCCGCTCGAGGGAAGTGTTGCCCCTCGAACGGGGCGGAGCCCGCCCGAGGGGGTGTGCGTCCTCGAGCGAGGCGGAGCCTGCTCGAGGGGACTTCTAGGAGGGCCGCCTCGATGGGCCGTCGGGGTCCCTGCGGCGTGGGCCGTGTCCTGCATGGTTAGGCACCTGCATGGTTAGGCTTAGCGTGCTTCGGTTTCGTGGCGGGTTTTAAGTGAGGATTTCCCCGTTGTTTAAGGGGACCCCTGGGGGCTCGTCCCCGACGCAGCCCCCGAGCATCTGTGGGTTTGCCATTGAGGCTCCCGCAGATGCTGGAACCTACTGATAGGACGTTCTTCCCTCCTTGTTCTGCGAACGCTTTCCGTGGGGCCGCGTCAGCGGACCCGCGGGTCTAGCCCCCGAAGCCCTGCAGGAGCGTGGATGCTCCTGCAGGGGTTAACCGTAAGAATTGGTCAGAGGGCGTGGCACATATTCCAACCGGCATCGGCGGTGTTTCAGCCGGCTTCGGGGGTGCACGCGCTGCTGGCACTGTCTCCGGCGGGTGCAATTTCAAGGAGGTGTAGCCGTGCGTCAAGCCCCCGAGCCTTGGCCCGTTCGAGGCGATCGGGTCGAGCTTTACGACTTGTTTTCTTACGCGCCCTCGCCGTCCCTCCGCGGGATGGAGGGTGAGGTTTCCGCAACCCCCATCGAGCGGGTCGCGGATTGCGGATTCCTCGTTGAGCTGCTAGCGGGTGGTTCGAGTGGACGCCCATGCCCCGTTCGATAAGGGTAGGGCCGCGCGGTCGGAGACACGTCCATGGAAGCTCTTGCGTGGGTTTGCTAGGGTGGGGCTCGGTCCCGTTCGATGGGGACCGAGGGGCGCGGAAGCTCTCCCTCGGTGGGATCCCCCTCGCTAGCCGCCCCCGCCGGCTCTCGAACACGACATGTGGGGCACCCTCGAGCCGACGGGCTCGAGGAACGGCTCGAATGCGCGCGCCCTCGTCGTCCCTAACTCGCGATCCGTGGCGCTGTTCGAACCCGTCGAGGGTCGGGCTTCGAACCTCGATCGGTAGGGCCGTGCGGGGCCGTGCCGGACGGCCCCGTCTTTTTGCGTTTGCGGCCGTCGAGGGGTGTTGACGGTTAATAGTTGTATCAAGGTTCGTTTGTGACTTGCAAGCGGACAAGTCTCCCGTCGTAGTCAAGGGACCCTTCTTCCCTCGAGTGGTGAACCCAAGGTATCGAATCCGTGGAACAATGTGCAACGCAAAGATTCAATCTAGTAAAGCAAGGTAAAGCTATCTAATGAAGGTAAGTTGCATCTAATCTACTAACTCATAAAGAAAACGAATCTAATCTAATCTACTAAAGAGGTAGCAAGAGAAAGCAAGAGATAACCAATCTAGAGAATCTAGATCATGCTTATGTTGTAGCTCCAAACAAGATAGATGAAGATAGCAAAGAGAATCTCATTAAAAGCATCTTTAAATCGTGGCCTTCCCATCCGACTCCGAAAACATCCGCCTTTCGAGACCCCCGTTCGTCACAACGTATCCCTATTCATGCGGGGAGCTTAGGGCGAGTTCGATAGAACAAGTTGAAATCACTTGGCCGGTCGGTATGCACCTCTAGCCACCGCGGCTACAAGAGCACCCTAAGTAATCTAGCTATAGACTAGATCGTAGAAGAAGCAAAACCAAGAAGAAATCAAAATCATCGAGAAAGCACTTAATCGCTAGAAATCGGATTCACTTACAAACTTCACCATGAATGATTACATGAACAAGATCACCACGGGGCCCTCCCTCGATCTTGATCCTCGCTCGAGCTCCGACGTGGTCTTCCATGCAAGGTTCCCACGTCGGCCAGGGAAACCCTAGACAACTAGCACGGCCCTCATCTTCAAGTTGGTGTCCCTCAAGCTTCTCTTCTCCTCGGCGGCGGAATACGACTTCCCCTCTGCGTGGCTCTCGGTCAGGGGACTATAAATAGCCCGATTAGCAGCTAGGGCAAAGGACGACGCATTTGGGCCCCAAATGGGCGGGCCGACCGGGCCGACCGGATCGGGCCGGCCGGCTCCGGGCCCATTTAGGCCCGGCCGCGCGGCTCCTTTGCCCGAGGTCGGTTCCCTTGCTTCCCGGATGCTTCCCCCTTCGCATACGGGTCCATGTCGTCGGTTTCTCTCCGAATTGGACTCAACTCCTTGTCTTGGAAGATTCAAGCACTTTTCTCGGTCGGGTCCCCGGAGTATGTCGTCTTCTCGGATCAAGTCCCCGGCTTCTTGGAGTTAATTTTACTTCATTGCATGACTTGTTCGGGGCTTCAAAGTCTTGTCATGAGGTGCTTGATGAACTTACCCCGAAAGTCTTGCATTCAACACTAAATCCCCGCATAAACATTAAACTCCAAAAACGACATGCACATGTGAACTTGTTATACCACGGGGGTTAGTACCAATGGATAAGGTATAAAATTCATGCCAACACCGAAGGTAAACTCATGGCTAGGTTGACGGATTTTCACCGTCAACATCTCCCCCATGCTTAAACCTTGCTCGTCCTCGAGTAAGCCTTCGATGGATATCATCGTTGCCCATCAATGTTTAAACCTTGCAGTTGATCATACATGAAAAAAAACATAATGCTCTCAAAAGTTTAATTCGTTAAAGTTCCATAATGTACTAGCCTTCACCTCTACGGAGGGTAGATTCTTATTAAGCTTATCCCACAAGTATTGACATGCTCACAAAGTTTAAATAGACCTCGAATTCTTGAAATAAAGAACGAGATAAAGAAAAGAGCTAAACCAAATTCACAAATTTAAATCACCTTGCATGTTGCTCATGAACTCTCATCTCACTTGTCTCTCAAGCCTATACATTCTACTCCTTTCCCTCTCATAACATATATGTGTGGTAGGCTTTATATGGAGCTTTGGGAAAGTTTAGTCCTAACAAGATTTTATAAATGAGGTGTTGTCAAAACAAGACAAGCTTCTCATGGTCTTACCGAGACTCGTCAAAAAGGTCATTGGAAAATAATGTTAAATCAAGGAGGGGAAAGAGAAAAATACACACACTTTTAGATGAGTGGACATGTGCAAATGGCAAAAAGTGATCCCAAGGCACAAAAGAAGTCCTCGTTATCGGATTGCACATGGTTGGAAAATGAGAATGGATCTTTTTAACTTGAAGCCTTGAATGCACTCTTAGAGAACCGGGGAGTTCACTTTACGCTCATATATATATATATTTTTTTTTCTTTCTCATATTTCTCATTCTTTCTTTCTTTCTTTCTTTCTTTCTTATATGTATATATATGTTTTTTTCTTTCTTCACCTTGGAAGTCACGTACATCGCCGAATTTTTTCTTTCATCATTATATATATATTTTTTTAAAAAAAAATACTCCCTTTTGAACTCTAAAACCGCACCGTACCTACCTCCTCCCCCATGCTTAGACGTTGCTCGTCCTTGAGCAAAGAGGCGAAAAATAAGGTGGGTACCGGAGATATTTTTCCTTGGAGAGATACTTGAAATCTTCAACGTTGGCACCGTCTTGCGATCTTCCTTGAATTGATGATCCATTCTCAACGATAGGTTGTGGTCAAGGAGGTAATCACAAAAAAAGATATTTGGTTTAAGGGTGGATATCCGGCGAAGTTTGTGAGATCACCGATGCGGGGATACACAATGCACGGATAAAAGGCTAGCAAAAAGATAGATACGCAAAAATGGAATGACCAGCTTCTTAGTCTCGGGCCAGAGAAATCATGGCCTGCAATAACTCACTCAAAAATAAATCTTGTACACTAAGGTTTATGCACTCAAATATATATAAGGCTCGGATAGGTTGAGCAACACACAAGTGATATTTATGACAAGGTTAGCAAGATTTTTTAACATAAAAGACATCTTTAATCTATTCATAACTTGTGAGCACATAAAACACTATGGGTCTTTATTTTAATCATAACCTCCGCTGAAGATTGAGCTAGCATTTAGATAATTTCAGATTTGTATTTTTAAGAGAGCACTAGTTCAAACATGCATAAATCAATTACAAAGATAAACAAAGCGGCAATTATAATCATATATCATCATGGCACAAACTTTGTAACTTTACCAAAGGTAAGAACTTGGTGGTGACATTATTCATGATGAAAATAAAAACTAAGACACATGCTGAAAATTAAACTAAAAACTGAAAATTAAAGCAAAACTGAAAATACTACGCAAACATAGGTGCATACAAGCTGAAAATTAAAGAAAAGGGGGTAAAGGAAAGATAACTAAAGCTCCTCCTCTCTCTAATCTTCCGCCGGTGGTTGATATTGAAAGTCTTGGTTGTTGTACCCTTACTTGCAATAGGAATGCACCACTCCTCCTATGAATTGTCCGACGGTGCTGGGTGAAGGTGTCCAAGCACATAAGCGACGTTTGCATTTCCTTCACCCATTTGGTTTGCATTGGTTTGGATGGCTGCAATAATTTGCATGTTCCTTGCAGCGTATCCTCCAATGGTGGCTCCATTTTGTTGTGGTCGAGGAAGGTGTGCAAATGGCTCCGCAAAGGCTACGTTGGGCACCGCAAAAATGGTGGGGGTATGGCCGCACCCCTCCCCCATGCTTGCATTGGTACACCACCGTAGTAACTTGGCGGCGCCGGGTTCCTCCCAATGGTGGGACATAATTTTGTTGTGCACCTTATTCTTGGGCCATAGAAGATCCTTCTCCTATAATTCTTCTCCTTTATTTTTTCTTCGCCGGCACAAGAAGTCCTTCCTCTAACCGATCTTCTTCCCCTCAAGAAAAGTCTTAATCTTCAATCCGGAAGGGGCAAATTCACCTAGGCCACTTGTGAGCCTCCTCTCTCATCTTCACTCTTATATTTTCCTTTCTTCATATATTCCTAGGGAAGTCCCGGGTAGGAGATGATTTGGGTTCCTTGCAATACCCGGTTTTAAAGAGATAGTCAACATGGAGAGGTAACAACCCGATCTCCCGAATCCGATGTTGCTCACAACACCACCGGTTGATCATAGGTGAGTAGGGTTGATTGGCTGCGAGTAAATCCAATTCAACTCCGTGTTGGTTATCTATGTCTCTCTTATTCTCCCCAAAAATCCACTTGCACAAAAGTGACACACTTGGATGATGGGGTTCGGATAGTATTTCTTCGTTGATGGTCTCTTCCCGTGATCATACTCCAAAAACCTTCCCATGTGCCTTCATGCACATACTTGTTTCGGAGCTCCCTTTTGAAAATAGGAGACACTCGCCCATGGGTCTACGATACTAGACATGCAATCGTTTCGAACATGAAAACCAATCTGATCTATCGGGGATTGTGTTGAATGGGTCCAAGGAAGCATTGGAGCCCTTACTCCCTTTATGGCATGGTTGCTAGCCTTAAGCATTAAAGTATTTTCAGCACAAGATGATAGATAGATAATCCAACAAAGTGTGATTACATCTCAAGATCGATCGCAACCCATGGATGAAAGGAGATTACCCCATCAAAGTGCTAGAAATAGCATCACCGATCAAGGTTACCCTTCCGACGGTGTCTTCCTTCTTCTCCTCTTGTGGGCTCCCTCCAACGGAATGAGAGACTCAAGACTCCTTCATCAAGGTTATGCGCCATGGTCATGAAAATTTCCTAGGCGAATTTCTTGTGGGTGTTTGCCGACACTCCGCTAGAGAATTGCACCGGTGTCCCGTGTGAAACCCAATATGTGGAGAGCTTGGTCGTCGATGTCGACGTTCTCTACAAGCCTCTACTTAAGGCGAGCGAGCTTCTTCTCCTCCTCCGTCATGATGACATACCCCTCGGAATACCGCGGAGCACATGGAGGTGGAGCGGATGATCGTGTCAAGCGGCGAGGTTGGACGAGCGGCTCCTCCATACGTTATTGAAGTTTGGAAAACCTAATAAACGAGTTTTGTGTGGCCCTCATGCCACCAAGGAGAAGAGTGTGATTCCTCCTCGGCGGTGCCGTGTCCTCCTCCATACTCCGAGGATGCTCGGAAACCGAGCGCCTCCTCGAAGAGGTTGTCGATGATGGCTTAGACGACGATGATCCCTTCTTCTTCGGTGAAAAGACTTGTAGTTTTCTTCCTTGATTGCAGCACTCTCCCTCACAAATATATATCCGGGGTTTTCACCCGGCAACAAGGTACACAAATATTATTTTGGAGTCTGGACTTTGAGTGGATTAAGGATGTGGATTTTTTTTTTTGAGCTATCAAGCTTGGGAAGGTTGGCTATGTCTACGGAGGTTTTGAGCACACAAACTTGAACACACAAACAAAGGAAGGAGAGGGAAGCTTGCTCGCAAAAACGGGAGCGCGGGGGGCTCCTTATGTACGTGAGGCCGGCCTCGGTGCTCCTCCCCGCCTC
Source organism: Cenchrus americanus (assembly GCA_947561735.1). Classification (NCBI taxonomy): domain Eukaryota; kingdom Viridiplantae; phylum Streptophyta; class Magnoliopsida; order Poales; family Poaceae; genus Cenchrus; species Cenchrus americanus. The sequence continues at coordinate 153,199,220 of OX387240.1, read as the reverse complement.
GTCTTTCTTCCGGCACGATCATTTCACCTCTCGCAACTTTCCCCGCCCGCGTGCTCCACGAGTTGCACCGCCCAAACGCTCTCGTCCACCCTATTGGTCCTTCCACTTGATGCTTCATGTTTTGGGTCATGTCCATGCTCCCTAGCTCCACTTGCTTCACATGCCACCATGAAATTCCTAAAAAGTTGATGCTTGGCTGCCCACCATGCTTGTCCTTTGCGTGTGGAATTGGTGAAAGTTGATGAAAGGGAATCCAATGGTGCATGCATGATTACTAGGTTAGCCTCCATTAAGGTGTGTTTAAGGTTAAGCACTCCTCTAGATTCGAAATTTAAAATATTTTTCAGAGCCATGCAAGAGCTCGAACATAATTTTAGAGAAGTTTTTAAACCATTAAAAACAAATGCAAGTCGAAAATATTTTATTTTTACGTCGATTTCGGTCTCACCGGTATAGTTTGCCTTCATTGGTTGAGAGCAAGCTTTTCCCGGCTTGATCACGGGGGCATAGGTTTAGGTCCTAATTTTGATTAGATGAGAGAGATTTTGAATGAAATAAAATTAAGTGAGGCTTAGAAAAATTCTAATCTTAGAGAAACCAAGGATATGGATTTTTGAACCAACCAAAAATCAAGTTTCTAGGTTCACGCGAGTCCTACCACATGCTGAAATTTAAACAACATCTAGATACAAGTCGTGGCTCTACTCGTGTGTTTTTAGCATGAAAAACAAGTCAACCACAACATCATAAAGAGGATGAAAGGTTGAGTTTGGTTCTGAAATTTTTTTTGTTTTGGTTGTGGTTTCCCGAAAAGAAGCAAACAATCACATAGGATGGTTCATGTAAAGGGTTTATGATCAAGCAACATGTTCAACCAAGAATTATGTCTCTAATATTGTTCAACCATTCTAAGTCTAAGGTTTTGCGTAGTAAAATTCAGAACTGAATTAAATTTAAAAAGACTTGAAAAACCTGGAATCGGGTTGTCCTCCCGTAGCTTATTCTTGACTAGACGAAACGGGTTGCCTCCCGCCTAGCGCTTCGTTTATAGTCCATGGCTAGACTTCTTCACTTGATTACTCCGGATCAACGCTCTTTGTGGGCGTTGCAATCTTGGGTACCCACTTTGGCTTAGTCAATTTTTTTGGTCTTCACAGCCGGCTTTGTCCTTTGGTCTTGACGGATGCAACATCTTCCTTGTGGCTCGGCATCTCGAACTCCGTCCTTCGGTCGTGATCTTCATGGTCTCTAGTGTGATCCTTCATCTCTCCCGAATGAGCTTGAGTAGCCTTCGCCGTCTTGGGACCTTGGAGTTGTCTCGGATATTCTTCTTTGTCACCAATCGGTTGTCCAAGCAAGTTGTCCCACTTGCGTCTCTAACATCTTCATCACGATGAACACCCCGCATGTGGATCTTGCCTTGGCAGCCTTTAGGTGTTGAGCTTCTTTCTCCATCTCCATCTTCTCCATCCTCGTTGATCTTGAACGGCCTTCCGGCGTCTTGACTTGGAGGTGGTGATTCCCTTGGAGATTTTGATGGTCCTTCGACTTCAACTTTTGAATCTAGGGTTTCCACCCCTTTAGCTTGTGTTGCACGTCACCTTTGCCTGTAAAGTTTTCCTGGATCATCCACAAAAAAGTTTTGGGTTTCTTGGAGAGGTAGCCAACCATCTCCGGTTAGGGTTAGTAATAAAACAAAAATCTAAATAGAAAAGAAAAAAATTAGGGTTAATCAAAACTAGATTAGATTGACTCTTTTTTTTTTTTTGAGGATGATCAAACATAAGAGATGCAAAAGAAAATCAAAAGAAAAACTGAAAGATAAGCGATACTAGATCGGATCTTGATTGCTTGTTCCCCGGCAACGGCGCCAGAAAAAGGGGCTTGTTGACGGTTAATAGTTGTATCAAGGTTCGTTTGTGACTTGCAAGCGGACAAGTCTCCCGTCGTAGTCAAGGGACCCTTCTTCCCTCGAGTGGTGAACCCAAGGTATCGAATCCGTGGAACAATGTGCAACGCAAGGATTCAATCTAGTAAAGCAAGGTAAAGCTATCTAATGAAGAGTAAGTTGCATCTAATCTACTAACTCATAAAGAAAACGAATCTAATCTAATCTACTAAAGAGGTAGCAAGAGAAAGCAAGAGATAACCAATCTAGAGAATCTAGATCATGCTTATGTTGTAGCTCCAAACAAGATAGATGAAGATAGCAAAGAGAATCTCATTAAAAGCATCTTTAAATCGTGGCCTTCCCATCCGACTCCGAAAACATCCGCCTTTCGAGACCCCCGTTCTCGTCACAACGTATCCCTATTCATGCGGGGAGCTTAGGGCGAGTTCGATAGAACAAGTTGAAATCACTTGGCCGGTCCGTATGCACCTCTAGCCACCGCGGCTACAAGAGCACCCTAAGTAATCTAGCTATAGACTAGATCGTAGAAGAAGCAAAACCAAGAAGAAATCAAAATCATCGAGAAAGCACTTAATCGCTAGAAATCGGATTCACTTACAAACTTCACCATGAATGATTACATGAACAAGATCACCACCGGGGCCCTCCCTCGATCTTGATCCTCGCTCCGAGCTCCGACGTGGTCTTCCATGCAAGGTTCCCACGTCGGCCAGGGAAACCCTAGACAACTAGCACGGCCCTCATCTTCAAGTTGGTGTCCCTCAAGCTTCTCTTCTCCTCGGCGGCGGAATACGACTTCCTCTCTCGCGTGGCTCTCGGTCCGGGGACTATAAATAGCCCGATTAGCAACTAGGGCAAAGGACGACGCATTTGGGCCCCAAATGGGCTCGGGGCCGACCGGACCGGGCCGGCCGGCCCGGGCCCATTTAGGCCCGGCCCGCGGGCTCCTTTGCCCGAGGTCGGTTCCCTTGCTTCCCGGATGCTTCCCCCTTCGCATACGGGTCCATGTCGTCGGTTTCTCTCCGAATTGGACTCAACTCCTTGTCTTGGAAGATTCAAGCACTTTTCCGGTCGGGTCCCCGGAGTATGTCGCCTTCTCGGATCAAGTCCCCGGCTTCTTGGAGTTAATTTTACTTCATTGCATGACTTGTTCGGGGCTTCAAAGTCTTGTCATGAGGTGCTTGATGAACTTACCCCGAAAGTCTTGCATTCAACACTAAATCCCCGCATAAACATTAAACTCCAAAAACGACATGCACATGTGAACTTGTTATACCACGGGGGTTAGTACCAATGGATAAGGTATAAAATTCATGCCAACACCGAAGGTAAACTCATGGCTAGGTTGACGGATTTTCACCGTCAACAAGGGGTCGGGCGAGCCGGCCTCGTGGCGCCGGTTGGCGGCACGGCCGCGGCATGGGTGCTTGCGGTGCCCGCTTTACTTCAAGCAGGCCCCGGGCGACCCTCTCACGCGCGTGCCCTCTTTAGAGGGTTGATATTGTCTCGAGCCAAGGGCTCGTGCCGCTCGAGGGTTTTACGTGGCATGGGTGCCCGCGGTGCCCGCTCTACATCGAGCAGGCCCCAGGCGGCCTTCTCACGTCGATGTCCCTTCGAGGGCCGACATCGTTTCGAGCCGTGGGCTCGTGCCGCTCGAGGGTTTTACATGGCATGGGTGCCCGCGTGCCCCGCTCTACATCGAGCGAGTCCCGGCGGCCTTCTCACGTCGATGTCCCATCGGGGGTTGTTATCGTCTGGAGCCAAGGGCTCGTGCCGCTCGAGGGTTTTACGTGGCATGGGTGCCCGCGGTGCCTGCTCTACATCAAGCAGGCCCCGGGCGGCCTTCTCACGTCGATATCCCATCGAGGGCTGTTTTCGTTTTGAGCCAGGGGCTCGCGCCGCTCGAGGGTTTTACGTGACATGGGTGCCCGCGTGCCCGCGTACATCCGCGCCCGGCGGCCTTCTCACGTCGATATCCCATCGAGGGTTGTTTTCGTTTTGAGCCGGGGGCTCGCGCCGCTCGAGGGTTTTACGTGACATGGGCGCCCGCGCGCCTACTTTACATCAAGCGAGGTCCCGGCGGCCTCCTCACGTCGATGTCCCATCGAGGGCGTTTTCGTTTTGAGCCGGGGCTCGCGCCGCTCGAGGGTTTTACGTGACATGGGCGCCCCGCGTGCCTACTTTACATCAAGCGAGGTCCCGGCGGCCTCCTCACGTCGATGTCCCATCGAGGGCCGTTTTTGCTTCGAGCCGGGGTCCGCCCCGCTCGAGGGTTCTCCTTGCTTGGCAAGGGACCCGGTTATTTAAATGCCTCGCGAGTCGAGGCCGCGGTTTTGCGCAGCACGGGCGCGCCTTTTTAGGCGCGCGCGGCCGCACGCGCGCGCGTAGTGGGCGGCGTGGCGGGCGGACGTGACGGCTTGCCTCGGCCTCTCGCGGGTCTTCGCCGTGATGATGGCCCGCCTGCGGGGATGTGGCCGCCGCGGTCGTGGGTGGGGCCCGCCCGTCGACGTGAAGGAAAGATTCCCCGCAAGTTAATGCGAGCGGGGCGTCCGCTCCGAGAGAGCTCGCCCGTCGGCTTATAAATCTGAGGGGAGGAGGAGACGGCGGTTTTTTACCTTAACACCTCACCATTTTCGGTCCCCCGCCCCTTCGTCTTCCTCTCACCCTTGCCACCGTGCGGTGTCGCCATTAGAGCCTTTCTTCCGTTCCTTGTCCTCCGCTCTCGCTTTTCTTTGCCTTCTTTATGGCGCCGCCTCAGCCTCCCCTCACGATCTTGGAGCCGTACGCTTGGGAGAGGTCGACGGTGACCAGGCTGGCCCTTGGCGAGCTGGTCGCCGCCGGTCAGCTGGCGGCCAATGAAGACGGACGTCCGGCGGAGTGGATAGTGCCGCCGGCGGCGGACCGTGAGCCCAACCCGCCGGAGGGCTACGTGGTGAGCTTCATCCGTTACCATGAGCGGGGCTTCAACGCGCCGGCGAGCACCTTCATGCGGGCGATGTGCCACCACTACGGGGTGGAGCTGCACAACTTCGCCCCCAACGCGATTTCGCAGGCGGCCACGTTCGTGGGCGTCTGCGAAGGGTACCCGGGGGATCCCGATCAACCGGGGAGCTGCGGGTTCACCTTTTCCGCGCGGAGCTCTTCACGCAGCCCACGACGGAGCCAAGGACCCGCCGCGCGGTGCGCGCCGGCGGGATGTCGCTTGCCCCCGCGGGGGCAATTTAAGAACGTCTACATCCCCCGCACCACGACGACGAACAACGCCGGGCCGGAAGCGGGGATGGTTCTACTTGCGCAACGCCGAGCCCGGCCTTCCCCCCCTACACCGGTCGGGTGTTCAAGGAGAGGCCTGACTCCTGGGGCTACGGAGTGTCCACGGCCTAGCATCGGAGGCGGCAGGAGTCGGTCCCGGCCGCCCCGCGCCGACCGGCGGCGCATGGGCCGAACGCGATGGGCGTCCTCGCCTTCCTCCATCACCGGCGGGTCGTGCCCTTGATGGAGAGGCCGCTCCGCATCTTCGAGATGACAGAGGCGGCCAACCCCGTCGACCGGCGAGGTCGCGGATGCTCTCGACGCCCCTCGAGCGGCCATATGCGCTCACCGGGCGCGGAGCGCCGTCGACACCCGGGCGCCAATGCCTGCGGGCCGGACCCCATGGGACCTTGAGATGCTCCCCACGGGCCCGCTGGTGAGTTCGGTTCTTGATTTTGTTTTGGTTCTTGGTCTTGCTTTTGTTTCCTGACGCGTCTTTGATGCTCCTGTATGCAGCTGGTGAACTTCACCATCGCCAAGTCCGTTCCGCCCACCCCCGACTCCCGTGCGCTCGGCCGGGCGGCGCGGCCGGCCGGGAGCAGGAGCGGGCGGCGCGCAGGAGGGAGCGCGCAAGGCGACATCAAGCGCGCCGCGACCGGCGGGCCGCGGAGTACCGGCGGCGCGAAGAGCTGGGGCTCTCCTCCCCGGGGACTGAGGAGTACTCGTCCTCGGAGGAGGACGAAGAGGAAGAGGCTGAGGGGGAGGGCCCCTCTGATAGGTGGCAGCCTGCGCCCCCGTCGCCAGAACCAGCGCCGGCGACAAGGGCGGCTTCGCCTGGGGCGGGCGCAACGGCGCCCGCCGCCGTGCAATCGACATCGAGGGCGGCGCGCGCGCGCGCGGAGGCGCGCGCGCGCGCGCCCGTGCGCGCATCAAGCGTGCCTCGCGCGTGGGGCGAGCGCGCGCGTGCGCGCGGGGCGGCGTCGTCGGGGGCGCGCGGCCGGCGGGCGGCGTGCCCGCACGCGGGGCGAGCGTGCGCGCGCGCGCGGCGCGCGCGCGTCGGGGAGGCGCGGGGCGGGCGGGAGGCGCGGCGGGCGCGGCAACTGCACCGGCCTCATCTGCTGAGGCCTCGAGGAAAAGGAAACGGGCCTTTTCTTCTTCGAGGTAAGGAGCCCGTCTTTTTTCGCTTGGTTTGATTTGTTGATGATCGGGTGCCCTAACCCTCTGTTCGTGCCTGCGCAGGGTGGTGCCAACCGTTCCTCCCCTTGCACCAGCCAAGGTGCTGAGGACGGACGCATCGATCCCCACCCGGCGGCGCTCGTCGAGGGCGTCGCGCCCGGGGACAAGCACGGCGGCGGGCGCGAGCTCGCAAAGCCCGGCCGGGGCCTCGAGGCCCCGGCCGGCACATCAGCCCACCGCGGCGCGGCCGGAGGTCGCCGGGGGCGGCCGGCGCCGGCCGTCGCGGAGACACGGCCGCGGCGGCGACCGTGGTGGAGGTACGGCCCGCGGAGGTCGCCGCTGTGGAGGCGCGGCCCACGGCGCCGGCCGCAGAGGAGGTGGAGCGGGCGCAACCCGTGGCGGCACCCGTGGATGCGGCGGCACGGCCGGAGGTGGCGGCCGCGGCGCCACGACGGGCGCCCGCGGCCACGGAGGCGCGGGTGGAGGTGCCGGCGGAGGCGCGCGAGCGGCCGCGCCCGCCGGCGCTCCGCGGGCGGAGGTGGTGGAGGTCTCGGACGACTCCCCGCCGCCCGGGTGGGATCGGTGGGCCGCCGGGCCCACGAATTCCCCCCGAGCCCCGGGGAGGGGGCCCTCGTGAGGCGGCACGAGGGTCACATGGTGGTGGGGGGCCGAGGACACCGGCGCCGAGGCCTCGTCCTCCCGCGCCGTCCGCCCCCGCCCGGGGGGGGGGGGGGCGTCGACGATCCCCCCGCGTTCGCCGATGCTAGGGGGGAGCGGAGGAGCTGCGGGGCGAGCTCCGAGCCACGCGCGCCACGCTCAACCGCGCGCCGAACGAAGCGCCGCATGTCCACGGCGGCCCGCATGGCGCGTTTTCCGGGTAGGCCGTGGTTGCTCGTTCTCTTCCTTCTTTCGTTTTTGTACGCTGCCTCGTGTCGCCGTGCTTATGGGTTTTGGTTTTGTGGTTGCCAGGAGCTCGAGCGTCGCGCCCACAACAAGTATGACGCCTTCGACCAGGTGAACGCCGAGGTTCACCAGCTCCGGGAGCGGTGCCGCGCCTTCGACGCGCTTGCTGACGCCCTCGGGACGCGGACGACCGGGCCGGCGTACGGGCCATGGCGTGGTGCGACGAGCTCCCGGGAGAGCTCGGGGCGGGACGCGGCCGCGCCGCTCGAGCCTCGAGCGGGTCCGCGCAGCCCTCATCGATCGTGATGAGGCGCGCGGCGGGGCGCGCTCGGACTTGGAGAAGACGCGGACGCTGGCCGCCAACTGGGAGGCGGAGGTGGCCAACGTCCGCCGCGAGGCCCGGGAGCTCCGCACGTCGCTCGAGGGGGCGCAAGCGCGGCAGCCGCCGGGCCGAGGAGCGGGCGCGCGGGCCGGGAGCAGCCGAGCCGAGGAGGCCGACGACTTGAAGGCCGCCCATGACGCCAAGGCGCGGCGCTCGCTATCGCCGAGGAGCGGCTTCGGCGGGAGCGCGCCGCCCGCCAAGGAGGGGCCGAGGGCGCGGGCCGCCCTCGTCGACGCCCGACGGCGCCGGAGCGGGGAGCGCGTCGCTCGCGAGGCGGCGGAGAAGTCGCTGGAGGAGCGGAACTCCGCGTTCTCCAAGGTCGAGGACGAGGCGCTTATGCTCAGCATCAGCAACGCCAACCAGGAGCTGGCCCTCCGGGAGCAAGGCGAAACCGTCCAGCGCCTCGAGCTGACGATCGAGTCCGTGCGCCGCGACTTCGAGTCGGAGAGGAAGCAAGTCGAGGGTGAGCTGCTGCCTAACTTCTTGTCTGGTTGGTTTTTTGTTAGAGGGCTCGCTTCCCCCTTTCTGATTTCCTTCTTGTCTTGTCGATTCCAGGCTTGCGCACCGCTCTGGGGCACGCAGCTGAGCGGGCCGAGGCGCTGCAGGCTTCGTACAACTCCTCCGAGCGGGAGCCTGCGGGAGGCCGCGTGAGGCGGCCCTCGAGACCTGCCGTGCTGTGGAGGAGGGTGAGGCTCAGGCCGGCAGCTCGCCGGCCGCCGCCTGCGCGCCCTTGGCGGCCACGTCACGGAGCGGATGCGCCGGCGCCGCACACACGGGCGTCCGAAGGCCCTCGGAGTGGTGCGATCCCACTACGAGGTCAACTTCGAGGCGCCGGGTAGAAGGCTACGTTGTTCCCGAGGGCGTCGAGGACGAGGTGGCCATGGAGCGTGTGGATGCGCTCGCCACCGACGCCGCCGGTCGCTCGCCGAGGCCTTCGAGGAGTTCCTCTTCCCCGACGTCGCCGACGCCGCTCGCTCCTCCGGCCTGTGGCGCACCGGGCGCCGGGCCCGTTTTTTGTTCTTGAATTAGTATTCGGCCATGGGGCCTTTGTAAATAAGTACATTATCTCCACCGTAAACATTTGATGATACGAAATGGAGTTCTTTGCTTATTGCGCCTTTTTGTTTCTCCTTCTTCCCGAGTAGATTTTACTTAGGGGAGTTCGATTCTCGCCGGGGGTCCGCTGGGTTGGAGGCGAGAGAGAAGGGCCATATCCACGCGGCGTAGGCTATCTCTGGCTCGCACGCTCCTCCCGCTGGGCCGCCCGCGCCCTGTTCAAATCGTTGCTCGTAGTTGAAGTAGAAAACAGACTTAGCGCGTGTGAGTTGTTTTTATTTTTGCGCAAAAAATGGGACCATTTTTGGGGGGGGTGCCCCCCGCAGTAGCCCCCGAGGGTAACTTGGGTTTCAGGGGAAAGCCGAGTTGCCCTTTTATTAGACTTGGAGCATTTACATAGTTGTCACCGAGCGGGGCGTTGGCCATGTGATTTTACAACAGAAAGTACTTGGAAAATCCTAGCTAAGGGTAGAAGCGACGTAGCTGTTGGATGTTCCAAGCGTTGGTGAGCTCTTCACCGTCCTCGTTGGCCGCCTTGTATGTGCCGGCTTGAGTACCTTCACCACGACGTAGGGTCCCTCCCATGGGGGCGATAGCTTGTGGCGCCCTCGGTTGTCTTGGCGCAGCCTTAGGACCAAATCCCCTTCGCTGAAATCCCGTCGACGTATCTTGCGTGCTTGGTAGCGTCTTAGGGACTGTTGATACCTCGCGGAATGCATTAAGGCTACGAGGCGTGCCTCGTCCAGCTGGTCCAGCGAGTCCTCGCGGGCTCGCTGGTTAGCATCCTCGTCGTAGCCTCGAACCCTGGGCGATCCGTATTCCAAGTCCGTGGGGAGGACGGCCTCCGCGCCATGGACTAGGAAAAACGGGGTGAACCGGTGGCTCTGCTTGGGGTGGTCCTTAGGCTCCACACAACCGCCGGTAGTTCTTGGAGCCATTTTCGCCCGCATTTGTTGAGCCGGTCGAAAATTCGGGCTTGAGGCCCCGTAGGATCATGCCGTTAGCACGCTCCACTTGGCCGTTGGTACGTGGGTGTGCTACGGCCGCCCAATCCACGCGGATGTGGAACTTGTCACAGAACTCCAAGAACTTCCGGCCCGTGAACTGGGACCCATTGTCTGTGATGATGGAGTTTGGCACTCCGAAGCGGTAGACGATGTCGGTGAAGAAAGTTACCGCCTGCTCTGCCCTTAGATTCGTGATGGGGCGCACCTCCACCCACTTGGAGAACTTGTCAATCGCGACTAGCAAGTGGGTGAGGCCCCCGGCGCCTTCCGCGGGGGCCCGACGATGTCCGGCCCCCACACGGCGAATGGCCATGTTACGGGGATGGTTTGCAGGGCATGGGCGGGCAAGTTGGACTTGCGGGCGTAGAACTGGCACCCCTCGCAGGTGCGCACGATCTCGCCGGCATCGGTGACCGCGGTAGGCCTAGTAAAAGCCCTGGCGGAACGCGTTGCTGACGAGGGTGCGTGGCGCGGCGTGGTGGCCACAGATTCCTGCGTGGATGTCCCGTAGGAGCTCGCGCCCCTCGGGAATGGGCACACACCATTGTAGGATGCCGGAGGCGGCGCGCTTGTACAGCTCGCCGTCGACGAGGGTGAAAGACTTGGCCATCCTGGCGATGCGCCTGGCCGCGGCCCGGTCCGCGGGGAGTTCCCCTCGAGCGATCCAGGCGATGTATTTTTCGCGCCAGTCCTTTTGGGCGGGGGCCGGCTCGATGTCCATTACGTCAGCCTCGAGGGAGCCGTACCCCTCGAGGAGGGAAAGCACGTACGCCTTGTTCGAGGGGTCCTCGTCCATGGGTTCCGCACCCACTGGATTCGAGGGAGCCCCCGAGGGTCCGTCTTGGCTCGAGGGGTAGGGCTCGAAGACGACCGAGGGTTGCGCGATGTCGCGCGCGAAAACGTTCGGGGGGACGGTGATCCGCCCGGACGCGATCTTGGCCAGTTCGTCTGCCTCCTCGTTGTACCGGCGGGGCACATGGTTGAGCTCGATGCCGTAGAACTTGTCCTCGAGGGTTCGCACGGCTTTGCAGTAGGCCTCCATCTTGTCATCGTGACAGCTTGCGTTCTTCATGACCTGATCGATCACGAGTTGCGAGTCCCCCCGCACGTCGAGGCGCTTGACACCCAACTCAATGGCGATTTTGAGGCCACAGAGGAGGGCCTCGTATTCAGCCATGTTGTTGGACGCGGGGAAGTGGAGGCGCACCGCGTAGCGCATGTGTTCCCCGAGGGGTGACACGAAGAGCAGGCCCGCGCCTGCTCCCGTTTTCATCATTGATCCGTCGAAGAACAGGGGTCCGGCACTCCGCCTGGATTTGTGGGGGCGGCGGCGCGTGTCCGTCCACTCGCCGACGAAATCGGCCGGGATTTGCGATTTGATGGCCTTGCGCGGGGCGTAGGCGAGCGTCTCGCCCATCGGCTCCACGGACCACTTGGCAATCCCGCCGCGGCATCGGGGTTGCGGATGATTTCTCCCGGCGGAAAGGGAGGAAACCACCGTGACCGGGTGGGCCTCGAAGTAGTGGCGGAGCTTGCGCCGCGCAAGGACTACCGCGTACGGCAACTTCGGACACGGGGGTAGCGCGTCTTCGTGTCTGACAGGACCTCGCTGATGTAATAGACCGGCCTCTCGTACGGGGCAAGGCGTGCCCTTCCTCCGTGCGCTCCACGACGATCACGGCGCTGACCACCTGGGTGGTTGCGGCCACGTAGAGCTGCAGGGGCTCGCCATCTCGTGGCGGCGTGAGGATCGGGGCGTGCGTTAGAGACGCCTTCAGCTTGTCGAGCGCGTCCTGGGCCTCGGCGGTCCAAGAGAAGCGCTCGTGCTTCTTAAGCGGGCGGTAGAGGGCGGGCCCTTCTCACCGAGCCGCGAGATGAAGCGGCTCAAGGCGGCGAGGCACCCCAGCACCTTCTGCACCCCTTTGAGGTCCCGGATCGGACCCATTCGTTCGAGGGCCGCGACCTTTTCAGGATTGGCCTCGATTCCCCGCTGGGAGACAATGTATCCTAGGAGCATGCCTCGCGGCACTCCAAAGACACATTTTTCGGGGTTTAGCTTGACCCCGTTGGCCCGTAGGCAGTTGAACGCGATGCCAAGGTCGCCAACCAGGTCGTCCGCCTTCCTGGTCTTTACGACGATGTCGTCCACGTAGGCTTCGACCGTCCGTCCAATGTGGTCCCCAAAAACGTGTTGCATGCAACGCTGATATGTTGCACCCGCGTTTCTGAGGCCAAATGGCATCGTGACGTAACGAACGTCCCGAACGGCGTGATGAACGAAGTCGCGAGCTGGTCGGACTCCTTCATTTTTATTTGGTGGTACCCGGAGTAAGCATCAAGGAAGCAAAGCAATTCACACCCAGCTGTTGAGTCAATGATCTGATCAATGCGTGGCAAAGGAAAAGGAACTTTGGGACATGCTTTATTAAGACTAGTGTAGTCTACACACATCCGCCACTTCCCATTCTTTTTCTTTACAAGCACGGGGTTTGCTAGCCACGTAGGGTGGAACACCTCCTTGATAAATCCGGCCTCGAGAAGCTTCCGCGGCCTCCGCTCCAATTGCCCGTCGCCACTCCTCGTCGAAGCGGCGCGGCCGTTCTCGCACGGCGCGGGCGTTTGGCGGATGTCAAGGGAGTGCTCGGCGACTTCCCTCGGGATGCCCGGCATATCCGAGGGGCTCCACGCGAAGATGTCGGCGTTGGCGCGGAGGAAGTCGACGAGCACCACTTCCTATTTGGGGTCGAGGGTGGAGCCGACCCTCAACGCCTTGCCCTCGGGGCCGATGGGTCGAGGGGGACCCCCTTGGTCTGCTCCGCAGCCTCGAAGGTGCCGGCGTGCTTGGCGGCGGGGTCGAGGTCTTCGTTGACCATCTTCTCCAGCGTGTTCACCAGCGCTTCATCCAGCGCCAGCGCCAGCGCCTCTGCGTGCTCCACGCATTCGACGTCGCAGTCGAACGCGTGCTCGATGGATGACCCGACGGTGATGACGCCGTTCGGCCCCGGCATCTTCATCTTCAGGTAGGTATAGTTGGGGACCGCCATGAATTTGGCGTAACGGAGGTCGCCCAAGTATAGCGTGGTAGGCCCCCTTGAACCCCACCACCTCGAAGGTGAGGGTCTCCTTGCGGAAATTCTTCGGGGTGCCGAACCAAAGGCGGTAGATCGATGCGCCCAAGGGGCCGGACACGCTTGCCGGCGCGATGCCATGAAATGGCTTCGTGCCGGGCCGCGCCGGGTCCAACCCGATCCCCATGAGGCGCAACGTATGCGCGTAGAGGATGTTGAGGGTCGCCGCCTCCGTCCATGAGGACCTTCGAGAACCGGGCGTTCCCGATGATGGGGTCGACCACCGGCGGGTGCGGCCGGGTTGGGGACGCGGTTCGGGTGGTCGTCCCGGCCGAAGGTGATGGCATCCTCCGACCAATCGAGGAAGGACGGAGGAGCCCTCTCCGCGGCGAGGACCTCGTGCCGCTCCTTCTTACGCCGGCGTGTCGACATGTCGACGGTTGGCCCCCCAAAGATGAGGAACACATTTTCAACGGCGGGGAAGCCGCCCGCGTCACCATCGCCATCTTTCTTGGCCTCTCGCCTCCTTCGTGGCGGCACGGCCGTAAAATTTCTTGAGCATATCGCATTGCTCAAGGGTGTGGTTCACCGGAGTTTTGTGGTAAGGACATGGCTTTTTCAAGCATGTCGTCGAACACCCCGGGCCTCGAGGGGCCGGTCGAGGGCCCCGTCGAGCCGGGTCGACGGCCGAGGGCCTCGGCATTGCCGCCGTCGCGCCCGCCGCGCGCGCCTCGCGGCGCGGCTTCTTCCCCTTCTTGCCCCGCTTGTCGTTGCGGTGCGGCTCCTTGGACTTGCTACCCTCCGCGGGCGTGTCCTCCGAGCGCTTGCCCTTCTTGCCGTCGAAGATCGCCCCCACGGCCTCCTCTCCGGAGGCGAAGCTGGTGGCGATGTCGAACAGCTCGTTGGAGTCCGCGGGCGGGCTGCGTCCCAGCTCGCGTACGAGATCCCGTCACGTGGTGCCCTCGAGGAAGGCATGCACGATCTCGGACTGCGCCACGCTGGGGAGCTCCGTGCAGCGCTTAGAGAAGCGCCGTATGAAGTCCCGCAGCGACTCGCCGGGCTTCTGCGTGCAGGAGCGCAGGTCCCAGGAATTCCCAGGGCGCACGTACGTGCCCTGGAAGTTGCCCACGAACGTGTGGACCAAGTCGTCCCAGTTGTGGATTTGGCTAGCGGGCAAGTGCTCGAGCCATGTCCGGGCCGCGTCGCCAAGATGCAGGGGCAAGTTGCGGATGATGACCTCGTCACCGGTGGCCCCCCGCCCACCGACAAGCCAAGCGGTAGTCGTTAAGCCACACGCGGGGGTCCGTCTCCCCGTTGTACTTGACGATGGTCGAGGGTTGGCGGAAGCGTTGGGGGAACGCCGCCGCGCGGATCTCCCGGCCGAACACATGGGTGCACGGGGGCTCCGGCGTCGGGGAGCGGTCCTCGCCGGCCGTCGTAGCGTCCACCCCGTCGAGGGTGGTAGCCCCTGGCTGCTCGTGCGTCCGCCCTGCTCGTGCGCCTGGCGTTGATGACGTTGCGGGCGTCGCCATCCGGCCGCCCGCGTGCGTCGAGGAGCCGCTCCTTGGCCGGCGTGCGTCCCTGGTCGGCGGGTTGCCCCGCCGGTCCCCCTGCGTGCACCGAGGGTTCGCCTCCCGGTGCGGGTTCGTCGCCCCGCGCATCTCCCTGTTGGCGGATGCGCGAGGCCGAGCTCTCGGCCTGCTGGACGGCCGCTTGCTCGATGAGAGTTTGCACCTCGCGGTGCAGGTCTCGAGCCTCGGGGGTCGAGGGTGCCGGCATGGCGCGCAGCAGCGTCGCGGCGGCGATGAGCTTTTGGCTCGCCCGCGGGGGTGCGTCCGCGTTGTCGACATTGGGGACGGTGTTGATGCGGTCGCGGACTGTCGGCCCGGCTCCGCGCGCGTTCGCCGCGCGCAAAGGCTTCCCCCCGCCATTGAGGCGCGGAGCGGCCCCGCACCGTCCGTATTCCTCCGCCGGCTTTGCCTCGAGCTCGCGGGCTTGGGCAGGCCGCGCGTCGGCGTCGGCCCCGGCGGGAGCGCTTGGCCCCGCGGCCATGCGCGTGGCGATCCCCCGGGGGAAGGGGTGACCTCCCCCATCTCCGGCGCCGCCGCGCGCCGGCGCGTTGGCGGATCGTTGGTGATGACGGCATAACACTCCCGCGCGGGGTCGTAGCTCCCGGTCTTTGGAGTCGTCGGAGCGACCGAACCGTAGTCCGCGGCGTCGAGGAAACGCCGAACACAAGCGGGTCCGGCACACGGGAGAAGTCCCACTCCGCGTACCCGTGGTGGTTGGCGGGTGGCAACACGTCGATGGAGCCTAGGGACGACTCATACGCCATTGAGGCACCGGGATCCCCGGCGACGAAGACGTGGCGGCCGGGCGGGACCGGCGCATCGTGGTGTTGACGTTGTTGTTGTAAGCCGAAGTGGCGCCACGCAACCCGATGGGGATGCGCGGTCCGAGGCCGCGCGCGGTCCCGCCGGGGTGGTGGTGGTCGTCGCGACGGTGGGCGCGCCACGCCGAGTGGCGGCGCGTTCGACTGCCGCCGCTCGGACCGGGCCGGCGCGAACGCAGCCCCGGAGCGGCGATGGCGTCGCGGTGTCGATGGGCCCGCGGCATCCGTGCCCGCGGGCGCTGCGTCGTAGTGGTGCGTGCGGCGGAGACCGAGAGCGGACTCGGCCCGGCGCCGCGCGCGGAGCTCCTCACGGTTGGTGAGGCGCATGAGATAGCCGTTCCCCGTGGCCCGAAAGTTCGGGTCCCCGAAGCGGATTTCGAACCGGCCGGGGAGGGGGTCCGAGCTACCCATGCGGAACGGGTACCACGGTACTCGGTGCGGATCACCATGGAGGGAGTTGGCGGAATGACCTCAGGCGCTCGCTTGCCCCACGGTGGGCGCCAACTGTCGGTGCGGAATATGGTCCCGACACTAACCAATAGATAGCGCCGTGGTCTATCCCTCGATGGTCGATGCTAAGTAACAAGTGACACGAGAGATTTTATCCCGGTTCCGACCAAGGGGGCCGTACGTCCGACCGAGGCGTGCTCGGGGCACTATATTACTTAGCACCGGGGGTGCTTGTAGTGGGGCGATACAAGCAAGGCGGGAGAGGAAGTATGGCTTCCAAGTCCCCGGAGGGGTGGTTGGAGATATTGTGGGAGAATGAGAATGAGTACGTGGTGTGTAGTGTTGTGTGTGGTGCCGAGTCTTTGTTCGTCCGTCTCCTCCCCGCGGGCGGGGGTTCGCCCCCCCCTTTTATAGATCAAGGGGGCGGCGGGTTACATGCGCGCCGCGCTATCTAGCTACGTGGGGGAGCACATCGTGCTACGGCGTAGAGTGGGCGGCCGTCCGGGACGATCTTCGCGGCGATCGGGCCATGATGGCTCGCCTCGTACCCGAACGGTGGCGGTTCGAGGGTAGGAGGGCGGCGGATGGTGGTGGCGTCCTCTCGATAGGCTTCGAGGGAGGTGCCGACGCCGGCTTGTACGGGGCACGGGAGTAGGTAGAACGGCGTCCTTTCCCAACGCGCTTCACGGCGTAAGAGTGGTTGCTACGGCGCCGGCGTGCGCCCGCACGCGCGGGGGGCGGTGACCATGCTATTACGGTGGCCGGGATGGCGACCCACCCGGCCTAGCGCCTCCACCTAACCTTGTAGGGTCACGGGAAAGTGAAATCGAGGGTGCGCCGGCTCCCCTTCGAGGGTCCGGCGCGTTAGCCGTACCGTAGTGGGCGCGCGGTGTCACGGGGCCGACACCGGCCGCCGCGCACGGTCCCCTCCCCATAGTGGTGGGGATGGGCTCGTTAACACCAAAATTTGGTAAGGAGTATGACCGTGGGTCCGATTCGAAAAAGAGTCCGTCCGGTGAAATGAAGGATATTTCCGAAGTTTTCGGCAAAGAGATCCGCGGTCGGCTATTTGCTCCGGTTCGGCAAAGGAACGGTAGAGAGCTGATTTTGCGGGATTGGACGGTGACGTGGCTCAAATCGGGGAGAGACGAATGGATGGACGAGCGATCGAGTTTAGTTAGGCAATGAATCCATTCGCAATTGTAATCAGCAGGGTATAAATACGATCCTTGGATGTATGTAAAAAACACGATCATTCCTCAATACACACCGGCCTTACGCCAAACCCTAGAGTCCTTGTCGTGTCGTCGAGTTCTTCGAGAGGGCCAATCGATCCGTCGACCTCCGTGAGTACCGGCAACCTTGTATCATGTCTAGTATCATGCGGTGGATTTAGATCGATGCAAGTAGTCTTGTTACCATGCTTCGTGTCATGCGGTAGATTCAAGCTTGGTTCAAGAGGGTTTCTTGTTAGATCATGAGCCATGCGGTAGGCTAAGATCTGGCTCGAAGCTAGTTATCGGCTCTATTGGATTTTGGCAAGATCCAATAGATTCATTAAGTTATCCCGTGTTATCATGAGTTTTACTTTATGTTTTAATTCATGTAACACACCCTTGCCCAATCTAGATGGGTTTGGATCGGCTATATTTCTTTTAAGATCCTTGTGCGAGCAGGTTTCGTGTTTTGACGCGTGGATCTTATGTTCTCTCGATAGCCGAAACTGAATCGATCCAGGTTGTTACGTGTTGCGGGTTCAATCTTGCTTCGCTCGTATAAATATTGAAAGAACCGGGTATCATGCGGTAGATGCGGGTTTTTGGGTTGCTTTGGAGCTAGTCATCCGGTGGATTAGATTCCCAAATCGGTCGATAGATTTATTCACGTGGTAACGTTTGTTCCTTCTTCATGGACCCTGGATCGGTACGTTCCGCCGTATTCGGTTATGTATTCACGAGTAGATCACGTGCATTGTTTATGCCTTAAGTGATGTATGCTTTTAGCTTTCCATATTTAGGTTGTATCATGCGGTGGATAGATCTATTTGTGGAAAGTGGTACGTTTTTCATACAAGTCGTATCATGCGGTGGATAGATTTGTTTGTTATCGTACCCGACGGGTTTTAAAGTACCTAGACATGCGGTAGACTAGTGCTTTGGATCTATGCATGCTTATTTAATACATGATCATGTCCGTGCTTTACCTCATTTTATTTAATGATAAACCTCATGGGGATCGGTCATAACTTTGTGCTTGCATCTTTATTTATACAAAGACCGATCGTCGTCATGCTTACATCATCCATTCGGCGGTATTCCTTTTTCCTCCGTAATGGTCCGGATGGTTGTGATTCTTTGACGAGATAGCTCTACATAGCTACATGTCATCTTGCTTGGCTTCTTAGCCGTAAATATGGGAATGCGGTACCACCCGACACGTTCCAAGCTTTGGTATCTAAGCTCGCTTTATCTTTTGTTAATTTTCGGGAAAAATTGGCGGCACGTCACTTACTCTCTCGCGCGTGCGAAGCTAGCTTTGTTCGGCTTGCTTTGTGTGATTGGCGTTAAGTGCACATTTTACGTCAACACACTTTTTGGCACGCCTGGTGGGACCACGGACCGAATTGGTTCAAGATGCCTGAAGTCTCAGACCTCCTGGATGTCAACATCGAAGAGCTTTCTCCGGAGCAAAGCACATCGGCAAAAGTGTCTCATGTCGTTTAAGAAGAATCGAAGTGGTGTACCGTATCCGAAGAATGACACCGCCCGAGTGCCGCCGCCGGGAGAGAGCGATGCCACAACCCAACAAGAGAAGGAGGAATGCGCGCGGATGTTCCAAGAGTCGGTAGACGACATGCTCACCAAGCACAACAAGGCTTTCCTCGGGTCGCTCCAGCAGATGATGGTGGCCCTCTTTGGCCCGGGCGCGGGGCAAGCGTTCGGGAAGGCGCCCGCCGGAAGAGCACCGTGGAGCCGGGTGAATCAAGCTCTCGGCCCGCCGCTACGGAGCCGGTTGCGGCGGCCTCCTCCTCGAGCTGCGGAAGCCAAGCATTCCAACCTCCTCCGCAAGGCGGCGGGGGGCGCCGGTTCGGCCCCCGTTACAAGCTTCAAGAGGGAAGTCAACCAATCCCCGCCACCACCACGGAGTAGCACGGGTCGGCCCCGTGCAACGGACCCCGAATCCGTACCGGCCTACGTACGGAGACCTAGCGTTCGGCTCATCCGGGGCCCCGCTTGACCCCGGTCGAAGAATAGCTCCGTCGACCAGCGGCTCCCCAGAAGAATTTGTACGGCGGTGGTTATCATGAAGTGGGAAATTACGGGGCGTTCGACGCCTTCCCGCACCCGGGGTACGCGCCAGCTGGGCGCGCAAGAAGATGACGCCCTAGCGCGCAAGATGGCCGAATTGATGCAGAATCAGTTCGGCCTCAAGCCAAAGATGCAGGGCCCCACCTATAGGCCGCCGTTCCCAGAGTGGTACTATAACGTGCTCCTGCCGCCGAGGGTGAAGCCGCCGACCGAATTCACAAAGTTCTCTGGGCAGGACGAGACAAGCACGGTCGAGCACATCGCCCGTTACCTCATGCAGCTTGGGGAATGCTCGGCCGAGGAGGCGTTCAGGGTTCGCTACTTCCCCGCCTCGCTGACGGGTCCAGCTTTTCAGTGGTTCTCGTCCCTGCCGCCTGAATCAGTGGCCAGATGGAAGGATTTGGAGCGTAAATTGCACGCTCATTACTTCAGCGGCGGTTCGAGAAGAAGTTGATTGATCTCGCCACCCCGAAACAAAGGCACGGCGAAACACCGCCGGGAGTTTCTTAGAAGATTCGGGGAAGTCAAAGGCATGTGCTTCTCGGCGAACTTGCCGGACGATCGGCTCAGCGATATGGCCGTCGCCGGGATGTTGCCGGCCATGCGCGAGAAGCTATTTGGGATGGAGTTCGAGAACACGGGCCAACGTCGCGAAGTTATCTTTGATGAGCAATCGGGCGTATGGCCTCAAGAAGGACCCCAAATTTGGCAAGCGACACGACGTCGGCCGACATCTACAACCAATTCTTGGACAAGGCTGATTTGTTCGAGGATTCGACGACGAATTGGAAATAGGCGCAGCAGAGATCATGTGGGGTAAAGAGCCCTTGACAATGAATCGGCGGTGGGTCAAGCGAGACCAAAGGAACTTACGACTTCGACATCACAAAGGCCGATAAGTTGTTTGAGCTCTTGGTAAAGGAAGGCCGAATCAAGGCGCACGAAGGGCATTCTATGCTTCGGCTTCGATGGAGTCAAAGCGAAACGTTATCGTGGCTTCCATGACGGGGACTCACACTCCATCAACGATTGCGGGGTCTTCGGGGATGAGGATCCGGAAGGCTATCCGGGAGGGACACCTCAAGTTCGATAACAAGATGGAGGTGGATGGCCACCCCTTTCCTCGGAACATGCTTGGCTTCTCTATCAACGCGATAACGGCGAGGAAAAGGGAAAGGTCAAGGTCCCGACCTCGCCGGATCCAAGCAAGGTGGAGCGGTGGACCGGAGCGCCGGAGGGTGACCCTAGAGCAAGTACGGGCGACGCCCCCGCGTTCTCAAAAGCCACATCGAGATTGGGGAATCGTCCGAGGCCTAAACCCAAGGTGACGTCACGCATTCTCCTCAACAAATGGCGGCGCCAAATGGAAAAGGAGCGCTACCGAAGCGTCGTCACGAGGGAGGAGCGGCGCGGGGCGAAGAGGAAGCGCGCGAAGGGATCAAGAACAAAGCACACGCGCGGCGGCGAGCGCGCCCCGCGGGGGGTGCGCCTTCTTCGGGCATTTGGCGGAATGAGGGCCCGAAAGCGCCCACATTGAAGAAGCGTCCCGAATGCGGCGACGGATATGTTGAGTACGGGCGAGGAAAGCGCCAATCCTCGATCCGTCCACGAAAGACTTGGAAGGATCCACCCGAATGGGGATCGGCGTCAAAAAATTGAGGTCATCGATCACCCCGGGGAAGCGCCAAGCCGATCTCGGGTGGGGCGATCGGGGAAGAGGACGACGATGTCCACGTGCGGCGAAGGGGCGGTGGTGCCCGCCGGTCTACGCGGGGAGCCAAAAGAGGCGGTTCCGGCGCTTGAGGAACCGCGAGATGAAACAAGCCGGGATCCGGACGAGGCGGAAGTGGCGTCCCAAGGACCGGCCCGGAAGGATCGAAGCGTTTGGCTCTGCGTGCATGGTATACTTCCCCGCCGAACGAGTTCATGGCTCCGCTAACCAGTTATGCGGGAGGAAGCTTCCTTTGACGACGAGCGCCCGAGGGGGATGACGGCACAAGCGGTGGCGGCCAAGCGAGGCCATCTTCGACAAACCGGCCAAGAATCGCCATATGAGGCCACTGTACTTGAGGGGGTACGTCAATGGCAAGCCATTGACCAAGATGTTCGTCGACGGTGGAGCGGCGGTCAACGTCATGCCGTACACCACCTTTAGGAAGCTTGGCATGGGCCCGAGCGATTTGACACCTACAAGCATCATTCTGAACGACTTCGCCGGGAACCCCTCAGACACCAAAGGATGCGCTCACGTGGACTTGATGATCGGGTCCAAGACGCTGCTCACCACCTTCTTTGTCATCGAAGGCAAGGGGGCCTACGGACTGCCTTGCGGCGGGGCCCGGATCCACGCCAAGCTGCTGCGTCCCATCCACCATGCATCAACAAGCTCATCCGGTGGGTGGATGATGAGATCGAGGTCGTCCGGCGGATGACTCCGTGAGCGTGGCCAATATGGAACCGGCCCTACGGGAGTCCCAAGGCATCGATTGCTTCTCGGGGAAGGAGCGGGGAGAAGGTCCTGTTGAACTGTCGGCGGTGACCAACGGCCGATTCAAGCGATCGGCTCTTACGGTAATTTTTAATGGAGAACCCCCGTGGATGGCACGCGATGACAAGTTAGGGCGAGGATTCATGTCGGCCGATAAGGCCGGAAGAAGTTGACATTGGAAGCGGTGATAAGCCAAGGCCGACGTTCATCGGTGCAAATTTGCAACCAGACTTCAGGGGAAACTTAATTGAGCTTCTCAGAGAATATAAAGATTGCTTCGCCTGGGATTACTCGGAGATGCCTGGATTGGATCGTTCCATCGTCGAGCACCGGTTGCCAATCAAGCCTGGTTTCAAACCATATAAGCAACCGCCCCGGAAAATCTACAAGGATGAAGTATTGGCCGATGTGAAGAAGGAGATCGAAAGATTACTTGATGCAAACTTCGTTCGGCCGTGCAGATATGCGGAGTGGATTTCTAACATCGTCCCTGTGTATAAGAAGAATGGAAAAATGAGAGTTTGCATAGACTTCAGGGACCTAAACAGAGCTACTCCCATGGATGGATACCCGATGCCTATTGCCGATTTGTTGATCGACGCCGCTGCTGGACACAAGGTGATTAGTTTCATGGATGGCAACGCGGGATACAATCAGATTTTTATGGCAATAGGGGACATATCAAAGACGGCCTTCAGATGCCCTGGTCATATAGGCCTATTTGAGTGGATAGTCATGACGTTTGGATTGAAAAATGCCGGTGCAACCTATCAGCGGGCCATGAATTACATTTTTCATGAGTTGATCGGCAAAACTGTGGAAATCTACATCGATGACGTGGTGATCAAGTCCTTAAGTCATGACACCCATCTAGAAGATGTGAAGAAGACCTTGGAATGCACCGGAAGCATGGTCTAAAGATGAATCCAAACAAGTGTGCATTTGGAGTATCATTGGAGAGTTCTTGGGGTTTTTGGTCCACGAAGGGGGAATCGAGGTTGGCAAGAAGAGCATGAAAGCCATTGATGAAATCGTTCCTCCAACCAACCTCAAGGAATTGCAATCCCCGGGTCGGCAAGATCAACTTCGTGAGGAGATTCATCTCAAATTTATCGCGAGAAAGTGTTGCCATTCTCTCCATTGCGAAGCTAAAGAAGGATCGAAATTCACATGGGGCGACGAACAACAAAAGGCTTTTGATGAGATCAAGCAATACATGAAGGAGCCGCCGGTCTTGGTTCCTCCTCGACTGAACAAGCCTTTCAAGTTGTACGTGGCGGCCGATACCCAAACTATTGGATCGGCCCTTATTAAGGAATTCGAAGGAAAGGAGCGGGTAGTGGCTTATCTTAGCCGAAAACTACTTGATCCCGAAACCGGTATTCGGCTATTGAGAAAGCGTGTCTTTGCGTGTACTACTCGTGTATAAAGTTTCGGCACTACTTGTTGAATGCCGAATGCACCGTATACTCAAAGTTTGACGTGATAAAACATATGTTATCTATGCCAATTTTGAATGGTCGGATTGGCAAATGGATTTTAGCTTTATCAGAATTCGAGTTGAAGTTCGAATCGGCAAAAGCCATCAAAGGTCAGATCATTGTCGATTTCATAACTGAACATCGTGACCCTTCGATTGATCTACTTGAAATTACCCCTTGGGCTTTATTTTTTGACGGGTCATCATGTGGCAAAGGTGGGGGAGTATGGATCCTACCGATTTCGCCCGAGAGGTGAGATGTTCGAATTCGCTATTCCTATACAACCCACTTGTCACTAATAACCAGTGAGTACGAGGCACTACTTCGAGGGCTTCAATATTTGAGAGAAGGCGGGGCCGTATCGGTTGAGGTCTATGGAGATTCGAGCTAGTAATCAAGCAATTGAACGGCCAATACGAGTGCGGGAGCGAAGCGGCGAGGAGTTACTACGAAGAGTGCGGGGAAATCTTGAAGAGCTTCCCACTTGGTAACCCTACGGCACATTCCTAGAGAGCATAACGAAGAAGCAAACGAGGCTAGCTCGGAGCGCCTGTGGTTACAAGGAGAGTCAAGAAGCGTTCGCTGCAGAAGTGTGTGCACTGAGGGAGGATCTTGCAGAAGATGATTGGAGGAAGGAAATCGTTGATTACTTGAAAGATCCATCCCGAAAAGTCTCCAGGAAACTCAGGTACAAGGCAATCAAGTTCGTTCTTCTGGATGATAATTTATTCTATAAATCATTAGATGGGGTATTGCTACGATGCCTGAGTCCAGAAGAAGCCAAGAACATGATGAGCGAGGTGCATGATGGGATATGTGGAGCGCACCAATCGGCCTATCGGATGAAATGGGTTATTAGACAAGCTGGATGCTCTTGGCCGACGATATTAGAGGATTGCTTTGAGTATTACAAGGGATGTCAAGGCGCCGGAGGTTCGGGAATATTCAAAGAGTCCCCGCATCGGCATTGAATCCCATCATCAAGCCATGGCCATTCAGGGGCTGGGGTATAGACTTGATTGGCCAAATTAATCCGTCGTCTAGCAAGGGGCATAAGTTCGTGCTTTTGGCTACAGATTACTTCACCAAATGGGTCGAGGCGATCCCACTGAAGAAAGTGACGTCGAGAAAACATGGTCGAGTTCGTCAAGGAACACATCATCTATCGATTTAGGATCCCTCGGACGATTACCACCGACCGGGGGGGCACAATTCGTGTCATTAGAGTTCGAGAGATTTTGCCGAAAGCATGGGAGTCAAATTGTTTAATTCTTCTCCATATTATGCCCAAGCTAATGGTCAAGCGAGAGGCTTCTAATAAGATCATGATCAAGCTGATACAGAAGAAGATCGACCAGAAGCCAAGGAGATGGCATTCGGTACTCAGTGAAGCGCTGTGGGCTTACCGAATGGCCCCCCATGGAGCTACAAAGACTTCTCCTTACGAGTTGGTTTACGGGCATAATGCAATCCTGCCCTGGGAAATGCAATCAGAGTCAAGGAGAGTAGTGCTGCAAAACGAGTTGAGCTCCAAGGATTACAGTGGCCTAATGATGGATGAGTTAGAAGATTTGCATATGATCCGTCTCAGGGCCCTGGAAAACATCGAGAAAAACAAGCTGCGAGTCGCCAAGTACTATAACAAGAAAGTAAAAGTAAAGCAATTCGCAGAAGGTGATCTAGTTTGGAAAGCATTATTGCCGATTGGAACTAAATACAGTGAATTCGGCAAATGGTCCCCTAACTGGGAGGGGCCTTTTCGTGTGGTCAGATGCGTTCCTGGTAATGCATACATATTAAAAACTTTGCTAGGGGAAGAATTTTCCGCTGCGATAAATGGAAGATATCTGAAGAAGTATTATCCTAGCATTGAGATCGATCGGTGATTACACACATCTGGCACAAAATAGCCGGCGCTCGAGAACGAGGCCGCCTTGGGAACAAAATCCATGAACAAGAAAGAATGGCCGGTGCTGGATGCATTGCCCTTAGCTCAATACTACGTTACAACTACTTCTTGCGGGATCACATCTAGCGGCCACGATGACTAGGTCCCCGAGGAGGTGGGAAGCAGAAGGCGTGGAGGAAGAAGCGAAAGTATGATTCAATCTTTTCTTTGCTTCTTCGGCTGCTGCTCCCTCTTCAGTTGTTCCGGGACCACCGTGACGGCGACTTGGAACGCACGAGGATGACCGTGATTGGCGGCCTCTACCGAGCTATCCCGGGCCGCCTTTTGGCTGCTATACCGTCGAAACATCCGAAACGAGAAGAATCAAGGTTAGAGGCAAGAAATCCGGATGCAAACATGAAGGGGGCAGGAGCATTTACCCCCTACTAATGCTTCTAGCGCCATGCGACGCTCGCGCTCGGCTTGGCAACGGGCGGACATATCCCTGAGACCATGCTCCAGGTGCCGTACGCGGCGGCGCAGCCGATGGTTGGTCCTCTGTTCAGGCGTGGCATCCTCTGCTTCGAGAGAAGAATCGGAGGAGATGTACTCAGGCACATCTTCGGTCCCGATGACTTCTTCGGGAAGCAAATCAAGGCTGAAAAGGACGAGGGGAAAAACATGAAGCGCAAGATCAAGCGGAAGAACGAGGAGCGGATCAAGAAAACTCACTTCCGAATCGTACGCTTCTTTGATGAGCCGCTCCCCGAGGTTGTTTACCATTGTCCATGGCGTTGGGGTTTTTTCCTCCGGAGCGGGGAAGAGATGAGAAATGATGGAGGAGTGTGTGAATGGATTTGCAGAGCACCCCACGAGGCTATTTTATTGACCGGGGAAGACGCATTGGGAGTGATGATGGCCGGTACACCTGTTGGAATACCAAACGGCGGGGGTTTTCCACCAAGTGCGAAGGGCTTTCTCTTGAACAGTGTTTACGGATTGCCGAATTGGGATCCTTTGTGGATTTTGCGCCAATGGGCAGTTGTTCTCGCGCGTTCGGCTAAAGATAGTTCCCGGATGCAATTAAATTCACAAAATGCAAGGTGCAAAGGGAAATCATCGCAGAACAGGCACAGAATTCAAAAGTTCTTCATCTATTGCTGATATTTACACATCCCTAGTACAATCTAGTCGAAGAGCCTGTTCAACACAGATTGGGGATGGGTAATTTCGGCAATGGCGTCGCCGTGGCCGTCAAGGCGCTCCAGGATGAGCTCGATCTCGTCGATGTCCTCCCGGCGCGCCGCCCCGAAATCCACGCGGCCTGGTGGAGTAGTCGACGTCCGTATGCGTCGCCATCGCAGCCAGGCCCAAGGTGGTGCCCAAACGAACGCCATGGACGGCCACCTCGTCGACGCGGCGCTCCACCGCGGTCAGGCGCTCCGCCGGCGTGTCGCCGTGGGCATTCACCTTTTCAGCCAACTGCTCTACCAGCGTCTTTAGCTGGTCGAGCTCGGTGTCGCGGGCTACAAAGAGCAAACAGGAAAGATTAGCATCAGAGACCGGGCTAGATCAAGGATCGATCTCAGAACCATACCGTCAATGGCCTCCAGCAGCTGTTTGCGCTGGTCCTCCCATTCTAGCTCGGCCACACCCGCTTTCTTGGAGATGTCCTCCAGCTCGCGACGGGATGCCTCTAGCTCCTCCTTGAAGCGGATGGCGTCCTCTTCCCCGTACGGCACCGGGGAGTGGCCATCAGACTCCGAAGAGTCATCCGGCAAGGGCCGATTGGCCGGCGCGCGGGGGCGGATTCCACGCGAATCGGCTCGAAAAAGGAGAGATGATCGTCAAGGCAAAAGAAGATCAAGAACGAGAATCACAGAGGAGAGATTGACGATCGTCACCGCCGCGCGCATTGGCGGCGCTCCCCTCGGCCTCGTCGGAGGCACGGCGGCGGTTGAGGCGGCGCACCATTGTGGTTTGGGATGTGCCTTGTTTGCGAGAAGGCTAAAGATTGGCAAAGATTCGAGAGCTAGAAGGCCTGGTGGAGAGCTAGGGGCACCTATGGCAACATTTATAGGCACGGCGGGGGTGAATCGTGGCTTCGAGTCGTGGGCGTGGATCGTGGCGCACGTCCCAATAAAATCGGAAGGTGGAAAGATTTCCTTGACCGGCCCGCCGGCGGGTCGTTTGGAGTTCTAAGCTGGATCGTGCGCGAGTCGATTGGTTCGGCTAAAGGAATTCAAAGTGTCGTTCGGGAGTTAGCGTTTCACCGCCGAATGGGTCGTTCGACATTACATCTCAAAGTACGCAAAGGAAAGGAAACAAATCACAAGGAGATATTACGAGAGCGACCGGTTCAATTATACATCAATGAGGATTCGGGCATTCAGGAGTTTTGCAAGTACACGACGAACATTGGATATTATCAAGTGGGAATTGTCCAGCATCTCCTGGCAGTCCTTTTGGGCACCAGATAAGTCAGTAAGCTCCGCATCGCATTGCTCTATTCTGGTGACAGCCGATTCTACTTCCGCTTGGGTCTTTGCTATCAATCCAGGAAGTTCGGCTATTTTCTTTTGGTCAATCTCCATCTCCGCTGACAGGCTTCTCAGTTCGGCTTCTAGAGCAGCCTTCCTAGCAGCTTTCAGATCATAAGAAGCTTGCAGGTTAGCCAGCCGCATCTTTATAGTTCTCTCGCTTGGGATTGTGCCCCGTTCATGGCATGTTCGGCGTCGGTTTTCTTCTTTTCAATGGCCGGACGGGAGCGCAATTTCCTCCAAGTGCGCCTTAAGGGTACATAAAGGGGCTCCAAGTCATAGACGGATGACGGAGAAGTTCGATGTCTTCGGGGAGTTCTTGACTAATGGATTCAAACATCTCTTCGAAATGATGAAGATCATTGAACCGATCCCGAACATCTTTTTCTAGCCGAAGCTGCAATTTCTTTAAGTTTGGGCAACACTTCATCGCGGCAAATGGGCCGGGATGCTCCTCCCATCACCTCAACAGCTAGATTGCTCCCTAATGGCGAGGCTTGATGATGACGAGCCCGATCCCGAGAAATGACATCGCCAAATTAAGGATGCTAAACATCGAGGTACCAAAATTAAGCGCGGGTGGATACCTCGTGGCTGGTTTCTTGGGCGGGGGCGATCGCGAGGTGAAGAAGACGCTCCAAGAAGAGCCGAAACTTCCGATCTAGGAGGTGCCGATGCGGCCACTGGCAGCTCGTGGGTTTCTGGCTGGAGAGGAGTCGGGACTGCCGCCTCTGTTGGGTTGGTTATCTCTGCTTGACCAATAGGCGACGGCACCTTGGGAGAACTTGTAGGCTCCAGTTGAGTTGGGAGATTCATCTCTGGAGAATTTATTGCTTCTGCAGAAGGTGATGAAGATGAGATCTCCACCGGGATGGGTAATTCAACCCTGGATGGACTCGCTTGTTGAACCACTGGAACATCTACAAGCTGTTCTTCCACGGCTTCTTCTGCAAATGTCCAATTGAAAGAGTAAGTGCCAGTGCTCATCCTTGAGAAAAAACAGTAAAGGTCATACCAGTGGATGGGGCATCGGCAGGTACGGCTCTGAAGGCTGCTGGGCTCTGGTCTGAAAATGCACAATGATATGATCCATCAAGAACAGAGTGACCCAAAGAATCAAGAAGGTAAAGGGTTTTACCTCAACAAGCACTTTCTTGACAGTTCTTCTCCTTTTAGCACTTGGAGGGGCAATCAGATGCGTACCTTGCCTCCATGCAGCAAGGCTAGAAAGGCTAGGGTCGCGGTAGCATACCCGGCCATTAGTTGGTGCGGGGTTGTGGATTTGAATCCCGGTGCTTTGAAATTGGGCCTTCGACATTGTAAGCAATTGCCCCGGCTCGAGGGGCGAGCACGCGTGTTCTGTGAACGGGAAGATAAAGGTCGAACCATGAATAGAGAGGAAGGTCCGATCTAAGGGCTCATTGTATTACCTCGAAGTTGGCGAAAGTCGGTACCAACTCGCACGAATACATGAACAAAGCTCACCGAAGATATGGTCATGAAATTCTTGCCACCGGGGAGTTGAAGGTGGGGTGAGCTATGGTTGTGGGCACGAAAGGACATGTGTACACCATGGGACCGCACACATAGTTGAAAACCCCGCCGCCCCCGCATCGTTCTTTGATTTCCTCCCCGGGTTTGAGGAATTCGTGCAAAAACAATCTTGGGGGCATCCGGCCGCATCCAAGTTGTCCGGCCATTACATTGGGCTGGTAGTATTCACAAGTGCGACATTCGCCTTCCTCCATTGAACTCGGCCGGTAGTATGCATGGGCGGATTGTGATATTAAAGATCTCCAAGAATCCCCTATCTTGATGGCCGGGCTCAAAGGTAAATTCGACGGGGAAGGTCAAAGTGTCATTGCCTAGATAAGGAAGCCAAAGAGGATTGGAGAAGCCTTTGAAGAACAACTCGAAGAGCCGGGCCGATGTCTCCGTGGATGAGAACGATTGAAGCCGCTTCTCCGTGGTTTTGGCATCCTCTCGGTAGATTGAGGCTCTCCTTCGGGGTGATTGGACAAAGGGAGGAACCCTGGAGTTCAAATCGACGCCGACAATCGATGCATGTGGAGGCTGCGGCCACATTTGAACAAACCACCAAGGGCCATTGACGCATGTTATCCTCTGGTGGTGTACATTTGGGTAACGATCGATGAAGCATATGATATACACCGCCCAAGAAGAATTTTCCCGAGAGGGAGGCGATTGCCACTAGCCGGATGAATCGCCATTGCGATATGATTCAAAGTGGGTTCGTTGGCCTTGCCACGGAAGACAAATCGCATAGCCACATGTTCGAAAGGCTCGTATTCAACTTCGCCAAGGGGATTATCTTTCATGTGCTTCGGGATATAATGCTTGTAGCCATTTCCGGCTTTACCCCCGTCCGGCGTGAAGAATTTTTGAAGTTCCGGGTGGCCGGGACAGACCGGTGATGTCAAGGCCGGTGATCATGTATACATCGGCCAAGGTTGGAGACATTGGGCCATGCCCAAAAAGGAAGGCGTTGACGCCATTTGACCAGAAGTGGCATGCGGCTATCAGAAGATCTTCATTCTTGGGTGTCTCAGCCACGGATAACTCCAGACATTGAGCGATACGGAGAGCATCCAGGTTGGTCAATCCACTCTTATCCGCAAGAATCCTCCGATACCAAGTCTTCCAGCCTGCAATTGGGGGCAAAGGCCGAGTTCTTGAATGCATCTTGCCACCGAGGAGGTGGGGACAAAGCTGCCTTAAAGGGGATTCTGCGAGATTCGGCGGCAATAAGATCTCGAGGATCGGGGATTCCCCACGGGACCAAGGAAATAAGGCTGCGAATTGGCCTCGATAGGAATCAAAAGAGCGAGTAGAAGGTTCCTAGAAGAGAGCGGAAAAGGAAAATCTCGGGTAAAATTGAAAACCTAATGCCGAACAAGGTTTGCGGGGGGATAAATTTACTTGAGCATCTTGGTTACGAGCCGCCATTGGAGGTTCGAGCTCGGAACAAAGGGATCTAGGGTTGGATCCGGACGAAGATTCCGGCGGATTGCGAAGAACGGTGTTGACAGATTTGACTCAAGGATTCGTGGCTGGAGTCAATTGTGGAACAAAATTACTTTTATCCCACAATTGAGGGGGCATGTGTTAACACCAAAATTTGGTAAGGAGTATGACCTGTGGGTCCGATTCGAAAAAGAGTCCGTCTGGTGAAAGGAAGGATATTTCCAGAAGTTTTCGGCAAAGGGATCCGCGGTCGGCTATTTGCTCCAGTTCGGCAAAGGAACAGTAGAGCTGATTTTGCGGGATTGGACGGTGACGTGGCTCAAATCAGGAGAGACGAATGGATGGACAGGCGATCGAGTTTAGTTAGGCAATGAATCCATTCGCAATTGTAATCAGCAGGGTATAAATACGATCCCTGGATGTATGTAAAAAACACGATCATTCCTCAATACACACCGGCCTTACGCCAAACCCTAGAGTCCTTGTCGTGTCGTCGAGTTCTTCGAGAGGGCCAATCGATCCGTCGACCTCCGTGAGTACCGGCAACCTTGTATCATGTCTAGTATCATGCGGTGGATTTAGATCGATGCAAGTAGTCTTGTTACCATGCTTCGTGTCATGCGGTAGATTCAAGCTTGGTTCAAGAGGGTTTCTTGTTAGATCATGAGCCATGCGGTAGGCTAAGATGCGGCTCGAAGCTAGTTATCGGCTCTATTGGATTTTGGCAAGATCCAATAGATTCATTAAGTTATCCCGTGTTATCTTGAGTTTTACTTTATGTTTTAATTCATGTAACACATCCTTGCCCAATCTAGATGGGTTTGGATCGGCTATATCTCTTTTAAGATCCTTGTGCGAGCGGGTTTCGCGTTTTGACGCGTGGATCTTATGTTCTTTGATAGCCGAAACCGAATCGATCTAGGTTGTTACGTGTTGCGGGTTCAATCTTGCTTCGCTCGTATAAATCTTGAAAGAACCGGGTATCATGCGGTAGATGCAGGTTTTTGGGTTGCTTTGGAGCTAGTCATCCGGTGGATTAGATTCCCAAATCAGTCTGATAGATTTATTCACGTGGTAACGTTTGTTCCTTCTTCATGGACCCTGGATCGGCTGTTCAGCCGTATTCGGTTATGTTTTCACGAGTAAATCACGTGCATTGTTTATGCCTTAAGTGATGTATGCTTTTAGCTTTCCATATTTAGATTGTATCATGCGGTGGATAGATCTATTTGTGGAAAGTGGTACGTTTTTCATACAAGTCGTATCATGCGGTGGATAGATTTGTTTGTTATCGTACCCGACGGGTTTTAAAGTACCTAGACATGCGGTAGACTAGTGCTTTGGATCTATGCATGCTTATTTAATACATGATCATGTCCGTGCTTTACCTCATTTTATTTAATGATAAACCTCATGGGGATCGGTCATAACTTTGTGCTTGCATCTTTATTTATACAAAGACCGATCGTCGTCATGCTTACGTCATCCATTCGGCAGTATTCCTTTTTCCTCTGTAATGGTCCGGATGGTTGTGATTCTTTGACGAGATAGCTCTACATAGCTACATGTCATCTTGCTTGGCTTCTTAGTCAGTAAATATGGAACTGTCCGGTACCACCCGACACGTTCCAAGCTTTGGTATCTAATCGCTTTATCTTTTGTTAATTTTCGGGAAAAATTGAGCGGCACGTCACTTACTCTCTGCGTGTGCGAAGCTAGCTTTGTTCGGCTTTTGTGTGATTGGCGTTAAGTGCACATTTTACGTCAACGGGCTCCTGCGGGACGTACCCTCGAGCGAGGCGGAACCCGCCCGAGGGGGAGTGAGCCCTCGAGCGGGGGCGGAGCCCGCTCGAGGGAAGTGTTGCCCCTCGAACGGGGCGGAGCCCGCCCGAGGGGGTGTGCTTCCTCGAGCGAGGCGGAGCCTCGCTCGAGGGGACTTCTAGGAGGGCCGCCTCGATGGGCCGTCGGGGTCCTTGCGGCGTGGGCCGTGTCCGCATGGTTAGGCACCCGCATGGTTAGGCTTAGCATGCTTTGGTTTCGCTGCGGGTTTTAAGTGAGGATTTCCCCGTTGTTTAAGGGGACCCCCGGGGCTGTCCCCGACAATCAATAAAATAATTTAGAAATAATAAGTGTTTGTGCATCATGATTCGAATGCATGGATTCTTGTTTGATTGAAGTTTGAATGTTTGAAAAATGAATTTGAAAAGAATTTTTTTTAAAAAAAGAAAATCCTTTTCCCTCTCCCTCCCCCTCTCTTTTTCTTTTCTCCCGCCGGCCCAACATCCCTTCGGCCCCGCAAGCAACCCGGGCCGGAGGCCTTTTCTTTTTCCTCGCGCACGCGCCGTCGGCCCAAGTGGCCCGGCCCGCCTTCCCCGCCGGCCCGGCACCGCCTCCTCCCTTTTCTTTTTGCGCCGTCGGCCCGACGGGTGGGGCCTTTCCCCAACCTCCCGGCCGGGTCGGCCCGCGCCCCCCCGCGCGGCGCCGGCCGTTACCGGCCCGCCTCCCCCGCGCCCCCTCCCCTTCAAGCGCCGCATTTAAGCTGCAATGAAGCTCCCCCTTCACTCCTCCTCTTCAATCGACGAGTTACCCCTCTTAATCCTCCCCTCCCCTTAATCCCCCGTCAAGGTCGTGGCCATTGATGGCCATGCCGCCGGGGAACCGCCTCCCGGAGCTTCCCGGGCCTATTTAAGCGCCCCCAGAGCACCCCGCACTCCCCCCTTCGCTTCACACCAAGCCTACGCGCCTCCCCGTGCCCTAGCCGCTAGCGCCACCGTGTTGGACCGCCGGCCGCCGCGCCATTGCCGCCGCCCGTGCTCCTCCGCCGTCGGTGAAGCTCCCCGGTCCCTCCCGTTCGCTTCTCTTTCGCATGTGTGAACTAATTCTTGTACCCAATCGAAACCCGCGAGGCTCCCGTGCGCCCCAATCGAAGCTCGCCGTCACCGCTCGTGAGGATCGGCCGTTGGTGTTGAACTCCGCCGCTGCCGCCTTCTCCATTCAATCCTCGCCCACCGGAGCTCCTACACACCGTAACGACCATATCCCCGCCCTCCTTTTCACTTGAACCCGACCGTAGGGCGCGCCGCCGCCGCCGGCCGCCGCCGTCCGCCCCCATGGACGTCGCGCCTCGGTCGCCGCTTGTTTCTCCCGTGCGAGCGCTTGGTTAGGTTCGCAATGACCACGGCTACGCGTAGAAGCTTTTCCCGCGCATTTTCGTGGCCGGGAGCACTTGTTTGGTCGTCGCCGGCGACCCCGCCGCCGTGCGCCGCCGCGCGCGCGCCGCCGCCGCGCGAGCGCCGCCCCCGGCCGCGTGCGGGCGTGGGCGGCCATCGGATCGGCCATCCACGGCCCCGATCCGTTGGACCCGCGGGTCATTCCCGCATGTAATGGTCAACCCGGGGGTTTTTCTTTAAAGAGACCCCCGGTTCTTTTATTTTCACAAGCCGGTCCTCCCACCCCATAAGATCCCTTCAATTCGATCCCGAAATTCATGTTTAAGCCCCTGTTTTAATAGAAAACCCTACCCGAGGTCCTTAACACCCTTTTTATAGTTTAAACCTTCTGTTTTTAAGTATAATTACGTTTTAGCCCCTGTTTTCTTACTGTTAGGTCCCTGTAAAGGTTAGTTTATTGCAGATTAGTCCTTATATCTTGTTTTTAGCATAACTTCTCCGTTATAGCTCCGTTTTTAGCGTTCTAGTAGTCCTTACGATCGTCTCAGCGAGCCCGTCGTTTTAGTAGCATGTTTTCAGTCTTTAGGATTGATTGGTGATCTGTTTTATTTATTGTATGCTTTATGTGTGCATCGTAGATATCGTGCCTGTTTCATCTGAGCCACCTCTCGGGGACGATCGGGGAGCAGCTTGTTCGAAGAGGAGGAAGTTTTTGCTGTAGTTGAGGAAGGCAAGTGGTCTTCTCCCCCTGCATATTCCCTTTTATCCTATATAATTGCATTATAAATAATGTTTACTTTTATGATATCTTTGCATTAATTTGACGGGAAAACCTTTTTAAGGACTTATCTAGATCTTTTACCCTGATCCTTGACCTAGCCCTTTTAAATAAAGTTTTGGGTAGAAAACGCTAGTTGCTCAACATGGGTTGGATAAATGGGTCTTTTATGGAAATGATACATGGTTTATAGTTAATGTTTTGGGTAATGCAAGAACACCTGTTTTAATCGGAACATGGAGAACCACCCAAGAAAACATGCGCAACCACAGTGTTACATGGCTCTGACCTTAGCCGAATAATTAGGTGTGTGATCGTACTAGTGGCCCTTTTCCGAAAGGAGCAGAGGGGGATCCGGGTTGCGGGGGTATAGCCCGGTCCTTTTGGGGTAGTAGCCTTTGCTAAGGTACCGACCACTAGTGAGGGTTATGGTCCGCCCGATCCGCAACTATGCGGGTCGTTAGTCTTTTGCATGCCTTTGTAAAGGCTTCGTAGCGTCCCTATGCAATCACACCTCGGAAGTGTGGTATGGTGCTTGGCCGCATCGCATGGTTGGGTTTAAAGTTCTTCGGAGCTTTTACGCGAACCGTGGGTAAAGTGTGCAAACCTGCGAGTGTAAAATCGATCGATCGGCCGTGCTCACGGTCATGAGCGGCTTGGACCCTCACATGATTAATAAAGTTAAAGACGAGATAAATCGTGGTTGGTGAAGCTCGTTGAGCTTGGGTTGTTTTGGTACTTAAGTTTTTCTTAAGTGGGTTGGTACGAACTTACACATAGTAATTAGGTGTTCTTTAATTAAAACTTGACCGACATTAAAATGCTAAACCGCTGCAAAACCTTAGCCTATCCTTGATAGCCTTGCATTTTCCCCCACTTGCTGAGCTCCAACCATAAGTGTGCTCAGCATTGCTTATCGCTGTTCAGAGGAAAACTTTGGAGGGGAGTTCTATGACGACTTCGATGAGCTGTGAGGCTTGCGGACCCCCAGTCAAGTGCCTGTGGGAGCGGAAGACGAGGACTCGACGAGTAGTTATCGTTTTCCGTTGTTAGAGACCTTCGAGTCTCCCGCATGAGTGTAATAAGTG
This sequence comes from Cenchrus americanus, assembly GCA_947561735.1. Lineage (NCBI taxonomy): Eukaryota > Viridiplantae > Streptophyta > Magnoliopsida > Poales > Poaceae > Cenchrus > Cenchrus americanus. Next base: position 153,163,896 of record OX387240.1, on the reverse strand, counting down.
GTTAAACTCTCGAAATACGTTTGAATACCGTTTATGATAATTCACTCATTTTTGTCTATCATATGTTTGTGAACCGATCCGGCGCACATATGAGATGCACTTGGTTCCTCTTCGAAATCGGGTGTGACAACAAGGCTAAGGTAGAGACGGTTGAGCAACTCCCACCTCCTAAGGATGTTAAGTCCTTAAGGAGCTTTCTAGGCCATGCCGGATTCTATAGAAGATTTATTAAGGACTTCTCAAAGATCACTAAGCCTTTAACGCAGTTTCTTCAAAAGGATGTGGCTTTCGACATTGATGAGAAGTTCCTAGCGGCATTCTGGACCTTGAAAAGTGCGTTGGTGAGTGCTCCCATTATTCAACCTCCGGATTGGAGCCAACCTTTCGAGATCATGTGTGACGCAAGTGACTACACCGTAGGCACGATTTTGGGTCAAAGAAAGGAAGGTCGAGTTCACGGCGTTTATATGCTAGCAAAACTCTTAGTGGGCCGCAATTAAATTATGCCACTACGGAAAAGGAGTTGCTAGCGGTAGTATTCGCTTTCGAAAAATTCAGATTTTACATCGTGAACTCGAAGGTCATTGTTTACACCGATCACGCAGCCATCAAGTATCTCTTGGCTAAGAAGGAAGCTAAACCACGTTTGATTTGTTGGATACTTCTTCTCCAAGAGTTTGATGTTGAAATTCGTGATAAAAAGGGGGTGGAAAATGTTGTGGCCGATAATTTGTCTAGGATGAATCGTGGACAAGATGATAAAGAGCCCATCGAAGATAAGATGAGAGATGACCACCTCTATAGTGTGCTCGATAAAGATACATGGATAATCGATATCATTCGAGCGATTCGAAAGATGCCTCTCGATCATCTAGATAAAAACTCTCAAAAGAAGATAATCTCCGAAAGTAGGAAATACTTTTGGGATGCACCATACCTCTTCAAACTTGGCAATGATAGAGTCATGAGAAGATGTGTGCCAAGAGAAGAGAGGGTAGAAATTCTAAGGAAGTGTCACTCGGTGGAGTACGGTGGACACTATAGCCATTTTCGAACCCAAGCAAAAGTATGGTCGAGCGGATTCTTTTGGCCGGAGATGCATGAAGATACTAAAAGATATGTTGCATCATGCCCCGAATGCCAAAGAACCGGCAACATCTCTCAAATAAATTCTATGCCTTTGAAATACAACCTACAAATCGATATATTCGATGTATGGGGTATAGACTTCAGGGGGCCTTTTAAAAACTCATGCGGATATGAACATATTCTAGTCATGGTTTATTATGTACCCAAGTGGGTAGAGGCTATGCCATGTCGTAAAGCTTACACGGAGGAGTCCATTACTATGATCAAGAACGTGATTTTTCCTCATTTCGGTACACCGAGAATCTTGATAAGTGATGGAGGAACTCACTTCACCGGGAAGAATTTCAAAAAGTATTTGTCCAAGTTGGGGATTGAACATAGGGTTTCTACGACCTATCACCCACAAACCAACGGACAAGCAGAAACGTCAAATAGGCAATTAAAAAGCATCCTCAACAAAACCATAGAGAAGGGAGGCAAAGATTGGTCAAAGAAATTATACGGAGCTTTATGGGCATATTGAACGGCGTTCAAGGCACCGATAGGTATGACCCCTTATCAATTCATCTATGGAAAGGATTGCCACCTTCCGGTTGAGTTGGAACATAAAGCCTATTGGGCAATTAAAGAGATGAACCTCGATCTCGATGCCGTGGTGGTGAAACGAAGGATCCAAATAAGCGAGCTAGAGGAGATGAGGTTGAAAGCATATGAAGATGCAAGCATATACAAAGAGAGAATCAAAAGGTGGTATGATAAAAGATTGAAAAAGAAAGAGTTTAAAGAAGGAGATAAGGTCCTCCTCTACAATTCGAGGTTTAAAACCTTCGGAAAGGGGAAATTGCAAAGCAAGTGGGACAGACCTTATGTTGTGCATTCGGTGCTCTCCAACGGAGCGGTAACCATTATGGATATAAAAGGCGATCAATTTATGGTGAATGGTCAACGGCTTAAGGTTTACTACGAACCCGATGTTGTGCCCCTTCACCATGTTGATGTCTTCACCATGGAAGAAGAGCCCGAACGTCCCGCCTAGGACGAAAAACAAGGCATGAATTTTTGTAAATAGTTTTTCTTTTAGTTTTCTGGAGTTTCTCGCAAAGATTTACTGGGCTAACTTTTCTCATGGGCTAAGGAGGTGAAAAAAGGGCGGTACGCGAAAAACCGGACCGGCCTGGCCCCCAAGACAGGGTGGGCCGCCCGGCCTAGTCCGACCGGCCCAGTAGGGTCCTGACAGCCGACGTCCCCGATTTTTGCCCGAATTGCTCCTTTTCGACTTCCTTCTTTCTACAGAAATTTTAAGGGAAGTTTAAAAAAGGAGAATGAGGTTCCCAGGGCTTCCCTCTCCGGACTATTTATTTGGCCGAATTGCGAGCTCGGGAATCAACCCCTTCAAGCAATATTTTGCACCCTTGCAGCCGCCATTGTGTCCCCAAGAAGCTTAGAGTTGAAGCTAGAAGCCAAGGAGCCATCGATGGAGGAGGCGAAGCGATGCGAGCTCAGGCTACCCATCGAGATCAAGAGGACCGCCCGCATCCGTTGCGGAGGGCGTGTCCCGACCGGAGCTATCGCATCTCGCAACCCCGTCGAAGGAGAAAAGGTCCCTACGCCCGTTCGAAGGTCGGCGCGCATCCAAGGCATGAAGCGGAAAGACTACAAGGAGGTGTCACCCGAGCCTAAGGATTATGGGGGTAGCGACTACTTCGACGATCGTAGCCCGAGCTCGTGGGCGGCCGCCGGAAGAGATGATAACGACCTCTACATTTGGGATGAGGTGCCTAAGGAGAAGACTCCCAAAGGCCCTAATGGCGGCGGTAATGACGGCGGCGACGACAATGGTGGTGGCGACGACGGCGGTGATAATGGTGGAGATAATGGCGATGACGACCCTTTCGGATTGCATCCGATTTGTTGTCGAGCTTGTCATCACTCCATCGCGGATCTCTACGCGTCGGTCGACAAATGTCTCCAAGCCATGGAGGCGATGAAGCAGCGTTTGGAGGATTTGGAGCGCATAGTTGAAGACGACTACAAGTTCCTAAACCGCAACGTGCGCAAACTTTTTGGCATGGTGGAAACATGAGAGGCAAGTGGTGCAATACTTGCTTAAAGTACCACTAGGTCTAGTTTTCCCCTTAGGAATTTTGTAAGATACGACGAGGACGTCGTATATTTTTAGCGTGGGGGATAGCTAGCTAGCTAGCCTTAGCTTTTGAGTCTCAAAGTTTAGGTTTGGTTTAATCTTTGAGTGAGAGTCTTAGAGTTTAATGAGTCTTAGTTTTCGAGTTTGTTTTTAAATTTTTGCAAGTTTGAAGTGTCTTAAATTAGTGTTGAGTCAAAGAAAATCAAAAAAAAGAGTTTTTATATATTTTTTGTGTCTTGTGTGATGCTTATCTTTATTCACTTGTTTGTTTATCTTCGATTCTTGATATAGGAACATAAGTGTGTGGTTTGAAAAAGGTTTACTGTGGTGCTTAGTGGACTTGCTACTACTTAAAGTACCCATACTACACTTCGATCTTGAGCTTCACATGTTAGTTGTGCTATGTTCAATGCTGAAAATTGGAGGATTTCAGTTCTGAAAATTATCTTAAAACCCTTGTAATAAAGGTTAGAAAAACCTCTTTTTCCAAGTTGAGAGTAAGAAAAAGATCCTATACAAAGCCAATTTATTTTTTGCTCCACCATAAGTGTGCTTAGCACGATGAGTTGGGCTAGGACCCTTCTCTCTTGGGAGTTTTAATTTCGAGCAATGATCTTGTTCTTGTGCTTATCTTTTGTTGCTAGCCTCGTCATACATTCGGTAACGAGACTTTCACATCGGAAGTCCCGTACATCGCCGAATTCCATACCCAACCCTATACATTTCTTTTGTACATCGCATTCCTTGAACACAACCTACTTTCAAAAGTTTCGTCTCGTCTCTAGCATGGTTTATTTAAAATTTCAGATTGTATGCATGCGAGAAAGAGAGGAGTTGAGATCTTTGAAAAGTTGTCAAGAGAGAGAAAAGTAAAGAGAAAAAGTATGAGTATGGAAAAGAAAAAATATGTGAAAGAAAAAAAATATATATGTGAATAAAAGAATGAAAAAGAAAAAAAAGAGGAGGTAGCAATAAAGATATGAGAGGGATGACTCAAGTGAAAGAAAAGAAAAATAATGTGTAAGGAATGATGTCACGTTGTTGAGAGACGAAACATTCATTCTTTTTCCAACCATGTGCAATCCAACAACGAGGACGTCATCGGTGCCTTGTAGTCATAATTTTCTTTTGCCCTTGCACATGTCCACCATTCTAAATCTTCTCATCCTTGATATCCCTACATATGGTTAATTCTCATGATCATTGGCTTTGAAAGGTAAACAACCATTAGAGGAAGTCCTTAGTTTGACAATACTTGTGTTGATTGCGCTAGCGCTACCTATAGCTCCACTTTACATGTTATATGTGAAATTTTTGGGAGGTGAGAGTTTTATAAAATTGGTTTAGGATAGCCACCTCATATGAGTGACTTGAGAGAGTTTGGAGAAAGGTTTTTGTCTAATACTTGTTGTAGGATTTTTGGTTTGAAAAATCATAAAAACTCTCCGATGGAAGCAAAGAAGTAAGCATGGCTGAAATTGAAGACTTTGAGTGAAGAGTTTGAGTTGTGGGGTAAATCTTGACGTGTTAAAGATTCTAAACGCACATGTTTATGTTTGATGATCATTACATTATGTTTATGTATTAAAGATGAAAGGATTGACTAACTTGTGAAGAAGGATAAGCGGTTCACGATTACAACACTTTGGACGAAGTTCTTTTACAAGTACTTGCTCGAGGACGAGCAAGAGCTAAGTGTGGGGGAGATGTTGACGGTGTATTTTGGTACACCAAGCATGTTCATTACACTTTGGTTTGGATTTGATTATGGAACTAACCCGCCACTAGGCACGCTAATCATATAACAAGTTCATCTTTGTGCATGCATTTGGAAGTGTTGTGTTTATGTAGGAAAACATGGACATAAAGGACGGATTCGCAACAAGTTCAAAGGAGCATTTACGGAGTTTTGTTCGTGTTCATGAGCTTGATGAAATCACTTCCAATGGTGGCAAAGACCGAAGTGCTACGAGGAACACCCCCGGGGATTGAAGCGTAAAAGACCGAACTTCATGCGCGGAGAACCTCCATCGTGGATGCGAGGATGACATCGTCAAAATCATGCAAGTGGAGGGGGCAAAGTGCATAATCACCTGAAGACCCACGGGAGCGAAGGGGCGACCGAACCGGGCCGAGATGAGCCTAGGCCGGTCGGCCCAGGCCGGCCGACCCAGCCCACTCCTGTGGCCGGTTCGACCCCCCTTTCCTTGCACCCGAAGGATCTTAAACCCTAAAACCTTGGAGGCGCCACCATTCGACAGAGAGAGAGCCATTCGCACCAGGAGGCCATCCACAAGCTAGACAGAGGAGGAGGATCTCCAGAGGGAGATCGTCCACCTCGAAGGAAGCACCCTCTCGTGGAGAAGAAGGAAGACACCATCGGAAGGGAAACCATGATCAACGGTGCTACGTTCAGCACCTTGTTGGGGTAATCTCTTTATTCGTTCATGGGTTGTAATCGATCTTAAGATGTAATCATACTTGTCGGATTATCTATCTATCATCTTGTGTTGAATATACTTTAATGCTTAAGGTTTGCTACCTTGTCGTAAAGGGAGTAGGGCCCCTATGCTTCCTTGGATCCATTCAATACGCCGTGTCCATCATAGATCTAGTCATGAGTACCTTCGTGTAGTGACAGTACGAGATGAGGGAAAGGGCGAAACGGTTGTCACAACCCCCGATAGATTAGATTGATTTAATGTGTTTAATTGATTGCATGATCGTAGACCCATGGGCGAGTGTCTCCTACCTTGATCTCTTATCGTTCTCTCTAGTGTAACTTAGTTGTTTTCTAGTATAATAGTAGTTAGAGTTTTAGTAGCTAGTGCTTAGAAGTAGATTGAACGCTTGTAATCCCCTTGCTCCGCGGATTGACAAGAACCTTGGGAATCCCGTGGTGAAAAAGGTGTGGGGTCCGTACGCTTGCGGATCGTAGAGGGGTCTTTTATCCGTCAAGAGAGACTACGGAGGAGCACGAGGAACACCTAAGGATCGTGCTAGAAAGGCTGAGGCAGCAGAAACTGTACGCCAAGTTCAGCAAGTGCGAGTTCTGGATGGAGAAGGTCGCGTTTTTGGGACACGTGTTGTCAGCAAAAGGGATAGCGGTGGATCCATCCAAGGTGGAGTCAGTTACCAAGTGGGAGCAGCCGTTGCACGTGACAGACGTCAGAAGCTTCCTTGGGATGGTAGGATACTACCGAAGGTTCAATGAGAACTTCTCCAAGATCGCCAAACCCATGACAGAGTTGCTTAAGAACAACACAAAGTTCGAATGGTCAGAAGCATGTGAGAAGAGTTTCCAGGAGTTGAAAAAGAGATTCACCATAGCCCCAGTGCTTACTTTACCGGATATCAAGAAGGACTTTTGTGGTCTACTGTGACGCTTCAAAGCAAGGACTTGGTTGTGTCCTGATGCAGAAGGGAAAGTCGTGGCTTAAGCTTCCAGGCAGCTGAAGAAGGACAAGGAAAACTACCCGACACACGACTTGGAGTTGGCAGCTGTTGTGCATGCACTCAAGATCTGGAGACACTACTTGATAGGAAACAAGTGTGAGTTGTTCACCGACCACAAGAGTTTGAAGTACTTCTTCACCCAAACAGAGTTGAACATGGGGCAGAGGAGATGGTTAGAGCTGATCAAGGACTACGACGTCGAGATCAACTACCACCTAGGCAAAGCTAACGTCGTGGCAGATGCGCTGAGCCGGAAGACATATTGCAACAACCTCATGGTGAAAGAAGAGCAACCTGCCTTACACGAGGAGCTAGAGAAGCTGAGGATCGAAATTGTGGACCATGGACAAGTCAACGAATTACGTGTGACTTACGACCTAGAAGAACGTATCCGAACAGCTCAGAAGTCGAGTGCAGAGGTCAAAGTTCCGCGGGAACTGATAAAGGAGGGTAAAGCAGAGGATAACCACTTAGATGAGCAATGCACTGTGTGGCTGAAGGAACGGATTTGTGTACCGCAAGACAAGGCACTCCTAGAGTAGATCATGAAAGAAGCTCATGACTCGAGATACTCAATTCACCCAGGAAGCACCAAGATGTACAAAGATTTGAAAGCAAGATACTGGTGGGAGGACATGAGGAGATATATAGCTCACTATGTGGCCTGTTGCGACACCTGTAGCCGAGTGAAGATCGAGCACCAAAAGCCCGCAGGGTTGCTTAAGCCGTTAGAAATTCTGGTTTAGAAGTGGGAGGACATCTCCATGGATTTCGTAGTGGGACTTCCTCGGATACCAAAGGGGAATTACTCGATTTGGGTCATAGTGGACCGATTGACCAAGGTGGAACATTTCGTGCCAGTGAAGCTGACCTTTGGGACTGAGCGCTTGGCAAACCTGTACGTTGAACATATTTTGAGGCTACACAGAGCACCCAAGAGTATTGTGTCCAACCGCGGACCACAGTTTGTCGCCAAGTTCTGGCGGAGCTTCCACAAGCTTATGGGCACCACCCTTAACTACAGCACAGCTTTCCATCCACGGACAGATGGGCAGATAGAGAGAGTTATCCAGGTTTTGGAGGACATGCTACGAGCATGTGCACTCACCTACGGCACCGATTGGGAGAGCAGTTTACCGTTTGCAGAGTTCTCTTACAACAACAGCTTTCAAGCCATTCTTCGGATGCCACCCTTTGAGGCTCTTTACGGGAGGAAGTGCAGAACCCCTCTAGCTTGGTCAGAGGTTGGAGAGCAGACACTCTTTGGGCCAGCTATCATAGAGGAAGCAGAGGAAAAAGTAGAGAAAGTTCACGAGAACCTGAGGATTGCTCAAAGCCATCAGAAGAGCTATGCCGACAAAAGAAGAAGGGAGTTGACCTTTGCGGTTGGAGACAGAGTATACTTGAAGATCACACCACTTCGAGGAACTAAGAGGTTCATGGTGAAAGGGAAGCTTGCTCCGAGGTACGTAGGACCGTATCAAATCACCAAAAGGATTGGAAGTCTAGCCTACCAGCTCGCGCTACCCAAGACAATGGCAGGAGTGCACCCAGTGTTTCACGTGTCATAACTAAAGAAGAGTGAAAAGGCAGTGGAAGCCAAGCAAGTTCCCATGGAGTTGCTTGACCTGCAAGATACCCTTGAGTATGCTGAGTATCCCGAGAAGATCTTGGACAGAGCAGTCAAAGAGACAACAAGAACAACCATTCCCTTCTGTAAAGTGCTGTGGAGTAATCATACAGAGCGAGAAGCAACATGGAAGAAAGAAGCTGATCTCACAAAGGAGTATCCCCACTTGTTCACGGGAGAAGTCGGAGTCTATGTCTCGAGGACGATATTCTCAGTGGTGGGGGAGAATGTAACAAACCAGAAAATTAGGTGTGAAAATTTGCAAAAATTTAAAACTTTTTTGTTTGGAATTGGGTGCTATCAATTTTCAAACCAAACTGCTAGCCCTTTCCTAATTCTTCCACTAAAACAACCCATTTATAAAAATATAAATTCAAATTATGGTAAAAATAAGTGAGTTGGATCTTTCTGGATTTATTTGGATTTTATTTGAGTGAAGTTTGAATTTGAAAAGGATTCAAATTCAAACTCTAATCTAAACACATTTTCAAATCTAATTCTTCTAAAAAACATTAACTGCTCGCATGGGCCGATAGACCCCTAAGTCAGCCTGTCGGCCCAACTAACCCTACCAGCCTAGCGGACTGCTTTGCAACACAACCCAACCCGTCAATGCTCCTTTTCCTTGTTCTTCTTTCGCTGACGGGTGGGTCCGGCTTGTCGGCCTCACCCTCTTACCTTCGCCTCCGACCTTTTCCTCTCTTCGGCCGAGCTGGCGCCGTGGCAGTGCGTCCGCATCGCACCGGGCGTGCCGGATGGGACGGCCGCTCGGCCCCGGGCCGGCCCGCACGCCGAGCGACCGGTGCGCTCGCATGGGTCGAGTCCGCTGGAGGTGGGACTCTTACCTTTCTACCCCACGCCGCATCGTACTGGGGCATGGCTTGTGCAGCGGAGGCGGGTGCCACCTCCCTAGTCCCAGCGGCCGGCCCGGGGGCAATAGGGGTAATTCGCACTGCTTTGCGCGCCACCGTGCTTCAAAAGCTAGGGAGAGATCGAAACCCCAGTCGCCAAGCCACGAACCCCGTTGGGATTTTCTTTCCTCCTTTTCCCTTGTGTGCGCCAGAAGAGGAGAAGAAGGAGGGCGTGCCGCCACCATGCCGCGCGGGAAGGACCGCAAGCCGACCGTGTACAAGGTGCCGGAGCTGAGGGAGGCCGCCGTCGTGGACACATACTCTGCCTATGTGCACCTCTTCACCGGGCCGGCCACGACTACACTACCGCCCCGTCGTGAGCACCACCGCAGCCGCCCTATCCGTTCCTCCCCCTTGGTCTCTTTCCTGTGATGCCCCGGCGACGTCGAGACGCGTCGCCCTATATACCTTGTTTGTGTGCTGGCCATCGCGCCGCAAAACTGCCGCACCGCGATGGGAAGGGGCTCCTGGGCCTCTCATGCTCTTGTGCGCCGCCGTCGCCGTGCGAGGATCTTGGATGGGAACCGGTCGTCGAGCCGTGGGATATTGTGCAGGGAATGGTGGTTGTGCCACCGCCTCGCTTCATGCTGCGCCAATAGACACCAGATGGCTGCGCCGAGCGGGCTTGGCGAGGCCACGCGTGCGCAAGCACGGCTGTGGCTACGCAACACAGCGCGCTCTGGGCCAGGCCGCAGGCCAGCCGAGTCGCGCGTGAGGTCGCCCGCAACGGCTCATAGCTCCTGGACAACCCATGTCCTTGTGCTTGCCGTCACCGTACGACGCTCCTGTGAGCCGGCCGTCGCTTCGTGCCATTTTGTGCAGGGAACGTGAGCGACGCCGCGCTGTTGCGTGCCGCACTTCTAGCCTCCAGAAGGTTGCGTCATGCGGACGCCCATAACCGGCCGCGCGCTAGCACATTGGTGGCCCGTGCACCCCAGCGCGGAGTCACGGCTAGGCCGATGGCTGGCCATCCCGCACGCCGTCGCGCCGACGCGTCGAGCGCGACCGTGCTGAGCGCGGGCCATGTTGGCCCAAATGCTAGTTCGGGACGCGTGGGACTACCTGGCGGGGTGAAGGCGAGTCGCATGGTGGACGGCTGACCACCGGCGACAAGGACCCGACGCCGGCGTCGCGCAATGACGCCGCGGGAAGCCACCGGGCTTTTCCATCGAACACCTGGTGAGCACGCGAGGGAAAGGCGTGTTCCTAAAACACTAGGTGGGCCGCCGGCTGGGCTTGGGCCCATCCTAACCCAGCAGGCCACAAACGGCCAGTCGTGCGAGGCGTAGTAGATCAGGGTCCATTTTTGGACTTCGGTCCACTGGATCTACTGGGTCCAGCCCACTAGGCCACTTTCGGCCCAGTGGCACTTTCAGCCCACTAACGGCCCACTAACCGAGAAGCGCTGACGTCATGCTGATGTCAGCAACTAATTTAATAAAAATCCTTTTCTTTTTCAAAAGTAATTTCAGAAATGATTTAAAATGGTTCTAATCTCTGAAAAATCATAACTAATTATAGGAAGCTCAGAATAATATAAAACTAATTTCTACAATTTTGTAATTTCGAAACCTTGCTGAGTATAGGTAGTTTGAGCTCTTTTGGATCTTCTAAAAAGTGGTTTCTATTTGGAGTTATTGCTTAGATGTGCACCATTTTCATATGTTTGCGTCGAATCTCGTGCCACAGACCCGAGCTTGAACCAGGAGGACGCGGAGGATCCCGAGTACACTACTCCGGACAACGACTACTTCAACGGCAACGAAGGTGTTTTGTCACTCCCAACCATGTAGATCCCATGTTGATATTTAGATGCTAGTGCTTAACTTCATATGCATTACTTGGATGGATTGCATAGCGAGTTGATTAGCCTTGCCTTGATAATTTGATATACCCTGATTCCTTGATTTACCTACCTCGGGACTAGCTACAGACCCCTAGCTAGTCCCATATCTCAACTATCCATATTTTTGTTGCTTGGATATGGATGGTATTCTGGGCTTGGACTGAGATGTGGGAGATCTCGGTGTGTTATAGCGTGCGTTCTGGGTGCGTATCTCCTTGACGTGTTTCGGCGGGAGCGAGCCACTTTCTTACTTGTGAGCGCCTGCCTTGGGAAGATGCGATCTGGCCTCTTACCCGAGGGGCGTGTCGTATTGTAACATACTAGAATTTTGAATGATTTACCATGTGTGAATTTTCGCAAAGATTTAAAACTTTTTACTTGAACTTATGTGCTATCGAAATTGATCCCATATTGCTAGCCTCTTACCTTAAAATTCCATATAAAATAAAACCATATAAAACTATTTTCAAATTACGGTATAAACTTGAGTTGGATCTTTTATGAATCTTATTTGATGTCTTCAAATTGTATGTTGTTTGAATTCGAATATGATTCAAATTCTTAAACTCAAACTATATTTAAAACTATTTGAAAGGAGCTAGTAGCTAACTTGGCTGTTTCCTTTCGCCGAAGGTCTACCGGAGGCCCCTGATCTCTAAGTGTGTGAACCGCGAAACCCAAATAACAGCCCAGCTCCGTAGCCCAGCAGGCCCAGCCGGGTACCCTTCCCCTTTTCTTTTTGCTCCTTCTCTCTATGGTCAGCGGGTCCCACTCGTTAGCCAGGGGACTATTCCCCTTTCTCCTCCCCGTGACCGTGCACGCTCCACGCATCGAACAGAGACCGGCGGCGCCTCTCCCTGCTCCGCATCGCGCCCTGCCCGCCAGATGCACGCCGCGTGGCCATGGGCACGGACGCCGATGATCTCCGCCGTCTACCGCACTCGCCCAACCCTAGCCTGCCCCTATAAAATCGGCCTCACCCTCTTTCTCCGTTCACCGTCGCAGCCATGGGGAGAATCCCCCACACCAGTGTCGCCGCCCTCTGCTCTCCCCAACCCCTTCCTTCACGCACCGCTCCACCGCAGTGGAAGAAAGTGGAGTTGATCCCACGAGCGCCGAAGCCACGGTGTGCCAAAGGCACTGACGCAACCCTCGATCGGGAGCTCCACCCATTCTCGCGCTCACGAGCGCCACCGCGTCGCCAACCGGTGGCCTCGCGACCTCGCCGCCCCGAAGCTCGCGTCATCGTCACCACAAGGACCTCGCGCGGGAGAAGCCGTGAAAGCCGACGCCGGAACGCCACGCCGAGCAGGAGCCGCATGACGACGAGCTACGCCACGTCGAGGGGGGACTGCGTTCAACACCGACGTCCCGAACCTTGACGTGCCAACCCGCCGGCTTCGCCTCGCCACTGCTTCGATCCCTCCCTGCGCCGCACTGAGAAGGAACGCCGAGCCACCACGCCGCCACGGCGTCGCTCTTGACCGTCTGCAAGCCCATGGTGAGCCCTCAGCCATCTATCTTCCTCACCCTCTAGGTGTTCGTTGAAATGCTGGAACGAATCAAAGTCCCACCTATTACCCTATCTTGACTGCCTGTGCCGCCGGCCTTCGAGCTGTACTTGCTCCTGTGTATCCCGGGTTACCTAAGACCATTGTTGGCGTGTCCAAATCTGCGAGCCCAGACATGCACACAATCTGTTTGATGAAATGCCTGTACCGCTAGATGATCTTGTCGCTGCCCTTCATCTGTCTCTGAAGCCGACCTTCGTGCCGTGTACATTTCTTGCAGGACCCAACCTATCTGCGCTACCCATCTTCAAGTAGCGGCCTTCTACCCTTGACCAAGGGCACGCATACAAGGTGTTCGACTTAATGTGCCGAACCGGCCCGCCGACCGCCCGACCGTGTTGACGCAAAATGTGCACTCAACGCCAATCACACGGCAAGCCGAAAAGCTAGCTTCGCACGCGCGAGAGAGAGAGTGACGTGCCGGTCAATTTTTCCCGAAAATTAACAAAAGATAAAACAGTTAAATACCAAAGCTTGGAACTTACGGGTGGTACCGGCAGTTCCATATTTACGGCTAAGAAGCCAAGCAAGGCGACATGTAGCTATGCGAAGCTACACCGCCAAAGAACCACAACCATTCGGGTAACCGCAAAGGAAAAAAGAACATTGCCGAACGGGTGACGTAAGCATGACAACGATCGATCTTTGAATAAACATGGATGCATGTGCAAAGCCATGACCGATCTTCATGAGGATTAACATTAAACGAAGTAAAGGACGGACATGATCATGTATTAAATGAGTACGCATAGATCAAAGCACTAGTCTACCGCATGTCTAGATACTTTAAGATCCGTCGGGTACGATCACAAACAAATCTATCCACCGCATGATACAACTTGCATGAAAAACGTACCACTTCCCGCAAATAGATCTATCCACCGCATGATACAACTAAATACGGAAAGCTAAAAGCATACATCACTTAAGGCACAAACGAGGCACGTGATCTACTCGTGAAAAACATAACCGAATACGGCTGAACAGCCGATCCAGGGTCCATGAAGAAGGAACAAACGTTACCACGTGAATAAATCTATCAGATTGAATTGGAAATCTAATCCACCGGATGACTAGCTCCAAAGCAACCCAAAAACCTGCATCTACCGCATGATACCCGGTTCTTTCAAGATTTATACGCACAAAGCAAGCTTGAACCCGCAACACGTGACAACCTAGATCGATTCGGTTTCGGCTATCGGAGAGCACAAGATCCACGCGTCAAAAACACAAGAGCCTGCTCGCGCACGGATCTTAAGAGGAAAAAAGCCGATCCAAACCCATCTAGATTGGGCAAGAGTGTGTTACATGAATTAAAACATAAAGTAAAACTCATGACAACACGGGATAACTTAATGAATCTACCGGATCTTGCCAAGATCCAATAGAGCCGATAACTAGCTTCGAGCTAGATCTTAGCCTACCGCATGACTCATGATCTAACAAGAAACCCTCTTGAACCAAGCTTGAATCTACCGCGTGACACGAAGCATGGTAACAAGACTACTTGCATCAGATCTAAATCCACCGCACGATACTAGACATGATACAAGGTTGCCGGTACTCACGGAGGTCGACGGATCGATTGGCCCTCTCGAAGAACTCGACGACACGACAAGGACTCTAGGGTTTGGCGTAAGGCCGGTGTGTATTGAAGAATGAACGTGTCCGTTACATACATCCGGGGATCGTATTTATACCCTCGATTACAACCGCGAATGGATTCATTGCCTAACTAAACTCGATCGCCTATCCATCCATTCGCTTCCTCCGATCGAGCCACGTCATCGTCCAATCCCGCAAAATCAGCTCTCTTGTTCTTTTGCCGAACTGGAGCAGATAGCCGACCGCGGATCCTTCTGCCGAAAATCTCTGAAAAATATCTTTCCTTCCACCAGACGGACTCTTTTTCGAATTGGACCCACATGTCATACTCCTTACCAAATTTTGGTGTTAACACATGCCCCTTCAATTGTGGGATAAAAGTAATTTTGTTCCACAATTGACTCTAGCCACGAATCCTGTCAACACCTGTTCTTTGCAATCCGCCGGATTCTTCGTTCAGATCCAACCCTAGATCCCCTTCGTTCCGAGCTCGAATCTCCAATGGCAACTCAGAACCAAGCTGCTCAGGTAAATTCACCCCTTCAAACCTTTGTTCGGCATTAGGTTTTCAATTTTACCTGAGATTTTCCTCTTCCGCTCTCTTCCAGGAACCTTCTACTGCTCTTCTGATTCCTATTGAGGCCAACTCGCAATCTTATTATCTTGGCCCCGAAGGGAATCCTGATCCCCGAGATTTTATTGCCGCTGAATCTCAGAGAATCCCTTTCAAGGTAGCTTTATCTCCACCTCCCCAGTGGCAAGATGCGTTCAAGAAGCCGGCCTTTGCCCCCAATTGCGGCCGGAAGACTTGGTATCGGAGGGTTCTTGCGGATAAGAGCGGATTGACCAATCCGGATGCTCTCCGCATTGCTCAATGTCCGGAGTTATCCGTAGCCGAGACACCCAAGAATGAAGATCTTCGATAGCCGCATGCCACTTCGGTCAAATGGCGTCAACGCCTTCCTTTTTGGGCACGGCCCAATGTCTCCAACTTTGGCCGATGTGTACATGATCACCGGCCTTGACATCACCGGGTCCGTCCAGCCTTGGAACTTCAAAAATTCCTCACGCCGGACGGGGGGTAAAGCCGGGGAATGGCTACAAGAATTATATTTCGAAGCACATGAGAGACAATCCCCTTGGCGAAGTTGAATACGAGCCTTTTTGAACATGTGGTTATGCAGATTTGTCTTCGTGGCAAGGCCAACGAACCCACTTTGAATCATATCGCAATGGCGATCCATACGGCTAGTGGCAATCGCCTTCCTCCGGGAAAATTCCTCTTGGGCGGTGTATACCATATGCTTCATCGGACCGTTACCCAAATGTACACCGGCCCGAGAGGATAACGTGCGTCAATGGCCCTTGGTGGTTTGTTCAAATTTGGCTGCAGCCTTCACATGCATCGGATTGTAGGCGTCGACTTGAACTCCGGGTTCTTCCCCTGGTCCAATCCCCACGAAGGAGAGCTTCAAGTTACCAGAGGATGCCAAAGCTATGGAGAAGCAGCTTCAACTGTTATCATTCAGCAGGACATCATCCAGCTCTTCGAGTTATTCTTCAAAGGCTTCCCCAATCCTCTTTGGCTTTCTTATCTAGGCAATGACACTCTGACCTTCCCTGTCGAGTTCTCCTTTGAGCCCGGCCATCAAGATGGGAGATTCTTGGAAATCTTTAACATCATAATCCGCCCATGCATATTACCGGCCGAGTTCAACGGAGGAAGGCAGAATACCAGTACTTATGAGTACTACCAGCCTAATGTAATGGCCAGGCAACTTGGATGCGGTCAGATACCCCCAAGATTGTTTCTGCATGAATTCCTCAAGCCCAGGGAGGAAATCAAAGAAGCGATGCGATGCGAGCGAGTTTTCAACTATGTGTGCAGTCCCACTGTCTACACATGTCCTTTTGTGCCTGCAACCATAGCTCACCCCACCTTCAATTCATGGTGGCAAGAATTCCATGACCACATCTTCAGTGAACCCGTTCATGTGTTCTGTGCAGAATTGGTGCCCGATTTCCTGCCGATTTCAGAGGTAACACAATGAACCCTTGGATCAAGCACTCCTTCTCTATTCATGGTTTTGACCTTCGTCTTTTGTCCACAGAACACAGTACCTGCCCCTCGAGCCAGGGTAATCACTTATAATGCCGAAGGCCCGATTTCAGCACTGGGGTTTAAATCCACAACCCTGCATCAATTAATGGCCAGGTATGCTACTACAGATCCCAGCCTTTCTAGCCTCGCTGCAGACAGGAGGCAAGGTCTGCACCTGATTGCCCCTCCAAGTGCCAAAAGGAGAAGAACTGTCAAAAAGGTGCTTGTTGAGGTAAAACCCTTTACCTTCTTGATTACCAAGTCACTCTGTTCTTGATGGATTATGTTCATTGTGCATTTTCGGACCGAGCCCAACATTCTTGGGAACCGGCCACCGCCGATGCTCCATCCCTTTGGTATGACCTTTCGTTGTTCTTTCTCAAGGATGAGCACCGGCACTTATCCCTTCAATTGGACATTTGCAGAAGAAACTGTGGGAGAACCACTTGTAGATGTTCCAGTGGTTCAACAGGCGAGCCCTTCCAGGGTTGAATTGCCCATCCCAGTAGAGATCTCATCTTCATCACCTTCTGCGGAAGCAGTACGTTCTCCAGAGATGAATCTCTCAACTCAACCGGAGCCATCAAATTCCCCCAGGATGCCATCGCCTATCAGCCAAGCAGCAATGACCAACTCAACAGAGGAGGGTCCAATTCTTCACCAGCCAGAAACTCACGAGTCGCTGATTGCTGCACCAGCATCTCCTGACTTGGAAGTTTCGGCTCTACTCGGGACGCCTCTTCCGTCTGCGATTGCTCCCGCTCAAGAAACCACTCATGAGGTGCCCAATTCCGCTCCTAATTTCGATACCTTGATGCTAGCATTCTCACCTCGGCAATGTTGTTTCCAGGGTCACACCCCGTCGTCATCAAGCTTGCCGTCAGAGGGCCCATCAACTGCCGAGGTGATGAGAGAAATAAATCAGCCGCTGCCAGATGAAGTGTTGCCCAAACTTAAAGAAATTGCAGCCTGGCTAGAAAAAGATGTTCGAGGATCAGCTCAATGATCTTCGTCATTTTGAAGAGATGTTTGAACCCATTAGTCGAAAACTCCCCGATGACATCAGAGCTTTCCTATCATCCGTCTACGACTTAGAGCCCTTTTATGTTCCCTTGAGGCGCACTTGGAGGAAATTGCGCTCCCGTCCGGCCATTGAAAAGGAGAAAACTGATGCTGAACATGCCATGAACGGGGTACAATCCCAAGCAGAAAGCCATAAAGATGCCTTGGCTGACCTGCAAGCTTCTTACGATTTGAAAGTCGCCAGAAAGGCTGCTCTAGAGGCGGAATTGAGAAGCCTGTCAGCGGAGATGGAGATTGACCAGAAGAAAATAGCCGATCTTCCTGGATTGATAGCAAAGACCCAAGCGGAGGTAGAATCGGCTGTCACCAGAGTAAAGCAATGCGATGCAGAGCTCACTGACTTAGCTGGCGCCCAAAAGGACTACCAGGAGATCCTGGATAATTCCCACTTGATAGTATCCAATGTTCGTCACGCACTCGCAAAACTCCTCAGTGCTTGAACATCCTTATTGATGTATACCTGGACTGGTCGTTCTTGTAATATTTCCTTTGCGATTTGTTTTCTTTCCTTTGCGTACTTTGAGACGTAATGCCGAACGACCCATTCGGTAGTGAAATGCTAACTCCCGAAAAACACCTTGATTTCCTTTAGCCGAAACAATCGATCCGCACGCGTTTCAGCTTAGAACTCCAAACGACCCACCGGCGGGTTGGTCAAGGAAATCTTTCCACCTTCCGATTTTATTGGGACGTGCGCCACGATCCACAGCCACGACTCGAAGCCACGATTCACCCTGCCAGGCCTATAAATGTTGCCATAGGTGCCCCTAGCTCTCCACCAGGCCTTCTAGCTCTCGAATCTTTGCCAATCTCTGGTCCTCTTGCAAATAGTGCACATCCCCAAACCGCAATGGTGCGCCGCCTCAACCGTCGCCGTGCCTCCGACGAGGCTGAGGGGAGCAGTGCTAACGCGCGCAGGCGGTGATGGCCGTCAACTTCTCTTCTTCGATCCTTCTCTTGATCTTCTTTTGCCTTGACAATCACCTCCTTTTTGCAGGTTGATTCAGTGGAATCCGCCTCGCGCGCCGACCAATCAACCTCTCCCAGATGACTCTTCGGAGTCCGACGGCCACTCTCCGGTACCGTACGGGGAAGCGGACGCCATCCGCTACAAGGAGGAGTTAGAGGCATCCCGTCGCGAACTGGAGGACGTCTCCAAAAAAGCGGGGCGTGGCCGAACTAGAATGGGAGGACCGGCGGAAGCGGCTGGCCGGAGGCCATCGACGGTATGGCTGCGGGATTTGATTCTTGATTCGGCCGGCCTTTGACGCTAACTCTTTCTTGTTTGTCTTTTGCGGCCGTGACGCCGAGCTCGACTAGCTAAAGACGCCGGTAGAGCAATTGGCCGAGAAGGTGAATGCCCACGGCGACACGCCGGCGAAGCGCCCGGCCGCGGTGGAGCGTCGCGTCGACGAGGTGGCCGTTCATGGCGTTCGCCCGGGCACCACCTTGGGCACGGCTGCGATGGCGACGCATACGGACGTCGACTACTCCACCGGGCCGCGTGGCTTCCGGGCGGCGCGCGGGGAGGATATCGACGAGATCGAGCTCATCCGGAGCGCCTCGACGGCCACGGCGACGCCATTGCCGAAATTACCCATCCCCGGTCCGTGTTGAACGGACTCTTTGACTAGATTGTACTAGGGATGTGTAAATGTCGGCAATATATGATGAACTTTTGAATTCTGCACTTGTTCCGTGATATCTCCCTTTGCATTTGCATCTGTGAATTTTGTCATCTTTGAATGCATCTGGGAACTGTCTTTAGCCGAACGCTCGCAAACAACTGCCCCTCGGCGCAAGATCCACAAAGGATCCTAATTCGGCAATCCGTAAACACTGTTCAAAAGAAAACCCTTCGCACTCGGTGGAAATCCCTGCCGCTTGGCATTCCAACAGTGTGTACTGGCCAGATCATCACTCCCAATGCGCCTCCTTGGTCAATAAAATAGCCCGTGGGGTGCTCTGCAAATCCACTCGCACACTCATCCATCGCTTCTCGTCTCTTCCTTTGCTGCCAGAAGAAAAAACCCCAACGCCATGGACAAGGGTAAACAACCTCAGGGGAGCGGCTCATCGAAGAAGCGTACGATTCGGAAGTGAGTTCTTTCCTCGATCTGCTCCTCGTTCTCCTGCTTGATCTTACGCTTCATGTCTTCTTGTCATCTTTTCAGTCTTGATTTGCTTCCTGAAGAGGTCATCGGGACCGAAGATGTCCCCGAGTACATCTCCTCCGATTCCTCCCCTGAAGCAGAGGATGCCACGCCTGAGCAAAGGGCCATTCGTCAGCTGCGCCGTCGTGCCCGGCACCTGGAGCGCGGTCTCAGGGACATGTCCGTCCGTTGCCAAGCCGAGCGCGAGCGTCGCATGGCGCTGGAAGCACTAGTAGGGGGTAAACGCTTCTGACCCCTTCCGGTTTGCATCTGGATTTCTTGCCCCTAACCTTGATTCTTTTGCCCCA
Organism: Cenchrus americanus; assembly: GCA_947561735.1. Lineage (NCBI taxonomy): Eukaryota > Viridiplantae > Streptophyta > Magnoliopsida > Poales > Poaceae > Cenchrus > Cenchrus americanus. The sequence goes on along the minus strand of OX387240.1, from coordinate 153,144,000 downwards.
GATGTCTCTGACAGGTACAACAACCTGAAGGCGGCCTGGGATAGCTTGGTAGAGGCCGCCAATCATGGTCATCCTCGTGCTTTCCAAGTCGCCGTCACGGTGGTCCTGGAACAACTGAAGAGGGAGCAGCAGCCGAAGAAGCAAAGAAAAGATTGAACCATACTTTCGCTTCTTACTCCACGCCTTCTGCTTCCCTCCCTTTAGGGAACCTGACCTTCAGGGCTGCTATGTGTAATCCTGCAAGAAACAGTTGTAATGTAGTGTTGAGCTAAGGGCAATGCATCCAGGCACTGGCCATCTTCTTTTGTTCATGGATTTTGTTCTAAAGGCGGCCTCGTTATTGAGCGCCGGCTATTTTGTGCCAGATGCGTGTAATCATCGATCGATCTCAACGCTAGGATAATATTTTTTCAGATATCTCCCATTTATCGCAGCGGAAAACTCTTCTCCCAGCAAAGTTTTCAATATGTATGCATTACCAGGGACGCATCTGACCACACGAAAAGGCCCCTCCCAGTTAGGGGACCATTTGCCGAATTCACTGTATTTAGTTCCAATCGGCAGTAGCGCTTTCCAAACTAGATCGCCTTCGCGAATTGCTTTACCTTTACTTTCTTGTTATAGTATTTGGCGACCCGCGGCTTGTTTTTCTCGATGTTCTCCGGGGCCCCGAGACGGATCATATGCAAATCTTCTAACTCATCCATCATTAGGCCACCGTAATCCTTGGAGCTCAAATCGTTTTTGCGGCACTATTCTCCTTGACTCGATTGCATTTCCCGGGGCGGGATCGCGTGATGCCCGTAAACCAACTCGTAAGGAGAAGTCTTTGTAGCTCCATGGGGGGCCATTCGGTAAGCCCACAACGCTTCACCGAGTACCGAATGCCACCTCCTTGGCTTACGGTCGATCTTCTTCCGTATAAGCTTGATCATGATCTTGTTAGAAGCCTCGCCCGACCATTAGCTTGGGCATAGTATGGAGAAGAATTAAATAACTTGATTCCCATGCTTTCGGCAAAATCTCTGAACTCCAATGACACGAATTGTGCCCCCTGGTCAGTGGTAATCGTCTGAGGGATCCCAAATCGATAGATGATGTGTTCCTTGACGAACTCGATCATGTTTTCTGATGTCACTTTCTTCAGTGGGACCGCCTCGACCCATTTGGTGAAGTAGTCTGTAGCCAAAAGCACGAACTTATGCCCCTTGCTAGATGGCGGATTGATTTGGCCAATCAAGTCTATACCCCAGCCCCTGAATGGCCATGGCTTGATGATGGGATTCAATGCCGATGCGGGGACTCTTTGAATATTCCCGAACCTTTGGCAATCTTGACACCCCTTGTAATACTCAAAGCGAGTCCTCTAATATCGTCGGCCGAAACATCCGGCCTGCCTAATAACCCATTTCATGCGATAGGCCGATTGGTGCGCTCCACATATCTCATCGTGCACCTCGCTCATCATGTTCTTGGCTTCTTCTCGGACCCGGGCATCGTAGCAATACTCCATCTAATGATTTATAGAATAAATTACCGTCCGGAAGAACGAACTTGATTGCCTTGTACCTGAGCTTCCTAGAGACTTTTCGGGATGGATCTCTCAAATAATCAACGATCTCTTTCCTCCAATCATCTTCTGTAAGATCCGTCCCTAGTGCATTCACCTCCGCAGCAAATGCTTCTTGACTCTCTTTATAACCGAGAGGCCCTTTGAGCCGGCTTGTTTGCTTCCTCGTTATGCTCTCTAGGGATGTCTTTGTAGGGTTACCAGTGGAAAGCCCTTCAAGATTTCTCTGCATTCCTCGTAGTAACTCCTCGGCGCCTCGCTCCGCACTCGTCTTGGCCGTTCAATTGCTTGATGACCAACTCGAATCTCCATAAATTTCAACTGAAACGGCCCCGGCTTCTCTCAAATATTGAAGCCCTCGAAGCAGTGCCTCGTACTCAGCCTGGTTATTTGTGACAGTGGGTTGTATAGGAATGGCGAATTCAAACATCTCACCTCTGGGAGAAATTAGTAGGATCCCTACTCCCCCACCTTTGCCACATGATGACCCGTCAAAGAATAAAGCCCATGGGGTAATTTCAAGCAGATCAATCGAAGGGTCACGGTGTTCAGTTATAAAATCGGCAATGACCTGACCTTTGATGGCTTTTGCCGATTCGAACTTCAACTCGAATTCTGATAGAGCTAAAATCCATTTGCCAACCCGACCATTCAAAATTGGCATAGATAACATATGTTTTATCACATCAAACTTCGAGTATACAGTGCATTCGGCATTCAACAAGTAGTGCCGAAACTTTGTACACGAGTAGTATACGCAAAGACACAACCTTTCTATAGCCGAATACCTGGTTTCAGGATCAAGTAGTTTTCGGCTAAGATAAGCTACTACTCGCTCCTTGCCTTCGAATTCTTGAATAAGGGCCGATCCAATAGTTTGGGTATCGGCCGCCACGTACAACTTGAAAGGCTTATTCGGGCGAGGAGGAACCGGCACGAGCGGCTCCTTCATGTATTGCTTGATTTCCTCGAAAGCCTTTTGTTGTTCGTCGCCCCATGTGAATTTCTGATCCTTCTTCAGCTTCAGCAACGGAGAGAATGGCAACACCTTCTGTGATAAATTTGAGATGAACCTTCTCACGAAGTTGATCTTGCCGAGCAGTGATTGCAACTCCTTGAGGTTGGTTGGAGGAACGACTTCATCAATGGCTTTCATGCTCTTCTTGCCAACTTCGATCCCTCCTTCGTGGACCAAAAACCCCAAGAACTCTCCAGCCGACACCCCAAATGCACACTTGTTTGGATTCATCTTTAGACCATGCCTCCGGTGCACTCCGGGGTTTTCTTCACATCTTCCAGATGGGTGTCATGACTTAAGGACTTGATCACTACGTCGTCAATGTAGATTTCCACGGTCTTGCCGATCAACTCATGAAAAATGTAATTCATGGCCCGCTGATAGGTTGCACCGGCATTTTTCAACCCAAATGTCATGACGATCCATTCAAATAGGCCTATATGACCGGGACATCTAAAGGCCGTCTTCGAGATGTCTTCTATTGCCATAAAGATCCGATTGTACCCGCGTTGCCATCCATGAAGCTAATCACCTTGTGCCCGGCGGCGGCGTCAATCAACAAATCGGCAATAGGCATCGGGTATCCATCCATGGGAGTAGCTCGTTTAGGTCCCCGAAGTCTATGCAAACTCTCATTTTTCCATTTTTCTTATACACGGGGACGATGTTAGAAATCCACTCCGCATATACGCAGGGCCGAACGAAGTTTGCGTCAAGTAACCTCTCGATTTCTTTCTTCACATCGGCCAATACTTCATCCTTGTAGATTTTCCGGGGCGGTTGCTTATATGGCTTGAAACCGGGCTTGATTGGCAACCGGTGCTCGACGATGGATCGATCCAATCCGGGCATCTCCGAGTAATCCCGGGCGAAGCAATCTTTATATTCTTTGAGAAGCTCAATTAAGTTCCCTCGAAGTCCGGGCCGCAAATTTGCACCGATGAACGTCGGCCTTGGCTTATCACCGCTTCCAATGTCAACTTCCTCCGGCTTATCGGCCGACATGAATCCTCGTCCCAGCTTGCCATCAGTGCCATCCACGGGGTTCTCCATTAAAAATTACTGTAAGAGCCGACTGCTTGAATCGGCCGTTGGTCACCGCCGACGAGTTCAACGGGACCTTCTCCCCAGTCCTTCCCTGAGAAGCAATCGATGCCTTGGTACTCCCGAAGGCCGGTTCCATGTTAGCTACGCTTACGGAGTCATCCGCCTGGACGACCTCGATTTCATCGTCCACCCATTGGATCGGCCGTTGATGCATAGTGGATGGGACGCGGCGGTTGGCGTGGATCCGGGGCCCCGCCCAAGCGGCGAGGCCGTAGGCTCCCTTCCCTTCGATGACGAAGAAGGTGGTGAGCGGCGTCTTGGACCCGATCATCAAATCCACGTGAGCGCATCCTTTGGTGTCCGAGGGGTTCCCGGCGAAGTCGTTCAGGATGATGCTTGTTGGTGTCAGATCGCTCGGGGTCATGCCAAGCTTCCTGAAGGTGGTGTACGACATTACATTGACCGCCGCGCCACCGTCGACGAACATCTTGGTCAATGGCTTGCCATTGACGTACCCCCTCAAGTACAGCGGCCTCATATGGCGATTCTTGGCCGGCTTGTCGAAGATGGCACCGCTTGGCAAGCACCAGCTGCGCCATCATCTCCTCGGGCTGCTCGTCGTCAAAGGAAGCTTCCTCCTGCATCACCTGGTTAGCGGGAGCCATGAACTCGTTTGGTAGGAAGTATACCATGCATGCAGGGGCCGAGCGTTTCGATCCTTCTGGCTGATCCTTGGGGCGCCACTTCTGCCTTGTCTGGATCCCGGCTTGTTTCATCTCGCGGTTCCTCAAGCGTTGGACCCGCCTCTTCTGGCTCTTGCGTAGACCGGGTGGGCACCACTGCCCCTTCTGCCAGACGTAGACATCTTCGTCCTCCTCCTGGTCAGCCCACCTGAGATCAGCTTGGCGCTTCCTGGGGTGATCTATAACCTCAATTTTTTGCCGCCGATCCCCATTTGGGTCAATCCTTCCAAGTCTTTCATGGACGGATCGGCGATTGGCGATTTCCGCCCGTACTCAACATATTTGTCGCCGCATTCGGGACGGTTCCTTAATGTGGGCGGCTTTAGGCCCTCATTCCGGCGGTGCTCGAAGAAGGCGCACCCCCGGTGGGCGCGCTCCCGCTCGCGCGTGTCTTGTTCTTGATTCCACCGCGCGCCTCCTCTTCAGCCATGCGCTGCTCCTCCTCGTGACGACGCTTTTGGTAGCGCTCCTTTTCCATCTGGCGCTGCCATTTGTTGAGGAGAATGCGTGACGTCACCTTGGGTTTAGGCCTGGACGATTCCCCAATCTCGATGTGGCTCCTGAGAACGCGGGGGGCGTCGCCCGCACTTGCTCTAGGGTCACTCGGCGCTCCGGGGTCAACCGATCCATCTTGCTTGGACTGGGCCGAGGTCGGGACCTTGACTTTCCCCTTCTCTTCGGTTGTTATCGCATTGATAGAAAAGCCGAGCATGTTCTGCGGGGAAGGGGTGGCCATCCGACCTTCATCTTGTTATCGAACTTGAGGTGCCCTTCCGGATAGCCTTACGGATCCTCATCCGAAGACCCCGCAATCGTTGATAGAGTGCGAGTCCCTGTCATGGAAGCCGCGGTAACGTTTCGCTTTGACTCCATCGGGGCCGAAGCATAGAGTGCCCTTCGGGCGCCTTGATTCGGCCTTCCTTTACCAAGAGCTCAAACAACTTATCGGCCTTTGTGATGTCGAAGTCGTAGGTTCCTTTGGTCCGCCTCGACCCACCGCCGATTCATTGTCAAGGGCTCTTTACCCCACAAGATTTCTGCTGCGCCTATTTCGAATTCGTCGTCGGAATCTTCGCACAAATCAGCCTTGTCCAAGAATTGGTTGTAGATGTCGGCGATGTCATGTCGCTAGCCAAACTTGGGGTCCTTCTTGAGGCCATATGCCTGATTGCTCATCAAGGATAACTTCTGCGATAGTTGGCCTAAGTTTTCAAACTCCATCCCAAATAGCTTCTCGCGCACGGCTGGCAACATCCCGGCGACGGCCATATCAGCCAGCTGATCGTCTGGCAAGTTCAATGAGAAGCACATGCCCTTGACTTCTCTGAATCTTCTAAGAAACTCCAGCGGCGTTTCACTGTGCCTTTGCTTCAGGGTGGCGAGATCAATCAACTTCTTCTCGAAGCGCCGCCGAAGTAATGAGCGTGGAATTTACGCTCCAAATCTTTCCACCTGGCCACTGATTCAGGCGGCAAGGACGAGAACCACTGAAAAGCTGGACCCGTCAGCGAGGCAGGGAAGTAGCGCACCCTGAACGTCTCTTCGGCCGAACATTCCCCGAGCTGCATGAGGTAACGAGCGATATGCTCGACCGTGCTCGTCTCGTCCTGCCCAGAGAACTTCGTGAATTCCGTCGGCGGTTTCACCCTTGGTGGCAGGAGCATGTTGTAGTACCACTCCGGGAACGGCGGCCTGTAGGTGGGGCCCTGCATCCTTGGCTTGAGGCCGAACTGATTCTGCATCAATTCGGCCATCTTGCGTGCTAGGGCATCTTCCTCCTGAGCGCCTGCGGCCGCGCGTACCCCTGGGTGCGGGAAGGCGTCGAACGCCCCGTAATTTCCCACTTCATGATAGCCACCGCCGTACAAATTCTTCTGGAGCCAGTTGGTCGACGGAGCTATTCTTCGACTGGGGTCAAGTGGGGCCCCAGGTGAGCCGAACGCTAGGTCTCCGTACGTAGGCCGGTACGGATTCGGCCGCGTTGCACGGGGCCGACCCGTCTTTGCTCTGTGGTGGCGGCAGGATTGGTTGACTTCCTGAAGCTTGCAGCGGAGGCTGAACTGGCTGCCCCCCGGCGCCTGCGCGGAGGAGGTTGGAATGTCTCGCTCCCGGAGCTTTGAGGAGGAGGCTGCTGCACCTGGCTTCGTAGCGGCGGCTGAGAGCTTGATTCACCCAGCTCCACGGTGCTCTTTCCGGCGTACGTCTTTCCAAACGCCTGCCCCGCGCCCGGGCCAAAGATGGCCACCATCATCTGCTGGAGCGACCCGAGGAAAGCTTGGTTGTGCTTGGTGAGCATGTTGTCTACCGATTCCTGGAAGATCCGCGCGCATTCCTCTTTTTCTTCTTGCCGGGTTGTGGCGTCGGTCTCTCCCGGCAACGGCACTCGGGCGGTGCCACTCTTCGGATATGGTACACCACTTCGATTCTTCTTAAATGACATGAGACACTTTTGCTGAAATTGATTCACGGCGTCTAGGAGCCGCCGATGTCTTGCTCCGGAGAAAGCTCTTCGATGTTGACATCCGGGAGGTCCGAGACTTCGGGCATCTTGAACCAATTCGAATTTGTTTGTCCCACCGGGCGTGCCAAAAAGTGTGTTGACGCAAAATGTGCACTCAACGCCAATCACACGGCAAGCCGAAAAGCTAGCTTCGCACGCGCGAGAGAGAGAGTGACGTGCCGATCAATTTTTCCCGAAAATTAACAAAAGATAAAACAGTTAAATACCAAAGCTTGGAACTTACCGGGTGGTACCAGGCAGTTCCATATTTACGGCTAAGAAGCCAAGCAAGGCGACATGTAGCTATGCGAAGCTACCTGTCAAAGAACCACAACCATTCGGGTAACCGCAAAGGAAAAAAGAACATTGCCGAACGGGTGACGTAAGCATGACAACGATCGATCTTTGAATAAACATGGATGCATGTGCAAAGCCATGACCGATCTTCATGAGGATTAACATTAAACGAAGTAAAGCACGGACATGATCATGTATTAAATGAGCACGCATAGATCAAAGCACTAGTCTACCGCATGTCTAGATACTTTAAGATCCGTCGGGTACGATCACAAACAAATCTATCCACCGCATGATACAACTTGCATGAAAAACGTACCACTTCCCGCAAATAGATCTATCCACCGCATGATACAATCTAAATACGGAAAGCTAAAAGCATACATCACTTAAGGCACAAACGAGGCACGTGATCTACTCGTGAAAAACATAACCGAATACGGCTGAACAGCCGATCCAGGGTCCATGAAGAAGGAACAAACATTACCACGTGAATAAATCTATCAGATTGAATTGGAAATCTAATCCACCGGATGACTAGCTCCAAAGCAACCCAAAAACCTGCATCTACCGCATGATACCCGGTTCTTTCAAGATTTATACGCACAAAGCAAGCTTGAACCCGCAACACGTGACAACCTAGATCGATTCGGTTTCGGCTATCGGAGAGCACAAGATCCACGCGTCAAAAACACAAGACCTGCTCGCGCACGGATCTTAAGAGGAAAAAAGCCGATCCAAACCCATCTAGATTGGGCAAGAGTGTGTTACATGAATTAAAACATAAAGTAAAACTCATGACAACACGGGATAACTTAATGAATCTACCGGATCTTGCCAAGATCCAATAGAGCCGATAACTAGCTTCGAGCTAGATCTTAGCCTACCGCATGACTCATGATCTAACAAGAAACCCTCTTGAACCAAGCTTGAATCTACCGCGTGACACGAAGCATGGTAACAAGACTACTTGCATCAGATCTAAATCCACCGCATGATACTAGACATGATACAAGGTTGCCGGTACTCACGGAGGTCGACGGATCGATTGGCCCTCTCGAAGAACTCGACGACACGACAAGGACTCTAGGGTTTGGCGTAAGGCCGGTGTGTATTGAAGAATGAACGTGTCCGTTACATACATCCGGGGATCGTATTTATACCCTGCCGATTACAACCGCGAATGGATTCATTGCCTAACTAAACTCGATCGCCTATCCATCCATTCGCTTCCTCCGATCGAGCCACGTCATCGTCCAATCCCGCAAAATCGGCTCTCTTGTTCTTTTGCCGAACCGGGAGCGGATAGCCGACCGCGGATCCTTCGCCGAAAATCTCTCGAAAAATATCTTTCCTTCCACCGGACGGACTCTTTTTCGAATTGGACCCACATGTCATACTCCTTACCAAATTTTGGTGTTAACGGATCGATCACCACCTCGCCCATGACATGCTCGATGATTTGTCAATGAGGTGAGATGCCCACAACAGTACCCCGTTATTTCCTTCCTTTCTCTTGCTGCTACCCGACCCGTTCCTACCCAATCTAATACCCCGCTTGCCTGCACGAAACCATCGTCGCCGAGGGGGAGGATCGAAGGAAGCCAGAAGTCACCCACGCCGAGGACGTCGTGACTGCCGATCCACGACGTCGTCGACAGGAATGTCTATGACAAGAGAACCGTGGGCTTGCAGCAAGGACAAGTTGCTGCTCCTCTCTCTTCCCTAGCACGACATTCGTCCACCTCGCCCGCGACGTGTTCGACAGAATGACCTACCTGTCAACAAGCCCGTTGGTAAGCCTTCCGACCAAGCCAACTCCTTTTTACCCTCCGATGCATGCCTGTGTTGTCGGCCTCTGTGTTGTGCATGCTTCTATTTTCCTCCAGAACACCAGTGATCATAGAGGGCATGCCTTTTGCTGCAGTCGTGACATGCCCACCAACTGTTCGATGTTGTGCCTGCTCGAACCCTTGAGATCCTTGTGGCCGAAGCCTTCAATTGTTGCCTGGATGATGTTGCCGACCGTTCTGCCGAGACCCTTGCCCCTTGCTGCTTAACCAAGCCAAAGTCGCCCAGCCCTGCTAGCTGCTCTGTGTGCTAGCCGTCGAGCCGTGTGATCTTTTGCATGTTCCCTCGCAACGCTCGCCATTGCCGGGCTGTGCGACGCATGATCACACTCTCACTGCTGCCAGCGGCATGTGTTGGGTGGATGTGTCGCTATGCACGCGCAACCCCATGCCACAGCTCGCAGCCATGCCATGCATTCTCAGGCACAAGGAAAAGCCCGACCATGGATGGCTAGCGGTGCTCCGCTGCCCACGCCTGCGCTACAGCCCCGCCTTGGCCCGCCATGCCGCGTCACGCCCGCTACATCAAACCAGCCATCAACTTGCTATCGCCCGTGTGTCGTCGCCTACCTGACCGACCTTCGTGCCGCGAGTGTGTCCTTGCAAGTGCCTCGCTTCAGCCACTTGCCACTTGTCTTGCTCTACTCCGCTTCTTGTCTCCTCTCATAAATCCGCTCTTGCTCTACTCCGCTTTGTGACGTGATGTGTGCGTTGTGCTGTGCAATCTCAACTAGGATGCCACGCGTGTTGGATGGCCGTGCCCTTAGTAGGGGCCCCTGCTTCACGCATGGCAACCCCGCGTTGCAATCTAGCTATCTCGCCATGGTCATCACCGCATCACGAGTACATGCTTCGTAGCACTCTTGAGCATGCCTTGTCGCTCCGCCTCCCAAGATCGACCATTAGTTGATCCTCTCATCCTCTCTACACTATCGCCGCATATCTTGGCATGAGAATGCCATTCCTAAGTTACCTCCATCTCGCTTTGCGATCCTCATCCTTTGTGCTACCGCTTTGATCATCCGAAATCTAAACCTTGCAAGCGTTAATCTCAGCCTCTCAGCTTTCCAGCTTGCAAGCTTGTCCACCTAAGATCTTAGTCGTGAGACCCGTAAACTATCTTTGAACTAACTATTGACCCTACCATGTTTACTAGTATATAAAACGAGTTGCTTAAATTACTTTTGTTTTGAAACGAATTTCTTTATTTTCACTATCTAAAACAGTTTTGCTTGTATTTGATATGGAGTTTATTTGGATCTTCTAAATTGGTTCTTATTGATGTTTTTGCATTAGATGAATGCTCGTTATTTATTTCCGCGTCGCATCTCGTGTAGGCTTGTGTTCTTGTTAAAGACCCGAGCTGCGACGACTAAGGAGACGCGTCTACCCCGACTTTGCCCGAGAGGACGCTCAACCTCTACTTCTCTACGTCGACTACCGCGCAGGTGTCATGTCACTCCCAACCATGTAGAACCCATGCATGCTATTAGTTGCTAGTGCTATATTTATGTTACTTGATTTGATGGTTTGCATAGCCGTTTGATTAGCCTTGCCTTGTTATTTGATATATCCTGATTCCTTGCTCTACCTACCTCGGGACTAGCTACAGACCCTAGCTAGTCCCATATACCAACTATCCATCCTTTTGTTTCTTGGTTATGGATGGTACTCTGGCTTGGACTGAGATGTGGGAGATCTTGGTGTGTTCTAGCGTGAGTTCTGGGTGTGTTCTTCCTTGACGTGTTTCTGGCGGGAGCGAGCCATTTGGCTACTTGTGAACGCCCGCCTCCGAAGATGCGATCCGGCCTCTTACCCGAGCGGCGTGTCGGACGAGATGGAGATGGGGGAGTGCTCGCTCTCGGCCCCTAAGGACCGGGTCGACTTACCACCAGATGCAGTATCTACTTTCGTACAAACCGCCCGCCTTGTTATAGTCGGGGGTGCGGGGTGAGACTCGTAGTGGATAGCACCCTTCCTGTAGGCGGATCGGTGTGATCGTGATGGGAGACGACGTTCCTCCTTAGAAGACCTCGCTCCGGCGAGGCCGGGGAAGGGTTCCACAGCTTCGAGGGACTGGCAGTATGAGCTCTACAGCGGAGGCCGCGCCAGACTCGGAGATGCATGAGGGTACTATCCACTTACTTGGACTCCAGCCGTATGGTAGGGTTTCGGGTGGTTCGCTACCATCCGGGCTCTATTCGGGCGGGTACAGTTGTACAACCTCTGCAGAGTGTTAATCCTATAGCTATAGTCCGTGTCAACTGGTTATGGACAAGATCGCTAGCTACCGCTACTTCCGACTAGACTCTTTTCTTGTGCTTCTTCTCTCCCCCCGAGTGAGTGAGCCCCGCCCGAGGCCGTTGAGATGTGGGGATAGGAGCGTGTGTGGGCCCCACATCGCAGATGAGAGCTGGGAGCTGGATCGTGGGTGTGATTCAGTGCTTTGGTGTGTACTTCCTTGTTGAGGGGTGTGGACCCCGGAGGTATAGACCTCAGAGGTGCGGACCTCCCGGAGGTGTGGACCTCAGAGGTGTGGACATCGCTGCTTACTCTGCATACCTTGATTGTTGCTTTCGCGCTGCTGCATGCATAACTTTCTACAGCCCTATATAGGTTTTATCCATGCATACTAGATTCAACCACCGCTTTTGCTCTTTGTTGGGAAGCTGACATGACCTACCCGCTTATCTGGTAGATGCTGGCGTTTCAGACTTGGTAACTGTCTACGACTACAACTTCAACGTCGAAGGTGTGAAGACTAGAGCTGGTCCTATGCTCGAGTTTGCCTGTGGAGCTGGAGACGCTTCGCTTCGATAGATCCGCTGCATAGGTGTTTTACCTTTCTTGATTCGATCCAGTTGGACTTGTACCTGGCTTGTGCCGAAGAGTTGTACTCTGATGTTATAATAATATTATGTAATTCTTCTTTTATTCCTGTGTTGTATGAACTTGTACCACTTGAGACAGGGATTGCACGAGATATCCTCTTCCTGGGACTATCACAGAGGTGCAGAGAGTCCGGTTTCTGTTCGCGGAAATTCGGTTCGTTTCACGTATAGGATGGAGATGGGGAGTGCTCGCTCTGGGCCCCTAAGGGACCGATCGTTAGACTAACCATGCTTCTTTGGACTCTTACCATACAAACCGCCCGCCTTGTTATGGTCGGAGTGCGGGGTGAGACTCGTAGTGGATGGCACCCCTCTTGTAGGCGGATTGGTGTGATCATGTCGGGAGACGGCTCTTTCCTCCTTAGAAGACTTTGCCATGGCAAGGCCGGGGAAGGGTTCCACAGCTTCGAGGGACCTCTCGCGGGCAGTATGAGCTCTACCGTGGAGGCTGAGCCAGGCTCAGAGATGCAGGAGGGTACTATGCACTTACTTGGTCTTCAGCCGTATGGTAGGGCCTGGAACCAGTGACGGCCGGTTTCGGTCCTATTCAGGCGGGTACAGTTGTAAAACCTCTGCAGAGTGTTTAAACCTATAGCTATAGTCCGTGTCCACTAGCTATGGACAGTCCTGAGATCTGTTATTCTGGCTAGATATTCTTCTCTTGTGCTTCTTCTCTCCCCCGAGTGAGTGAGCCTAGCTTTGGCCGTTGAGATGTGGGGATAGGAGCAGGTGGGCCCCACATCGCAGAAGAGAGTTGGGAGCTGGATCGTGGTTGTGATCTGGTGCTTTGGTGTGGTATCCTTGAGTGGGGTGTGGACCCCAGAGGTATGACCTTAGAAGTGTGAGCTTCCTCGAGGTGTTGACCTTATAGCAAATCTTTGCCTACCTAGTATGTTGCCTCGCTGCTTTGCTCAAGCCTTCTACAGCCAAAGTAGGAATATATCCTGCATAGTAGAATATACACCGCTTTTGCCTCTTTGTTGGGAAGCTGACATGACCAACCTGCTTATCGGGTAGACCCTGGTGTCTCTGACACAGAGCCGGACTACGATTTCGACAACGACGGATGGGAGGACTAGTGCTCTTTCTATGCTCGAGCTGCCTGCAGATTTGTAGTTCCCCGCGCTTGCACGGAGACGCTGCTAGCCGTTTTATTGCTGTTTGATTCAGTCTCGATGGACTTGTACACGGCATGTGCCGAAGAGATGTACTCTGATTAATGTAATACATAATTTTTGTACTCTATCTGTTTTTGTTTTATCTTTCTGTATGGATTATTGGCATCGCTGAGACAGGGATTGCACGTGGTAGCCCTCCTAGGACTACCACTGAGGTGCAGAGAGTCGGGTTTCCGTCCGCGGAGATCCGGTTCATTTCATCCAGGATGTACTCTTTTTCTTTTTTGATGTCTTTGCCAGATGAGGAGTTCAACGTTCTTGGAGAGGACGAGCTGGTTTTGCTAGCTAGGCGGTTCGAGAGGCTGCACGAAAACCGGGTCAACACGAGGACAACACGAACGTGCTTTCAGTGCGGCAAGCCGGGACACTTCGTCGCTGACTGCCCGGAGAAGACGGCCAACATGGACGGCTACAAGCACCAGTTGAGCAAGGACGACAAGTACAGATCGAGGCGTGACCACAAGCACAAGGACGAGCGACGGTTGAGGAAGAAGGACGGCCGAGGCAGGAAGGCCCGAGTGGTGGTGGGAGTGAGCAACGTTGACTCTAGCTCCTCCTACTCTTCCTCAAAGCTCGAGTAGCAGCGAAGATGAAGGTGATCGGCGCAAGAACAAGACGCTTCCGAAACTCGAGCGGGTTGAGCTGCTTCGCAGGAGATGGCTTCTGCGGCATGGCTCATAGCTTTAGCAGCAAGAAGTGTCACCAAAGTGACTCGGACTCCGACTCAGAGGACGAGGTATGTGACAAGCTTCCCTTCTTGCGTGAGGAGAATGAGCGTCTTGACCAGTTGTTTGATAACTGTGATGATATGCTTAAAGAGCCTAAGAAGATGAGGAAAGAACTTAGGGCCTCACTAGAAGATGCTAGGAACCGTGTGGCTGAGCTAGAAACCCAGAACCTAGATGCTAAGCTTGAAATTGATGCGCTTAAGGCTTCACCTGTGGTTTCTGATGATGTTGATTGTGTTGCTTGCTCTTTGTACTTAGCTGATCTTGCTAGCCTTAAGGATAAGCATGCTTCTGTTTGCGATGAACTAGATGTGCTTAGGGTTGAAGTGACTGAGCTTAAGTTTAGACCTGCTCTGCTAGGTGCTTGCACTTCTTGCCCTGTTTTGCATGGAAAGATTGATGAGATGCATGCTTACACTGTTTATCTTGAGGCTAAGTTGAAAGAACCTGTTCCAACTTGTTCTACATGTGAAGTGCATGCTTTGAAAATCTGGAACTTGCACACTATGTGAATCGTTTGCAGGATGAGAATGATGAGTCACTACGTGAAAACCTCAAAAAGGTCACGCAACATTTTTAATGGGCCCTTAATGCTCATTACATCCACCCACAACTGTAACGGTTGTTGTTTGGCGCCCGTTACCTATAAGGGCACCAGGATGACCCCGGGGTTGGCCTCCACAATGCTCGTTACTAATGTGGATTTCTGGTAACAGGCTTCTTAAACGCCCGTTACATAAATTCTTTGTAACAAATGTTAAAGAGAGCCCGTTACAAATGTTAAACCTATCGGTAACATGCTTGTAAAGTCTATTACTAATAAATGCCCAATCAGTAACGGGTAGCTTAAGTCCGTTACTGATCGCTGCCATAATGGTAACAGGCTATAAAGTCTGTTACCGATAATTTCATACTGGAGACATTGTAGGATGCGTCTCCTTTGCTGGCGACCCAATTGGATGCATCTCGTGTCTTAGGAGTCGTCTCCTTTAATTGTCACCCAGGGTTGCCTTTTTTCTCACATCTGAAACGCACATTCTTATTGCTCGTCTATGTCTTTTCCTTCCAACACCACTCGATCTCTCTGCGCAGAAGGCCACACCTGTTCCGACAACAACACTCGCTGTCTCTCCTCACAAGGTCACTTGCTCAATCTGTGTGCCCAGATGTCCCCGCCGGCCTGTCTCGTCTGCCGCTGCCAGCTGCACGTGTTCTGAGGATTGTCTTAATTTCTCTCCTCAGAAAGCCGATGCTACAGCAGGCCGGCCAGCCGCGTGCGCAATGGCGAAAGGGGCCAGCGAACGTCGACCGCGTCGTCCTATGCGTTGTCGCCGCAGTCGCGACACCGCCTTCGAACCTCCTCCTCCCGGTCGTGCTCACCTCGTAGAAAGTCCTCGTCAAGGTGGAAATTAATTACCCCCTTTTATTGAAATAATTTAGCTATCCTAATCCTCTTGTGTGTTATCGGTTTTAATTTTTGTGTAATGAATTGTGCTCATTTGGTGTATGGAATGCAGATGGCGTCTGCTGCTCGGGCTTGGATGTACAAACAACCCCAAGATGATTGGGAGAATTTCTTAAGCGGGGTCAATGGTTTTCTAAATCAAGTAGAGGCGAATTTGAGAAATTGTGGCGTTCAGGCAATGCTTTGCCCCTATATAGATTGTTTCAACCAAAAGAAAAACGCACAATGAGAAATCATTTTTCATCATTTGGTCACACGTGGTTTCACAAAAAATTACAAGTGTTGGAATAAGCACAATGAGGAAGGCCTTAATGAACTCGAAGCAGGCTGTCTAAATGAAGGTGAAGTGTGACACCATGCTATCGACCATGATGAAGACCTTGATGATAGTGGACTTTTTGAGGAAAATTAACCATTATTCCCACCAAATGTGTTGAGGCCTAAGGATATCATTGATCAAGAAGTTAGGGGCTTCGATGATGGTGAGGTGTTGCAACGTGTGCACAATGTTGATCAAATGTTGTGGGATGTTGAGTTTCAATGAGTGTACACACCTTCTGAATTAGCGAGGCTGAAGCAGTTCATTGAAGATTCAAAGAAACCCCTCTATCCTGATTGCTAGAAGTACTCTCGCCTTTCTGGTGATCTTAAACTTCTACAGCTTAAGGCAGATCATGGTTGGAGCAACAAAAGTTTCAAACATCTATTGGATGTGCTTAGAGACATGCTACCTGAAAGAAAACCAAATAGCAGAGTCTGTCTATGAGGGGAATAAGATAATCTGTCCTATGGGAATAGAGGTTGAAAAAATCCATGCATGCAAGAACAGTTGTGTATTGTTCCGTGGAGATTATGCAGACCTTGACAAGTGACCCAAGTGTGGCTATGATCGGTACAAGAGGAAAAAGGATGGTGGAGATGATAATAATGCTGATGATGAGAACGAGCCTGGCGAGATCTGAACCAAGGAGAAGGCTAACAGAGGGGCTTTTGTGAGGGTGGCATGGTATTTTTGCATCATTCCTCGGCTGAGAAGATGGTTCGCAACACGAAAGGAGGCCCAACTCTTGTAATGGGGTAATATTAATAGCCACTTCCCATGATTTGATGATGCATGGAGCATACAATTTGCTATGAGCACAGATGGTGTGAACCCATTCGGTAACCAGAGCTCAACACATAGCACCTGGCCTGTCGTGCTGTCGTTGTACAACCTTCTACCCTGGCTATGCAAGAAACAAAAATATATGATGCTAACAGTATTGGTCTTCAGGCCAAAGTAACCTGGCAACCGTATTGATGTCTACTTGAGGCCACTAGTTGATGACTTGAAGATATTGTGGAAGCCTGGTGTGTGGGAGGTTTGGGATGAGTACAAGTGTGAGGAGTTCACAATGCATGCATGTTGTTAACCACCATCAACGACAACCCGGCTCATCGCAACCTCTCTAGCCAGAGGAAAAGGAAAATTGCAGCTTTCCCACACTATTGGAAGATACTTGCATAGTATGGCTAAGCTATTCAAAGAAATACGTATTTTGGGGCACCGTCGTTTCCTCAGCAAGAAACATCTATACCGAGCCATGGATTGTCAGTTTAATGGGGAACTGGAGAATCGAGAGGCAACGTTGCATGTGGCTGGAGATCTGGTCCACTTGAAAGTCAAGGACATCAAAACTTCGAGGAAATACCCAAACAGACTGAATAAAGCCTTGGCAAAAGAAAGAAACGAGATGGTGAAGAAGAAGAAGAAGGAATGTGGAACAAGAAATCAATTCTATGGGAGCTAGAGTATTGGCCGATGTTGGATGTGCGTCATTCGATTGACAACATGCACATCAAGAAGAATGTGTGTGAAGCTACTTGTGGAACATTGCTACAACAGAAGTCCAAAGGAAAAGATCATAAAAATGCAAGGGAGGATCTTAAAGAGCTAGGCACTAGGTCGGAGCTCTATGCAGAGGAAACAAAGACGGGGAGGAACCTTCCCATTGCTGCAACCACATTGTCAAAGGCTGAAAGAAAAGAATTCTGTTAGTTTTTGCATGATTTGAAATTACCTTCAGGCTACTCATCAAACTTCAAGAAGCTAGTGTCAGTGAAGGACATGAAAATGAATTTGATGAAATCTCATGATGGCCATGTGTTGATGACAACTCTTCTTCCTATTGCACTTAGAGGTATCAAGACAGAACTGGTTCCCGACATGGTCACGAGCTTGTGTTTATTCTTCAATGCAATAGAACAGAAGGTGATTGATGAGGAAAAACTGTTGGACTTGGAGAGGAGGCATCTCGAGACTCTATGCCTGCTTGAAGTTACCTTCCCACCATCATTCTTTGATCTCATGCTGTATCTAACAGCACACCTCGCGGGGGAAATTTGGTTCTTTGGCCCATCTTACCTTCACCTGATGTTTCCATATGAGAGGTTCTATGGATTCCTGAAATCATTGGTACATAATCGATTATTTTTGGAGGGAGCCATTGTTTGTGTCTACGAGACCATCGAAGCAGTGGAGTGGGCCATGGGTTATATGGACCCACAAAACCCCATTGGTGTGCCTCCTCACGACATGAAGGTAGGCTTTCAGGTGTTGGGACCATGGGGAAAAGGTTAGTTACTCCGGATGCAGATGCCTTCCAAAAAGCTCATTTCACCGTGATACAACAGCTGCACCTAATTGAACCGTTTCCCAATGAGCACAAACAACAACTACGTGAAGACAACCTTGATCGTGGAAGGGCTTGGCTTGCAAAGATGCACATGCAAGATTTCAGCATGTGGCTCCGAGATTATGTCGAGACATGCAGCAATAATGATGTAATTACCGATGAGATAAGGAATCTAGAAGCGGGGCCGTTGTTCACTGTTACAAGATACCAAACAATAGATATCAATGGATACACGTTCTACACCATGGCCCGGATAAAAAGAGCATCTATCAAAATATTGGTGTGCATGTACAGGACGTCGTCGACGACAGTCAGGATGATGATGACATGGAGACAGACACATATTATGGTCAAATAGAGGAGATATGGGAGCTTTATTATGTAGGATTGAAGGTAGCTTTGTTTCGCGTACATGGGTCACCAATAGGAAGAGAGCTTTGAGCAAGGACAAATATGGTTATGTTAGAGTTGATCTCTAGGTCTTTGGTTATAAAAACGAATTGTTTGTCTTCGCCAACAATGTTAATCAATTGTTCTTTGTACCTGGCCTTGCAAAGAAGAACTAGTTTGTGGTTATTCCTAGAAAAAAGGGATTGTTGGGGTTGAAAATGTTGTTGAGGAGGAGGAATACAACCAGTTGGATGAAATTCCATCCTTTGACACCTTCATACAAGCCCCGACTCTTGGGAACTAAAAAACCACCATACTTGCGAAGTGACCATAGTGAAAAATCCATATACAGAAATCAAGGAAGAAAAAGCAAGCCTGAATTCTGCTGAATCCTTTTTGTAATGCCGAAGGATGTGTCTATTGGTGGAAATGGAATCTGTTTTGTAATATAAAGGATGCGATGTATTGGTGGAATTTCAATCCTTTTTGTAATCTATGGGATGTGGTGGAATTTGAATCCTGCTTGTAATATATTCTGCCTAAGGTACTATATATATATTGTTTATATTCTGCTTCAGTTCAATAACGAGCATTAATATCAAAGAGACGAGGATTAGCGAACCCGCGTCGCCTAAGTTACGGGCAAGAGAAGAGGATTAATGAATTCGCATCGCCTTTGTTACGCGCAAGAGACAAGGACTAACGAACCCACATCGCCTTTGTTATGGGCAAGATATGCGAAATCACAAACAGATTACATCAAAAGAGACACGAATTAGCCAACCCCAGTCGGCTTGTTCTTCATGCTTCGCAAGTGAGTAGGTAAATCATACAAAAAATTGTACTACACAGATATTTTCACACACTCATGTCTCTTGAGATGCAAAATCACACACACATAGATTACATCAAAAGAGACACGGATTAGTCAGCCCCCGTTGGCCTGTTCTTCTTCATGCTTGCAAGTGAGTAGGTAAATCATAAAAAAAAAATTACTACACAGAAATAATCACAGAAGAATGTCTCTTGAGATGCAAAATCACACATACAGAGATTACAGTCATCATTGATACATCAGAGAAGGTTACAATGCGGTCATATCTTCATGACGAGATAAGCAAAATCACACACAGATCGATCTTGCTCGCAGGTCATCGATCTTGCTCGCCTTCGTCTTGTTCTTCATGACAAGATATGCTCCACCAGATTCTGGCTTCTTGCTCATCTTACAAGTGAACACAAGAGAAAGATACAAAGAGGGTGGAATCATATTCCTTAAAAAAATCCCTCCTTCTGTAGGAGAAGGGGAAAGAAAAAATAAGCCCAAGCGTGACAGAAAAGTTGCAGCATGCTTTCCATTCGCTTGTTCTTCCTGATGCCAGGAGGTTCTAAGCTACCTTCCCCGGACACAGCTGCAAGGAAGGAGTATGTCACAAGGATTCTTCTAGCAGCTGTGTTAGAGTATGGCACAAGGATTCTTCTAGCAGCTGTGTTAGAGGGATGAGCAACCCAATCATCCATATCTTAAGACTTCTTCTAGCAACTAAGAGATCGAGGAGGAGGAAGAAGAAAGAAAAGCAAAAGCTTGCGCCCTACAAGATCTATTCTTTGTGCCATAGCTAGATCTAGATCTAGAGAAGAAGGAACTAAGTGACTGAGGACCATGTGTGGTTCGAGGACCCGTGGATGGTCGCTTTCTGGTGTGATGAGTGATTCATAACATTGTGTGGACTGATTCTTGGCTTCCTAGTTGTGGCTTGACTGGTGTTGGTGTAGGTGAAGAATAATCACGAAAGGTCATTGCCGGTGAGGCCTCCAGGTGTGGAGAAGACAAGTAGGCTTGGTTCGAGGGACTCGGTGTCAGAGTCAAGTGTGGGCCGCATGGTGGCAAGATCGGCAAGATGAAGTCGAGGACGGTTTCTTGTTTGAGCCTCAAAACCAAGGTGGAGCCAAGACTTCATGGGAGCCGAGTCATGAGTGGTGATTGGCAGAGGCTACATCAAGTTCGTGGGGTTTGCGGTGGTTCACTAGAAAACCATCGGGTTACTCAGCTGAGCCACAAAGCCAAGGTTGAAAACTTGGCGCGGCTGTCAGGCCAAAACCGGCTGGACTGGTTTGGAGAACCGGTCTGACCGGTTTGGGGTCGCAGGGCGCCGGAAGCTTCGAGGCGGAGGACACGCGTCGGGATCGCAAGGCGTGCGTCGAGGCTACGCGAAGTGCGGTCGCCAGGCATCCGTCTGATGGTGCTACAAAGACATATTCCCAAAGTGCCCTTGGTGGGCATGTATCCTAGTTTAGGCTTTAGGGATATTTTAGTCTTTCGACTTGCCTCCATATAACCCAAGGGGTGAGAGGATGGAAGCCATCACGAGGAACCCTAGCTCATTTTGTTTTCCTATTTTCCCTTCCTATTTTATATAGGATTTCCATAGGACTAGCTTGAGAGCTTCATGCTGAGATCCTATGAGAGGGAAGGATGATCTGGCGGAAGGTAAGCCTTGTATGAACCTTTCATGGTATGTATAGATGATTCGGCGTGGTTCCTCAAGGCTTGTTTGTGCTTCTCCCATTTTTTCCTTTTTGGTGATTTCTCGGAGCCTTTTCTTAGAATTTCCGTGGGGAAGGTGTTAACACCAAAATTTGGTAAGGAGTCTGACTTGTGGGTCCGGTTCGAAAAAGAGTCCGTCTGGTGGAAGGAAGGATATTTCTAGAGATTTTCGGCAAAGAGATCCGCGGTCGGCTATCTGCTCCAGTTCGGCAAAGGAACAGTAGAGCTGATTTTGCGGGATTGGACGGTGACGTGGCTCAATCAGAGGAAGCGAATGGATGGATAGGCGATCAGGTTTAGTTAGGCAATGAATCCATTCGCAGTTGTAATCAACAGGGTATAAATACGATCCCTGGATGTATGTAACAAACACGATCATTCCTCAATACACACCGGCCTTACGCCAAACCCTAGAGTCCTTGTCGTGTCGTTGAGTTCTTCGAGAGGGCCAAATCGATCCGTCGACCTCCGTGAGTACCGGCAACCTTGTATCATGTCTAGTATCATGCGGTGGATTTAGATCCGATGCAAGTAGTCTTGTTACCATGCTTCGTGTCATGCGGTAGATTCAAGCTTGGTTCAAGAGGGTTTCTTGTTAGATCATGAGCCATGCGGTAGGCTAAGATCCGGCTTGAAGCTAGTTATCGGCTCTATTGGATTTTGGCAAGATCCAATAGATTCATTATGTTATCCCGTGTTATCATGAGTTTTACTTTATGTTTTAGTTCATGTAACACACCCCCGCCCAATCTAGATGGGTTTGGATCGGCTATATTTCTTTTAAGATCCTTGTACGAGCGAGGTTTTGACGCGTGGATCTTGTGCTCTCCGATAGCCGAAACCGAATCGATCTAGGTTGTTACGTGTTGCGGGTTCAAGCTTGCTTTGTGCGTATAAATCTTGAAAGAACCGGGTATCATGCGGTAGATGCAGGTTTTTGGGTTGCCTTGGAGCTAGTCATCCGGTGGATTAGATTTCCAATTCGGTCGATAGATTTGTTCACGTGGTAATGTTTGTTCCTTCTTCATGGACCACGAATCGGCATTGTTCGGCCGTATTCGGTTATCTTTTCACGAGTGGATCACGTACATGGTTTATGTTTTAAATGACGTATGCTTTTAGCTTTCCATATTTAGATTGTATCATGCGGTGGATAGATCTATTTGTGGAAAGTGGTACGTTTTTCATGCAAATCGTATCATGCGGTGGATAGATTTGTTTGTTATCGTACCCGATGGGTTTTAAAGTACCTAGACATGCGGTAGACTAGTGCTTTGGATCTATGCGTGCTTATTTAATACATGATCATGTCCGTGCTTTACCTCATTTTATTTAATGACAAACCTCATGGGGATCGGTCATAACTTCATGCTTGCATCTTTATCTATACAAAGATCGATCGTCGTCACGCTTACGTCATCCATTCGGCGGTATTCTTTTTTCCTCCGTAATGGTCCGGATGGTTATGATTCTCCGACGGATAGCTCTACATAGCTACATGTCATCTTGCTTGGCTTCTTAGCCGTAAATATGGAAGCTGTGCGGTACCACCCGACACGTTCCGAGTTTTGGTATTTAACTGCTTCATCTTTTGTTAATTTTCGGGAAAAATTGGCGGCACGTCATTCGTTCTCTGCGCGTGCGAAGCCTGAGCTTTTCGGCTTCTTTGTGTGATTGGCGGCGAGTGCACTTTTTGCGTCAACACACTTTTTGGCACGCCCGGTGGGACAACGGCCGAATCGGTTCAAGATGCACGAAGTCTCGGACCTCCCGGATGTCAACATCGAAGAGCTTTCTCCGGAAGCGGCATCAACGGCTCCTAGACGCCGTGAACCAATTTCAGCAAAAATGTCTCATGTCGTTTAAGAAGAATCGAAGTGGGGTACCGTACCTAAAGAATGACCTGCCCGAGTCGCTGGCTGCCGGGAGAGAGCGATGCCTCAACCCAACATGAGAAGGAGGAATGCGCGCGGATGTTCCAAGAGTCGGTAGACGACATGCTCACCAAGCACAACCAGGCTTTCCTCGGGTCGCTCCGGCGGATGATGGTGGCCCTCTTTGGCCGGGCGCGGAGCAAGCGTTCGGGAAGGCGTCCCCCGGAAAGAGCACCGTGGAGCCGGGTGAATCAAGCTCTCGGCCGCCGCTACGGAGCCAATTGCGGCGGCCTCCCCCTCAAAGCTCCGGAAGCCGGACATTCCAACCTCCTCCGCGGGCGCGCGGGGGGCAGCCGGTTCGGCCCCCGTTGCAAGCTTCGGGGAAGTCAACCAATCCCCTGCCGCCACCACGGCAAAGCGGCACGGGTCGGCCGTGCAACGGCCGAATCCGTGCCGGCCTACGTACGGAGACCTAGCGTTCGGCTCATCTGGAGCCCCACTCGACCCCCGGTCGAAGAATAGCTCCGTCGACCAGCGGCTCCAGAGGAATTTGTACGGCGGTGGTTATCATGAAGTGGGAAATTACGGAGCGTTCGATGCCTTCCCGCACCCAGGGTATGCGCCGGCTACGGGCGCTCAAGAAGAAGACGCCCTAGCGCGCAAAATGGCCGAGTTGATGCAGAGTCAGTTCGGCCTCAAGCCAAAGATGCAGGGCCCCACCTATAAGCCACCGTTCCCAGAGTGGTACTATAACGTGCTCCTGCCGCCGAGGGTGAAGCCACCGACGGAATTCACAAAGTTCTCTGGGCAGGACGAGACAAGCACGGTCGAGCACATCGCCCGTTACCTCATGCAGCTTGGGGAATGCTCGGCCGAGGAGGCGTTCAGGGTTCGCTACTTCCCCGCCTCACTGACGGGTCCGGCTTTTCAGTGGTTCTCATCCCTGCCTCCTGAATCAGTGGCCAGATGGAAGGACTTGGAGCGTAAATTCCACGCTCATTATTTCAGCGGCAGCTCCGAAAAGAAGCTGATTGATCTCGCCACCCTGAAGCAAAGGCACAGCGAAACACCACTGGAGTTTCTTAGAAGGTTCAGGGAAGTCAAAGGCATGTGCTTCTCGCTGAACTTGCCAGACGATCAGCTAGCTGATATGGCCGTCGCCGGGATGTTGCCGGCCGTGCGCGAAAAGCTATTTGGGATGGAGTTTGAAAACTTGGGCCAATTTGTCACAAAAGTTATCTTTAATGAGCAATCGGGCGTATGGCCTCAAGAAGGACCCCAAGTTTGGCAAGCGACACGACGTCGCCGACATCTACAATCAATTCTTGGACAAGGCTGATTTGTTCGAGGATTCGACGACGAAGTGGAGATAGGCTGCAGCGAGAGATCATGTGGGGTAAAGAGCCCTTGACAATGAATCGGCATTGGGTCAAGCGGACCAAAGGGACTTACGACTTCGACATCACAAAGGTGATAAGTTGTTTGAGCTCTTGGTAAAGGAAGGCCGAATCAAGCCGCATGAAGGGCATTCTATGCTTCGGCTCGATGGAGTCAAAGCGAAACGTTACTGCGGCTTCCATGACGGGGACTCGCACTCCATCAACGATTGCGGGGTCTTCGGGATGAGGATTCGGAAGGCTATCCGGGAGGGACACCTCAAGTTCGATAACAAGATGAAGCCGGATGGCCACCCCTTTCCTCAAAACATGCTCGGCTTTCCGTCAATGCGATAACGGCCGAGGAGAAGGGGAAGGTCAAGGTCCGACCTCGGCCGGGTCCAAGCAAGGTGGATCGGTGGACCGGAGCGCCGAGGTGACCCTAGAGCAAGTGCAAGGCGACGCCCCCGCGTTCTCAAAAGCCACATCGAGATTGGGGAATCGTCCGGGCCTAAACCCAAGGTGACGTCACGTATTCTCCTCAACAAGTGGCGGCGCCGGATGGAAAAGGAGCGCTACCGGAGGCGTCGTCACGAGGAGGAGCGGCGCGGGGGCGAAGATGAAGCGCGCGAGAAGGGACCGAGAGCGGACACGCGCGAGCGGGGAGCGCGCCCCCGCGGGGGGTGCGCCTTCTTCGTGCACCGCTTGGAATGAGGGCCTAAAGGCGCCCACGTTGAGGAGGCGTCCCGAGTGCGGCGACGGACATGCGAGTACGGGCAAGAAAGCGCAATCGCCGATCCGTCCACGAAAGACTTGGAAGGATTCACCCGAATGGGGATCGGCGGCAAAAAATTGAAATCATTGATCATCCCGGGGAAGCGCCAAGGCGATCTCGGGTGGGGCGATCGGGGAGGAAGACGAGGACGTCTACGTACGGCGAGAAAGGGCGGTGGTGCCCGCCGGTCTACGCGAGAAGCCGGAAGAGGCGGGTCCGGCGCCAAGGAACCGCGAGATGAAACAAGCGGGATCCGGACGACGCGAAGTGGCGCCCCAAGGACCGGCCCGGAAGGATCGAAGCGTTCGGCCCTCGCTTGCATGGTATACTTCTCCGCCGAACGAGTTCATGGCTCCCGCTAACCGGGTTATGCGGGGAGGAAGCTTCCTTTGATGACGAGCGAGCCCGAGGAGATGATGGCACAACCGGTGCTTGCCAAGCGGGCCGTCTTCGACAAGCCGGCCAAGAATCGCCATATGAGGCCGCGTAATTGAGGGGGGTACGTCAATGGCAAGCCATTGACCAAGATGTTCGTCGACGGCGGGGCGGCAGTCAACGTGATGCCGTACACCACCTTCAGGAAGCTTGGCATGGGCCCGAGTGATCGACACCGACAAGCATCATCTCGAACGACTTCGCGGGAACCCCTCAGACACCAAAGGATGCGCCCACGTGGACTTGATGATCGGGTCCAAGACGCTGCTCACCACCTTCTTTGTCATCGAAGGCAAGGGAGCCTACAGCCTGCTGCTTGGGCGGGGGCCCGGATCCACGCCAAGCGCCGCGTCCCATCCACTATGCATCAACGACTTATCCGGTGGGTGGATGATGAGATCGAGGTCGTCCGGGCGGATGACTCCGTAAGCGTGGCTAACATGGAACCGGCCTTGCGGGAGTACCAAGGCATCGATTGCTTCTCGGGGAAGGAGCGGGGAGAAGGTCTGTTGAACTGTCGGCGGTGACCAACGGCCGATTCAAGCGGTCGGCTCTTACGGTAATTTTTAATGGAGAACCCCGTGGATGGCACTGATGGCAAGTTAGGACGAGGATTCATGTCGGCCGATAAGCTGGAAGAAGTTGACATTGGAAGCGGTGATAAGCCAAGGCCGACGTTCATCAGTGCAAATTTGCAACCGGACTTCAGGGGGAACTTAATTGAGCTTCTAAGAGAATATAAAGATTGCTTCGCACGGGATTACTCGGAGATGCCGGATTGGATCGTTCCATCGTCGAGCACGGTTGCCAATCAAGCCTGGTTTCAAACCATATAAGCAACCGCCCCGGAAAATCTACAAGGATGAAGTATTGGCCGATGTGAAGAAGGAGATCGAAAGATTGCTTGACGCGAACTTCGTTCGGCCATGCGGATATGCGGAGTGGATTTCTAACATCGTCCTGTGTATAAGAAGAATGGAAAAATGAGAGTTTGCATAGATTTCAGGGACCTAAACAGAGCTACTCCCATGGATGGATACCCGATGCCTATTGCCGATTTGTTGATTGACGCCGCTGCTGGACACAAGGTGATTAGTTTCATGGATGGCAACGCGGGATACAATCAGATTTTCATGGCAATAGAAGACATCTCGAAGACGGCCTTTAGATGTCCTGGTCATATAGGCCTATTTGAATGGATAGTCATGACATTTGGGTTGAAAAATGCCGGTGCAACCTATCAGCGGGCCATGAATTACATTTTTCATGAGTTGATCGGCAAAGCGTGGAAATCTACATCGATGACGTGGTGATCAAGTCCTTAAGTCATGACACCCATCTAGAAGATGTGAAGAAGACCTTGGAATGCACCGGAAGCATGGCCTAAAGATGAATCCAAACAAGTGTGCATTTGGGGTGTCGATTTGGAGAGTTCCTGGGGTTTTTGGTCCACGAAGGGGGAATCGAGGTTGGCAAGAAGAGCATGAAAGCCATTGATGAAGTCGTTCCTCCAACCAACCTCAAGGAATTGCAATCGTTGCTCGGCAAGATCAACTTCGTGAGAAGATTCATCTCAAATTTATCACGGAAGGTGTTGCCATTCTCTCCATTGCTGAAGCTAAAGAAGGATCGAGAAATTCACATGGGGGCGACGAACAACAAAAGGCTTTCGTTGAAATCAAGCAATACATGAAGGAGCCGCCGGTCTTTGGTTCCTCCTCGACTGGACAAGCCTTTCAAGTTGTACGTGGCGGCCGATACCCAAACTATTGGATCGGCCCTTATTCAAGAATTCGAAGGAAAGGAGCGGGTAGTAGCTTATCTTAGCCGAAAACTACTTAATCCCGAAACCGAGGTATTCGGCTATAGAGAAACCTGTGTCTTTGCGTATACTACTCGTGTACAAAGTTTCGGCACTACTTGTTGAATGCCGAATGCACTGTATACTCGAAGTTTGATGTGATAAAACATATGTTATCTATGCCAATTTTGAACGGTCGGATTGGCAAATGGATTTTAGCTTTATCAGAATTCGAGTTGAAGTTCGAATCGGCAAAAGCCATCAAAGGTCAGATCATTGCCGATTTCATAACTGAACATCGTGACCCTTCAATTAGTCTACTCGAAATTACCCCTTGGGCTTTATTTTTTGACGGGTCATCATGTGGCAAAGGTGGGGGAGTAGGGATCCTGCTAATTTCGCCCAAAGGTGAGATGTTCGAATTCGCTATTCCTATACAACCCCTTGTCACAAATAACCGAGTGAATACGAGGCACTACTTCGAGGGCTTCAATATTTGAGAGAAGCTGGGGCCGTGTCAGTTGAGGTCTATGGAGATTCAGAACTAGTAATCAAGCAATTGAACGGCCAATACGGGAGCGAAGCGCTGAGGAGTTACTATGAAGAGTGCAGGGAAATCTTGAAGAGCTTCCCACTGGTAACCCTACAGCACATTCCTAGAGAGCATAACGAAGAAGCAAATAGGCTAGCTCAGAGCGCCTCTGGTTACAAGGAGAGTCAAGAAGCATTTTTTGCCGAGAGGTGTGTGCACTAGGGGTGGATCTTGCAGAAGAAGATTGGAGGAAAGAGATCGTTGATTACTTAAGAGATCCATCCCGAAAAGTCTCTAGGAAGCTCAGGTACAAAGCAATTAAGTTCATTCTTCTGGATGACAATTTATTCTATAAATCATTAGACGGAGTATTGCTACGATGCCTGGGTCCAGAAGAAGCCAAGAACATGATGAGCGACGTGCATGATGGGATATGTGGAGCGCACCAATCGGCCTATCGGATGAAATGGGTCATTAGACAGGCCGGATGCTTTTGGCCGACGATATTAGAGGATTGCTTTGAGTATTACAAGGGATGTCAAGACTGCCGGAGGTTCGGGGAATATTCAAAGGGTCCCCGCATCGGCATTGAATCCCATCATCAAGCCATGGCCATTCGGGGGTGGGGTATAGACTTGATTGGCCAAATTAATCCGCCGTCTAGCAAGGGGCATAAGTTCGTGCTTTTGGCTACGGATTACTTCACCAAATGGGTCGAGGCGATCCCACCGAAGAAAGTGGCGTCGAGAAAACATGATCGAGTTCGTCAAGGAACACATCATCTATCGATTTGGGATCCCTCGGACGATTACCACGCGACCGGGGGGCACAATTCGTGTCATTGGAGTTTAGAGATTTTGCCGAAAGCATGGGAATCAAATTGTTTAATTCCTCTCCGTATTATGCTCAAGCTAATGGTCAAGCGAGAGGCTTCTAATAAGATCATGATCAAGCCGATACGAGAAGAAGATCGATCGGAAGCCAAAGAGGTGGCATTCGGTACTCGGCGAAGCATTGTGGGCTTACCGAATGGCCCCCCATGGGGCTACAAAGACTTCTCCTTACGAGTTGGTTTACGAGCATCATGCGATCCTCGCCCCGGGAAATGCAATCGAGTCAAGGAGAGTAGTGCTTTGCAAAACGAATTAAGCTCCAAGGATTACGGTGGCCTAATGATGGATGAGTTAGAAGATTTGCATATGATCCGTCTCGGGGCCCCGGAAAACATCGAGAAAAACAAGCTGCGAGTCGCCAAGTACTATAACAAGAAAGTAAAGGTAAAGCAATTCGCGAAGGCGATCTAGTTTGGAAAGCGCTATTGCGATTGGAACTAAATACGGTGAATTCGGCAAATGGTCCCCTAAGCGGGAGGGGCCTTTTCGTGTGGTCAGATGCGTCCCTGGTAATGCATACATATTGAAAACTTTGCTGGGAGAAGAATTTTCCGCTGCGATAAATGGGAGGTATCTGAAGAAATATTATCCTAGCATTGAGATCGATCGATGATTACACGCATCTGGCGCAAAAATAGCCGGCGCTCAAGAATGAGGCCGCCTTTAGAACAAAATCCATGAACAAAATAAGATGGCCGGTGCCGGACGCATTGCCCTTAGCTCAATACTACATTACAACCGCTTCTTGCGGGATTACATCTAACGACCACGACGGTCGGATACCCTAGGAGGTGGGAAGCGAGAAGGCGTGGAGAAAGAAGCGAAAGTATGATTCAATCTTTTCTTTGCTTCTTCGGCCGCTCGCTCCCTCTTCGGTTGCTCCGGGACCACCGTGACGGCGACTTGGAACGCACGAGGATGACCATGATTGGCGGCCTCTACCAAGCTATCCCGGGCCGCCTTCGGGTTCTGCCGTACTGTCGAGACATCCGGAGCAAAAGAATCAAGGTTAGAGGCAAGAAGTCCAGATGCAAACATAAAGGAGTCAGCAACATTTACCCCCTACTAGCGCTTCCCGGCGCCATGCGACGCTCGCGCTCGGCTTGGCGGCGGACGGACATGTCCCCGAGGTCACGCTCCGGGTGCGGGCACGGCGGCGCGGCTCGATAAATGGCCCTCTGCTCGGGCGTGGCATCCTGCGCGGGGGGAGGAATCGGAGGAGATGTACTCAGGAACATCTTCGGTCCCGATGACCTCTTCGGGAAGCAAATCAAGGCTGAAAGGGGCAAAAGGAAAACATGAAGCGCAAGGTCAAGCGGGAGGACATGGAACAAATCGAGATAGAACTCACTTCCGAATCGTACGCTTCCTTGATGAGCCGCTCCCCTGAGGTTGTTTACCCTTGTCCATGGCGTTGGGGTTTTTTCTTCTAGCGACAAAGGAAGAGACGAGAAATGATGGAGGAGTGTGCGAGTGGATTTGCAGAGCACCCCACGGGCTATTTTATTGACCAAGGAGGCGCATTGGGAGTGATGATTTGGCCGGTACACACTTTGTTGGAATACCAAGCGGCGGGGGGTTTCCACCGGGTGCGAAGGGTTTTCTCTTGAACGGTGTTCACGGATTGCCGAATTGGGATCCTCTGTGGATTTCACGCCAAGGGGCGGTTGTTCTCACGCGTTCGGCTAAAGATGGTTCCGGATGCGTTCAAAGGAAAATTTGCGAAGCAAAATGCGAAAGGGAGACATCACGGGACAAATGCGGAATTCAAAAGTTCATCATATACTACCGACATTTACACATCCCTAGTACAATCTAGTCAAAGAGCACGTTCAACACGGACCGGGGATGGGTAATTTCGGCAATGGCGTCGCCGTGGCCGTCGAGGCGCTCCGGGGATGAGCTCGATCTCGTCGATGTCCTCCGGCGCGCCGCCACGAAAGCCACGCGGCCTGGTGGAGTAGTCGGCGTCCGTATGCGTCGCCATCGCGGCCGGGCCCAAGGTGGTGCCCGGGCGAACGCCATGAACGGCCACCTCGTCGACGCGGCGCTCCACCGCGGCCGGGCGCTCCGCCGGCGTGTCGCCGTGGGCATTCACCTTCTCGGCCAATTGCTCTACCGGCGCCTTTGGGCGGGCCGAGCTCGGCATCGCGTCTTTGCGAAAGACAAACGAAGGGATTAGCATCAAAGGCCGAGCTGGACCAAGAATCAATCTTAGGGCCGTACGCGTCAATGGCCTCCGGCGGACATTTGTTTGCGGCGGTCCTCCCCATTCTAACTCGGCCACGCACCTCGCTTTCTTGGAGACGTCCTCTAGTTCGCGACGGGACGCCTCTAGTTCCTCCTTGAAGCGGATGGCGTCCGTTTCCCCATACGGTACGGGGGAGTGGCCATCGGACTCGAGGAGTCATGCGGGAGGGGCCGATTGACCGGCGCACGGGGGCGGATTCCACCGAATCGGCTCGAAAAAGGAGAGATGATCGTCAAGACAAAGGAAGATTGAAAAACGAGAATCACGAGAGGAGAGGTTGACGATCGTCACCGCCGCGCGCATTGGCGCTGCTCCCTTCGGCCTCGTCGGAGGCACGGCGGCGGTTGAGGCGGCGCACCATTGTGGTTTGGGATGTGCCTTGTTTGCGAGAAGGCTAAAGATTGGCAAAGATTCGAGAGCTAGAAGGCACGGTAGAGAGCTAGGGGCACCTATGGCAACATTTATAGGCACGGCGGGGGTGAATCGTGGCTTCGAGTCGTGGCTGTGGATCGTGGCGCACGTCCCAATAAAATCGGAAGGTGGAAAGATTTCCTTGACCAACCCGCCGGCGGGTCGTTTGGAGTTCTAAGCTGGACCGTGCGCAGGTCGATTGGTTCGGCTAAGGGAACTCAAGGTGTCGATTCGGGAGTTAGCGTTTCACTGCCGAATGGGTCGTTCAGCATTACATCTCAAAGTACGCAAAAGAAAGGAAACAAATCACAAGGAGATATTACGAGAACGACCAGTTCAATTTTACATCAATAAGGATTCAGGCATTCAGGAGTTTGGCAAGAACACGACGAACATTGGATATTATCAAACGGGAATTGTCCAGCATCTCCTGGCAGTCTTTTTGGGCACCAGATAAGTCAGTGAGCTCCGCATCGCATTGCTTTATTATTCGGTGACGACCGATTCTACTTCCGCTTGGGTCTTTGCCATCAATCCGGGAAGTTCGGCTATTTTCTTTTGGTCAATCTCCATCTCCGCCGACGGACTTCTCGGTTCGGCCTCTAGAACGGCCTTCCTAGCGGCTTTCGGATCATAAGAAGCTTGCGGGTTAGCCAATGCATCTTTATGGTTCTCTCGCACGGGATTGTGCCCCGTTCATGGCTTGTTCGACATCGGTTTTCCTTTTCTCAATGGCCGGACGGGAGCGCAATTTCCTCCAAGCGCGCCTCAAGGGTACATAAAGGGGCTCTAAGTCATAGACGGATGACGAGAGAAGTTCGATGTCTTCGGGGAGTTCTTGACTAATGGGTTCAAACATTTCTTCGAAATGATGGAGATCATTGAACCGATCCGAGCATCTTTCTCTAGCCGAGCAAGGCAATTTCGTGAGCTTGGACAAGCACTTCATTTGGCGGCGGTCGGAATACTCCTTCCATCACCTCGGCGGTTGGATTGCTCTCGATGGCGAGGCTTGGTGATGATGGAACTTGATCCCGATGAACAACATTGCCGAATTAAGGATACTAAATACCAAGGCACCGAATTGAGTACGGGTGGTTACCTCATGGCTGGTTTCTTGAGTAGGGGCAATCACGGGTGAAGAGGACGCTCCAAGAAGAGCCGAAACTTCGAGCTAAAAGGTGCCGATGCGGGCATAGGCGGCTCATGGGTTTCGGGCCGGAGAGGAGTCGGGCCCCGCCGCCTCCGGTGGGTTGGCTATCTCCGTTGGACCAATAGGCGATGGCACCCCGGGAGAATTTGCGGCTCCGGTTGAGCCGGGAGATTCATCTCTAGAGAATTTATTGCTTCGCGAGAAGGTGATGAAGATGAGATCTCCACCGGGATGGGTAACTCGACCCTGGATGGACTCGCTTTGTTGAACCACCGGAACATCTACAAGCTGTTCTTCCGCGGCTTCTTCGCAAGTGTCCAATTGAAAGAGTAAGTGCCGGTGCTCATCCTTGAGAAGGGACAAGTAAAGGTCATACCGGTGGTTGGAGCATTGGCGAGTCTTGGTTACGAAGAATGTTGGGCTACGGTCCGAAAATACACAATGATATGATCCATCAAGAACAGAGTGACCCGGTAATCAAGAAGGTAAAGGGGTTTACCTCAATCGGCACTTTCTTGACGGTTCTCCTCCTTTTAGCACTTGGAGGAGCAATCGGATGCGGACCTTGCCTCCCGTCGACAAGAAGGCTAGAAAGGTCGGGGTCGGTGGTAGCATACCCGGCCATTAGTTGATGCGGGGTTGTGGATTTAAACCCCGATCTTTGAAATTGGGCCTTCGGCATTATAAGTAATTACCCTAGCTCGAGGGGCGAGTGCGTGTTACGTGGACGGAAAATGAAGGTCGGGACCATAAATAGAGAGGAAGGTCCGATCTAAGGGCTCATTGTATTACCTCCGAAGTTGGCGGAAAGTCGGATACCAACTCGCACGGAATACATGAACGGGTTCACCGAAGATGTGGTCATGAAATTCTTGCCACCGGGGAGTTGAAGGTAGGGTGAACTATGGTTGTGGGCACAAAAGGACATGTGTAGACGGTGGGGACCGCACACATAGTTGAAAACTCGTCTGCATTGCATCGGTTCTTTGATTTCCTCCCCGGGTTTGAGGAATTCATGCGAAACGATCTTGGGGGCATGCGGCCACATCCAAGTTGCCCGGCCATTACATTAGGCTGGTAGTACTCATAAGTACTGACATTCTGCCTCCCTCCATTGAACTCGGCCGGTAATATGCATGGGCGGATTATGATGTTAAAGATTTCCAAGAATCCCCTATCTTGATGGCCGGGCTCAAAGGAGAATTCGACGGGGAAGGTCGAGTGTCATTGCCTAGATAAGGAAGCCAAAGAGGATTGGAGAAGCCTTTGAAGAACAACTCGAAGAGCTGGGTGATGTCCCTGTTGGATGATAACGATTGAAGTTGCTTCTCCATAGTTTTGGCATCCTGCGGTAACTTGAGGCTCTCCTTCGGGGGGATTGGACCAAGGGAAGAACACGGAGTTCAAATCGACGCCTACAATACGGTGCATGTGGAGCTGCGGCCATATTTGAATAAACCACCAAGGGCCATTGACGCATGTTATCCTGCGGCCGGTGTACATTTGGGTAACGGTCTGATGAAGCATATGATATACACTGCCCAAGAAGAATTTTCCCAGAGGGAGGCGATTGCCACTAGCAAGATGAATCGCCATTGCAATATGATTCAAAGTGGGTTCGTTGGCCTTACCACAGAAGACAAATCTGCATAGCCACATGTTCAGAAAAGCTCTGTATTCAACTTCGCCAAGGGGATTATCTCTCATGTGCTTCAGGATATAATGCTTGTAGCCATTCCCCGGCTTTACCCCCGTCCGGCGTGAAGAATTTTTGAAGTTCCGGGGGGGACGGATCCGATGACGTCGAGGCCGGTGATCATATATACATCGGCCAAGGTTGGGGACATTGGGCCATGCCCAAAAAGGAAGGCGTTGACGCCATTTGACCAGAAGTGGCATGCGGCTATCAGAAGATCTTCATTCTTGGGTGTCTCAGCTACGGATAACTCCAGACATTGAGCGATACGGAGAGCATCCAGATTGGTCAATCCACTCTTATCCGCAAGAATCCTCCGATACCAAGTCTTCCAGCCTGCAATTGGGGGCAAAGGCCAGTTCTTGAACGCATCTTGCCACTGGGGAGGTGGAGATAAAGCTGCCTTGAAGGGGATTCTCTGAGATTCAGCGGCAATAAAATCTCGAGGGTCAGGATTCCCTTCGGGACCAAGATAATAAGGCTGCGAATTGGCCTCAATAGGGATCGGAAGAGCAAGAGAAGGTTCCTGGAGGAGAGCGGAAGAGGAAAATCTCGGGTAAAATTGAAACCTAATGCCGAACAAAGGTTTGGAGGGGTGAATTTACCGAGCAGTGGGTTTACGAGTTGCCATTGGAGGTTCAAGCTCGGAACGCGGGGGATCTAGGGTTGGATCCGAACGAAGATTCGGCGGATTGCGAAGAGCAGGTGTTGACGAGATTTAACTCAAGGATTCGTGGCTAGAGTCAATTGTGGAACAAAATTACTTTTATCCCACAATTGAAGGGGCATGTGTTAACACCAAAATTTGGTAAGGAGTCTGACTTGTGGGTCCGGTTTGAAAAAGAGTCCGTCTGGTGGAAGGAAGGATATCTCTAGAGATTTTCGGCAAAGAGATCCGCGGTCGGCTATCTGCTCCAGTTCGGCAAAGGAACAGTAGAGCTGATTTTGCGGGATTGGACGGTGACGTGGCTCAATCAGAGGAAGCGAATGGATGGATAGGCGATCAGGTTTAGTTAGGCAATGAATCCATTCGCAGTTGTAATCAACAGGGTATAAATACGATCCCTGGATGTATGTAACAAACACGATCATTCCTCAATACACACCGGCCTTACGCCAAACCCTAGAGTCCTTGTCGTGTCGTCGAGTTCTTCGAGAGGGCCAAATCGATCCGTCGACCTCCGTGAGTACCGGCAACCTTGTATCATGTCTAGTATCATGCGGTGGATTTAGATCCGATGCAAGTAGTCTTGTTACCATGCTTCGTGTCATGCGGTAGATTCAAGCTTGGTTCAAGAGGATTTCTTGTTAGATCATGAGCCATGCGGTAGGCTAAGATACGGCTTGAAGCTAGTTATCGACTCTATTGGATTTTGGCAAGATCCAATAGATTCATTAAGTTATCCCGTGTTATCATGAGTTTTACTTTATGTTTTAGTTCATGTAACACACCCCCCAATCTAGATGGGTTTGGATCGGCTATATTTCTTTTAAGATCCTTGTACGAGCAGTGTTTTGACGCGTGGATCTTGTGCTCTCCGATAGCCGAAACCGAATCGATCTAGGTTGTTACGTGTTGCGGGTTCAAGCTTGCTTTGTGCGTATAAATCTTGAAAGAACCGGGTATCATGCGGTAGATGCGAGGTTTTTGGGTTGCCTTGGAGCTAGTCATCGGTGGATTAGATTTCCAATTCGATCGATAGATTTGTTCACGTGGTAATGTTTGTTCCTTCTTCATGGACCCGAATCGGTACATTCGGCCGTATTCGGTTATCTTTTCACGAGTAGATCACGTACATGGTTTATGTTTTAAATGACGTATGCTTTTAGCTTTCCATATTTAGATTGTATCATGCGGTGGATAGATCTATTTGTGGAAAGTGGTACGTTTTTCATGCAAATCGTATCATGCGGTGGATAGATTTGTTTGTTATCGTACCCGACGGGTTTTAAAGTACCTAGACATGCGGTAGACTAGTGCTTTGGATCTATGCGTGCTTATTTAATACATGATCATGTCCGTGCTTTACCTCATTTTATTTAATGATAAACCTCATGGGGATCGGTCATAACTTCATGCTTGCATCTTTATCTATACAAAGATCGATCGTCGTCACGCTTACGTCATCCATTCGGCGGTATTCTTTTTTCCTCCGTAATGGTCCGGATGGTTATGATTCTCCGACGAGATAGCTCTACATAGCTACATGTCATCTTGCTTGGCTTCTTAGCCGTAAATATGGAACCGTGTCCGGTACCACCCGACACGTTCCGGGCTTTGGTATTTAACTGCTTCATCTTTTGTTAATTTTCGGGAAAAATTGAGCGGCACGTCATTCATTCTCGCGCGTGCGAAGCCGCTTTTCGGCTTGCTTCGTGTGATTGGCGCCGAGTGCACTTTTTGCGTCAACGAAGGTTTGGGAGCGTTTCTTTGAGGGATTTGTGACAACCCCACCCGAGATAATTCCGTACTCTCGCCTAAACCACTCCATTTGGTCATTAAGCGACAATAAAGAAGTATCCCGTTGAGTGTTGCCAGGATTACACCCGGTAAATCACTTGAAAACAGGGAGGATCGAACGTATGCATAAAAATCCCACGAAGGAGAGTCCAGAGTGCCTTACACATTAATACCAAATTCCCCGTAGGGTCCATTATTACAAACATAGTTCTTTGACATGAAAGTAAATGGTTCAGAGTTTATTGAAAACAGCGGAAGATAACTAAATGATACGATCACATCAAAGGAGGCCTGTCCATGATGCAATCACTCTTCGTCATCCACTCATTCCAGCTCCCAGCCGGGTGGAAGTTCTCCGGGCCACACATCAGATGCATTACCTGGAACAACATTTATAAAGCAAGGCTGATTATACTAATACTCATCAAGACTTACTCATCTAAAAGAAAAGACTTTACCTCTAGTCATGCAAGGCTTTTGGCTAGTGGGTTTGTTTGCCAAAAAGCTGCTAAGTAGTGAATCCTTACTTTCCATATTTTAGCTCATGTTCTAGTTGAAGTAATTATTACTAGATAATCAACTATTACAACCAAAGTTGTACAAACAATTAATCAAGGTAGAAATCTTCACAAAGCTCCATCATAAAGGGATATCATGGCCAGTCGGGTAAGTAGTCTCAGATGACGGTGAGAGGACGACAATCGATTGATTCATAACCTTGCAAGGTGGACCTAAACACACGGGAGGTGCCCTCACTAAGAGTTCACCAACCAGGCGGTTCCCGTCATTCTTCGGTTTGGGAATGATAGCTCACAGTCTTAAGTACAAGGTTTATCTGAGTTACACCACTAAGGTCACCCAGCCTCACGCATGCACTCGGGTGGCGAGCCCGGGGCCGCAACCCTAAGAGTAGTGATAGTAAAACCCCGTAACGCCTCATTTAGGTATTAGGCTTACCGTACCCATTTCCGGCAAGTGTTTAGTACTTTCAAACACTTAACCAATGAAGCCATTGGACCGGAGCCCAAATCCCATGCTCTTACCACATGAGCAATCCATTTAAACATATGGTGATTCCATAGAGGAGATCCTATTCTCGCGAGTGACGAACATCACTCGACTTGTACCAGATCCTAAAGCATAGCAACTAGCGACCTAACATGCTAGTAAAAGATCATAGGTACTTATGGATCACGCAACTAGGGTTTCATTTCAACTCCTGAACGTAAATGCACATACAGTAACATGAAGTAAATTAAGAAGTTTAAGAAACACTGGGGTTAATGAATAAACTGGGGCTTGCCTTCATCAGCACAAGCAGACACACAAACTTCCGGACTTTGGCCCGGGTCTTGCTCTACGGTCACGTAGTGCACGTCTCCTCCTGCTCGCTCGTCCTCGTCAGCCGGCACAAGCGTATAGCTACCGTCGGGGACTTCTATACGGGGAATGCAATGCAGTGATTAGGAGTGTAATTATTTTAAATTAATTCAGAAACAGTAGCAAACAGCTGCAAGGAGTATATGGTTGGCCATATTCACCTTAACAAAAGTATTTAAACAATTTTCCTTTTAAAAGAATAATCAAAAAGCCTATTTAGCCTTCTATTTAAGGTGATTGTGTGCACATCTATTAAAGAAATATTTTATTTAAAAACAAACAGCAAGGAAATTACTTTCCTAGCACCATTTCACTTTTTCTAACACTTCTCCTTAAGTCATGCACTAGAGAGAGTGATTTCCCTATTTTCCCTTTACTAGATTAATCTAGTTTGAGCTCTTTTGCATAACTAAATCATAACAACCTGATCCAGCAGCACCCACTGGTCCTACTGACCAGGAGGCATGCCTCTGGAGAACAAGAAAAAGGATTTTGGACCATTGA
This sequence comes from Cenchrus americanus, assembly GCA_947561735.1. Lineage (NCBI taxonomy): Eukaryota > Viridiplantae > Streptophyta > Magnoliopsida > Poales > Poaceae > Cenchrus > Cenchrus americanus. Next base: position 153,105,558 of record OX387240.1, on the reverse strand, counting down.
TTTTAATACACCAATTTATGGGCATTTCTAGTTAGCATAAAAGGACATAATGCATAATAAAATAAATGTGACAAAAATGAGTCCCAACTTTCTCCAACATATACCCAGGTCCAAAACAAGCCTAAAGAACCCACAAACACACATATAGCCTTAATGAAACATGCTACACATATTTATGATTAAAAACAAGCATAAATGAAGAAATAATATTTCTACTAGAGATAAAATCATGGTAAATTCACCAAGGATGCATTTTGATATGCCAAGACAGTAGCCAGAGGTTGGGCTCGAAAATAATTATATTTGAAGCTACAAAAATCATCTAAGAAAATTTGTCAATTTCACAAAATGATTTTTATAAAGAGATTTCTTCAGTAACTTTGTGCAATTTTTGGTGTGGTGACCAGTCATGACATGGAGTACCACATTTCCAAAATTTAGCTCAAGAACTTGTGATTTTCCAGAAACACAAATCTAGGTATATTACATTTCTATTTATCAAGCAAAAACTGTAGCTTAAAAGTACATACATCTTTGGAGAAAGTTGTAGTTCTTGTTACACAGAGAACAACAAAATTGGGTTTGCTATTTTTGGATTTTTCTACGAAGTTTAATCGATTTTAGAAGTTCCAGCCAAAACACACCAATGCTTAAAGAATCTATTTGCAAACAGGACCTCATAAAGATTAAAACCTCACAACCATACCCTTAGTTTGTGCAAAACTCCTCTGAAAGAGTTCAATCCTCGCAATGCGGCCCTTAGGGCATGGGGGCGGTGCGGCCGGCCAAAATCCGGCGGCCTCGCCAGCGGTCTTGGCCGGGGACGGGGCTGTGGAGGATCTAGGGTTCGTGAGGGACCGACTTGTGTGCGGTTTTGGGGCGGAACGGCCACCTGTGAGCGGCGCGGCGGCGGCGGGCCGCTGCGGCCGGGCGCCGGCGAGGAGGGCGGCCTAGGCAACACCGACTGACTCAGAGATTCCAAGGCATCCTAGAGGGGGGGCTAGGAGAGGGCAACATCGCTGGGATGACTGGCAGGAGTAGCTCGACGCGACGACCGGCTATGGTAGTGCGGCGGCTCCGGCGTCGGCGTTGCGCGGCTGTTCTGCGCACACGCGCGGAGGGGGGGAGTCCTAGCACGACCTTTATACCCGGGCCCAAGGCGGTGGGGCAATGCCTTGCGTGCCAAGGCCGTGGAGTAGCGGGATTGGCGCGGGCGATGGCGACGTGCGCGCCGGTACGACGGCGACCGGGTTGGGTGGCGGCGCGGTGACCGGCGGACGCGTGGCGCGAGCGGGATGGCGAGGAGGGGCGGCGGACGCGCCATCCAAGCTCCCTCGCGCAAGCCGCGTGGAGCTCGTGGGGCCTCGGCGTCCGTGCCGGGCCCATGGTGGGGTTTGTGGCGGCGGCAGCGCATGGCCCGGCGCCCGACGTCGCGCGGCGCGCTCTGGAGCGCCGGGTGCCCGAAATATTTCCAAGTAACCCTGTTTGATCGACCAAAACTCCAAATAGTTGAACGAAGTGGTCCAAGCAAGTGAATAGCAAAGTTGTAGATCTCCTGACCCTCCACAACTTTCACAAAGGGCGTATGGCCTTTTTCTCAACCAATTGTGCACAAATCGCATGCCAAGTTGGCTGTTTTCTGGGCGCCGATGAATAGTAACTCTAGGCATTGACTTGAGTTTTTCACCCATTTCCACTCCAAATGTCGAATGCCACTCAACATGAAAGTTGTGTTCCTCGACAAAATACACAACTTTTGCATGGGGAGAATTTGAAGTGTTTAGATGAAATTTGGAGAACGCGGCAAAAGTTCCGGCTGACATAGGAGGGTCAAAGGGGTGTTCAAGGGGTTTGACTAGGGTTTTGACCAAGGGTTGACTATAGTTGGCCCAAAAGGTTCATTTTGGGTCATTGGTGATGTTTTCGAGGTGATGGCCCAGGTTGAGCGTCGTCTGACCAAAGTCAACACTGTTGACCGGATCATTGGTGTTAATAAACCCAGCTGAAAACCTGGGGCGTCACATGGATGTCATGTATAAGTACCTTGTGCCTCTTTGCTTGGTGATCTTGCTCTAACAATCCCTCCGAAAAGGCTTCGATTTGGGTGCTTTCGGTGGTTTCCATGGGAAGGTGTTTTTGAGGGTTGACTTCCGATTCCTCTTTAATGAGTGGGTTTTGGGGACCGAGCTTCTACCCAAAGGTTGCCCACGAGGTACCCTAGCGATCCCCAAACTCTCACATTGATCCATGGAACGTACCGGGAGATCGATCACGTGGAAAGTTGAGTTTTTCCCGCAGGTTGTGTTCTTCCCGACTGTCCAGGCAAAACTGGCCTAACCGGTTTCCCAAACCGGTCTGACCAGTTTAGCCCTAGGGCTGTCATGAAGTGTTTTTGAGTAGGCGACAACCAGAGCGTCCGAGGACCGATGGATGGTCGCTCCTGGCTGTGATGAGTGATTGACAACATGGTGTGGACTGACTCATGTCCAAGTATTGCAGGTGCAGGTTGCGGCTTGATTTGCATTGGTGCAGGTGAAGAGTGAGCATGAAAGGCCTATGCCTAGCGGGGCCTCCGAGGAGTGGAGAGACAAGTAGGCCTGACTTGAGGGACCTGGTGGCCAGTGGGGTCAAGTGCGGGCCGCATGATGGCAAGAAAAGCAAGACGAAGTCGTGGACAGGATCCGGTGCAGGGTAGCGGCTGACAACCAGAGTCTGCATGCGGGGTTTGCGGTGGTTCACCACAAAACTGTCGGGTTACTTGGTTGAGCCACAAAACCAAGACCGGAGGCTCGGCGGGCAGAGACGGGATCCGGGCATGCCGAGAAGCTTTGATGCAGGCAGACGCGTGGTAGGATCGTAGGGCTTGCGTCGGGAGCACGCGGTCTGCGGCGACAGCGTGGCCGTGCGATGAAGAGGAGTGCTAGATGACCTATTTGCCCATGAGGGGTTTGTATCACAACTTAAGTGCTAGGGGTAGCGTGGCCATTTGCCTGGCCCAGGAGGGACTCATATATATTAGCTCTAGGGTTTCCAGGCAATCCATCCATCCAGACTATTTCTCATTTCCTTGCTCCATAGGGTTAGATTTTTCCTGCGTTTGCATAGAATCTGACCTCCGAGTGAATGGAACCTTTCATGGTTGCGTCGATTCTCCGCTTGTAGCTCGTTGGATTTTTGTGTCTTTTTCGAGCTATTTTCGTCAGTTTTTCGTGCGCGGCTTGTTTCTTCGAACCTGAGTTGTTTGGGTTTGGATTTGTTGGTGGGGATCATGGATAGTTTTCTCGTTCATCTTTGTGCTTGATCTTGACCCCCCAATCTCCGAATTCGCCCTCTGATTGAAGGATTTCGGTTGGACCCTTGGTTTTTGGTTGAGTTCGGTGGCGACTCAATTCCCGACGATTTAGTTCATTTGAGGACCCAAGTTTTGGGGCATAGCATCCCCTAGGGACACTTCACATATCCCCCAAATCTTTCCTCAAGAGCTCAAGTCGTTTGGGAGATCCATGGTGGGATAGGGGAGGTTGACTTCTCGATTTTCACCTCATGCTGTCCTGTTCGAGGGCCGGCGGATTGTCCGCCTGTAGCCCGCGAACCGTCTACGTGGTGTGAGTTCTTCACGTGTACATCTAGTTCTTGCGAGCTCGCGCGTAGATCTTTCGAGGTGTCAAAGTTTCGCTGTGGGGTGTTTGTCGGACCGTCCGTGTAGGGGTACCGAACCGTCCGCGTGCAGGCCGGACTGTCCGCCTGGAGACCGCGGACTGTCCGCGTGGCGCCTGTTGCTCGCGGACCGTTAGGGGACAGGGCGCAGACTGTCCATTTTTCGCGGTACGGTACTGGAGGTTCTTTTGTTTTTTTTGACTGTCCACTCGAGGGTCGCAGACCGTCCGCCCGGTGCTTGCGGACCATCCGCCCGGTGCTCACGGACCGTCCGCCACAGCCTCGCGGACCGTCCACTTGGGCTTTCGTAGGACAGCTAAGTTCTTTGCTTCTTGAGTTGTGCTTCCGTTTCAGGATTGTTTGGGGTTTGTTCCTAGGGTTGGTAGGTCCGTTGTGACTACGTGAACTTGGCAAACTCGTGTGGGAATCCTTGGTTGTGAATTTGGGGCATTGGCTGAGTTCGACCTCCGGGAAGAATTTTTATCGGCTCCCATTCACTCACCCCTCTCTGGTCGCCTAATCGGCCCTTCAATTGGTATCAGAGCCGGTTACGGATCTTTGTGATTCTAACCAGTCTAATACCCAAAGATGGCATACCAGGAACGGGGTTCGAGTCCTCCACACTTTTATGTTAAGAAGTACCAGATATGTCAAAGGCAGATGGCTGCTTTCCTCAGCGGCAAGGGTCAAATCCTGTGGGATGTCATGGTGAACACAGCTTATGTTCATCCGCTGAATTTCCTTGCTCCAGGATCGAGGGACATGATCAATGCCAACAACAAGGCGGTCGACTACCTGTATCGCTCCGTGTCAATCCGAATTCGAATGGGTTCAGATAGAGGATTTGGCGTGCAGGATTTGGGAGCAGTTGAAGAATGCTCATGCCTCGAACGCTCAGGTTCAGGCTCGGTTCTTCGCGACCTACCGGAGAGAGTACGAGAACTTCACTCACCTCTGAGGACCATGTGTGGTTCGAGGACCGGTGGATGGTCGCTTCTTGGTGTGATGAGTGATTGACAACATTGTGTGGACTGACTTGTGACGCCCCATGTTTTCAGCCAGAGTTAATTAACCCTAATGATCCGGTCAACAGAATTGACTTTGGTCAAACGATGGTCAACCTGGGCCATCACCCCGAAAACATCACCGACAATCCCTAATGACACCCCTAGGTCAACCCATGGTCAAGGTTGGGTCAAAACCCTAGTCAAACCCCTTGAACCCCTTTTGACCACAAGTGTCAGCCGATATTTTTGCCGCGTTCCCCAAATTTCACCTAAACACTTCAAAATCTCGCAATGTAAAAGTTGTGTATTTTGTCGAGGGACACAACTTTCATGTTGAGTGGCATTTGAAATTTGGAGTGGAAAGGTGTGAAAAACTCAAGTCAACGCCCTGGGTTACTATTCATCGGCACCCAGAAAACAGCCACCTTGGCATGAGAATTGTGCACAAATGGTTGAGGAAAAGGCCATACGCCCTTTGTGAAATTTGTAGAGGGTTGACTGATCTACAACTTTGCTGTTGATCGCTTGGTCCACTTGTGTTTCGAAATTTCGAGTAATCAGCAGTCAAACAGTGCCACCTTGAGTTGTAAAATGAGCCAACCGCGCCACACACGCGACGTCGCGCGTGACGCCGTCGCGGCGTGCCGACCCGCCCGCTTGTGCGCGCACGGTGCTTAAGCCACTTTGTCAAGGTACGGTCGATGTGGCCTAAAGCCTTAGGCCGGTGCCACATGCTCCGCCCTCACGCGCTGGACGGCGGCGCCGCCTTACGCCACTGGTCTGACGGCCGCCGTATGTCGCCGCCCATCCCGCCGTACCCCGACCATACCACGACCCTACCACGACTACTCGCCTTGGTGCGCAAGGAATCCACATCACTGCCTCACGCCCGGATATAAAGGCCGGCGCCGTCCCTCCTCGCGCGAGCACCCAAACCCCGCCGCGGTCGCCATTGCTGCTGCCGTTGAGCTCCTTGCTCTGCTCATTGCCTTGGCCGCCAGATCGCCTCTAGCTTTCCCCCCGGTGCTGCTTGAGCTTGCACGCCCGCGTGTGGTCCTAGCCGTCCGACCTGCTCGCCGGATTACAGTTCCCGGCGACCGCCCCATTGCTGTTGCCGACGAGCTCCACCCTCCACGCGATCCCCGAGCCAACCAACCATCTCAGCACCTCCGCTAGGTCCAAGAGAAGCTTCTCGTGCCACACGTTGACCAACTCCGCCTCTGTCCTCGCCGGAGATCGAGTTCCCGCGGCCGCGCCACCACCGTTCCGCCGCTCGCCGGAGACGCCTCGACCCCAAATCCTCCACCAATAGCTCCATGGTGAGCCCAATCGCGTTCCCCCATAGTTTGTTTGCCTGCCCGTGCACCCCCTCGCCACCGGCGAGCTCGCCATCGCCGTCGGGACCAAGGGGGGGGGACAAGGGCCTGATTGTGAAAGTTTTAAAATTTCCAGGGTCCTAAGTGTATAAAGATTCTAACCCTTTGCTATGTTTTGGCTGAAACTTGTAAAATTGGTTTAAAATCGTTGAAAAATCTAAAAATAGCAAACTCAATTCTTATGTGCTCAGTGTAACAAGATATTCAACTTTCTCCGAATATGTATAAACTTTTGAGCTACAGTTTTTGCTTGAAAAATTGAAATGTAAAATACCTAGATCTGTGATTCTGCAAAATCCATACATGGTCTTGAGCTGGATTTTGGATATGTTGTGAGAATTAGCATGTGTAAGTTCTGTGACAAAAATTGCACAAAGTTACTGAAGGAATCGTTTTATATAAATTATCTAGTGTTATTGACAAATCTGCCTCGATGATTTTTGTAGGTTGAAATATAATTATTTTTGAGCCCAACTTCTGGCTATCATCTTGTAATGTTGAAATGCACCTCTGGTAAATTTATCATGATTTTCTCACTGATAGAAAAATTTATTACTGATTTATACTTGTTTTTAGTCATAAATGTGTAGATCTAGATCTATATAGGCTATAGATGTGTTTGTTGGTTTTCTAGACTTGTTTTGGACCATAGGAACAGTGAGAGAAAGTTTTGGTTCAGAAGTGCTTTAATTTTATTTATATGCATTTATCTTGTTTTGGGGTAAATAGAAATGCTATATTTTATATATTTATTTTTGTTGCTGCAAAAAGTATGCATGTATGATCTGTGGATTGTATTAGACTCAACGAGACCAGAGAACACCACTCTTGGTGTTTTATGAATTATTTTGTTGCATAAAATTGAAAGGACCTTTGTAGGTTAATATTGGAATTAATTGGGAAAATCATAAATCTCACCTAAGGATTATGTGTTGGTGTGGTAAAACTTGCTAACAAGCTATACCCAACCCCTTGCTGTTTTGTGAGAATTAACATAATTTATTTGTATATATATGTACACAGTCACTATTAAAAAGTCTAGATAATGAAGCAACGCATATTGTTCCTTTTTAGGAAGAGTATGCTGAATGTATTATTATCTAGGTGAATGTGGTCAACCATGCACCCCATGGTTGTCATAAGTTGTTTTGAAATTAATTAAATTAAATGGTAACTTAAGTCTTGCATTTGCATCCTCTGTGTAGAAGTACCCGACAGTAGCTACACGCTCGTGCCAATGGACGTGAACGAGGGAGCTGGAGGACACATGCACTGCGGCACCATAGAGCAAGACCCGGGCCAAAGTCCGGAAGTTTGTCTAACTGCTTGTGCCAACGAAGGCAAGCCCCGGTTTTATCATTGACCCATGTTTTATTTAAATTTATGCAACTAGCTTGTTATTCTATGTGCATTTACGTTCAGGGATTGAATGAAACCCTAGTTGCATGATTTCTTGGTGCTTATGTTCTTTTACTAGTATGCTAGGCCATTAGATGCTATGCTCTAAGGACCCGGTAAAAGTCGAGTGATGTCACTACAAGATATCCTTTGATCCATGACGAAATTCTCATGACGTTTTTTTATTTCTTCATAGATCACACTGCATCCATGACAAACAGTCAGATTTCGTCATAGATTCACAGTGATGGATATGAAGCCCGATATGAAGGCTAAACACTATGACGTTCTGCCAACTTCGTCATAGATTTCGTCACAGATCACACTACTTCCATGACAACCGTCAAATTTCGTCATGGATTAGCAGTGTTGGATATGAAAGCCCAATATGAAGTCCAAGCACCATGACGTTGCGCCCATTTCATCATAATCCGACCCACATTGCATTTCAACTTTTCCTCATGATTAATAGATTTACAAAATCATATATGTATGAAAAGAATTATAGATAATAACGAGTCTTAAATTGATAAAACTAAATTTAAAATTTTTTCTAAAGCATATAATATTATATATTCAATATATAGATATACATATATAGAGGCAAATAAAATTGAATTTCCGTTTTATGATTTTTTTTATAGTTTACTATTATTTTCTAAATATTTAGTCGAAAAAATAAAAAATAAAAAGACAAAATCATTTATAAAACTACGCATAACCAAGTTCTAGATGTAATTTGTACAATTTCAAAGGTTGAAGGATATGATGCTTTGTGTAGTTACGAGTTTAGGGACGAAAACTAGACTTTCGCAAAAATTGAATAGGTGTCAAAGTGTTTTGGTCTTGCTAACCGGAGTCAAAGTCTGCGGGCGGCCCTCAAACTACTTAACGTGCTTAGGAAACCCACCCCGGACAACCAAAGCAGCCCACGCTCGCACAAACGACCGCCCAAAGACATAGCCCAAAAGGCCGGCCCAAATTTGCGAAAATGGAGGGTCACCACTAGACTTTTTGCCATCCATGAGTTCAACATTTAATTATTTCTAATAAATCTGCATAAATTCATTTAAATTATAGAAAATAGCATTTTGTTCGAAAAATCTTGAAACTTCTAAAAGACAACTTAAATGTGTTCTTTTACATGCGAAAAATATATTTGGGGTATATAAGATAATTAGTTTTTTAGTTAATTCATAAATGTGTCTTAATTAGGTATTTTAAAATAGAAAAAATATTTTTTGCATAATAAATGGCACTGTGACCACCTTGTGTTAATAGAAGAGTAAATTTAAGGTTATGTGTAGAATTGAGGTGTACATGACCAAGAATTGAGGTGTTAATAGAATTGTTCTATTTACTATGAGGTAATGAAAAATGAACAAGGGCGTACACATTAGTTATTTAAAAAATGAAAAAAATAAGTTTTTGCACAACAATTGGTAATTAAAACTCACAAATGTTTATAAGATAACAATTTTGCAACTTTCTTCACAAGGTTGTACTCAGTAGTGATTTAAAAATTAGAAGAATCAACTTTTTGCACAACTATATAGAAAAACTATTTTTTTCATTTCTTAAAGTTGTAGATCTTGGTAGAGAATTATTTTAGAAAATTTTAGAAAAAAGAATCATCCAATTTGGAGTTAGTATGAGGCAGAAAAACTAGTTACAAGTTTTAGTCAAAGATTAAAAAAAGAAAACACACTTGTTCATCTCAGTTCATAGCAAGTGCAATTTCTGTTTTTAATCTTCAGATAAAACTTGTAAACTGTTTTTCTTCCTCATGCGAACTCCTAATCGGTTGATTCTTTTTCCTAATTTTTTTATAAAATCGAGATATTTTACTCAGTGCCATTTGTTTGTATCATAATTACTATTTCTTGATTGCTTTTCATACAACATATCTTTTCAAACTAAAAAGAGAATATATAAAACATGTTTTTTCATAATAATTGCTAATATAACTTAATATTCTCTAATGTTATGGTCAACACAAGGTTGTATCCAAATTTGAGGTGCCCATGGGTAAGAAAGTATTTGAGTGTGTACAAACTTTGAAGTTTAAGTTGAGTTGTATGAAACAACGTGATGATCTATCTAGTTTATGAACATTGTATAGTCCAATTTTCACAAAATCATATGAAACTTTTTTGTCAAGATTGTACATCAATAAAATGATCCGTGCCAATTTACATAATTTTTTTGATAAGTTTTATTTATTATTATCATTATTTTATAACAAGGTGACTAGTAGAAGTTTGAAATTTTTTGAGTTGTTTGAAAGGGTGTGTTATTTAGGTGTTTAAAAAATAGAAAAACAACTTTAGGGTGTATAAGTTTTCATCTAAGTTTGATGTGTACATAAAGAAGCAAATGCTTTAGGGTGTATAAACCTCAAAGTTTAAGTTGAGTTGTATGGAAGAATGTGAGAGATCCATTCGTTTTGTGAACAATGTACACCAATTTTTACCAAAACATAATGAAACTTTTATGTCAACCTTTTACATCCATAAAATGATTCCATAGCAAATTATACAATTTTCGGAGGAGTTTAAGGTATTATTATCATTATTTTCTAATGATGTTGCTTGTAGAAGTTTGAATGATCCATACAAAACACTTGAACTTTTCATCTGTTTTTAGTATACGAGCTATAATGGAACAGAGGTACTTGAAATATATTTTTGATTATTTTTTAAATCTTATTAGAGGTGTATAGGTGAATTTATAATTATTTTGATAAGCATGTAGAAACTCATTTATATGATAGAAAAATATCAAATATTCTTGAAAATTCTCGTGACTCATAGGTGACAAATTATATGTAGTCTATTGTATAAAAAAATATTCTGGTGCATATAAGATGGTTATTTTTTGTGTTACTTCACAATGGTACAATAAAATAAAAAAGAAAAAGAAAAACGTTACACAGTAAGGAATCAGTCAAGGTCCATTTCAGCCCAAAATGGCCCAACTTTTGCTGACCGTTCATTTCGGAATCAACGGCTCTGATCGCATTCCTACCTTATATAATGTGATGAAATCCCAAGCCAAACCCTAACTCCCTCACCCCGCCTCCACTCGCCTCCCAACCGCGCTCCCTGGATCCCCTCGCCTCCTCTCCCTCGATCTACGATGCGCATCTTCCCCTCCTCTCCCTTCCCCCGCATCCGCCGAACTCCGGACCCTCCCCCCCTCCGACTCCACCGCAATCCCCACCCCCGCATTCCCACCTCTCCAATCTCCATAGCGCGCGCGCCCCCCCTTCCGCCGATCTCGCGATTCCCCAACCCGGATTCGTCGATCCGAGTGCGGCCCGGTGCGAGATCCGCGGATCGTGGGAGCTCGAGCTCCGCTCCATCCCGAGCTCGCCCGCCTCTCGCGCGCGAGCCGCCGGGGAGGGAGGGGTGTGTGTGTGTGTGGGTGGGTGGTAGGTGCGGTGGGGTAGGCCCACCGCCGATGCCTCCCGATGCCGGTGGATGCCGTCCATGAGGCGGCGGCCGCAACGGCGCAGCGGGGGATGACGACGACACGCCCGGCCACGGCGGCGTGACGGTGGCGCAACTCCGCGGCCGCGGCGGTGGCATGGACGGCGGCGACGACGCCAAGCTCGAGGAGGGTGAGGCTCGCGGCGACGACACCGCCTTCACCGACCCCGACATAGCACTCTCTTACATTGTGAGTCGCCTCTCGAGTCGTAGGAAGCCAGTTGCTTAGCTGGATCGGGAAAAGTTTGCTCGAATTGTTGTTCCTTTGGCTGTGAATGGGGGGCACTACCGGAAGCAAGAAATTGCATTGCTGGGTAGCTCCAAGTTGTACTGCTCGGTTTGTTGCTTGTTTGACGGTCGGGAGCGTATTGTGCCACTAGCAAAATCTGTACAAAATGCATCTGATAGGAGTAAGTTGTTAGATACTAATAACTCTTAGTGCGGACACAACCCAATTTCATATCCCTTTTCTTTCATTTTCGGTCAAGAAAGGATGGAGAAGTAAAGCTTTGCAATCCTGGAGTAATCAACTATGAAATATGTTATAACACTATGTGTGTATCGATTAACGAGAAAAGTAATTAAAAGAAGCGAGAATTCATGATGGTTGGTTTCCGATAGGTCATGTAGATCTTATTTGCATGTCGTTCCCGGGTAATGTTGTGACCAGCGGTGACACAATTTATATGTTTGTGTTATTAGGCGCTTCCATGACAACTAACACCGTTACAATGTATTGCTTGAATTTCATGTGTGTTGTGTTGCCATATGGTGTTAGCATCCATTTTATATTGGTACCTTTGCATGTTCATTAAGATTTTTGCACACAAGTTGATAGAAAATGTGCCTTAAGAAAATATACATGGTACATGTAAATGCACACTTGTAAAAACAGCTATCATATAGTTAGATTGTTTGTGGTTTTCCTATGTGGAACCGAAGGCATCAAATTAGTAGCCTTATGAGATTGGAATAAAATACTAACATATGTGCCGCCAGTTGCAAGTTTTTGAAATTATCTTTTTATTTCCAATAGCCGCCGGTAGCTATCACTATTTTGCATAACAATGCAACAATTTTATGTATAAGATTTGGTTGATTCACCAATTATTTCAAGTTCAAGTGTTGCTCATAAGATCCGTACATCATGTCCATAAAATTTCTTTTGTATGCTTTGGGAAATGTCTCGCTTCATTTTTGAATAGACTTACCTTACTATTTCGTGAGTCGCAATCAATTTCGGTAGCCGGGAAGTAGTTTGTTTTTATCTCCAAGTCATTACGTAGCCGTTGAGCAACCACATTATAATAGCACTAAATTTGTCTCTAGTAGCTGATCCACTAAGTATTGTTCCTTTTCACTTAGGTGTACCATTTTTCAATTTTGATAATTCTGGAATTTTAAGCATTTTGGATGAGAGTAGTGTTTCAGGGAACTAAAACACTAAAAGCAAGTAATGTCCTTTGCCTTTTACCTGCTCATGTCAATTATGATATTTTTATTTTTATGTGCTTGCGCCAGTCTTTGAATCTGACTCATGCATCTTTCAAGTGGAGAGGAGGAAAAATGCTGAGTTGGCGGCAAAAAATTGATGATCTTTCAAGTCATGCAACTGAGTCAGTCGAAGCAAGCTAAGTTGGAGGCAACATTGGACCTTTTGCTGAGTTAAAATCAAGCCAACTAAGCAACAAACTTTACAGGAGCTTCACTATGCAGCGGTTGTGGTAGTTTTGATGTAGTCTGGTGATATATGGTGATACATGTTGGGGTTTTGATCTGTTTATGGTTGTGGTGATATATGTTGTATACATATAAAAAATATTCTGATGATATCTGTTGATTTGGTGATCTCGGTTGATCCGGGTTTATATGGTAATTTGGCGATCTTTTTAGCTATTGTGTTGGGCTGAAATGTATATGGGCTGAAATGTATATATGCTGAAATGTATATGGGCTGAAATGAATATGGGCTGAAATTAGACCTCGGTTACAAAGTGTCACATCATCTACCACGTCGGCGACACGTAGACGCCAAGTTAGAGACACATGGCAGCCACGTCAGCGCCACGTGGACGCCATTTCAGCACCACTTGGCGGCCACTAAGCTCCACGTGGCAGCCACAACAGCGCCACATGGCTGCCATGTCAGCACTGCGTCATCTTCCTAGTGCCCGCCACGTCAGTGCCTCGTCATCTGCCACGTCAGCAGCCACCTCATCTCTATAAGTGATGTGGCAAGTTAATCTATGACGGTTACCTTTCGTCATAGATTTTGGGCTTCGGGCTGGGTTCAATGGGCTTTACACCAATCTATTGCGGCTTGAGAACGTCATGGATCACGCTAATCTATGACGAAAATCTTAGTTCATCACAAGGCTTAATCTATGACGCTCAATACATGACGAAATGAAATTTCGTCATAAAAGCCGTTTTATGACGATTTTTCACTGATCCATGACAAAAAATCACCGTCATAGACCGCCACATTTTTTGTAGTGTGTTCGTCACTCGCAAGAATAGGATTTCCTTTTTGAATGACCCCTTTTATAAATGGATTGCTCATGTGGTAATAGCATGGGATTTGGGCTTCGGTCCAGTGGCTTCGTGGGCTAAGCTTTTGAACGTACTAAGCACTTGTCGGGAATGGGACCGGTAAGCCAAGTACCTTAATGAGACGGTACGGGATTTTATTACTACTACTCTCGATTCGTCTCCTGATCGGCTTGCAACCGGGAGGAGGGTACTTGTGTGAGGCTAGGTGTACTAGGTGGGGCATGCCAGATAGCCTTGTAACCGGGACTTTACGCTATCATCCCAACCCGAGGATTTTTGGGAACCGTTTGGTCGGTGTCAGCTCTGTTGGGGCACCGCTCCGTGTGTTTAGGTTTACCTTGCAAGGGTTTATGAATCAATCGATTGTCGGCCTCTCACCGTTATCTGAGACAGCTTAATCAGCTGGCCATGATATCCCTTAATGATGAAACTATTCAAATCTCCTACGTGAATTAATTGTATTGTACAATTCTTGATTGTATTAGTTGCTCATGATAGTAAAGATAATCTCACTAGAATTTGAGCTAAAATATTGAAAGTAAGGATCCATCCTCCTAGTTGCTCTTTGGCAAAACAAACCCACCAGCCAAAAGTCTACATGTCTAGAGGTAACTTGTCGGGTAAGTCTTGCTGAGTATTAGTATACTCAGCCTTGCTATAATTGTTGTTTTCGGGTCAAGTTGTTTGGCCTGGTGAGATTCCACCCGGCTGGGAGCTGGAATGGGTGGATGACGACGCTGAGTAGTGGCATCACGGATGGCCTCCAGTGATGTCACATCATATCGCTATTAGTACTTCCGCTGTTTTAATAAAACTCTGAACTGTTTACTTTTATGTCAAGAACTATGATTTGTAATAATGAATCCTACGGGGAGTTGGGTATTAATTTGTAAGGCACTCTGGACTCTCCTTCGTGGGAGTTTAATGCATACGTTCGATCCTCTCTGTGTTTCAAAGTGATTTACCGGGTCTAAACCCGGCAACACTCAACGGGATGATCCTTTATTATCGCTTAATGACCAAATGGAGTGGTTTAGGCGATATTACGGAATTATCTCGGATGGGGTTGTCACAGTTGGTATCAGAGCATCCGTATGCATCGGAGTGATTAGATTAATACAAATCACATGATTTACAATGAAACTTTCAAAGATTGATTGGATTTTGAAAATCCGTTGGATCATTAAGGAATGATCTAGATCGAGAGGCCCTAGAGGGAATTTTGGGTTCTTTAAGGTGGCTTAAGAATCTATGGTGTATTTTGCTAACTTCCAGCACCTTACCTTATGTCAGACTTACTTTCTTGTACAACCAAACTAGATGAGCCACGTGTTCAGACGTGTGTTGTTCCGCATCACGGGAATCGCAAGGGTTGATGGAGTGATCCATTCCACGGATCCCATCTTTGCGTCTAGACAAGGATACACTCCATTCAAACGGAGGGTGTCCGAGGTTGGACGCTGTCCATGCAGCGGCTTGACGCATGGATACCGTTTCTATAAGTGAACGGTAATGTATGTGGATGCTTTCGTGACGTGCTAGCACGAAAGGTTCGTTTTCTGCAGGTACACTAACAACGTTCGTAAGTCGTTAAGTGCGAATCGAGTAACTCCGACTAGTTATTATAAGGAGAGCCATTATAAGCTTGTCACCAGCACTAACTACGTCTATTGGATCTAGTTGTGTAAGGTCGTTTAAGGCGTGTGCATGCATAATTAAAATCTTGTTGAACCTAAAATTGGTCCACAGTTGCTTAAATAATTTTTTCTAAGTAATTTGGTTGGTCTTAGATAAGGTTTTCCTCTCTTTCGAGTTTAGGAAAATTCTGGCAGATTCTGTCTCGGTCATTTCTTAATTTTTGTAGCCAAATATGTAAGGAATCTGACACGACATCTTTTAGGAAAGTTGTTTCATATCAAGTTGAACATCCACTGTGAATTTTTCAGGATTTTAGGAATTTTCTGCAGAGAGTTATGCTCAGTTTAGTGAGCCTCTGTTCTGCTGTTTTTCAGAGCAGCATCCTTCTGCAAATGGAAATTTTCGAGCATGTTCCAATACAATATAGCTCTACCTTTGAATCCCAAAAGTGTGCATAATTATGTCACTGAGTTGCTACAAAAATTTCGTAATTTATGGGGTCACACGTTCTGAGTTATGAATTTTTGATTCACGACCTTCGGAACTTACGCCATGATTTTATGCGTACTCATTTCGAGTTCCGGCATATCTTGCACCTTGTGCTAATGGCTGCCCTAAATTTCACTGAATTGAGGACCAAACTTACCCTTGTACTCGTTGGCATCTTGTGGAAAGCTTGAAACCTTCAGTAGTGGTTTGTGTGTGCAACTGCTTTTATAGCCGTGAGAACTTATCTTTGTGCACGTGTTCGCGCCTGGTTTTGACGTTTGTCACTTATTCCAGATGTCTGCCTCCGGATCCATGACCGTTGACGCGCAGTCGTTGGCTCACTTGAATTGCCTCGAGA
Organism: Cenchrus americanus; assembly: GCA_947561735.1. NCBI lineage: Eukaryota > Viridiplantae > Streptophyta > Magnoliopsida > Poales > Poaceae > Cenchrus > Cenchrus americanus. The sequence continues at coordinate 153,089,591 of OX387240.1, read as the reverse complement.
AGGGTGGTTTTCCTGCACTTTTGTGGGACACCCTAAAGGACCTTGGGTACGCCCTATATCCAGAGTACTCAGCACGTGAGCTCATGAGCACAAGCGAACTGCTTCATTGGGAAGTGAAGGTGAAGATCCCCACGTGCCTGGCACATCCTACTTGGGAAGAGTGGGAGGTGAAGGCACAAGGGTTGAACTTGGCGGACACCGTGCAAAAGGCTGCTTTGGAAATACTCACAACTTTTTGTGAGAAGCATGCAGATTTGGTAGCTAGCACTGCAACCAATGTGATTCCTTTAACTAAACAGCATTCCAGACATGGGATTGAGCGTGAATCTTTTCTCTCCGCTCAGGACAATCACCACGGTCCTGAACTTGACACCTCAGTCCGTTTCTCCAAAGCTATGTTTGACACCTATCAAGTGATGGTTGGAGAAAGCATGTTCTATCGACACCAAGTTTATAGACAACAAGTTAATGGTGTAGAAGCTATCACTCAAGAGTTGAAGGAAGATCGAGGAACGATAGCCCGTCTTAAGAAGAGAAGACGCAAGGATAAAACAACAATACAAGAATTGAGTGAAGTGATTCATGAACAAAATTTCTTGTTGCAGCATAATGATCAATATCCAGAGAATCAACTAGAAGTTGTAGCAGCTCCACCTCCTAATCCCGAAGAGGAAGAAGATCCCGAGGAGATCCAAGGAGAATCTGGAGTGGAGACTGGACCTGCTTCACCTTAAGTGAACGTAGGCTAGATGGTTATCTAGTTGATGTTGAGTGTGCTTCCAATAAAATAATGTGTTGTAGGAGTGTTGTTGCAGAATGGATCTTGTAATGACATTGGTTGTGATCAACTTTGGGCCATGTGTTGAATATCAAGTTGTGTGAGACGTCGTGGAGATCGTGCTCACCAAATTCTATCATGTTTGCATATACGTACCGAGAGTTATGGTAATTTTTCGTGCACCTAGGCCTTCTCTGAAAACAGCTAGGCAGAATCTCGGTTACGGAATTTTTCGGGCATGATAATGTTGGAGATTGATTCGGAGTTGAATACCAACATTGGAGCATATCAAATCTTGCATCCACTAACCAAAAATGGTAATTTTTCGGTGTATAAGCAAGGATTTATGAATTTTATGCTTATGACTGCCGTGCTGTCCGATTCCGAAAGTTGCCATGAATGAGTTTTCGTCGTGTATATTCTACTTGTTAATTTATGTGAGCAAGCTTATGAATATGTGTTTAATGAGAACTCAACTTTTCAGATGGTCGGATCACACGTAGCACCCCCAACGGTTTTGACGCGTCGGGTAGTGGTGATCTACCACCGCCACCGCCCATGACGCTGGTGGAGACTTTCATGGCCGCCCAGACCGAAGTGTTGCGCCAGATTTTGCAGACGCAACAGCAAATCGCACAACAGATGCATCAGAGACCGCCAATGGGAGCTAATCAAGATGGACCGCAGACGGTTACCACCTATTCCCAGTTTATCGGGATGAAGCCCCCGACTTTCACTATAGTAGAAGAGCCCCTTGATGCTGATGCATGGATTAGGGCCATTGAGGTCAAATTTTCCGCATTTGTCCTACCTTGTTCTGAGGAGCACAAGGCTAGATTTGCAGCATTGCAGCTTCGTGGAGAAGCTTTAATGTGGTGGGAGCACTTTAAGACCATGGAACCTGCTGGACATGAAGTTAATTGGACTGAATTCAAGAAAGCTTTCAAGGATCACCACATCCCAAAAGGACTCATGGTTAGAAAGATGAAAGAGTTGCTTGCTCTTAAGCAAGGTGATGACACTGTGTATCAATATGCACAGAAGTTTAACAACCTTTGCCAATATGGACAACATCACGTGGACACTGATGCCAGAAAGATGGAACGTTTCTGTGATGGTCTTAGGAGTGAATTGTATGAAAGACTAAACCTACTAGAGCCCAACAGTTATCACGAGTTAGTGAACAAATCTATCTCTCAAGAGGTTGCCATGATGAAGGTATAGAAAGAGAAGAAGAGACAAAATGAATTTGCTACGGGAGATGGATCGGGCAAGAAATTTCGTTTCGTCAAGAAGAATGCGCATGGTTCTTGCCAATCATCTGCATCAGGTCATTGGAGAATGACTCCGTCCCAGCATAAGCCTTCAAGAAATTTTCAGAACCATCGGGCTCAACCACAAGTCTCCAAGACAAAGGAACTTCCACCCCGCATTTGCTACAATTGTAGGCAACCAGGGCATTATGCTAATGAGTGCCCAAACCCTAGGAGGATCAAGACCAAGCAACAGGCTTCGAACCCCGGAGTAGCTAAGGGCAATCGAGACAAGAAGCCCATGATTCAAGTGAAGCAAGGTCAGCTTAACTTCACGGGTAACCTTTCTATCCGAGAGCATGTCTCCTTACAGTTACTTTGACGATGGAAGTCTACTCCATCCTCACATTTTAGATGCCTCAAGAACTAAAACCAGGAATCTCGGTGAACAAATACAATGACACATTTGTTTACTAGCCTTCCCTTTATTCATAGGAATCTTTATGGTAATAATCTTTCTCAACTTAGTCTTTCCACCGAAATTCAAACCTCTTAGATTCAAATCAATTGACCGGCTAAGTTGAAGGAGTAGGATCAAATATTTCTTGAGAAATCACGGTCATATCTTCGGACCGTTGGACCCCATTCGTTTCAGTGCCACAATCGTACGATGCCGTAGCGTCGCCCTGCTATCTCTTTTCCCGCGACCACGATCATGTCGTCGAGACCGTCGGGGACCGCCCCTAGGGGTCCCCTTAAACAGCTGGGAAATCCCCACTTAAAACCCGCAACAAAGCCAAATACACCTTACTTAACCATGCAGGACATGGCTCACGCCGCGAAGGCCCCGACGGCCCACCAGGTGGCCCACTCGAAGACTCCCTCGAATAAGGTATCGCCTCGCTCGAGGGTGCGTGCCTCCCTCGGGCGGATTCCGCCCCGATCGAGGGGGTGCGCCCCCCTTGAGCGAGGTCCGCCTCGCTCGAGGGTCCGCCCCGCCCTCGAACGGGGTCCGCCTCGCTCGAGGGCGCCCGCACGCGCGCGCCTCGCTCCCGCGCGCGGGCATTAAATGCCCCGACATCGGCGGGACGGCGCCATCATGCGCCGGGCACGCGCCCCCGCGCCGCCGCACCAACTCCCCAGAGGGAGCCCATCCCCATCACCGGGTGGGGGGGGGGGGACCGTGCGGCGCGGCCGGTGCCGGCCCCGTGACGCCGTGCACTCGCTCCGTACGGCTAACGCGCCGAGCCCTCGAAGAGGGGCGGGGCCGCACCCTCGATTTGCTTTCTTGTGACCTTACGGGGGTTAGGTGGAGGTGCTAGGCCGGTGGGGACGCCATCCCCGCCACTATTACCAGTATGGCCGCCGCCCTCGCCGGTACGGGCGCACGCCGGGCGCCGTGGCAACGACTCCCAAGACCGTGGAGCGCGTGGGAACGGGATGCCACCTTACATGCCGCCGCACCCCGTACGGACCGACGTCGCAACTCCCTCGAGCCTATCCGAAGACATCACCGCCGTTCGCCGCCCTTCTACCCTCGAGGACGTCACCGTTCGGGTACAAGATACGCCGTGATGGTCGGATCGCTTCAAGGATCGCCCGGGCGGCCGCCTGCTCTACGCCGTAGCACATCACACTCCCACATGTAGCTAAATAGCGCGGCGCGCATGTGATTCGCTCCTTCCTTGGTCTATAAAAGGAGGACGAACCCCCTTGCCGCAAGGGGAGGGACACAGGTGGACTCAACACACAACACACGAACAACGAACCCAACACGAGGCAAGTCGCACCACGCACTTGCTCTCCAATTCTCCCACAACATCTTCGACCATTACTCCGGGGACTTGGAAGCCACGCTTCCTCTCCCGCCTTGCTTGTAGCAGCCCCACTACGAGCACCCCGGTGTTGAGCAATACAAGTGCCTTGAGCACGCCACTGGCTGGACGTATGGCCCCCCCGGCCGGAACCGGGATAAACTCGTGTCTTTTATTCCTTAGCATCGACCATTGAGGGATAGACCTCGGCGCTTATTACCGGTTAGTGTCGAGACCACATTCCGCACCGACGGTTGGCGCCCACCGTGGGGCAATCCGAGCGCCTAAGGTCGATCCACCAATTCCCTCCATGGTGATCCGCACCGAGTACCGCGGTACGCGCTACCGCATGGGCAGCTCGGACCCCCTTCCCGCCGGGTTCGAAATCCGGTTCGGGGCCCGAACTTTCGAGGCCACGGGGAACGGCAACCTCATGCGCCTCACCAACCGCGAGGAGCTCCGCGCGCGGCGCCGGCCGGGTCCGCTCCGGTCCCCACCGCGCGCACCACCACGGCGCGGTATACCCGCCGACGCGGATGCGCGCGGGCCGTCGACGCCACGACCCCGCCGCCGCTCCGGCCGGCGTTCACGCCAAGCGCGGTCCGAGCGACGGCAAGCCGAGCGCGCGCGCCTCCCGGCCGCGACGTGCCCGCGGTCACGGCCACCGCCACCCCCGGCGGGGACGGCGCACGGTCTCGGACCGCGCTTTCCCATTGGGCTGCGTGGTGCCAGGACGGCCTTCAACGCCAACGTCAACACCACGATGCGCAGGGTCCCGCCTGGCCGTCATGTCTTCGTCGCCAGGGATCCCAGCGCCTCAGCGGGTGACGAATCGTCCCTAGGTTCCCTCAACGCGTTGCCGCCCGCCAACCTTCACGGGTATGCGGAGTGGGACTTCTCCGCGTGCTAGGCCCGTCATGTTCGGGCATTTCCTTGACGCTACGGACTAGCGGTTCGGCGCTCCGATGACTCCAAAGACGGGAGCTACGATCCCGCGCGGGAGTGTTGCGTCGTCGTCGCCAACGACCCGGGGCGAACGCCACCGCGCCGTGGGCGCCGGGGACGGGGAGGTCACGCCGCCCGGGGGATCGCTCCGCGCCAAGCCGCGGGACCAAGCACTCCCCGCCGGAGCCGACGCCGACACACGGCCTAGCCCAAGCCCGCGAGCTCGAGGCTAAGGCGGCGGAGGAATACCGCACGGTGCGGCCGCTCCGCGCCTCGATGGCCGGAGAAGCCTCCGCTCGCGGCGAACGTGTGCGGGGAGGCCGGGCGGCGTGCCCGCGACCGCATCAACGCCGACAACCCTGACGTGCCCCCACGGGCAAGTCAGAAGCTCGTTGCCGCCGCGACGCTGCTATGGTCTATGCCGGCACCCTCGACCCCTGAGGCGCGGAACCTGCAGCGCGAGGTGCAGGCTCTCATTGAGCAAGCGGCCGTCCAGCAGGCCGAAAGCTCAGCCTCACGTATCCGCCAGCAGGGGGATGCGCGAGGAGACGGGGCCGCTCAGGGGGGCGAACCCTCGGTCCACGCAGGAGAAGCTGCGGGGCGTCCCGCCAACCCGGGACGCGCGGCGGCCAAGGAGCGGCTCCTTGACACGCGCGCAGGCGCCGGACCGGTGACGCCCGCAACGTCATCAACGCCCGCCACACGAGCGGGCGGACGCCCGAGCGGCGGTGGGCTACCACCCTCGACGGGGCGGACGCTACGACGGCCGACGAGGACCGCTCCCCGACGCCGGAGCCCCCGGGGACCCGTGTGTTCGGCCGGGAGATCCGTGCGGCGGCCTTCCCCCGCACTTCCGCCAACTCTCGACCGTCGTCAAATACAATGGGGAGACGGATCCCCGCATGTGGCTCAACGACTACCGCTTGGCGTGCTAGCTGGGCGGGGCCACCGGCCGACGAGGTCATCATCCGCAACTTGCCCCTGCACCTCGAAGATTCGGCTCGGACATGGCTCGAGCACCCGCCCGCCGCCCGGATCCACAACCGGGACGATCCGGTCCGCACGTTCGTGGGCAACTTCCGGGGCACGTACGTGCGCCACGGAAATTCCCCGGGACTCGCGCTCCCGCACTCGAAGCCGGCGAGTCGCCGCGGGACTTCATACGGCGCTTCTCCAATCGCTACACGGAGCTCCCGAGCGTGGCGCAATCCGAAATTGTGCACGCCTTCCTCGAGGGTACCACGTGCGGGACCTTGTGTGCGAGCCGGGATGCAGCCCGCCCGTGGACTCCAACGAGCTGTTCGACATCGCCACCAGCTTCGCCTCAGGAGAGGAGGTCGTGGGGGCGATCTTTGACGGCAAGAAGGGCGGGGGCGCCGGGACGACGCGCCCGCGGAGGGCGGCAAGTCCGGGGAGCCCCACCGCAAGGACAAGCGGGGCAAGATGGGAAAGAAGCCGCGCCGCGAGGCGCGCGAGCAGGGGCGCGACGGCGATGAGGCCGAGGCCCTTGTCGTCGACCCGGCTCGACGGGGCCCTCGACCGGCCCCTCGAGGCCCGGGGGTGTTTGATGACATGCCGAAGAAGCCGTGTCCTTACCACAAGACCCCGCAAACCACACCCTTGAGCAGTGCGACATGCTCAAGAAGTTCTATGGCCGCGCCGCCGCGAAGGAGGCGGAGGCCAAGAAAGACGGAGGAGATGGCGACGCCGGCGGCTTCCCCGCCGTGGAGAACGTGTTCCTCATCTTCGGGGGACCCACCATCGACATGTTGACCCGCCAGCGCAAGCGGGAGCGGCACGAGGTCCTCGCCGCGGAGAAGGCGCCTCCCTCCTTCCTCAATTGGTCGGAGGACGCCATCACCTTCAGCCGGGAGGACCATCCGAACCGCATCCCCAACCCGGGCCAGTACCCGCTGGTGGTCGACCCAATCATTGGGAACGCACGGTTCTCAAAAGTCCTGATGGACGGAGGCAGCAGCCTCAACATCCTCTACGCGCATACGCTGCGCTTGATGGGGATCGGGTTGGACCAAGCCGCGGCCCAGGCACGAAGCCGTTCCATGGCATCGCGCCGGCAAGGTGTCCGGCCCCTCGGGCGGATCGACCCTGTCTGGTTTGGTTTGGCACCGCGAAGAATTTCCGCATGGAAATGCTCACCTTCGAGGTGGTGGGGTTCAAGGGCGTCTACCACGCTATACTTGGGCGGCCCCTGCTACGCCAAATTCATGGCGGTCCCCAACTACACCTACTTGAAGATGAAGATGCCAGGACCGAACGGCGTCATCACCGTGGGCTCGTCCATCGAGCACGCATTCGACTGCGACGTCGAGTGCATAGAGCACGCAGAAGCGCTGGCGCTGGATGAAGCACTGGTGACCACTTTGGAGAAGATGGTCAACGAGGACCTCGACTCCGCCTCCAAGCACACCGGCACCTTCGAGGCCACGGAGCAGACCAAGGAGGTACCCCTCGACCCCGCGGCCCCCGAGGGCAAGGCGTTGAGGGTCAGCTCCACCCTCGATCCTAAATAGGAAGTGGTGCTCGTCGACTTCCTCCGCGCCAACGCCGACATCTTCGCGTGGAGCCCCTCGGATATGCCAGGCATCCCGAGGGAGGTCGCCGAGCACTCCCTTGACATCCCGCCTCACGCCCGCGCCGTGCAACAACGGCTCCGCCGCTTCGTCGAGGAGCGGCGACGGGCAATCGGAGCGGAGCCGCGGAAGCTTCTCGAGGCCGGGTTCATCAAGGAGGTGTTCCACCCAACGTGGCTAGCAAACCCCGTACTTGTAAAGAAAAAGAATGGGAAGTGGCGGATGTGCATAGACTATACTAGGCTTAATAAGGCATGTCCTAAAGTTCCTTTTCCTTTACCACGTATTGATCCAATCGTTGATTCAACGACCGGGTGTGAATTACTTTGCTTCCTTGATGCCTACTCCGGTATTATCAAATAAAGATGAAGGAGTCCGACCGGCTTGCGACTTCGTTCATCACGCCGTTTGGGATGTTCTCGCTACGTCACGATGCCATTTGGCCTCCGAAACGAGAGTGCAACGTATCAACACCGCATGCAACACGTTTTCGGAGATCACATCGGGCGGACGGTCGAGGCGTATGTGGATGACATCGTCGTTAAGACCGGGAAGGCGGACGACCGGTCGGCGACCTTGGCATCGCGTTCGGCCGCCTACGGGCCAATGGGGTCAAATTAAACCCCGAAAAATGTGTCTTTGGAGTGCCGCGAGGCATGCTCCCGGGGTACATCGTCTCCCAACGGGGAACCGAGGCGAACCCCGAGAAGGTTGCGGCCCTCGAGCGAATGGGCCCGATCCGGGACCTCAAAGGGGTGCAAAAGGTGCTGGGGTGCCTCGCCGCCTTGAGCCGCTTCATCTCGCGGCTCGGCGAGAAGGGCCTGCCCCTCTATCGCCTCCTCAAGGAGCACGAGCGCTTCTCCTGGACCGCCGAGGCCCAGGATGCGCTCGACAAGTTGAAGGCATCCTTAACGCACGCCCCGATCCTCACGCCGCCGCAGGATGGCGAACCCCTGCACCTCTACGTGGCCGCAACCACCCAGGTGGTCAGCGCGTGATCGTGGTGGAGCGCACAGAGGAAGGGCACGCCCTGCCGGTCCAGCGGCCGGTCTACTACATCAGCGAGGTCCTCGTCGACACCAAAACGTGCTACGCCCGAGGTCCGAAGCTCCCGTATGCGGTAGTCCTCGCGCGGCGCAAGCTCCGCCACTACTTCAAGGCCCACCCCGTCACGGTGGTCTCCTCCTTCCCGCTGGGGGAGATCATCCGCAATCCCGACGCGGCGGGAATGATCGCCAAGTGGTCCGTGGAGCTGATGGGCGAGACGCTCGCCTACGCCCCGCGCAAGGCCATCAAATCCCGGATCCCCGGCGGATTTCGTTGCCGAGTGGACGGATATGCGGTTGCCCCCGCCACGGCATCCAAGCGAGTGGCCGGACTGCGTATTTCGATGGCTCGGTGATGAAAACGGGGGCGGCGCGCGGCTCGCTCTTCGTGTCACCCCTCGGAGAGCACATGCGGTATGCGGTGCGCCTCCACTTCCCCGCATCTAACAATATGGCCGAGTACGAGGCCCTCCTCTGCGGCCTCCGTTGACGGTGAATTTCCGTCAACCTAGAGTACTTGTTATACATTGGTTTCGATTATGATTTGCAACTAACCCGCCACTAGGCATACTAATGATGTAACAAGTTCACACTTGCATGTCGATTTTGGAGTTTGTTGTTTACGCAGAAATCTACGCTAAAGACGAGACTTTCGGGATAAGTTCACCAAGCACTTTGGAAGAAGATCATGAAGCCGGATAAGAGTCAAGACACGCGATGAACATGACTCCAAATGACCCGAGGACCGAAGCGTCAACGTGCAAGTCATCGGGGACTCAACCGGAAAACGGCGAAGCTTGCATAGCAAGGATTCAAGCCTTAACCGTGAAGGAAACGACGTCAAAGGCCCACATGCAAGAGCACACGAATAAGGGATCACGCGAGAAGCAACCGGGGAGGAAACCGGGGCCGAACCGGGCCGAAATGGGCCGGGCCGGCCGGCCGGTCCGACCGGCCCAGCCCCACTCCGGGGTCGGTTCGGTCCCTCCTTTGCCCTAGGTGTTCGTCTATTTATTCCCTCCGCCGCCGTCGACCGACACATCGAACAAATCATCCTTCGACGCCAATCACCGTAAAAACCGCCGCCGCAAGATGAGGGAGAGAGTTAGATGAGCTCGTCGCAAGGATCAACGCCGGCGGAGAGAAGGAAGCAAGAGGAGGACTCCAAGCCGCCGTCCTAGGGGTGCTCCCAAGCTCCATCGCCGCCATCTTCATCGACGACGTTCTCCGAGTCTCCATCACCCCTATGTGCTTCAATCCGTGTAAGATGATGGGGTAATGTCTCCGTTCATCCCTAGGATTAGATGGATACATGCTATGTGATCGCTACTCGATTTGTGGTTTCAATCTATTTTTTTCATGTTGATGATGCTTTGATGATTAAGGTTAGCTACCATGTTTTTCGGTGCGTATGATATCCGCTACTCCCATAGATTCCATCAACATACCGTGTCCATCATAGGTCTAGTCACGAATACCTTCGCGTAGTGACAAGACGAGAGGAGGGAAAGGGCGAAACCGTGGTCACAACCCCCGTACATTGGTTTACCGCTTTCGTGTAGTAGATGCATACCATGTTATCCTAGATCCTAGGGAGGGAACGCTTATCTTTCTTGCTCACTCTCTTGTGTTCACCCCTTTACCATCTAGTTTAACCCTAGATTTGTTTGATCAACTTAACTTAGGTTAGATTGTCTTTACTTTTAGTTTAATACTCTCTTTCAAAGGTTTTCCATTCAACTAGATTAGTACTTGGTTAAGCGCTAGTAATCCCCTTGCTCCGCGGATTGACAAGAACCTTGGGAATCCCGTGGTGAAAAAGGTGTAGGTCCGTACGCTTGCGGATCGTAGGTGGATACGAGTTTTATCCGTCAACAAGCCCCTTTTTCTGGCGCCGTTGCCGGGGAGCAAGCCGCTTGCTACGTTTAATCTAGTATTAATTTTGTTGATTACTAACACCTAACCCTTATTTTCTAAAAAAAGAAAAAAATCTTTTCTCGTTTTTCTTTCTACTTTTCTTGTGCCTAGATGGATTTGTTTACCTCACCATTGGAAGACGAAGAGATGTCGCTAAGGGAGCTAGCAATGCCGTCAATGGAAGACATTGAGATACAAAAATCAGAGTTGATGCTTGCTACAACCCACTACGAACTGAAGCCTGGAATCATCAAGTTAGTGGCGACAAAACCATTTAGAGGTTTGGAGGATGACAACCCATATAGACACATTAAGGAATTCACGATGTTATGCAACACGGTGCAACAAAAAGGAGTTCCGGCCGCTTGGTTCAAGTGGAATCTTTTTCCATTCTCTCTCGAAGATGAAGCGCGAAGATGGTACACACTTGCGTCCGTTGAAGCAAAAGGAAATTGGGATGAGCTAGTGAAGAAGTTTATTTTGAAGTTCTTTCCCATAAGCAAGGTCCAAGACTTAAGGAGGCAAGTGCTCTCTTTCAAGCAAGGAGAGGATGAAGGAATTGATGAAGCATGGGACCGTTTTAATGAACTACTTGAGCGAGGCCCGAACTTGGGATTTTCCGGTGACTTGATGTTGCATACCTTTTATTTTTCACTAACCCCTAACTCGTCTCGTTTTGTAAGCATGTGTGCAGGCGGTGATATATTGGATAAAACAGTTAGTGAAGCCGCACAAATCTTACAAAGGATAAGCAATGGACAAACAATGCAACGGGATTGGCAAAGACTTTGTCGAGAGGAGCAAAATGACAAAAGCAAGCCCAAGGTGCTTGCTGAAATTTCTGAAAAAGATGAACCGAAGGTCAAGGAAGATGAACCGACCATACAAGAAAGTGAAGATCCACTTCCCAAGGTAAGAGAAGTCATTTCGGATGTTAAAAATGTTGAAACTAACATGAATGTAGGCCGAAGTATGTGGAATGCTAGACCATTGGCGGAGTTCAAGCAATCCGGTTGGGTTCAAGTTGATTTCGCCCCACTAATCAACTACCGAAGGAAGGAGGAACGCCGACACGTTGCCAAACTAATTGAAGATATATTTGATCAAGAGATGAGTGGAGAGTCGATCCAAAAGATGTTTGAAGAAGAAAGAGAAGAAGGAGATGAAGGATGGATCGACCGGTTTGACAACTCAAAGATTTGCAATAAAGGAAGAGAAGAGTACAACCGTGATGAGCCTAGTGACTCAAAGGATAAATGGGAGGAGATAGGACTCAAGCTAGATGATAGCTTGTGTGCTATTGAAGCCTACACACTAGCAAATCAAGACATGGAAGTACTCAAGGACGAAGGAAAGAGTGAATCAAGAATGAGCGATCTTGACGACATGTGGTACATGGAAGATAAAGAAAGCAACATACAAGTCTTTGAAGATGAAGATCTGGTTGATAAAGAAGACTTCAAAGAAGAGATGAATGCGTACATAGTTGAAGGATTACATGTTCCACATGATGAGTTGAAGAAATTGCAAGATGGTGATGAAGAGGCAACTACACTTGTTGAGATAGATTCGCCTTCAACACCGCTTGATGAACCAAATATCACTCTTGTTGAAAAATCTCTAAGGCTAAGGTACGCGCTGAAATCTCAAGATATTATTGGTATTGATGTTGATAAATTCAAATACTCATGCTCAACCAATAGTATGAATGATAGTTTAATGTCTATGCCTTGTTCCAATAGTGATCATGTTGATAGGCTAGATTTTCTTGAGAATGAAAAAGAGGAAACATTTATTTTTGATCCAATTAATCTCAAACCTAAACAACCTTTGCCTAATGATGAGCTAAGTGCTATGCATGAAACATATGCTTCTTTTATTTACACCTTGACTTGTTGCTACAATTCACATGTGGTGTTAATTATGGACGCGTATGTTTACAATAAGTTTTGTAAATCTCGATCATGCTTTGCGCTTGGTCAAGCTAATGACCTTAAAGAATCATATGTCGGGAAAGGCCCGATTTTCACTAACCATGTAGACAAGGCTTGAATAATGAAAAAAAAGAAGTCATGCCTAATAGAGTTGCAAGATAAATCATCAACCTCTCCGAATCCCGCGATGGATGCTGCTGTCTTCATCAATTTGAGAGCTTGTTAAGACGTGTAAAAATGAAGAAAATGAGATATCCAGAAGCTCCATCAAATTACCATTCCAACGCATCAAGAACCAACAAGTTTGAAGACCCGTGCAAGGAGTTATGGAGGAAACATTGAGTGTTGCGCGTTCTGAAATTTCAGGACAGATTTCATCGCCGAAGTAAAACGGACGTAACTCCCTTGTCCGGAGTCCGATTTGAGCAAATAAAGACTCGTTGGAAAGGAAATTTTGTGCACTGTGCAATGGAGTAGAGCTTGAGTATACTTTCTATTCTGGACATTAAAAAAATAATAGAGTGAAGGCAGCACCGAAGGATGATAGAGAAGGAGATAACGATGAAACAAAAGGATGCTTTGGGCAAGTCTTATATAAGTGATCAAGCACAACATGGGAAGTAAATTAAAGCTGCATTGGTACCTTTTCTTCTTGCATGAAGGGCCATGGCTATGCAACAAAACGAAGGTATGTGAGAAAGTCGAGCTCTATGACTTTAAATGAAGCGCTTTTCGGGAGGCAACCCGTTTCTTTATGTTTTTACTACTTTCTTAGAGAAAATAAAAGAATGACACCATCTTATGATGATCAACTTGTGGTTATTAATCTAAGTTTAGTTTTCTTTTTAGAACCACCATCATGTTCATGCTCATATTTATTTATTTGCATGCATTGCATTTTGTTATCAATGTGATGTTTCTTTGCATGTACATGTTTTGCATATAGTTGGCTTGGTTGTTTTAAGGCTCAATGATGTATGCTTTCATATCCATGTTAATGGTCCAGTTCGGCATTTTCCTTTTGTGATCTTGTGTAAACGTGGTGTTTAAACATGATTTCGGACCATCATCATTAAGTTCGATAAACCTTGCTAGCTTTTCATATGTTTTCATGTTGCATTGGTTAGTTTATAAGCTCTACAATGCGCTTAATTTTCCTTGTGCTATAAGGGTTATTGATTTAGGGATAGACATGGTGTTTTAACCCTAGGTATATAAACCTTTATGGCTATGGAGAAATTTGGCAACCTAGTTGTAAACATGGTGTTTAGAACTAGGTGAAAACATTGTCTTTGTTTATATGCTTTCCTATCATGTGCATACACACCTTGCACCACGTACACTCATTAGGTTTTTATTCCTCATTAGACTAATTATACCACAAGTTAAGAATCTTAGGAGACATTGTTGGATTGTTGGCAATTCTATCTACTCCCAACCGTCACCTTGGGGTAGAACGTGCGTTTAAAACGTCTTACGGTGCAAGATAAAGACTCTCACTACAAGGAAATTGAAGGATGGCTAAGAAGTGCTTTGTCTTCTTCTTCCATGACTAGCAAAATGCTAAGCATGGGGGAGACCCTGAATCTTCAACACGGAAGTGCAACATGACGTTCTAGAAGATAGAATGATCAAGATCGTTAACATCACCGGATCAATGCGCGAGAAGCTATCGATCTCATCAAAATTCTGCATGGTCTCGAAGGGAAAACACTGGATATTTTTGTATATTTAGAAGCCCCATGAAGTTACGATTCCAACAAATCAAGAATCAAGACAATCGGAGGTTCCTACAAGCGGTTATGCCCGAATCACCGAGTGCAACACGTCCTGAAATCAGTTTTGGACAGCACGCAGCGCTGAAGTAAAACGGACATAGCTCCCTTGTTTGAACTCCGTTTTCGATGAATGACCACACGTTGGAAAGGTAATTTCATAAACTTTTCAATAGAGCTATATTTAGATATATTTTTTGTTCTGGACAGAGGGGGAAATCCATGAAAAAAAGACAGCAAGGATGATGAGAACAAGAAAGAGGAGATGGTGATGACAACATTGAAGAGAAGGGTGACCAATGACTCTATTAAGCATACAAGATCAAATTCAGAAGTTTAGGAGCATTAATAAATCAAGACAAAAGCAAAAGCCACATCGATACATGGAGATGTTGGAAGAAGGCAACGAAGAATTACAAAGGATGGTAACATCTCCATGGACCTTCTCTTTTCCAAACACAAATGCTTGTAAGTATGCCTTCAACATCAACTAGGTGCAACCTTTTGTTTTTCTCTTCAAACAATAACATGGCTACTAGGAGGACAACCTAGGTTTCTTTTTACTTTCAATAGATAAGCATGACCATGTGTTCACCTCGATGTTCTATATTGCCTATGCTTACGGAAAGATGATGAAAGTTGCTGCTTTGTTTTACCTACATGAAGTTATACATGTATTGGCTAATTGCTCTATATAATATGATCTGAAATTAATTTAAATACCGGCTCTTTTATTTGTGGAGGTGAAATGACTATGCTCTAGACTCACATACATATCTTTGCTCTTTGATTTAAGTTTATGGATAGCCGGATAACTTGTTGTCTTTATGAAAACTTAACTTTTATGCTATCTACATGTTTGTGATGCTCTTGCAAAGTTCTACCTACCAAAGCCATATACATATATGTTTTATGATAACAAAACCCGTAGATTGCAAACATATGTTTTGATGAGTTGGATTAGGATTGATTTCTATGGTTCGAGACTAAGAAGCTGGTCATTCCTTTGTGTAACTTTTTCATGCTAGCCTTTTTGTCCATGCATTGTGGGTTTTCACATCGAAAATTCCACAAACTTCGCTGGGCATCCACCCTAAACCAAAAACATCTTTTTGTGATCACCTCCTTGTCCACAACCCAATTTGAGTATGGAGTAAAATTCTCGATGGAGATTCAAATATTCCGCAATATTATGGAATTTATACTTACTTTAGCAGTCATTTCCCCTCTCTTTATGCTCGAGGACGAGCATCGTTCAAGCATGGGGGAGGAGTCATTCTCTAACAAATGCTATGTAAGTATTATGTTGCAAAAAGTTTTGAGGAGCAAAAGAAAAAAAATAAAAAAAAGAAAAAAATGAAAAATGAAAAAAATATGATGAGAAGAAAAGTAAGAAAAATAGGAAGAATAAAGTGAAAAAAAGAAAGAGAGAAAAATGAGAAGGAAATAGAATAAAGAAAAAAAATAAAGATGCTCCTCGGTTCTTTTTGCTTCATAAATTCTCATGTGCCTTAATGACAAATCCATACTCAAGTCTTCCAACCATGTGCAATTCGATAACGAGGACTTCACTCGTGCCTCGGGATCATCCATTTGCCACTTGCACATGTCCACTTATCTAAATGTGTGTGTTTCGTCCCTCTCTCTTTCCAACATTTATTTTCCATGGCCTTTTTGACGAGTCTCGGTAATTCCAATAGACCTCTCTCTTAATTTGACAATATTTCGGATGTATGTTTTGCTCGGGATTGTTTTTAACCTTCCAAGCTCCACATAAGCCTTCCACTATCACATATGAGTAGAGTAGGTTGAAAATAATCTAGTATAGGCTTGAGTGACTTGATGAGATGAGTGTTCCATGAGCTCTTGCAAGAGATTTTCACTTATGTTGGATATGCATCTTTTTGAAAATCTTCCATGTGACAAGGTAATGGTTTGAAGTTCACTCAAGTTTGAGAGCATTGTGTTACATGTGGCTTGTTCTTTATTGTTAGTCTATCTTCCATAATGAAAAAGAAGCCGGTCACAACTTGAACTTTAAAAATAAATTCTTAAGAGAGAGCAATTTGTCTCGTCATGAATGACTAAGTGCGGGGATAACATTGGAAGGCAACGCGGATTTCCCTTTTAAGCGAGGACCACTTACTCGAGGACGAGCAATGTTTAAGCATGGGGGAGATGTTGACGGTGAATTTCCGTCAACCTAGAGTACTTGTTATACATTGGTTTCGATTATGATTTGCAACTAACCCGCCACTAGGCATACTAATGATGTAACAAGTTCACACTTGCATGTCGATTTTGGAGTTTGTTGTTTACGCGAGAAATCTACGCTAAAGAGGAGACTTTCGGGATAAGTTCACCAAGCACTTTGGAAGAAGATCATGAAGCCCGACAAGAGTCAAGACACGCGATGAACATGACTCCAAATGACCCGAGGACCGAAGCGTCAACGTGCAAGTCTTCGGGGACTCAACCGTAAAAACGCTGAAGCTTGCATAGCAAGGATTCAAGCCTTAACCGTGAAGGAAACGACGTCAAAGGCCCACATGCAAGAGCACACGAATAAGGGATCACGCGAGAAGCAACCGGGGAGGAAACCGGGGCCGAACCGGCCGAAATGGGCTCGGGCCGGCCGGCCCGGTCCGACCGGCCCGACCCCCACTCCGGGGTCGGTTCGGTCCCTCCTTTGCCCTAGGTGTTCGTCTATTTATTCCCTCCGCCGCCGTCGACCGACACATCGAACAAATCATCCTTCCGACGCCAATCACCGAAAACCGCCGCCGCAAGATGAGGGAGAGAGTTAGATGATCTCGTCGCAAGGATCAACGCCGGCGGAGAGAAGGAAGCAAGAGGAGGACTCCAAGCCGCCGTCCTAGGGGTGCTCCCAAGCTCCATCGCCGCCATCTTCATCGACGACGTTCTCTCGGAGTCTCCATCACCCCTATGTGCTTCAATCCGTGTAAGATGATGGGGTAATGTCTCCATTCATCCCTAGGATTAGATGGAGACTTTCGGGATAAGTTCACCAAGCACTTTGGAAGAAGATTGTTGACGCAAAATGTGCACTCAGCGCCAATCACACAGCAAGCCGAAAAGCTTAGCTTCGCACGCGCAGAGAGAAAGTGACGTGCCAGTCAATTTTTCCTGAAAATTAACAAAAGATGAAACAGTTAAATGCCAAAACTTGGAACCCACGGGTGGTACCAGCGCTTCCATATTTACGGCTAAGAAGCCAAGCAAGACGACATGTAGCTATGCGAAGCTACCGTCAAAGAACCACGACCATTCGAGTAACCAAGAAGGGAGAAAGAACATTGCCGAATGGATGACGTAAGCATGACAACGATCGGTCTTTGAATAAACGTGGATGCATGTGCCAAGCCATAACCGATCCTCATGAAGATTGACATTAAATAAAGCAAAGCACGAACATGATCATGTATTAAAATAAGCATGCATAGATCCAAAGCGTTAGTCTACCGCATGTCTAATCACTTTAAGATCCGTCGGGCACGATATCAGCAAATCTATCCACCGCATGATACAACTTGCATGAAAGAACGCACCACTTTCCACAAATAGATCTATCCACCGCATGATACAACCTAAATATGGAAAGCTAGAAGCATACGTCTTTTAAAACATAAATAACGCACGTGATCCACTCGTGAAGATATAACCGAATGCGGCTGAACAACCGATTCGGGGTCCATGAAGAAGGAACAAACATTACCACGTGAATAAATCTATCGAGCTGAATTGGAAATCTAATCCACCGGATGACTAGCTCCAAGGCAACCCAAAAACTCGCATCTACCGCATGATACCCGCTCTTTCAAGATTTATGCTAACAAAGCAAGCTTGAACCCACAACATGTAACAACCTAGATCGATTCGGTTTCGGCTATCGGAGAGCACGAGATCCACACGTCAAAACACGAAACCTACTCTTGCTCGGATCTTAAAAGGAAAAGAGCCGACCCAAACCCATCTAGATTGGGCAAAGGTGTGTCACATGAATTAAAACATAAAGCAAAAACTCATGATAACACGGGGTAACTTAATGAATCTACCGGATCTTGCCAAAATCCAATAGAGCCGATAACTAGCTTCGAGCTAGACCTTAGCCTACCGCATGGCTCGTGATCTAACAAGAAACCCTCTTGAACCAAGCTTGAATCTACCGCATGACACGAAGCATGGTAACAAGACTACTTGCATCGATCTAAATCCACCGCATGATACTAGACATGATACAAGGTTGCCGGTACTCACGGAGGTCGACGGATCGATTGGTCCTCTCGAAGAACTCGACGACACGACAAGGGACTCTAGGGTTTTGGCGTAAGGCCGGTGTGTATTGAGGAATGAACGTCTGTTTTTACATACATCCAGGGGTCGTATTTATACCCCGCTGATTACAACTGCGAATGGATACATTGCCTAACTAAGCTTGATCGCCTGTCCATCCATTCGCTCCCTCTGATCGAGCCACGTCACCGTCCAATCCCGCAAAATCAGCTCTCTTGTTCCTTTGCCGAACCGGGGAGCGGAGTATAGCCGACCGCGGATCCTTCCGCCGAAAATCTCCGAAGATGCCTTTCCTTCCACCGGACGGACTCTTTTCCGAATTGGACCCACATGTCATACTCCTTACCAAATTTTGGTGTTAACACATGCCCCTTCAATTGTGGGATAAAAGTAATTTTGTTCCACAATTGACTTCACCACGAATCCTTGAGCCAAACCCGTCAACACCGTTCTTCGCAATCCGCCGGATTCTTTGTTCGAGATCCAACCCTAGATCCCCTTTGTTCCGAGCTCGAATCTCCAATGGCAACTCGGCACCAAGCTGCTCGGGTAATTTCACCCCTTCAAACCTTTGTTCGGCATTAGGTTTTCAATTTTACCTAAGATTTTCTTCTTCCGCTCTCTTCCAGAACCATCTACCGCCCTTCCGATTCCTATTGAGGCCAATTCGCAATCTTATTATCTCGGTCCCGAAGGGAATCCCGACCCTCGAGATTTCATTGCCGCCGAATCTCGGAGAATTCCTTTCAAGGTAGCTTTATCTCCACCTCCTCGGTGGCAAGATGCGTTCAAGAAGCGGCCTTTGCCCCCAATCGCGGGGCCGGAAGACTTGGTACCGTAGGATTCTCGCGGATAAGAGCGGATTGACCAATCCGGATACTCTCCGCATTGCTCAATGTTTGGAGTTATCCGTAGCCGAGATGCCCAAGAATGAAGATCTTCGATAGCCGCGTGCCACTTCGGTCCAATGGCGTCAATGCCTTCCTTTTTGGGCATGGCCCAATGTCCCCAACTTTGGCCGATGTGTACATGATCACCGGCCTTGACATTACCGGATCCGTCAAGCCTTGGACTTTCAAAAATTCCTCACGCCGGACGGGGGTAAAGCCAGGGAATGGCTACAAGAATTATATTGCGAAGCACATGAAAGACAATCCCCTTGGCGAAGTTGAATACAGAGCCTTCTTGAACATGTGGTTGTGCGATTTGTCTTTCGCGGCAAAGCCAACGAACCCACTCTGAATCATATCGCAATGGCGATCCACCTGGCCACTGGCAACCGTCTTCCTCTGGGAAAATTCCTTTTGGGCAGTGTATACCATATGCTTCATCAGACCGTTACTCAAATGTACACCAGCGAGAGGATAGCATGCGTCAATGGCCCCTGGTGGTTTGTTCAGATTTGGCTGCAACTTCACATGCATCAGATTGTAGGCGTCGACTTGAACTCCGGGTTCTTCCCCCGGTCCAATCCCCCGAAGGAGAGCTTCAAGTCACCGAGAGGATGTCGAGCTATGGAGAAGCGGCCTCGATCGTTATCGTTCGACGAGACATTACCCAACTCTTCGAGTTGTTCTTCAAAGGCTTCCCCCAATCCTCTTTGGCTCCCTTATCTAGGCTTATGATACTCCGACCTTCCCCGTCGAGTTCTCCTTTGAGCCCGGCCATCAAGATGGGAGATTCTTGGAAATCTTCAATGTTATAATCCGCCCATGCATATTACCGGCCGAATTCAATGGAGGGAGGCGTAATGCCGTACTTATGAGTACTATCGCCCTAACGTAATGGCCAGGCAGCTTGGATGCGGCCGGATACCCCCAAGATTGTTTTTGCATGAATTCCTCAAGCCCGGGGAGGAAATCAAAGAACCGTTGCGTGCGGCAGAAGTTTTCCACTATGTGTGCGACCCCACCGTCTACACATGTCCTTTTGTGCCTCGCAATCGTAGTTCACCCCACCTTGACTCATGGTGGCAAGAATTCCATGACCACATCTTCAATGAACCCGTCCATGTGTTCTGTGCAGAATTGGTGCCTGATTTCCTGCCGACTTCAGAGGTAACACAATGAACCTTTAGATCAAGCACTCCTTCTCCATTCATGGTTTTGACCTTCATCTTTTGTCCACAGAACACAGTACCTGCCCCTCGAGCCAGGGTAATCACTTATAATGCCGAAGGCCCGATTTCAGCATTGGGGTTTAAATCCACAACCCTGCGCCAACCGATGGACGAGTATGCTACCACCGATCCCGGCCTCTCTAGCCTTGCGTTGACGGGAGGCAAGGATTGCATCTGATTCCCCCTCCGAGCGCTAAAAGGAGGAGAACTGTCAAGAAAGTACTGGTTGAGGTAAACTCCTTTACCTTCCCGATTACTCGGGTCACTCGTTCTTGATATATCATTGTGTATTTCGGACCGAGCCCAACCTTCTTCGAACCAATACCGCCGATGCTCCATCCACCGGTATGACTTTTTCTTCGTTCTTTCTCAAGGATGAGCACCGGCACTTATCCCTTCATTTGGACATTTGCGTAAGAAAGCCGTTGGAGAACCACTTGTAGATGTTCCGGTGGTTCAACAAAGCGAGCCCTTCCGGGGTTGCATTGCCCATCCCGTAGAGGTTTCATCTTCATCACCTTCTCGAGAATCGGCACGCTCTCCGGAGATGAATCCCTCAACTCAACCGGAGCCGCCAAGTTCTCCCGAGATGCCATCGCCTATCGCCCAAGAAGAATGGCCAACCCAACGAGAGGAAGATCCGATTCTTCCCCAGCCAGAAACTCACGAGTCGCTGATTGCTGCACCAGCATCTCCCGACTTGGACGTTTCGGCTCTACTCGGGACGCCTCCTCCGTCTGCGATTGCTCCCGCTCAAGATACCATTCATGAGGTACTTGGTTCCGCTCTTAATCTTGATACCTTGATGCTAGCATTCTCACCTCGGCAGTGTTGTTTTCAGGATCACGCCCCGTCATCATCGAGCCTGCCATCAGAGGGCCCGTCAGCTGCCGATGTGATGAAAGAAGTAAACCACCGTTGCCCAACGAGGTATTGCTCAAGCTCAAAGAAATCGCGGCCGGCTAGAGAAGAACGTCCGGGATCGGCTCAATGATCTCTCGTCATTTTGAAGAGATGTTTGAGCCCATTAGTCGCAAACTTCCCGATGACATCGAGCTTTTCCGTCGTCCATCTACGACTTAGAGCCCTTCTATGTTCCCTTGAGGCGTACTTGGAGGAAATTGCGCTCCCGTTCGGCCATTGAAAAGGAAAAACCGATGCCGAACAAAGCCATGAACGGGATACAATCCCAAGCAAAAAGCCATAAGGATGCCTTGGGTCGACCCGCAAGCCTCTTACGATCCGAAAGTCGCCGAAAAGGTCGCTCTAGAGGCGGAATTGAAAAGCCCGTCGGCGGAAATGGAGATTGACCGGAAGAAAATAGCCGATCTCCCCGGATTGATAGCAAAGACCGAAGCGGAGGCAGAATCGGTCGTTACCGGAGTAAAGCAAAGATGCGATGCGAGCTTATCGACTTATCCGATGCCCAAAAGGACTATCGGGAGATCTTGGATAACTCCCACTTGATAGTATCCAATGTTCGTCACGCACTTGCAAAACTCCTTAACGCTTGAATGTTCTTATTGATGTATACCGGACTCGGTCGTTCTTGTAATATTTCCTTTGCAATTTGTTTCCTTTCCTTGGCGTGCTTTGAGATGTGATGCCGAACGACCCATTCGGTAGTGAAACGCTAACTGCCGAACGACACCTTGAATTCCTTTAGCCGAAACCATCGACCCACGCGCGTTTCAGCTTAGAACTCCAAACGACCCGCCGGCGGGTTGGTCAAGGAAATCTCTCCGCCTTCCGATTTTATTGGGACGTGCGCCACGATCCACAGCCACGATTCGAAGCCACAATTACCTTGCCGGGCCTATAAATGTTGCCATAGGTGCCCTTAGCTCTCCACCAGGCCTTCTAGCTCTCGAATCTTTGCCAATCTCTGGCCCTCTTGCAAACAGTGCACATCCCCAAACCGCAATGGTGCGCCGTCTCAACCGCCGCCGCGCCTCCGACGAGGCTGAGGGAAGCAGCGCCAATGCGCGCAGGCGGTGATGATCATCAATTTCTCCTTGTCGATCTTCCTTTTGATCTTCCTTTGCCTTGACAATCATCTCCCTTTTTTCAGTTTGATTCAGTGGAATCCGCCCCGCGCGCCGGCCAATCAGCCCCTCCCTGATGACTCTTCGAGTCCGATGGCCACTCCCGGTGCCGTACGGGGAAGCGAGACGCTATTCGCTTCAAGGAGGAGCTAGAAGCGTCTCGTCTTGAGCCGGAGGCCGTCTCCAAAAAAGCGGGCGTGGCCGAACTAGAGTGGGAGGACCGGCGGAAACAAGCCGCCGGAAGCCATCGATGGTATGGTTCGATTCTTGATTTAGTCCGGCCTTTGATGCTAATCCCTTCTTGTTTGCCCTTCGCGGCTCGTGATGCCGAGCTCAACCGGCTAAAAGCGCCGGTGGAGCGGTGGCGGAGAAGGTGAACGCTCACGGCGACACGCCGGCGGAGCGCCCGGCCGCGGTGGAGCGCCGCATTGACGAGGTGGCCGTCCATGGTGTTCGTCCGGGCACCACCTTGGGCACGGCCGCGATGGCGACGCATACGGACGTCGACTATTCCACCAGGCCGCGTGGCTTCCAGGGCGGCGCGCCGGAGGATATCGACGAGATCGAGCTCATCCCTGGAGCGCCTCGACGGCCACGGCGACGCCATTGCCGAAATTACCCATCCCCAGTCTGTGCTGAACAGACTTTTTGATTAGATTGTACTAGGGATGTGTAAATGTCGGCAATATATGATGAACTTTTGGAATCGCACTTGTTTCGTGATATTTCCCTTCGCATTTACATCCGTGAATTTGTCCTCTTTGAATGCATCCGGGAAGCTGTCTTTAGCCGAACGCTCGCAAACAAGCGCCCCTTGGCGCAAGATCCACAAAGGATCCCAATTCGGCAATCCGTAAATATCGTTCAAAGAAAACCCTTCGCACTCGGTGGAAAACCCCCGCCGCTTGGTATTCCAACAAGGTGTGTGCGGCCGGATCATCACTCCCAATGCGCCTCCTTGGTCAATAAAATAGCCCGTGGGGTGCTCGCAATTCCACTCGCACACTCCTCCATCACTTCTCGTCTCTTCTTCGCTCGCTAGAAGAAAAAACCCCAACGCCATGGACAAGGGTAAACAACCTCGGGGGAGCGGCTCGTCAAGGAAGCGTACGATTCGGAAGTGAGTTCTTTCTTGATCCGCTCCTTGTCCTTCGCTTGATCTTGCGCTTCATGTTTTCCTCTCGCCTCTTTCAGCCTTGATTTGCTTCTCGAAGAAATCATCGGAACCGAAGATGTTCCCGAGTACATCTCCTCCGATTCTTCTCCGAGGCGGAGGATGCCACGCCCGAGCAAAGGGTCATCCATCGACCGCGCCGCCGTGTCCGCACACGGAGCGTGACCTCAGGGACATGTCCGTCCGCTGTCAAGCCGAACGCGAGCGTCGTATGGCGCCGGGAAGCGCTAGTAGGGGGTAAACGCCTCGCCCCCCTTCATGTTTGCATCTGGATTTCTTGCCCCTAACCTTGATTCTTTTGCTCCAGATGTCTCTGACAGGTACGGCAACCTGAAGGCGGCCTGGGATAGCTTGGTAGAGGCCGCCAATCGTGGTCATCCTCGTGCGTTCCAAGTCGCCGTCACGGTGGTCCTGGAACAACTGAAGAGGGAGCGGCAGCCGAAGAAGCAAAGAAAAGATTGAACCATACTTTCGCTTCTTACTCCACGCCTTCTGCTTCCCTCCCTTAGGGGACTTGGCCTTCAGGGCTGCTATGTGTAATCCCGCAAGAAACCGGTTGTAGTGTAGTATTGAGCTAAGGGCAATGCATCGTACCGGCCATTTTCTTTTGTTCATGGATTTTTGTTCTAAAGGCGGCCTCATCCCCGAGCGCCGCCGTTTTCGTGTCGATGTGTATAATCATCGATCGATTTCAATGCTAGGATAATACTTCTTCAGGTATCTTCCATTTATTGCGGCGGAAAACTCCTCTCCTAGCAAAGTTTTCAATATGTATGCATTACCGGGAACGCATCTGACCACACGAAAAGGCCCCTCCCAGTTAGGGGACCATTTGCCGAATTCACTGTATTTAGTTCCAATCGGCAGTAGCGCTTTCCAAACTAGATCGCCTTCTCGTGAATTGCTTTACTTTTACTTTCTTGTTATAGTATTTGGCGACCCGCGGCTTGTTTTTCTCGATGTTCTCCGGGGCCCGAGACGGATCATATGCAAATCTTCTAACTCATCCATCATTAGGCCACCGTAATCCTTGGAGCTCAAATCGTTTTGCAGCACTACTCTCCTCGATTCGATTGCATTTCCCGGGCGGGGATCGCGTGATGCCCGTAAACTAACTCGTAAGGAGAAGTCTTTGTAGCTCCATGGGGGGCCATTCGGTAAGCCCACGGCGCTTCACCGAGTACCGAATGCCATCTCTTCGGCTTACGGTCGATCTTCTTCGTATAAGCTTGATCATGATCTTGTTAGAAGCCTCTCGCTTGACCATTAGCTTGGGCATAGTATGGAGAAGAATTAAACGAGTTTGATTCCCATGCCTTCGGCAAAATCTCTCGAATTCCAATGACACGAATTGTGCCCCTTGGTCGGTGGTAATCGTCCGAGGAATCCCAAATCGATAGATGATGTGTTCCTTGACGAATTCGATCATGTTTTCTCGATGTCACCTTTTTGAGTGGGATTGCCTCAACCCATTTGGTGAAGTAATCGTAGCCAAAAGCACGAACTTATGCCCCTTGCTAGATGGTGGATTAATTTGGCCGATCGGTCTATGCCCCTGCCACCGAATGGCCATGGCTTGATGATGGGATTTAATGCCGATGCGGGGACTCTTTGAATATTCCCGAACTTCCGGCAATCTTGACACCCCTTGTAATACTCAAAGCAATCCTCTAATATCGTCGGCCAAAAGCATCCGAACCTGCCTAATAACCCATTTCATGCGATAGGCCGATTGGTGCGCTCCACATATCCCATCGTGTACCTCGCTCATCATGTTCTTGGCTTCTTCTCGGGACCCGGGCATCGCAACAAGTACTCCATCTAATGATTTATAGAATAAATTGTCATCCGGAAGAACGAACTTGATTGCCTTGTACACGAGCTTCCTAGAGACTTTTCGGGATGGATCTCTCAAATATTCAACGATCTCTTTCCTCCAATCATCTTCTCGTAAGATCCGTCCCCGGTGCGCTCACCTCGCGGCAAATGCTTCTTGACTCTCTTTATAACCGGAGGCGCTCCGAGCTAGCTTTCGTTTGCTTCCTCGTTATGCTCTCTAGGAATGTCTTGTAGGGTTACCGGTGGAAAGCCCTTCAAGATTTCTCTCGCATTCCTCGTAGTAACTCCTCGGCGCCTCGCTTCGCACTCGTACCGGCCGTTCAATTGCTTGATGACCAACTGCGAATCTCCATAAATTTCAACCGAAACGGCCCCGGCTTCTCTCAAATATTGAAGCCCTCGAAGCGGCGCCTCGTACTCGGCTCCGGTTATTTGTGACGGTGGGTTGTATAGGAATGGCAAATTCGAACATCTCACCTGCGGGAGAAATTAGTAGAATCCCTACTCCCCCACCTTTGCCACATGATGACCCGTCAAAGAATAGAGCCCATGGGGTAATTTCAAGCAGATCAATCGAAGGGTCACGGTGTTCAGTTATAAAATCGGCAATGACCTGACCCTTGATGGCTTTTGCCGATTCGAACTTCAACTCGAATTCTGATAGAGCTAAAATCCATTTGCCAACCCGACCATTCAAAATTGGCATAGATAACATATGTTTTATCACATCAAACTTCGAGTACACAGTGCATTCGGCATTCAACAAGTAGTGCCGAAACTTTGTACACGAGTAGTATATGCAAAGACATAACCTTTCTATAGCCGAATACCCGGTTTCGGGATCAAGTAGTTTTCGGCTAAGATAGGCTACTATCCGCTCCTTCCCTTCGAATTCTTGAATAAGGGCCGATCCAATAGTTTGGGTATCGGCCGCCACGTACAACTTGAAAGGCTTGTTCACCGAGGAGGAACCAAGCACCGGTGGCTCCTTCATGTATTGCTTGATTTCCTCGAAAGCCTTTTGTTGTTCGTCACCCCATGTGAACTTCGATCCTTCTTTAGCTTCGGCAACGGAGAGAACGGCAACACCTTTCGTGATAAATTTGAGATGAACCTTCTCACAAAGTTGATCTTGCCGAGCAAGTGATTGCAACTCCTTGAGGTTGGTTGGAGGAACGACTTCATCAATGGCTTTCATGCTCTTTTTGCCAACTTCAATCCCTCCTTCGTGGACCAAAAACCCCAAGAACTCTCCAGCTGACACCCCAAATGCACACTTGTTTGGATTCATCTTCGACCATGCTTCCGGTGCATTCCGGGGTTTTCTTCACATCCTCCGGATGGGAGTCATGGCTTAAGGACTTGATCACTACGTCGTCAATGTAGATTTCCACGGTCTTGCCGATCAACTCATGAAAAATGTAATTCATGGCCCGCCGATAGGTTGCACCGGCATTTTTCAATCCAAATGTCATGACGATCCACTCAAACGAGCCTATGTGACCGGGACATCTAAAGGCCGTCTTCGAGATATCTTCTATTGCCATAAAGATCCGATTGTACCCGCGTTGCCATCCATGAAGCTAATCACCTTGTGCCCGGCGGCGGCGTCAATCGGCAAATCGGCAATAGGCATTGGGTATCCGTCCATGGGAGTAGCTCGTTTAGGTCCCCGAAGTCTATGCAAACTCTCATTTTTCCATTTTTCTTGTACACGGGGACGATGTTGGAAATCCACTCCGCATATCCGCGGGGCCGAACGAAGTTTGCGTCAAGTAATCTTTCGATTTCCTTCTTCACATCGGCCAATACTTCATCCTTGTAGATTTTCCGGGGCGGTTGCTTATATGGCTTGAAACCAGGCTTGATTGGCAACCGGTGCTCGACGATGGATCGATCCAATCCAGGCATCTCCGAGTAATCCCAGGCGAAGCAATCTTTATATTCTTTGAGAAGCTTGATTAAGTTCCCCCTGAAGTCTGGTTGCAAACCTGCACTGATGAACGTCGGCCTTGGTTTATCACCGTTTCCAATGTCAACTTCCTCCAGCTTATCGGCCGACATGAATCCTCGTCCCGGCTTGCCATCGGTGCCATCCACGGGGTTCTCCATTAAAAATTCTCGTAAGAGCCGACCGCTTGAATCGGCCGTTGGTCACCGCCGACGGGTTCAACGGGACCTTCTCCCCGGTCCTTCCCCGAGAAGCAATCGATGCCTTGGTATTCCCGGAAGGCTGGTTCCATGTTAGCCACGCTCACGGAGTCGTCCGCCCGCACGACCTCAATTTCATCGTCCACCCACTGGATCGACCGTTGATGCATAGTGGATGGGACGCGGCGGTTGGCGTGGATCCGGCCCCGCCCAAGCGGCGGTCGTAGGCTCCCTTCCCTTCGATGACGAAGAAGGTGGTGAGCGAGCGTCTTGGACCCGATCATCAAGTCCACGTGAGCGCATCCTTTGGTATCCGAGGGGTTCCGGCGAAGTCGTTCGGGATGATGCTTGTTGGTGTCAAATCGCTCGGGGTCATGCCAAGCTTCCGAAGGTGGTGTACGGCATCACGTTAAGCGCCGCGCCACCGTCGACGAACATCTTGGTCAATGGCTTGCCATTGACGTACCCCCCTCAAGTACGGCGGCCTCATGTGGCGATTCTTGGCCGGCTTGTCGAAGATGGCCACGCTTGGCAAGCACCGGCTGCGCCATCATCTCCTCGGGGTGCTCGTCGTCAAAGGAAGCTTCCTCCGCATCACCCGGTTAGCGGGAGCCATGAACTCGTTTGGCGGGGAAGTATACCATGCATGCAGGGGCTTGACGCTTTGATCCTTCCGGCTGGTCCTTGGGGCGCCACTTCTGTCTCGTCTGGACCCCGGCTTGCTTCATCTCGCGGTTCCTCAAGCGTTGGACCCGCCTCTTCTGGCTCTTGCGTAGACCGGGTGGGCACCATTGCCCCTTCTGCCAGACGTAGACCTCCTCGTCCTCCTCGTGGTCAGCCCACCTGAGATCAGCTCGGCGCTTCCTGGGATGATCAATGATTTCAATTTTTTGCCGCCGATCCCCATTCGGGTGGATCCTTCCAAGTCTTTCGTGGACGGATCGGCGATTGGCGATTTCTGCCTGTACTCAGCATATCTGTCGCTGCATTCAGGACAGTTCCTTAATGTGGGTAGTTTCGGGCCTTCGTTCCGGCGGTGCTCGAAAAAGGCGCACCCCCGGTGGGCGCGCTCCGCTCGCGCGCGTGCTTGTTCCCCGATTCCATCCGCGCGCTTCCTCCTCATGACGACGCTCCCTGGTAGCGTTCCTTCTCCATCCGGCGCTGCCATTTATTAAGGAGGATGCGCGACGTCACCTTGGGTTTGGGCTTGGACGACTCCCCGATCTCGATGTGGCTCTTGAGAACGCGGGGGCGTCGCCCGGACTTGCTCTATGGTCACCGGCGCTTCGGGTCAACTGATCCATCTTGCTTGGACCTGGCTGAGGTCAGGACCTTGACTTTCCCTTTCTCTTCGGCTGTTATCGCATTGACAGAAAAGCCGAGCATGTTCTGCGGGAAGGGGTGGCCATCCAGCTTCATCTTGTTATCGAATTTGAGGTGCCCTTCCTGGATAGCCTTTTGGATCCTCATCCTGAAGACCCTGCAGTCGTTGATGGAATGGGAGTCCCTGTCATGAAAGCCGCAGTAACGTTTCGCTTTGACTCCATCAGGCCGAAGCATAGAGTGCCCTTCGAGCGACTTGATTCGGCCTTCTTTTACCAAGAGCTCAAACAACTTGTCAGCCTTTGTGATGTCGAAGTCATAGGTTCCTTTGGTCTGTCTGACCCAACGCTGATTCATTGTGAGAGGCTCTTTACCCCACATGATTTCTCGCCGCAGCCTATCTCCATTTCGTCGTCGGAATCCTCGAACAAATCAGCTTTGTCCAAGAATTGATTGTAGATATCGGCGATGTCGTGTTGCTTGCCAAACTTGGGGTCCTTCTTGAGGCCATATGCCTGATTGCTCATCAAGGATAATTTCTGTGACAGTTGGCCCAAGTTTTCAAACTCCATCCCAAAGAGCTTTTCGCGCACGGCTGGTAACATCCCGGCGACGGCCATATCGGCTAGCTGATCGTCTGGCAAGTTCAATGAGAAGCACATGCCCTTGACTTCTCTGAATCTTCTCAGAAACTCCAGCGGTGTTTCACTGTGCCTTTGCTTCAGGGTGGCGAGATCGATCAACTTTTTCTCAGAACTGCCGCTGAAGTAGTGAGCGTGGAATTTACGCTCCAAATCTTTCCACCTGGCCACTGACTCAGGCGGCAAGGACGAGAACCACTGAAAAGCTGGACCCGTCAGCGAGGCGGGGAAGTAGCGAACCCTGAACGTCTCTTCGGCTGAACATTCCCCCAGCTGCATGAGATAACGAGCGATATGCTCGACCGTGCTTGTCTCGTCCTGCCCAGAGAACTTTGTGAATTCCGTCGGTGGTTTTACCCTTGGCGGCAGGAGCACGTTATAGTACCACTCCGGGAACGGCGGCTCGTAGGTGGGGCCCCGCATCCTTGGCTTGAGGCCGAACCGATTCTCGCATCAATTCGGCCATCTTGCGAGCTAGGGCATCTTCCTCCGAGCGCTGCGGCCCGGCGCGTACCCCGGGTGCGGGAAGGCATCGAACGCTCCGTAATTCCCCACTTCATGATAGCCGCCGCCGTATAAATTCCTCGGGAGCCGGTTGGTGGACGGAGCTATTCTTCGAGCGGGATCGAGTGGGGCCCCGGATGAGCCGAACGCTAAGTCTCCGTACGTAGGCCGGTACGGATTCGGGCCGTTGCGCGGGCCGACCCGTCTTTGCTCCGTGGTGGCGGCGGGGATTGGTTGACTTCCGAAGCCCGTAGCGGAGGCCGAACCGGCCGCCCCCCCGGCGCCTGTGGAGGAGATTGGAATGCTTGGCTCCCGGAGCTGCGAGGAGGGGGCCGCCGCACCGGCCCCGTGGTGGCGGCCGAGAGCTTGATTCACCCGGCTCCACGGTGCTCTTCCGGCGTACGCCTTCCGAACGCCCGCCCCCGCGCCCGGGCCGAAGAGGGCCACCATCATCCGTTGGAGCGACCCAAGGAAAGCTTGGTTGTGCTTGGTGAGCACGTCGTCCATTGACTCTTGGAAGATCCGCGCGCATTCTTCCTTTTCTTGTTGGGTCGTTGCGTCGGTTTCTCCCGGCAACAACGGCACTCAGGCGGAGCCATTCTTCAAATATGGTACACCACTTCGATTCTTCTTGAATGACATGAGACACTTCGTTGAAACCGATTCACGGCGTCTACGAGCCGCCGATGCGCTGCGGGAGAAAGCTCCTCAATGCCGACATCCGGGAGGTCCGTGATCTCGGGCATCCCGAACCAATTCGGCCGTTTGTCCCACCGGGCGTGCCAAAAAGTGTGTTGACGCAAAATGTGCACTCGGCGCCAATCACACGGCAAGCCGAAAAGCTTAGCTTCGCACGCGCGGAGAGAAAGTGACGTGCCGATCAATTTTTCCCGAAAATTAACAAAAGATGAAACGAGTTAAATGCCAAAACTTGGAACCTACGGGTGGTACCGGGCGGTTCCATATTTACGGCTAAGAAGCCAAGCAAGACGACATGTAGCTATGCGAAGCTACCGTCAAAGAACCACGACCATTCGAGTAACCAAGAAGGGAGAAAGAACATTGCCGAATGGATGACGTAAGCATGACAACGATCGGTCTTTGAATAAACGTGGATGCATGTGCCAAGCCATAACCGATCCTCATGAAGATTGACATTAAATAAAGCAAAGCACGAACATGATCATGTATTAAAATAAGCATGCATAGATCCAAAGCGTTAGTCTACCGCATGTCTAATCACTTTAAGATCCGTCGGGCACGATATCAGCAAATCTATCCACCGCATGATACAACTTGCATGAAAGGACACACCACTTTCCACAAATAGATCTATCCACCGCATGATACAACCTAAATATGGAAAGCTAGAAGCATACGTCTTTTAAAACATAAATAACGCACGTGACCTACTCGTGAAGATACAACCGAATGCGGCTGAACAACCGATTCGGGGTCCATGAAGAAGGAACAAACATTACCACGTGAATAAATCTATCGAAATTTGAATTGGAAATCTAATCCACCGGATGACTAGCCCCAAAGCAACCCAAAAACCTGCATCTACCGCATGATACCCGGCTCTTTCAAGATTTATGCTAACAAAGCAAGCTTGAACCCGCAACATGTAACAACCTAGATCGATTCGGTTTCGGCTATCGGAGAGCACGAGATCCGCGCGTCAAAATACGAAACCCGCTCTTGCTCGGATCTTAAAAGGAAAAGAGCCGACCCAAACCCATCTAGATTGGGCAAAGGTGTGTCACATGAATTAAAACATAAAGCAAAACTCATGATAACACAGGGTAACTTAATGAATCTATTGGATCTTGCCAAAATCCAATAGAGCCGATAACTAGCTTCGAGCTAGACCTTAGCCTACCGCATGGCTCGTGATCTAACAAGAAACCCTCTTGAACCAAGCTTGAATCTACCGCATGACACGAAGCATGGTAACAAGACTACTTGCATCGGATCTAAATCCACCGCATGATACTAGACATGATACAAAGTTGCGGTACTCACGGAGGTCGACGGATCGATTGGTCCTCTCGAAGAACTCGACGACACGACAAGGGACTCTAGGGTTTTGGCGTAAGGCCGGTGTGTATTGAGGAATGAACGTCGTTTTTACATACATCCGGGGGTCGTATTTATACCCCGCCGATTACAACCGCGAATGGATACATTGCCTAACTAAGCTTGATCGCCCTGTCCATCCATTCGCTCCCCTCGATCGAGCCACGTCACCGTCCAATCCCGCAAAATCAGCTCTCTTGTTCCTTTGCCGAACCGGGAGCGGATAGCCGACCGCGGATCCTTCGCCGAAAATCTCCGAAGATGCCTTTCCTTCCACCGGACGGACTCTTTTCCGAATTGGACCCACATGTCATACTCCTTACCAAATTTTGGTGTTAACAAAGATCATGAAGCCCGATAAGAGTCAAGACACGCGATGAACATGACTCCAAATGACCCGAGGACCGAAGCGTCAACGTGCAAGTCTTTAGGGACTCAACCCGGAAAACGGCGAAGCTTGCATAGCAAGGATTCAAGCCTTAACCGTGAAGGAAACGACGTCAAAGGCCCACATGCAAGAGCACACGAATAAGGGATCACGCGAGAAGCAACCGGGGAGGAAACCGGGGCCGAACCGGGCCGAAATGGGCTCGGGCCGGCCGGCTCGGTCCGACCGGCCCAGCCCCACTCCGGGGTCGGTTCGGTCCCTCCTTTGCCCTAGGTGTTCGTCTATTTATTCCCTCCGCCGCCGTCGACCGACACATCGAACAAATCATCCTTCCGACGCCAATCACTAGAAAACCGCCGCCGCAAGATGAGGGAGAGAGTTAGATGATCTCGTCGCAAGGATCAACGCCGGCGGAGAGAAGGAAGCAAGAGGAGGACTCCAAGCCGCCGTCCTAGGGGTGCTCCCAAGCTCCATCGCCGCCATCTTCATCGACGACGTTCTGCGGAGTCTCCATCACCCCTATGTGCTTCAATCCGTGTAAGATGATGGGGTAATGTCTCCGTTCATCCCTAGGATTAGATGGATACATGCTATGTGATCGCTACTCGATTTGTGGTTTCAATCTATTGTTTTCATGTTGATGATGCTTTGATGATTAAGGTTAGCTACCATGTTTTTCGGGCGTATGATATCCGCTACTCCCATAGATTCCATCAACATACCGTGTCCATCATAGGTCTAGTCACGAATACCTTCGCGTAGTGACGATACGAGAGGAGGGAAAGGGCGAAACCGTGGTCACAACCCCCGGTAGATTGGTTTACCGCTTTCGTGTAGTAGATGCATACCATGTTATCCTAGATCCTAGGGAGGGAACGCTTATCTTTCTTACTCACTCTCTTGTGTTCACCCCTTTACCATCTAGTTTAACCCTAGATTTGTTTGATCAACTTAACTTAGGTTAGATTGTCTTTACTTTTAGATTAATTCTCTCTTTCAAAGGTTCTCCATTCAACTAGATTAGTACTTGGTTAAGCGCTAGTAATCCCCTTGCTCCGCGGATTGACAAGAACCTTGGGAATCCCGTGGTGAAAAAGGTGTAGGTCCGTACGCTTGCGGATCGTAGGTGGATACGAGTTTTATCCGTCAACGACCTCAAAATCGCCATTGAGTTAGGCGTCAAGCGCCTCGACGTGCGGGGGGACTCACAGCTCGTAATCGATCAAGTCATGAAGAACGCGAGCTGCCATGACGACAAGATGGAGGCCTACTGCAAGGCCATGCGAGCCCTCGAAGACAAGTTTTACGGCATCGAGCTCAACCACGTGCCCCGCCGGTACAACGAGGAGGCGGACGAGCTGGCCAAGATCGCGTCCGGGCGGATCACCGTCCCCCCGAACGTTTTTGCCCGCGATGTTGCCCAGCCCTCGGTCGTCCTCGAGCCTCACCCCTCGAGCCACGCAGAACCCTCGGGGGCTCCCTCGAATCCAGCGGGTGCGGAACCCATGGATGAGGACCCCTCGAACGAGGCGTACGTGCTCTCCCTCCTCGAGGGGTATGGCTCTTACGAGGCCGACGTGATGGACATCGAGCCGGCTCCTGTCAAGACTGACTGGCGCGACAAATACATCGCTTGGATGGCTCGAGGAGAGCTCCCATCGGACCGGGCCACGGCCGGGCGCATCACCGGGGATGGCCAAGTCCTTTGCCCTCGTCGACGGCGAGCTGTACAAGCGCGCCGCCTCCGGCATCTTACAGCGGTGCGTGCCCATCCTCGAGGGCGCGAGCTCCTACGGGACATCCACTCGGGAATGCGTGGCCATCACGCCGCGCCTCACACCCTCGTTGGCAACGCTTTCCGCCAAGGCTTTTACTGGCCTACCGCGGTCGCGGACGCCAGCGAGATCGTACGCACCTGCGAAGGGTGCCAGTTCTACGCCCGCAAGTCCAACCTACCCGCCCATGCCTGCAGACCATCCCCATAACATGGCCATTCGCCGTGTGGGGGCCGGACATCGTCGGGCCCTTGCGGAAGGCGCCCGGGGGCTTCACCCACCGTTGGTTGCAATCGACAAGTTCTCCAAGTGGGTGGAGGTGCGTCCCATTACGAATCTCGGGGCGGAGCAAGCAGTAACATTCTTCACCGACATCGTTCACCGCTTCGGAGTGCCAAACTCCATCATCACCGACAACGGGTCACGGTTCACGGGCGGGGAAATTCTTGGAGTTCCGCGACAAGTTCCACATCCGTGTGGATTGGGCAGCCGTGGCACACCCACGGACCAACGACCAAGTAGAGCGTGCCAACGGCATGATCTTATAAGGCCTTAAGCCTAGAATTTTCGACCGACTAAACAAATCCGGCCAAAAATGGCTCCAAGAGTTACCGGCGGTCGTGTGGAGCCTAAGGACCACCCCCGAGCGAGCCACCGGGTTAACCCCGTTTTTCCTAGTCCATGGCGCGGAGGCCGTCCTCCCCACGGACTTAGAATACGGATCGCCCGGGGTTCGAGGCTACGACGAGGATGCCAACCGGCGAGCCCGCGAGGACTCGCCTGGACCGGCCTAGATGAGGCACGCCACGTGGCCTTGATGCACTCCACAAGGTATCGGCGGTCCCTCGGGCGCTACCAAGCACGCAAGATACGCGAGACGGGACTTCGGCGAAGGGGATCCGGTCCTAAGGTTACGCCAAGACAACCGGGGACGCCACAAGCTATCGCCTCCGTGGGAGGGACCCTACGTCGTGGTGAAGGTGCTCATGCCGGACGTACAAGCCGGCCAACGAGGACGGTGAAGAGATCACCAACGCCCGGAACATCCAACGCCTACGTCGCTTCTACCCCTAGCTAGGATTTCCAAGCATTTTGTTGTAAAAATCACATGACCAACGCCCCAGTTGGTGACGACCATGTAAACGCCATAAGTTTAATGAAAAGGGCAACTCGGCTTTCCCCCGAAACCCAAGTTACCCTCGGGGGCTACTACGGGGGGCACCCCCCCCCCCAAAAAAATGGTCCCATTTTCGCGCAAAAACGAAATAATTCATGTGCGCTAAGTTTGTTTTCTACTTCGGCATCGAGCAACGGTTCGAATAGGGCGTGGGCGCCTAGCGGGAGGAGCGCGCGAGCCAGAGATAGCCTACGCCTCCGCGAGGATACGGCCCTTCTCTCTCGCCTCCAACCCAGCAAGCCACCCACGAAAATCGAACTCCCCTAACTAGAATCTACTCAGGAAGAAGGAGAAACAAAAATCGTAGTAAACGAAAGACTTCATTTCACATCGACAAATGTTCATGACCAAAACAACTTGTTCATTTACAAAGGCCGCGCGGCCAGAATACTGATACACAAACAAAAACAGGCCTAGCGCCCAGTTGTCTTCAGGAGGGAGGAGCGGCGGTGTCAGCAGCGTCGGGGAAGAGGAACTCCTCGAAGGCTTCGGCCGAGCGACATCCCGCCGGCACGCACCGCGCGGCGGGTCCTCGGCCCCGTCGTGGGGCTGCGTGAAGAGCTCCGCGCGGAAGAGGTGTATCCGCAGCTCCCGGCTGACCGGGATCCCTAGATACCCCTCGCGGACGCCCACGAACATGGCCGCCGCGAAATCGCGTTCGGCGCAAAGTTGTGCAACTCCACGCCGTAGTGGTAGCACGGCGCCCGCATGAAGCGGCTCGCCGACGCGGCGAAGCCGCGCTCATGGAAGCGGATGAAGCTCACCACGTAGCCCTCCGGTGGGTTGGGCGCGTGGTCCCCCGCCGGCGGCACAATCCACTCCGCCGGCCGGCCCTCCTCGTTCGCCGCCATCTGGCCGGCGGAGACCAATTCGCCAAGGGCCAGCCGGTTGACCGTCGACGCTCCCAGGCGTACGGGTCGAGGATCGTGAGGGGCGGAAGCGGCGCCATGAGAGAGGACAAGGGATGCGAGAGCGGAGGAGAAGAGCTCTAATGGCGAAGGCGCACGGTGGCGAGAGCAAAGCGAAGGCAAGAGCTCAAGGGGGAAGAACGGCGGAGCGCTAAGGTAAAAAACCGCCGCTTGCCCCCCCCCCCTCGGCATTTATAAGCCGCGGGCGTGCTCTCCGGGCGGACGTCCCGCGCGCATTAACCGTAGGGAATCTTCTCTTCTCGCCGACGGGCGGGCCCCACCACGACCGCGGCGGCCACATCACCGCGAACGGGCCATCATCACGGCGAAGAATAGCGAGGGACCGTGGCGGCGGTCACATCCGCCCGCCCACGCCGCCTACTACGCGCGCGCGCGGCCGTAACGCCTAAAAAAGCGCGCCCGCGATGCAAAACCGCGGCCTCTCTCGTGGAGCATTTAATGGCCTCGGTTCCTTATGAAGTAAGGAGAACCCTCGAGCGGCACGGGCTCCGGGCTCGAGAAAACTTCAACCCTCGAAAGGGTACGGGCGTGAGAAGGTTGCCTCGGGGCCCGTTTGAAACAAAACGAGCACCGCAAAGCACCCATGCCACGCCGTATTAGCGATCGGTGCCTCGAGGGCCGGCTCGCCCGGGCCCCTCGAAGAAGCGCGGATGCCGGGCGGGAGCGCTTAGGCGCCACCCCCGCACCACCTTGCGATCGGCCGACTCGAGGGCCGGCTTGCCCGGGCCCCTCGATGGAGCGCGGATGCAAAGACGGGACCGCCCGGGTGCCACCCCCGCACGGCCCTCCGATCGGGGGTTCGAAGCATGACCCTCGACGGGTTCGAACGGGCGCCCCGGATCACCGAGTCGGGGACGACGAGGGCACGCGCATTCGAGCCGTTCCTCGAGCCTCGCCGGCTCGAGGGTGCCCCACGTGTCATGTTCGAGAGCCGGCGAGGGCGGCTAGCCGGGGGATCCCACCGAGGGAGAGCTTCCGCGCCCTCGGTCCCTAGCGAACGGGACCGAGCCCCACCTAGCAAACCCACGCAAATGCTTCAATGGACGCGTCTGCCGGACCGCGCGGCCCTACCCTTATCGAACGGGGCATGGGCGTCCACTCGAACCACCCACTAACAGCTCGACGAGGAATCCGCAATTCGCGACCCGACCGATGGGGGTTACGGAAACCTCACCCTCCGTCCCGCGGAGGGACGGCGAGGGAGCGTTGAAAGATAAGTCGTAAAGCTCTACCCGATCACCTTGATGGGCCGGGGCTCGGGGGCTTGACGCACGGCTACACCTCCGGATTGCACCCGTCGGGGATACCGCCAGCAGCGCGTGCGTCACCGAAGCCGGCTGAGACATTGCCGACGCCGGTTGAAACATGTACCACGCCCTCTGTCCAAGTCTCGCGGTCAACCCCTACAGGAGCGCCTATGCTCCTGCAGGGCTTCGGGGGCTAGACCCGCGGGTCCGCTGACGCGGCCCCACGGAAAGCGTTCGCAAGGCCAGGAGGGAAGAACGTCCTATCAGTAGGTTCCAGCATCTGCGGGAGCCTCAATGGCAAACCCACAGATGCTCGGGGGCTACTGTCGGGGACAGCCCTAGGGGTCCCCTTAAACAACCGGGAAATCCCCACTTAAAACCCGCAACAAAGCCAAATACACCCTACTTAACCATGCGGGACATGGCCCACACCGCGAAGGCCCCGGCGGCCCACCGGGCGGCCCACTCGAAGACTCCCTCGAATAAGGTATGGCCTCGCTCGAGGGTGTGCGCCTCCCTCGAGCGAGGTCCGCCTCGCTCGAGGGTCCGCCCCGCCCTCGAACGGGGTCCGCCTCGCTCGAGGCGCCCCGCACGCGCGCGCGCGCTCCCGCGCGCGAGCATTAAATGCCCCGACATCGGCGGGACAGCGCCATCATGCGCCGGGGCACGCGCCCCGGCGCCGCCGCACCAACTCCCCGGGGAGGGAGCCCATCCCCATCACCGTGGGGGGGGGGGGGACCGTGCGGCGCGGCCGGTGCCGGTTCCGTGACGCCGTGCACTCGCTCCGAGACGGCTAACGCGCCGAGCCCTCGAAAGGGGGCCGGCCGCACCCTCGATTTGCTTTCTTGTGACCTTACGGGGGTTAGGTGGAGGCGCTAGGCCGGTGGGACGCCATCCCTGCCACTGTTAACGGTATGGCCGCCGCCCTCGCCGGTACGGGCGCACGCCGGGCGCCGTGGCAACGACTCCAAGACCGTGGAGCGCGTGGGAACGGGATGCCACCTTACCCGCCGCCGCACCCCATACGGACCGACGTCAGCAACTCCCTCGAGCCTATCTGAAGACATCACCGCCGTTCACCACCCTTCTACCCTCGAGGACACCACTGTTCGGGTACAAGATACGCCATGATGGCCGGATCGCTGCAAGGATCGCCTGGGCGGCCGCCTACTCTACAGCGTAGCACATCACACTCCCACACGTAGCTAAATAGCGCGGCGCGCATGTGATTCGCTCCTTCCTTGGTCTATAAAAGGAGGATGAACCCCTTGCCGCGGGGGGAGGGACACGGCGGACTCAACACACAACACACGAACAACGAGAACCCAACACGAGGCAAGTCGCTCCACACACTTGCTCTCCAATTCTCCCACAACATCTTCGGCCATTACACCGGGGACTTGGAAGCCACGCTTCCTCTCCCGCCTTGCTTGTAGCAGCCCCACTACGAGCACCCCCCGCCGCTAAGCAATACGGTGCCTTGAGCACGCCACGCGCCGGACGTACGGCCCCCCCGGCCGGAACCAGGATAAACTCGTGTCTTTTATTGCTTAGCATCGACCATTGAGGGATAGACCTCGGCGCTTATTACCGGTTAGTGTCGGGACCACATTCCGCACCGACAGAGACCTCACGGGCCAACCACTATCGAGTCCCGTGTGGCAACCACTAGATCGCTCCGCTAGTCCCTACCTCGGTTGGTTGGGATGATCGTTGCGTTCCGTTGAGCTATAAAAAGGGAAACCCTTTCGCGGTGTTGCTATTGCCAAGTCTCGCCTGCTTTCGAGCCCAACAGTGTCGCCACTCTTATTTTCCCCTCCGGCTAGTTTTGGCCAACCCGCCAATAGCCATCTCCGTTGTTGCTTCGCCCCCTCACTGAGCAAGCTGCTTCACCGTCTTCGTCAACAACCTCTAGAAGAAGCCCGAAGAAGACCGAGAGAAGAACCCCAGCCCCATCATCGACCATGCCTCAGTTCGTGGAGATGTTCGAGTCCCTCCGTTGGACGCTTGCAACGATGTACCTCTTCATCGCCGGCGGAGTTTGTCTTCTTTTAGTTTTCCATGTACACATCCATCGGCCGCTTCCTCATGAACTGCGTTGAGGCAGTGAGGAGATGCCCATGTATCTTTTACCCTATATGAATTCTCACTGTTTAGAAATATAAGTGAGTATATCGTCCCTCGTTGTAACCTTTGTCTTGATAGAAAGTGTTGCTCTAATCTTGTTGTCGAATCTCGGGACGAGATTCTGTTTAAGGGGGGTAGGCTGTACGTCCCAGGTTTTCAGCCAGAGTTAATTAACCCTAATGATCCGGTCAACAGAGTTGACTTTGGTCAAACGACGGTCAACCTGGGCCATCACCCCGAAAACATCACCGACAATCCCTAATGACACCCCTAGGTCAACCCATGGTCAAGGTTGGGTCAAAACCCTAGTCAAACCCCTTGAACCCCTTTTGACCACAAGTGTCAGCCGATATTTTTGCCTCGTTCCCCAAATTTCACCTAAACACTTCAAAATCTCCCAATGTAAAAGTTGTGTATTTTGTCGAGGGACACAACTTTCATGTTGAGTGGCATTTGAAATTTGGAGTGGAAAGGTGTGAAAAACTCAAGTCAACGCCCTGGGTTACTATTCATCGGCGCCCAGAAAGCAGCCAACTTGGCATGAGAATTGTGCACAAATGGTTGAGAAAAAGGCCATACACCCTTTGTGAAAGTTGTAGAGGGTTGACTGATCTACAACTTTGGTGTTGATCACTTGGTCCACTTGTGTTTCGAAATTTCGAGTAATCAGCAGTCAAAAAGTGCCACCTTGAGTTGTAAAATGAGCCAACCGCGCCACACGTGTGCCGTCGCGGCGCGCCGACCCGCCCGCTTGTGCGCGCACGCCGAGGTCCCCCCCCTCCGACCGCCGGTTCGTGCATGGTGCTTAAGCCACTGTGTCAAGGTACGGTCGACGTGGCCTAAAGCCTTAGGCCGGTGCCACGTGCTACGCTCCCACGCGCTGGATGGTGGCGCCGCCTCAAGCCACTGGTCAGACGGCCGCCGTACGTCACCGTCCATCCCGCCGTACCCCGACTATACCACGACCCTGCCACGACTACTCGCCTTGGTGCGCAAAGAATCCACACCACCGCCTCGCGCCTGGATATAAAGGTCGACGTCGTCCCTCCTCGCGTGAGCACCCGAACCCCGCCGCGGTCGCCATTGCTGCTGTCGTTGAGTTCCTTGCTCTGCTCATTGCCATGGCCGCCAGATCGCCTCTAGCTTTCCCCCCGGTGCTGCTTGAGCTTGCACGCCCGCGTGTGGTCCTAGCCGTCCCACCTGCTCGCCGGATTACAGTTCCCGGCGGTCGCCCCATTGCTGTCGCCGACGAGCTCCACCCTCCGCGCGATCCCCGAGCCAACCAACCATCTCAGCACCTCCTCTAAGTCCAAGAGAAGCTGGCCGTGCCACACGTTGACCAGCTCCGCCCCTGTCCTCGCCAGAGATCGAGTGCCCGCGGTCGTGCCACCACCGTTCCGCCGCCGCTGCTCGCCGGAGACGCCCCGACCCCAAATCCTCCACCAATAGCTCCGTGGTGAGCCCAATCGAGTTCCCCCGTCATTTGTTTGCCTGCCCGTGCACCCCCTCACCGCCGGCGAGCTCGCCATCGCCATCGGGACCAGGGGGACAAGGGCCTGATTGTGAAAGTTTTAAAATTTCCAGGGTCCTAAGTGTATAAAGATTCTAACCCTTTGCTATGTTTTGGCTGAAACTTGTAAAATTGGTTTGAAATCATAGAAAATCCAAAAATAGCAAACTCAGTTTTTCTGTGCTCAGTGTAACAGGAGCTACAACTTTCTCCTAATATGTATATACCTTTGAGCTACAGTTTTGCTTGAAAAATTGAAATGTAAAATACCTAGATCTGTGATTCTGCAAAATACATACATGATCTTGAGCTGGATTTTGGATATGTTGTGAGCATTAGCATGTATAGGTTCTGTGACAAAAATTGCAGATAGTTACTCATGAAATCTTTTTATATAAATTATCTAGTGTTATTGACAAATCTGACTAGATGATTTTTGTAGCTTGAAATACAATTATTTTTGAGCCCAACTTCTGGCTATCATCTTGTAATGTTGAAATACACCTCTGGTGAATTTATCATGATTTTATCGCTGTTAGAAGTATTCATTACTGATTTATGTTTGTTTTGAATTATAAATGTGTAGATCAAGATCTATAAAGGCTATAGATGTGTTTGTTGGTTTTCTACACTTGTTTTGGACCATAGGAACGGTGAGAGCAAGTTTGGGTTTAGAAGTGCTTTAATTTTTTTTATATGCATTTATCTTGTTTTGGGGTAAATAGAAATGCTATATTTTATATATTTATTTTTGTTGCTGCAGCAAGTATGCATGTATGATCAGTGGATTGTATTAGACTCAATGAGACCAATGAGCACCACTCTTGGTGTTTTATGAATTATTTTGTTGCATAAAATTGAAAGGACCTTTATAGGTTAATATTGGAATTAATTGAGCAAATCATAAATCTCACCTAAGAATTATGTGTTGGTGTGGTAAAACTTGCTAACAAGCTATACCCAACCCCTTGCTGTTTTGTGAGAATTAACATAATTTATTTGTATATATATGTACACAGTCACTATTAAAAAGTCTAGATAATGAAGCAACACATATTGTTCCTTTTAGGAAGAGTATGCTGAATGTATTATTATCTAGGTGAATGTGGTCAACGATGCATCCCAATGGATGTCATAAGTTGTTTTGAAATTAATTAAATTAAATGGTCACTTAAGTATTGCATTTGCATCCTCCGTGTAGAAGTACCCGACAGTAGCTACATGCTCATGCCAGTGGACGTGAACGAGGGAGCTAGAGCAGACCCGGGCCAAAGTCCGGAAGTTTGTCTAACTTCTTGTGCCAATGAAGGCAAGCCCCGGTTTTATCATTGACCCATGTTTTATTTAAATTTATGGAACTAGCTTGTTATTCTATGTGCATTTACATTCAGGGATTGAATGAAAC
Organism: Cenchrus americanus; assembly: GCA_947561735.1. Lineage (NCBI taxonomy): Eukaryota > Viridiplantae > Streptophyta > Magnoliopsida > Poales > Poaceae > Cenchrus > Cenchrus americanus. The sequence continues at coordinate 153,046,791 of OX387240.1, read as the reverse complement.
CCTTGTTGCATGATTCCTAGGTGCCTATGTTCTTTTACTAGTATGCTAGGTCGTTAGATGCTATGCTCTAAGGACCCGGTAAAAGTCGAGTGATGTTCGTCACTCGCGAGAATAGGATTTCCTTTTGGAATCACCCCTTTTATAAATGGATTGCTCATGTGGTAAGAGCATGGGATTTGGGCTCTGGTCCAGTGGCTTCGTGGGCTAAGCTTTTGAACGTACTAACCACTTGTCGGGAATGAGACCGGTAAGCCTAGTACCTTAATGAGACGGTACAGGATTTTACTACTACTACTCTCGATTCGTCTCCTGCCCGACTTGAAACCGGGAGGAGGGTACTTGTGTGAGGCTAGGTGTACTACGTGGGGCATGCCAGATAGCCTTGTACCCGGGATTGTAGGATATCATCCCAGCCCGAGGATTTTTGGGAACCGTTTGGTCGGTGTCAGCTCTATTGGGGCACAGCTCCGTGTGTTTAGGTTTACCTTGCAAGGGTTTATGAATCATTCGATTGTCGACCTCTCACCGTTATCCGAGATTGCTTAATCAGCTGGCCATGATATCCCTTAATGATGGAACTATGTGAATTCTCCTGCGTGAATTAATTGTATTCTACAATTCTCGATTGTATTAGTTTCTCATGATAGTAATGATAATCTCACTAGAATCTGAGCTAAAATATTGAAAGTAAGGATCCATCCTCCTAGTTGCCCTTTGGCATAACAAACCCACCAGCCAAAAGCCTACATGTCTAGAGGTAACTTGTCGGGTAAGTCTTGTTGAGTATTAGAATACCCAGCCTTGCTATAATTGTTGTTTTCAGGTGAAGTTGTTTGGCCTGGTGAGATTCCACCCGGCTGGGAGCTGGAATGGGTGGATGACGACGCTGAGTAGTGGCATCACGGATGGCCTCTAGTGATGTCACATCGTATCGCTATTAGTACTTCCGCTGTTTTAATAAAACTCTGAACTATTTACTTTTATGTCAAGAACTATGATTTGTAATAATGAACCCTACGGGGAGTTGGGTATTAATTTGTAAGGCGCTCTGGACTCCCCTTCCTGGGAGTTTAATGCATACGTTCTATCCTCTCTGTGTTTCCAAGTGATTTACCGGGTGTAAACCCGACAACACTCAACGGGATGATCCTTTATTATCCTTTAATGACCAAGTGGAGTGGTTTAGGCGATAGTACGGAATTATCTTGGATGGGGTTGACACAATTGGTATCAGAGCATCCATGTGCACCGGAGTGATTAGATTAATACTAATCACATGATTTACAATAAAACTTGCCAAGATTGATTGGATTTTGAAACTCCGTTGGATCGTTAAGGAATGATCTAGATCGAGAGTCCCTAGAGGGAATTTTGGGTTCTTTAAGGTGGCTTAAGAATCTATGGTGTATTTTGCTAACTTCCAGCACCTTACTTTTTGTCAGACTTACTTTCTTGTACAACCAAACTAGATGAGCCACGTGTTCAGACGTGTGCTGTTCCGCATCACGGGAATTGCGAGAGTTGATGGAGTGATCCATTCCACAGATCCCATCTCCCCGTCTAGATATGAGTTGTGGTGTCGCCACGTGTCTCTTACGTGTGCATTCCGCATGTCGATCATGCGAGGCAAGGATACACTCCATTCAAACGGAGGGTGTCCGAGGTTGGATGCTGTCCATGCAGCGGCTTGATGCATGAATACTGTTTCTATAAGTGAACGGTAATGTATGTGGACGCTTTCGTGACGTGCTGGCACAAAAGACTTGTTTTCTACAGGTACACTAACAACGTTCGTAAGTCGTTAAGTGCGAATCGAGTAGCTCCGACTAGTTATTATAAGGAGAGCCGATTATAAGCTTGCCACCGGCACTAACTACATCTTTTGGATCTAGTTGTGTAAGGTCGTTAAGGCATGTGCATGCATAATTAAAATCTTGTTGAACCTAAAATTTGTTCTTGGTTGCTTGAACAATTTTTCTAAGTAAATTGGTTCATCTTAGATAAGGTTTTCCTCTCTTTCGAGCTTAGGAAATTTCTGGCAGATTCTGTCTCTGTCATTTCTCAATTTTTGTAGCCAAATCTGTAAGGAATCTGACTAGGCATCCTTTAGGAAAGTTGTTTCTTATCCAATTGAGCATCTACTGTGAATTTTTCAGGATTGTAGGAATTGTCTGCAGAGAGTTATGCTCAGTTTAGTGAGCCTCTGTTCTGCTATTTTTCAGAGAAGCATCCCTCAGCAAATGAAATTTTTCGAGCATATACCAATCCAATCTAGATCTACCTTTGAATACCAAAAGTGTGGATAATCATGTCATTGAGTTGTTGTGAAAATTTGAGAATTTTAGGGGCCCTGGTTTTTATGTTATGAATTTTTGCTCGTTGATGTCGATTGATATCTAACGTGTAGTTTCCTAATTTTGTACAGATGGCGCAGCCACCGATCTATGAGATCGACACGGACGGTACCATTCGTACTGATGCCCTTCACTAGGAGGGTTTTCCCCGCATTTTGTGGGAGACCCTCAGTGAGGTGGGCTACGTTATGCCACCACTGTACGACGTGGTATCTTTTTGGGACCAGGGCGTTCCCTACGCCCGCACGACCGCTACCGTGCTCCCCCACCCTGAGCACCCGGAGTGGGCGGACTTGAGCTTGATGTTCTTTGCTCACCGCGGTGTCGAGTCAGTTGAGTCCGCGGCCATGCAGATTCTTCACACCTTCTGCGAGCAGCACCCGGACGAGGTGATGCTCACTGCGCTGGGTTTGTTCCCGGCCATGGACCCACTCGACCCTGCTTGGCGACAGTGTCTCTCGCTCACCGATGTGTTGCTCATGGCAGACCCTCCAGCAGTTGTTGTACGCCAGCTTCTGAGGTTCTTGGAGGCGGTGTACGACATGCAGGTGTTTCTTCTTTCCACTCAGGGTATGCTCTCAGTGGTGTTGATGGAGTCCACAGCGATGAGAGATATCCTCACCCTCGACCTCCAGTACGAGCGACAGACCGTTGCTCACCCCCAGCAGGAGATTGTTACACTTCAGGACGAGCGTATTCAGTGGCACCAGGAGCGTGCCGAGCTCACGGAGCAGCTGTTCGCCCGAGATAACACTCTTGAGATGACTTAGGTGCAGCTAGCTCACACTGAGGCCTAGCATTTTGTTTTGGTGTAGAACGTGGTGGAGATGCAGAACCAGGTAGCTGAGATGGAGATAGAGGTAGAGGTGTGGCAGGCGATGGCCTAGCAGGGGCAGCAGCCGCCGATCGCATCACCAGCTGCACCGGCCGCTCCAGACGAGCTACAGGGAGTTTCGGGCTTGAGCGAGGACAGTGTTGGTGGTCCCCCACCCGACTCTCCGGACACTAGCGCTGGCTCCGCTGCGGGCTATTAGTGGTTTTAGCAGTTATCTTTTGGGAGGGAAATCATGTACTCTTAATTTAGCCTCCTCAACTAGCTTTTGTGTAAGGGTAGAGGCTGCTCAGAGAGTATAATTGATGACCTTTTGTTGTAAATAAGTTTGTAAGCGATCCGCAGACTCCGCATCATGTAATGCTTGGATGGACCTCTCATGTTGTCATGTTTCAATGAATAAATTAGGGTTGTTGTGATCAAAGTTTCGCCTTGTGCTGAATACCAATCTTGTGTGTTATGTTGTGGAGATTATGCTCACCAAAATTCACCACCATTGCATAAGCATACCGAGAATTATAGCGAAAATTGTGCAGTTCGGCCTACATCAAAAACAGCTAGGCAGAACCTTGGTGTTGGAATTTTTTCGGGCATGTTAACGTTGGAATTGTACCTCGGGTTGAATACCAATGTTGGAGCTCATTAAAGTTTGCACTTACTAACCAAAAATGGGAGTTTTTTCTAATACGGGCAGAGAGTTATGAATTTTCTAGTAACTCAGCCGTGCTGTCCTGTTTTCACCAAATTAATGCTATGAGTTTCGTTTGCATATTCTTCTTGTGGATGATATAAACAAGCATGTGAATATGTAACTAATGAAAATCTCATGGATTTCAGATGGTGGGAAAAACTCGTGCTTCTCCCAATGGTTTTGGTGCAAGTGGGAGTGACGCTCCGCCTCCTCCTCCCAACATGACCATTCAAGAGCAGTTTATGGTCACCCAAACGGAGGTGATGCGGCAGCTCTTGCAAACGCAGCAGCAGTAGCTTGCTCAGCAGCTGCAGAATAATCCCCATGGGGAGAACATCGATGGCCAGGCTCGAGTCACTAAGTATGAGTATTTCTATGCCATGAAGCCCCTGACTTTCGAAGAGGCCAAGGAGCCACTGGCAGCCGATGCATGGATCAGGGCCATTGGGGACAAGTTCTCTGTGTCCACTTTTCGTTGCTCCGAGGAGCGCAAGGCCAGCTTCGCTGCCCTACAGCTCCGTGGTGCAGCGCTGATATGGTGGGAGAACTTCAAGACCATGATTCTTGCTGGACATCAAATCACGTGGGCTGAATTCAAGCATGCCTTCAAGGAACATCACATTCCTAATGGTCTCATGGATAGAAAGGTGAAGGAGTTGCTTGCTCTAAAGCAAGGCTCTGACACAGTGTATGAGTATGCTAAGAAGTTCAACGCCCTGTGTGAGTATGGTGGGCATCATGTTGACAACGATGCCAAGAAGATAGAGCGTTTCCGTGATGGGTTACACGGGGATCTCTATGAGAGGCTTAATCTTTATGAGCCTAACAATTATCAAGACCTTGTGAACAAGGCCATTTCTCAAGAGGATGCCATGTCCAAAGCCTAGAGGGATAGAAAGAGGCAGGCTGGATTCACTACTACTGGTGGGTCGGGCAAGAAATTCCGCTTTGTCAAGAAAGTTACTCAGGGTCCTCCCCAGTCATGTTCAACAGGACACTGTAGGGTGACCCCGTCTCAGAACAAGCCATCTGGGAACTTTCAGTTCCGTAAGGCACAGCAGCAGCCCTACAAGCCAAGTGCACCCCCAGCCAACAACAACAACAACAATGCTATCAAGGATCGTCGCTGTTATAATTGTGGGCAGCCCGGGCATTACATAAATGAGTGCCCCAAGCCCAGGCAGAACAAGCAGAATGAAAGCTCAGGATTCCGTCATGGGAACCAAGGCAAGAAGCCCATGGTGCAAGTCAAGCAGGGCAAACTCAACTTCACCACCTTGGTTGACGTTCCAGAGGGAGCAATAGTGTTGACAGGTACATTCTCTATCCATGATCACCCCATTAGAATTTTGTTTGATTCTGGAGCAACCCATAGTTTCATTAATGAAAGTCTAGTGAGCAAGTTGGGATTACATTCTTGTCATACCAAAGATTCTTTCGTCGTAGCCACGGCGGGAGGGAGAATCCTCTCCAACACTATAACCAAAGCTATCCCTTTGCAGCTTGGCAGCAAAACTTTCTTAACCAACCTAATTTATTTGGGGTTGGGAGGTCTAGATGTGATTCTAGGAATGAATTGGTTGACCCAACATCAAGTTGTTTTGGACATTGTCACTAGGATGATAGAAATCCATTCCCCTACCAGTGGTCATACCATCTTGTACCTACCCAAGGTAGGAGGCACAAATCCTTGTTCCTATGCTGCCGTAACCAACCAACTAGAAGATATTCCAAAGAGGGACGTCGAATTTGTCATAGAACATTAGCCAGGCACCGCACCTATATCTAAAAGGCCTTACCGAATGCCACCCAAAGAGCTGGCTGAGTTGAAGGTTCAGTTGCAAGAATTGCTTGATAAGGGGTATATCCGCCCAAGTTCTTCTCCTTGGGGAAGCCCCGCTCTTTTTGTGAAAGAGAAAGATGGTAGTTTGCGGATGTGTCTTGACTATCGTCCACTCAATGCGGTGACAATCAAGAATAAGTATCCGTTGCCCCGCATTGATGTGCTCTTTGATCAATTGGCTGGTGCCAAGGCCTTTTCCAAGATTGATCTTCGATCAGGCTATCATCAAATCAAAATTCGGGCAAGTGACGTACCAAAGACAGCCTTTTCCACTCGATACGGACTTTATGAGTTCCTAGTATTGTCTTTTGGTCTCACCAACGCACCTGCCTATTTCATGTACCTTATGAACTCAGACTTCATGAATGAACTGGACAAGTTCGTAGTGGTCTTCATTGATGATATTCTCATTTATTCCAAGAGCAAAGCCAAGCATGCGAGGCATCCTCGTATTGTCTTGCGGCGATTGAGAGATCACAAACTCTATGCCAAATTCTCTAAATGTGAGTTCTGGCTGGATAGTGTGAAGTTTTTGGGTCACACTATTTCCAAGGATGGTATCTCCGTGGATCCTAGCAAAGTGCAGGAGGTCATGGATTGGAAGCCACCCAAGTCAGTACATCAAATCCGTAGTTTTCTGGGTCTAGCAGGCTATTACCGTCGGTTTATTTCAGATTTCTCCAGAATAGCTAAACCCATGACTGAATTATTGAAGAAGGGTGTCAAGTTTGTGTGGAGTAAGGAGTGTGACCAAGCTTTCCATACCTTGAGAAAACACTTAACCTCAGCTCCTGTATTGACTCAACCGGATATGTACAAACCGTTTGAGGTGTTTTGTGATGCTTCGGGCACTGGTCTTGGTTGCGTGCTTATGCAAGAAAACCGAGTCATTGCCTACGCCTGACGGGCACTTCGACCTCATGAGAAGAACTATCCTACTCACGATATTGAGCTAGCAGCAGTCGTGCATGCCTTAAAACTTTGGCGGCACTACTTGATGGGTGATCACTGCAATATCTACACCGACCACAAGAGTCTCAAGTATATTTTCACTCAATATGATATGGTTATGAGGCAAAGAAGATGGTTGGAATTGATCAAGTATTATGATTTGGAAGTCCATTATCACCCTAGCAAATCGAACGTGGTTGCAGATGCGCTTAGCCGCAAGTATTGCAACTATGTGACGTTAGAGCCGAAGAATGAAACTTTATGCGAAGAAATGAGGAAGCTTAGCTTGGAAGTGGTCGAGCATGGTAGGCTTCATGCTGTCTCGATCGAATCTCCTCTCCATGAGAGAATTGCTATAGCTCAACTCATTGATGAAGAGGTTCAGAAAATCAAACAGAGATTGGAAGAAAGAGACCCCAAGTATGATTGTTTCCAGAGGGACGACAAGGGCGTCGTTTGGTTCGGACAAAGACTAGTGGTACCTCGGGATCAAGACTTAAAGAAAGCAATTTTAGATGAGGCCCATCTCTCTAAGATCACCATTCACCCCGGAAGTACCAAAATGTACCGAGACCTTAGAGAAAACTTTTGGTGCTCAAATATGAAGGGTGAAATAGCCGAGTATGTATCCGTATGTGATACATGTCAAAGAATCAAGGCTAGTCACCTAAAGACCACAGGTGAAATGCAACCATTGTCCATTCCTTTATGGAAGTGGGACGATATCAGCATGGATTTCATTGTCGGATTACCACTCACGCCCCGGAAGCATGATTCCATTTGGGTAATAGTGGACCGGCTTACCAAGACCGCTCACTTTATCCCCGTTCACACTACCTACTCAGCCTAGCGCTACGCGGAAATCTAAATTGATCTTATGGTGCGCTTACACGGTGTCCCCAAGACTATCTTGTCAGATCGAGGCTCTCAATTCGTTGCTCGCTTTTGGGCACAAGTGCACGAATCTTTGGGAACCAAGCTAATCCATAGCTCCAACTATCATCCTCAGACTGATGGTCAGACGGAAAGAGTAAATCCAATAGTAGAAGATATGTTGAGAGCTTGCGTCATTCATTTTGACAAATCATGGGACAAATGCCTAGCCCTAGTAGAGTTTGCTTATAACAATAGTTATCAAGCTAGTTTGAAGATGGCCCCGTTTGAAGCTTTGTATGGAAGAAGGTGTCACACCCTTTGAATTGGTCACAAGCGGGTGAGAGAACCTTGTTTGGCCCTAAGTTAGTACAAGAAGTCGAAGAGAAAGAGAGTGTGATTAGAGAAAATCTGAGAGCTGCTCAGATAAGGCAAAAGAGTTACCATGATAAAGCTAAAGCTCCCCGAGAGTTTGAAGTTGGTAATTATGTATACCTAAAGGTATCTCCGACCAAAGGCTTATAACGCTTTGGAGTAAGAGGGAAATTGTCTCCACGCTATATTGGTCCTTATGAAGTCACTGAGAAGTTTGGTATAGTTGCCTACCGTATTCGACTTCCCGACCGATTGTCTTCAGTGCACGACGTGTTCCACGATTCGCAATTGAAGAAGTGTGAGCAAATCCCAGAGGCACAAATAATTGAAGAAACCAATGCAGAAATAGAACCGGATCTATCCCTAGCAGAGTATCCAATAAGAGTAATGGATCATAAAGAAAGACAAACTAGGAGACAAAAGGTGAAGATGTACAAGATACAATGGAGTCACCATACCGAAGAAGAAGCTACATGGGAGACCGAGCAATTTCTAAACACCAAGTACCCCGACTTTCTTGCAAGTCAAACTCGTGAGTGAATCTTCTTCACGTACTCTTGATTTCGAATCTCAGGACGAGATTCCCGTTAAGGGGGGTAGGCTGTAACACCCTGTGTTTTTGCTCAGTGGTGATTTGTGCTAATGACCCTCTTAACACCTCCTTAATCACCCTTGAAGAGTCCTAGGTTGACCCATGGTCAAAACCCTAACTCAAAAACCCTAGTGTTCCTTTGACCCCCTAGTGCCAGTGTAGACTTTGTGCACATTCTCCAAAATTTCCCTAAACACTTCAAAATCACCCAAAGGGAAATATGTGCAGAAATTCAAGGCACACAACTTTCCTGTTGAGTGGCATTGCTAGTTTAGAGTGTAGGGTGGTGAAAATGGCTAATCAAGGCACTGGTTCACTATTCATCGGCGCCGAGATTTTGGCCAAGCAGGCACGATGTTCCTGCTTGATTCCTTGGGTAACACCCCTACCAACCTTTGTGAAAGTTGCAGAGGGATGTGTGATCTTCAACTTTGCTATAGATCGTAAGGTGCACTATAGTTTGGAAATCCAGAGAAAAACAATTTTGCACAATGCTTCAGCGAACTGTTTCCACCCTGTGACGCCAAAGCGCGCTCCCGCGCGACGTCGCGCGCGTGCCACGCCAGCCCGCCTTTATATTCACCCAAGTTCTTCACCTTGGGGTTGCCCAGCTTTATTTGTGAAGAAGAAAGATGGTAGCTTGAGGTTATGTGTGGACTACCGACCTCTCAATGCGGTAACAATCAAGAACAAGTATCCTTTACCCCGCATCGATGTTCTTTTTGATCAGTTGGCTGGAGCCAAGGTTTTCTCCAAGATTGATCTTCGATCAGTGTACCATCAAATAAAGATCAGACCATGTGATATTCCCAAGGCAGCTTTCTCCACCCGATACAGTCTTTATGGGTATTTGGTGATGTCCTTTGGTCTTACCAATGCACTTGCTTATTTCATGTATCTCATGAATTCCGTGTTCAAGACGGAACTAGACAAGTTTGTAGTGGTATTCAATGATGACATCTTAATATATTCCAAGAATGAAGAAGAACATGCAGAACATCTCCGAATTGTTTTACAACGTTTGCGAGATCACAAGTTTTATGTGAAGTTCTCCAAATGTGAATTTTGGTTGGATAATGTGAAATTTTTGGGGCACACTATTTCCAAGGAAGGCATATCTCTAGATCCTAACAAAGTACAAGAGGTTATGGATTGGAAACCACCCAAGACCATACATCAAATCCGAAGTTTTCTGGGTTTAGCAGGCCATTACCGTCGTTTCATTCCGGATTTTTCCAGGATCGCTAAACCTATGACCGAACTATTAATGAAGGGAGTTAAGTTTGTGTGGAGCGAAGATTGTGAAAAAGCTTTCCACACATTGAGGCAACATCTAACTACGGCCCTAGTGCTAGTGCTGCCGGATAATTTTAAACCGTTTGAAGTATTTTGTGATGCTTCGGGTACTGGTCTCGGTTGATAGAGGGGGAGTGCCCGATCTTTCGGTGAGTGGAGATAACTTCGATCTGGTGGTTGTTGACCCTCACGATCTGACTACGACGAGCGAGACTCGAAGCGCCAATGCAATCGCTGAACCAACTCCCGATGGTTACCAACCTTGCTGGTGCAAGATCAGCCTGATCACGAAGATCAATTCCTGTATGCAATCGAAGAATGAATGAGAATTTGAGGCGAGCAATCTTAATATCACTCGAAGGTGGAGTCTGAATTACACGACGGCGGCACGATGGCGGCTGTTCGGTTGTAGAGAAGGCTAACAAATAAATCAAACTCAAGTTTCTAAGGCAGCGGCTACTGAAAATATAAGAGACGGGGCGTCCTAGGGTTGGGGGCGACTAGGGGTGGGGCGCCCCAACTTGGGCCTAAGGCCCAACCAAACTGTCAGCGCAACACTTTGGCAGATTCTGGACGTCAACTTGTTTTGACGATTCCTGGTGACTCGGGACGAATTTTGGCACAAGACCGGTGCCATTGGAAGCTTTATGAAATTTTGCTTCCAACCATATATAGAACGTCCAAAACCGGCTCCGTATGCGACCTGGGCGTCCGTTTTATTGCGCACTGCTCCTAGACTCCGAACTGTACTCGAACTTGAATTGCTTTTGGCCTCCACCTCGGGGACTCGAACCGGATCAACCTTGGACCTCCTACTTGACTTGGAAACCTTTGTTGGACTTCTTCTACTCCATTCCATGCCCCAATCATGGTCGTATGCATGGGTGTCATGTCCACATCATCGGTTGTGTTCTTATGCAAGAAAATCGAGTCATTGCCTATGCCTCACGATCGCTCCGACCCCATGAAGTGAATTACCCGACCCATGATCTTGAGGTAGCAGCAGTCGTTCATGCTCTCAAGATTTGGAGGCATTATCTTATGGGAAACCGCTGTAATATCTTCACCAATCACAAGAATCTTATAGTGAGACTTTGTGTGAAGACTTGAGGAAGCTCCGGTTGGAAATTGTGGAGCATGGAAATCTGAATGCTATCTCTGCTGAGTCCAATCTATATGACAGAATCGTGTCGGCTCAACTCAATGACGAAGGTGTCTAGCTAATAAAACAAAAATTAGCGGAAGAAGACCCCAAATATAGTTGTTTCTACAAGGATGCACAAGATGTGGTGTGGTTTGAGCAACGTCTCGTAGTTCCTGTTGATCCGGAACTCCGTAAGGAAATTTTCGACGAAGCTCATCTTTCCAAATTCTCTATTCATCCCGGGAGCACCAAAATGTATCAAGATTTGAGGAAAAACTTTTGGTGGTCAAACATGAAGGTAGACATAGCCAAATATGTGGCAGAGTGTGATACTTGTCATCGAGTCAAAGCCAGCCATTTGAAATCAGCCGGTGTACTTCAACCATTGACTATACCTTTGTGGAAGTGGGATGACATAAGTATGGATTTCATAGTGGGTTTACCCCTGACTGCCAGAAAGAAGGATTCTATCTGGGTTATAGTGGATCGATTGGCCAAGACTGCTCATTTCATCGCAGTGCACACCACTTACTCCGTCCTAGATTATGCAGAACTCTATATCGATCAAATTGTGCGCCTGCACGAAATTCCCAAGACCATTGTTTCTGATCGAGGTACTCAATTTGTGGCTCGTTTCTGGGAACATTGCATGAATCTTTGGGAACCAAATTGATTCGTAGTTCGAGTTATCATCCTCAGACCGATGGTCAGACCGAGCGAGTTAATCAAATTGTGGAGGACATGCTGAGAGCAACCATCGTGCATTTTGATAAGAGTTGGGACAAGTATCTATCTCTGGTCGAATTCTCTTATAACAATAGTTATCAAGCTAGTTTTAAGATGGCACCATTTGAAGCTCTTTATGGACGAAGATGTTGAACTCCTTTGAATTGGTTAGAAGCCGGAGAGCGAACGCTCTTTGGTCCAGATTTAGTTAAAGACGCGGAAGAGAAGGTGGAAGTGATCCGAGAAAACTTGAAGTTGGCTCAAATGAGACAAAAGAGTTACCATGACAAAGGGACAGCACCCCAACACTATGAAGTGGGTGATTATGTATACCTCAAAGTTTCCCCGACCAAAGGTGTACAAAGATTTGGCGTCAAAGGGAAATTAGCCCCACGGTATATTGGCCCATATGAGATCATCGAGGTATGTGGACTAGTCGCTTATCGTATCCGACTTTTGGATCGTTTCTCGGCTGTGCACAATGTGTTTCATGTGACACAATTGAAGAAAGGTGTGAAGGTACCTGAGACAGAGGTGATCATGGAAGCGAACGCTTGGATCGAGCAAGATTTTTCAGTGGTCGAGCATCCGCTGAGAGTGCTAGATCAAAAAGAAAGACAAACTAGGAGACATACCGTGAAGATGTACAAGATACAATGGAGTCACCATACCGAAGAAGAAGCTACTTGGGAGACCGAGCATTTCCTCAACACCAAGTATCTGGGTTTTCTTCAATCATGAAACGGTAAGAACCTTACCCCTACCTTTGTCTTTAATTTCCGAATCTCGGGACGAGATTCCTTTTAAGGGGGGTAGGCTGTAACACCCCCGGTGTTTAATTACCTTAGTTAGTGCTAATGACTCTCCTAATTAAGTCAACACACTTTTGTGGTCAAAGCTTAGTCAAACTCTAGCTGAAACCCTAGTCAAACCCCTTGTCAGTGCTTGTCATTCTAGAAGTTTTGCCGCGTTCTCCAAATTTCACCTAAACACTTCAAATTCAACCAAAATAAGAGTCGTTCAGTTTTTTCGAGGAACACAACTTTCATGTTGGATGGCATTTCAAATTTTGAGCGGAAAAGGGTGAAAAACTTGGTCAACTGCAGTTTTCACTGTTCATCAGCACTCTGCAGAACCCCAACTTTGCTTGGCGTTCCTGCTCAAACCGTCGAGAAAAACATAGGACGACCTTTGCAAATGTTGTAGAGGGATGTCTCATCTACAACTTTCGTATCTACCGTTTTTGTCGCACAGTTCAACTTTCTGGAGAAACACGTAGTCAATGTCGCGTTGACCGGCTGGAAAATAGCACAGTCGCGCTATAGAGCGCCGCCGGCGCGTTGGGCGTTCGCCGGCTGGATGCGCCGCGCACCGCGCGCCGGCCACCGCGCCACCTCGGCGTTCATGCAGGACCGTGCCCCACTACCTCGAGACGCGAGCCACTGGTTTCCCTCGCGCCTGTCGCCTGGGAACATGAGCCCGTCGCGTGGGAGCACGTGCGGCACCGTACTCGTCCGCTCCGAGATGTCTAGCGGTCCGTCGCCGGTTCTCTCTGCACGCAAGTCGACGCCGGTCGCTGTACCGTGGCATTGAAGCCGCGTCCCGTCGCCGCGCCTGCCTATAAAGGTCGCCAGCGGCCGAACCGCGAGCCGCAACTCATGCGGCGGCGCATCGCTCGCGCGCCCCACCGAGGAACCGCTCCTCCGGCCCGTGCGCTGCCGGCCAGTACCTTCTCGCAGCCCCCTAGACCCTACAACATACAGGTGCCACTCTTTTCTCTTCCCAGACCGGAGGTCCGCCGGAGCACAGCTCGCAGCGACCGTGCTCACAGTGCGCCGCCGGTCGGGCGACTACCGGCGCTCCCCCACCCATCTGCGGCCACAAATCGACGGTTGGTAAGCCCCTCGTCCTTTCCCACCCCTTCCCCGGCCAAGGGCACCACCGAAGTGGCCCAATTCCTGCGGGCCGCGCTGCCCTCCATGCCCAGGGACTACATTGCATCTCTTTCATTAATTCCAGGGTGTTTTTCGTGAACCAGGGACCTATTTGCGATAGAAACAGAAGTTACAGGGACCTGCCAGTAAAACCTCGTCTTAAATAGTAAATGGCTTTTGCTGAAACTTTGAAAATTCGTATAAAATCGTAGGTAAATCAGAAAAATACAAACCAATTTTGTTGGATTCATTGTTAAAAACCCTACAACTGTTGTTATTCTTTCCTAAGCTGTTTCCTAACAGTTTTGGCACGAAAAATAGAAATGTGAAAAACCTAGATCTGCTATATCTCAAAATACATAAGTCCTCTATATCTAAATTTCGGATATGTTGTGTGTTAGGTTATGCGTAGCTCCTGTGCCAAAAATTGCACAAAGTTATGTTGTAAATCGTTTTATAAAAATTGTTTTCCATTTCTGCAGAATCTGTCAAAATGATTTTTGTAGCTAAAAATATTGAAGTTTTTGTGCCCAACTTCTGCATTCTTTCTTTCCATGCCAAAATTCACCTCTGGTGAATTAATCACAATTTTATAATTATCAGAAATAATTATTCTTGAAATATGTTTGTTTTCTTTGAAAATGCATAACTCAAGATCCATAATAGTTCTAGGTGTATATGTTGCATTCCTAGCTTAGGTTTGGACCATATCAGATGTGTGAGAAAGTTAGGATCTTTTTGACGTGTATTTATTTTTGTATGTATTTCTCATGTTTGGGCGACTAGCTTTTGTTATTTTCGGTACAATTAAATTCATAGCTCTCCTAAGAGTGCATGTGTGTGCAGTGGCTTGTGTAGGTTTGGAAAAGCTTCATAACGCATTTCACTGAATTTTATTAAATTGTTTTATGAATAAAAGCTATGGAAGCCTATTAAAGCTTAATCTTAAATTAAATAAGAGAATCATCAACTACACATATGAAGGCCCTATGTGTGCGATGTAAATCATTTTAAAATGATAAAGATCAACCCCTTGCTGTTGGCGAAAGCTAAATTATTTTATTCACATAAAATATGTACACAACTATTATAAATAAATAAATAAATAAATAATAAAGCACCGTGAGAAATTATTTAATAGGAAGGTTATGCCAAGGTGTGTTTGTTAAGGTGAATATGGCCAACCATACTCTTCATGGTTGTCATATGTTGTTTGTAATTAATTAAATTAAAGATCGTCAATTAAATCTTGCATTTGCATCCTCGTGTAGATCCTTCCGACGGTAGCTATACGCGTGTGCCGGAAGGAGGAGACGGAGGAGCTGACGGAGACGTGCACCACGTCGTTGTAGAGCAAGACCTGGACTAACGTCCAAAAGGGCCCAAGGCCAACCTTGCCATCGAAGGCAAGCCCCGGATCATGAACCCTGTTTTTGAAATTTATGTAATTATCGTTGCTATGATTGTGCATTTACGTTTCAGGAGTTGATTTGAAACCCTAGAAGCATGATCCCTAGGTACCTATGTTCTTTTACTAGTATGCTAGGTCGATAGCTGATATGCTATAGGACCCGGTAGAAGTCGAGTGATGTTCGTCACTCGCGAGAATAGGTTCTTATGTTGGAATCATAAGATATTTATAAATGGATTGCTCATGTGGTAAGAGCATGGGATTTGGGCTCCGGTCCAGTGGCTTTCGTGGGCTAAGCTTTTGAACGTACTAAACACTTGCCGGGAATGGGACCGGTAAGCCTAGTACCCGATTGACGAGGTAAGGGAAACTTTCCCTACTACACCTGGGGCACAGAGATGTGTCCCCCTGCTTGCAACAGTGTGGTACCTGCGTGAGTCTGGACGTTCGTGTGTGGGCGATCCAGTAATCCTTGTACCAAGGAAGAATGTAGGTTCCGCTCTCGACGGAAACCGCCTGGTCGGTGTATACCCTGTTTCATTTTTGTTGGACCTTCTTGGGGTATGCACTCTTCCGTGTGTTTAGGTCCACCTTGCAAGGTTTGAATCAATTGATTGTCAGCCTCTCACCGTTATCTGAGATTGCTTAATCAACTGGCCATGATATCCCGTAACGATGGAATTCTTGATTTAATTAGTTGGGACATTTAGAAATGGTAATCAACTAGAACTTGTGCTAAAATATTGAAAGTAAGGACCTACTCTTTGTTGCTTTTCAGCAAAAGAACACTACCAGCCAAAAAGCCTCTCATGTCTAGAGTTTGGTGATGTAGTTATCACCCGACGGTTAAGTCTTGCTGAGTATTAGTATACTCAGCCTTGCTTTAGAACTGTTGTTGTAGGTGTTGCTGACCGGTGGATGACGACTAGTGATGACAACATGGATGGCCTCCTGTGATGTTTACCATTGTGCTAGATTATTTTATTTCCGCTGTTTAAAACTCTGAATCTCTACCTTCACGTCATGAACAAAGTTTTGTAATAATTAAACCCCTTTGGGGCAGATTTGTGTTAATCAGTGTAGTGTACTCTGGACTCGCCTTCGCGTGAGTTCTAATGCATATGTCGATCCTCTATATGAATTCCAAGTGATTTACCAGGCGTTAACCCGCCAACTAACGACAGGATGATACTTTACTATTGCTTAATGACCAAAGTGGATTGGTTTTAGGCGATAGTACGGTATTTTCCTGGGCGGGTTGTCATAGGTCACTTCCTGGTGTGATGAGTGATTGACAACATTGTGTGGACTGATTCTTGGCTAAGTATTGCAGGTGCAGGTTGCAGCTTGACTGGTGTTGGTGCAGGTGAAGAACAAGCGTGAAAGGTCGTTGCCGGTGAGGCCTCCAGGTGTGGAGAAGACAAGTAGGATTGTTTCGAGGGCCCCGGTGGCCAGCGTCAAGTGCGGCCCGCATGGTGGCAAGAACGAGAAGATCAAGTCGAGGATGGTTTATTGGTTGAGCCATAAAATCAAGGTCAAGCCGGGACTTTGTGAGAGTCAAGTCATGAGTGGTGATTGGCGGAGGCTACATCAAGTTTGCGGGGTTTGCGGTGGTTCACCAGAAAACCATCGGGTTACTCGGCTGAGCCACAAAGCCGAGGCTGAAGACTGGGCATGGCTGTCAGGGCAAAATCGGCCTGACCGGTTTGGAGAACCAATCTAACCGGTTTGGGGTCGTAGGGCGCCGGAAGCTTCGAGGCGGAGGACACGCGTCAGGATCGCAAGGCTTGCGTCGAGGCTACGCGAAGTGCGGTCGCCGGGCATCTGTCCGATGGTGCTACAAAGACAAATTCCCAAAGTGCCCTTGGTGGGCGTGTATCCTAGTTTAGGCTTTAGGGGTATTTTAGTCTTTCGGCTTGCCTCCATATAACCCAAGTGGTGAGAGGATGGCAGCCATCTCTTGGAACCCTAGCTCATTTGGTTTTCCTATTTTCCCTTCCTATTTTCCTTAGGATTTATTTAGGACTAGCTTGAGAGCTTCATGGTGAGATCTTGTGAGTGGGAAGAATGATCGGGCGGCAGCTAGACCTTGTATGAGCCTTTCATGGTATGTATAGATGATTCGGCGTGGTTCCTCAAGGCTTGATTGTGTTCCTCCTGTTTTTCTTTTTGGTGATTTTCGGAGCCTTTTCTTGGATTTTCCGGTGGGAAGTTTTAGGGGCGTTTCTTTGAGGGATTCTTGTTGGATGTCACGTATGAGGACTTTGTGCCTCTTTGCTTGGTGATATGGATCCAACCAACCCTCCGAAACGGCTTCGATTTGGGTGTTTTCGGTGGTTTCCATGGGAAGGTGTTCCTGAGGGTTGACTTCCGATTCCTCTTGATTGAGTGGGTTTTGGGGATCGAGCTTCTAGCCAAAGGTAGCCCACGAGGTACCCCAACTATCCCCAAAGTCTCAGTTTGATCCGTGGAACGAATCGGGTGACCGATCTCTTGGAGTTTTCAGTTTTTCCCGTGGGCTAAGTTCTTCCGACTGCCCAGGCCAAAACCGGTCTGACCGGTTTCCCTACCGGTCTGACCGATTTAGCCCTGTGAGCTTTTGTGAAGAGTTTTTGAGCAAAAAAGTCTCTGTCATGCCATGGCTGTTCTTGTTCAAAGGAGGAGAGGTTCTTGAGGCAGGTTTTCTCTCGGAAGGGTTTTAGGGGAGTTCTAGACAGAACCGGCCTGACCGGTTTGCTAAATCGGTCTGACTGGTTTCTCCTGCCTATTGAAAGGCTAAGTCCCACAGAAGCGGTCAGACCGGTTTCTGAAACCGGCCTAACCGGTTTTCTCTGGCAGTAGGTGCTCGAGTTGTTTTCCGCTGCGTGTTGTCAAGTGGCTGTCGGTTGGGTCTTGTTCCTAGGTCTAGTAGCACTCCAGTGGTTGCGTGGACTTGGCAAGAAAAGCATGTGGAGGTGCACGAGTGAAATCGGGATCATAGGCCAAATTCTTGAATAAAAATTTTATCGGCTCCCATTCACTCCCCCCTCTCTAGTTCACCGCATCGGTCCTTCAATCTCCCTGTTGAGTCCATAGATGCCGTGCTCCCGTATGATGACCATGACAGGGCTGTCAAGCTCCTACATTCTCTGGATTGTACCGTGTGGAGTGGGAAGGTCGAGGCCATCCTAGAGTCGGAGAAGTATGAGACCCTCACGGTGGACAAGCTGTTTTCCAAGCTCAAGTCGTCTGAGGTGGACCGTGGGGTGCATGCAAAGATCGAGAACCCGACTGACCCTCATAGTTTGGCTCTCGTATCTGGTTCAAGGACTAATGCTAACATGTCTTCGAGACATTTTTCTTGTCTTGCCTTGTGTCCATGCCAGATGAGGAGTTCGACGTGCTGGGTGAGGAGGACCTCACGTTGTTGAGGAGGCGGTTCCAGCGCATGTACACGAACCGGAAGAACGCTTGGAGGAGCTCGGGCATGTGCCCGGTGCGGGAAGCATGGGCACTTCATCGCCGAGTGCCAGGAAGCCATGGAGGTCAAGCCCGAGCTCAAGCACCGTCCGAGGACATACCACAACCACCGCTCAAGGGACAACTACAAGGGTAAGAACTGTTGGAAATATGCCCTAGAGTCAACTGGATTTGATCCACTAGTGGGCTCAGATGGATTTGATCCATTATGGTGTAAAAGTCCTAATGGGCCACAAATGTTGTAAAGACCATTAGTATTGGATGGGGTACACCATCTATTAGTCATGTATTGCTAATGGACGATGGTGTGGGGTTTTCCTCCCAATAAATATGGACCACACCCCTCCTGAAAAGGCACAACTTTCTCAAGTAGCAGCCGCGCTGCCAACGCTCCCTCCTCGTCGCACTCACGGACCTAGCGATCCGGCGTGCGTCGCTTCCTTCTCCGTACGTACGGATACCTTGGAGGTTCTACATCCGGAGCACTTGGATCGGACGAGCCGCACTTGCAAGTCAAGAAGGACGTGAGCAACCGCACCGCCTGCTACCCTCGACGCGTTCGTCTACATCGAGACGGTTCCGCCGCATCCGCGCGTCTCGTGGTAATCCCGTGATCTCCGACGGCAGCAGTTCTGTTTTGCGGGGAAAATTTTGTTTTGCACTAGCGTAGCCACCCCGTTTCCCTTCAGTAGTACCAGAGCCGTAGCTGCTAAGTTTTAGATTCGGGATGTGTGCATACGGAGATATGCAGATGTAGATCAAAGTTTTGATCGACTTCTTGTTCTTGACGTGATGCTCATGTAACGAATTACTCCTACCGGTCGGAATTCCGTTATCGGAGTTAAGTGATACACGTAAATCCAGTCACAATGAGAAGGAGATCGATTGGATTGGTCGAATCGAAGCTAGGTCAAGTGCCAGGCGCATGGGATGCGTGGCGGCGGCGATTGGATGCGCTGCCGGCCGGGAAAACCAGAAAACATGTTGTTCGGTAAAACAACCATAACTTTTCGTGGTTAACTCGGATGAAGAAGTTTTCTATATGAAAATTGATCTACAGAAAATTTTACATATGTGATAAACTAGCTTTGCTCGTCTCAGCGAAATTAGTTTTGCCAAATTCGGCTTGCAAGATGGGTTTTCGGGCGTTTTAAGTTTGGATGTCAGAATTGTGATAATCTGTTTTGCAGGTTTTGTGATCGGTATGGCCTATATGTGTATGTGATGCATGTGTGTAATTTATTCATGACCTGCATGTCACGTGTACGGCAATACAGCTTGAGCCATGTGTATTGTCAAAATTAATGTAATGGTCTGCGTACCAAATTTGTGATGATCTAATACGCGATTGTATAACTTTCATTACTAGCACGCGTTAGATAGTTCTTGGAGGACTCATCACATGGAGGATGGCACACACAGATCATGGAGATGGAGATCAACATGATGTACAGGTCAATGGAGATGGAGATCACCATGCGACAATAGGCCATACCGTGTTACAACTGTGTGAATGTCGTTCTTACCTTCTACTTTTACATTCGACAATGTTATTTTATTGCGTGTGATGTTACGAGTAGAACGATCCCTTTGGAATTTTAAGTTAACATGCCCTCCCAACACTTGCCACCGTCCCACGTCTCGTACAATTAGTGGTGGGTCTATGAAATTAGGGTGCCACTAGTTTTCCTTGACTAGACGGGTTTGTATCGGATACATACACGCATAAGTGTTGGTTTGCTTATCAAAGTCATCTTAACGGTTAAGGATTTTGGGGCATAAAGGTTGGGAGCCTAGACATTGAGATGTCACCCAACAACGGGGAGTCATATGTGATATGATTAGCAAAGAAGTTTCTTACCGATCTACCTTGTTTACTAGCGGTGACGCAAAAGCTCACTAGTAGACTTGTTAGTTGTGGATTCTGAATCACTAAGTATCAATGTGGGGATATTGATTTTAGTGGGAGTAAATTCTTTTATTTTACTCTGTCATGGATATATTGTCTTAGTGTTTTGCATTTATTATTCTGTTGTAGATTAAAGGCACCTAGCAACACCACATCGTTTACCTTGCATTCGGTCCTTGAGAAGGACAAGTTGACTGGAACAAACTTTACGAATTGGATTTGTAATGTCGAATTGTTCTCGTAGCCGAGAAAAGGGAAGGAGTTCTAGGCACCCCCTTACCAATAGATGATAACGTTAAGAAAAGCACGGGCAGTAGTCATGTGATGGCGATCCAAAACAAGCCGATATTTATAAGGAAGTGCAATTCTTGGAAGAAGAAAGGTAAGGCCAAGGATAAGATCCCAATGCCAAACCAGGCACCCAAGGCTAGTCCAGCTGCCAAGGTTGAATATTTTCATTGTAAGGAAATCGGTCACTGGAAAAGAAATTGTAAGTTGTACTTAGCTTCTATGAAAAGCAATGGAAGTAAGGGTACTTTCAATTTAGGTACACTTAATGTTTATGTTACATATATTTTCCTCGCTGATTCTTATACTAATTCTTGGGTATTTGATACCGGATCGGTTGCTCATATTTGCAACTCGATGCAAGGAATGATAAGAAGAAGAAGCATGGAACGAGGAGAAGTTGATTTCCGCGTAGGCAATAATGCAAGAGTTGATGCATTGAGCGTCGGAACGATGCAACTACACCTCCCGTCGGGATTTATTATGGAGTTGAATAATTGTTATTTTTTTCCTAGTTTGAGTCGAAACATTTTATCCCCTTCATGTTTGATGAAGGATGGTTATTCATTTGCGAGTGAAAACAATGGTTGTGTGATCTCTAAGGATAATATGTTTGTGGCTTGTGCATCCATTGTGAATGGCTTATTTGTTTTAAATATTGATGATTCACCTATCTGTAACATAAGTGCTAAAAGGTCTCGACCTAATGATTTAAGTCCTACCTACATATGGCATTGTCGTTTGGGTCACATCAGTGAAAAGCGCATGAAGAAGCTCCATAACGATGGACTTTTAACTTCGTTTGATTTTGAATCCTACGAGACATGTGAAGCTTGTTTGCTAGGCAAGATGACCAAGATGCCTTTCTCGGGTTTTCCGAGAGAGCCTCGAACTTACGGGAACTCAAACATACGGATGTGTGCGGACCAATGAGTATGACGGCTAGAGGTGGATACCAATACTTCATAACGTTCACCGATGATTTAAGTAGATATGGTTATGTCTATTTAATGAAGCACAAGTACGAAACTTTTGAAAAGTTCAAAGAATTTCGAGTGAAGTAGAAAATCAACGTGGCAAGAAAATCAAGACCTTGCGTTCGATCGTGGAGGTGAGTATTTGAGCCATGAGTTTAGCAATCATCTAAAGAGTTGTGGAATTGTTCCACAACTTATGCCACCTGGAACACCTCAAAGAAACAATGTATCCGAGCAACGTAATCGAACCTTGTTGGACATGGTCCGATCCATGATGAGCCAGTTGGACCTAACATTGTCATTTTGGGGTTATGCTCTAGAAACCGCAACTTTCACTTTAAATAGGGTACCTTCTAAGTCCGTAGTTAAGACACCATATGAGATGTGGACTGGTAAGACTCCCAGTTTGTCTTTTTTGAAAATTTGGGGTTGTGAGGTTTATGTGAAGAAACTTCAATCGGATAAATGAACACCTAAATCGGACAAGTGCATATTCGTGCGATATCCAAAGGAAACCTTGGGATATTATTTCTACAACCGGTCAGAAGGCAAAGTGTTTGTCGCTCGGAACGACGTTTTCTTAGAGAAAGAGTTTCTTAAAGGAGAAAAATGTAGACAGAAGGTGTATCTTGAAGAAGTTCAAGATGAGCCGCTTGGGCAAGATTTCACAATTGATGCTAATGTAGCTGAATGAGTTGAGATGCCCATGGCAAGAGAAGCACCACCACAACCACGAAGGTCTGAAAGGGCACGTCACGCAACTGATAAGCTCAATCTCATGATCGTGGCAGAGCGAGACATATTGTTGTTAGACAATGATGAACCTATGACATATGCGGAAGCAATGATGGACCCAGATTCCGAGAAATGGCAAAGTGCCACGAGATCCGAAATAGATTCCATGGATAACAATCAAGTTTGGAACTTGGTTGACCCGCCAGATGTTGTTAAACCCATAGAGTGCAAATGGATCTATAAGAAGAAGAGGGACATGGATGGAAATGTTCACATCCATAAAGCTCGACTTGTTGCAAAAGGTTTTCGACAAGTTCAAAGAGTTGACTACGACGAGACATTCTCACCCGTAGCGATGCTTAAATCTATTCGGATCATTCTAGCTATAGCTGCATATTTTGATTATGAGATATGGCAGATGGATGTCAAAACAGCTTTCCTAAATGGAAATCTGATTGAGGATGTGTATATGACACAACCTAAGGGATTTGTTGATCCAACTAATGCTGGAAAGGTGTGCAAACTTCAAAAATCCATTTATGGATTGAAGCAAGCATCTCGGAGTTGGAACCTTCGCTTTGATGAAGTGGTAAAAGGGTTTGTCTTCATTCGAGTGAAGAAGAGCCTTGTGTTTACAAGAAGGCAAGTGGGAGCTCTGTAGTATTTCTAATCTTATATGTGGATGACATATTACTGATTGGAAATGACATTCCTATGCTTGAGGCCGTTAAGACCTCATTAAAAAATAGTTTTTCAATGAAGGACTTAGGTGAGGCGGCATACATTTTGGGCATCAAAATCTATGGAGATAGATCAAAAAGGCTTATAGGATTAAGCCAAGACACTTACATTGATAAAGTGTTGAAAAGGTTCAACATGGAAGAGGCGAAGAAAGGGTTCTTGCCTATGTCACATGGCATACATCTTAGCAAGACTCAGTGTCCTTCGACAACTGATGAGCGGGAAACGCATGAGTAGAATACCGTATGCTTCGGCCATCGGATCTATTATGTATGCAATGATATGTACACGTCCGGATATTTCGTATGCACACGGTGTTACAAGCGGATACCAATCGATCCGGGTGAGGGTCACCGGACGGCGGTTAAAAATGTTTTTAGGTGCTTAAGAAGGACTAAAGGCATGTTCCTAGTCTATGGTGGTGAGGAGGAGCTCGTTGTAACGGGTTACACCGATGCTAGTTTACAAACCGACCAAGACGATTCAAAGTCGCTATCGAGATACGTATTTACGATAAACGGTGGAGCCGTGAGTTGGAGGAGTTCCAAGCGAGAGACGATGGTCGATTCTACAACGAGCCGAGTACATCGCGGCTTCGGAAGCCGCAAAGGAGGGTGTTTGGATA
The DNA here is from genome assembly GCA_947561735.1 of Cenchrus americanus. Lineage (NCBI taxonomy): Eukaryota > Viridiplantae > Streptophyta > Magnoliopsida > Poales > Poaceae > Cenchrus > Cenchrus americanus. Next base: position 153,023,035 of record OX387240.1, on the reverse strand, counting down.
AGGAAGTTCCTTTCCGAACTTGGTGTGTTTCCGAGTGTCTCTAGCCCATTGGATCTTTATTGTGACAACAATGGGGCTATTGCGCAAGCAAAGGAGCCAAGGAACCACCAAAAGAATAAACATGTCTTGCGGAAATTTCATCCGATACGAGAGATCGTTAGACGAGGTGATATCAAGATATGCAAAGTACACACGATTTGAATGTTGCGGACCCTTTGACAAAACCCCTTCCACGGCCCTAAGCATGAGGCGCACGTGAGAGCTACGAGTATTAGATATATTCTAGATTAGCTCAAGTGCAAGTGGAAGGATGTTAGAAATATGTCCTATAAGGAATCATAGAGATGATTATATTTCATTATATCCATGTCACTTGGTTCTTTTATTGAATATCCATGAAAGGCGACTTGTATTTGATTGGCAATTATGTAAATTGTTTGTGAAACTCTTTTACATGTATGGTTATTCAAAAGTTGTCCATAGTATGAGTTAATGACTAGCACATGAATTAGTTGATGACTATGTTTCACAAGTTATGAACATGGAGATGTATAAATAATAATGTGGGCACATGTATGACATGGGGCTGGATTGACCCAATTTGAGACTTTGTTCTCTGTTTGCACAACGTATACGCTATGTCCTTAGACTTGAGATTGTCGCATGTACTCAAGATGTGAATTGACCTACTTAGGGGCCATCAACCGCTACTCCGAATCGGGTAGTCATAAAGATGACTTTCGGGTTTGTCGGGAAGCATCTTCGTGAGGCATGGTCAATCAAGATAGAATTTGCCCCTCTACTTGAGAGAGATATCTCTGGGCCCCTCGAGTGATCGGATCAAGAAATGCATGGCCGTCTTTGGGTTAAGGGTTAACCCCCTTTTGATGATCCGAATCACAGTGTCGAGAAAGAGAGGTCAGCTTGGAGCTAGACCAAATATCGTGAGGCAAAGGGAATAGCATGTATGAATTGTTGTGATGGTTTGTCCGATAAGATCTTTAAGTATGCATAGGAGTTGACACGTCTTGCTAGAGGCCGCTATCAACTATTGATCGAGTAATGTACTCGGGTCAAGTCTATGTGTATGTGAACCTATAGGGTCACACACTTAAGGGGTTGGAAGCCGAATGAGGATGAATATACTTGCATAGTTGACTCTAGTGCAAGTGGGAGACTGTTGGAAATATGCCCTAGAGTCAACTGGATTTGATCCACTAGTGGGCTCAGATGGATTTGATCCATTATGGTGTAAAAGTCCTAATGGGCCACAAATGTTGTAAAGCCCATTAGTATTGGAAGGGGTACACCATCTATTAGTCCCGTATTGCTAATGGACGATGGTGTGGGGGGTTTTCCTCCCAATAAATATGGACCACACCCCTCCTGAAAAGGCACAACTTTCTCAAGTAGCAGCCGCGCTGCCAACACTCCCTCCTCGTCGCACTCGCGGACCTAGCGGCCCGGCGTGCGTCGCTTCCTTCTCCGTACGTGTGGATACCTTGGAGGTGCTACATCCGGAGCACTTGGATCGGACGAGCCGCACGTGCAAGTCGAAGGACGTGAGCAACCGCACCGCCTGCTACCCTCGACGCGTTCGTCTACATCGAGACGGGTCCACCGCATCCGCGCGTCTAGTGGTAATCCCGTGATCTCCGACGGCGGCAGTCTCTCGTTTTGCGGGGAAAATTTTGTTTTGCGCTAGTGTAGCCACCCCGTTTCCCTTCAAGAACAAGTCTGAGTGGAGGCCTAGGAAGAGTGGTGGTTACAAGAAGAAGGAACGAGCGATGGTGGCCGGTGCGAGCGACATCGACTCGAGCTCCTGCTACACTTAATCGAGCTCAAGTGATGAAGAAGAGAACCGGAACAAGGGCAAGCGGTCGGGCAAGAACATCAACAGGTTGTGCTTCACCGCCCAAGGCTTTTGCGGCATGGCACATAGCTCCGCAAGCAAGAAGAGCAACAAGGATGACTCTAGCTCCGACTCTGAGGAGAATGCTAGGTTGAATGATTTGCTTGACAACTGTGATGATGTGCTTAGAAAGACCAACAAGGAGAAGAGGGAGTATAGTTGTTTGCTTGGAGAGGCTAAGGTGAAGGTGGTTGAGCTAGAGCCTTTTCTTGTTGATGCTAGGGCTCAAATAGATTCCCTTAAGTCTGCTCTTGTTATGACCAATGAACCTGAATGCACTAATTGTTCCACTTTTCTTTGTGAATTGACTGTGCTTAAGGAAAAGTATGCCTCCAAGTTGGAGGAACTAGATGTGCTTAGCGTTGTGCTAGATGAGATGAGATCTATACCCTCCTTACTTGGTGCTTGCACTTCTTGTCCTGTTTTGCATGAGAAGCTAGATGTTTCGCTTGTCATTGCTAGATCTCTAGAGGCTCAGCTGAAAGCTCCTATTCCTACATCATGGTCTACTTGTGAAATAAATGTTGTGAAGAATATGGATCTTGCACACTATGTTGATCGCTTGTAGGATGAGAATGATGAGTTGAGACAGTTGATGGGTTTGTTGTTTGGTCATGAGCTTTAGTTAAGGATGATGATCGAGGCATTTAAGCGCCAGAATGGAGAAGCGCTTGGGGCAAACAAGGTTGGTGAGGGAAGTGGTGAAAATGAGGGGAAGATCAAAGATATCCTAGAGCCACCAAAAACCCACCACAAAAATGCCTTTATTCCTAAACCGAATCATCTTAGGAACCGACTAGACACAACCCCAGCTCCACCCATGTTTCCTCCACAAACCAACAACTTCTAGAAACCCATCACGTTCAAGAGTGACTAGGGGAACGACTTCTTTGGGAAGAAGGGAGAGAAACCGAGTGAGGATAGACCAGAGCCCAAAGAGAACCCAAAACCAAAGCCAAAACCGAAACCATTCCATTATGAGCATTGTGGGAGGGATGGGCACCTTGCTGAGTTTTGATTCAGGAGGAAGCGTGAGGAGAAGTTGGCTAGAGAGTTGGCCAACAAGGACAGGTACCGCCCTTCTCGTGGTGTGCCTGAGCCTAGGTTGGTGTTGAGAGGTGAGGATATGGTGTGTACCATTAACCCTCGTCAGAGGCGTGAGTTTGTGCCTTGAGGCGAGTCACAACATAGAAAAGGTGGTAGGCGTGTTGGGTTTGGGCGTGGTGAATTTTCTAGACGTTCTTTTGCTCGTGGCCAATATGAGTATGGGGGGAACGATCGTAGTTTTAGGTCCCAGAGGAGCTACGGGCCACGGTCTTCCCTTCGTGGTACTCGTAGTCCTCCAAGGGGACGAGTGGGTGTTCCACCTAGGAAAGATAGGATGGATTTTGCTAACCCCATGTTTGAGCAAATGGTGAGGCACTGGTTTGATTCGTTTTGTACTAACCCTAGTGCTGAGTCCTTTGCCCACTCTCTCTCTCGTTTTTGATTTTGCAGGTGGAAGGCATGGAGGGCTTTTGGTTGATCAACTCCGGTTGCTCTCGACACATGACCGGAGATCGACAGTGGTTCTCCAGCCTCACCCTGGTGATGACGAAGGAGTACATCACTTTTGGGGATAATGTGAAAGGTAGAGTGCTTTCAGTGGCATGGTGAAGGTGAGTGAGTCTGTGACTCTTCGACGTGTTTCTCTTGTCAAGTCTTTGGGTTACAATCTTGATGAAGGTTCTGAAGTCCGTTTCAGAACGGTTGTTCTCGTGTTTTGGATTCTCGAGGCGATCTCTTGTGCACGATCGTCCCCAAGGGTCAGATTTTCAGAGCCGATTCTTCTCAATGTGTTGGATCTTCTCGTTGTTTGGTTGCTGGTGTTTCGGTGGAGCTTTGGAAATGGCGTAGGGGACTAGGTCACTTGAGTTTTGACTTGTTGTCATGCTTGAGTGGGCTAGGATTGGTCCGAGGATTGCCAAACTTGAAATACCAAAAGGATTTGGTATGTTCTCCATGTAGGCATGGCAAGATGGTCACTGCCTCTCATCTGCCTCTGACATCCATTATGACAGAGAGGCCATGCGAGCTGTTCCATATGGACTTGGTTGGTCTAGCTCGTGTGTGCTCGGTAGGTGGAAAATGGTATGTCCATGTGATCGTGGACGACTATTCTTGCTATGCTTGGGTCTTCTTAGCTGACAAGGGGGAGATGTTTGGTTTTGTGCGGGATCTAATCTTGAGGTTGAAGAATGAAAGGGATGGAGATGTTGTTTGAGCTATTCGTAACACAATGGTAGTGAATTTAAAAACTCTCGTTTCGAAAACTTTTGTCATGATTTGGGTCTCGAACATCAGTTTCTTCTCCCTATGTGGCTTGTCAGAATGGTGTGGTTGAGAGGAAAATCGTTCCCTTTGTGAGATGGCTCAGATGATGCTTGATGAGCATAGGACTCTGAGAAGATATTGGGCTGAGGCGGTGAATACCGCTTGCCATGTTGGGAACCGAATTTTTCTCAGGGCCTTCTTGAACAAGACGTGTTATGAGCTCATGCACGGGCGAGCACCTAGAGTGAGCCATTTCAGGGCTTCTGGTTGTCAGTGCTTTATTCTCAATAAGGGTAGGCTTGATAAGTTTGAGTCAAGGTCTTCCGATGGGATTTTCTTGGGTTATGCTAGTCATTCTAGAGCATTTCGTGTGCTCAACATTGATACTAACCTAGTCATGGAGACTTGCGAGGTGAACTTCGATGAGACACAACCATGCAATTCGTTTGTCTTTGAGTGTGCAGGTGATGATGAAGTTGACAAGAAGATCTTTGAGGACGAGGAGTAAAATGCTGGAGAGAATGATGGTGATGATGGTGAAGCTCCAGCCATGCATGTACCCTTTACTTCCACTACGACGACTACGGTGCAAGATGGTCCATCCCCTACACTGCCTACGAGTGGAAGCAGCTGCTGAGGGGGAGGTTGTCTCTAGGCAAGAGGCGCCGAGGCACGTTCATGTTGATTATCCACCTTCAAGAATCATCGGCGACATCAATGAGCGTATGACACGGTCAAGGTCCAGAAATGCTTCTCACTTTCCTCATTCAGCTTTTGTTGCTACTTTTGAGCCGAAAGACATTGGACACGCTCTATCTGATCCTAATTGGGTGAATGCCATGCATGAGGAGTTAGAGAATTTTGAGAGAAACCAAGTGTGGGAGTTAGTGGAGCCACCACCAAATTGCAAACCTATTGGGACAAAATGGGTGTGGAAAAACAAAGAGGGAGAAATGGTGAGGTGGTGAGGATCTAGTCGAGGTTGGTTGCTCAGGGCTATAGTCAGAAGGAGGGGATAGACTATGACGAGACATTTGCTTCTGTAGCCCGTTTGGAGGCAATTAGGATCATTCTAGCCTTTTGTGTAGCTAAAGGGTTCAAATTGTACCAAATGGATGTGAAGAGTCCCTTCTTGAATGGGTTTCTAAAGGAGGAAGTTTATGTGAAGCAACCACCGGGCTTTGAGAGTGTTGAGTTTCCCCACAGGGTGTATAGGCTGAGAAAGGCGTTGTATGGGCTGAAGCAAGATCCCCGTGCTTGGTATGGCCGCTTGAGGGGGTTTTTGTTCAGCAAGGGGTTTGAGATGGGCAAGGTTGATAAGACTCTTTTTCTCCTCAGGCAGGGTGATGATATCCTTATTGTTCAGGTATACGTGGATGATATTGTCTTTGGCGGCTCGTCTCACTCTTTGGTTGCAAGGTTTGCAGAGGATATGAGCAAACAATTCGAGATGTCTATGATGGGAGAATTGCAGTTCTTTCTTGGCTTCAGATCAAGTAGGCGAAGGAGGGAACCTTTGTGCATCAAGCCAAGTACACGAAGGACATCCTCAAGAAGTTCAAGATGGACGACTCGAAGCCCCTATCGACACTGATGAGTACAACTATAGTGCTTGACGCGGACGAGGACGGAGAGCCCATGGACCAGAAAGAATACAAGAGCATGATCGACTCCCTCTTGTACTTGACGGCGACGAGGCCGGACATCTAGTTTTTTGTGTGTCTGTGCACTCATTTGGAGGCGTCGCTGAGGACTTCACATCGGCAGGACGTCAAGCGGATCCTCAGGTATCTTTGATACACTTTTGAGCTCGGTCTATGTTTCTCGGCGTCCTCTTCCCTTTCGTTTCTTCGTTTTTTGGATGCCGACTTTGCGGGGTGTCGAGTCAATAGGAAATCGACTTCGGGGACTTGTCAATTTTTGGGATCTTCGCTTGTTTCTTGGTCTTCTCGCAAACAGTCTAGTGTAGCTCAGTCTACCACAGAAGTGGAATATGTTGCTACCGCTAGTTGTTGCTCACAGCTGCTTTGGATCACATACACGCTGAGTGACTTTTGTGAAGAGTGTTCCCATGTACCTCTCACGTGTAATAGCATGAGTGCCATTAGTGTTGCCAAAAACCACATGCTCCATTCCAGAACCAAACACATAGAAGTGAGGTACCATTTGTGCATCTTTGTATCATAGACTGCATTTGTATCATAGGCCATAGAGATGTGCTTCTCTCATATGCTTTGATCAGCATGATATGCTAGATATGAGGTTATGACTTTGCTTGTGATGCTCATGAGATGTATAGCTATGCTCTTGATAATTTTGGGATATATATGCTTGTGGATGGCTTTCTTTTGTAAAAATGCTATATGATCCTCTCTTGTGAGTAGAATGTCTCTCATGTTCAAATTGGGTGCTTATGGCTATATCTTGCTTATTTCGTGCTTGGAACTACGTTCTTTTCATTTGGGATCAAAGATCGATTTATCATCATGAATGTTTAGCCTACATGCTACCTTGTGGAGATGCCAAAGCTTATTTTGCCGCAAAGGCACTTCATGTACCATGCTTAATTTGTAAATCATGAAAATAGTATGTGAGATGCCTATGCTTGAAAAATGTGCTTCCATGTCATAAATGCTTTAAATTCCTTATCTTCGGTGCTAAACCATTGCATGATGTTCACCAATGAGAAGTCTCATATCAAGAAGTGGACACATGGCTCGGTGGCTTTGACATGACATGAGATAGCTTGTAGGTGTTTGTGATGACATTGTGATGAGAATGTATGACCTTGCATGAAGTTCGTGAGATATATGTCGTATGTGCTCATTTTGACCATGTTTAGGTCCTATGCTCATGAGAGGGAGTTTTTTGTGAAAAATGCTTCATTTTTTATCATGGCTTTGTCACTTGCTTGTATGTCCCTTTCTATCTTGTTGGCAATGCTTGTGCTCAAATTGTGGCTATCGTGCTTATCTATGTCTCAATTTTAGCATGTTATAGTGCTCTTTGTATATTTGAGAAGCACATGCTTGCATTTGTAGACTTGATTCATGCATTACCAACAAGGGGAAGGAAAGTACCCAATTCATGTTTCTAGGGGAGTTTTGCATCCATGCATTTGGTAGCTCTTTTTCGCCTGGATTTTAGTTTTGCTCTTTTGTCGATGATGTCGAGCCCTTTTGCCTCACCTTGAGGAGTCGGCAATTTTTGGAGCATTTTATCTCGGTTGTGTCGAGCCGTTGCCCTTGTCTTAGGGGACCGAGATTTTCCTCACTCAAGTGATCTTTTCTTGGCTTTTGTTTGGTTTTTGATCACTTGCTTGAGTTTTTCTTTCGTGTCTTTTCTTTTTCTCTTCTCTCTGAATTGGTTACTTGTGTGTGTTGTCAATGCACTCAACAAGGGGGAGATTGAGGACCGGAGCACCCGATGACCGGTGGATGGTCGCTCCTGGCTGTGATGAGTGATTGACAACGTGGTGTGGACTGACTCTTGGCCGAGTATTGCAGGTGCAGGTTGCGGCTTGATTTGCATTGGTGCAGGTGAAGAGTGGGCGTGAAAGGTCTATGCCTTGCGGGGCCTCCGAGGAGTGGAGAGACAAGTAGGACTGACTCGAGGGACCCGGTGGCCAACGGGGTCAAGTGCGGGCCGCACGGTGGCAAGAAAAGCAAGACGAAGTCGTGGACAGGAGCTGGTGTAGGGTAGCGGCTCACGAGTCTGCACGTGGGGTTTGCGCCGGTTCACCACAAAACTGTCGGGTTACTTGGTTGAGCCACAAAACCAAAACCGCAGGCTCGGTGGGCAGAGACGGGATCCGGGCGTGTCGAGAACCTTTGACGCCGGCGGACGCGTGGCGGGATCGCAAGGCTTGCATCAAGAGGACACGGTCTGCGGGGGACGGTGTGGCCGCGTGATGATGAGGAGTGCTACATGACCTATTTGCCCCTGAGCGGTTTCTATCACAACTTAAGTGCTAGGGGTAGCGTGGTCAGTTGCCTTGCCCAGGAGGGACTCATATATATTAGCTCTAGGGTTTCTGTGAGACATGGGTACCCCTGGGTCCCCACCATCCATACAGGCAATCCATCCATCCGGACTGCTTCTCATTTCCTTGCTCCATAGGCTTAGATTTTCCTCCGTTTGTAAAGAATCTGACCTCCGAGTGAATGAAAGCTTTCATGGTTGCGTCGATTCTCCACTTGTAGCTCGTTGGGTTTTCGTGTCTTTTTCGAGCTATTTTCGTCGGTTTTTCATGCGCGGCTTGTACCTCTGTTTGGGTTTGGATTTGTTGGTGGGGATCATGGATAAGCTTCATGCATCTTTGTGCTTGATCTCGACCCCCCAATCTCCGAATTCGGCCTCTGGTTGAAGGATTTCGGTTGGACCCTAGGTTTTTGGTTGAGTTCGGTGGCGATTCGATTCCCGGCGATTTAGTTCGTTTGAGGACCTAAGTTTTTGGGCATAGCATCCCCTAGGGATGCTTCACATCTGCCTAAATCTTTCCTCAAGAGCTCAAGTCATTTGGGAAATCCATGGTGGGATAGGGGAGGTTGACTTCTCGGTATTCACCTCGTGTTGTTCTATTCGAGGGCTGGTGTAACATCCCTGATATTTAATTGCGCTAATGACATTAATTACATGAGTTAATCAAGCCTAATTAACTTCTAAGCATGTTTGACATGTTTTGTCACGAAATTGCACAAAATACCTTGGTCAAAATCCCAAATTACGGTCAAACCCTAGATCTCCTTTAAGGCTGAAATGGTTTTCTTGCTTGTTCTCCAAATTTCACTATAGAAGTTCAGAATCGGCCAATACGAAAGTTGTTTGTTATTCCCGGGAACATATTTTTCATAATTGGCGGACATTCCAATTTTGAGTGCAAATTGGCCAAAAATCGAGTTGAACGCGTTGTGAACAGTAATTCGAGCCGTGGAAAAACTGCAACTTCGGCCGACGTTCCCGGACAAACCGTTGATCAAAACATATGACGCCCTTTGGGAAAGTTGTAGATCTATAGCTCCTCTACAACTTTTATATTTGGAGAATTTTGACTTAGTTATCACTTTTGGGAGTTATGCAATTTCGAAGCAGGGTAAGTGGAATCGAGCAGGGAGCCGACGTCACCGCATGCAACGCGTCGTCCGCGCATTCCTCCGGTGTACGAACGCATCGGCGCCTCCGCTATGGACCCGCACGCCCTGGTTCCCTCCGCCTCACCCCGCGGACCGTGCGCCGCGCTTAGGAAACCGAAGCGGCCGGGCAACGGGCCCGGCCGGCCACGCGCCGCCGCACGCAAAGACCGCGCCGGCCGCGCGCATGCAGGTTAGGCCAGCTGGCCGTGCCGCGCGTGCTAAGCCTCTTTGCTATGCCTCGGCCTCCTCGTGTGTGTGTGCCCACGTAGTTGCCTTTCGGTCGCGCTTGCCGCCGACGTTCCTTCCCGCAGCGTGCGCCGTCGCACCCACTGTCGTGCCACCACTTTAGCTCGTCTCCGCTCGCGTCCGCCGCCGCCTAAGCTGCTTCCCTCCTTCCTCTAGACATCCTGCTTCACTCCCGTCCATCTCGGCTATGCATTGGCGCCTGCAGCACCGGCTCAATGGCTGCCGGCGGATCCTATCCCTGTGCGCCGTCGCCGGGGGTCGCCGGCGTCGACTCCTGCGGGGAAAACCCCACCACAAGCAACGGGTAGGTCCCCTAGGGCGCGCCGGCCGCTCACCCGCGCACCTCCGCCCCTGTTCCGGCCGCCGACGGTGAGCCTGTGCCGGCAGGGGCACATTGCAAGGATTGAGATCTTCGCAGGGAGATTTTTGTAAAACCAGAGACCTTTATTTAATTTCGAGAAAATACTTCGAGGGCCCCCCTGCAAATGTGTTTTTAGGGTTTTGCCTGCAACTTCAAAAATTCGTAGAAAATTGTAGAAAAATCAGAAAAATGCAAAACCAATTTTTTTGGTTTCCTGGCGAAGAAATTTATGTTTTCCAGAAAACATGTATAGGGTTTTTATGTACATTTTTTAAATTAAAAATTCAAACTCAGTTTGAAGTTTTTTTAGTGTGATTTAAAATATACACATGCTATGGATTTGATTTTTGGATATGTTGCTCTTTATGGCATGTCTAGATCTGTGGACAAAGTTTGCATGATTTTGATATGTCTATTTTCAGTTATGATTTATTTAAGCTTTATGCTAGATTATGTTTGATGCTTTTTATAGCCTCTTTAATGAGCTTTTCTTGGAGCACCAGTGCACCCTAGGGCTTTGCCCTGATGATTAGTACCTCTGGTAGGATGGATGTGATTTTAGGTAATTGTTTAATAGGTGATTTGGATTTAATCTTGTGTAGGAGTTTAAATTCAAATATTTAAAAATAATTGGAATCTGCACTTATGCTCTGGTCAGAAACTCATTCTTGGCATACATGACCTGTAGGAGAAAGTTGAGATCAAAAAGTTTAATAAATCTTTTTATATGAATTAATGTTGATTTACTTGGCTGAAATTTGTCTTTTTCGTTTAAATTAATTTATAAATGATCTTGAGCTATATTTTGGTTTGACAGCTTAAAATAGGCATATGTTGCTGTGTGCAAAAGGTTAGGCTCATTTGAAGTGTTTTTGATTTAATTTGGATTTATGGTTGAAAGGCTTGTTTTGAGTAATTAAAGAAAGAAATGGAAATTAAAAGTGCTAAATTGTGAAATCATATTTGTTTCTATTTTTATTAATTTAGACACACCCCCTTGCTGTTTGGTGATGTTAAGTAACTTAAATTGCTTAGATGTGCACACAATCACCATCAAAGTAGTGCTTTGTTTATTATCACACACCCTAATAATTTTTGTGAGAAAATAATAATGTTTGGATGAATGTGTCCAACAAGAGTTGGTTTTGTGGTAATTCTCCCACCTTCACCATAATCTAATGCATGTGTATGTAAACGTGTAGATCTTCCTGACGGGACATACACGCTCACCCAGGAGGAGGAGGGAGCAGCTAGTGGAGAGTTGATTCAAGCTAGTGTGCAGCAAGACCTGGACCAAAGTTCAGAAGAGCCCAAGGCTTGTGTTGGTACTGAGTCTGAGGAAGGCAAGCACCGGTTTCATCTAACCCACTTTATAAATGAAAATCATGTCCTTTACTTTTCAACACTTTATGGCTTTACTTGTGCATCTAAGTTTCAAGAGTTGTTTTGAAACCTAGTTGCATGATCCTTAGGACTCCTATGCTCTTTTACTAGTATGTTAGGAACGCTAGTGCCATGCTCTAAGGATACGGTAGAAGTCGAGTAATGACTTATTGCTCGTGAGATATAGGATGCTTATGTTGGAATCATAAGTTGGTTAAATTGGCCCGCTCATGTGGTAAGAGCAATGGGTTCGGTCTCGACTGAGTAGCATGGTGCTGGTCCTAAGCTATTGAACGTACCAAAATGCTTGTCGGGAATGGGACTGGTAAGCCTAGTACCTTCTAAACCAGGGTGGGATCTTTCTAGCTACCCGCTTGGGATGTGTCTCCAGGCTAGCTACCTGTGGTATAGTGCGTGAGTCCGGACTGGTCAGGTTAGACCCTTCGGATAACCGTGTACCAGAGTTTGTAGCGTCTGATCCCAGACTGTGGGATGTTGGGAACCGCCTGGTCGGGGTAGACACTGCATTTGCTTTTATTTGAATTCTTGGGGTCTACTTCTTCTGTGTATCTTGGGTTTACCTTGCAAGGATATAAATCGATCGATCATCGGTCACTCGCCGTTATCTGAGTCGGCTTGACCACTGGCTACCCCATGTTTATGTATGGAACCTTTTGGATTGATATTGCTACCTGTTTAATATTGTTTGCACAACATGCTTGTTTAGAACAGGTGCTTACCTAGAATGGTTAACATACTAGAATATGAGCTAAAACTTGAAAAATAAGGACCCACTCTTAGTCGCTTTTGGCAAAACAAACCCACAAGCCAAAAAGCCTTGCATGTCTAGTCTTGCTTTATTTTTGTCGGGTTAGTCTTGCGGAGTATTAGTACTCAGCCTTGCTTAATTTGTTGATTTCAGGTAATCCTATCTGGCCTGGTGTTATTCCAGAGGAATGGGAGGTTGAACGAGAGAACGATGATGATGTGATATGCATGGATGGCCTCCTATGTGTATCACACGTTAGTTTACTTTCCGCTGTTTAAACTCTGAACCATGTTTACTTTTATGTACAAAAAACCTGGTTTATAATAATGTTAAACTTGTGGACTTTAATGTGATCTAATGTTGTACTCGGTCCCGCCTTCGTGTGGGCTTAGCGCATATCGTTGATCCCGTTGTATGTGATTTACCGGGCTTTACCCGGCGGAAAGCGACTTAATAATTCTTTATTATTGCTTAATGGCCACGTGGTCGGGCTTAGGTGATAATACGGAATTATTTTGGGCGGTTGCTGTCACAAACTGGTACCGAGCGATGATATGCACCGAGTAATTAAAATACCTTAAGAAACTTGTTTTTGGAATAAAATTTGCCAAGATTAATAATCTTACTAAAAGAGTAGGACGTTAAGGTCTAATCTAGTCCGAGAGGCCCTAGAGGGAATTTTTGGGTTCTTTCAGGTGGCTAGTATTCTATGGTGTATTTAGTCTGACTTCCAGCACATTTATTTCTATCAAAACTTACTTTCTTGCACAACCATACTAGTTCATCACATGTTTCATACGTGGTGGTACCACAGGGAAGTCCTGTGAGGGACTAGTGAGACATATTCCAATGGGTGCCACGTCGCGTCTGAGTCTCGTCACGTGTTTCATACGTGGTGGTACCACGGGGAAGTCCTGTGAGGGACTAGTGAGGCCTATTCCAATGGGCACTCATGTCGCGTCAGAGTCTTAATTAGGATGCTGTCCATGCAGCGGCTTGATGCATGGATACTGTTTCTATAGTGAACGGTAATGAATGTGGACGCTTTTGTGAGTGCAGGCACAAAAGGTCTTGAATATCTGTGATTTTCTGCAGGTACACTAACCATGGTTGTTAGTCACGGTAATTAAAGAAACGAATAGCTTCCGACTAGTTATTATAGGGAGAGACGTTTATATATGCCCTGCCACCGGCACTAACTTCGTTTTTAAGCTTAAAATCTTTGTGAGGAAGTTTAGGACGCTTTTTGCATCATGTAAAAGCTATTGAACCAAAAATGAACTTAAATCATGTGTCATTTGGTATTTAGTTAAATTATGTTTCTTAAGGACCAATCATGCTAGTTTGATGCTTTGATGTGGTGATTAAGCGAAAATTTAACTAGCTGTTGTCCAAATCTTCCTAAGGATTATCTAGAAAATTTCTGGCTAGGTGCCCTTTAGGGAAATTGTTCATCACCTAGTTAAGTTTGCTCCCTGAATTTCTCATGATTTTAGGATGTTTAAAACTGAAGTTAGGATCAAAATAGCTAGCCTAAGTCTTCCTGAAATGCTGTCAAAATCCTGAGTTAGGTAGAAAACTCAATTTTTACCTATAGTTCCAAACAGATCCTTCCCAGAGAATCTATACCAAAAATGTTTATTATACAGCATACTTTGTGCTGCCAAAATCTTATGGTCATAGGGTTCTTAATCTTAGAGATATGATCTTTTTCGTGAAGTGCTGCCCTGCTGAAATTTCTGGGCAACAGCACTCTGAAAATGAACATTTTTCACCCTTTTACAATCTGAATTGGTTTGACCTTTGAATACCAAAAATGTGAATTATAACTTTTCCGAGTTGCTCACAAAAATTTGGAATTTTTGGGGTACTGGTTTTTCAGTTATGAAGTTTTGTTCAGAACTGCCAGTTTTGCCATATTGCATGTTAAACTCATATTCTTGGGTTCTAACATGTGTTTGTAATTATTTTACAGATGGCTGCCCCTGGGTTTGTTGCGGTGAGTGCTGATGGCACGTTTGCCACCACTGGCTTGCGGTGGTAGGGCTTCACACGCATTGCGTGGAGAGCCTTTTGTCTTTGTCGGCTACACCACCCCTCCTTTCTACGAGGGGGTGGAGTACGAGGAGTTGGGCGTACCTAGCTGCAGAGTTCGAGTGACTGTGCTCCCCCACCCGGGCTACCCCGAGTGGGAAGGCTTGAGCATGGAGCTCCTCTGCTTCCGCGCTGCCGAGGCAGTGGAGTCGGCAGCCTTGATGGTGCTCCACACTCTCTCCACCCACAGACCGCAGGAGATGCTTCAGACGCCGTTGGGGTTGCTTCCAGCTTTGGACCCCAACGATCCTTTCTAGCTAGGCCGGATGGCCAATATAGCCACACTTCTCGAGACTGTGCCACCCTACGACACAATACAGACTTTGGGCACGTGCTTGAGGGCCTTGTACGCTCTACAGGACCTTCATCTAGTTATCGCAGATGACTTGGCTGGTCGTCTCACTGGAGCTACTTGGTACATCTACTGGGTTGTCGGTCTCTTCACCGAGCAAGATGTTAAGTACACTCGAGCCGTGCGGACTATTGCCGACCTTCGGGTCGGATACGAGCAGCTCTAGGGTCCGGCACACCGGTTTTCGTTTGAGCGAGGTGACAACTTGCAGCAGATTCCGGACTTACGGGCCGGGCGGCGAGGTCCGCGGGCTCGAGCCGGATGATAGGGATGCTGAAAGGCTGTGCGCCTTGAGCACATCCAGGATATGCAGGAGCAGGTTGGGGACCTCGAGCTCGATATACATGCCTTGGAGGGTGTTGTGGTTATGCTCCAGCCGGTGCACCACCGACCGGCTATTGGTGACGATGAGCAGATGGAGATCCAGCTGGACCCAGAGGAGGTTCAGGACGTTCCCGGACTCGATTAGAGGAGCTTTGTGCTCTATTCTTACATGTCGCGGGAAACTCTCCATAGTTTGTACATGGGACCTAAATCCTAGATGTTGTAGTAGGAAAAGTTGACATGTACTCTTTGTTAGCCCTTTTGGTGAGATTTTGGTGCTAGGCTGACTTAGAGTATTCTTTTGTGTAGCTAGAAGCTACATAGTGACCCCTATGTAATGGTGATCCACCAAATTTTGTAATATGTAATTATGGTGGAAAAACACCTTTCTTGCAGCAATCTGCCTAAGAAATCAAATGAAGAAAGTTATGGTCATTTCTGGACTTTGCAATGACTACCAAAGTTGTTTGAAATTTTATAATGGTCATGCTCACCAAAATTCAGCATTTTTTCATGTGTAGTTTAAGAAATATCGAATTTTTAGTAAGCTGTTGGCTGCTGTCCAAACTGCTAGACAGAACTTTGGAAACTGAATTTTTCGACCCCTGTAAAGGATGAATCTGATCTGGAGTTGAATACCAAAGTTGAATCTTATAAAATTCTACACATGCTGACCAAATTTTATAAATTTTTGACTTCTGTACAGAGAGTTATGATTTATTTACTCAGGACTGTGATGATGTCTGAATTCTGAAATTTCTATAAGTCTGAATTTTCGTATGCATATTCTTCTTGTGTTCTTTTAAGTAACCTTTGAATATGTATCTAATGAAAGTTCAACTTTTCAGATGTCTGATAACACACAGAATGACTCTCGGGGGGTGGGATGTTCCTCTTCCTCCACCTCCACCCATGACGCCCGTAGAAGCTTTCATTGCTGCTCAGACCAAAGTGTTGCGCCAAATTCTTCAGACTCAGCAGCAAATTGCACAAAGATTGCAGCAGCTTGTGCACAATCAAGGCCATATTCAGGATGGGCCTAATGCATTCATGTCCTATGAAAAATTCAGGGCAATGAGGCCACCCCTCTTCACCAAGGCAGAGGAGCCCCTAGAGGCTGATGCTTTCATCAGGGCCCTAGAGGCCATGTTTTCCATCTTCACCCTGCCTTGCTCAGAAGAACATAAGGCAGGCTTCGCTGCTCAAAGAATCGAGGGGTGAAGCATTAATCTGGTGGAAGCATTTCAAATCCATGCAGCCACAGGGTCACCAGATTACTTGGGCAGAATTCAAGAAAGCCTTTAAAGAGCATTATATTCCTAAGGGTCTTGTTGATAGGAAAATGAGAGAGCTAATGAATCTCAAGCAAGGCTCTGACTCAGTTTATCAGTATGCCCAGAAGTTTAATAGTCTCTGTCAGTATGGGGAATATCATGTTGATACTGATAAGAAAAAGATGGAGCAATTCCTTGAGGGGCTTGATGGAGAGCTCTATGAGAGGTTGAACTTAATCAAAATTGATAGCTATCTTGAGCTAGTGAATTTGGCCATCTCTCAGGAGGACGCCATGAAGAGGGCTCAACAGGATAGAAAGAGGAAGTTCAGTCAAGCTTCAGGCAGTGGCCAAGGCAAGAAATTTAAGTTCGTAAAGAAGAATGTGCAGGGTGCCACCCAGCCATCTTCAGCTGGACGCTGGGTGATGAAGCAATCTTAGTCTAAGCCGTCTGGCAACCTTGCCTATCGCAGCACTCAGCAGACTGCTTCTAGGCCTAGTGCACCCCCACCTGCCCGCAACAATGATGATCGTCGTTGCTACAACTGCGGACAGCTATGCTAACAAGTGCACACGCCCTCGACAGCAACATCAGCAAAGTCAGGGGCAAGGCTCTAAGGCTGGAAATCAGGGAAAGAAACAAACTATGCAAGTGAAGCAAGGCCGTTTAAACTTCACCACAGTGGTTGATCTGCTAGAGGGAGCACCAGTATTGACGGGTACATTTTCTATCCGTGGTCGTCCAGTTACTATATTATTTGATTCTGGTGCTACTCATAGCTTTATTAATGTGAAAACCGTGAGAAATTTGGACTTGAAGTGGTGTCATACTAAGCAGGCCTATATGATTGCCACACCGGGTGGAAAGGTTGATTCAAATCAAGTAGCCTTAAGCGTACCACTTGAGATAGGTAGAAAAGGCATTCCAACTAATCTGGTCACTATGTACCTAGAAGGGGTAGATGTTATCTTAGGCATGAATTGGATGACTCAGCACAAAGTTGTCCTGGATGTTTCTGAAAGAATGTTAGATATCAACTCACCTTCGGTTGGGAATTCAATTCTTTACCTTCCCCCATCAGGCCATAAAGGCTCATGTGTGTATGTAGCCATAACTACTCAACTTGAGGACATTCCAGTAGTATGTGAGTACATGGATGTCTTTCCTGATGAATTGCCTGGCTTGCCACCAAACAGAGATGTTGAGTTTGTCATTGAGCTACGCACTGCATCGCTCCTATTTCTAAGCGATCTTATAGAATGCCACCCAAAGAACTTGCTGAATTAAAGAAACAACTTCAAGAGTTGCTTGATAAGGGCTATATCCGCCCAAGCTCGTCGCCTTGGGGTCGTCCCGCCCTCTTTGTGAAAAAGAAAGATGGTAGCCTGAGGTTGTGTGTGGACTATCGACCTCTCAATGCGGTGACTATCAAAAACAAATATCCATTGCCCCGCATTGATGTGCTATTTGACCAGTTGGCTGGAGCTAAGGTCTTCTCAAAGATCGATCGTTGGTCTGGATATCATCAAATTAAAATCCGGCCTAGTGATATTCCCAAGGCAGCTTTCTCTACTTGCTATGGCCTATATAAATTCGTCGTGATTTTCATTGATGACATCCTTATTTATTCCAGGAATGAGGAAGAACATGCGGAACATCTTCACATTGTCATACAACGCTTGCGAGAACATAAACTCTATGCTAAATTCTCCAAGTGTGAGTTTTGGCTTGATAGTGTTAAATTTTTGGGGCACTCTATTACTAGCAAAGGCATATCTGTCGATCCAAGCAAAGTGCAACGGGTTATGGATTGGCGACCTCCTAAATCAGCTCATCAAATCCGCAGCTTTCTAGGCTTGGCTGGTTATTATCGCCGTTTTATTCCGGATTTCTCTAGGATTGCTAAGCCTATGACTGAGTTGATAAAGAAAGGCGCGAAATTTGTGTGGAGTGAGGCTTGTGATAAAGCTTTCCAAAAATTAAGAGAACATTTAACTTCAGCCCGAGTGCTAGCGTAGCCGGACAATTCAAAGCCATATGAAGTTTATTGTGATGCTTCAGGCATGGGTCTTGGCTATGTTCTTATGCAAGAAAATCGAGTTATTGCCTATGCCTCACGAGCACTTCGCCCTCATGAAAAGAATTATCCCACACATGACTTAGAACTAGCAAAGTGGTTGTTCATGCATTGAAAATGTGGAGGCATTACCTTATGGGAACTCGCTGCAATATCTTTACTGACCACAAAAGCCTCAAATACATTTTCACTCAGTCTGATTTAAATATGAGGCAAAGAAGATGGTTAGAGTTAATCAAAGATTATGATCTTGAGGTTCATTAGCATCCTGGAAAGGCGAATGTAGTTGCAGATGCTCTAAGCCGTAAGGCTCACTGCAATTGCCTATCAATGGAACCTTACAGTGACACTCTATGTGAGGATTTGAGAAGGCTAAACTTGGAAATTGTTGAACAAGGAAGCGTAAATGCTCTTTCCGCGGAGTCTAACCTATTTGATAGAATTGTTAAGGCTCAACTTCAAGATGAGGGCATTCTCTTAATTAAACAAAAATTGTTAGAAAAGGATCCTAAGCATGATTGCTTCCGGAAGGATGAGAAAGACATAGTCTGGTTTGGGCAATGTTGACGGTGAAAATCCGTCAACCTAGCCATGAGTTTACCTTCGGTGTTGGCATGAGTTTTATACCTTATCCATTGGTACTAACCCCCGTGGTATAACAAGTTCACGTGTGCATGTCGTTTTTGGAGTTTAATGTTTATGCAGGGATTTAGTGTTGAATGCAAGACTTTCGGGATAAGTTCATCAAGCACCTCATGACAAGACCTTGAAGCCCTGAACAAGTCATGCAATGAAGCAAACTTAACTCCAAGAAGCCGGGGGACTTGATCCGAGAAGACGACGGACTCCGGGGACCGACCGAAAAGTGCTGAATCTTGCAAGACAAGGAGTTGAGTCCAATTCGAAGAGAAACCGACGACATGGACCCACATGCAGAAGGGGGAAACATCCAGGAAGCAAGGGAACCGACGTCGGGCAAAGGAGCCCACGGGGCCGGGCCTAAATGGGCCGGGCCGGCCGGCCCGGTCCGGTCGGCCCGGTGCCCATTTTGGGCCCAAATCCGTCGTCCTTTGCCCTAGCCGCCAATCGGGCTATTTATAGTCCCCCGACCGAGAGCCACGCAGGGAGGATTTCGTCTTCGGCCGCCGAGAAGCGAGAGAAGAGAGGGACAACATCTCGGAGAGGAGAGGGTCGAGCTAGTTGACTAGGGTTTCCCTAGCCGACGTGGGAACCTTGCAAGGAAGACCACGTCGGAGTTCCCGAGCTAGAAGCAAGATCAAGGAAGGATCCCGGTGGTGATCTTGTGTATGTATCATTGTTATAGTTGAATTATCAAGTTGAATCTTTTCCCGGCCGATCAAGTGTTTCCTCGAAGATTTCGTTTTTCGATCGGCTTTGCTTATTCCAATTCTATTCGTACGATAGATTACATAGGGTGTTCTTGTAGCCGCGGTGGCTAGAGGTACACGCCGGATCTTCCGAGAGAATCTCGACTTGTCTTTTGACTCGCCCTAAGCTCCCCGCATGAATAGGGATACGTTGTGACAGAACGGGGGTCTCGAAAGGCGGATGTTTTCGGATTTGGACGGGAAACCACGATTTAAAGAGGCTTTTATTAAGATTCGATTTGCTACTTCTTCTCTTGCTTGGAACTTCAACAAAAGGCTTACCCCGATCCCTCTAGATCGGTTTATCTACCCAATCTTACTTTGTTTTCTTCGGTTTTTAGTAGATTAGATCTGTTTTGTGTCTTTTACTTAGATGCATTAGGTTTTTATCGAAGATTGAAGATTACTTGGCTTTAATAGATTAAGTCTTGCGTCACACATTTGTTCCACGGATTCGATACCTTGGGTTCACCACTTGAGGGAAGAAGGGTCCCTTGACTACGACGGGAGACTTGTACGCTTGCGAGTCACGAACGAACTTTGATACAATTATTAACCGTCAACAAGCCCCTTTTTCTGGCGCCGTTGCCGGGGAACAAGTGATCAAGATTTGATTTTTTATTGCTTTTTTTGTAATTTTCAGTACTGATTTTGTTTTATTTTTGCATCTACTAAATTTTGATCATCCTCAAAATACATCTAATCTAGTTTGTCTAACTCTAGTCTTTATAGATTTGTTTTGTTTTCTAGTTTTTTTTTTTGCATACTTTGTTTATTGCTAACCCTAACAGGAGATGGACGGCTACCTCTCCAACAAACCCAATAATTTTGTGGATGATCCAGAAAAACTTTACAGGCTAAGGAGACGCGAAGCACATCAAGCTAAAAAGTTGGATTTTGTAGATTCGGAGTCGGAAGACAAAGGATCGCAGGAATCTCCGTAGAATTCACCACCTCAAAGTCCGCGGGAGAATCGACCTCCACCAATGGGTGACCAACCACCGAAGAACGCAAGATCGGGGAGCTATGCACCCCAGACATCATCGACCTACCAATCTTGAACCTCGAGGAGATTGGAAGACCGTTCGAGATCAAGACCTCAACAATCCGCATGGTGCAACATTCACCCTTCACCGGCAAAGAGGATCCGAACCTTCACCTCCAAGCATTCATTCAACTATGTCAGACTTTCAACATGGATGGGGTGACTCAAGATCAAATGAGGGCAAGGCTTTTCCCGTTCTCACTACTCGGGAAGGCTTTGCAATGGTTCCACTCTCAACCGGCGGAGACGGTGCAAAATTGGAACACGTTGATGAAGGCTTTCATGAAGGAATACTACTCACCGGGTAAAACTCAAAGCTTGCGTAATAAGATTGCCACCTTTGTTCAATATCCTACGAAACTATCTCGGAGGCATTCGAGCGCTTCAACGAGTACACCGGGCGGTTCCACATCACAAGTTCCCGAAAGAAGACCTCGTGCAAAAGTTCTATCAAGGACTCACCATGGCGTCAAGGACGATCATCGATGCATCGGCGGGAGGATCTATCATCGAGCTTACACCGACGGAAGCTTTCACGCTATTCAAGAAGGTCGCGGATAATGACACGTGGGCGTCATCCGGCGCCTACACCCGGCTCAACCCATGGGGAACGTCAAAGGAGTCTTGCAAGTGGAGAAGGAGAACATACTTGAAGGCAAGATCGACTCGCTCATGAGGAGGTTGGAGAAGATGGAGATAGAAAAGAAAGAGGCTCAAGACTTGAAGGCCGCCGAAGCAAGGTCCACATGCGAAGAATGTGGAGAGTATGGCCATGTCCGCAAAGATTGTCCGGAGGAAGCCAAAGCGCTCGACTACATGAGGAAGGGAGAATTGCCGAACTTCCGCTACGGGCAAGGTAGGCCTCAATTCAATGCAAGCTCATCTATTCCTAACGCGGTTCCACTTCGTATACAACCGAAGGAGTTCATGGATGAGCAAGCTAAGATCAACAAGTACACCGTCACCAAGTTCAAGACCATAGACAAGGTGTTGGAGAACATCGATAGCAAAGTGACGGAGGTCGGAAGTTCCAATCATCAAGTGCTCAACATGATGAAGATGCTCGAGACGCAAGTTGGACAACTTGCGGGGCGCCTCACTAATGATGAAGGGAAGCTTCCGGACAACCCAAATGTCCCGAATCGGCGAAGGCCATTCAAACGCGTTCGGGGAAGGAGACCGAAGATCCGGAACGTTCCGCGGGAGCAAGGAAGCTTAAACCATCCACCGAGGTGGAAGGAGTTGCTAAAGAGAAGGTTACGGGGATCGTCACCGAGGAACCCGAATTCGAGATGCCGGAGGAAGACACGAGGATACCGCAACTCAAGCCACGCTACTTCCGAGGTAAACTTGACAACCACTTTGAGAAGTTTGTGGAAGTTGTGCGTAGACTTAGCATCAACATGCCATTACTAGATGCCCTACAAGTACCTACATATTCTCGTTACTTTAAAGACATACTTGCAAATAAATATGAGATAGCAACACTCGGGGTAGATCATGTCAAGATGTCCGAGGAGTGTAGTGCAGCTATTGCTTATGGGCTAGAGAAGCAAAAAGACCCCGGTGCCCTACAATTCCATGTTCGGTTGGTTCTTTCAACTTCGAGAAGGCGTTATGCGACCTTGGAGCTAGTGTGAGTGTCATGCCGAGGGATGTGTTCGAGAAGCTACGCCTACCAATGGAGCCTACGGGAATATGTTTGGAGTTGGGTGACAACTCCATTCGCTATCTCTTGGGCATTGCTTGAAGATGTACCCGTGAAGATTGGACACCACTTCATCCCCGTCGACTTCGTTGTGCTCGAGATGGGGAGAGAGGGAGAAGCCGCCGCTCATCCTAGGGAGGCCGTTCCTCAAGACCGTGGGAGCTACTATTGATGTTGGCAAGGGGGAGATCATGTTCGATATCAACGGAGAAAGGAGTTCCTTCAAGTTCCGTCCAAGGATTGAGGCATGCAACATGATTGGAGTGAAGGGAGAACCAAAACAAACGGAGGGGCTGAAAAAGAAGAAGGAGCCGAAAAAAGTGAACGTAACGAAAATTAAAGAAGGTGTTGCATCCGTCAAGACAAAGGAAGAGAAGCCGCCTGTGAAGACCAAAAAAATGACTAAGCCAAAAGACAAACCCGTGCCCAAGATGGTGCGGAAGTGGGTACCCAAGACTGCAACACCCGTAAAGAGCGTTGATCCAGAGTAATCAAGTGAAGAAGTCTAGCTATAGACTATAAACGAAGCGCTAGGCGGGAGGCAACCCGTTTCGTCGAGTCAAGAATAAGCTACCGGGAGGACAACCCGATTCCAGGTTTTTCGAGTATTTTTAATAATTTAGTTTTTGAGTTTTACTACGCAAAGACATTAGACTTAGAAGTGGTTGAACAATATTAGAGACATAATTCTTGATTGAATGTTTGCTTTATCATAAACCCTTTGCATGAACCCTCCTATGTGCTTGTTTGATTCTTTTCTTTTCGAGAAACCCCCCAACCAAATAATTTCAGAACCTTAACTCAACCTTTCACCCTCATTATGGTGCTGAGGTTGACTTATTTTTCATGCTAAAACCACACGAGTAGAGCCACGATTTATGTTCAAGTGTTCATAAAATTCAGCACGTGGTAAGACTCGCGTGAACCTAGAAATCGAAGCTTTTGGTTGGTTTTTAAAAATCTTTATCCTTGGTTTCTCTAGGATTATAATTTTTCTAAGCCTATTCTAAATTTGTTTCATTCAAAATCTTTCTTATTTAGCCAAAATTAGAACCTAAACCTATGCCCCCATGATCAAGCCGGAAAACGTTCGCTCTCAACCGATGAAAGCAAACTATACCGGTAAGACCAAAATCGACGTAGTCGAAAAATATTTTCGACTTACATTTGTTTTTAATGGTTTAAAAACTTCTCTAAAATTATGCTTGAGCTCTTGCATGGCTCTGAAAAATATTTTAAATTTCGAATTAGAGGAGTGCTTAACCTTAAACACACCTAAATGGAGCCAACTAGTTTGAATTAAGCATGCATGCACCATTGGATCCCCTTTTATCAACTTTCACCAATTCCACATGCAAAGGACAAGCATGGTGGGCAGCAAGCATCAACTTTGCAGGATTTTCATGGTGGCATGTGAAGCAAGTGGAGCTAGGGAGCATGGACATGACCCAAAGCATGGAGCATCAAGTGGGAAGACCAATAATTCAAGAAAAGGAGTGGACGAGAGCGTTTGGGCGGTGCAACTCGTGGAGCACGCGGGCAGGAAAGTTGCAGAGGCGAAATGATCGTGCTGGGAGAAAGACGCGCCGAGGAGGAGCCGGAGGAGCCCGGGCCGGCCGGCCCGAGCCGGCCGGCCCGCCCTATATAAGGAGCCCCCGGCGCCCGTTTTCGCGAGCAAGCTTCCCTCTCCTTCCCTTGTTTGTGTGTTCAAGTTTGTGTGCTCGGAACCTCCGTAGACTTAGCCAACCATCCCAAGCTTGATAGCTCAAGAAAAATCCACATCCTTAATCCACTCAAAGTCCACATCCGAAGCAAAGAGTTTAAGTGCCTAGTTTACCGGTTGCAACCCGGAATTTTAGTTGAAGAAAGAGTGCAGCAACCATGTGGAAGAAGACCACAAGTCTCTTCTCTAAGAAGAAGAGTTCGTCGTCGTCCAAGCCGTCATCAACCACGTCTTCAAGGAGGCACTCGGTTTCCGAGTCTCCCGGAGCATGGAGACGGACACGGCACCACCGAGGAGGAACGACGCTCTCCTCCTTGGTGGTATGAGGGCTGCGAGAAGCACTTCCATGAGGTTCACCGAACCTCGTGGGCACACGGAGGAGCAACCCGCGCCACCACGACGATCGACTCGCTCAACCGCACCACCTCCTTACACCCCGACACAATCTTCGTACGGCTTCATCATCTTGTCGGCGGAGGAGGAGGAGAGGCTCGCCAATCTTGAGAAGAGGCTTGTGCCGAACGTCGAGTTCGACGACCAAGCACTCTACACCTTGGGTTTTTGCACCGACATATACTACATGTTGGGGCACCTCGGATGGGTGCGGTTCTCCAACGGAATATCGGTGGACACCAATTTGGGTTACGCCTTGGAAATTTTAATGACTATTGCACCCATCGTTGATGATGATGGGGTGCAAAGCTTGTCATTCCGTTTGGAGGGAATCGAGCAAGTGGTTCCCTACGAGCACGTAAGGGAGCTGCTTGGATTCCACAAGGGAGCTCCGGAGAAAGTTGACGTGCCACCCGGCATGTTGGCGGGATTTTGGAACATGATCTCCGGAGAAGCCCATCAACAACGCAATTGCATCCGCAACCCCATTATCCGGATATTTCACTCTTGGATGTGCAAGAGGGTATTGGGGAGGATGAAGGAAACAAAGGTGACCGACACGGAGTTGAATTGGCTATACTCGGCTTTAATTGCCAGGCAGCCAATTGACCCCTCTTACCTCATGATCAACCGTTGGTGTTGTGAAGCAACATCGGGGGCGGGTAATATTGGTTCGGGTGTTACCTCTCCATGTTGGCCTTTTCCTTGCGGCCGGGGATCGCAAGAAACCCCGCTCACCTTTTGCGTGGTACCTCTCTCGGTTTTGAGTATTTGCGGCAAGGCAAGTACATTAGTGGAGATGAGAGAGGAGGTTATCGGTTGGCCATAGTGAACCTACCCCTTCCAAATGAGAGGCTCAGGCTTTTCACCGAAGGAAGGGAAGATTGGTTGGAAGAGGGACTACTTGTCCCCGCAAGGAAGAACAAAAGAGGAAGGATCGTAGAGGAGGGAACATCCTCCGCACAAGCGAGTGAAGCACAACCCAATGTGCAACCATTCGGCGGAGTCCCTCCTCCGCCAAGTTATTACGGAGGGTCTCAACAACAAGCATGGGGGGGTGGTGCACCGGTACCCCCACAAAATTATGTTGTGCCTAACGCTAACTTCGCGGAATCCTACGCTCATCATCCCCAACCACAACAAAGCATGGCCATTATTGGAGGGTATGCTGCAAGAAATGCTCAAAACATCGCAGCCATCCAAGCTAACGCAGCTCAACTCGGTGAAGGCAACGCAAATATTGCCTTTGAACTTGGACGCCTTCACCTTGTGGAGCCAAATCAATTCGTCGGAGGAAGCGTCCAACCATATTATGAGCAAGGGTATTATTATCAAGACTATCAACATCAACCACCGGCGGAGGACTAGAAGATTTAGGAACTTTAGTTTTCTTTTCTTTTCTTTTTCTCTAAAATTTTCAGCTTTTGCTTATGTGTGTTTGCGTAGTATTTCCTGTTTTTATTTAAATTTCAGCAAGCATGATTGTTTATTTTCAGTGTGTATTTCAACTTGATGTCACCATTAATAAAGACACCACCTTGACTATATCATTGGAAAAGTTACAAAATTCGTGCCATGATGATATATGATTAAAATTGCAGCTTTGTTCATCTTTGTAATTGATTTATGCATGTTTAAGCTAGTGCTCTCTTAAAAATACAGATCTGAATTTATTTAAATACTAGCTTAATTTTCAGCGGAGGTTATGATTAAAATAAAGACCCATAGTGTTTTATGTGCTCTCAAGTTATGAATAGATTAAAGATGTCTTTTATGCTTAAAAATATTGCTAACCTTGTCACAAATATCACTTGTGTGTTGCTCAACCTATCCAAAGCCTTATATATATTTGAGTGCATAAACCTTAGTGTACAAGATTTATTTTTGAGTGAGTTATTGCAGGCCATGATTTCTCTGGCCCGAGACTAAGAAGCTGGTCATTCCGTTTTTGCGTATCTATCTTTTTGCTAGCCTTTTATCCGTGCATTTGTGTATCCCCGCATCGGTGATCTTACAAACTTCGCCGGATATCCACCCTTAAACCAAATATCATCTTTTTGTGATTACCTCCTTGACCACAGCCTATCGTTGAGAATGGATCATCAATTCAAGGAAGATCGCAAGACGGTGCCAACGTTGAAGATTTCAAGTATCTCTCTAAGGAAAAATATCTCCGGTACCTACCTTATTTTTCGCCTCTTTGCTCGAGGACGAGCAACGTCTAAGCATGGGGGAGGAGGTAGGTACGGTGCAGTTTTAGAGTTCAAAAGGGAGTATTTTAAAAAAATATATAATGATGAAAGAAAAAAAAATCCAGCGGTATTCATGACTTTCAAGGTAAAAAATATATATATATAAGAAAGAAAGAAAGAAAGAAAGAAAAGAATGAGAAATATGAGAAAGAGAAAAAAAATATATTTGTGCGTAGAGTGAACTCCCCGGTCCTCTAAGAGTGCATTCAAGGCTTCAAGATAAAAAGATCCATTCTCATTTTCCAACCATGTGCAATCCGATAACGAGGACTTCTTTTGTGCCTCGGGATCACTCTTTGCCATTTGCACATGTCCACTCATCTAAAGTGTGTGTATTTTTCTCTTTCCCCTCCTTGATTTAACATTATTTTCTAATGACCTTTTTGACGAGTCTCGGTAAGACCATGAGAAGCTTGTCTTGTTTTGACAACACCTCATTTATAAAATCTTGTTAGGACTAAACTTTCCCAAAGCTCCATATAAAGCCTACCACATATATATGAGAGGGAAAGGAGTAGAATATATAGGCTTGAGAGACAAGTGAGATGAGAGTTCTTGAGCAATACATGAGATGATTTAAATTTGTGAATTTGGTTTAGCTTTTCTTTATCTCGTTCTTCGTTTCAAAAATTCCGAGATCTATTTAAAACTTTGTGAGCATGTTAATACTTGTGGGATAAGCTTAATAAGAATCTACCCTCCGTAGAGATGAAGGCTAGTACATTATGGAACTTTAATGAATTAAAATTTTGAGAGCATTATGTTTTCTCATGTGTAATCAAGTGCAAAGTTTAAACATTGTTTAGCAATGATGATATCCATCGAAGGCTTACTCGAGGACGAGCAAGGTTTAAGCATGGGGGAGATGTTGACGGTCAAAATCCGTCAACCTAGCCATGAGTTTACCTTCGGTGTTGGCATGAGTTTTATACCTTATCCATTGGTACTAACCCCCGTGGTATAACAAGTTCACGTGTGCATGTCGTTTTTGGAGTTTAATGTTTATGCGGGGATTTAGTGTTGAATGCAAGACTTTCGGGATAAGTTCATCAAGCACCTCATGACAAGACCTTGAAGCCCCGAACAAGTCATGCAATGAAGCAAACTTAACTCCAAGAAGCCGGGGACTTGATCCGAGAAGACGACGGACTCCGGGGACTCGACCGGAAAAGTGCCGAATCTTGCAAGACAAGGAGTTGAGTCCAATTCGGAGAGAAACCGACGACATGGACCCACATGCGAAGGGGGAAACATCCGAGAAGCAAGGGAACCGACGTCGGGCAAAGGAGCCCACGGGGCCGGGCCTAAATGGGCCCGGAGCCGGCCCAGTCCGGTCGGCCCAGGCCCATTTTGGGCCCAAATCCGTCCTCCTTTGCCCTAGCCGCCAATCGGGCTATTTATAGTCCCCTGACCGAGAGCCACGCAGGGAGGATTTCGTCTTCGGCCGCCGAGAAGCAGAGAAGAGAGGGACACCATCTCGGAGAGGAGAGGGTCGAGCTAGTTGACTAGGGTTTCCCTAGCCGACGTGGGAACCTTGCATGGAAGACCACGTCGGAGTTCCCAGAGCTAGAAGCAAGATCAAGGAAGGATCCCGGTGGTGATCTTGTGTATGTATCATTGTTATAGTTGAATTATCAAGTTGAATCTTTTCCCAGCGATCAAGTGTTTCCTCGAAGATTTCGTTTTTCGATCGGCTTTGCTTATTCCAATTCTATTCGTATCATAGATTACATAGGGTGTTCTTGTAGCCGCGGTGGCTAGAGGTACACGCCGGATCTTCCGAGAGAATCTCGACTTGTCTTTTGACTCGCCCTAAGCTCCCCGCATGAATAGGGATACGTTGTGACGAACGGGGGTCTCGAAAGGCGGATGTTTTCGGATTTGGACGGGAAACCACGATTTAAAGAGGCTTTTATTAAGATTCGATTTGCTACTTCTTCTCTTGCTTGGAACTTCAACAAAAGGCTTACCCCGATCCCTCTAGATCGGTTTATCTACCCAATCTTACTTTGTTTTCTCCGGTTTTTAGTAGATTAGATCTCGTTTTGTGTCTTTTACTTAGATGCATTAGGTTTTTATCGAAGATTGAAGATTACATGGCTTTAATAGATTAAGTCTTGCGTCACACATTTGTTCCACGGATTCGATACCTTGGGTTCACCACTTGAGGGAAGAAGGGTCCCTTGACTACGACGGGAGACTTGTACGCTTGCGAGTCACGAACGAACTTTGATACAATTATTAACCGTCAACGAGGCAACGCCTTTTGTTCCGGATAATTGGGTGTTGAAAAAGGAAATCTTTGATGAAGGTCATCTCTCTAAATTCTCTATCCATATGGGGAGTAGTAAAATGTATCAAAATTTAAAGGAGAATTTTTGGTGGTCCAATATGAAGGTGGACATTGCCAAATATGTGTCGGAATGTGATACTTGTCAAAGAATTAAAGCAAGTCACTTGAAACCTTCCGGTACTCTTCAACCCCTACCCATACCTTCATGGAAGTGGGATGACATAAGTATGGACTTTGTGTCCGGATTGCCACTCACATCTAGGAAGCATGATTCCATCTGGGTTATCGTGGATAGACTGACAAAAACAGCTCACTTTATCCCAGTCCACACTACATATGATGCCAAAGATTATGCAAGTCTTTATATTGAGCACATTGATCGCTTGCATGGTGTTCCTAAAACCATCATTTCCGATAGGGGATCTCTCTTTGTGGCACGTTTTTGGGAACAGTTACATAAGTCCCTTGGCACAAAAATCATACGTAGCTCAGCTTATCATCCTCAAACTGATGGTCAAACTGAAAGGGTAAACCAGATTCTAGAGGACATGTTGCGAGCCTGCGTAATTCATTTTGATAAGAGTTGGGACAAGTGTCTCGCCTTGGCTAAATTTTCTTACAATAATAGTTATCAAGCCAGCTTGAAAATGGCACCTTTTGAGGCTCTTTATGGACGGAGATGTCGTACTCCCTTGAACTGGTCACAGACCGGGGAGAGGAAATTCTTTGGTCTAGCCTTACTTGAGGATGCCGAAGAAAAAGTGAGGGTGATCAAGGAAAATTTGAGAATTGCTCAAGAAAGACAAAAGAGTCATTATGACAAGGGAAAGGCACCTAGGGACTTTGTGTACTTAAATGTTTCGCCAACCAAGGGTGTCCAAAGATAGCTCCTCGCTACATTGGCCCTTATGAGATCATTCAAGTCTGTGGGCCAGTGGCATACCGTATTCGGCTACTCGAACGATTCTCTGCCATGCACAATGTGTTTCATGTATCACAATTGAGGAAATGTGCACATGAATCGGCTAGAAAAGTGATTGAAGAAGCTAACGCTTGGATTGAACCGGATCTCTCTGTAGTGCAACATCCTTTGAGGATTCTTTATGTAAAAGAAAGAAAAACTCGAAGGCAATCTGTAAAGATGTATAAAACCAATGAAGTCATCATACCATAGAAGAAGCTACATGGGAAACTGAACATTATCTCAATGAGAATTATCCGGGTTTTCTTGAATCAAGTCAAAGTAAGTTCCTTCCCTTACTTCATCTTTTAAATCCTAATCTCGGGACGAGATTTCTTTTAAGGGGGGTAGGCTGTAACATCCCTGATGTTTAATTGCGCTAATGACATTAATTACATGAGTTAATCAAGCCTAATTAACTTCTAAGCATGTGTTTGACATGTTTTGTCACGAATTTGCACAAAATACCTTGGTCAAAATCTCAAATTATGGTCAAACCCTAGATCTCCTTTAAGGTTGAAATGGTTTTATTGCGCGTTCTCCAAATTTCACTATAGAAGTTCAAAATCGGCCAATACGAAAGTTGTTCGTTATTTCCGGGAACACATTTTTCATATTTGGCGGACATTCCAATTTTGAGTGCAAATTGGCCAAAAATCGAGTTGAACGCGTTGTGAACAGTAATTCGAGCCATGGAAAAACTGCAACTTCGGCCGACGTTCCCGGACAAACCGTTGATCAAAACATATGACACCCTTTGGGAAAGTTGTAGATCTATAGCTCCTCTACAACTTTTACTTTTGGAGAATTTTGACTTACTTGACAATTTTGGGAGTTATGCAATTTCGAAGTAGGGTAAGTGGAATCGAGCAGGGAGCCGACGTTACCGTGTGCCACGCGTCGTCCGCGCGTTCCTCCGGCGTACGGACGCATCGGTGCCTCCGCTATGGACCCGCGCGCCCTAGTTCCCTCCGCCTCACCCCGCGGACCCGTGCGCCGCGCTCAGAAACCGAAGCGGCCGGGCGGCGGGCCGGCCGGCCACGCACCGCCGCACGCGACCGCGCCGGCCCGCGCACATGCGGGTCGGCCGCCCGGCCGTGCCGCGCGTGCTAAGCCGCTTTGCTACGCCTCGGCCTCCTCGTGTGCGTGTGACCACGCAGTTGCCTTTCGGTTGCGTTTGCCGTCGGCGTTCCTTCCCGCAGTGCGTGCCGTCGCACGCACTGTCGTGCCACCGCTTTAGCTCGTCTCCGCTCGCGTCCGCCGCCGCCTAAGCTGCTTCCCTCCTTCCTCTAGACATCCTGCTTCACTCCCGTCCATCTCGGCCGTGCATTGGCGCCCGCAACGCCGGCTCAACGGCCGCCGGTGGATCCTGTCCCTGTGCGCTGT
Organism: Cenchrus americanus; assembly: GCA_947561735.1. NCBI lineage: Eukaryota > Viridiplantae > Streptophyta > Magnoliopsida > Poales > Poaceae > Cenchrus > Cenchrus americanus. Next base: position 152,991,649 of record OX387240.1, on the reverse strand, counting down.
CGCCAGGGGTCGCCGGCGTCGACTCCTGTCGGGAAAACCCCACCACAAGCTGCGGGTAGGTCCCCTAGGGTGCGCCGGCCGCTCACCCGCGCACCTCCGTCCCTGTTCCGGCCGCCGGCGGTGAGCCCTGCGCCGGCGGGAGCACATTGTAAGGATTGAGATCTTCGCAGGGAGATTTTTGTAAAACCAGGGACCTTTACGTAATTTTGAGAAAATACTTCGAGGCCCCCTGCAAATGTGTTTTTAGGGTTTCGGCTGCAACTTAAAAATCTGTAGAAAATCGTAGAAAAATCAGAAAAATGCGAAACCAATGTTGTTGGTTTCCTGGTGAAGAAATCTATCTTTTCTAGAAAACATGTATAGAGTTTTTCTATACATTTTTTAAATAAAAAATTCAAACTCAGTTTGAAGTGTTTTTAATGTGATTTAAAATATACACATGCTATAGATTTGAGTTTTGGATATGTTGCTCTTCATGGCATGTCTAAATCTGTGGCAAAAGTTTGCATGATTTTGATATGTCTATTTTCAGTTATGATTTATTATATTTTATGATAGATTATGTTTGATGCTTTTTATAGCCTCATTAATGAGCTTTTCTTGGAGCACCAGTGCACCCTAGGGCTTTGACTTGATGATTAGTACCTCTGGTAGGATGGATGTGATTTTAGAGAATTGTTTAATAGGTGATTTGGGTTTAATATTGTGTAGGAGTTTAAATTCAAAAATTTAAAAATAATTTGAATCTGCACTTATGCTTTGGTCAGAAACTCATTCTTGGCATACATGACCTGTAGGAGAAAGTGGAGATTAAAATGTTTATTAAATCTTTTTATATGAATTAATGTTGATTTACTAGGCTGAAATTTGTCTTTTTCGTTTAAATTAATTTATAAATGACTCATTGCTCGCAAGATATAGGATGCTTATGTTGGAATCATAAGTTGGTTAAATTGACCCGCTCATGTGGTAAGAGCAATGGGTTCGGTCTCGACCGAGTAGCATGGTGCTGGTCCTAAGCTATTGAACGTACCAAGTGCTTGTCGGGAATGGGACCGGTAAGCCTAGTACCTTCTGAACCGGGGCGGGATCTTTCTAGCTACCCGCTTGGGATGTGTCTCCGGAGCTAGCTACCCGTGGTATAGTGCGTGAGTCCTGGTCGGTCGTTAGACCCTTCGGATAACCGTGTACCGTAGTTTGTAGCGTCCGATCCCTGCATCGTGGGATGTTGGGAACCGCCCGGTCGGGGTAGACATCGCATTTGCTTTTATTTGAATTCTTGGGGTTTACATCTTCGTGTATCTTGGGTTTACCTTGCAAGGATATAAATCGATCGATCATCGGTCACTCGCCGTTATCTGAGTCGGCTTGACCACTGGCTACCCCATGTTTATGTATGGAACCTTTTGGATTGATATTGCTACCTGTTTAATATTGTTTGCACAACATGCTTGTTTAGAACAGGTGCTTACCTAGAATGGTTAACATACTAGAATATGAGCTAAAACTTGAAAAATAAGGACCCACTCTTAGTCGCTTTTGGCAAAACAAACCCACAAGCCAAAAAGCCTTGCATGTCTAGTCTTGCTTTATTTTTGTCGGGTTAGTCTTGCGGAGTATTAGTACTCAGCCTTGCTTAATTTGTTGATTTCAGGTAATCCTATCTGGCCTGGTGTTATTCCAGAGGAATGGGAGGTTGAACGAGAGAACGATGATGATGTGATATGCATGGATGGCCTCCTATGTGTATCACACGTTAGTTTACTTTCCGCTGTTTAAACTCTGAACCATGTTTACTTTTATGTACAAAAAACCTGGTTTGTAATAATGTTAAACTTGTGGACTTTAATGTGATGTAATGTTGTACTCTGGTCCGGCCTTCGTGTGGGCTTAGCGCATATCAGCGATCCTGTTGTATGTGATTTACCGGGCTTTACCCGGCGGAAGCGACTTAATAATTCTTTATTATTGCTTAATGGCCACATGGACAGGCTTAGGAGATAATACGGAATTATTTTGGGTGGTTCTGTCACAGCTGGCGGACTGTCCGCCTGTAGCCCGCGGACCGTCCGCGTGTTGTGACTTCTTCGCGTGTTCATCTAGTTCTTTCGAGCTCGCGCGTAGATCTTTCGAGGTGTCAAAGTTTCATTGCGGGGTGTTTGTCAGACCGTCCGTGTAGGGGTACCGGACCGTCCGCGTGCAGGCCGGACTGTCCGCCTCGAGACCATAGACTGTCCGCGTGGCACCTGTTGCTCGTGGACTATCCGGGGACAAGGCGTGGACCGTCCGTTTTTTGAGGTGAGGTACTGCAGGTTCTGTTGCGTTTTTTGGACTGTCCGTTCGAGGGTCGCGGACCGTCTGCCCGGTGCTCGCGTACTGTCCGCCCCAGCCTCACCGACCGTCTGCCTGGGCTTTCGCAGGACAGCTAAGTCCTTTACTTCTTGGGTCATGCTTCCTCATCAGGATTGATTGGGGTTTGTTCCTAGGGTTGGTAGGTCTGTTGTGACTACGTGACCTTGGCAAACTCATGTGGGAATCCTTGGTTGTGATTTTGGGGCATAGGCCGAGTTCGAACTTCGGGAAGAATTTTTATCGGCTCCCATTCACTTCCCCCTATCTGGTCACCTAATCGGTCCTTCAGTAGGAAGGTCTCTGTCGAGCTATGGCTTTCTTGTTCAAAGGAGCAGAGGTTCTTGAGGTGTTTTGGGGGCAGTTTTGGTCTCGAAGGTGCTTTGGGGAGTTCCTAGACAAAACCAGGCTGACCAGTTTGCCAAACCGGCCTGACCGTTTTCCCCTGCCTATTGAGAGGCTAAGTCCTTAAGAGTCGGTCTGACCGGTTTCAGAAACCGACATGACCGGTTTTGTCTGCCAGCAGCTGGGTCGTGTTGTTTTTCGTTGTGCGTTTCGAGTGGTTGTTGGTTGTGTCTTCCTCCTAGGTCCAGTAGCACTCCAGTGGTTGCGTGGACTTCGCAAGAGAAGCTTGCGGAGGCGTACGAGTGAAATCGGGTTCATAGGCTGAATTCTTGAATAGAATTTTTATCGGCTCGCTTTCACTCCCCCGCTCTCTGGTTCGCCGTTTTGATCCTTCAAGTGGTATCAGAGCCGGTTATTTGTCTTGAATGACTCTAACAAGTTTAAGATCCAAGGATGGCATACCAGGAACAGGGTCGGGGCCTCCACACTTCGATGGGAAGAACTACCGGATGTGGAGTAAGCGGATGGCGGCATTTCTCCGCGGTAAGGGTAAGATCCTTTGGGATGTCACGGTGGACACAACTTATGTACAACCGATGAACTTCCTTGCTCCAGGATTGAGGGACATATTCGACGCCAACAACAAGGCGGTCGACTACTTGTTTTGTACTCCGTGTCAATCCGAATTCGATCGGGTGCATACAGACAATTTGGCTTGCAGAATTTGCTAGCTCCGGCAGCAAGAAGAGTCTCCAGAGTGAGTCGGACAATGACTCCGAAGATGAGGTACGTGACGTTCTTCCCTTCTTGTGTCAGGATAATGAACAACTCAGCTTGTTGCTTGATAATCGTGATGATATGCTTAGAGAGGCTAAGAAGTTGAGGAAGGAGCTTAGGACCTCGCTTCAGGATGCTAGGACTAGAGTGGCTGAGCTAGAGACACAGAACCTAGATGCCAATCTTGAAATTGACTCGCTTAAAGCTTCACCTATTGTTTCTGATGAAGTTGAATATGCTGATTGCCCTATCTTTCTAGCCGCATGCCTCCAAGTGTGAGGAACTACATGTGCTTAGGGTTGAAGTGGTTGAGCTTAAATCTAGATCTGCTTTGCTAGGTGCTTGCACTTCTTGCCCTGTCTTGCATAAGAAAATTGATGAGATGCATGCTTACACTGTTTCTCTTGAGGCTAAGCTAAAAGAACCTATTCCCACTTCTTGCTCTACATTTGAAGTACATGCTTTGAAAAATCTGGAACTTGCACACTATGTGGACCGCTTGCAGGATCAGAACCATGAGTTGAGGAAAATGATGGGTTGGTTGTCGGGTCATGAACCACAGCTTAGAATGATGATTGGGGCATACAAGCGCTATGATGGGTAAACGCTTGGTTCGGAGAAAGTTGGAGAGTCTAGTGGTGAGGGAGGAGAGAAAATTGGTGATATCCAAGCTCCACCAAAAACCAACCACAAAAATCCCTATGTTCCTAAGCCCAACCCACTGAGAAACAAACTTGACACAACCCTAGATCCTCACATATTCCATCATCCCACAAATGATTTCCGAATGCCTATAAAGTTCAAGAGCACCTTGGGGAATGTGTTATTTTTGAAAGAGGATGTGAAGTCTAGTGAGGAGAAACCGGTTGATAAGCCGTGTGGAGAGAAACCAAAAGAGCAGCCCCATCTCAAGCCTAAGCCTAAACCCATAATGTTTCATTGTAGCTATTGTGGGAGAGATGGTCACAAGGGTGAGTTTTTCTTCAAGAAGAGGCGTGAGGAGAAAATGGCAAAGGAACAACCCATACCATGGCGTGCATGAGTCTCGTATGCCACTACCAAGGGGTAAGGCCATTGTTCGTATAGTTTCGACTTGGGGAGAAAATAGTGCTATGGGGGGAAGGGACCCTACTGGAGGAGTGAAACCAGTCGGACCGGTTTGGAAACCGGTCAGACCGGTTTGGAGCCAGCAGGGGGACCAATTTGATTTTTCGTGCTCGTGATGAGTCTCGGTTTGTTGCAGAAGGTCGTGGTTCTGGTGGTTGGTCTGGAGAGTTTGCAGGTGGTCAGTTTGCTAGGCATTCTCCCCCTCGTGCTCAACACGGGGATGGGAGGTAGCTTTGATAGGAGAGATGCATTGGAGTGTGCTAACCCCACTTTGGAGCAAATGGCTCGACACTAGTTTTATTCTTTTGGTACTAACCCCAGTGCTGAGTCGTTTGTTCACTCACGTGCTCGCTTTTGAATTTCAGGTGGGAGACTTGAAGAACATTTGGTTGATTGACTCCAGTTGCTCGAGGCACATGACCGGAGATAAGGGGTGGTTCTCAAGTCTCGTCCCGGTGGCGACAAAGAGGTACATCACCTTTGGGGACAATGGGCGAGGGCGTGTCCTGTCATAAGGTGAGATTAAGGTAAGTGACAAGATCACTCTAAGGCGTGTCGCTCTTGTTCAATCGCTTGGATACAATTTGCTTTCCATGTCCCAGCTATTGGATGAGGGTTTTGAGGTGTTGTTTTGACCTGGTGGTTCTTAGATTTTGGATTCTCGAGGGGACATTGTCTGTATTGTCGTTCCGGAGGCATTTCGAGCTGATTTTTCTCAATCTTCTGGCGTTGAGCATTGTTTGTTGGCTGCTTCTTCGAGTGAGTTGTGGAAGTGGCATAGGAAGTTTGGTCACTTGTGCTTCGACCTTCTGTCTCACTTGAGTAAACTCAATTTGGTCCGAGGATTGCCACGGCTGAGGTTTAAGAAAGAGTTGGTGTGTACTCTGTGTCGCCATGCTAAGATGGTAGCTTCTTCCCATCCACCCCTCGCCGATGTGACGACGGAGCGTCTGTGCGAGCTGCTCTATATGGACCTTGTTGGCCCAGCTTGTGTGCGATTTGTGGGTGGGAAGTGGTACGTCCTGGTTGTGGTTGACGACTACTCTCAGTATGCGTGGGTGTTCTTTCTTGAGGAGAAAGGGGAGACATTTGGTTTTGTTAAAGATCTTGTCTTGAGGTTGAGGAACGAGAGGCACAGATGCCATACGAGCGATCCACAGTGATAATGGCTTAGAAATCAGAAACTCTCATTTCGAAACCTTTTGTCATGACTTGGGTCTCGAACACCAGTTTTCGAGTCTGTATACGCCTCCCTAGAATGGCATGGTGGAAAGGAAAAACAGAACCTTGTGTGAGATGGCTCGGACGACGTTCGATGAGCATAGGACTCCGAGAAGGTTCTGGGTTGAGGCGGTCAATACCGCGTGCTATGTTTCGAACAGGATCTACCTCTGAGTCTACAAGAAGAAAACCTGTTATGAATTGATGCACGGTCGTCCTTAAGAAAGGGAAGAAGTTGGATAAGTTCTAGGCTAGGTCGGTCGATGGAATTTTCTTTGGTTATTGAGGACCATGTGTGGTTCGAGGACCGGTGGATGGTCGCTTCCTTGTGTGAAGAGTGACTGCCAACGTTGTGTGGACTGATTCTTGACTAAGTATTGCAGGTGCAGGTTGCGGCTTAACCGGTGTTGGTGCGAGGTGAAGAACAAGCGCGAAAGGTCGTCGCCGGTGAGGCCTCCAGGTGTGGAGAAGACAAGTAGGCTTCGTTCGAGGGACCCGTGGCCAACAGGGTCAAGTGCGGGCCGCATGGTGGTATGAACAGCAAGATGAAGTCATGGACGGTTTCTGCGTTGAGCCTCAAAACCAAGGTCGAGCCGGGACTACGTGGGAGCCGAGTCATGAGTGGCGATTGGCGGAGGCTACACCGAGTTCGCGGGGTTTCCAGTGGTTCACCAGAAAATCACTAGGTTCCTTGGTTGATCCACAGAGCCAAGACCGAAGAACCGAAGACGGTGCTGCAGCAGCCTCCGGACCGCGGCCGACCGGTGGGTCCGGGCAGTCCAACCGGTGGGTACCGGTCTGACCGGTGAGGAGCACCAGTCTGACCGGTATGCGACGACGCAGTCCGGAATCATCGAAGCGGAGGACACGTGTCGGGATCGCAAGGCTTACGTCGAGGCTAAGTAGGTTGCGGTTGCCGGGTATCCGTCCGATGGAGAAATCTTGAAGACTTCCAAAACCGCCCTTAGGGGCTTATATCCCTAGTTGTTAAGTAAGGGTATTTTAGACTTTCGCCTGCCTCCTATATAACCCATGAGGTGAGAGGATGGCAGCAATCTCTTTTGGAACCCTAGTTCATTTTGCTTTCCTATTTTTCCCTTCCTATTTTCTTAGGATTTCCATAGGACTAGCTTGAGAGCTTCATGGTGAGATTTTGTGAGAGGGTTGGACAATCAGGCGGCAAGCAAGACCTTGTATGAACCTCCTTGGTATGTATAGATGATTCGGCGTGGTTCCTCAAGGCTTTGTTGTGTTGTTCCCAGTTGTTCTTGGTGGTGATTTTCAGAGCCCTCTCTTGGTGGTTTTCTTAGGGTGTTTTCGGGACCTTGCTCTTGGGGATTTGATGGGGGAAATTTGTGGGAACCCTTCATGGTTCTTTGGGATGTGATTCCCCTACCAAATCCGTGAGTTAAAGGGCTCAATTTTGGGGTTTTCGGTGTTCTAGGGTTAGAGGTGTTCTTGGCGGGATTTCTTCAATTCCTCTTGATTTGACAAGTTTTGGTGGGATTAAACTTGGCTATGGACTCCTCATGAGGTGTTCCTACTATCTCCAAAGTCTTGTTCAAGTCCGTGGAGCGATTCGGGAGCTCGAGGCTTGGATTTGGAGGAGTTGTCCCGCGGGTGCTGTTCATCCCGAGCCGCCCTGTGCTACACCCGGTCCGACGGTGCTCGGACCGGTCGACCGGTGCGAGTCACTTGTGGGATTTGCCTCGGGTGAACCGCCCGACTCGTGTGTCTTTGGGTCTTGGTGCAGTTGGTCGGTTCTTGGTCTATTTGGAGTTGTTTTGTTAGGTTTTGTGTAGGATTTTCCTTCCTTACGGGTTGTGTTTTGGGGGTGTTTTTGTTCCGGGGCCTAGAGACGTCACCGAGGCTTTTTGGAATGCTTGTTCGGCGGCCGCCGTAGCCACCGCCCGACCGGTCTCGTCCACCCGCCGTCCGACCGGTGTCACCGGTCTGACCGGCGCAAGCCATCGGTTTGACCGGTGCGGCACGAGCAAAGCAAGCCGTGCAAGTTTCCGTTGTGCGTGTTGGTGTGTTTTGGCTCGAAAGGTTGTTTGTTGGTTCCTAGGTCCGAAGTAGCACTTCGGTGGCCGCGTGGACATGGCCAACTTGGGTAGTGATTCGGAGACGTGTGTTGGAAGCCGTGTTCGTCTTGTTGGAGTCTCCATCTCCTTCGAGAAGAATTTTTATCGGCTCACATTCACTCCCCCTCTTTGGTTCGCCGTATCGGTCCTTCGCCGTTGCCTTCGATGACGAGGCGGTGGGCGGAGTGGTGGATGTCACCGGCATCGAGCTAAAGCGGATGTCAACGGGGTTGGCGAGGATGTCCGCCATGCTCTCCGGAAGATGACGCCGTTGGTCAGAGCCATCGAGTTGCACGAAGAACCTTGACTCTGCCCCTACCTGGCGTGCCAACTGTTAGATGATGAGATCTAGACAGCCCACGGGGGTGCTAATCCAAGTGGTTTAGTTGTTCGGCGGGGAGGAGTCTAAGGCTAAGAACTCGAAGGTTGCACACGAGTACACAAAACACAGAGAACACGGTGAGTTTATACTGGTTCGGGCCTCCGGAGAGTAATACCCTACGTCCAGTTGTTGGTGTAGATTGCTTGAGGATTGGTCGGGGGTTTACAAGGGTCGCCTCGTCCGCCTTATATTGGCCAGCGGATGAGGTCGGTTCCCAGACTCCTGGTTGGTTACGACCAGGAGACCTAAGTCTACGTTACACATCTTGCCATATCCCGTCGATCCGCTTTGGGCGAAGTCCACCGGAGTCTTGTCTTGCACACCGAGTCTTGACGTCATGATGAACTAGGTCATATGGAGAATCTTCTGGAAGGTCTTCAGGAGGTTGTGTGGGCCGCAAACTAGGTCGGTCGGCAGGTCTTCTAGTAGGCCGGACCCACTTGTCGGGGACGGCCGTGAGCCTGGTCGGTGGGGACCCAGGGGTACCCATGTCTCACAAGGAGGAATGCAAAAATTCATGGACAAGGAGGAATGCAAAAATTTCCTAGTCACCATACATAATATCAGCCCACACAACGTCATGAGCATAAAATTTTCCTCCGGCTATGATCACCTGTTCCATGAGAAATTTGGCAATTCTTTCACGAACACCTGCCAGTAATGATTTGTCGAGAGGATGCTCCTCTAGCCCTAAGCTCTGGATATAACAATGTCACCAGTCAGCACACATATATAGGTGATTACCAAACATGTGCAGTGCTAATAAGCAAGAACTGTGCTTAGTTGCAGGTTTTACAAATGAAGATCCCAATAAAGTACCTCCATATCTGGGTCGCTTTCTTTTAATCGAAGCATGTGAGAGGCATAATAGAAGCCGCAGAGTCTGGATCCAGTAGGTTGCTGGTGTCACTGCAATAAATGTACAAAGAAAAATAGTGGTGATCGAGAAGAAATAAACTCAAGCTTTAGTACTAGCTTTCACGGGAAGGAAATAAGTGGTATGTACCTTAAAATCTTTGACGTGTGTCAAGGCGCCACGGCGCGAGAACTTTTTGCCACAGTAACGTTCCCAAGCCCTACAACGAAACAATCAACAATGGTTAGGACACTACTAATTAATATACTCTGTACAGTTTGTTGAGGAACGTTCGTAGGTTAGGAAAGAAATAACTTACTCATTAATGATTAGCTCGAAAGGGCCAGTATTAGTATTAATTTTCTTCAATGAATCAAGATAGTAGACCTTCCGCTGCTTCGGAATGATCGCCACTGCAATCCAGTGGTTCGTACTAAGATAAGCGGTAACCATTAAATCCTTTGTAGCATATAGGTTGAAGGCATTGAGCATATAGCACACAGAGAGAGTAAGAGTGTTATCCGTGTTGTTCAATGTTGTCAAGCAAAGGCATTCAGGGTCAAGGTAGCCCACTGCAGGGCCCTTGTTCTCAACTTCTTTAGTCATATTCCTATTAGTAAGAAAAAACAAAGTGTAAGGAGGTAAAATACATGGCAATAAAGATGATGTGCGGCAAAAAGCACAGTCCGATAGAGGATGATATTAGTGAGAAGCAGATTAAATTTTCAAGCAACTTACAGGATGAAGTAGCGGAGAAGTGTCAGATCCAAAGCATCCAAGTTGAAGAGATCGTACAAATCACTGAGTTGCACACGTAGCTGCTAGAGTTTGTTTGATGATTCATCTCTCTTCAGCCATGCATTGGTCCCGGGTCGAAGTGCGACCATAATTTGAGAATCATCATCTGATTTACCACGTTGCATGTAGAATGTGTGGAGCTTTCTGGTAAAAGGAGCAACCTTTTTGAGATCACCATCACTGAGAAGGCTTTTTCTAAATTTCTAATCTGGGTTAGCCATAGCCCAAGTATTCTTCTCAGTGTCACTCTCAGATTGCTTTGGGTTAGTCGTATACCAACCATCCTCCTTGGTGTTTCTTTTATATCACTTTCTAGTAGGCCTCTTAGAGGTTTCATTTACAGCAATTTCCTTTTCCTGCTGCTTTGAGATGGCTGAAGAAGGTTTCTTGAGGGCTTGCTTGCCTGCTGTAGGTGGTGTAGAGCTTTTAATTTTGGCAAGTTTCTCTTCTTGCAGCTTTGAAATGGCTGAAGGTTTCTTAAGGGATTTCTTGCTTGCTGTACATGGTGTAGAGATATTATTTTCGGCAAGTTTCTTTCCTTGCTGATTTGAAATTGCTGAAAGTTTGTCAAGAGCTTTCTTGCCTAGTGGTGTCTCACCAGGACCTAGTACAGAGGTATTAGGCTCAGATGTACCTGCTTTGCCATGATTGTTTTGAGCACTTCCGTTTGGGGGTGTAGGTTTTGTTGTTTCACGAGGAGGAGAAGAAAGAGGAGGTGGTGGGCGTGGTGGTGGGGATGGAATATTTGGTGTCTCTTGCGGATGTGGTGATGCAAGTTTTTCTGTTTTTTCAGGACTAGGAGTAGGTGGGGATGGAATTTTTGTGTTCCTTCCGGATGTGGGGATGAAACATGTGGGGATTGAGGAGGAGGAGGAGGAGGAGGAGGAGGGGAACCTTCTGAGGAAGGAACCTGTACCGTACTGTGTGAACTACAAGGAATTTGTACAATAGCCTGTGAACGAGATATACATGTTGGTGCTCCTGTGATGTCAATGCAACAACTTCTCCACTATAACCTCTGTCCTTGAGCTTGTCTGAGTTTCATCACATCATAATTAGGAGGGTATTCCAAGAGTTCCTCCGCAAAGATAGTATATATAGTGATCACTTCAACCACATCACAGTCTTCATGAATCGGGACTGTTTGTAGCATAGTCTCCTCTGGATGAACAAGACCAAGTGCAGCCTCACATTGAAGCCCCCTCCACGGGATCCATAGGCCACAATGTGTGGGTTCAGTCAACATGCCTATAAGGTCTTCGTGTGTACGATCGTCACAGCGCACCTCTGTCGCCAACTCTGCAGTGCCATCGATCAAACCTACATCTGCGGACGCGCAGCTGCTCTTCGGTGTGGCGGGTGAAGGGCTTGCACGATTGGACATTGGTGACAACACCATTTGGTGGAAACACCACCTCTGCATCTGCATGTTCTGCATGTGCATCTCAGCCACCAGTTCTTGCTTGATTTGTTCCTTTATCTTTTCTGTATCAACTGATGTGTCGATCTTTGTCCTCTTCCTCTTCTTGTACATCTAGACGTGCTGAGGCCATGCATACTTCCATCCCTGATAGCTGGAGACACCACCCAGACGACCGTGTTGTTCAGGGCGGCCCAAGCACTGACTTAGCACATCATACTCCCTCTGCCCTGCCATTCCTGAAGATTTTGCACATGCAATCTTCTCCTTGATGTCCGCAGCCAATTTTTCTGCCTCTTTGTTGTTGAACACTATCACGGCAACACGGTCTTTAATCACTAGCTTACTCCTAGCTCGTAGCCAATTCCTGGAACGATCGTCAGGGTAGGCGTCATATGGCTTGGGGATACTAGCTGCAGCTAGTTGTCTGTCCTCTTCCTCCCATTATTCTAGTTTCACAGTATATCCAGCTGGACCCATGTTGTGCTCGCTTGTGTTCCGGCTTCGGAGTTCTTTGAACTTGACACTAGCAGATGAGGCTTGCTTGGTTTCTGCCTGTTTCATGAACTCCTTCCACTGTTCTAGGACAATAAACGGGTGCCTTGTAAGTGGCTCAAGTCCTTTTTTGATAAAATCTCGCCTAAGCTGAAATCTGAATTGTCTCCATGCCTTGGCTGCCATCTTCCAGAAAAGCTTGAATGCCTGCGGTTTCGCATCTTCCTGGAACTTCAATTGTATCTGCACATGATTATCAAACAAGTCCCACTTTTCATCATTGCTTAGTTCTTTGATTTCTGAAAAGTTCAATGGTATCTTTTGTCTAGCAACGAGCACCGCAAGCACCCTAAACTTTTGCTTTTGAGTCAACGGTACTGGCATCCCCACTATGTCGACCTCAGTGACTATCATTGTGTCACTTGGCCACTTTGTGGATGTCCTTCGCGCTCTGCCTCGGCGCTGAGCCCCATCCACCTGGTCTTGTTGTGCACTAACAGTGCCATAACCCTCTTCTTCATCTTGTGGCCCAGGTCTATAGTCCTCGTCCGAATTATCTTGTGAATTAATAGTCAAGGGAATTATAGTAACTACTTTAGCCCATTGTAATATCGTTGGTTCTTGGTAAACCATAAATGGAAAATTCAGTAACCAAAAAATTAGTGCAAGCAAAGCGACCATACCATTTTAAGGAGCAAGATGCAGGCTGCCTCGGTTGCTGATGAGGTACTTATTCAACTTGGAGAGAACGTGCAGATGTGCATAGGAACAAAAGCAAAACCAAATGTAAGAGTCAATCTAAAGGGAAATGCTAAGTATGTATACGATCGACAGCTAACTATGTCCACATGTACTTATACAAAGGAGCCATGGCATACCCTGCAATTCCCACAAGTACAAGTATATTATACACATTTATACAAAAAGAAAACCATACGCACGCATATGTTGTATACTTGATTACCTAAATGCAGGTGTGCTGCAAAAGCACGCTTGGCCTAATTCTATAAACTCGAGCAAATATACCAAATTACCTTATTACTGAATTGTTGTTAATTTTACAATTATTACAGAGTTGGTAGAATGCATTTACCGAATTATATAAAACATTTTTAGAGTGGCATACCATAAACTCAAATCCTAGATTCGCCACTAACCTTCGCACTGCCGAAGCGGAGGGATCTCTACTCCTCGTCGTTGCCTCCTCGACGCCACGTCCTCGTCCTCGTGTCGACCTCGTGGCTGGATCCCTCCTCCTCCTAGTCGTCGTCGTCATTGTCGTTGCTGGATCCCTCCTCTAGTCGTCGTCGTCGTCGCTGGATCCCCACAGCTGGGTCCCCCCTCTAGATCTCGCTGTCAGAGGTGTGTGCGTGTAGCGCCGAGCGTGGTGTGGCGCGCATCTCAGCGAAGGGGTGTACAGTGGGTCGCGGCATGGGGGGAGGTGAGGGAGACGAAGGCGATGTGGAGAAAGTGGCGGCGGCGACGCGAGGGGAGAGTGGGAGGAGACTGCGTGAGGGAGGCATCCTTCCCAACTAACCTAGTGCGAGTGGGCTTGTGTTGGCCTTAAAACGAGTAATGTAGGTCACATCACCAAGCAAACTAACTCATAAGTCATAACAAACATATTCACATCTGACATGCATCAGCAAGGCACATCACCAAAATAAGACTGCATCAGCTAGACGCATCACCAAACTAGTTTGTTTTTTTGAGAAACACTGTGGGGGAGATCCCCACAAGTATAAAAACTCTTATTAATTTAGGGAGTGAAAAGGTACCAAACTAGTTTGTTGCTGCAAGGGAACTAGTTAGCTAGCTAGTTGGTTTCCTCTTTTGTGCCGCCTCAAGTTCAGCTAGACTTTTCTCTAGTTTTGCAACCTTTTATGCCAGCTCAGCATTCTTCATTAGAAGTTCAATCTCCTGCAACTTTTGTGCGGCTTTAAGCTGCTCATCCAACTTGTCGATTCCTTTCCAGATGTAGCCAATTTCATCACGAGTAACAGCACGGTCCTAAAACAAAGGAAAAAATTATATTGATGCAAGATTCATAACAGTTGTAATTTACAAGAAAGCTGTTTTAGCTATAACAGGTTTCAAAACTTGCCTGCTTCTCTTCAGCCGATTCCTTGAGCTTGTTGATTTCAGTCCAAATCCTGTCAATGTCATGTGCAACAACTTCCTACAACAAATGGAAATTGATGCATTAGAACAATTAATTAGTGAAGATGTGATGGTCCAAGGACAAATCTCGTGCATGATGGTTTCAGAACTTGCCTCAAGGTCTTCAGAATCGTCGCCGGAGTTGTTGTCGGAGTCGTCGCCAGAGTTGTTGCCAGAGTCGTCGGAGGAGGAGATGAGGTCTACCAACATCACTCTTCTTCTTGGGTCGTTACTGGAGGAGTCCGCGCTCACCTCAATGCGCGTGGACCGCTTCTTCCTTCGCGTAGAGGAAAAAATCCCCTGCCTCTCCATGGCGAGCGTTGCTGGAGTCCGCCAACTTAGCCCTTGCACGCGTGTACGGCTTCCTCCACTGGGCCGACGAAGAACCGACCTCTTCCATGGAGCGTCAAGTGAGATGCACGGGGGCGGCACGCTGGGACAGCTCCTCTTCGTCACCGCGGAACCTCACTCTCTTGGCGGGGGCGGCGGACAGCACCGAGGAAGACAGACGGGGACGTGGCCGCAGGGCCTCCTTCTTGCAGAACCTCCCCCTAGAGTCGCGGGCCATACCTGCGATGGAGAGGATGATGCGGCGGAGACGAGGAAGGCGGAAGCTGGAGAAGGGGATAGAAGGTGGAAGGCAGGGCCGAGCGTTTATTAAAAAGGTTCGGATGTGCAAATGATACGATGATTAACAAACACTCGTCGCCAATGAAGGGGCGGGGCCAGGTCTGTTCGAATGAAGAACAGTTTGCTTTTCCCCTTTTAATCTGCAATCAAATTTTGTATCATGTTTTTCTCCGTCAATGGTAATCCAAATTTGATGATATTTGTTTCTGAATTTTTCTAAAATAAACATCTATTCATTTATGACATTTTTTCGTATGTAATTCCATTTCTTGAATGTTGTTTATATACCTTATATTGTTCCTTATAAGCACAACATATAAATAATATTTGTTTTGCACAACCATTACTAATTAAGGTTTGCATTTCTTAATCTTATGGTGAACATAAGGTTATGTTAAAATTTCAAATGCATATGAGTTCGAACATGTTTTAAAGTGTGGAACACTTCAATGTTGAAGTAACATTCTAAGAAACTATGTGAGAGGTGTAGACATTTGTACAAAAGTATAATCTTCCATTTTCGAAACCATTTGAATTTTTGTAGACAAGCTTAGGGACTTAAATTATGTTGCCAAGTCAATTTGTAGAATTTTTAGAACACACTAAGACGTTATTATAATTATTATATCGTAAAAAAGAGATAAAAATTCTAATTTTAAGAAATTTGGTTAGACAAGTGTGGCTGTAGATATTTTATTCAAATACTAAATTACCAATTATGAATTATTCATATTTTTTTACGAATTTTTTGGTGTTGTTTATAGGGTATAAACTTTGAGGGAAGCAAGTTTCAATTCAGAAAAAATAGTGTCGGGCCCACGCGTCAGCGTCAGAAGCCTATATAAAAAAAGATAATCATAGCCTGCCCGACCGACGAAGGCGATCCGGGTAGACTAACCATCGTCGCCAACAAGTGCTCCATTATGCCCAGGCCGGCATCCGCCCCGACGACGGTGGTACACTAACCATCATCGCCAACAAGTGCTCCGTTGTCAGAAATGCCCCTTGCCGAATGAATATGCATCCGCCCCGGTGCCCCGACCCCTGCCCCTTCTTCTTTCCCGATCTGAGCTCCACCGTCGCTGCCCGCCCGTCCTTCCCCATCGTCGCACACATGTCGCACTACGTCGATTCATCTGGAGGTGCATGTGCGAGGAGCAGGGTCCAAGGTTGCCGGAGCAGCCACAATCACTCCATTAGATTGGATCCAGTTGGTGAGCTAAGCGGCTTTCCACTAGTCCCTAGCCCAGATTGTGGTATGGCTCGGGTGGTGGAGGGGCGGACACAGAAGGAAGGTGAAAACCATGGTCGTCTTTATTTCAAGTGTGCAAGGAACTCGGTGAGTTGACTGCCGTGTCTCCCAAATTTGAGTTAGTGTTCTTATGTGCTTTTAATTCTGCAGTACACCAAGAATTTTGGATTTTATCGTTTCCACAAGGAGTATCTCCAGATGCTGAAGGATGTTGGCGTCATTGTTTTTCGATCGTCGAACTGGACAGACGCGGTCGATGAAGTAGCTGATTCAATGGAATGTCAAATCAAGCACTGGAGGACAAGCACAGGAGGAAAGCACTGGAGGAGATGATGGACAATGTGATCTGGAAGATGAACTTGATTATTGTGGCTGTTGTTTGTGTAGTATTTGGATGTTTACTAGGGATGTATGCTGCAAAGAAGTAATTCTGTTGTTAAAAGTGGTGCTTTTGCTTCATCTGTGTGGATGAAGAATGAAAATTTTGTCACATATGACAAACTTAAATGTATGAATGAAGAATGAACGGAATGACAATTGGGTCACAAATCTTAATGTGTCACACATCACAAAATTCATCAATTCATTCGTGCCGACATTTCATTGCAGCATGAGGCAAATGAAATGCGGATTATTAAGACAAATAAAGTAACAAACTTCTGGCATAACTCTGGCATATATACACATTGCAATTCATTGTGAACTGCTGCCATATAATGACACAAACAGAGTATCAAATTTCTGGCATACACATTGCAATTCATTGTAAGCTGCTACCATAGACATTGCAATGTCTTCCAAAATAGGAGACATGGATTGATGTACAGTGTCTCTTAGATCTACTAGTTCATCACAAGTTCAACATACACAGATCTACTAGCTAGTCCATCACATGTTCAACAAGCACACTGGAAGAACACATTAACAGAGGAACAAATTAATTAAGCAGAGGTAGTCACCGCCGGAGGAGCCCCACCGTCGGAGTCGGAGTCAGAGCTGGAGACGTCGAGGCCGCCATCGTCGTCGTAGATGTGGGGGACCACTTCTCTCTCCAGCTGCCAAGCGAAGACATTGACCTTTATGGTGTAATCCATCAAGGTAGTCTGTAGCGGATCAGTGAGTCGTTGGACCCCGAGATGAATGGCCATCTTTCCAAGACTCTGCCAAGCCTCGTAGAGCATCTTCACTGAAAAGGAGGCATCCTGAAAATCTACTTTTGGAGCAGGCAAGGGCACCACGGGTTGCCGCACCACCTTGCGCTAGGGTGGGGTCGGCTTCACCTCCTCGGGAGGGGGTGGCGGCACCTCCTCGGGCTCGGCGGGCAAGGGCAGTGGCACCTCCTCCCTCCCCCGCTTCCGTGATGGCTCGCTTGACGCCATGTGCTTGCTTGAGGAAGGAGAAGCTCTTGGATTCACTTCTTGGTGATCGGAGACGGTGGTGCTGGGGTTTTCTTAGTGCCGCGGTTGACGAAGTTCTTGGCCGACCAGGATTTATATTGACAAGACAGCGGACCGTCATGCGGTCGGTCACGCGCCTCGGAACCCATGTCCGCTTTGGAGAGCTCTTGGCCACAAAAATCATGTGGTCACAAGGAGACGTGTGACTGTTCATATTATATTCAAAATACTAAATGCCCAACTACCCCTTTGAGTTGTTCGATTCTTAAAAATACTATGAATTGTTCGTATTTTTTTAATCTATATAACTTATATAATTGGTACCCACTAACTATCATTAACTTCATTTTTCTCTTCATGCAAGCTACCCACATCATCTCCCATCAAACTAAGGGTTATACTACTTTTGAAAAAAAACTAAGGGTTATTAACTCTATCTCTTTTTCTCTTCATTAGACCAATTCTTTCTTCATACAAACTACCCACATCATCTTCCACCATGAAGGACCGATACGGCGAACCAGAGAGGGGGGAGTGAATGGGAGCCGATAAAAATTCTTCTCGAAGGAGATGGAGACTCCAACAAGATGAACGCGGCTTCCAACACACTTCTCCAACTCACTACCCAAGTTGGTCAAGCCCACGTAGCCACTGGAGTGCCACCGGACCTAGGAACCAACACACAACCTTCCGACCCGAGAACGCAGCGGAACACCAAACCTCAAGTCTACGGACCCACACCGGTCGACCGGTGAGCACCACCGGCCGACCGGTCCCTCGCCGGTGAAACCGAGCAACTTTCATTAAGTGGCTCTACACCGGTCGACCGGTGAGACACACCGGTCGACCGATCACAAACTCGAAAGCCCCAAGGCACCAAACAAAGCCAACCGACCACCAAACTGACCCAAACTCGAAACAGCAGCACCACGGGACAACAACGAACACACCAAGATGTTCACCCAAGCAAAATCCCACCGAGGGTTGCATCAGTCAGACCGGTCAAGAGCACCGGTCAGATCGGTGTAGCCTGGGCAGCTCGGGATGAACAGCACCCGCGGGTCAACTCCCCCAAATCCAAACCACGATCTCCCGAATCGCTCCACGGACTTGAATAAGATTTTGGGGATATTAGGAACCCCTCATGAGGAGTCCGTGGCCAAGTTTAATCCCACCAAAACTCGTCCAAAAAGGAGGAATCAATGAAATCCCGCGAAGAGCACTTCCAACACAAGAACTCAAGAAACCCCAAAATCGAGCACCTTTACTCACGGATTTGGGAGGGGAATCACAGCCCAAAGAACCACGAAGGGTTCCCACAAATTTCCCCCATCAAATCCCCAAGAGAAAGGTCCCGAAAACAACCCAAAGAAATCACCAAGATAGGGCTCCGAAAATCACCACCAAGAACAATCGGGGAAAACACATCCAAACCTTGAGGAACCACGCCGAATCATCTATACATGAAACAAAGGTTCATACAAGGTCTAGAAAGCCGCCCGATCATCCATCCCTCTTAACAAGATCTCTCCATGAAGCTCTCTTGCTAGTCCTATGAAAAACCTAAGGAAAATAGGAAGGAAAATGGGAAAACAAATGAGCTAGGGTTCCAAGAGTTGGCTGCCATCCTCTCACCTCTTGGATTATATGGAGGCAACCGAAAGTCTAAAATGCCCTTTCCTAACAACTAGGGATACAAGCCCCTCAAGGGCGGATTTGGAAGTCTTCATGTCTTCACCATCGGACGGATGCCCGGCGACCGCACCCTGCGTAACCTCGACACAAGCCATGTGATCCTGACGCGTGTCCTCCGCTTTGAAGTCTCCGGACCGCGTCGTCGCACACCGGCCGACCGGTACTCCCCACCTGGGCCGACCGGTACTCCCCACCGGCCGACCGGTACCCACGAGTCGACCGGTCGACCCACAGTCGGACCGGTCTAGCGCCGCCGCAAAGACCGTCTTCGGTTCTCCGGTCTTGGCTTTGTGGATCAACCAAGGAACCCGGTGATTTTCTCGGTGAACCACCGGAAACCCCGCGAACTCGGTGTAGCCTCCGCCAATCCCCACTCATGACTCGGCTCCCACGTAGTCCCGGCTCGACCTTGGTTTTGAGGCTTAACCAACCAATCGTCCACGACTTCATCTTGTCGTTCATGCCACCATGCGGCCCGCACTTGACCCCGCTGGCCACCGGGTCCCCCGAACGAAGTCTACTTGTCTTCTCCACACCTGGAGGCCTCACCGACGACGACCTTTCGCGCTTGTTCTTCACTTGCACCAACACCAGTCAAGCCGCAACCTGCACCTGCATACTTAGCCAAGAATCAGTCCACACAACGTTGTCAATCACTTATCACACAGGGAAGCGACCACCCACCAGTCCTCGAACAACACATGGTCCTCACACCAACTAAGGGTTATTGCATAAACTGGTTGTGGTAGCAAATTGGTTCATAATTTATCAATAAAAGTTCTCATATCTCGCAGCAACCGCGGGGAATTGCCTAGTTTTTAGGTGCTTCTTTATGGGCCCTAATTTTTGAGGGAAGCAATTATGTGTCATTTAAAAAAAGCATTAAAGAAGGTAACCATTGCGTGCCCGCGCACCAGCCAACAAAGCGACACGGATTTGCTAACCCGCGTCGGCATTGACTACTACCCCCTCCATCCCAAATATTGCCCCTTTCTTTTTTCCGAGTGAATAAGCGCAGCACTTTCCTTGAAAAGAAAGCGCCGAGGAGGCATGGAGACAGAGACGACAATGAGCGTCGGCGAGGGGCCAAGCAGCACACGACCCTACACACCCGGGATCGAGGAGAACCGAAACGTGAAGCAGTGCCGCAACTGGATCCGCGCACATGCTGGTGAGATGGCAGCGAAGAGGGAGACCACGATGAGCACCGGACAGGGGCCAAGTAGCGGTGGAGTGAACCCAATACCGGAGATGAGGGTCCTCGACTGGATCGTCTCGGATTCTGACGAGGGGCCAAGCAGCGGCAAGGAGGAGCATGCCAGCGAGGGGGCAGCGAAGTGGGCAAGGGGCCTGCGTCATGTTTGCAAGCACAAGTGTCTGGCAACTACGAAGAGGTGTCGAGGGAGCGGCGAAGAAGGTGTAGAGGACCTCATCTCTGACTCTGACAATGACTACGACAATGGCAAGGCAAGTATCTCTGAATCTCACTGCCTTTTTACTTGTTCTTTAGATGGAGCTTAAGGTAGCTTGAGCTTGAGCTTCATAAAGTTAATTAGTGTCTATGATGATGTCTTCTATGCTTGTCATGATCTTAATTATACCAAGTTCTAAGGTAAATCAGTTCTGAACTTAGTTCTGCTTTTACTTGTCACACCCTGCTCCAAGGTCTGAAGCAAATTAGTTCTGAATTAACTATGTTGTTCTTATACCATGTTTAATCCTGTTTCAGGCTAAACTCTTTGAGTTGCGAGCAGAGCTTGAGTTACTTCTTAACCTTAATGTCTGGGATTATGTGAAACCTGAGTTTGAAAAAATCACAAAAGAAGTGAACATCCTCATCAAAAAGGCTAAGCACATAAGGAGGATCAATTATACTACTGAACAAAATCTCGAGCCCATTGAAGGTGCCCTAGAAGGGCTTCAAGAATCCTTGGTTGCTTACGAAGAGGCTGCAAAACGAGCCAATAATCCTGATGGGGCATGATCTAGTTCAAGCTTGTTGATGTGCAGGGTGAGTAGCCATACTTTTGTGGATGTTCAAGGGGCATGCCTTTGTTGATGTGTATGGTCGTATAGCACGACCATAGTAAATAATGTGATGGATTAGTTAAGTCCTAGCTTGATATATGGACAAGTTAACCTTTTGTAATAATTACCTTTATTCCTGTGGACAAGTTATCTCTCTTATGATGTCTGTTTTGTCTTAGAAGTGAAGGACCGATACGGCGAACCAGAGAGGTGGGGAGCCGATAAAAATTCTTCTCGAAGGAGATGGAAACTCCAACAAGATGAACACGGCTTCCAACACACTAGCCAAATTGGCCAAGCCCACGTAGCCACTGGAGTGCCACTGGACCTAGGAACCAACACACAACCTTCAGACCCGAGAACGCAGCGGAACACCAAACCTCGATTCTACAGACCAACACCGGTCAGACCGGTGAGCACCACCGGTCAGACCGGTCCCTGCTGGTGAAACTGGGCAACTTCCACTAAGTGGCTCCACACCGGTCGACCGATGAGACACACCGGTCGACCGTCACGGCTTGAAAGCCCCCAAAGCACCAAACAGGCCAACCGACCTCCAAACAGACCCAAACTCGAAACAAACTCGCAACACGAGACAACAAAGAAGCACACCCGGACATTCACCCGAGCAAAAACCCACCGAATGTTGCACCGGTCGACCGGTCAAGAGCACCGGTCGACCGGTGTAGCTCGGGCGACTCGGGATGAACAAGACCCGCGGGTCAACTCCCCCAAATCCAAACCTCGATCTCCCGAATCGCTCCACGGACTTGAACAAGACTTTGGGGATAATAGGTACACCTCATGAGGAGTCCATAGCCAAGTTTAATCCCACCAAGACTTGTCCAAAAAGGAGGAATCGAAGAAATCCCGCCAAGAACACCTCTAACCCTAGAACTCGGAAAACCCAAAAATCGAGCCCCTTTACTCACGGATTTGGGAGGGGAATCACAACCCAAAGAACCACGAAGGGTTCCCACAAATTTCCCCCATCAAATCCCCAAGAGAAAGGTCCCGAACACAACCCAAGAAAAACACCAACAAAGGGCTCTGAAAATCACCACCAGGAACAACCGGGAACAACACAACAAGGCCTTGAGGAACCACGCCGAATCATCTATACATGCCACAAAGGTTCATACAAGGTCTAGCTTGCCGCCCGATCATCCAACCCTCTCAACAAGATCTCACCATGAAGCTCTCAAGCTTGTCCTATGGAAATCCTAAGAAAAAAGGAAGGGAAAATAGGAAAGCAAATGAACTAGGGTTCCAAGGTTTGGCTGCCATCCTCTCACCTCCTGGGTTATATGGAGGCATCTGAAAGTCTAAAATACCCTTTTCTAATAACTATGGATACAAACCCCTCAAGGGCGGTTTTGGAAGTCTTGAAGCTTTCTCCATCGGACGGATGCCCGGTGACCGCACCCTGCGTAGCCTCGACGGAAGCCATGCAATCCCGACGTGTGTCCTCCGCTTCGAAGATTCCGGACTACGTCGTCGCACACCGGTCAGACCGGTGCTCCTCATCAGTCAGACCGGTACCCACCGGTCAGACCGATCTTGCACTCGCCGCAAGCATCGTCTTCGGTTCTTCAGTCTTGGCTTTGTGGATCAACCAAGGAACCCAAAGTGGTTTTCCTCGGTGAACCACCGGAAACCCCGCGAACTCAGTGTAGCCTCCGCCAATCTCCACTCATGACTCGGCTCCCACGTAGTCCCGGCTCGATCTTGGTTTTGAGGCTCAACCAAGAAACCGTCCACAACTTCATCTTGTTGTTCATGCCACCATGCGGCCCGCACTTGACCCCGCTGGCCACTGGGTCCCTCAAACGAAGCCTACTTGTCTTCTCCACACTTGTAGGCCTCACCGGCGACGACCTTTCGCGCTTGTTCTTCACGTGCACCAACACCCGCTCAAGCCGCAACCTCGCACTCGCAATACTTAGCCAAGAATCAGTCCACACAACATTGTCAATCACTCATCATACAAGGAAGCGACCATCCACCGGTCCTCGAACCACACATGGTCCTCGTCTCCCCCTTGATGAGTGCATTGATAACACTCACAGAAAGTAACAAGAGAGAAAAGAAAAAGAAAAGAAACGAAAAAAAAGAAACTCCAACAAGAGATCGAAAGCCAAACAAAGGCAAAGAGCAAGATCACTTGAAGAAGATAAGTCTCGGACCCCTTAGGCAAGGGTAACAACTCGACACATCTGAGACAAAACAAAGCTCAAGCAAAGAGCGCAAACCACCAAACCAAAGCTCGAACAACCACAAAGAGCTCACCCTGCACACATGCAAGCTCCCCCTGAACCAATGCACCTCCCCCTGGACGAATGCATGCAAACCACTTGAAAAACAGGGCAGCTGCAACAACTTTAGCTCACACCGGTCAGACCGGTCACCACCACCAGTCAGACCGGTGCCCAACATGTGCACAGGACCAGCACTTTGACCGGTCAGACCGGTGACCTCGACCGGTTAGACCGGTGCACACCAGAGCCCAGAAATGGCTCGAAACCACCCGAAAACCTTCTAAATGCATCCAACAAGCCATTTCAAGCTCAAACTTCTCCCCCTTGTTGGCAATGCATGAATCAAGCCAAAAATTCTAAACTTTCAACCTAGAGCTTCTCAAATAGACAAAATTCAACAAGGGATGCTACACATGTCCAAACAAGCAAGTTAGCTACACTATTGCTTCGTATCGACATCAACTACAAGATCACCAAGTTTCACAACCATTGGACGAAGCTAAGATGGATTTGGGCAATTTTGCGAAAAATTTGCCTCTCATGAGCAAAGTCCTAAACATGATCAAAACATATCAAAATGGCAAAGCCACACAAACTTCATGCTAGGACAACCATTCTAATCATAAGACCATCACAAACACCCACAAGCACCTCATGTCATGTCAAAGCCACCGAGCCATGTGCCTACTTCTATGTATGAGACTTCTCATTGGTAGGCATCATGCAACGGTTTAGCACCCAAAGCAAATTAAATTCAGCACATATGACATGGGAGCACACTTTCCAAGCATTTTTCATTTCATTTTCAGATTTATAAATGGTACATGAAATGTCTTTGCGACAAAAAGGAACTTATGCCCCTCCATAAGATGAAGCAAGAGGGCTAAACATTCATGATGGCAAATGAGCCTTTGGCCCCATATGATAATATAACTAGCTATCCAACCACAAATTAAGCATAGCCAAGCCACTAAAACATGTCAAGATCATATAAAGGCATTTACACATGAGAGAGCATACATGTGACAATTTTCAAAAAAATAGCCATCAACCATGGATTATTCATCAAGATCATCAAGAGCTAAGCCAAACTAACCATAGCATACCAAACAAGCTCACAATGACATAAATAGCATTCCATGTTGAACAAATGTATATGAGAGAAGCTTTTCCTATCCAATGCATATTATACAAAATGCATGCAATCTAAGATACAAGGATGCCTATACATCGTGTTACATATGCCATGCCAAATGCAAGAAATGTACAAAGGAAAGCTATACATATGCTACAAAGGAGCTCCCACACACCCAACTTAAGAAATCAAACACACACCAAGTTCCCCCCGCGAACGAGTGAAAGTTGCTTGATCTAGGGGTTTGGTGAAAATATCGGCTAGTTGGTCATCTGTGGGTACATGGATCAAAGCTATCTTTCCTTTCTCTATGTTGTCTCTCAGAAAGTGATACCTCACTTCTATGTGCTTGGTTTTGGAATGGAGCACTGGGTTCTTTGCAACGCTTATGGCACTGGTGCTATCACATTGAAGTGGGACATGGGTATACTCCTCACCAAAGTCACTCATGGTGTATGAAATCCAAAGGAGCTGAGAGCAACAACTAGCAGCGGCAACGTACTCGGCCTCGGTAGTGGATCCAAAGAACACTCGACTGTTTGCAGGAAGACCAAGACACCAAAGAAGAACCCAAAAACTGGCAAGTCCCAGAAGTGGACTTCCTATCCAACCGACACCCTGCAAAATCCGCATCTGAAAAACCATGAAGCGCAAAAGAAGAGGACACGGCGAATTCCATCCCGAATAGCTTCTCCTGAATAACTGGCAACATCCCTGCTACAGGCATACCAGCCAATTGATCATCCGGTATGTTAAGAGAGAAGCACATGCTTTTTGTCTCTCTAAATATCCTGAGGAACTCCATTGGTGTTTCATTGTTCCTCTGCCTCAAGGTAGTCAGATAAATTAGCTTTTTCTCATTGCTGCTAGTGTAATAATGGGCATGGAATTTTTGCTCCAAATCATTCCAAGAGCAGATTGAATGAGCAGGTAGAGAAGTGAACCATGTAAACGCTGGGCCTGTCAAGGACAGATGGAAATATCTAATTCTGAATGCCTCATCAGCAGAAGCTTCCCCAAGCTGCATTAGGTACCGGGCTATGCGTTCCACAGTACTGGAATCGTCTTGCCCTGAAAATTTAGTGAACTCCGTGGGAACTTTAACCCTGTTTGGTAATGCCACCCTGTGGTACCATTTTTGGAAAGGAGGTGTATACACGTGTCCTTGGTTCTTAGGCTTTAGACCGAATTGATTTTGTAGCACATCGGTCATTCTCTGCACCAGGAGATCAATATTGGTGTCTTGATTCCCCGCCCCCCCGCCAGAATCCCTATAGCACCACCATACCCACGACTCAGAGAGCATCGATAGCACCGTAATCCATGAACTCTAAATACTCGTTCCCATACATATTCTTTTGCGACTTGTTACTTGTTGGGGCTATCCCGTAGGCGAGACAAAGTTGAACTCCAAGTAGTGCCGAATGCCATCTCACCATATGTGCGTGGATTAGGTATTGCTTGATGAGGGTTCTATTGGATTGATTGACTACCCACATGCTGAGTTGGCTAAACACTCATACTTTGCTGAGGTGGCTGAGCGCTTGCATCTTGACGAGGCGGTTGGCCATTAGCAGTAGCACTTGATTCACCTTGCTCGAAATGTTTGTCCACGCTTGGGCCAAAGACACCAACCATCATCTGTCAGAAGCTTTTTAAAAATGCAGTGTTGTGCCTAGACATTATTTCTTCCATAGCTTGCTGTATCATAGTAAAAGCTTCTTGTTTCTCTGCAGCTGTAGTGGCATCAGTCTCCCCTGGCATTAGAACTCTTGGCATATCCGTTCTGAGGAATGGCACACCACACCTATTTTTGGAAAACAACATCAGACACTTTTGCTGGAACTGCTCTACAGCTTCCTTTAGTAGTAGTGGATGTTCTGAAGTCAGTTCATTGAAGGTGACATCCAGGAGAGCTTGGATGTCAGGCATCTTGATCAACTTGAAGGTCCCATCGAGCGTGCCAAAAAGTGTGTTGACATAAAATCAGCACCTCACGCAAAGCACACAAAGAAGCCGGATTAGCTAGCTTCACACACGTGGCCCGGGCGTTGAATCCGGAAGCGTGCCAGTCAAATTTCTGTGAAACTGACAAAGGATGAAAATAGTTAGATAAAAGCAGGAACTTGCCGGTGGTACCGCATGCTTTTGTATTTACGGCTATGAAGATAGTTAGAACGACATATAGCTATAAACAAGCTATCTGTCAGCAATTTAAACATCATTCGACAATTGATGAAAACATGTAGACAGAGTAATCGCCAAATGGATGACGTAAGCATGATTAAAAATCGGCCTTTATTTAAACAATGTTACAGCACGTAACCATAACCGATTATCCAGGATAAAGTATGATAAAATAAATAAAAGCGAAGTATAATCATGAATTTGCAGTAAACAAGCATGCATAGACTAAAAACACTACTCTACCGCATGTCTAGGTACTTTCAAACCCGTCGATCATGACATCAAACAAGTTAATCCACCACATGATACAACTTGTTTGAAATCACAAAGACCAACCAAGAATAGATCAATCCACTCTCATGATACAATCAAAACATAAAAGGCTAAAAGCATACATTATTTAAAGCAAGCTCATGAACATGTTTCACTCATGCCGGAATTGCCGAATACGTATGTATAGCCGAATCAGTTCCGTGGAGAAGGAACCAACTGTGCAAGATTAACAAGCTTGAACCCGCAACACGTGACAATCTAGATTGATTCGAATTCGGCTATTAGAGAACGCATGACTCGCTTCCTGTGTCAAGCCAAAGATTTGAGCGTGCAACACGTGGATTACAAGCAAGATAGAGCCGAATCTCGTCAATCTAAATTGGGTAATAAGAGTGTTACATGAATTAAACATAAAAAATAAAATTCAAGCAACACATCCCTCGCTACAGCATACCAAACCCAATTGATCATCCGTATGTTAAGAGAGAAGCACATGCTTTTTGTCTCTCTAAATATCCTGAGGAACTCCATTGGTGTTTCATTGTTCCTCTGCCTCAAGGTAGTCAGATAAATTAGCTTTTTCTCATTGCTGCTAGTGTAATAATGGGCATGGAATTTTTGCTCCAAATCATTCCAAGAGCAGATTGAATGAGCAGGTAGAGAAGTGAACCATGTAAACGCTGGGCCTGTCAAGGACAGATGGAAATATCTAATTCTGAATGCCTCATCAGCAGAAGCTTCCCCAAGCTGCATTAGGTACCGGGCTATGCGTTCCACAGTACTGGAATCGTCTTGCCCTGAAAATTTAGTGAACTCCGTGGGAACTTTAACCCTGTTTGGTAATGCCACCCTGTGGTACCATTTTTGGAAAGGAGGTGTATACACGTGTCCTTGGTTCTTAGGCTTTAGACCGAATTGATTTTGTAGCACATCGGTCATTCTCTGCACCAGGAGATCAATATTGGTGTCTTGATTCCCTGCCCCCCCAGCAGGCATCCCTATAGCACCACCATACCCACGACTCTGGAGAGCATCGATAGCACTGTAATCCATGAACTCTAAATACTCGTCCCCATACATATTCCTTTGCAGCCTGTTACTTGTTGGGGCTATCCTGTAGGCAGAGACAGGTTGAACTCCAGTAGTGCCGAATGCCATCTCACCATATGTGCGTGGATTAGGTATTGCTTGATGAGGGTTCTATTGGATTGATTGACTACCCACATGCTGAGTTGGCTAAACACTCATACTTTGCTGAGGTGGCTGAGCGCTTGCATCTTGACGAGGCGGTTGGCCATTAGCAGTAGCACTTGATTCACCTTGCTCGAAATGTTTGTCCACGCTTGGGCCAAAGACACCAACCATCATCTGTCAGAAGCTTTTTAAAAATGCAGTGTTGTGCCTAGACATTATTTCTTCCATAGCTTGCTGTATCATAGTAAAAGCTTCTTGTTTCTCTGCAGCTGTAGTGGCATCAGTCTCCCCTGGCATTAGAACTCTTGGCATATCCGTTCTGAGGAATGGCACACCACACCTATTTTTGGAAAACAACATCAGACACTTTTGCTGGAACTGCTCTACAGCTTCCTTTAGTAGTAGTGGATGTTCTGAAGTCAGTTCATTGAAGGTGACATCCAGGAGAGCTTGGATGTCAGGCATCTTGATCAACTTGAAGGTCCCATCGAGCGTGCCAAAAAGTGTGTTGACATAAAATCAGCACCTCACGCAAAGCACACAGCAAGCCGGATTAGCTAGCTTCACACACGTGGCCCGGGCGTTGAATCCGGAAGCGTGCCAGTCAAATTTCTGTGAAACTGACAAAGGATGAAAATAGTTAGATAAAAGCAGGAACTTGCCGGGTGGTACCAGACAGTTTTGTATTTACGGCTATGAAGATAGTTAGAACGACATATAGCTATAAACAAGCTATCTGTCAGCAATTTAAACATCATTCGACAATTGATGAAAACATGTAAACAGAGTACTGCTGAATGGATGACGTAAGCATGATTAAAAATCGGCCTTTATTTAAACAATGTTACAGCACGTAACCATAACCGATTATCCAGGATAAAGTATGATAAAATAAATAAAAGCGAAGTATAATCATGAATTTGCAGTAAACAAGCATGCATAGACTAAAAACACTACTCTACCGCATGTCTAGGTACTTTCAAACCCGTCGATCATGACATCAAACAAGTTAATCCACCACATGATACAACTTGTTTGAAATCACAGCACCAACCAAGAATAGATCAATCCACTGCATGATACAATCAAAACATAGAAGGCTAAAAGCATACATTATTTAAAGCAAGCTCATGAACATGTTTCACTCATGCTGGAATTGCTGAATACAGATGTATAGCCGAATCAGGTTCCGTGGAGAAGGAACAAACTATGCAAGATTAACAAGCTTGAACCCGCAACACGTGACAATCTAGATTGATTCGAATTCGGCTATTAGAAAACGCATGACTCGCTTGCTGCGTCAAACCAAAGATTTGAGCGTGCAACACGTGGATTACAAGCAAGATAGAGCCGAGTCTCGTCAATCTAAATTGGGCAATAAGAGTGTTACATGAATTAAACATAAAAAGTAAAATTCAAGCAACACATGGTAACTTAATGAATCTATTAGATCTTGCCAAATCTAATAGAGCCGATAAGTAGCTCCAAGCCAGATCTTCGTCTACCGCATGACTCATGATCCAACAAGAAAACCTTGTTGAACCAATCTTAAATCCACCGCATGATACTAAGCATGGTAACAAGACTACTTGCATCACAGTCTAAATCCACCGCATAATACTAGACATGATACAAGGTTGCGGGTACTTACTGTGGTCGATGGATCGATGGCTCCTCTCGAAGAACTCGACGACACGACTAGAAGGACTCGAAAGTTGGCACAGGGCCGGTTTGTTGTGAAATTGTTCGATCCCTATTACAAACACTAAGGTTTTATATTTATACCCTGGTCCTAACACGACTCCTAGTCGACCACGTTTACAACATTTATTGCCTAAAATTAACACCATGGCGTCATGTCCGTCTCGTACCCGTCATCAATTCATCCCCTTCCACGTCATCACGCATTACCGAATGCTTTCCGCATTCAACCGTGGAACAGTCCTTCTGCCGAATGACGATGCACTCCCGACCGCAGACGCCTCTATAGAATGCTTTGAGATAAACCTCCTGCCGAATGGTACCCTTCTGACAAATTCGGCTCACGTGTCAGTCTCTTCCCTGTACCAATTTTTGGTGTTAACAAAAAGGAACTCACACGAGCAATCGCACGAGTCCGAGAACGGTTTAGGGATTGGCTCAGACATTGTGTTATAGATATGTGCTGTGGTGAAGGTAGGTGCGTGCGAAGGTGTCGCATCTTTTGGCTAGGGATCTCTATGGAGGGTTCTTCCGAATGCATTTCCGGTTGTTCTTCAGGAAATTCATCATAAATTCCGATGTAAGGGGTGTTTGCTAGAATTTTTTCTAAGATCACCCTTCCTTCATTCAAGGTCAAATCTATGAAAGAACCTCCTGATGAAGAGTCTAGGAACTTGGCGGATTCAGTATTGAGGCCCAATTTGATCTGCTGGAGGCATGTGGGTTTTGGAATCTCTAAATCGGGCCCTGAAGATAAGATATTGGTTAATCAGGCCCAGGTAGTTCCTAAAGACTCACCCTCCTTTAGTTTAAAAAGGATGATTTCACACCGAAGATCACTAATCCATGCTAGCGAAAAGTAGGTGCGACAAAATTTTTCCCTCAAAACTTCCCATTTGCTTTCTACGCTTCGGACCTTGAGGTTGTACCATTGCTTTTCTCTTCACATTAATGAAAATGGGAAAAGTATCCACTTCAACATTTCTTGTGTCATACCCTCTATTGTGATGCACGAGTAAAGTTGCTCGAATTCTCTCAAATGAGTGTGTTGGTTCTCCTCTTCGGTCCCAGCAAAGGATTGCTCTCTGGCCATGGCTATGAAACCAAGATGTAGCTCATAGCCACTAGTATGGATAGGGTGTGATGAAGATGGGAGCTCCAAATTTTCGCCCTTTGGAGCTGAAAATTGTGCAAGGGTAGGAGAGGAATTCATTACGGTATGTGGATGATACGTAGACGAACTAGGTTCGGAACCAGAATAGCTACTGTTCCCTGCAATGGCGCAAGAAAGCTTGTTGACACTCTCTAGCGTCGCACCATGTTTATATCCCCGGCAACGGCGCCAGAAAGCTTTTTGGCACTTCTTACTTCATTAATAGATTGCAACGGTGCTAGAAAGCCTGTGGGTATACTAAACGATCACAGATAAATGTGCAAGCACATGGATACCGCTGTATCTTTCACCTGTTAGTATTCCAAGGTATCGATTTCCACGGGAAATGAGAAGTACTCTAGTCCTAAGCTGATTTGTCTGGGGAAAATGCTGATAAAGGGATGATGACGAAGAGGAGAGAGATGAACGATAGGAGGGTAGAGAGGGTACTTGATATGGGAACTTCGGTTCTCTCAACTAATCAAGCGATTAGGATATTACGTGCACTTGTCTTGATCAGGGGATGCACACTCCGGCTACGAAAAGGAATGAGAAGGAAGTCGTTACATACACCACTCTTATGATGCCTACAGGACTAGCCAGTCTCACGTGGTGGAATACAGGGGACGTAAAAGTTGTGTAGAATTTAGTGGGACACATTTCAGCCTTAGGTTGGCATTTCAAATTTAGAGAGGAAACGGTTCAAATTTGCAAGTCAAACATGCTTTCACTGTTCCTCGGTGCCACAAAAATCAGCAAGTTCATCAGCAGTTCGTGTTCCAACCAATGCTCAAAACATATGTCGACCTTTGTGAAAATTGTAGGTGGATGTCTCCTCTACAACTTTTGTATTTAGCGGTTTTGAAGTTCTTTTTGAAAAAAGTTTGAATTCAAGGTGTTCAAACAGGGGCACTTCAAATTGAAATGGCACCGACACCCTAGAGTGTGCTCCCACGCGCCGGCGATCGGCGTTTGGCCCCCCTCGCCTCGTCGATCGGACGCGCACCAGAGGTTGGCATCATCATCACGTGGCCACGATCCGAGCAACTTGGGGACACGTTCCTCCACATGCTCACGCGCATCCGCGCCGTGGCCGGACCCCCCGTCGTGCCACCCGCCGGTGAAGCATTGTGTGCCTCGCACGCCACGTGCCTCCCCTTAACTCGCGCCCTTGCATAGAGTCTAAGCTCGCACTCCTCCGCACGCGCTCGCCCACCTATTTAAACGGCTCCCCTTCCCTCCACCATTGCCGCCGCCGCGGTGAGCGCGCGCCTCCGCCTTCTCCTGCCGCCAGCCAAGCTGTCCCACACCTTCACTAGAACAAAGCAAAGCTCGCACGCCCGCTTGTTGCTTCGCATTGCGCCTGTACTCGTAGGAATTCGAGCCTAGGTGGCCGCGCCATCGCGGTCTCGCCGTTGCCGGAGCCACCGCAGGCCAAGCCACTGCGGCTAATCGATCCCTCGTAAGCTCAATCGAGCACCCGTGCCGTTTGTTGCCCTCCTCCGGCCGCCATTTGCCGCCGGTTAGATAACCACCACTGGCAAGGACACGGCTGTAAAACCTGAGGGCATATGTGTGAACTAGGGACCTGGTTGTAAGGATCTTTAACATAGTTTTCTAGCAACTTAGTCCAGCACCTTAGAAAATTCATAGAAATTCATGGAAAATGAAAACTGCAAACCCAATTTTTTGGTTTCAGTGAGACTAAATCTACCACTTCTACAAAATATGACCATACTTATGACTTATAGGTTTTGAATGAAAATTCAAACTTAGCCAGACATACTTTTGCTGTAGTTTAAAATCTAGAAAAGTTATGGAGCTGAATTCTAGAGATGTTGCTAGATATGTCACTTGTAGGCTCTAGACAATAATTTGAATAAAGTTATTTAACAGATCTTTTTATATGATTTATTTTGCATTTATGCTATTTCTTCCTTACTGATTTTTGTAGCAAAATGTAAATAGATTTTTGTACTCAACTTGTGGCTATGCTCATGTTATGCCTAGATTCAACTTTCTTGCATTTATCATGATTTTATCTCTACCAGAAATAATTTATCTTGTTTTATGCTTACTTTTACATTTAAATGCTAGTTCAAATTTTAAATTTGATCTTGTTGTAGGAATGAGTTGTGCTGCAGAACTGCTTTATTTATTTATTTATGCATTTCTCATAATTTTAATAGCTAGGAAATGTCATTTTTGATATATAGGTTTTATGGCTTTTTTAAATTTTAATCTTGGACCAGTAGCTTGTTTGGGTCATTAGGACCAGCAATGCATCCTTTTCCCTATTTTTATAATTTATTTTGTAACTAAAAGTTTGGAATCCATATAACCTTCCTGTAAAGTTTTATTAGGAAAAATCATCCTTGCTCCCTTAATGACCTTGTTAAAATTTTGATTAGCTTAATTAGGTGCTATAGATCTACCCTTGCTGTTTTGTGTGATTAAATGGTGTTATTTGCTTAAATATGTACATGGTAAGTATTAAAAAGATTAAATCAATAAACCATCACATGTAATGACCTTAATGAAAAGAAATATCAATTAAATGTTTGTAAGGTGAATATGTCCAATAAGAGTTGGATGTAATAACTAAACTCCTACTCCACTCAATAACCCTGCATTGCATTCCATGTAGAACTTGACGGTAACTACGCGCTTGGGCTGGAAGCCGAGGAAGGAGGAGCTGACGCGGAGCTGCAGTACGTGGAAGTGAGCGAGGACACCGAGGACCCCTAGGCTAATTGTGCTGACGAAGGTAAGCCCCGGTGCATTGAGCTATTTGTTTTGGAAATTTGCATAGCTATCTATGGATGTTTGTGCATTTACGTTCAGGAATAGAAATGGAACCCTAGATGCATGATTCCTAGGTACCTATGACTTTTAGCAGTATGCTAGGTCGATTGCTGCTATGCTTTAGGAACGTTACAAGTCGAGTGATACTTGTCACTCGCGAGAATAGGTTCTTATGTTGGAATCATAAGAATTTTATAAATGCAATTGCTCATGTGGTAAGGGCATGGGATGTGGGCTTCAGTCCAATGGCTTTCGTGGGTTAATTGTTTGTAAGTACTAAGCACTTGTCGAGAATGGGACCGGTAAGCCAAGTACCTTAATGAGGCGGTAAGGGATTTGACCGTCACTAATATTGGAATGCATCTCACGGCTAGCTACCGAGGTGCATTTGTGATTCTAGGTGCCTTGCGGGTATGCCAGATAGCTGTGACCAAAGACTATGGCATTTTATCCTGAACCGAGGACTTTTGGGAACCGCCTGGTGGTTGTGCATGTGAGGGCACCCTACCGTGTGTTTAGGTTTACCTTGCATGGTTTAAATCAACTGGTTGTCGGCATCTCACCTTTATCTGAGACTACTTATCCAACCAGCCAAGATATCCCTAATGATGGAACTTTGTGAATATTTGTGCTTGATTAAATGTATTGCACAAGTTATGCTTGCAATAGCTTGCTCGCGTAGAAAAGAGTAATCAACTAGAATCTGTGCTAAAATCTTGAAAGTAAGGACATACTCTTTGTTCCTTTTCAGCAAAAGAACCCCAGTGGCCAAAAAGCCTTTCATGTCGAGAGTTGGTGATGTAATTGTCACCGACGGGTAAGTCTTGCTGAGTATTACTATACTCAGCCTTGTTGTAATTTGTTGATTCCAAGTAATGATTTTGGTGATGTGTGGCCTGGAGAGATCCCACCTGGCTGGGAGCTGGAGTGGGTGGAAGACAATGAATGAAGGCATCAGGGCAGGCTTCTTGTGATGCTCCTCGTGCCGTTTAGTTTAATTCCGATGTTTTCGAAACTTTGAACTTCGTTGCCATGTCAAGTACTTTAGTTTGTAATAATTAAACCCTTCAGGGTAGATTTAGATTTTAATCCTGTGTTGTACTCTAGACTTTCCTTCGCGTGAGTTCTAATGCATATTTGTAGATCCTTTGTTGCTATGTAAGTGATTTCACAGGGCGTTAACCCGACAACTAATGACAGGATGGTACTTTATTATTGCTTAATGACCAAAGTGGATTGGTTTAAGCGATAATACAATATTTTCCTGGGTGGGTTGTCGCAGCTGGCATCAGAGCAATTATATGCACCAGAGCTTAATTAACAATCTTAATCACTGGTTTTTGAATAAAATTTGCCAAGATTGTTTGGATTTGCAAAATACGTTGGTCCGTTAAGGATGATTTAGACCGAGAGGCCATAGAGGGAATTTTTGGGTTCTTTCATGTGTCTTATAAATCTATGGTTTATTTTGCTAACTCCCAGCACATTTTATTCTTGTCAGAACTTACTTTCTGTACAACCATACTAGTTCATAACGTTTTGCCGTATGTGGTGGTGCCACAGGAAAGTCCTGTGATGGATGGATGGGACCTATTCTAACGGGAACCTACGTCGTGTCTGTGTCTCATCATTTTTTACCATATGTGGTGGTACCGCATGGAAGTCATGTGAGGGATGGATGGGACCTAATCCAAAGGGAACCCACCGTCGCGTGTGTCTTGTCACATTGTTGACAGTGAATTTCCGTCAACCTAGAGTACTTGTTATACATTGGTTTCGATTATGATTTGCAACTAACCCACCACTAGGTATACTAATGATGTAACAAGTTCACTTGTGAATGTGGTATTTGGAGTATGTTGTTTACGTAGGATTTAGGCACTAAAAGGAGCACTTCCGAGAGAAGTTCAATGAGCACTTTATGAGAGGATCATGAAGCCCGGCACAAGTCAACACTCGAGGTGAACATGACTCCAAATGACCCAAGGACCACAACGTGAAGGCACAAAACTCCAGGGACCTGAACAGAAGATGTTGAAGTTTGCTCGATATGGAGCTCTATCTAAACCGTGGAGAAGATGACGTCAAGGTCCCACATGCAGAAGGGAGCAAGTCAACAATTGACCGAGAAGCGTCAGGGAGTTAAACGGGGCCGAACCGGGCCGAAACGGGCCTGGTTCGATCGGCCCAGGTCGGCTGGCCTGGCCTGTTTCAGGCCCGGTTCACGACGCCCTTTGACCTAGATGTTTGTCTATAAATTGTCTCTGCCTCCGTCAGCCGCCACATCCACCCACAGGAACTCGACGAAACCTAGGAGAGAGCAACGAAGGCAGACAATGGCCACCGTGAGTCCTCAAAGTTGTCTAGGAGATGGCCTAGGCCTACCCTAGCCGCCATGGCCGCATTGCACGGTTGAGCCATGGTATGTACTCAGTGCAGATGATCTAAACGCATTTATTATGTGAGTAAAGTACTTTATGATTTTGCTCTCGCTTGGCTATGGTTCGTCTTCAATCTATCCTAGATAGATTTGTCAGTGCGGAATGTAGTCCCGACACTAACTAGTGATAAGCGCTGAGATCTGTCTCTCGATGGTCGGTGCTAAGCAACTAAGGACACTTGGTTTATCTTGGTTCCGGCCGGGGCCGTACCTCTAGCATAGGTGTGCTCGAGGCACTATATTGCTTTGCACCGGGGTGCCTGTAGTGGGGCAGCTACAAGCAAGGTGGGAGAAGAGGTGTGGCCTCCAAGTCTCGAGTGGGGTGATCGAGGTGAGTGCCAATATCATGGGGGAAGGCAGAGAGCGTGCAAACAATAGCTATCTGCTATCCCGTGTCTGGTGTCGTGTCTTGTCTTCCCCCCCCTGCGGCGAGGGGGATCGCCTTCCTTTTATAGACCAAGGAGAGGACGATTTACAAGTGTGCCGCACTATTTGGCTACATGGGGAGGTATGGTGTACAGTCCCGTGGAGATGACGCCCGTCCTGGTGAGTCCTGCTTCGGTCACGGCGTCGCGGCGTGCCCTGTACATAAACAGGGGGGCTTCGAGGGTGAAGACATAGTGGTTGACCGGGGCGTCTCCAGGCGGGCCCGAGGGAGCCGTTGACGGTGGTCCGTATGGGGCACAGTGGCAGGCGTGGCGGCATCCCGTCCCCACATGCCTAACAGCGTTGGAGTGGTTGCAGCAGTGCATGGCGTGGTGCTGCAGGGGGCGGGGATGGGCGCACAGGACTTACAGCGATGGGGATGGCGTTCCCGCCGGCCTGACATCACGATTTGACCCTGCAGAGCAACAAAAAGAGGGCTCGAGGGTGCGGCCGGACACCCTTCGAGGGCGCGGTGCGTTAGCCGTACAGGAGTGGGCGGCACAGTGTCACGGAGCTGACACCGGCCTCGCCGCACAGTCCCACAGTGGCGGGGATGGGCTTCCCCTAGGGAGTTGGCGGAACAGCGCCGAGGCATGATTCCCAGGCGCGTGATGGCGCAGCCCTGCCGTGTTAGAGCATTAAATGCTCATACCCGCGCGCGGGAGCAGGTGCGCTCGAGGGGGGCGTGAGCCCTCGAGCGAGGCGGAACCCGCTCGTGGGGGGCGTGAACCCTCGAGCGAGGCGGAACCCGCTCGAGGGGGCGCTTGAGCCCTCGAGCGAGGCGGAACCCGCTCGAGGTGGCGCTTGATTGGGCCTCTCTGGCGGGCCGTGGGGGCCACCGCAGCGTGGGCCGCGCCGTGCGTGCGTGATTAGGTTAGAGGTGTCTTTCATTTTGTTTTTTGCAGGTTTTAAGCAGAATTCCCCCGGTTTTTTGGGGACCCTCGTGGTGTCCCCGACAAGAGCCCCCGAGCATCCGCGGGTGTGCTAGCCGTGTTCCCGCAGATGCTGAAGCCTACTGATAGGACGTTCTTCCCCCTGGTTGCAAATGCCTTCCGTGGGGCCGCGTCGCCGGACCCGCGGGTCTAGCCCCTTTACCACGGAATCCGGTCGCGGGGCGTGGTACGTGTTCCAACCGGCGTCGGCAATGTTTCAGCCGACTTCGGTGACGCACGCGCGACCGGCACCATCCGCGGCCAGTGCATCCCAGGAGGTGTAGCCATGCGTCGAGCCCCCGAGCCAGGGCCCATTCTAGGCGATCGGGGCGAGCTCTTCGACTTGTTTTAAACACGCCCTCGCCGTCCCTCTGCGGGACTAGGGGTGAGGTTTCTGCAACCCCCATCGATCGAGTCGCGGATTGCGGATTCCTCGTTGAGCTGTTAGAGGGTGGTTCAAGTGGACGCCCATGCCCCGTTTGATAAGGGTAGGCTCGTGGTCCGGAGACTCGTCCATTAAAGCGCTTGCATGGGTTTGCTAGGTGGGGCTCGGAACCATTCGCTAGGGACCGAGGGCGCGGAAGCTCTCCCTCGGTGGGATCCCCCCGGCTAGCTGCCCTTGCTGGCTCTCAAACACGACATGCGGGGCACCCTCGAGCCAGTGGGCTCGAGGAAAGGCTCAAATGCGCGCGCCCTCGTCGTCCCTGACTCTGGCGATCTGGGACACCTGTTCGAACCAGTCGAGGGTCAGGTTTCGAACCCCTGATCAGTAAGGTCGTGCGGGGTAACAGCGGTGTGTTCCCGTCTTTTCGCATCTGCACGCATCGAGGGTCCCTAGCCGTGCTGGTCCTCGAACCGCTGATCAGTAGATCAAGGGCACCCGTGGCGCTCTTTTACCTTGGACAGGCTTCGAGGCCACTGGTCGGCAGTCGCACCCTTCGAGGGTCGGTCTTATTTGAGCCAGAGGCTCGGGCGGCTCAAGGGTCTTCCTTACTTGGTAAGGGACAGGGCCATTTAATGTCCGCAGTCGCGGCTATAGTAACGCGCCGCGGGCGCACCTTTTTCGCGCGCGCCGCGCGCGCGTCGTGGGGGGTGGGCAGGCGGACGTGACCGCCTGCGGCGACCCCCCGGTTATCGCGCCGTGATGATGGCGCGGTTGCGGTTATGCGGCTGCCGCGGTCGTGGCGGGCACCGCTCGTCAGTGAGGGAATATTTCACCCGCAGTTATTGTGCGCGGGGCGTGCGCTCCGGAGAGCACGCCTCGCGGCCTATAAATCCGTTAGGCGGGGGAGGGTCGGTTTTTTACCTTTGCATTTAGCATTCGCTGTCTCTGCCCCTTGCTCCCCAGCTCCCGAGCCATCCTTGCCTTTGCGCCTCTGTTCTTGGAACTGCTTTAGCCTCCAGTTCCTCGTTCCCCCGCCCGCTCGTATGGCTCCCCAACAGCCCCTTACCGTCATCGACCTGCCGGCGTGGGAGCGCTCGACGGCGACGACGCCGGCCCTAGGTCGCCCGTGGTGGCCGGCGGCCACCGGCGGCGAACGTGGACGGGCAACCTCCGGAGTGGATCGTGCCGTCGGAGAGGGAACGAGTTCCCAACCCACCGTACGGCTACATCGTCAGCTTCATGCGCTTCCACGAGCGCGGCTTTGTGGCGCCGGCGAGCCACTTCTTGCGTGGCCTCTGCTACCACTACGGCGTGGAGCTTCAAAACTTCACGCCGAACGCGATCTCACAGGCGGCCATGTTCGTCGACGTCTGCGAGGGCTTCCTGGGGATCCCCGTGAATTGGGATCTCTGGGTCCACCTCTTCCGCGCGGAGGTACATACGCTACCGACGTCGGAGCTGAGGACTCGCCGCGCGGCGCGCGTCGGCGACTTGGCGCATGCAGTGTGGAGCTCGCGCAGGGAGGAATACATCCCCTGCATGATGACCTCCAACAACTCGGACTGGGAGCGGGGGTGGTTCTACCTCCGCAACGCCGCCCCTGGCCTCCCCCCTTACACCGGCATGGTGCTCCGGGAGAGGGCCGCCTCCTGGTACCACGGGGTGTCTCCGCCCTCGCACCAGGCGCGGCTGGATTCGCTCGTGGCCGCGTTGAAGAAGCTGGCGGACCGCGGGCTGATCGTGGGATGCGTCCTTGCCAACCTCCACCACCGGTGGATCGTCCCCCTAATGGAGAGGCGGCTCCACATCTTCGAGATGAGCGAGGACGTGAACCCCGTCGCGCTGGCGGAGTTGCGGCTGCTGCGGGACCCCTTCCCGCGGCCGTGGCGCCGTGACGACGCAGCCCTATGGGTGCTCGAGATGCTCCCCGTCGGCCAGTTGGTGAGTGGGTTTCCTGACTTCCTTTCTTATCTCGCCGGTTTTTTAGGTCACTGGCGCATTTTAAGGCTTCGCCTGACCCCCGCAGATTATGAGCATGAGCGCCACAAAGTCCGACCCACCCACGCCTCGGTCCCGCGTACTCGCGCGCGCGGCTCAACGGCGAGAGCGGGAGCGGGTAGACCGCAGGAGGGAGCGTGATGCGCGGCGACGGGAGCGCCGGGAGCGGAGGAGCGAGGAGTTCCGGCTGCGCGAGCAGCAGGGACTCTCCTCGCTAGAGACGGAGGAGTACTCGTCGTCGGGCGAAGAAGAGGAGGAAGAGGAGGAAGAGGATAGGGGGCAGGTTTTCCCCGATAGGTGGGAGCCTGCTCCCCCGTCACCGGAACCGACTCCGGTGGCGGGAGAACCGTCGCCTGGGGCGGGCCTTCTCCTCATTGAGGTAAGGAGTTGTCTTTCAAGGGGTCACATGCCCGACGAGCGGGGATCTGATGGTTTGTTTCCATGTCTGCAGGGTGGCGCCAACCGTGCCCCCCTCGCGCCGGCTAAGGTGCTGAGGGCGGACGCATCCGTCCCCACCAGGCGGCGCTCGTCGGGCGCCGCGGGCGGGCGCAAGTACGGCGGCAATGGCAAGCGAGGCCTTGCGAGGTGCGGCCGAGGGCCTCGGGTCGCCGACGGCGACGTTGACCGTGGAGCCGCGGTAGGCGGCACCGCAGAGGCACGAGAGGAGCCGCCCGTGGCCGAGGCGCGGCCGGTGGTGGAGGCGCAGCCCATCGGCGCCAATCGTGGTGGCGCCGTCGGCGTCGTTGACCACGGAGGCGTGTCGGGGCGCCCGCGGCCGCCGAGGGCGCCGCCGGGAGGCGGAGGTCGCGCCGCCGCAGCGAGAGCCCGCCGCTGCGGTAGCGCAGCCGGCGGCGGAGGTCGTCATGCCGCCGCAGAGACCGCCCTCGCCGGCAGCCTCCCAGGCGACGGCGGTGGAGATTCCCGACGACGACACCCCGCCGCCGGGGTGGGACCAGTGGGGAAGCCTCCCCGCGCCAGCCCCCGAGCCTCAAGCAGGGGTGCTCGTCAGACGGTGGGACGGCCACATGGTGGCTGGGGGCTCGAGGAATGGCGTCGAGGCCTCTTCGTCCCACGCTCCCCCTTGGTTCGAGCGGTCCAGTGGCGGACCCGGGGCGGGGGCATGAGAGCGTCGACGCACCATCCCCCCTCTCCGCCGACGCCCAAGAGGAGCAGCAGCTGTGGGAGGAGCTGCGCGGCCACGGCGCTTCGCTCAATCGAGCGTTGAACGAGGCGCTGCAGATCCACGGTGGCCCTGCGTGGCATGTCTTCCAGGTATGATGCCATTGCTTTTTAATTGTTCCGTTGTCTTCGTATTCGTTTCCCGACGCTTACTAGTCTTCGTCCGCCGGCGGCGGGAGCCGGGAGCTCCGCAACCGCGCGGCTGTGCACGGCGCCCTCGACCAAATGAGCGCCGAGCTCCGCCAGCTCCGGGAGCAGCGCGACGCCTTCGACGCCCTCGCGGAGGCCCTGAGGACTTGGGACGGGCCGGCCGTCATACCGGGGTGGTGGTCCCCGCGCGACCGGCTCTTGGAGCAAGAGGGGCAGCCACGCCGCGCCCCTCTGCCATTGAGCAGATTCGCACGGCCCTCATCGACTGGGATGAGGCGCTGCGGCAGGCGAGAGGGGATCTGGAGAGGGCGCGCACCGTGGCGACCGACTAGGAGGCAGAGGTGGTGTCCGTCCGGACCCAGAACCGGAAGGCCCGTGCAGCGCTCATGGAGGCACTGTCCCAGCGGAGCCGGGCCGAGGAGAGGGCGAGGGAGGCCGAGCAGAAGACCAAGGAAGCCGACGAGTTGAAGGCCGCCCTCGCCGCCAAGGTTGCCGCAGTCGTCCCGGGGCGGAGGAGCGGGCCCGGCGAGAGCGTGCCGCCCGCCCGGAGGCCGAAGGCCGGCCCGGCGAGGAGCGGGCCGCTCTTGTTGACGCCCGGTCGGCGCCGAGGGGGGAACGCGCCGCTCTCGAGAGGGCGCAGCGTCGCTGAAGGAGCGGGAGGACGAAGTCTCGATGCTCGACGGGGAGCTGATCGCCCTCAGCATCTCGAACGCGGACCGGGTTCGGACCCTCGAGGAGCGAGAGCGCCACGGTCGTCGCCTTGCAGCGGGGGCCGAGAGCGGACGCCAAGCTCTCGAGGGGGAGAGGAAGCAGGTCGAAGGTAAATTTCCGTTTCGTTTCTTGTTTTCTTGATCTTCCCTTCGGGGGTCCGTTCCCCTCTTGATTCCTTTTGTTCGTGACGTCCAGGCCTACGCACCGCGCTGGGGCACGCGACCAATCGGGCCGAGACGCTGCAGGCCGCCTACAACTCCTCCGAGCAGGAGCTGGTGGAGCTACGTGCTGCAGCCCTCGAGACCTGCCAGGCTGTCCAAGAGGGCGAGGCGCAAGCTAGAAGCTCGCCGGCCGCCCGTATGCGCGCCCTTGGAGGGCACATCTCAAGGCGCATGCATCGCACGCTTCACCTAGGCGTCCAGAAGGCCCTTGCCGTGGTGCGGTCCCACTACGAGGTGAACCTCGAGGCCGAGGCGTTGGGCTACGTCGTCCCGGAAGGCGTCGAGGACGAGGCGGCGATGGAGCAGGCGGACGCGCTTGCCGCAGATGCTGCCGAGGCGCTCACCGAGGCCTTCACGGAGTTCTTTTTCCCGGACGCCGCTGACGCCGATGAGCCTCAGACCTAAAGACTGCTGGGCGCTAGGCCCATTTTTGTTTGAATGTTAGTACCCGGGCCGTATGGTCGTGTAAATACACAAGTGAAACTTATGGAGTGTTTGAGAACTTGTAAATTTAAGTGGTGCCTTTTGTTTGTAGCACTGTTTTGTTTTTTCCTTTTGCTTGAGCGAATTCAGGTTAGGGGAGTTCGATTTCGTGAGTAGTCCGCTGGGCCGGAGGCAAGAGAGAAGGGTCGTATCCTCGCGGAGGCGTAGGCTATCTCTGACTGGCGCGTCCTTTCCGCTTGACCACCCACGCACTGCCTTGGTTCGCTCGAGGCTATGGCTGAAACATACTTGGCGCGCTTACGAGTTAAATTTTTTGCGAAAAAATGGGACCATTTTGGGGGGGGGGGGGAGTGCCCCCCGCAGTAGCCCCCGAGGGTGACTTGGTTTTCAGGGGAAAGCCGAGTTGCCCTTTAACTTTATTGTCTTGTTGCTATTTACATTTTCATTGCCAACTGGGGTGTTGGGTATGTAATTTACAACAAAAAACTTGGGAATCCTGGCTAAGGGTAAAAGCGACGTAGCTGCTGGATGTTCCAAGCATTGGTGAGTTCCTCGCCGTCCTCGTTGGCTAGTGAAACGACCCGGATTTCCGCGAACGGAACCCCGAATCTTAGCACCTCGGTGGTAGTCCCAGGAGGGCTACCACGTGCAATCCCTGTCTCAGCGATTCCAAAAATCCATACAGAAAGATAAAAACAATAAAGTAGAGTACAACATTCATTTTATTACATTAATCAGAGTACATCTCTTCGGCACATGCCGGGTACAAGTCCATCAGGACTGAATCAAACATAAATAAAACGTCTAGCAGCGGCTCCATGAAAGCGCGGGAAACTCCATATCCGCAGGCAGCTCAAGTGTAGGAAGAGCTCTAGTCCACCCAACCGTCGTTGTCGAAGTCGTAGTCCGGCTCTGCGTCAGAGGCATCAGGGTCTACCCGATAAGCGGGTAGGTCATGTCAGCTTCCCAACAAAGAGGCAAAAGCGGTGTATATTCTACTATGCATGAGATATCCCTAATCTGGCTGTAGAAAGCTTAAGCAAAGCAGCAGTGCGACGTACAAGGTAAGCAGAATACAGCTATGAGGTCCACACCTCGGGGAAGCTTCCGCTTCCGAGGTCCACACCTCAGGGGTCCACACCCCGCTCAAGGGAAAACCACACCAAAACTCCGGATCTCAACCACGATCCAGAACCCAACTCTCATCTGCGATGTGGGGCCCACCGGCTCCTATCCCCACATCTCAACGGCCGAAGCCGGGCTCACACACTCGGGGGAGAGAAGAAGCACAAGAGAAGTGTAGCTAGTCAGGTGAGAGATCGAAAGACTGTCCATAACCAGTGGACACGGACTATAGCTATAGGTTTAACACTCTACAGAGGTTGTACAACTGTACCCGCCCGAATAGGTCCGGAACCGGCCGTCACCGTGTCCGACCCTACCATACGGCCGAAGCCCAAGTAAGTGGATAGTACCCTTCGCATCTCCGAGCTCGGCCCAGCCCTCCGCGGCAGAGCTCATACTACCCGCGAGAGGTCCCTCGAAGCTGTGGAACCCTTCCCTGGCCTCGCCAGGGCAAAGTCTACTAAGGAGGGAAAGACCACTCCCGACACGATCACACCGATCCTCCTGCAGGAGGGGTGCTATCCACTACAAGTCTCACCCCGCACCC
The DNA here is from genome assembly GCA_947561735.1 of Cenchrus americanus. NCBI lineage: Eukaryota > Viridiplantae > Streptophyta > Magnoliopsida > Poales > Poaceae > Cenchrus > Cenchrus americanus. The sequence continues at coordinate 152,947,389 of OX387240.1, read as the reverse complement.
CCGCCCAAAACAAGGCGGGCGGTCTGTACGAAAATAGTCATCCGAAACAAGGTCAACTGACGATCGGTCCTTAAGGGGCCGAGAGCGAGCACTCAACATCTCCATCCCACACGACACGACCCTCGGGTAAGAGGCCAGATCGCATCTTCCCTCGGCAGCCGTTCACAAGTAACCAAGCGGCTCGCTCCCGCCAAAACACAGCAAGGAGATACGCACCCAGAACGCACGCTAGAAACACATCGAGATAGCCACATCTCGGTCCAAACCCGCAGCACCATCCATAATCAAACAACAAAAGTATGGATAGTTGAAGTAAGGGACTAGCTAGGGGTCTGTAGCTAGTCCCGCAGTAGAAGAACAAGGAAACGAGGTATAACAAAGCATCAAGGCAAGGCTATTAAACGGGTTATGCAATTCATCACTTCCATGCATTAAAGTAAAGCACTAGCGCCTACATAGCAACATAGGATCTATATGGTTGGGAGTGACATGACACCTTCGTTGCCGTTGAAGCAGTCGCTGTCTGGAGCAGTGTACTCGGGGTCCTCCACGTCCTCCTGGTCGAAGCTCGGGTCTGCGGCACGAGATTCGACGCGAAAATAAGATAACGGTGCACATCTAAGCAATAACTCCAAATAAGAATCAATTTAGAAGATCCAAATGAACCCAAACTACCTACAATCAGCAAGGTTTCGCAAATACGGATTTATAGAAATTAGTTTTGTATTTTTCTGAGCTCCCTAGAATTTATTATGAATTTTTAAAGGTAAAATACATTTTCTGGAATTTTAAAACAGAAGAGAAAAGGGTTTTTCAGAAAATACGTTGCCGATGTCGCATGACGTCGGGCCTCCGGGTCCATCGGGCCGCAAGAAGGCGAGTGAGTGCCGCCGGGCCGTGGGCGGCCCAACAGACCGGTTACCGTTCTTGCCGGAATCGGGTTTCGGCCCACATTGGCCCAAACGCTACGGCCCGCTAATCGAAGTCCGGTGATCCCCCTCCCGATCCCTAACCCGTGCCGGGCCGGTGGCCCGCTAGTAGTTAGCCGGGCTTAGGGCCCATAACCGGCCGGCGGCCCGCTTCTCGCTCTTAAACCAGGCACATCCCACTCGCCCGGCCAGGTGTTCGACGAATTGCCCCGGCGGCGCCGCGACCGCGCGGTGCGCCGCCGGCGCTTGGTTCCGGCGCCACTCGCCCCGGCTCAACATCCTCCGGCCGAATCACACGTCACGGCTCGGCACCGGGGTGTGCCGGCCGTTCGGCGCTCGCATCCGTGCTCCCGCGCGCGGCGGGCGGCACAACGTCCCGCAGCCGGGCACGACGCCGCCGCCGCGCGCGCGTCACGGCGCGACGGCCCCGCATTTCCCCACCCGCACAAAACCGCGGGTCGAAGCCCGAACACCCACACGCCCCGCGCGTCCTAGTTCGCTCGCCCGGCGCGGCCGCCCGGTATCCGGCGCGCGCCGCGCGCGCGCCACGGCGGCGCTCTCGCCTCGCACAAAGGGCATGGCGCGAAGGCCGGCACGCACACGTTCCCTGCACAAACGAACACGGCGCGACGGCCGGACCCAAATCCCTTCCTCGCACGGCGACGGCGGCGTGTTGACGGTGAATTTCCTTCAACCTAGAGTACTTGTTATACATTGGTTTCGATTATGATTTGCAACTAACCCGCCACTAGGCATACTAATGATGTAACAAGTTCACACTTGCATGTCGATTTTGGAGTTTGTTGTTTACGCAGGAAATCTACGCTAATGAGGAGACTTTCGGGATAAGTTCACCAAGCACTTCAAGAGAAGATCATGAAGCCCGTCACAAGTCAAGACACGAAGTGAACAAGACTCCAAACAACCTAAGGACCGAAGCATCAACACGCAAAACTCCGGGGACTTGGATGTTTACCAACGGGATCAACTCAGCCCGAGAGATATTCTCGCAGCTCAGGACAGCATGATCTTTCGGTACAGATTCGGAGACTTAAACGGTCTTAAATGGCAAACGTTTGACTACCAAAGTTGTGGGCCTCGACGATACCTTCGATTTGGACATGTGGTTTGCCCAATTCGGATAAGGGAGCTAGGAGATATAGCCCCCGAAATCCCTGCTGCGCAGTCAGTCCGAAATCAGAACAGATTATCTTCCAAGGCCGATTTGGAGATCTTATCTTCGTTTTTAAGGAAAGAAATGAATACCAAAGTTGAAGATAATTTCGTGGCACACAACCTGGACACCGAATTTGCATTATTTGGAGTCCAGACGTGGGAGATATGGCCCTGGCAAGGAAGGACTGCGAATCAGGAAAATCTGGCTGATTTTATGGAAACCAAGTTTGCTTCTCTCCCAAGGAGGATCTCGTGCAAGGCAAGGTGGAGCACGCCCAAAGGCACCCCAAGGACATAAATACAACCCCCTAGGCGCCCCAAGGTGGTGACCCATTGAACAAATCATCCTACCGACGCCAATCACCAGAAAACCGCCGCCGCAAGATGAGGGAGAGAGTTAGATGAGCTCGTCGCAAGGATCAACACCGACGGAGAGAAGGAAGCAAGAGGAGGACTCCAAGCCGCTGGCCTAGGGGTGTTCCCAAGCTCCATCGCCGCCATCTTCATCGACGACGTTCTCCGGAGTCTCCATCACCCCTATGTGCTTCAATCCGTGTAAGATGATGGGGTAATGTCTCCGTTCATCCCTAGGATTAGATGGATACATGCTATGTGATCGCTACTTGATTCGTGGTTTCAATCTATTGTTTTCATGTTGATGATGCTTTGATGATTAAGGTAGGCCACCGTGTTTTTCGGGTGTATGATATCCGCTACTCCCATAGATTCCATCAACATACCGTGTCCATCATAGGTCTAGTCACGAATACCTTCGCGTAGTGACAGTACGAGAGGAGGGAAAGGGCGAAACCGTGGTCACAACCCCCAGTAGATTGGTTTACCGCTTTCGTGTAGTAGATGCACATTATGTTTTCCTAGATCCTAGGGAGGGAACGCTTATCTTTACGAATCACTCTCTTGTGTTCACCCTTTACCATCTAGTTTAACTCTAGATTTGTTTGATCAACTTAACTTAGATTAACTTAGGTTAGATTGTCTTTACCTTTAGATTAATACTCTCTTAAGGTTTTCCATTCAACTATATTAGTACTTGGTTAAGCGCTAGCAATCCCCTTGCTCCGCGGATTGACAAGAACCTTGGGAATCCCGTGGTGAAAAAGGTGTGGGGTCCGTACGCTTGCGAATCGTAGAGGGATACGTCTTTTATCCGTCAACAAGCCCCTTTTTCTGGCGCCGTTGCCGGGGAGCAAGCCAGTTTGCTACGTTTGATCTAGTATTAAATTTGTTGATTACTAACACCTAACCCTTATTTTCTAAAAAAAAGGAAAAAAAATCTTTTTTGTTTTTCTTTCTACTTTTCTTGTGCCTAGATGGATTTGTTCACCTCACCATTGGAAGAAGAAGAGATGTCGCTAAGGGAGCTAGCAATGCCGTCAATGGAAGACATTGAGATGCAAAAATCAGATTTGACGTTTGCTACAACCCACTATGAAGTGAAGCCCGGAATCATCAAGTTAGTGGCGACAAAACCATTTAGAGGATTGGAGGATGACAACCCATATAGACACATTAAGGAATTCACGATGTTATGCAACACGGTGCAACAAAAAGGAGTTCCGGCCGCTTGGTTCAAGTGGAATCTTTTTCCGTTCTCTCTCGAAGATGAAGCACGAAGATGGTACACACTTGCGTCCGTTGAAGCAAAAGGAAATTGGGATGAGCTAGTGAAGAAGTTTCTTTTGAAGTTCTTTCCCATAAGCAAGGTCCAAGACTTAAGGAGGCAAGTGCTCAATTTCAAGCAAGGAGAGGATGAAGGAATTGATGAAGCATGGGACCGATTTAATGAACTACTTGAGCAAGGCCCGAACTTGGGATTTTCCGGTGACTTGATGTTGCATACCTTTTATTTTTCACTAACCCCTAACTCGTCTCGTTTTGTAAGCATGTGTGCAGGCGGTGATATAATGGATAAAACAATTAGTGAAGCCGCACAAATCTTACAAAGGATAAGCAATGGACAAAGAACAATACGAGATTGGCAAAGATGTTGTCAAAAGGAGCAAAATGACAAAAGCAAGCCCAAGGTGCTTGCTGAAATTTACGAAAAAGATGAACCGGAGGTCAAGGAAGATGAATTGACCATACAAGAAATTGAAGATCCACTTCCCAAGGTAAGAGAAGTCATTTCGGATGTTAAAAGTGTTGAAACTAACATGAATGTAGGCCGAAGTATGTGGAATGCTAGACCATTGGCGGAGTTCAAGCAATCTGGTTGGGTTTAAGTTGATTTCGCCCCACTAATTAACTACCGCAGGAAGGAGGAACGCCGACACGTTGCCAAACTTGAAGATATATTTGATCAAGAGATGAGTGGAGAGTCGATCCAAAAGATGTTTGAAGAAGAAAGAGAAGAAGGAGATGAAGGATGGATCGACCGGTTTGACAACTCAAAGATTTATGATAAAGGAAGAGAAGAGTACAACCGTGATGAGCCTAGTGACTCAAAGGATAAATGGGAGGAGATAGGACTCAAGCTAGATGATAGCTTGTGTGCTATTGAAGGCTACACACTAGCAAATCAAGACATGAAAGTACTCAAAGATGAAGGAAAGAGTGAATCAACAATGAGCGATCTTGACGACATGTGGTACATGGAAGATAAAGAAAACAAGATACAAGTCTTTGAAGATGAAGATCTGGTTGATAAAGAAGACTTCAAAGAAGAGATGAATGCGTACATAGTTGAAGGATTACATGTTCCACATGATGAGTTGAAGAAATTGCAAGATGGTGATGAAGAGGCAACTACACTTGTTGAGATCGATTCGCCTTCAACACCGCTTGATGAACCAAATATCACTCTTGTTGAAAAATCTCTAAGGCCAAGGTACGCGCTGAAATATCAAGATATTATTGGTATTGATGTTGATAAATTCAAATACTCATGCTCAACCAATAGTATGAATGATAGTTTAATGTCTATGCCTTGTTCCAATAGTGATCATGTTGATAGGCTAGATTTTCTTGAGAATGAAAAAGAGGAAACATTTATTTTTGATCCAATTAATCTCACACCTAAAGAACCTTTGCCTAATGATGAGCTAATTGCTATGCATGAAACATATGCTTCTTTTATTTACACCTTGACTTGTTGCTACAATTCACATGTGGTGTTAATTTTGGACGCATATGTTTACAATAAGTTTTGCAAATCTCGATCATGCTTTGCGCTTAGTCAAGCTAATGACCTTAAAGAATCATATGTCGGGAAAGGCCCGATTTTCACTAACCATGTAGACAAGTCTTGAATAATGAAAAAAAAAAGAAGTCATGCCTAAAAGAGTTGCAAGATAAATCATCAACCTCTCCGAATCCCGCGATGGATGCTGTTGTCTTCATCAATTTGAGAGCTTGTTCAGAGGTGTACAAATGAAGAAAATGAGATATTCAGAAGCTCCATCAAATTACCATTCCAACGCATCAAGAACCAACAAGTTTGAAGACCCGTGCAAGGAGTTATGGAGAAAACATTGAGCGTTGCGCGTTCTGAAATTTCAGGACAGATTTCATTGCCGAAGTAAAACGGACGTAACTCTCTTGTCCGGAGTCCGATTTGGGCAAATGAAGACTCGTTGGAAAGGAAATTTTGTGTACTATGCAATGGAGTAGAGCATGAGTATACTTTCTGTTCTGGACATTAAAAAAATCATGGAGTGAAGGTAGCACCGAAGGACGATAAAGAAGGAGATAATGATGAAACAAAAGGATGCTTTGGGCAAGTCTTCTATAAGTGATCACGCACAACATGAGAAATAAATTAAAGCTGCATTGGTACCTTTTATTCTTGCATGAAGGGCCATGACTATGCAACGAAAAGAAGGTATGTGAGAAAGTCGATCTCTATGACTTTAAATGAAGCGCTTTTCGGGAGGCAACCCGTTTCTTTATGTTTTTATTCCTTTCTTAGAGAAAATAAAGAATGGCACTATCTTATGATGATCAACTTGTGGTTATTAATCTAAGTTTAGATTTCCTTTTTAGAACCACCATCATGTTCATGCTCATATTTATTTATTTTCATGCATTGCATTTTGTTGTCCTCGTGATGTTTCTTTGTGTATACATGTTTTGCACATAGTTGGCTTGATTGTTTTATATACTTAATGATGTATGCTTCAGTTTCCATGTTAATGCTTCATAGGGCCCTATGGGTATTTTCCTTTTGTGATCTTGTGTAAACGTGGTGTTTAAACATGATTTCGGACCATCATCATTAAGTTCGATAAATCTTACTAGCTTTTCATATGTTTTCATGTTGCATTGTTTAGTTTATAAGCTCTGCAATGCGCTTAATTTTCCTTGTGCTATAAGGGTTACTGATTTAGGGATAGACATGGTGTTTTAACCCTTGATAAATAAACCTTTATGGCTATGGAAAAATTCGGCAACCTAGTTGTAAACATGGTGTTTAGAACTAGGTGAAAACATTGTCTTTGTTTATATGCTTTCCTATCATGTGCATACACACCTTGCACCACGTACACTCATTAGGTTTTTATTCCTCATTAAACTAATTATGCCACAAGTTAAGAATCTTAGGAGACATTGTTGGATTGTTGGCAATTCTATCTACTCCCAACCGTCACCTTGGGGGTAGAATGTGCGTTTAAAACGTCTTACGGGCAAGATAAAGACTCTCACTACAAGGAAATTGAAGGATGGCTAAGAATTGATTTGTCTTCTTCTTCCATGACTAGCAAAATGCTAAGCATGGGGGAGACCCTGAATCTTCAACACGGAAGTGCAACATGGCACTCTAGAAGATAGAATGATAAAGATCGTTAACATCTTCGGATCAATGCGCGAGAAGCCACCAATCTCATCAAAATTTTGCATGGTCTCGGAGGGAAAACACTGGATATTTTTGGATATTTAGAAGCCAGATGAAGTACGATTCCAACAAATCAAGAATCAAGACAATCGGAGGTTCCTAGAAGCGGTTATGCCCGAATCACCGAGTGCAACACGTCCTGAAATCAGTTTTGGACAGCACACAACGCTGAAGTAAAACGTACATAGCTCCCTTGTTTGAACTCCGTTTTCGATGAATGACCACACGTTGGAAAGGTAATTTCATAAACTTTTCAATAGAGCTATATTTCGATATATGTTCTGTTCTGGACAGAGGGGGAAATCCATGAAAAATAGACAGCAAGGAGATGATGAGAACAAGAAAGAGGAGATGGTGATGACAACATTGAAGAGAAGGGTGACCAATGACTCCATTAAGCATACAAGATCAAATTCAGAAGTTTAGGAGCATTAATAAATCAAGACAAAAGCAAAAGCCACATCGATACATGGAGATGTCGGAAGAAGGCAACCAAGAATTACAAAGGATGATAACATCTCCATGGACCTTCTCTTTTCCAAACACAAATGCTTGTAAGTATGCCTTCAACCTCAACTAGGTGCAACCTTTTGTCTTCAAACAATAACATGGCTACTAGGAGGACAACCTAGGTTTCTTTTTACTTTCAATAGATAAGCATGACCATGTGTTCACCTCGATGTTCTATATTGCCTATACTTACGGAAAGATGATGAAAGTTGCCGCTTTGTTTTACCTACATGAAGTTATAAATGTCTTGGCTAATTGCTCTCTATAATATGATCTGAAATTAATTTAAATACCGGCTCTTTTATTTGTGGAGGTGAAATGACTATGCTCTAGACCCACATACATATCTTTGCTCTTTGATTTAAGTTTATGGATAGCCGGATAACTTGTTGTTTTTATGAAAACTTAACCTTTATGCTATCTACATATTTGTGATGCTCTTGCAAAGTTCTACCTACCAAAGCCATATACATATATGTTTTATGATAACAAAACCCGTAGATTGCAAACATATGTTTTGATGAGTTGTATTAGGATTGATTTCTATGGTTCGAGACTAAGAAGCTGGTCATTCCTTTGTGTAACTTTTTCATGCTAGCCTTTTTGTCCATGCATTGTGGGTTTTCATATAGAAAATTTCACAAACTTCGCCGGGCATCCACCCTAAACCAAAAACATCTTTTTGTGATCACCTCCTTGTCCACAACCCAATTTGAGTATGGAGTAAAAAGCTCGATGGAGATTCAAATATTCTGCAATATTATGGAATTTATACTTACTTTAGCAGTCATTTCCCCTCCCTTTTATGCTCGAGGACGAGCATCGTTCAAGCATGGGGGAGGAGTCATTCTCTGACACAAATGCTATGTAAGTATTATGTTGCAAAAAGTTTTGAGGAGAAAAAAAGAAAAAAAAAAGAAAAAATGAAGAAAAAAATGAAAAATGAAAAAAAATATGATAAGAAGAAAAGAAAAGTAAGAAAAATAGGAAGAATAAAGTGCAAAAAAAGAAAGAGAGAAAAATGAGAAGGAAAGAAAATAAAGAAAAAAATAAAGATGCTCCTCGGTTCTTTTTGCTTCATAAGTTCTCAAGTGTCTTGATGACACATCCATACTCAAATCTTCCAAACATGTGCAATCCGATAACGAGGACTTCACTCGTGCCTCGGGATCATCCATTTGCCACTTGCACATGTCCACTTATCTAAATGTGTGTGTTTCGTCCCTCTCTCTTTCCAACATTTATTTTCCATGGCCTTTTTGACGAGTCTCGGTAATTCCAATAGATCTCTCTCTTAATTTGACAATATTTCGGATATATGTTTTGCTAGGATTGTTTTTAACCTTCCAAGCTCCACATAAGCCTTCCACCATCACATATGAGTAGAGTAGGTTGAAAATAATCTAGTATAGGCTTGAGTGACTTGATGAGATGAGTGTTCCATGAGCTCTTGCAAGAGATTTTCACTTATGTTGGATATGCATCTTTTTGAAAATCTCTCATATGACAAGGTAATGGTTTGAAGTTCACTTAAGTTTGAGAGCATCGTGTTAAATGTGGCTTGTTCTTTATTGTTAGTCTATCTTCCATAATGAAAAAGAAGTCGGTCACAACTTGAACTTTAAAATAAATTCTTAAGAGAGCAATTTGCCTCGTCATGAATGACTAAGTGCAAGGACAACATTGGAAGGCAACACCGATTTCCCTTTTAAGCAAGGATTACTTACTCGAGGACAAGCAAGGTTTAAGCATGGGGGAGATGTTGACGGTGAATTTCCTTCAACCTAGAGTATTTGTTATACATTGGTTTCGATTATGATTTGCAACTAACCCGCCACTAGGCATACTAATGATGTAACAAGTTCACACTTGCATGTCGATTTTGGAGTTTGTTGTTTACGCAGAAATCTACGCTAATGAGGAGACTTTCGGGATAAGTTCACCAAGCACTTCAAGAGAAGATCATGAAGCCCGTCACAAGTCAAGACACGAAGTGAACAAGACTCCAAACAACCTAAGGACCGAAGCATCAACACGCAAAACTCCGGGGACTTGGATGTTTACCAACGGGATCAACTCGGCCCGAGAGATATTCTCGGCTCGTACCAGACAGCATGATCTTTCGGTACAGATTCGGAGACTTAAACGGTCTTAAATGGCAAACATTTGACTACCAAAGTTGTGGGCCTCGACGATACCTTCGATTTGGACATGTGGTTTGCCCAATTCGGATAAGGGAGCTAGGAGATATAGCCCCCGAAATCCCTGCTGCGCAGTCAGTCCGAAATCGAACGGATTATCTTCCAAGGCCGATTTGGAGATCTTATCTTCGTTTTTAGCGGAAGGAGTGCGCGAGCCAGAGATAGCCTACGCCTCCGCGAGGATACGGCCCTTCTCTCTCGCCTCCAGCCCAGCAGGCCACCCACGAAAACCGAACTCCCCTAACTAGAATCTACTCAGGAAGAAGGAGAAACAAAAAGCGCAGTAAACAAAAGACTTCATTTCACATCAACATATGTTCATGACAAAAACAACTTGTTTATTTACAAAGGCCGCACGGCCAGAATACTGATACACAAAAACGAACGGGCCAAGCGCCCAGCTGTCTTCAGGAGGGAGGAGCGGCGGCGTCGGCAGCGTCCGGGAAGAGGAACTCCTCGAAGGCTTCGGCCGAGCGACCCGGCGGCGTCGGCGGCGAGCGCGTCCACGCGCTCCATCGCCACCTCGTCCTCGACACCCTCGGGGACGACGTAACCTTCCGCCAGCGCCTCGAAGTTGACCTCGTAGTGGGACCGTACCACTCCGAGGGCCTTCTGGACGCCAAGGTGCAGCGCCCGGCGCATCCGTTCGGTGACATGGCCGCCGAGGGCGCGCAGCGGCCGGCGGGCCGAGCTCCCCGCCCGCGCCTCGCCCTCCTCCACGGATCGGCGGGTCTCGAGGGCCGCATCGCGCAACTCCCGCAGCTCCCGGCTCGGAGGAGTTGTAGGAGGTCCGCAGCCGCCTCGGCCCGCTCAACCCCGTGCCCAAGCGCGGTGCACAAGCCTGAAGTTGCCAGACGAGAAAGAAGTCAGAAAAACAGTGCGAACCCTCAAGGAAAATCCAACAACACAGGAGTCAAACAGCAGCTCACCTTCGACTTGCTTCCTCTCCACCTTGAGGGCGAGGCGCTCGGCCTCGACCGTCCGCTCGAGGCCCCTGATGGTCTCGCCTTGCTCCTGGAGGGCCAGCTCCCGGCCCGCGCTTGTGATGCTGAGCACCATCGGCTCGCCCTCGACCTCGAGAGAACTTGGCGTTCCGGTCCTCCAGCGACATCTGCGTCGCCTCGCGAGCCGCCGCGCTCCCGCTCCGGGCCGACCGAGCGTCGACAAGGGCGGCCCGCTCCCCGCCGGGAGCCATCCCTCGCCTCCTTGGCGAGCGGTGCACTCCCGCAGAGCCGCTCCTCGCAACGGCGAGGGTCGCGACCTTGGCGTCGAGGGCGGCCTTCAAGTCGTCGGCCTCCTTGACCCTTTGCTCGAGCACGCGCGCCCGCTCCTCGGCCCGGTGCCGCCGCGCCCGAGCCCCCTCGAGGGACGAGCGGAGGCCCCGGTTCTCGCCGCGGACGTTGGCCACCTCCGCCTCCCGGTTGGTAGCCGCCGTGCGCATCTTCTCCGGTGTCCGAGCGCACCGCCACGCCGCCTCATCATGGTCGATGAGGGCCGTGCGGACCCGCTCGAGGCTAGAGGGACGCGTCGGGTCCCCGCCTTGTGCTCTCGGGGAGTTCATCGTGCAAGGCCACGGCCCGCACGACAACCCCGCCCTCCGAGTCCCGAGGGCATCGGCGAGCGCATCGAAGGCGCCGCATCGCTCCCGGAGCCGGTGGAGCTCGGCGTTCACCCGATCGAAGGCGTCGTGCTTGTCGCGGGCGCGGCGCTCGAGCTCCCGGCACCCACAAATCAAAACCCGTAAACACCATGCCGCAAAGACAAGCGCGCGTAAACAAGGAAAAGGGGGAGCAAGCAACGGCACCCCACCTGGAAGACACGCCATGCGGGGCCGCCGTGGACCCTCGGTGCCTCGTTCAACGCACGGTCAAGCGTGGCGCCGTGGCCGCGGAGCTCTCCCCGAGCTCCTCGCTCCTCCCCGGGCGTCGGTGAACGCAGGGCGGGTCGCCCGCCGCCCCCTCCACCCGGGCGGAGTAACCGGCGCGGGAGGACGAGGCCTCGGCGCGCCGTGCCCTCGGCCCCCCGCCACCATGTGGCCCTCGCGCCGCCTCACGAGGGCCCCCTCCCGGGACCCCGGAGAGAGCGTGGAGCTCGCCCACCGATCCCACCCGGCGGCGGGGAGTCATCGTCCGGGATCTCCACCACCGCCGCCGGGAACCGCCGGCGGGCACCGCGCCTCCACTTGCCTCCGCGGCCGCGGCGCCCGACGCGGCGCCGCGGCCACCGCCTCCCGCCGTGCCTCCGCCACCACGGGCGCCGGCCGCCCTCCTCGCCACCGCCGCCCGCTCGCTTCCGCCGGCCGCGCCGCGAAACGCGCCTCCGTCGCGGCGCAGCCACCGGCAGTCGCGCCTCCATCACAACCCGCCGCCGCGGCCTGCGTCTCCGCCACGACCGGCGCCCGTCGCTCTTCGACGACCGCCGTCCGCGCCGTGGCAAGCCGATCCGCCGGCCGAGGCCTCGAGGCCTCGGCCCGGCCCCCCGCGAGATCTCGCCCGTCGCCGCCGTGCTCGCCCGCCCGCGGCGCCCTCGACGAGCGCCGCCGGTGGGAACGGACGTGTCCGCCCTCGCACCTTAGCCGCGCGAGGGGGAGGCACGGTTGGCACCACCATGAACAAGCAAAAAATCAAAACGCCCGGCCGCCAATAAATCAAACCTCGTAGAAAGGCAAGTCCCTTACCTCGAAGAGGAGAAGGCGCGTTTCCTCTTCCTCGAGGCCTCGGCGGATGAGGCCGGCACGGCCGCGCGCCCGCCGCCGCGCCTCCCCGACGTCACCACCGCACGCGCGGGCCCCGCCCGCGCGCGGCGCGCGCGCGCGCGCGCACAGCGCGCGCCGCCACGCGCGCCTCCGCGCGCGCGTGCCGGCACCTCCGCGGCTCGCGCCGCTCCCATTGTCGATAGCCCGCGGCGGCGGGCGCCGCCGCGCCCGCCCCGGCGACGACGCCCTTGCCGCCGGAGCCGACTCCGGCGACGGGGGCGCAGCTCCCACCTATCGCAGGCCCCCCCCTCGCCCCTCCTCCTCTTCGTCCTCCTCCGAGGACGAGTACTCCTCGGTCCCCGGGAGGAAAGCCCCGGCTCCTCGCGCCGCCGTACTCCTCGTTCCGCCGCCGCGCGCTCGCGGTGCCGCCTCGCGCGCTCCCTCTTGCGCGCCGCCCGCTCCTGCTCCCGCTGCTGCGCCGCCCGACCAAGCGCGCGGGAGTCAGGGGTGGGCGGAACGGACTTCGCGGCGTTGAAGTTCACCAACTGCATGCGAGAACGTCAAAAGCGCGTCAGGGGCCAGGGGCAACATTGAGAACAAAGACAGGGCCAAGAATCACACTCACCAGCGGGCCGGTGGGGAGCATCTCGAGGTCCCACGGGGGACCGATCCGGCGCCGCAACATCCGGTGTCGACGGCGTTCCGCGCCGGGGTGAGCGCATACGCCCGCTCGAGGGGGGTTGGGAGCATCCGCGACCTCGCCGTGGCGACGGGGTCCGCCTCCTCCGTCATCTCGAAGATGCAGAGCGGCCTCTCCATCAAGGGCACAACCCGCCGGTGATGGAGGAAGGCAAGGACGCCCGCCGCGGTCGCCCCGCGCGTCGCCAGTCCTTCGTGGCGGCCAGACCGAGTCCGGCCCGCCTCCGGTGCCGGGGCGTGGACACCCCGTGACCCCGGGAGATGGGCTTCTCCCGGAGCACCGCACCGGTGTAGGCGGGGAGGCCGGGCTCGGGGTTGCGGTAGAACCATCCCCGCTCCCGCCGGCGTTGTTCGTCGTCATGGTGCGGGGGGATGTAGTCGTCCCTGAACCGCGCTCGCAGGGGCGAGCGACATCCCGCCGCCGCGCACCGCGCGGCGGGTCCTCGCTCCGTCGTGGGCCGCGTGAAGAGCTCCGCGCGGGAAGGGGTGTATCCGCAGCTCCCGCTGACCGGGATCCCTAGATACCCCTCGCGGACACCCACGAACGTGGCCGCCCGCGAAATCGCGTTCGATGCGAAGTTATGCAACTCCACGCCATAGCGGTGGCACGGGGCCGCCCGCATGAAGCGGCTCGCCGCCGCGCGGCGAAGACGCGCTCATGGAAGCGGATGAAGCTCACCACGTAGCCCTTCGGTGGGTTGGGCGAGTGGTCCCCCGCCGGCGGCACAATCCACTCCGCCGGCCGCCCTCCTCGTTCGCCGCCAACCGGCCGGCGGAGACCACCTCGCCAAGGGCCGCCCGGTTGACCGTCGACCGCTCCCGTGCGTACGGGTCAAGGATCGTGAGGGGCGGAAGCGGCGCCATGAGAGAGGACAAGGAAAGCGAGAGCGGAGGACGAGAAGAAGGAGAAGAGCTCTAATGGCGAAGGTGCACGGTGGCGAGAGCAAAGCGAAGGCAAGAGCTCAAGGGGGAAGAACGGCGGAGCGCTAAGGTAAAAAACCGCCGTTTTCCCTCCCCTCAGATTTATAAGCCGCGGGCGTGCTCTCCGGGGCGGACGTCCCGCGCGCATTAACTGCAGGGGAATCTTTTCTTCTCGCTGACGGGCGGGCCCCACCACGACCGCGGCGGCCACATCACCGCGAACGGGCCATCATCACGGCGAAGAATAGCAGGGACTGTGGCAGGAGGTCACATCCGCCTGCCCACACCACCCACTACGCGCGCGCGCGCGGCTGTAACGCCTAAAAAAGCGCGCCCGCGACGCAAAACCGCAGCCTCTACTGTGAAGCATTTAATGGCCCGGTTCCTTATGAAGTAAGGAGAACCCTCGAGCGGCACGGGCTCCAGGCTCGAGAAAACTTCAACCCTCGAAAGGGTACCGGCGTGAGAAGGTCGCCTCGGGGCCCGTTTGAAACAAAACAGCACCGCAAAGCACCCATGCCATGCCGTATTACCGATCGGCGCCTCGAGGGCCGGCTCGCCCGTGCCCCTCGAAGGAGCGCGGATGCCGGCCGGGAGCGCTTAGGCGCCGCCCCGCACCACCTACCGATCGGCGCCTCGAGGGCCGGCTTGCCCGTGCCCCTCGATGGAGTGCGGGTGCAAAGACGGGCTGCCCGTGCGCCACCCCGCACGACCCTACCGATCGTGGGTTCGAAGCCCGACCCTCGACGGGTTCGAACGGGCGCCCCGCATCACCGCAGTCGGGGACGACAAGGGCACGCGCATTCGAGCCGTTCCTCGAGCCCGCGCCCGAGGGTGCCCCACATGTCGTGTTCGAGAGCCGCCGAGGGCGCCTAGCCGGGGATCCCACCGAGGGAGAGCTTCCGCGCCCTCGGTCCCTAGCGAATGGGACCGAGCCCCACCTAGCAAACCCACGCAAGCGCTTTAATGGACGTGTCTCCGGACCACGCAGCCCTACCCTTATCGAACGGGGCATGGGCGTCCACTCGAACCACCCGCTAACGCCTTGACGAGGAATCCGCAATTCGCGACCCGACCGATGGGGGTTGTGGAAACCCTAACCCTCCGTCCCGCGGAGGGACGGCGAGGGCGCGTTAAAAGACAAGTCGTAAAGCTCTATCCGATCGCCTTGAATCGGCCCGTGCTCGGGGGCTCGACGCAAGGCTACACCTCCCGGATTGCACCCGCCGAGGATAACGCCGCAGCGCGTGCGTCACCGAAGCCGGCTGAGACATTGCCGACGCCGGTTGAAACATGTACCACGCCCTCTCGTCCAAGTCTCGCGGTCAACCCCTACGGAGAGCGCCTATGCTCCCGCAGGCTTCGGGGCTGGGACCCGCGGGTCCGCTAACGCGGCCCCACGGAAAGCGTTCGCAAGACCAGGAGGGAAGAACGTCCTATCGGTAGGCTCCAGCATCTGTGGGAGCCTCAATGGCAAACCCACAGATGCTCGGGGGCTGCGTCGGGGACAGCCCCTAGGGGTCCCCTTAAACGTTCGGGGAAATCCCCACTTAAAACCCGCAACAAAGCCAAAACCAAATAAAGCCTCACTTAACCATGCAGACATGGCCCACGCCGCGAAGGCCCCGGCGGCCCACCAGGCGGCCCACTCGAAGACTCCCTCGAATAAGGTATCGCCTCGCTCGAGGGTGCGCGCCTCCCTCGGGCGGATTCCGCCCCAATCGAGGGGGTGCGCCTCCCTCGAGCGAGGTCCGCCTTGCTCGAGGGTCCGCCCCGCCCTCGAACGGGGTCCGCCCTCGCTCGAGGGCGCCCGCACGCGCGCGCCCGCCCCCGTGCGCGAGCATTAAATGCCCCGACATCGGCGGGATAGCGCCATCATGCGCCGGGGCACGCGCCCCGGTGCCGCCGCACCAACTCCCCAGGAGGGAGCCCATCCCCATCACTGTGGGGGGGGGACTGTGCGGCGCAGCCGGTGCCCGTCCCGTGACGCCGTGCACCTCGCTCCGGCACGGCTAACGCGCCGAGCCCTCGAAGGAGGGCCGGCCGCACCCCTCGATTTGCTTTCTTGTGACCTACGGGGTTGGGGGTGGAGGCGCTAGGCGGTGGGACGCCATCCCCGCCACCGGTAACGGTATGGCCGCCGCCCCCGCCAAGACGGGTGCACGCCGGGCGCCGTGGCAACGACTCCAAAGACCGTGGAGCGCGTGGGAACGGGATGCCACCTTACCTGCCGCTGTACCCCGTACGAACCGACGTCAGCAACCCCCTCGAGCCTATCTGAAGACCTCACAGCCGTCCGATGCTCTTCGACCCTCGAGGCCGCCACTGTTCGGGTACAAGATACGCCATGATGGCCGGATCGGCTGCAAGGATCGCCTGGGCGGCCGCCTACTCTACAGCGTAGCACATCACGCTCCCTCATGTAGCTAAATAGCGCGGCACGCATGTGATTCGCTCCTTCCTTGATCTATAAAAGGAGGACGAACCCCCTTGCCGCAGGGGGACGAACAACACACAACACACGAATAACAGAGCCCGACGCGAGACAAGTCGCACCATGCACTTGCTCTCCAATTCTCCCACAACATCTTCAGCCACTACACCAGGGACTTGGAAGCCCCGCTTCCTCTCCCGCCTTGCTTGTAGCAGCCTCTACTACGAGGCACCCCGTGCCGAGCAATACAAAGGCCTTGAGCACGCCACCGCCGGACGTACGGCTCCCCGGCCGGAACCAGGATAAACTCTATGTCTTTTATTGCTTAGCATCGACCATTGAGGGATAGACCTCGGCGCTTGTTATCGGTTAGTGTCGGGACCATATTCCGCACCGACGTATTGACAATCAAAGACTAGGATAAACCTTAATAGGAACCCATCAAAATTAATGCAAGCAATGTAATGAGTGATTAAGTATAATTCTTAGGACAAAAGATCAAGGACACACTTGCCTTTAACCAAAGTAATGTTGCTGCTCAAAATATCTTCAACCTCTTGCTCTTCAAAGCTTCTCGAACGGCGTTCACTCTAAGCGCATCAATCATCGGGCACAAACATACAAAGCAGACAAACATGCATATACTAAAAACAAAGCACCAATCAAAAGAAATCTTTAAAAGAACGCACTGAAGGATAGGATCGATTAGATGGATCACTAAAGAACACAAAGTGTGGTTGGAAGGGAAAGGCTTGGTTAACTTTAAGGAGATCGTTGTGGAAGATTGAGCAAGGACCGAAAAGATCACACTTAGATTGGGCTGAGAAAAGAACGTCTAATGAACGTTTTGCATTCATGAGAGAACAAGGCTATGAGCTAGGTTCATTTTAATTAACAAAACAAATATAAAGGATATTTCAGAAATAAAATACCCTATGTTGACATTAATGCAATATTAAACTTTATTTACGAAACCAGTGTAATGAACTAGTCTAGTTTTATTAATAAAGATTCATATATTGATTAAACCGATTAAACATTTAATTTAGAAAAACTAAACTATATGAACAATCTAAACGAAACTTTGTAATTCGAGTAGATCATATTTTTATTAAAAACATTATGGTATTGGCATTAATCAAATTAATATTTATTATAAAAGTCGGTGTAAATGCCTGATCAAATTTTAATTACAAAAGATTAATTAACTATTAAACAAATTAACATTTGGTTTACAAAAACCGAGATAAAGATCTAATTAACTTTTATGTACAAAAACATGTGATAGAAACATTAATCAAATTAAATTTGCTTATGAAAAACGATGTATAGATCTATATAGCTTTTATTTATAAAAGGCATATATATTAATCAAAATTAATATTTATTTTATTTTCAGAAAACAAAACATGGTGAAAATACACCACTAATGCGTGCTTAACATTATTATGAACCTAACGCAACTTGAATGAATTAAAACGGAGCTAAAACGAGAAAGATATGAAGAAAACAAGATTGCAAGGACCTTGATGTGATTAACCATAGATCTCAGGGAGTAGCAGAGGAAATTTGCAAGACACATGGAATAGTGCTCGCGAAAAGGACAAAGGACAGGGTTAGATCTATAAAAAGGCTTAGGTGGGCTTTATGTGTGAAAGGTGGGATTCCTGTAGGGGGTTTTCCACAAAAGATACAAGACACATATCATAGGTGGGGATTTCCTTTTTCTCTAGGGATCTAATCGCAAAACAGCTAGCCTTATCTCTTCAACCTCCAGGCAGGAATGGACGGCGTACAGGAGCGTGCAGGAGCTCCTGGCCGTCCTTGTCGTCCGGACATCAGGTGGCTAAGGGCTCGACTGAGGCACGGAACGGAGTGAGAAGGACGAAGGGACCGCAGTGGTGGGCTCACCAGCGGTGGAGGACGACGGAGAAGGCGGGAATCGGCCAGTGCGGCGGTTCGGCCATGGAGGCCGGCTCCAACGGTACAGACACAGAAAGAAGGCAAAGGGGATTAGATGGGAACAACCATGAAACTGTAGATTGAATGGCAAAACGGAAAGGAATCGACGACACGAACGCGATGGTGTGCTCACCTTTGGCCAAAGATGAACGACGACGATGGAAGAGCTCGCCGGAGTTGGAGAGGAGCTCGCCGGACTTGGGGAAGATGACGGAGGCGACGTCGGATTCGCGTGACTGAGCACATCATGGCATAGATCTCGACGAGGGAAACTCCATTGTGGTGTCCACATGCACCGGAAGTGCACGGTTTCACCGGAAAAGCTCGCCGGAAGTTCCCGAAGTTCGCCGGAATTTAGTAGATGCAAAAGTTCGGCGAGGGTTTGTGGAAGCTAGGGTTATCGAAACAGAACGAGGTTGGCGGCGTTGGAAAGAGGACGCCAAGGAGATCGCCGGCAACTATTTAATTTCCGAGATTGAGTCCGATTTTATTTTACTTTTTTTTAATTTCGGAAATTAATTTCGGATTAAAAATAATTCCAGAAAATACTGAAATCATAATTAAATCACGAAAAATACTCCGAAAGCTCAGAAAAATTCAGGAAAATTACTAGAGATGATTCGTGTCATGATGAATCCAAATAAGGTATTTGGAGCTCATGAAAAAGATTTTAGGTCTTCTAATAAATATAATTAGCTCAGGGAAAATGAGAATAAATTCCAGAAAAGTCCGGAAAATTCTCAGAAGGATTTGGACAACACCTAAACGTATTTTAAAAGCCTTTTGCACGCATGAAAAACCAAGATGCATCGACATGAATGCAACACTCACATCCAACCATTTTTTTATTCAGAAAATCAAACAATGACTTTTTCCTATACTAGATTTTCTGTAAACAAAATAAATGTTGAGAATTTTTTTTACATTATGAGAAAATCGTTATTTAATTATTCTTTCTATTCACATCCTGAAATTGGAAATTTTAGGGTGTGACAATTAGCGTTCTCATGCTCTTGGCATTGCTCATGTGTTTCTCCATCTTGGGGTGGTACATCGGCAGAGACGACCAAGATCTCGCGATCTAGAGTCTCGAGCTCTTCTCCCAAGTAGTTCGAGGAGATGGTTGTGTGTGCGATCTGAAACGCGAGGCGATCCAGAGATGTCTCTCAGTTTAGCTGGCGGCAGTGGGCCACAGTAAGAGGTTGACACAGCTTCTTGAGGACACGGCACTGGCGTGCTGTGTGTTTAGGATTCTTGTGATAGGACAGGGTTGGTCGAAGTAGTTCCTGCAGCTTCCACGATCTTGGGTCTTCGATCCAGATTCGATCTAGATCTTGCGCTTCATGTAGCGTGATGCCACATGAGCTACGTTCCGCAAGCCAAGAGCCATGCTGGATGAAGACGAGGTTCCGCGAGGGCGCTTGGCGCGTTCGCGGACTTTGATCGTGTCGGAAAGCATGCCCTCGACACGATAGACCCCAGTGATCAGGTCGCTTGGAGTGGGTGGGTGTGATTTTGATGACAGATCTGTTTCGATCTGTTGGTCGGTGGTGACCGCATTGCCTTCGATGACGAGGCAGGCGGTAGGAGTGGTGGATTCCGCTGGCATCGAGCTAAAGCGGATGTCGACGGGATTGGCGAGGAAGTCTTCCATGCTCTCCGGGAAGATGATGTCATTGGTCGAAGCCATCGAGTTGCACGAAGAACCTTGATTCCTCCCCTACCTGGCGCGCAACTGTCAGATGGTGAGATCTAGACAGCCCACGGGGGTGCTAATCCTAGTGGTTTAGGTTTTCGGTGGGGCGGAATCTAAGGCTAAGAACTCGAAGGTCACAGACGAGTAAGCAGAACACAGAGAACACGACGAGTTTATACTAGTTCGGCCTTTGGAGATTAAACCCTACGTCTAGTTGTTGGTGTAGATTGCTTGAGGATAGCGTGATTGTCAAGGGGTCGCCTCGCCCGCCTTATATTGGCCAGTGGATGAGGTCGGTTCCCAGACTCCTGGTCGGTTATGACCAGGAGACCTAAGTCTGCGTTACATCTTGCCATATCCCGTCGATCTAGGGAATCTTCTGGAAGGTCTTCAGGAGGTCGTGTGGGCTGCCAACTAGGTCGGTTGGGCCCACTGACAGGTCGGAAGGTCTTCTAGTAGGTCAGACCCACTTGTCGGGGACGGTCGTGAGCCTAGTCGGTGGGGACCCAGGGGTACCCATGTCTCACAAGTAGGATGATCGGGCAGAAGCTAGACCTTGTATGAACCTTCATGGTATGTATAGATGATTCGGCATGGTTCATCAAGGCTTGTTTGAGTTCTTCCCGATTTTCCTCTTTGGTGTTTTCGTTCTTCGGTTGATTCCATAGATTTGAGAGGGTTTTCTCCGGATTTCTTTGAGGGGATCATGGGTGAGTGTCATTGTGCCTCTTTGTGGATGATCTTGACCCCTCAAACGCCGGGAAACCTCTTCGATTCGTTGGTCTTTAGGTGGAGTTCCTTGTTCGTGTGATCCGCGATTCCCGTCATTTTAGGGAGTGAGAGGCCAAGAGTTTTGGCGCATAGCATCACCTAGTGATGCATATCATCTCCCCCAAATCTTGCCTCAAGAACTTCAGTTATTAGGGAGATCCGGTGACGACTTTGGAGAGGTGTTCTTGCGAGTTCGCGAGTCTCTACGCAGTTCTTCCATGGACCGTTGGCGGACAGTCTGCGTGGGATCACAGATCGTTCTGCGGACCGTTTAGACAGAACCGTTGTTTTTCGGCTGGGAGCAATTTTTGTACGGCGGACCGTCCACGCCTGTCTTTTGGACAGTCTGCCCCTTCCCTGGCGGACAGTCTGCGGCAGCTAGGCGGACAGTACGGTCTGTACGCAGTTTCTTGCCAAGCTTGTTCGATTCCTTTGCTTCTTCTCTAGTACTTCCGCGTGAGCTTTATGGAATCATTCCTAGGACTTGTCGTTGATTCATAACTACGTCGTCTTGGCGATTGGTGGTTGTTTCGTCTCATAGTTCATGTGTGACCGAGATTTGATTTTGGGACATAGGCCGAGTTCTTTGAGAAGAATTTTTATCGGCTCCCATTCACTCCCCCCCCTCCTCTGGTTCGTCGTTTCGGTCCTTCATTCACCCTCTTCCAGACACAGCAGGAGAACAACTGGCTTTGTACCATGAGGTTCCAGTTGGAGCTAGTGCGAGGCGACCGCTTGCAGAGGATCCTTGACTTGGAGGCACGGACCACTACCCTCCAGGAGGACGTGGACACCGGACACATTGAGAGGTTGACACTGCTGCAGAACATCGTCGAGATGGAGCAGCAGGTAGAGGAGGCTGAGGTACAGGTAGCAGCTCTGCAGGCCATCGTGGCTCTGAGCCACCACCTCCAGTGGAGGCACCTCCGGAGGAGCAGCAGGGTTAGTCTGGGCTCTACTAGGAGAGTCAGGCTGGACCACCGCCACCAACCCCACTTGCTTCACCTGCCGCCAGTGACGCTTCGGTCGGCAACTAGGTTGTCGTAGTGTGTAGTAGGGTGACATATACTCCTTTGTGTAGCTGTTTGGTTGGTTTTTGTGGTAGGCTAATGTAGGAGTATTCTTTTGTGCAGCACATCTGCATTGTAACCCCTGATGTATGCTGGTGATCCCAAAAACTTGGCATCCGTGTAATGCTTGGTTGAAAACCATTCCTGCAGTGTCTATTGTAAAGAAAATGTTTTAGCTATTTGTGGTCATATTCGAGTCATGCGTTGAATACTAAACTTGTTCGGAATTTTATGATGACTGCGCTTGCAAAATTTCAGCACTTGTGTACTTTTGTACCGAGAGTTATGCAATTGTTAATCCAGTTCTGGCTGCTGTCCAAAAAGCTAGACAGGGCATTGGAAATGTAATTTTTTGAGTGTTTGAAAGTCGGAATCTTTTCATGCGTTGAATACCAAAGTTGTGAGAAATATTGTGATGGCCGTGCTCACCAAAATTCAGCATGTTTGCATGAGGGTATTGAGAGTTATGGAAATTTTGGTGAGTGTCAGCCTGCTGCCAGGACAGCTAGGCAGATTTTCGCAATTCGAATTCTTCGGGCATGCGAACTTGGAAATTCGCTGCGGAGTCGAATACCATCATTGAAACGCATGAAATCCTACACCTATTGGCCAGAAAGTGAAATTTTTTCAGTGGCTGAGCTGTTGGATGCGAAATTTTTCTTATGACCGTGTTGCTGCAAATTTTGAGAAACTTGCACGAATGAGCTTTTGTCATGCATCTCTTACACTTGTCATTTCTTTCTAAGCAAGATTATGGCTATGTGTCTAATAAAGACTCGCATTTTTAGATGGTGGGACCAACGCACAGCTCTACCAACGGCTTTGGAGCATCGGGCAGTGGTGAACTACCACCGCCACCGCCCATGACGACGTCGGAGGCATTCATAGCCACTCAGACCGAGGTGTTGTGCCGGATCCTGCAGACACAGCAACAGATCACCCAGCAGCTGAACCAGAGGCCACCTCATGGGGCTAATCATGACGGGCCGAATCACGTCACCACCTATGCCCAGTTCATCGGGATGAAGCCCCTGACCTTCACTAAGGCGGAAGACCGCCTTGAAGTTGAGGCATGGATCAAGGCCATTGAGGCCAAGTTCTCTACCTTTGTGCTGCCATGCTCAGAGGAAAAGAAAGCCAATTTCGCAGCCTTGCAGCTACGGGGTGAAGCCTTGATCTGGTGGGATCATTTCAAGACCATGCAGCATGTCGGGAATGCTGTCACTTGGAATGAATTCAAGCAAGCCTTCAAGAGCCACCACAATCCTAAGGGGCTTATGGATAGGAAGATGAGGGAACTGCTGGCCCTTAGGTAGGGAACCAACACTGTGTATCACTATGTAGAGAAGTTCAATAGCCTTTGCCAGTATGGTGGGCATCATGTGGATACCGATGCAAAGAAGATGGGGAGGTTCCGTGATGGCCTGGATGGTGAGTTGTATGAACGGCTGAACTTCATCAAGCCCAACAACTTTCACGAGTTGGTGAACAAGGATATATCCCAAGAGGATGCTATGAAAAAGGCCCAGAGAGACAAGAAGAGGCAGGCTGGTTTTGCTTCAGGCAGCAGGACTAACAAAAAGTTTTGCTTTGTGAAGAAGAATGTTCCTAACTCGTCCCAACAATCTTCAACCGGATGCTGGACAATGAAGCCATCACAAAGCAAATCTTCGGGGAACTTCCAGTTCCGCAACACTCAGCAGCAAGCTTCCAAGCCAAATGCACCCCCGCGCAACACTGGTGAACACCGTTGTTACAATTGTGGACAGCCGGGGCACTGTATAAGTGACTGCCCAAAACCCAAGCAGAACAAGCCCAACCAGCAAAATCAAGGTGCAGGGACCAAGCCGCTCCACCCGGCTAAGAAGCTGATGGTGCAAGTTCGTCAAGGCAAGCTGAACTTCACCACCATGAGTGACATTCCAGAGGGAGCTTCAGTGCTTACGGGTACATTCCCTATCAATGACACCCCCATTAAGATGTTGCTCGATTCTGGAGCTACCCACAATTTCATAAGTGAAAAGTTAGTAGGCAGATTGGGTTTAATGGGATCTCATACCAATTCGGCCTATGAAATTGCCACTCCGGGTGGAAAAATCTCTTCTAGTACCTTAATCCGTGGAGTACTTTTGGGATTGGGTAGTAAAACCTTTCTGACACATCTTATCGCCATAAGTTTGGAGGGTATGGATGTTATATTGGGTATGGATTGGATGACACGACATAAGGTGGTTCTAGATATCTCGGGTAGAGTTGTAGCGATCAATTCACCTACCATCAGACACACCACCCTGTACGTACCTTTTAAGGACGGTGCAGACCCTTGTGCCTATGTGACCATTACTTCTCATCTTGATGAAATTCCAGTAGTTTGTGAATATGCTGATGTCTTTCCCGATGAATTGCTTGGCATGCCACCAGAACGGGATGTCGAGTTTGTAATTGAACTCCAATCGAGCACTACGCCTATTTCCAAATGACCTTACTGTATACCTCCCAAAGAGCTAGCTGAGCTGAAAAATAAACTCCAGGAATTGTTAGATAAGGGCTACATTCGCCCAAGTTCTATCCTTGGGGTTGCCCCGCACTATTTGTCAAGAAGAAAGATGGTAGTTTGAGGTTATGTGTTGACTATAGACCTCTTAATGCGGTGACCATCAAAACCAAATACCCTCTTCCCTGCTTTGATGTTCTTTTTGATCAATTGGCTGGAGTCAAGGTTTTCTCCAAGATTGATCTTCGTTTTGGTTATCATCAAATCAAAATTCGACCTTGTGACATCCCCAAAACTGCTTTCTCCACCCGATATGGTCTCTACAAGTATCTGGTGATGTCCTTTGGTCTCACAAATGCCCCAGCCTACTTCATGTTCTTCATGAACTCCGTATTCATGACGGATCTTGACAAATTTGTAGTGGTCTTTATCGATGATATTCTGATCTATTCCAAAAATGAGAAGGAACATGTCTAACATCTTCGAATTGTTCTACGATGTTTGAGAGATCACAAGCTTTATGCTAAGTTCTCCAAATGTGAATTCGGGTTGGATAGTGTGAAATTCTTAGGGCACACTATTTCCAAAGATGGCATATCCGTAGATCCTAGCAAGGTACAAGAGGTGA
This sequence comes from Cenchrus americanus, assembly GCA_947561735.1. Lineage (NCBI taxonomy): Eukaryota > Viridiplantae > Streptophyta > Magnoliopsida > Poales > Poaceae > Cenchrus > Cenchrus americanus. The sequence goes on along the minus strand of OX387240.1, from coordinate 152,922,351 downwards.
TGGATTGGAAACCAGCCAAGTCTGTACACAAAATTCGCAGTTTTCTGGGTCTGGCAGGGTATTATTTCCGATTCATTCTGGACTTCTCCAAGATCGCCAAACCTACGACTAAACTGCTAAAGAAAGGGGTAAAGTTTGTGTGGAGTGAAGCATGTGAGAAAGCTTTCCACATGTTGAGGCAACACTTAACTTACAACCCTAGTGCTAGTACAATCAGATAATTCCAAACCTTTTGAAGTTTTTTGTGATGTGTCGGGCACTGGTCTTGGTTGTGTTCTTATGCAAGAGGGCTGAGTCATTGCCTATGCGTCACAGGCACTTCGACCCCATCAGTAAATTATCCCACTCATGATCTAGAGCTAGCCGCAGTTGTTCATGCTCTCAAGATTTGGAGACACTATTTGATGGGCAGTCGTTGCAATATCTTCACCGATCACAAGAGTCTCAAATATATCTTCACTCAATCATACCTAAATATGAGGCAAAGAAGATGGCTCGAGTTGATTAAAGACAATGATCTAGAAGTGCACTATCACCCTGGAAAAGCCAATGTTATTGCGGATGCTCTTAGCCGCAAAGATCACTGCAGTCATCTAGCGGTGGAACCGTATAGTGACACTTTATGTGAAGACATGAGGAAGCTTCATTTGGAAGTTGTAGATCAAGGAAATATATATGCCATAGTTGCAGAGTCTAACCTCTATGACAGAATTGTCACTGCTCAACGCAATGATGAGGGCATACAACAAATAAAGCAGAAATTAGCAGAAAGAGACCCCAAGTACACTTGTTTCTAGAGGGATTCAAAATATGTGGTATGGTTTGGGAAACGGCTCATGATTCTTGTTAACCCGGACCTTAAGAAGGAAATCTTTGTTTATCCCTAACTGCTAGAAAGAAGGATTCTATTTGGGTTATAGTGGACATACTCACCAAAATTGCTCACTTCATCGCAGTTCACACCACTTATTTAGTTCAAACCTATGCAGATATTCATACTGACCAAATAGTCCGCTTGCATGGAATTCCGAAGACCATAATTTCTGATCGAGGGACTCAATTTGTGGCTCAATTCTGGGAGCAGATGCATGAATGTTTAGAAACCAAATTGATTCGTAGTTCCAGCTATCATCCGCAGACGGATGGTTAGGCAGAAAGGGTAAATCAAATTGTGGAAAACATGCTACGGGCAAGCATCATGCATTTTGATAAGAGTTGGGACAAGTGTTTGTCCTTGGCCGAATTCTCTCACAACAACAGTTATCAGGCTAGTTTGAAGATGGCCCTGTTTGACGCTCTTTATGGACGAAGGTGTCGTACCCCTTTGAACTAGTTAGAAGCCGGAGAAAGGACACTCTTTGGTCTGGACTTATTAAAGGACACTGAAGAGAAGGTGCAAGTGATACGGGAGAATTTGCAATTAGCTCAGATGAGACAAAAGCGCTATCACGATAGAGGGACAACACCCTGACAATATGAAGTTTGAGATTATGTATACCTAAAGGTTTCGCCAACCAAAGGTGTGCAACGGTTTGGTGTTAAGGGAAAGTCAGATCCATGTTATATTGGACCTTATGAAATCATTGAAGTATGTGGGCTCGTGGCTTATCGTGCTGACTCCTAGAGCGGTTCTCCGCAGTCGACAATGTGTACCATGTTACCCAATTGAAGAAAGACGTGCCTATGCCTGAGACCAAGGTAATCACAGAAGCAAATGCTTGGATTGAGCCGGATTTCTTTCCCATCAAGCATCCTATGAGTGTGTTAGACCAAAAGGAGAGAAAGACCCGAAGGCACACCATAAAGATGTACAAGATACAATGGAGTCATCATACGGAAGAAGAAGCGACTTGGGAGATGGAAAATTATCTCAACACCAAGTACCTGGGTTTTCTACAATCTCGAAATTGTAAGTTTCTTTTTCGCTGCCTTGTTATTTTGGATCAAATCTCGGGACGAGATTCCGCATAAGGGGGGTAGGCTATGACGCCCAGGTTTTTAATTAACCTAATTACTGGTCAAACCTGTTGACTTTGGTCAAATCATTGTCAACCCGGGTCATCTCCTTGAAAACCTAGCCAACAATCACCCATGAGCACATTAAGCAAGTCAACATCACCTACCTTGGTCAAAACCCTATTCAAAGTGGTCAAACCACTTGATGCCAACACCTTGTCCTGGAACTTTGGCCACGTTCTCCAAATTTTGTCTAAACACTCAAAAACTTACCAATGTAAAACTTGTGCAGAATTTAGTGGGACACATTTCATATTTAGGTTGGCATTTCAAATTTTGAGAGGAAAAGGTTCAAATTTGCAAGTCAAACCTGCTTTCACTATTCATCGAAGCCATGAAAATCAGCAAGTTCATCAGCAATTCATGCTCCAATCAGTGGTCAAAACATATGTCAACCTTTGTGAAAATTGTAGGTGGATGTCTCCTCTACAACTTTTGTATTGGGTGGTTTTAAAGTCCTTTTTGAAAAATTTGAATTCAAGGTGTTCAAACAGGGGCACTTAAAATTGAAATGGGCACTGACACCCTAGAGCGCGCTCTCGCACGCCGGCGCATGACTCCTGTGCTGCCACGCGGCGCATCAGCGTCCGGGCCCCCCTCGCCTCACCGGTCGGTCACGCACCCGAGGCTGGCATCATCATCATGCGCCTGTGCCCTAAGCAACTTGGGGGTGGGTTCCTCCACACGCCCGCGCGCGTCCACGCCGTGGCCGGACCCCCCGTCGTGCCACTCGCCGGTGAAGCATTGTGCGCCTCGCACGCCACACGCCTCCCCTTCACTCGCCCCCTTGCTTTGAGGCGAAGCTCACACTCCTCCACACACACTCACCCACATATTTAAACGGCTCCCCTTATCCCCTTGCGCGCGCATGACCTCCACCTTCCGCCATTGCCGCGCGTCACGATGAGCACATGCCTCCACCTTCTCCCGCCGCCGGCCAAGCTGTCCCACACCTTCCCTAGAACCTAGCAAAGCTCGCACGATAGCTTGTTGCTCCGCATTGCGCCTGTGCTCACCGGAATTCGAGCCGAGGCGACCGCGCCGCCGCGGTCTTGCCGCCACCGCTCGCTGAAGCCACCGCAGGCCAAGCCACCGCCGCCAATCGATCCCTAGTAAGCTCAATTGATCACCCGTGTTGTTTGTGGCCCTCCTCCGGCCGCCATTCGCCGCCGACGAGATCACCACCACCGGCAAGGGCACGGTTGTAAAACCCGAGGGCATATATGTGAACTAGGGGCCTGGTTGTAAGGATCTTTAACTTAGTTTTCTAGCAACTTAGTCCAGAACCATAGAAAATTCATAGAAATTCATGGAAAACTCAGAAAAATGCATACCGAATTTTTTTGGTTTCAGTGAGACTAGATCTGCAACTTCTACAAAACATGACCATACTTATGACTTATAAGTTTTGAATGGAAATTCAAACTCAATTTGACACATTTTTGTTGTAGTTCAAAATCTAGAAAGGTTGTGGAGCTGAATTCTAGATGTGTTGCTAGATATCTCATTTGTAGGCTCTAGACAAAAATTTGAACAAAGTTATTTAACAGATCTTTTTATATGATTTACTTTGCATTTATGCTATTTCTGCCTTACTGATTTTTGTAGCAAAATGCAAATAGATTTTTGTAGTAAAATTGTGGCCATGCTCATGTTATGCCTAGATTCAACTTTCCAGCATTTATCATGATTTTATCTCTACCAGAATTAATTGATCTTGTTTTATGCTTAGTTTTACATTTAAATGCCTAGTTCAAATTTTTAATTTGATCTTGATGTGCTTGTTGGTTTCTTAGGCTTGTTCTATGTAAGTACAACCTATAAATAATATTTGTTTTCGACACCTCCTATAATGAAACTTTGCATTTTCGTAATCTTAAGCTGAACTACAAGGTTTTGTTAAGTGTTCAAATGCATATGAGTTCGAACATGTTGCAAAGTGTGCAAAACTTCAATGTTCAAGGAACATTCTAGGAAACTATGTGAGAGATGTAGATATTTGTACACAAGTATATTATTCCTTCGTTGAAACCATTTGAAATTCTGAAGTCAAGTCTAGGTACCCAAATTATGTTGGCAAGTCAATTTGTATATTTTTTAGAGAACACTAGATTTTAGTAGAATTATTACACCATTAACATGGGATGTAAAAACGAATTCAAATAATCTTGGGCACACAAGTGTGACTGTTGATAATTTATTCAAATACTAAATGTCCAAATACGAATTGTTCGTATTTTTATGATTTTTAGGTGTTGTTTTATGGGCTCTAATATTTTAGGGAAGCACGTTTCATTCAAAAGAAAATAGTGGCTGGCCCACGCGTCAGCGTCAGCAACCAAAATAAAAAAAATAACCGCTGCTCGCCCGCCGGACCCAACTCCCAACAAAGGCGATGCGGGTTCACTAACCATCGTCGCCTATGACACCGGCCCACTCGTCAGCATCAGCAGATAAATCATGTGCGGGCTGCTCAAAATTTCCCACCTATATTGACTATAATGCCCATGGAATTCCAATTGTAGCACAGAGCCGTCAAGGGCACGCGAGTAGTTTCATTAAACACAGTTATGCGTGCCGTTCATATTCGGCTCCTCGCTAGACAGATCCACAACGTCCTACCTCTCCCCACCGTCGCCGCTACTCTCCCCGCTTGCCTTCGCCGCTCTCTCCTCACTCGCCTTCGCCACTCTCTCCCCACCACAGCCCTACTCTTTTCCAGCCCCACCACTCCCTGCGTGACGACGGTGACGAGGACGCGGTTACTGGCGTATGGACGTCTTCCAGGCGAACCTAAAGACGGTTGATGCAGATCCGTCGACATCGTCCCCAGCCACGACGACGAACCAGCCGCCTCAGGCCACAAGCCGACGTGGATACGGCCCCTCCGACCATCACGAGAACAACTACTTCATTCACAATAGAGGATAGTCCTGCTTGAGCCCCCAACACCCGCTCTCTCCTCAGCCACCAAATCTGGTCTATATTTATGTCAATGTGGATTAGGGAGACATGCCTTGATAGTTCATCTTTAATTGATTGACTGTGGATTTGATGGATGAATTTTGTTGCCCCATGTTTGTTTTAATAAATTGTTGCTAATAGATGTAGTTATATGAACTGTTGAAATTCATTTTCATGTTCCTTGTGCTACAATTTTTGCACTGTAAATTCATGAAAAGCATTGAGGATGTTAGCATACTTTAATTCTGCCATGCTTTGAATGTAGCAGGTCGACATTTATGCTTTGGACCTATTAGCATACTTTAATGCTATGCTTTGAATGTACTAGATCACAATTATACTTTGGACCTGTTAGCATATTTTAATTCTGATGGGCACACAATGTTAGTGGGAATTGCATCGCAGTGGTTTATAATGTAGTCCACCCAATGAGCTATATATTCATGTCAAGGTGGATTAGGGAGACATGCCTTAATAGTTCATCTTCAATTGATTGACTGTGGATTTGATGGATGAATTTTGTTGCTCAAGCCTGTTTTGAATAAATTGTTGCTAACATATGAAGTTATATGAAATGTTGAAATTTTTTTCATGTTCTTGGTGCTACAATTTTTGCACTATAAATTCATGAAAAGAATAAAGGATGTTACTTTAATTTTGTTACGCTTTGAATGTACCAGATCGACATTTATGCTTTGGACCTCTTAGCATACTTTAATTTTGATGGCCACATAATGTCAGTGGGAATTGCACCGCAGTGGTTTATAATGTAGTGATAACTAGACTGTCTTATGCTTTGTTGTGAGTGTTAATTGTTTCACTATTGTCATATATATTGTTGTTGTTGGTGTCATGATGCGTTGTGAGTGTTGTTTCTCTACTGTCATATATAATGTCATGACTATTGCTTTATCCTCTTGTTGCATGTACACATGGAACACACAATCCATCGCTGCTGAAGTTGGACAAGGAAGCAGTTGAAGGAATTTATTCTCTGCTTTGATATATAAGCATATTGTTGTGTCCCTGTCAAAATGGTTAGCACCTATCCCTGTATGCTAATTAAGTAGAATATGAACTATGTATGTCTGTGCTGATTTTATTTACGACTGTATCAACTATTTTACCTTTCAGAGAAATTGAATTATATAATAAGAATTTAGTTTAGATTTTCAGTCTTGCTTATGTTGCTCTACTGACAACCTGACATATCATCTATGCAGTCTCCCACAACAACAAACTCCTCTAACTCCAGTGCATCATCACAACCCATCGTCTGTGAATCTTCTTCACAAGGTCACTCAGCACAGACTGCTGCGAGTACTACTCCATACCGCGGGTCAAGGACACAAACCAAATGGCCAGAAGACAAGTTGACTACAACTGGACTTGATGGTAATCTTTGGCCTACCCCAGATGTTGCGAGGGATAGATTTGTATTGGTCTGTGGTATCATTGCTCGGGAGAGGGTGTCAATCAACAAGGCGGTTGATAATCTCTCACCAATTGAGAAGGACCATTTGTTCACAGTTTTAGAGGAAAAGCTAGATTAACCAGCAAATCTGGAACAATCTGTTTGCAAGAAGGCAGTTAAGGTAGCTATATCAGAGATTGGAACCTTGCAACGGCGGTTCAAGGCCCATTTAAGAAAAAATATGTGAGTGAAGAGGAGACTCCCTTTGTGAAGCATGCCTTTTTGCAGCAACAAGACTGGGACATGTTTGTGCAGGAAACCAATTCTCCTTCATTTCAGGAATTGAGCCAGGAGATGAAACAAAAGAGAGCATTGCATAATAAGCCACACAAGACGGGCAAAAAAGGTTATCGTGGTAAAAGGAAAGAGTGGGAGGAGGAGGATGCAAAGCTAGCTGCAGAAGGAAAATAGATCCCTTGGGACCAATTTCCTGGACATTCGTGACCTTATCTGCATTCGTGACCTTATCTGCAGGTAAGGGTAGGGAAGAAGAAGAAGAATACTAGTGAAGGAAGCGGGGGCATAACATTCAGTAACCCTGCGGTGGTGGGGGTACCAGATAGGGTGAAAACACTTGCAGCTCAAGATAGTGATGGTTCTTTCTCTGGGGTTAGGGAGGATGATATCCTCACCGCAGCACTTGAGACTCCAGAGCATCGAGGTCGGGTCCGAGGCGTGTTTAGTTCACTTGGCTGGGGTAAAGGGTTTGGTGAAGAGTTCGCTGGAATATACAGGAAGAAGAGGAACAAGAGGTCTAATCCTTATGATATTATATATATATAGTTCGCTGGAATATACAGGAAGAAGAGGAACAAGAGGTCTAATCCTTATGATATGATGGACATAACATTTCAATCAATTGTCCATGCTCTAAGACTATCAGACATCGAAATACCGAAAAAACGTACTTCTTCCTTCCCAATTACCAGCGCCTGTCAGTAGCAGCGAGGAAGAAGATGTGCATGGTAGCGAGGAAGAAGATGTGCATGACCGCGAGGGAGAACATGCGCATGACAGCAAGGAAGATGGCAGAGAGCAAGATAGTTGGAATGCCAACAGTGACAAAGCGAATCAAGTGCACAATGATAGTCGATCACCTATGCTGGACACAATAGATAAGCTGACAGAGCCAACCGTGTCTAGCCTTTTGTATGGCACCGGGATTAATGTGGAGCTCACACTAGCGAAAGTCTTTCTATTTCAAAAGGCTTGCCATTCAGTACTGGTGTAGGATTGGTATGTTGTGGTGCAACCTACTTATGTGTGGGCCAATGCAGGTAACTACCCTCTGCCTATACCAATTGATGGGGTGACATAACAACCCTAGCTGAGGCTCTCGTTCAAAGGATCCAATGGCCAAAGGATAGGATCCTTGTACCACACATGACAAGACATCCCAACCCTAAAGCCGCAACAAGTAGCAGGGGTACAACATCAGATGGAGGTACTGCAGCTCAATGTCAGCAAGAGAAGGCTCAATAGCAGTAGTAGTAGCAGCAGCTCAACAAAACTACACAGCAGGAGCGTCAACAACAGCTGGAGGAGGAGCCCAGGAAAACTCTACCTAAGCAGCAGCTGCAACTTGAGGATAAGCAACAGATGAAACAACAGCCTCTCCAACAGCAGGAGCATCGACAACAGCAGGATGAGCCCAGGCAAACTATGACTAAGCAACAACTGCAATATGAGGATAAGCAACAGACGAAACAGCAGCCTCTCTAGCAGCAGCAGGAGGAGCACAGGCAATCTCCCCCTAAGTAGCAGATGCACCAAGTACAACAGCCTCTGAAACAGGAGGAGCCCAAGCAATCTCTACTGCAGAAGGGGAACCGGGCCAGGAAACCTCTGTCTAAAGATGAGATTCTTAACTGTATTATTGGGACAGAACAGAAACGACCAAAATACAAGTCTGATGCACCTATGTTGTCCGAAGCAAACGTAGAGGCTGCTGGACCAAATTGTGCCAAGTTGCATGCTTACGTCAAGGAACACAGTAAGGATAAACGTGCCTTTCTAGCAAAGGTGGATCAAGACTACTTTGAAGGTGGTTGTGGTGCTTTAATGTTAAATATTGCATTCAGTAGCGTGGATAACCTTATAACCCTGGCTTCTCTGGATGTTACCTTCATGAGGTTGTGGACATTGTAAGTCCTTTAAAACCTAAAAAGATATTTCTTTAATTTTGACCACAAAGTTCATGCATGCTAACAATTTGATTTTTTGTAGGAAAATGACGGGCAAGGCAGCGGAGATGCAGATCAGTGTTGGGTTTTTAGATCCAGCTTTGTTTACTTCCACAAATATTTCTCAGCATTCACCAAGTTGGCAAAGCAATCTCAAATGCAATGAACAACAACTACGTGGTGGGTGCCTACTGCACTAGCAATTGGGTAATAGTGATCATCTGTATGAAGTTCAAAGAGGTTTGGTATCTAGATTCTGCTAAATAACATCCCCCGCTAAAGTTCCCAGACCTCCAACCTGTTTTGAATTGGTTAGTTTCTTGTAGGTTTTGTTCACAAAAATTCAATCTTTTAGTGTTTCTAATTGGTATTGCTGACCATGCAGGGCCTTTGGTACAGTATTTGCAGGTTTTGTTCACAAAAATTCAATCTCTTAGTGTTTTTAATTTGTATTGCTGATCACGCAAGGCCTTCGGTGAACATGCACAGGACGGAGTGAAGAAATGAAAGAAAAAAAGCCAAAAGCCGCACTCAAGCACAAAACAAATCTCGTTGTAAGACCGAGATTTTTTTATGGTCCCTTCTTACCTATTTGGTACTGCATTAACTTGTCATTTTGGTACCTCGTGCAGTGTGCTCAGCAGCCATGGGGGGCCTCTTTGTGTGGACTCCATGTGGCATTCCATATGTTAAGACTACTCAATGACATACCTGACATCAAGAAGGCTGCTGTAAGTAGATAATAATGCTCAACCTTGTCTCTGCTCATATTATCCATCTTATTTTAGAAACTGATTTCTACTTGTATTCTCATAAATGATTGTATTTTGCAGGATTTCAAATCTTTTGTAGATGTTTCCACATAAGATCTAAAGCGTGTCCGGGAGATGCTGTGCGAGTAGATTCTTAAGGAGACCATCGACCGAAAGGGCAACTTCTACAATGGTGCACCATGAGTTTATTGTAGCCAGAAACTTGAAACTCATTAAGTCTTCTTTAGTCAGGTATTGTTGCCTGAGAAACCTGCTTGGCTTGCTTGGTTGGGGTCAAATACCGCCTGGTTCAGGTAGTTTTCTCATGAATCCATCCAAACAAGCCCTGATGAGAGTAACTTGAAACTTGATGTGATCCTAGCTTGTCTATAAATGTGATCTTACTTGTCTATAAATGTTATCTTGCTTTGCCTATATCTGTGATGTGAGAATGTGTTTGTGATGTCTCTTTGCTGTGGTGGCTGCCATATCCTGGCTGGTTCCAGGATGCAGCCCTTGATGGCTGCCAAATCCTGGCTGGTTCTAGCATGTTACTATAGGGGTGGCCTACGTATCTGTAATGGGCATTAATTAAAGCTCGTTACAAACACTGATCTGTGCGTAACGGGCTTCATTCGGAAAGCATCTTACAAACATGCCAGCAATGTAACAGGCAGTGTAAAAGCCTGTTACTAGTCCTGACCGGTGGGACCCAGGACCTGGCCCGTTCATCGAGGTATAGGAGATGCAGATTGAAAGCACGTGTCTCCTTTAATCGAGAGAAAGAAGACGCGCGTAGAAACAGGTGCGTCTCATTTTGTCAAGACAAAGGAGACGTAGGTTCACGTAACACATCTCTGATGTTAATTTCACAGTAACAGGCTCTGTTTTCATGCCTGTTACCAAAGTTCCCTGTGGACCCAAAGAAATAGCCATTTCACGTGACCAGTGACTAGTTGTGGTAACGGTCGTTGTTTGATGCCCGTTACAAATCCTATATGTGCTGAGGCGCGTGTGAAATAGACATGTCTCAGTTCGTCAAGATAGTGGATATGCAGGTGCACAACAGGCGTCTCCGATATTGAGCTACTGTAATGGGCTGTGCTTTGGTGCCTGTTTCGAAAGTTCCCTGTGGGCCCAGAGAAACAGCCATTTCACGTGACCGGTGGCTAGTTGTGGTAACATTCGTTGTTTAATGCTTGTTACGAATACGTCTTATCAGTAACGGGCATCAACACGTTACCTTTCGTGGCTTATTTGTAACACTTGATCGGTAACGGGCGCTTTGCCCGTTACCAAAGTGAGTTTTTCACGTAGTGAGTTGAGAAAAATGATGGGTTGGTTGTCGGGGCATGAACCCCAACTCAGGATGATGATGGAGACCTATAGGCACCAAGATGGGCAAGCGCTTGGGTCAGAGAAAGTTGGAGAGTCTAGTGGTGAGGGAGGAGAGAAGATAGGTGATATCCTAGCTCCACCAAAAACCTACCACAAAAATTTCTATGCTCCAAAATCCAACCCACTAAGAAACAAACTCGACACAAATCCAGATCCACCCATATTCCCTCATTCCACAAATGACTTCCAAAAACTTATGAAGTTCAAGAGCAACTTGGGGAATGTGTTCTTTGGGAAAGAGAGTGAGAAGCCTAGTGAGGAGAAACCAGTTAAGCAACCGAGTGGAGAGAAACCAAGTGAGCAGCCCCAACCTATGCCTAAACCTAAGCTTGTGCGATTTCATTGCGACTATTGTGGGGGAGATGGTCAGAAGAGTGAGTTTTGCTTCATGAAGAAGCATGAGGAGAGAATGGGAAAGGTGTGGGCTAACAAAGACAAGTACCACCCTTCTAATGGTGTACTTGAGCCTCATGTGCAGATGCCTAGGGGCAAAGCAATTGTGAGGACAGTTCCGGCTTGGGGCAAAAGAAAGGTGGCAGGCGGTGCTGCTGGCTGGGCTACACCGGTCAGACCGGTGCAGGTCTGGGCAGACAGGGTTTTGGTTTCCTTGCTCGCGAGGAGGCTCGGTTTGGTTCAAGTAGTCGTGGTTCAGGTGGTTGGTCTGCAGGTGGTCAGTTTGCTAGGCCTTCTCCCCCTCGCGCTCAATGCGGGGATGGGAGGAGTCGTAGCTTTGAGATGGAGAAAAGGAATGGTCCACTGTCTTCCTTTCATGGTTTTCGTCCTCCTCCAGCTAGAGAAGGTTGGTTCCCTCGTAGTGGTTACCATGGTGATGTTCGTGAAGGTAGCTTTGATAGGAGAGATGCTTTGGATTGTGCTAACGCCACTTTGGAGCAAATGGCCCAGCACTGCTTTTTATCTTTTGGTACTAACCCTAGTGCTGATTCGTTTGTTCACTCACGTCCTCGCTTTTGAATTTAGGTGGGAGACTTGAGGAACGTTTGGTTGATTGACTCCGGTTGCTCAAGGCATATGCCCGGGGACAAGGGGTGGTTCTCTAGTCTCGTCCTGGTAGTGTCCAGGACATACATCACCTTTGGGGACAATGGGCGAGGGTGTGTACTTTCAGAAGGTGAGATCAAGGTAAGTGACAAGGTCACTCTCAGGCGTGTTTCTCTTGTTCAATCGCTGGGGTTCAATTTGATTTCTGTGTCCCAGTTGTTGGATGATGGTTTTCAGGTGTTATTTCAGCCTGGTGGTTCTCGGAATTTGGATTCTCGAGGGGACCTTGTTTGCATGGTCGTTACCGAGGGTCAAGTGTTTCGAGCTGATATTTTTCAGCCTTCTGGTGTTGAGCATTGTTTCTTGGCTTGTTCTTCGAATGAGTTGTGGAAATGGCATAGGAAGTTGGGTCACTTGAGCTTTGACCTTTTGTCTTGCTTGAGTAAACTCAATTTGGTCGGAGGATTGCCACGGTTGATGTTTGAGGAAGAATTGTTTTGTGCGCTGTGTAGGCATGCCAAGATGGTAGCCTCTTCTCACCCGCCTCTCACCGATGTGATGACTGAGCATCCATGCGAGCTGCTCCATATGGACCTTGTTGGCCCAGCTCGTGTGCGATCTGCAGGTGGGAAGTGGTATGTCCATGTTGTGGTGGACGACTACTCTCGGTGTGCGTGGGTGTTCTTTCTTGAGGAGAAAGGGGAGACGTTTAGTTTTGTTCGAGAACTTGTCTTGAGGTTCAGGAATGAGCGGCACGGAGATGCCATACGAGCGATCGCAGTGACAATGGCTCGGAATTCAAAAACTCTCGCTTCGAAACCTTTTGCCATGACTTGTCTTGAACATAAGTTTTCGAGTCCGTATACGCCTCCCCGGAATGGCGTGGTGGAAAGGAAAAACAAAACCTTGTGTGAGATGGCTCGGACGATGCTCGACGAGCATAGGACTACGAGAAGGTTTTGGGCTGAGGCGGTCAATACTGCGTGCTACATTTCGAACAGGATCTACCTCAGAGTCTATAAGAAGAAAACCTATTATGAGTTGATGCACGGTCGCACACCCAAGGTGAGTCACTTCCATGTCTTTGGTTGAAAGTGCTTTATCCAGAAGAAAGGGAAGAAGTTGGACAAGTTCGAGGCTAGGTCAGTCGATGGTATTTTTTTTGGTTATGCATCTCATTCTAGATCATATCGTGTGCTCAATGTTAAAACTAACCAAATTGTGGAGATTTACGAGGTAACCTTCGATGAGACACAACAACGTAGTCAGCTTGTTTTTGAGTGTGCAGGTGACGATGAACTTGGCGAGGAGATCTTTCAGGAGGAGGAGCATGAACATGGACATGATGAAGATGGTGGTGTGGTGCCCGCAGCGGCTGAGCATGTACCTAGTACTTCGACGATGATCGAGGATGGGCCCTATACCACACCTATGATGGCAAACCCGAATCAAGGTCAAGCTGATGTTGAGGGGGAGGTAGCATCAAGGTGAGAACCTCACCGACGAGTGCAAGTGGATCATCCAGCTTCAAGAATCATCAGCGACATGAATGAATGCACTACACGATCGAGGGTTCAAAACAATTGTCATTTCTCTCATGCTGCTTTTGTTGCCACCTTTGAGCCCAAATACATTAGACACGCACTATCTGATCATAATTGGGTTAATTCGATGCATGAGGAGTTGGAGAATTTCGAGAGGAGCCAAGTTTGGGTGTTGATTGACCCTCCCCCAGGGTGTAAGACGATTGGGACAAAATGGGTGTGGAAGAACAAAGAGTGAGAGAAGGCGGAGTGGTGAGAAACAAGTCAAGACTTGTTATTTAGGGTTTTAGTTAGAAAGAGGGGATCGACTACGAGGAGACCTTTGCTCCTGTAGCTCGTTTGGAGGCGATAAGGATCCTTCTAGCCATTTTCGTGGCTAAAGGGTTCAAGTTGCACCAAATGGATGTGAAGAGTGCCTTCTTGAATGGTGTGTTGGAGGAAGAAGTATATGTGAGGCAACCACCAGGGTTTGAGAGTGAGAAGTACCCCCACCGGGTGTACAAGTTGAGGAAGGCATTGTATGGGTTGAAGCAGAGGTTGAGGGGGTTCCTGTTTGAGAGAGGGTTTGAGATGGGGAAGGTCGATCAGACCTTGTTTCTCCTCAGGCAGGGCAGAGATATCCTGATTGTGCAGGTGTATGTGGATGATATTGTCTTTGGTGGCTCGTCTAACTCTCTTGTTGCAAGGTTTGCAGAGGACATGAGCAAGGAATTTGGGATGAGCATGATGGTTGAGTTGCAATTTTTCCTCGGGCTACAAATCAAGCAATCAAAGGAAGGAACATTTGTGCACCAAGCTAAGTACACCAAGGACATTGTGAGGAATTTCAAGATGGAGGACTCCAAGGCCATGGCGACGCCTACGAGTACGACTATAGCTCTTGATGCAGACGAGGAAGGTGAACACGTGGACCAGAAGGAGTACCGGAGCATGATTGGGTCACTCCTCTACTTGACGGTGACGAGGCCAGACATCCAGTTCTCGGTATCTTTGTGCGCTGGTTTTCAAGCGTCTCCAAGGACTTCGCATCAGCAAGCGGTCAAGCGCATCTTCAGGTATTTGCGTCCCACTCCCAACTTCGGCCTTTGGTACTCCACATCCTCTTCTTTGTCTCTTCATGGTTTTTCGGATGCGGATTTTGCTGGGTGCTGGTTGGATAGGAAGTCCACTTCTGGGACTTGCCAGTTCTTAGGATCTTCTTTGGTGTATTGGTCTTCCCTCAAACAGTCGAATGTTTCTCAATCCACAACCGAGGCAGAGTATGTTGCCACAGTGTTGACGGTGAAATTCCGTCAACCTAGTAATGAGTTTACCTTCGGTGTTGGCATGAGTTTTATATCTTATCCATTGGTACTACCCCCTTGGTATAACAAGTTCATTTGTGCATGTCGGTTTTGGAGTTTAGTGTTTATGCAGGGTTTTGGCAATCAAAGCAAGACTTCCGGGATAAGTTCATCAAGCACCTTAGGACAAGACCTTGAAGCCCGGTATAAGTCATGCAATGAAGCAAACTTGACTCCAAGAAGCCTAGGGACCAAACCCGAGAAGATGACAAACTCCGAGGACCTAGCCAGAAAAGTGTTGAATCTTGTGAGAGAAGGAGCTTTGTCCAACTCAGAGAGAAACTGACGACAAGGGCCCACATGCAGAAGGGGGAAGGATCTAGATGACTCGGGAACCGACACCACGCGAAGTAGGCGGCTGACTGGGCCGAAATGGGCCCAAGCAGGTTAGCCTAGGCCGGCCGGCCCGGCCCATTCCGGGGCCCAATCACCCCCCCCCTTTGACCTAGCCTCCATTCAGGCTATTTATAGCCCCGGGGTCGAGAGCCACGCATCAATCCATTCGTCATCAGCCGCCGAGGAGCATAGAAGAGAGGGACACCATCTCGGAGAGGAGAGGGTCGAGCTAGTTGACTAGGGTCTCCCTAGCCAACGTGCGAACCTTGCAAGGAAGACCACGTCGGAGTTCCCGGAGCTAGAAGCAAGATCGAGGTAGTATCCTGGTGGTGATCTTGATTCATGTATCATGTACTAGTTGATGTATCAAGTTGAATCTGATTTTTAGCGACCAAGTGTTTCTCCGACGTCTTTGTTTTCGATCGGCTTTTCTTATCTTAGATCTATTCTCCAGATAGATCACATAGGGTGTTCTTGTAGCCGTGGTGGCTAGAGATGCATGCCTGACCTTCCGAAAGATCTCAACTTGTCCTTGGACTCGCCCTAGACTAACCCGCACGAATAGGGGTGCGTTGTGACACAACGGTGGCTCAAACAGGCGGGCATTTTTGGAGTCGGACGAGAAACCGTGGTTTAAAGAGGCTTCTAATGAGATTGAACTTGCTACTTCTTCTTTTGCTCAGAACTTCAACAAAAGGCTTGATCTGATCTCTCTACATCGGTTTATCTGTCCCCCACTATCTCTTGCTACCTCCGGTCTTTAGTAGATTAGATTCGTTTTGATGTTCTTTAAGATTAGATGCACAGGTTTCACCTCTTGAAGATCAATGTTTCTGCTTTATTAGATCTACTCTTGCATCACACATTAGTTCCACGGATTCGATACCTTGGGTTCACCACTCGAGGGAAGAAGGGTCCCTTGACTCCAACGGGAGACTTTTCCGCTTGCAAGTCTACTTGACTTTAACACGAATATACACCGTCAACACGCAGCTAGTTGTTGCTCTCAGCTTGTTTGGATCACATACACCATGAGTGACTTTGGTGAGGAGTATACCCGTGTTCCACTTCAATGTGACAACACCAGTGCCATAAGTTTAGCAAAGAGCCCAGTTCGTCATTCCAAAACCAAGCACATAGAAGTGAGGTATCATTTTTGAGAGATAGCGTAGAGAAAGGAAAGATAGCTTTGATCCATGTACCCACACAAGACCAACTAGACGATATTTTCACCAAACCCCTAGATCAAGCAACTTTCACTCGTTTGCGGGGGGAGCTTGGTGTGTGCTTGATTTCTTGAGTTGGTGTATGGGAGCTCCTTTGTAGCATATGTATAACTTTTCTTTGTGCATTTCTTGCATTTGGCATGTCATATGTAACATGATGTATAGGCATCTGTGTATCTTATGTTGCATGCATTTTGTATCATATGCATTGTTTAGGATATTACTTGCACTTGTCTTGATACGGGAACTTCGGCTCTCTCAACTAATCAAGCGATTAGGATATTACTTGAACTTGTCTTGATCGGGAGATGCACACTCCGGCTAGGGAAAGGGATGAGAAGGGAGGGCGTGTCGGGGACCGCCCTAGGGGTCCCCTTAAACAATGGGGAAACCCTCACCTAAATCTCGGCATCGAAACACGCTAAGCCTAACCTTGCGGGTAAGTAACCGTGCGGGACATGGCCTATGCGGCGGGATCCCGACGGCCCACCAAGACGGCCGCTTAGAAGACCCCTCGAGCGGGCTCCGCCTCGCTCGAGGGCGCGCTCCCCTCGGGCGGGCTCCGCCCGTTCGAGGGGCAACCCTTTCCCTCGGCGGTCCCGCCCCCGCTCGAGGGATCGCCCCCCCCCCTCGAGCGAGGTCTCGACTCGCTCGAGGGTTCGCTCCGCCCTCGGCCGGGGCCCGCCACGCTCACGGGTGCGCCGCACGCGTGCGCCGACCCCGTACTTGGGCATTTAACGCCACGACGCCACGGGACGGCGCCATCATGCGCCACGGGCTCACGCCCGGTGCCGCCGCACCAACTCCCCGGGGGAGGAGCCCATCCCCGCCCGCGTGGGGGGATGGAGCGTGCGGTACGGCCGGTGACGCCGCGTGACACCGCGCGCCCACTACAATACGGCTAACGCGCCCGACCCTCGAAAGGGGGCGGGGCGCACCCTCGATCTCACTTTCCCGTGACCCTACGGAGTTGGGTAGGGGGCGCCGGGCGGTGGATGGCCATCCCGGTCGCCGTCGCGGTGCGGCTGCCGTACCCACGCGTGCGGAAGCACGCCGGCACCGCGAGCGCACGCCCGAGCACTGCAGCAACCACTCCGCTGCCGTGGAACGCATTGGGAAGGAACGCCGTTCTGCCCGCGCCTGTTCCCCGTACCAGCCATCATCAGCACCTCCCTCGAAGCCTATCAGAGGACACCACCGCCATCTGCCGCCTTCCTACCCTCGAACCGCCACTGTTCGGGTACGGGGTAGGCCATCATGGCCGGATCGCAGCGAAGATCGTCCGGACGGCCGTCCTCTCTACACCGTAGCGCGACGTGCTCCCTCACGTAGCTAGGTAGCGCGGCGTGCATGTAACCCGTCGCCCCCTTGGCCTATAAAAGGGGGAGGCGAGCCCCGGCCGCGGGGGGGAACAGGTTCAGAGGAACACAACACACCGTGCACTCACTCTCTTATTTTTCTCCCACAACATCTTCGGCCACTCTCCCGGGGACTTGGAAGCCACGCTTCCCCTCCCGCCTTGCTTGTACTTGCCCCACTACAAGCACCCCCGGTCTTCGAGCAATATAGTGCCACGAGCACGCCCCTGTGGACGTACGACCCCCTCGGCGGGAACCGGGATAAAACCTTGTGTCATTTGTTGCTTGGCATCGACCATTGAGGGATAGACCTAGGCGTTATCTACTGGTTAGTGTCGGGACCATATTCCGCACCGACAGTTGGCGCCCACCGTGGGGCACACGAGCGCCTAAGGTCATTTCACCAACTCCCTCCATGGTGATTCGCACTGAGTACCGTGGTACCCGCTACAACATGGGTAGCTCGGACCCTCTCCCGCCGGGTTCGAGATCCGCTTCGGAGACTTGAACTTCCAGGCCACGGGGAACGGCTATCTCATGCGCCTCACCAATCGTGAGGAGCTTCGCGCGCGCGCGAGGCCGGTCCGCTCCGGTCTCCGCCGCACGCACGACACGGCGCGGGCACCCGCAGCACGGATGCTGCGGGTCCGTCAACGCCGCGACGCCGTCGTCGCTCGCGGCCGCGCTCACGCCGGGTGCGGTCCGAGCGGCGGCAAGGCGAGCGCGCCGCCGCCCAACGCGGTGCGCCCACCGTCACAACGGCCCGCCACCACCCCGGCGGGACCGCGTGCGGTCTCGGGACCGCGCATCCCCATCGGGGCCGCGTGGCGCCACGGCGGCCCATAACGCCAACGTGAACACGACGATGCGCCGGGTTCCACCGGCCGTCACGTCTTCGTCGCCGGGGACCCCGGCACCTCGGCGGCGGATGAGTCGTCCCCGGGCTCCGTCGACACGGTGCCACCCGCCAACCGCCACGGGTATGCGGAGTGGGACTTCTCGGCGTGCGGGGACCTAGTCGCGTTCGGGCGCTTCCTCGACGCCACGGACTGCGGTTTGGGCGCTCCGACGACTCCGGCACCGGGAGCTACGACCCCACGCGGGAGTGTTGCGCCGTCATCACCAACGACCGGCTAACGGCTGCCGGCGCGGCGGGTGCGGGAGACGGGGGGAAGTCACGCCTGCCCGGGGGATCGCCACGCGCCCGGCCGCGGGGCCGAACGCGCTCTGCCGGGGCCGACGTCGACGCACGGTGGCCCAAGCCCGCGAGCTCGAGGCCAAGGCGGCGGAGGAGTACGGACGGTGCGGGCGCTCCGCGCCTCGATGGCGGGGGGAGGCCTCCGCGCGCGGCGAAGCGCGCGCGGAGGCGGGGCCGACGGTCCGTGACCGCCTCAACCCCGTCCCCAACGTCGACAACGCGGATACTCCGCCACGGGGCGAGCCAAAAGCTCATCGCCGCCACGACGTTGCTACGCGCCATGCCGGCACCCTCGACCCCCGAGGCTCGAGACATGCACCGCGAGGTGCGGACTCTCCTTGAGCAAGCGGCCGTCCGGCGGGCCGAGAGCTCGGCCTCACGCATCCGCCAACGGGGGGGACGCACGGGGTGATGATCCTGCACCGGGAGGCGAACCCTCGGTGCACGTGGGTCAACCCGGCCGACCGGGGGCGCACGCCGGCCAAGGAACGGCTCCTCGACACGCGCGGGGGCGGCGGATGGCGATGCCCGCAACGTCATCAACGCCGAGGGCGCACCGGCAAGGCGGACGCGCGAGCGGCTAGGGGTTACCACCCTCGAAGGGGTGGACGCTACGACGGCGGTGGGGATCGCTCCCCGACGCCGGAGCCCCCCGGCACCCGTGTGTTCGGCGGGGAGATCCGCACGGCGGCGTTCCCCCGGCGCTTCCGTCGGCCCTCGACAATCGTCGGGTACAACGGGGAGACGGACCCCCGCGTGCGGCTCAGCGACTACCGCCTAGCTTGTCGGTGGGCGGGGCCACTAACGACGAAGTGATCATCCGCAACTTGCCCCCGCACCGGGCGACGCGGCCCGAACATGGCTAGAGCACTTGCCCGCCGGCCGGATCCATAAGTCGGGACGATCTAGTCCACACGTTCGTGGGCAACTTCCGGGGCACGTACGTGCGCCACGGGAACTCCACGGGATGCGCGCTCTCGCACGCGAAGCCGGGCGAGTCGCTGCGGGACTTCATACGGCGCTTTTCCAAGCGCTGCACGGAGCTACCCAGCGTGGCGCAGTCCGAGATCGTGCACGCGTTCCTCGAGGGCACCACGTGCGGGACCTTGTGCGCGGGCGGGACGCAGCCCGCCCACGGACTCGAACGAGCTGTTCGACATTGCCACCAGCTTCGCCTCGGAGAGGAGGCCGTGGGGGGCGATCTTCGACGGCAAGAAGGGCAAGCGCTCCGAGGACACGCCGCGGAGGGCAGCGGGTCCAAGGAGCCGCGCCGCAACGACAAGCGGGGCAAGAAGGGGAAGAAGCCGCGCCGCGAGGCGCGCGGCGAGGGGCGCAACGGCGGCAACGCCGAGGCCCTCGGCGGTGACCCGGCCCGACGGGGCCCTCGACCGGCTCCTCGAGGCCGGGGGGTGTTTGACGACATGATGAAAAAAACCATGCCCCTACCACAAAACTCCCGTGAACCACACTCTTGAGCAATGCGACATGCTCAAGAAGTTCTACGGCCGTGCCGCCGCGAAGGAGGCGAGAGGCCAAGAAAGATGGGGGCGATGGCGACGCGGGCGGTTTCCCCGCTATCGAAAATGTGTTCCTCATCTTCGGGGGGACCCTGCGTCGACATGTCAACACGGCAACGCAAGAAGGAGCGGCACGAAGTCCTCGCCGCGAGAGAGGGCACCTCCGGCCTTCCTCAAGCGGTCGAAGGACGCCATCACTTTTAGCGGGATGATCACCCAAACCGCATCCCGAACCGGGCCGGTACCCACCGGTGGTCGATCCCATCATTGGGAACGCCGGTTTTCGAAGGTCCTTATGGACGGAGGCGGTAGCCTCAATATCCTCTTCGCGCATACATTGCGCTCGATGGGGATTGGGGTGGACCAGTGCGGCCCGGCACGAAGCCGTTTCACGGCATCGCGCCGGCAAGCGGGTTCAACCCCTCGGGCGGATCGATGCCCGTCCGGTTTGGGACCCCCAAGAATTTCCGCAAGGAAACCCTCACCTTCGAGGTGGTGGGATTCAAAGGGGCCTACCATGCCATCCTTGGGCGACCATGCTATGCCAAGTTCATGGCGGTCCCCAACTACACGTACACGAAGATGAAGATGCGGGTCCAAACGGCGTCATCACCGTCGGGTCGTCGATCGAGCACGCATTCGGCGCGGCGTCGAGTGCGTGGAACATGCGGAGGCGCTAGCGGCTGGATGAAGCGCCGGTGAACACGGCGGAGAAGATGGTCAACGACGACCTCGGCTCCGCCGCCAAGCACGTCGGCACCTTCGAGGCCGCCGAGCAAACCAAAGGGGTCCCCCTCGACCCGTCGGCCCCCGAGGGCGGGGGCGTTGAGGGTCGGCTCGACCCTCGACCCCAAATAGGAAGTAGTGCTCGTCGACTTCCTCCGGCGCCAACGCCGACGTCTTCGCGTGGAGCCCCTCGGACATGCCGGGCATTCCGAGGGGAGGTCGCCGAGCACTCCCTTGATATCACCGCCTAACGCTCGCGGCCGTACGGCGGCGGGCGCCGCGCTTCGACGAGGAGCGGCGACGGGCGATCGGAGCGGAGGCTGCGGAAGCTCCTCGAGGCCGGATTCATCAAGGAAGTGTTCCACCCTACGTGGCTAGCTAATCCTGTGCTTGTAAAAAAAGAAAAATGGGAAGTGGAGGATGTGCATAGACTACACTAGTCTCAATAAAGCGTGTCCAAAAGTTCCCTTTCCTTTGCCACGTATAGATCAAATCATTGATTCAACGGTAGGGTGTGAGCTACTCTGTTTCCTTGATGCCTATTCGGGATATCACCAAATAAAAATGAAGGAGTCCGAGCCAGCTCGCGACTTCGTTCATCACACCGTTCGGGACGTTACGTTACGTCACGATGCCTTTTGGCCTCGAAACGCGGGCGCGACATATCGGCGCGCATGCGGCACGTTTTTGGGGACCATATCGGGCGGACGGTCGAGGCTTACGTGGACGACATCGTCATCAAGACTAGGAAGGCGGGCGACACGGTTAACGACCTTGGCGTCGCGTTCGGTGCCTACGGGCCAACGGGGGTCAAGCTAAACCCCGAAAAATGTGTCTTTGGAGTGCCGCGGGGCATGCTCCTAGGATACATCGTCTCCCGGCGAGGAATCGAGGCCAACCCGAAAAGGTCGCGGCCCTCGAGCGAATGGGTCCAATTCGGGACCTCAAGGGGGTGCGGAAGGTGTTGGGGTGCCTCGCCGCCTTAAGCCGCTTCATTTCGAGGCTCGGTGAGAAGGGCACCGCCCCTCTACGGCTGCTCAAGAAGCACGAGCGCTTCTCTTGGACCGCCGAGGCCCGGGAAGCGCTCGACAAGGCGAAGGCGTCTCGACGCACGCCCCAATCCTTACGCCGCCGCGAGACGGCGAACTCCTCCAACTCTACGTGGCCGCAACCACCCGGGTGGTCGGCGCCGTGATCGTTGTGGAGCGCACGGAGGAAGGGCATGCCTTGCACCGTGCGAGAGGCCGGTCTACTACATCGGCGAAGTCTGTCGGACACGAAGACGCGCTACCCCCGGGTCCGAGAAGGCCGTTGTACGCGGTAGTCCTCGCGCGGCGCAAGCTCCGCCACTACTTCGAGGCCCACCCGATTACGGTGGTCTCTTCCTTCCCGCTAGGAGAGATCATTCGCAACCCCCGACGCGGCGAGCGGGAAGTTGCCAAGTGGTCCGTGGAGTTGATGGGCGAGACGCTCGCCTGCGCTCCGCGCAAGGCCATCAAGTCGCAAATCCTAGCCGATTTCGTCGGCGAGGTGGACGGACACGCGGTGCCGCCCCCTCGGATTCAGCGAGTGCTTTGGACTCGTTCTTCGACGGCTCGGTGATGAAGACGGGGAGCGGGCGCGGGCACCTGCTCTTCGTGTCACCCCTCGGGGAACACATGCGCTACGCAGTGCGCCTCCACTTCCCCGCATCTAACAATATGGCGGAATACGAGGCCCTTCTCTGCGGCCTCAAAATCGCCATTGAGTTGGGCGTCAAGCGCCTCGACGTACGAGGGGATTCGCGGCTCTTGATCGATCAAGTCATGAAGAACGCGAGCTACCACGATGACAAGATGGAGGCCCTACCGTAAAGCCATGCGGGCCCTCGAAGACAAGTTCTACGGCATCGAGCTTAATCATGTACCCCGCCGGTACAACGAGGAAGCAGATGAGTTGGCAAAAATAGCATCTGGGCGGATCACCGTCCCCCCGAACGTTTTCGCGCGCGACATCGCTCAACCCTCGGTCGTCTTCGAGCCCTACCCCTCGAATCACAACGAATCCTCGGGGGCTCCCTCGAATCCAGCGGGCGCGGAACCCATGGACGAGGACCCCTCGAACGAGGCGTATGTGCTCTCCCTCCTCGAGGGGTACGGCTCCCACGAGGCCGTCGCGATGGATATAGAGCCGGCTCCCGTCCAGGCGGACCGGAGGGAGAAGTATACCGCCCGGATCGCTCGAGGGGAGCTCCCCGAAGACCGGGCCGCGGCCGGGCGCATCGCCGGGATGGCCAAATCCTTCACCCTCGTCGACGGCGAGGCGTATAAGCGCGCCGTGTCGGGGCATCCTCCGGCGGTGTATACCCATTCCCGAGGGGCGCGAGCTCCTACGGGACATCCACGCAGGGGTGCGCGGCCACCATGCCGCGCCGCGCACCCTCGTTGGCAACGCGTTCCGCCAGGGCTTCTATTGGCCTACCGCGGTCGCGGACGCCAGCGAAATCGTACGCACCTGCGAAGGGTGCCAGTTCTACGCCCGCAAGTCCAACTTGCCCGCTCACGCCCTGCAAACGATCCCCGTAACATGGCCGTTCGCCGTGTGGGGGTTGGACATCGTCGGGCCCCTGCGGAAGGCGCCCGGGGGCTTCACCCACCTGCTTGTCGCGATTGACAAATTCTCCAAATGGGTGGAGGTGCGCCCCATCACGAATTTGAGGGCTGAGCAGGCGGTCATGTTCTTCACCGGCATCGTCTACCGCTTTGGAGTGCCAAACTCCATCATCACGGACAATGGGTCCCAGTTCACGGGCCGGAAGTTTTTGGAGTTCTGCGACAAGTTCCACATCCGCGTGGATTGGGCAGCTGTGGCACACCCACAGACCAACGGCCAAGTGGAGCGTGCCAACGGCATGATTCTACAAGGCCTCAAGCCCCGAATTTTTGACCAGCTCAACAAATCTGGCCGAAAATGGCTCCAAGAACTACCAGCAGTCGTGTGGAGCCTAAGGACAACCCCAAGCAGAGCCACCGGGTTCACCCCGTTTTTCCTAGTCCATGGCGCGGAGGCCGTCCTCCCCACGGACACGGAATATGGGTCGCCCGAGATTCGAGGGTACGACGAAGATGCTAACCGGCGAGCCCGCGAGGACTCGCCTGGACCGGCCTAGACGAAGTACGCCTCGTGGCGTTGATGCACTCCGCAAGGTATCAACGGTCCCTACGACGTTACCAAGCACGCAAGATACGTCGGAGGGATTTCGACGAAGGGGATGCGGTCCTAAGGCTACGCCAAGACAACCGAGGGCGCCACAAGCTATCGCCCCCATGGGAGGGACCCTATGTCGTGGTGAAAGTGCTCAAGCGGGCACATACAAGGCGGCCAACGAGGACGGCGAAGAACTCACCAACGCTTGGAACATCCAACAGCTACGTCGCTTCTACCCTTAGCTAGGATTTTCCAAGTGTTTTTTGTTGTTGTAAAATCACATGGCCAACGCCCCAGTTGGTGTCAACTATGTAAATACTGCAAGTCAAATAAAAGGGCAACTCGGCTTTCCCCTGAAACCCAAGTTACCCTCGGGGGCTACTGCGCCCCCCCCCCAAAATGGTCCCATTTTTCGCGCAAAAAACATAACAACACGCGCTAAGTTTGTTTCCTACTTCAACCTCGAGCCATGATTCGAACAGGGCGCAGGCGGCACAGCGGAAGGAGCATGCGAGCCAGAGATAGCCTACGCCGCGTGGCTATGGCCCTTCTCTCTCACCTCCAACCCGGCGGGCCCCTTGCGAAAACCGAACTCCCCGACTAGAATCTACTCGGGGAAGAAGGAGAAACAAAAAGCGTAATAAACAAGCAACTTCATTTACAAGAATCGCTCATGTTCACAAGACAAGTTGTTTATTTACAAAAGGCCACGAGGCCGGAATTCGATACACGTAAACAAAAAATGGGCCTAGCGCCCAACTACTTTCGAGCGGGGAGGAGCGACGGCATCGGCGGCGTCCGGGAAGAGGAATTCTTCGAAGGCCTCGGCGAGCGACCGGCGGCGTCAGCAGCAAGCGCGTCCGCGCGCTCCATGGCCACCTCGTCCTCGACGCCCTCGGGCACGATGTAGCCCTCCGCCAGCGCCTCGAGGTTGACCTCGTAGTGGGATCGCACCACTCCGAGGGCCTTCCGGACGCCTAGGTGCAACGCCCGGCGCATCCGCTCCGTGACGTGGCCGCCTAGGGCGCGCAGGCGGGCGGCCGGCCCGGCCGCCGGCACGGGCCTCGCCTTCCTCGACGACGCGGCGGTCTCGAGGGCCGCGTCACGCGGCTCCTGCCGGCTCTGCTCGGAGGAGTTGTAGGAAGCCGCAGGGCCTCGGCCCGCCCAGCGGCGTGCCCCAGGGCGGTGCGCAAGCACTGGAGTCAACAAGACGACAAGAAATCGAAAGGGAGAAACGAACCCTCTAAAGCAAAAAACCAACAAACAGAGTCAAAAAGTGACTCACCCTCGACTTGCTTCCTCTCCAAATTGAGGTCGCGGCGCGCGGACTCGAGCGCCAACTCGAGACGGCCGGACGGTCTCGCCTTGCTCGCGGAGGGCCGGCTCTGGGCCGGCGTTGCGATGGCCGAGCGCGAGCGCATCATCCTCAACCTTGGAGAATGCGGCGTTCCGCTCCTCCGGCGACTTCTCCCGCCGCCTCGCGCGCGGCGCGCTCCCGCTCCGGCGCCGTTCGGGCGTCGCCAAGGGCGGCCTGCTCTCGCCGGAGCCGCCCCTCGGCCCCACGGCGGGCGATGCGCTCTCGCGGAGCTGCTCCTCGGCCGGCAACGAGGGCCGCGGCCTTGGCGTCGAGGGCGGCCCTCGAGGTCATCGGCCTCCTTGGCGCGTCTGCTCCAACCCGCGCGCCCGCTCCTCGGCCGGCGGCCGCGCCCCCGCGCCCCCTCGAGCGACGTGCGGAGCTCCCGGGTCTCGGCGCGAGCGGTGGCCACCTCCGCCTCCCGGTTGGCGGCCGGCGTCCGCGTCTTATCCGTGTCCGCACATGCATTACACAACGCCTCGTCACGATCAACAAGGGCCGCGCGGATCCGCTCGAGGCTCGAGCGGCGCGCCGCGTCCCGCCCGAGCTCTCCCGGGAGCTCGTCGCACCACGCCATCGCCGCACGCTAGCCGGCCGTCCGGCGTCCTAAGAGCGTCCGCAAGCGCGTCGAAAGCGCCGCATCGCTCCCGGAGGCCGGCGGGCCTCGGCGTTCACCCGGTCGAACGCGTCGTATTTGTCGTGGGCGCGACGCTCGAGCTCCCGGCATCCACACATCGATTCTCGTAAGTGTCAAGGCTTGAATGCGGCACACGGAGACGAAAAAGGAAGTGGGACGAGCAAGCGTGGCTCACCCGGAAGACAAGCCATGCCGGGCCGCCGTGGACTCGCGGCGCCTCGTTCAACGCGCGGTTGAGCGTGGCGCCGTGGCTCCGAAGCTCGCCCCGAGCCCTCTGCTCCCCCCGGCGTCGGCGAACGCGGGGGGGATCCTCCACGGCCCCCCCCCCACCGGGCGGGGCGGCCGGCGTGGGAGGACGAGGCCTCGGCACCGTGTCCTCGGCCCCCCACCATCATGTGACCCTCGTGCCGCCTCACGAGGGCCCCCTCCGGGGCTCGGGGGAAGTTCGTGGGCCGGTGCCCCCCGATTCCACCCGGGCGGCGGGGAGTCGTCCGAGAGCTCCACCACCTCCGCCCGCAAATCGCCGGCGGGCGCGGCCGCTTGCGCCGCCTCCGCCGGCACCTCCACCCGCGCCTCCGCGGCCACGGGCGCCCGCCGCGCCGCCGTGGCCGCCACCTCCCGGCGGTACCGCCGCATCCACGGGCGCTCCCGCGGTTGCGCCCGGCTCCACCTCCTCCCGCGGTGGAAGCCACCGCGGGCTCCACCACCACCGTCGCCGCCCCCGCGGCCCGCGCCTCCGTGGCGACCGACGCCGGCCGCCCCCCGGCCGACCGCCGGCCGCGCGCGCGGCGGCGGGCCGATCCGCCGGCCGGGGCCTCGAGGCCCCGGCCCGGGCCTCGCGAGCTAGTGCCCGCCGCAACGCTTGTCCCAGGGCGCGACCCCCTCGACGAGCGCCGTCGGGTGGGGATCGATGCGTCCGTCCTCAGCACCTTGGCCGGTGCAAGAGGAGGAACGGTTGGCACCGCCCGCGCGAGGCACGAACGGAGGGTTGGAGCACCTAATCACCAGCAAACCAAACCAAACGAAGGAGGACAGGCTCCTTACCTCGCGGAGGAAAAGGCCCGTTTCCTTTTCCTCGAGGCCTCCGCGGACGGAGCCGGCGCGGCCGGCCGCGCGCGCGCGCGCGCCTCCCCGACGGCGCCGCCGCACGCACGGGCACGCCCGCCCCATGCGCGGGCGCGCCCGATGCCGCACCTCCCGAAGGCGCCCGCGCGCGCGCGGGGCACGCTCGCCCCGCGCTCGGGCACGCCGCCGTCGCGCCCCGTGATGATGACGCCGCGTGCGCGGGCGCGCCCCCCGCGCGCGCGGGCACGCGCGCGCGCGCGCGCGCGCGCGCCGCGCGTACCTCCGCGGCACGCGCCGGCACCTCCGCGGCGCGTGCCGCCCCCGATGATGAGTGCCGGCGGCGGGCGCCGATGCGCCCGCCCCCGGCGAAGCCGCCCCCGACGCCGGCGCGGGTTCGGCCGACGGGGGCGCGGCCGCCACCGTCCGAAGGGCCCTCCCCCCTCGGACTCCTCCTCCTCGTCTGCTCCGAGGGACGAGGGCTCCTCGATATCCGGGGAGGAGAGCCCCGGCTCCTCGCGCCGCCGGTACTCCACGGACCGTTGGTCGCGGCGCGCTTGACGACGCCCGGCGTGCTCCCTCTTGCGCGCCGCCCGCTCCCCGCTCGCTCCGCCGCGCCGCCGGCCGAGCGCACGGGAGTCGGGGGGGTGGGCGGAACGGACTTGGCGATGTTGAACTTCACCGGCTACGCACGGGGAGCAACAAAGGCGTGTCGGAGGCAAAGGCAACGCTAAAGAACCAAAACGAGATCGAGAACCACACTCACCAACGGGCCGACGGGGGAGCATCTCGATGTCCCACGGGGTCCGCCGCGGCGGCGGCGGCACCGGGTGTCGACGGCGCTCCGCGCCCGGGTGAGCGCGTACGGCCGCTCGAGGGGCGTCGGGAGCATCCGCGACCTCGCCAGGTCGACGGGGTTGGCCGCCTCTGTCATCTCGAAGATGCAGAGCGGCCTCTCCATCAACGGCACGATCCGCCGGTGATGAAGGAAGGCGAGGACGCCCATCGCGTTCAGCCCGTGCCTCGCCCAGCCGGTGCAGGCGGCAAGGACGGACTCCTGCCGCCTCCGATGCTGGGGTGTGGACACCCCGTAGCCCCAGGAGGCAGGCCTCTCCTTGAACACCCGGCCGGTGTAGGGGGGAAGGCCGGGCTCGGCGTTGCGCAGATAAAACCATCCCCGCTCCCGGCCCGGCGTTGTTCGTCGTCATGGTGCAGGGGATGTAGACGTTCTTGAATTGCCCCCGCAGGGCAAGCGACATCCCGCCGGCGCGCATCGCGCGGCGGGTCCTTGGCTCCGTCGTGGGGCTGCGTGACGAGCTCCGCGCGCGGAAAAGGTGTACCCGAGCTCCCGGGTTAACCGGGATCCCCATGTACCCTTCGCGGACACCCATGAATGTGGCCGCCTGCGAGATCGCGTTGGGGGCGAAGTTGTGCGGCTTCACCCCGTAGTAGTAGCACATCGCCCGCATGAAGGTGCTCGCCGGCGCGGTGAAGCCCCGCTCGTGGTAGCGGACAAAGCTCACCACGTAGCCCGCCGGCGGGTTGGGCTCGTGGTCCGGCCCGGCGGCACGATCCATTCCGCCGGACGCCCGTCTTCGTTGGCCGCCAGCTGGCCGGCGGCGACCAGCTCGCCAAGGGCCAGCCGCGTCACTGTTGACCTCTCCCAGGCATATGGCTCCAGGATCCTGAGTGGAGGCTCGGGCGGCGCCATGAAAAGGACGAAGGCGAGCGAGAGGCGGAGGACAAGGTCGGAGGAAGAAGCTCTAACGAGCGAGCCCGCACGGCGGCGGAGAGCAAGACGAAGGCGAAGGGGCGGGGACCGAAAACGGTGAGAAACCAAGGTAAAAAACCACCTCCCCTTCCTCCCCGCGGTTTATAGGCCGACGGGCAAGCTCTCCGAGCGGGCGCCCCGACTAGCATTACTCGCGGGGAATCTTCCTATCGCATCGACGGGCGGGCCCCACCACGACCGCGGCGGCTAAAACACTTGCGGGCGGGTCGTCATTACGGCAAAGACCGGCGGCGACCGAGGCAAAACCGTCACGTGCGCGCCGCGCCGCCCACTACGCGCGCGCGCGCGGCCGCGCAGCGCCTTAAAGGCGCGCCCGCGCCGCAAAACCGCGGCCACGACCGCAAGGCGCTTAAATGCCCGGGTCCCTTGCCAAGCAAGGAGAACCCTCGAGCGGGGGCGGACCCCCGGCTCGAAGCGCAGGCGACCCTCGATGTGATATCGGCGTGAGAAGGTCGCCGGGACCTGCTCGATGTAGAGCGGAGCAACCGCGGGCACCCATGCCACGTGAGACCCTCGAGCGGCATGACCCCCGCTCGAAGCGAGGCGACCCTCGATGGGATATCAGCGTGAGAAGGTCGCCCGGGACCTGCTCGATGTAGAGCAGGCAACCGCGGGCACCCATGCCACGTGAGACCCTCGAGCGGCATGACCCTCGGCTCCAAACAGAGGCGGCCCTCGATGGGATATCAGCGTGAGAAGGTCGCCCGGCACCTGCTCGATGTAGAGCGGACAGCCGCGGGCACCCATGCCACGCAAAACCCTCGAGCGGCCCGGGCCCCCGGCTCGAGACAACGCCAACCCTCCAAAGGGAGGCACGCGCGTGAAGGGACCGCCCGAGTCACGCTTGAAATAGAGCGACACCGAAAGCACTCATACCGCACCGTGCGCCAACAAGCGCCTCGAGGGCCGACTCGCGCGGACCCCTCGACGGCCGCAAACGCGAAAAGACGGGGCTGTCCATTCACGGCCCCGCACGGCCTTGCGATCGGAGGTTCGAAGCCCGACCCTCGACGGGTTCGAACGGGCGCCCCGGATCACGAGTTAGGGACGACGAGGGCACGCGCATTCGAGCCGTTCCTCGAGCCCGTCGGCTCGAGGGTGCCCCACATGTCGTGTTCGAGAGCCGGCGAGGGCGCTAGCCGGGGGGATCCCACCGAGGGAGAGCTTCCTCGCCCTCGGTCCCCTAGCGAACGGGACCGAGCCCCACCTAGCAAACCCACGCAAGCGCTTCCATGGACGTGTCTCGGACCGCGCGGCCTACCCTTATCGAACGGGGCATGGACGTCCACTTGAACCACCCGCTAGCAGCTCGACGAGGAATCCGCGATTCGCGACCCGCTCGATGGGAGTCGCGGAGACCTCACCCTCCGTCCCGCGGAGGGACGGCGAGGGCGCGTTAAAAAACAAGTCGTCAGGCTCGACCCGATCGCCTCGAACGGGCCAAGGCTCGGGGGCTTGACGCACGGCTACACCTCCTTGAAATTGCACCCGCCGGAGACAGTGACAGGGGAGCGTGCACCCCCGAAGCCGGCTGAAACACCGCCGATGCCGGTTGGCATATGTGCCACACCTTTCTGACCAAAGTTCTCGCGGTTAACCCCCGCGGGAGAACCCACACTCTGCGGGGCTTCGGGGGCTAGACCCGCGGGTCCCGCCGACGCGGCCCCACGGAAAGCGTTCGCAAACAAGGAGGGAAGAAAGTCCTATCGGTGGGTTCCGGCATCCGCGGGAGCCTCAATGGCAAACCCGGATGCTCGGGGGCTACGTCGGGGACCGCCCTAGGGGTCCCCTTAAACAATGGGGAAAACCCTCACCTAAATCTCGGCATCGAAACACGCTAAGCCTAACCTTGCAGGTAACTAACCGTGCAGGACATGGCCTATGCGGCGGGATCCCGACGGCCCACCAAGACGGCCCGCTTAGAAGACCCCTCGAGCAGGCTCCGCCTCGCTCGAGGATGCGCTCCCCCTCGGGCGGGCTCCGCCCCGTTCGAGGGGCAACCCTTTCCCTCGAGCGGTCCCGCCCCGCTCGAGGGATCGCCCCCCCCCTCGAGCAGGTCTCGACTCGCTCGAGGGTTCGCTCCGCCCTCGGGCCGGGGCCCGCCACGCTCACGGGTGCGCCGCACGCGTGCGCCGACCCCGTACTTGGGCATTTAACGCCCGACGCCGCGGGGACGGCGCCATCATGCGCCACGGGCTCACGCCCGGTGCCGCCGCACCAACTCCCCAGGGAGGAGCCCATCCCCGCCACTGTGGGGGATGGACTGTGCGGTACGGCCGGTGACAGTCCCGTGACACCGCGCGCCCACTACAATACGGCTAACGCGCCCGACCCTCGAAAGGGGGCCGGGCGCACCCTCGATCTTACTTTCCCGTGACCCTACAGGTTAGGTAGGGGGCGCCGGCGGTGGATGGCCATCCCGGTCGCCGAACGGTGCGGCTGCCGTACCCACGCGTGCGGACGCACGCCCGGCACCGCGAGCGCACGCCCGAGC
Source organism: Cenchrus americanus (assembly GCA_947561735.1). Lineage (NCBI taxonomy): Eukaryota > Viridiplantae > Streptophyta > Magnoliopsida > Poales > Poaceae > Cenchrus > Cenchrus americanus. The sequence goes on along the minus strand of OX387240.1, from coordinate 152,890,792 downwards.
ACCGCAAAGCAACCACTCCGCCGCCGTGGAACGCATTGGGAAGGAACGCCGTTCGCCCGCGCCGTTCCCCGTACCGCCCATCATCGCACCTCCCTCGAAGCCTATCGGAGGACACCACCGCCATCCGCCGCCTTCCTACCCTCGAACCGCCCCTGTTCGGGTGCGGGGTAGGCCATCATGGCCGGATCGCGGCGAAGATCGTCCGGACGGCCGCCCACTCTACACCGTAGCGCGACGTGCTCCCTCACGTAGCTAGGTAGCGCGGCGTGCATGTAACCCGTCGCCCCCTTGGCCTATAAAAGGGGGGAGGCGAGCCCCCAGCCGCGGGGGGGAACAGGTTCAGAGGAACACAACACACCGTGCACTCACTCTCTTATTTTTCCCCCACAACATCTTCAGCCACTCTCCCAGGGACTTGGAAGCCACGCTTCCCCTCCCGCCTTGCTTGTACTTGCCCCACTACAAGCACCCCCGGTGCTGAGCAATATAGTGCCACGAGCACGCCCCTCGTCGGACGTACGGCCCCCTCGGCGGAACCAGGATAAAACCTTGTGTCATTTGTTGCTTGGCATCGACCATTGAGGGATAGACCTAGGCGTTATCTCTTCGGTTAGTGTCGGGACCATATTCCGCACCGACAAGTTGTTACATACACCACTCTTATGATGCCTATAGGACTAACCACTCTCACGTGGTGTAATATAGAGGCTGGACGGGGCTGTCACTGCCCGCCAGCTACCACAAGCAGTCCGTGGGGCTTGGTGTATTTCAAGCTAACCTCATGTCTAGGCACCGCGCCTACACTATCGATCGCTACTTCACTCAGCGCTCAACAAAAGAATCAATCGGAGCAAGATAAACTTACTATGATATGAACGAGAAACAACAAAACAAAGATAAGAAATAAATAATGCTTAATTAATTAGATGGTACGAGAGTTACCGAACAAGACTTGGATGTTGATACTAGAAGAGGAGCTGCATCCGCCGAGGCGCGAGGAGGGGCCAACACTCCGGTTCCTCCCGGAAACTCTCACCTTAACTCTCTCCCTATTTTCTAACTATAATAATTGCAGCGCTTCGCTTCTTCAAGACTCTTCTCTTATGTGTTTTGAAGTGAGGAGAGCAGTTTCTATTTACAGGGCACGAAACTTTGAGAAGTGGAGGACCTCCCCCGACCCTCCGAGGGGCGGCTCGCGCCTCCTCCTAGTGTGCTACGGAGGCCTGAAGGTGGTGGGAGAAAATCGCGCAGGAACGGCCTTAACCGGCCCTAAACCGCTCGACCAGGTAAAAACCAGTGCAGAAAATAGGAAAAAGGGCGGCTCGGGCGCGAACCGGCAGCAGACCGCCCACTGACTTCAGCCGGCCAACCGCGGCGCGCCACGCGTCCGGGCAGACCGCGTGCCCACCCGCGCTCCCGCGCGTGGAGGGCGGCGGCCAACTGTGGCCCGCCACGTCGCCCGGCCAGTGGGCTCCAGCGCGCTCGCGCAGACGCCGCTGGGCGGTGCCTCAGCCAGTGGAGGACTGCGACGTGGCGCCGCTTGGTTCCCTCCCCGCGGCTGGCGTACGGCGGCGCCCGGCTGACGTCATACTGATGTCACCATTGGGCATTATTTTCTGCATTCAATATCTTTTGCACCCGAGCTCCAAAGTAGGCAAATTATATGTCCATTTCGATCGTCTCAACGAGCCCGTCACAATGGTGCAGTCTATCCTTGCATTTGAGACTGTATGTGATCATGATATATTTTATACCATAATTGCTCATATTTACCTGCAACCAAATATACAACAAAACTTGTGGAATTCATTAGATCAGAGCCCTATAGCTATGTTGCATACTTTTATGGAGTGACTTTTATGTGAAGTTGACTGTCAAAAATAGGGACTTAATGACCGTTAACAAGCTCCTCCACACTTAGCCCTTTGCTCGTCCTCAAGTAAAGGTTAAGGACTAGGGTGGTAAACATGAATCCAAAATGATATGATGCTAGCATGTAAGATATTCCAAGACATACCTGCACTTGTGACTTTTGGAGTGTCTACCATGTCATCTTGGACGGTTGAAGAATGGAACGACTGGATTTGAATCACCTCAACTCCTTCTGTAAAGTATCTTGGGTTTTTGATAAAATATTTTTCAAAACTTAGTCTTACTTGACTCCTCAAATGATACTCTCAGATCACTCAGTGTGAATGATTCCTCACCAAGGCATTAAACTCGCCTTTCTTCAACCTACGTCTATGGCTATATGTGGAGCTCAAGGTAAGGTTTAAGATATAAGGCATAATTGTATCACATAATATTGCAAAGTCAAAAACCGTATCCAAGAAGAAAACTCGTCATACAATCTGATCAAGATGTGCAAGTGTGTAGAAGGTGGATGATATGGAAAAATGAACTCCTTGTTGTATGATCTCTCTCCCTTTCAGCTTTATTTTGAGAACATGGCTATATTTTTTTTCTTCTTTTTTTTGCATCATGCTTGAGAAGAGTTTCTGTTTAGCATGTATCTTTATCTTTTTTTTCTTTATAGCCCATGTCTCTTTTGAAGGAAAAACTAGGGAGATAGATTTATAAACTGACTGGAGTTCTTTTTTGTGGATGGATAGATGGATGTTGCTAACTTCCAGTGTAGAAGTTTAGCATATGAAGGTGGAGTGTACGTGATCATGATCATGAAAGCATGAAAAGCTTCTAGCAAGGGTCACAACAATTTGACAAAGCTCAATGTAATAACAAGCATCATATGCATGAGGTTTTCTGATGTAAACAACATATGGCTTTGGTGGGAAAATATCATCACTAAGGAGCTTGTAAACCTATGTTTTTTCAAGTAAAACATCCCAAGCACTTCGTCAGAGAGAGCAAGGTTCATCGCATCATACCATATCTCATCAATCAACCATTTAGATGAACATGTTTTCCTAATTATATTTGTCCACAAGCAATAGATATATGTGCTAGAAATAAAGAACATGCAAGCCAGTCAATTGAAAACATGTATAGCAATGGAGCATCGCGATTCATTGACTTTAATTTAATGATTATCTCCTGAAAGGAATTATAACTCATGAATCTTGGAACTGGGGGGGGATAGAATTGTTCAAACCATGATGTCCCACTGAATGTCGGGAGAAGTTGAATCTCGGTACCTCCCCCACAATATCTTTTGCTGCGTCTTCTCCTGCACACTGTTAGACAAAGATGAGATACATGGATTTGGCTAGTACAAATTGTACTAGCCAAATCAAAGCGAAGTTTTATTTAACATCGGGAAACCTCCCAGAAGGGCTTTGTTTAAAGTCAAAAGCAGGACATACCTAGCTAGGCAAGATGCATGAGATAACATCATCTCCAAACCATGATAAGATTTTGGTATGAGAGGAACTTTACTCAGGATGCTCATGTACCTCCCCCACACTTGAAGTTTGCATTTCTAAGCAACAAAACACAAGTGCGTGGAGATCAAGCTTCCGTTTGTAAATGTTCTTTCACCAAAAACTTTCCAAATTGCTGAAGTTGATGTCGCTCACATGTTCTTAGGCATCATCTGTCCATCATTCTTCTTGGTCTCCACCTGGAAGGTTAGTAACCAAAAGTACCTGAAGGACACTCTTATCCTAGGAACATGCTCTTGCTTTTATTTGGAAGGGAAAATAAATCTAAGCTAATCCAGGCTATCTCCTAGTAGTGCTTTGTTTACGGTCATAAGCTCGACCATGGGAACTTCTTCTTGCAGCAATGCACTCACGAAATCTACAATACTTATGGTGGACATATGCATCTACAACCATCCTTCTAAACTTTTTGCAAGGGTGTCATAAGGCAATTATAGTCCTGATGTGTGCTCTATGCGCTGAGCGTGGCTGACTGTGGAGAGACATGATGCAAGCATGGTTCCTGAGGTAAATCAAGAGTAAAGCTACTGTGCTTGTCGATGAGATCCTTTCATTCGAACCTAGAGTTAGTGCCTTATAGATTTCCATGGACCATGAATTCTCCATCTCAAGAGATGCATCATGTATGAAAAATGTTGTTTCTCGACCACGGTCGGAAACAACATGATACGGGCCAGTAGGAAGAGGCTCAAATTTGATCAAAGATGATGATGATCATTCGTCTTCACAATGGTGAAGTGGGTCTTCTGAGTCATACTCCTAAAGAGTAGAGAATTCTAAAAGCTCAGCGGGAACGGGCTCGGACGACACAAATGGAGATACATGCATCATCTCTTCGAACGGGTTTTGCTTGGGAAGCGACGTCACCCTGGAATTTTCTGAGAACAAGGGAGTGGTGGCCGAAACTGTTTCCCTAAGCTTTTTATCTAGGCTTCCCCGAGATGCATCGAGAAGTTTTTCTATATGGGAGCCTAGGAGGAGATCAAGGTCGAGGACATCGAAGACGTGGAAGTCTAGATTAACCTTAATCTTGTCTACTAGGAGTGGCACAGCACATGCAACCCCCCGACACTCAAGAATGTGTCCAGAGAGACAACTCTTGAGGAGCTTGTCGGATGGTATTAGCGTCACGTTGCCCAATAAAGTGTACACTAAGTGCCATGGCAAGATATTAACCTTCATGGCGGGATAAAGATAGCCTTCTATGGTAATCCCTTTTATGGAACAGGGAGGGATCGTAGAAGGTGAACAAATCCAAAGTGCTTCGAAAAAGTGTCCCACTCCAGTTGACCACTTCTTTTCTATGGCATCCATGATAAAAGTTTTGGATGGAGGATCAGGAGGAAAGGTGGGACTGTAGGACTAGGGGAAGATTTTGTCAAAAGATTTCTAGCTGGATAGATTTGGACAGAAGCGGACATAACTTGCTCTATGGGGTCAACTTCGGGTTCGGGTTCTACACGGGTCTTGATAGCTCGTGAGCGTTGTACGAGCATGTACTTCTTACCAACCTTTAGCTCAAGCTCTTGGTCCCTTGGCACTTTTTCTAAGATTTCCAAGATAGGCCTCCTGATGATGATATTATGTGAAAGGTTCTCATGGAGGTCAAAAATGTGAAAATCTAGGTATAGAGTAGGATTGGCTATATAGACGGGAGCAGCTCTTAGAACACCACGACAATCTAAAGACTGTGTAGGGGTGACATGAAGTCATTTCTGAGATGAAGATAAGGGCTCCTCGGATAGCTGAGTTTGTACTAGGGAAGATGATATGATATTGATCCCCAGACCAGTTCCAAAACTACCATCCATGCTTATCACCATACAATTTATTGTTCTAAGTCTAGTAGGCAAGTGTGAGGACCGGGAGCGTCTCGGTGGTCGATGGATGACCGCTCCTCGGTGATGAGTGATTGACAACGGGTGTTGGACCGACTCTTGGCTTAGTGCGCGAGGTGCGGGGCCGCGGCCTAGTTCGTGTTGTTGCGGGGTGAAGAACGGGCGCGAAAGGTCTTCGGCCTTGAGGGGCCTCCGGGAGATGGAGAGACAAGTAGGCTCGGTTCGAGGGACCCGGTGGACGGCGGGGCCCGGGTGCGGGCCACATGGTGGCGACACGAGCAAGACGAAGTCATGCACAATCGAGCCGGTGCACGGTGGCGGTCGAGTCAAGTGGTTTGGCGGGGAGGCCGGACCGAGCACGCGGGGTTTGGTGGTTTGCCCACAAAACCATCGGTGGACGGTTTCTTGGTTTGGGCCTCAAAACCAAGTCCGAGGGCCCAACACGACGGAGATGGGATCCGGGCGTGTCGGGAAGCTTCGAGGCGGAGGACACGCGGCGAGATCGCATGGCTTGCGTCGGGAGGACGCGGGGTGCGGCAAAGGCGTGGCCGTCCGATGGGAAGACCCACAAACATTACCTAAATGCCCCTACGTGGGTTGTATCGCCAGTAGTTAAGTTAGGGGTAGTCGAGTCATTTACCACTCCGGCGGGACCTGATATATAAGCCATGAGTGTGTGTGGATGGCTCTCTCTCTCCGCGACTTAGGGTTTCATTCCCTCCCTCCCATTTCTCATTTTCGTAGCTATTTTTCCTTCCATTTTTCTCTAGGCTAGCATGAGAGCTTCATGAGAGATTTGTTGAGAGGGATGGATGCTAGGGCGGCATGCTAGACCTTGTGAATCTTTCCTGGTTTGTATAGAAGATTCGGAGTTGTGTTTTTCGTGCTCTTTTCGTGCTTGTTTTCGTGCCTTTGTTCCCGGTGTGATTCCACGGATTTGAGTGGGTTTCTCCCCGGATTTCTTTGAGGGAAACATGGGTAGATGTCTCGTGCATCTTTGTAATTGATCTTGTGCCCTCAAACGCCGGAAACCACTTCGATTCGAGAGTTTTCGTTCGGTGCTCAAGCTTTTGGTGGTGCTCAAAGGATTCGCGATTCCCGGTGATTTAGGGAGTTAGGAGGCAAGATTTTTGGGCTATAGCATCCTTGTGTGACGCTTTTCAAGTCCCCAAACCCTTGTCTCCACGACTTCAAACGTTTGGGAAATCCGATGATGATTTGGGGGAGTTGACTTTCGGGGTCGGGCCGTTTTCGGCCCGTCCGTGCACGGCGGACGGTCCGCGAGGGGCAGGCGGACGGTCCGCGTGAACAGTGTTCGTCAGGTGTTCTTCGTGTTCTTGCTCGCCTTTCGTTTCGATCCGTCGTGGCTTTGAGTTTTGGTTGGACGAAGTTTCGGACGGTCCGCGGGTGCCTGGCGGACAGTCCGCGTGCTCCCCGCGGACGGTCCGTTATACGCGGTGCGTCTCTCGTTGGTTCTGTGTGTTTTAACGGACGGTCCGCGGAGTAGGCCGGACGGTCCGCGGTGTTGGCGCGGACGGTCCGCGGTAGCGAGGGCCGGACGGTCCGGGAGGCCGGTGCGGACGGTCCGCCCCCCGGCCGGACGGTCCGCCGAGCCCGTGAGCTTTGCTTCTTGGTTCGATTCCTCCCTTCCTTTCTCGTGCTTCCGCGTGTGCTTCAAGGAATCGTTCCTAAGGCTAGAGGTTGATCCATAACCTCGTTGTCTTGGCGATTGTGTGTGACCGGGGTTTGACTAGGGCATAGGCCGGGTTCTTTGGGAAGAATTTTTACCGGCTCCTATTCACTCCCCCCCCTCTCTAGTCGCCATTTGATCCTTCAATTGGTATCAGAGCTTGGTGCCGGATTCTTTGCGACTTTGAAAAGTCTTGAATCTTAAGATGGTGTACATTGAGCGGGGGCGGTCCGCCGCACTTCGATGGCAAGGGTTACCACAAGTGGGCGGCTCGTATGATGATCTTTCTTCGTGGGAAGTCGTTGGATTTCATTGTGCTTGACAATACCTATGCTATTCCGGTCAACATCCATACTCTTATGGTGACCGATGCCGGTGCTAAGGCCAAGTATGAGGCTAATGCAAAAGCCGTTGACCACTTGGTCCGGAGCTTGTGTGATCCTGAGTTTGAGCGTGTTCGCCATTTGAATCTTGCTTGGCAAATTTGGGAGAAGTTGTTGGTTGCTCACGGTGGTGATAACCATGTGAAGGCTCGCCTCTTTGTCTCTTACCGGATGCAATATGAGAATTTCACTCCACTTTCCGGTGAGGACATTGATGCGATGTTTCAGAGGTTCACCGCCATCGTGAACAACATGAAGGCTAATGTTGAGGATTTTCCTTACACCGAGCATGATCAGGCTTTGAAGCCCTTGCATGTCTTGGACCCAAATGTTTGGGGCGCTAAGGTTGAGACCATCAAGGAGTCCGGGCATTATTTGACTATTGAGTTGGATGACCTCTTCTCTAAGCTCAAGTCGGCCGAGGTTGACGGGAAGTTGCAATCCAAGCATGAGGGCTCGACCGACCATAGTCTTGCTCTTGTGGGCGGATCAAAGGGCAATTCTAACCCTTCCCGTCGACAGTTTTCCTTGTCTTCTCTTATGTCTATTCCGGATGAGGAGTTTGATGTCTGGGGCGAGGAGGAGCCGGCCTTGCTTTCAAGAAGGTTTGATCGACTACACGAGAGTCGGAGGAATGCAAGGCGGAGCTCGGGGACGTGCTACAAGTGTGGCAAGCGTGGCCACTTCATCGTCGAGTGCCGGAAGCGGAGGAGAACAAGTACAAGATGAATGAGTACAAGGCGCACCTGAGGCATGAAGACAAGTACTCCTCCAAGGGCAAGCACTTCAACAAGTCCAAGAGCAAGGACAAGGACAAGCGGCGACCGAGCAAGAGCGGCTACAAGAAGAACAAGGCAAGAGCGATGGTGGCCGGTGCGAGTGACGTCGACTCAAGCTCAAGCGACGAGCAGTCAAGCTCAAGCGGCCGAAGATGAAGACGCCGGGAGGCGCAAGGGCAAGAAGAGTGCAAGCCGGAACCTCAGCGGGTTGAGCTGTGTGGCGCTTGAGGGCTTTTGTGGCATGGCCCATAGCTCAAGCGACAAGAAGAGCGAGAAGGAAGACGGCGACTCCGACTCGGAGGATGAGGTAAATCGTGACCCCGACTCTTTGCTTGCCGAGATCGCTAGGTTGAATGGCTTGATTAACATCCGTGATAGTGTGCTAAGAGATGCCAAAAAGATGAGGAAAGATCTTAGGGCTCAACTTGAGAATGCTAGTGAGAAAGTAGGAGAGTTAGAGTTTAAGTTGCTTGAATTGAAACTTGAGAATGACTCTTTGAAACTTGCTCCTACTACTCCCGATGATGTTGAATGTCTTGAGTGTGATGCATGGTTGAATGAGATCAAGTTGCTTAATGAGAAGAATGCTTCCACTTTGGCTAAACTAGATGCTCTTAGGATCGAATATGATGAGCTTAAGGCTAGACCTACTTTGCTTGGTGCTTGTAAATCATGTCCTACTATGCATGCTAAGCTTGTTGATGCTCGTTCTACCATTAGTTCTTTGGAAGCATCTTTGAAATCTTCGTTGCAAATGCATGCTCTAGCCGTGATGAAGTTACTTTGCGCAATCTTGAACTTACTTCCCGTTTGGATGTCATCTATGAGGAGAATGACTATTTGAGGAAGGTGTTGGGTTGGTTGCACGGGCGGGAACCTCAATTGAAAATCATGATTGAGGAGTTCAAGAGAGCCGATGGTCGTGGTTTGGGGTTTGAGAACTTGGGTGAGAAAGTGGGAGAGAACAAGGGGGAGAGTGTGTATGAGAAGTGTGTTGAGTCTAACCCCGAGTTTGAGGTGATCGGAGACATCCAGGTCCCACTTCCAAAAGCACCCAAGAACTCTTTGACACCAAAGCCCAACCACCTTTGCAATAAGCTTGACACAACCCAAGATCCACCCAAATTCCCACCTAAGACAAATGACTTCCAGAAACCGGTGAAGTTTGTGGGTGAGAAGGGTGAGAAGCCTAGAGAGAAGCCAGAGCCAAAACCAAAATCCATCCCCTTCAGGTGTGAGTATTGTGGTAAGGAGAGGCATCTTGCAGAGTTTTGCTACAAGAGGAAGAGGGATGAGAGGCTTGCTAGGGAGCAAGCAAACCAGGACAGGTATCGCCAGTCTCATGGTATTCCTGAGCCTAGAGTGCCACTTCCACGGGGTGTGGGAAGTGTGAGGAGTGTTGGCGGTGTTCCCACGCGAGAGGTGGTGGTGCGAGGTTTGAGACGAGAGATGATGGTGTGCGTGCGTGGTGAGAGGTTTGGTCGGGCTCGTGGTGGTTTCTGCCGGACGTCCCCCTACTCGTCCTCAATACGGGTTTAGGGGAGATGACCGCAGCTTTGGGTTCCGGAGGAACTACGGACCACGTTTTCCCCCTCGTGGTGCTCGTACTCCTCCCATGGGACATGGGAAGTTTGGTGGCAAGTAAATGATGTTTGCTAACCCCTCTTTTGAGCGAGATGGCTCGACACCGGTTCAACTTTCTTTGTGCTAACCCCGAGTGTCGAGTCGCTAGCTCATTCTCGTTCTTGTTTCGGCGCAGGGCGGGGAGGCTTGGAGAACATTTGGTTGATCGACTCCGGATGTTCTCGACACATGACCGAGAGATAAGAAGTGGTTCTCCGGCCCTCACCCCGGTGAAGGAAAAGATGTACATCACATTTGGGGACAATGGACGAGGAAGGGTGATTTCGAGGGTGTTGTGCATGTGAGTGACAAGGTAACGTTGAAGAGAGTGGCTCTTGTGAAGTCTTTGGGTTTCAATTTGCTTTCGGTTTCTCGGTTGCTTGATGAGGGTTTTGAGGTGCGTTTCAAGTCCGGCGAGTCTCGTTTGTCGGATTCTCGAGGTGATCTTGTCCGTATGATCATCCCCGAGGGTCGATTTTCGTGGCTGATTTTTCTCGTTCTTTAGGTCCCGCTCTTCGCCGTTTGATGGCCGGTCCTTCTTCGATTTGTGGAAATGGCATAGGCGGTTGGGACACTTGAGCTTTGATTTGGTTTCCCGCTTGAGTGGTCTTGACCTTGTCCGAGGATTGCCGAGGTTGAAGCTTGAGAAGGATTTGGTTTGTGCTCCCCGTAGGCATGGCAAGATGGTAGCCACTCCCCATCCACCCCCGACCGATGTCATGACCGAGCGTCCGACGAGCCGTTGCATATGGACCTTATTGGGCCGGCTCGAGTTCGCTCGATGGGTGGGAAGTGGTATGTCCTTGTTGTGGTGGACGATTACTCGCGCTATGCCTGGGTGTTTTTCTTGGAAGATAAGAGTGAGACATTTGGTTTTGTTCGAGATCTGATTGTGAGGTTGAAAAACGAGAGGCATGGGAATGCCATTCGAGCTATCCGCAGTGATAATGGCTCAGAGTTCAAGAACTCTCGTTTTGATGCCTTTTGTCGTGATCTAGGTCTTGAACATCAGTATTCGACCCCTTTTGTGCCCCCTCAAAATGGAGTTGTGGAAAGGAAAAATCGGACTCTTTGTGAGATGGCTAGGACGATGCTCGATGAGCACAGGACTCCTAGGAGGTATTGGGCTGAGGCGGTCAATACGGCTTGTCATATTTCCAACGAGATTTTATTGCGAGCTTTCAAGAAGAAGACTTGTTATGAGCTTATGCATGGTCGGGCACCCAAGGTGAGTCATTTCCGAGTCTTTGGCTGCAAGTGCTTTATTCTTAAGAAGGGAAAACTCGACAAGTTTGAGGCTAGGTCTAGTGATGGTATTTTCTTTGGATATGCTAACCACTCTAGAGCCTATAGGGTGCTTAACCTTGAGACTAACAAAATCATGGAGACTTGTGAGGTAACCTTCGACGAGACAATGCCATGTACCTCTCTTGGCTTTGAATGTGCAGGTGATGAGGAGATGGCCGAGGACCTCTTTGAAGAGGAGAAGGATGAAGCTGGAGATGATGATGGAGAGAACCATGCACCCGAAGCCGAGTGTGTACCCACTACTTCCCCTACGACTACTACGGAGCATGGACCGTCTACTTCATGGACAACGACGGTGCGACAAGAGGACCAGGCGAGAGAAGCTGAAGTTGAGGGGGAGGTAGTCTCGAGGCGTGAGGCTCCCCGGTGGATTCAAGAAGTGCATCCCCCGTCGAAGATTGTTGACGGATAAAAGACGTATCCCTCTACGATCCGCAAGCGTACGGACCCCACACCTTTTTCACCACGGGATTCCCAAGGTTCTTGTCAATCCGCGGAGCAAGGGGATTACAAGCGTTCGATCAACAACGACACACTAGCTACTAAAACCCTAACTACTATTATACTAGAAAACACTAAACTACACTAAAGAGAATGATAAACGATCAAGAGAGAAGACACTCGCCCACGGGTCTACGATACTAGAGCATGCAATCGCTTAAAGACATGAAAAACCAATCTAATCTATCGGGGTTGTGACCACGGTTTCGCCCTTTCCCTCCTCTCGTACTCGTCACTACGCGAAGGTATTCATGACTAGACCTTTGATGGCCACGGCGTATTGAATGGATCCAAGGAAGCATTGGAGCTCGTACTCCCTCTACGGCATGGTAGCTAACCTTTAAGCATTAAAGTATATTCAACACAAGATGATAGATAGAAAATCCGACAAAGTGCGATTACATCTCACGATCGATTACAACCCATGGACGAATGTGAAGATTACCCCATCAAGGTGCCGATCATGGCACCGTTGATCATGGTTTCCCTTCCGCCGGTGTCTTCCTCCTTCTCCACGAGAGGGTGCTTCCTTCGAGGTGGTTGATCTCCACCCCGAGATCCTCCACCTCTCTCTCTAGCTTGTGGATGGCCTTCGGTGCGAATAAACTCCTCTCTCGTCCGTTGGCGGCGCGTCGGGGGTTTTAGGGTCGAAGATCCTTCGAGGGCAAGGAAGACGGGACCGAACCGGTGCCCGAAGTGGGCCGGGCCGATCCGACCGGGCCGGCCGGCCCGAGCCCGTTTCGGCCCGGTTCGGTCGCCCTTTTTGCTCCGTGGGTCCTCGTGCACTTATCTACTTCGCCCCCTCCACTTGGATGATTTTGACGCCGTTATCCTCGCGATCAAGATGGAGACTCTCTTTGCATGAAGTTTGATCTTTTACGCTTCAATCCCGGGGGTGTTCCTCGTAGCACTTCGGTCCTCACCACCATTGGAAGTAATTTCAGCGAGCTCATGAACACGAACAAGACTCCATGAATGCTCCTTTGAACTTATTGCAAATCCGTCCTTTATGTCCATGATTTCCTACATAAATACAACACTTCCAAATGCATGCACAAAGATGAACTTGTTATATGATTAGTGTGCCTAGTGGCGGGTTAGTTCAATAATCAAATCCAAACCAAAGTGTAATGAACATGCTAGGTGCACCAAAATACACCGTCAACATCTCCCCCACACTTAGCTCTTGCTCGTCCTCGAGCAAGTACTCGTAAAAGAACTTCGTCCAAGGCGTGTAATCGTGTACCACTTATCCTTCTTCACAAGTTAGTCAATCCCTTCATCATTAATACATAAACACAAAGTAATGATAATCAAACATAAACATGGGCGTTTAGAACTTTTACCACGTCAAGATTTACCCCACAACTCAAACTCTTCACTCGAAGCCTTCAATTTCAGCCATACTTACTTCTTTGCTTCCATCGGAGGGTTTTTATGGTTTTCAAAACAAAAATTCCTGCAACAAGTGTTAGACAAAAACCTTTCTCCAAGCTCTCTCAAGTCACTCATATGAAGTGTCTATCCTAACCAAATTTTATAAAACTCTCACCTCCCATTAATCTCTCATATATCATGTAAAAGTGGAGCTATAGGTAGGGCTAGCGCAATCAACACAAGTATTGTCAAACTAAGAACTTCCTCTAATGGTTGTCTACCTTTCGAGCCAATGATCATGAGAATTAACCATATGTAGGGATATCAAGGACGAGAAGATTTAGAATGGTGGACATGTGCAAGGGCAAAAGAAAATTGTGACTTCAAGGCACCAATGATGTCCTCGTTGTCGGATTGCACATGGTTGGAAATAGAGTAAAAGTTTCGTCTCACAATCAACGTGACATCCTTCCTTACACTTTATTATTTTTCTTTTCTTTCACTTGATCCATCCCTCTCATATCTTCATTGCTAACTCATCTTTCTCTTTTCTTTTTCTTCCTTCATTCACATATGATGATTTTTTTTTCTTTTTTCTTTTTTTTTCTTTTCCATACACATACTTTTTCTCTTTATTTTTCTCTCTCTTGACATCTTTTCAAAGCTTTCAATTCTCCCTTTTCTCGCATGCACACAATCTGAAATTTTTAAATAAACCATGCTAGAGACGAGACGAAACTTTGAAAATAGGTTGTGTTCAAGGAATACGATGTTCAAAAGAGATGTATAAGGTTAGGTATGGAATTCAGTGATATGCATGACTTTCGTTGCGAAAGTCATGAACCGAATATATGACGAGGCTAGCAACAAAAGATAAGTACAAGGACATGATCATTGCTCGAAATTAAAACTCACCAAGAGAGAAGGGTCCTAGCCTAACTCATCGTGCTAATCACACTTATAGTGGAGCGAAAAAAACAAACTTGGCTTTGGATTGGAATTTTTTATACTCTCAACTTGGAAAAAGAGATTTTGCTAACCTTTATTACAAGGGTTTTAATATAATTTTCAGAACTGAAATCCTCCAATTTTTAGCATCGAACATAGCACAACTAGCATGTGAAGCTCAAGATCGAAGTGCGGTATGGGTACTTTAAGTAGTAGCGATTCCACTAAGCACCACGGTAAACGATTTTCAAACCACATACTTGTGTTCATATATCAAGAATCGAAGATTAGACAAACAAGTAAATAAAGATAAACAATATATAAAACACAAAGATATATATAAGACTCTTTTTATTTGGTTTTCTTGACTCAACACTAGTTTAAGACACTTGCAAAAATTTAAAACCGACTCGAAAACTAAAAACTCATTAAAACGCTAAGACTCTCACACGAAGATTAAACCGAACCTAATCTTGAAGTTCAAAAGCTAAGGCTAGCGAGCTAGCTCTCCCCCACACTTAAAACATACGACGTCCTCGTCGTATCTTACAAAAACCAAAGGGGAAAACTAGATCTAATGGTACTTCGAGCAAGCCTTGCACCACTTGCCTCTCATGTTTCCAACCATGCCGAAAAGTTTGCGCACGTTACGGTTAAGGAACTTGTAGTCATCTTCAACTACGCTCTCCAAGTCCTCCATACGCCGCTCGCATCGCTTCCATGGTTTGAAGACATTCGTCGGCCGACGCGTAGAGAGCCGCGATGGATTGACGGCAAATTCGACAAGACACCGGATGCAATCCGAAGGGGTCGTCGTCGCCATAATCTCCACCGTTGTCACCACCGTCGTCGCCACCTCCATTGTTGTCGCCTTCGCCACCGCCGTTGCCGTCGCCGTTGGGGCCCTCGGGAGTCCTTTCGTAGGGCCGCTCGCCCCCAATCATCATCATCTCTACCGGCAGCCGCCCACGAGCTCGGGCTACGATCGTCGGAGTAGTCGCTATCCCCATATTCCTTAGGCTCCGGCGACACCTCCTTGTAATCCTTACGCTTGATGCCTTGGAGACGTGCCGACCTTCGAACGGGTGTAGGGACCTTCTCTCCTTTGACGGGGTTGCGAGATGCAAGAGCTCCGGTCGGGACACGTCCTCCGCAACGGATACGTGCGGTCCTCTTGACGGGTAGCTTGACCTCGCATCGCATCGCCTCCTCCATCGATGGCTTCTTGGCTTCTACCTTCAACTCTAAGCTTTTTGGAGGCTCAATGGTCGCTACAAGGGTGCAACACATTGCTTGAAAGGATTGATTCTCGAGCTCCCAATTCGGCCAAATATATAGTCCCGAGAGAAAAGCCCCGGGAACCTTATTTTCCTTTTTTACACTTCCCTTAAAATTTTCTCGACCAAACAAGGAAGTCGAAAAGGAGCAATTCGGGCGAAATTCGGGGACATCGGGCGTCGGGCCCCCCTTGGGCCGATCCGACCGGGCCGGCCGGCCCACCCCCGCCTCGGGGGCCGGGCCGGTCCGGTTTTTGCACACCGCCCTATTTTTTTTCGTCCTCGGCCCGTGGAAAAAGTTGGCCCGGTTAATCTTCGCGAAAAACTCCCGTAAAGCTAAAAGAAAAATTATTTACGAAGTTGGTGCCTTGTTTTTCGTCCTAGGCGGGACGTTCGGGCTCTTCCTCCATGGTAAAGACGTCAACATGATGAACGGGCACGATGTCGGGTTCGTAGTAAACCTTAAGCCGCTGTCCATTCACCACAAATTGATCGCCGTTTATATCCATAATGGTTACCGCTCCGTTGGAGAACACCGAATGCACAACATAAGGTCCGTCCCACTTGCTTTGCAATTTCCCCTTTCCGAAGGTTTTAAACCTCGAATTGTAGAGGAGGACCTTATCTCCTTCTTTGAATTCTTTTTTCTTCAATCTTTTATCATACCACCTTTTGATTCTCTCTTTGTATATGCTTGCGTTTTCATAAGCTTTCAACCTCAACTCCTCTAGCTCGCTTATTTGAATTCTCCGTTTCACCACCGCGGCATCGAGATCAAGGTTCATCTCTTTAATCGCCCAATAGGCTTTATGTTCTAACTCAACCGGAAGGTGGCAAGCTTTTCCATAGACGAATTGATAGGGGGTCATACCTATCGGTGTTTTAAACGCCGTTCGATAAGCCCATAAAGCGCCGTCTAATTTCTTTGACCAATCCTTGCCTCCCTTCTCTATGGTCTTGTTAAGTATGCTTTTTAATTGCCTATTTGACGTCTCCGCTTGTCCGTTGGTTTGTGGGTGATAGGCCGTGGAGACCCTATGCTCAATTCCCAACTTGGACAAGCACTTTTTGAAGTTCTTCCGGTGAAATGAGTTCCTCCATCACTTATCAAGATTCTCGGTGTACCGAAACGGGGAAAAATCACGTTCTTGATCATAGTGATGGACTCCTCCGTGGAAGCTTTACGACATGGTATAGCCTCTACCCACTTGGATACGTAATCGACCATAACAAGTATATACTCGAATCCAAATGAGTTTTTAAAAGGCCCCATGAAGTCTATGCCCCATACATCGAATATGTCGACTTGCAAGTTGTATTTCAAAGGCATAGAATTTCTTTGAGAGATGTTTCCGGTTCTTTGGCATTCGGGGCATGACGCAACATATCTTTTAGTATCTTCATGCATCTCCGGCCAATAGAATCCGCTCGACCATACTTTGGCTTCGGTTCGAAAATGGCTATAGTGCCCACCGTACTCCGCCGAGTGGCACTTCCTTAGAATCTCAAGCCTCTCTTCCCTTGGCACACATCTTCTCATCACACCATCATTGCCAAGCTTGAAGAGGTATGGTGCATCCCAAAAATATTTCTTACTTTCGAAATTATCTTCCTTTGAGTGTTTTTGTCTAGATGATCGAGGGGCATCTTTCGAATCGCTCGAATGATGTCGATCATCCAAGTATCTTTATCAAGCACTCTATAGAGGTGGTCATCTCTCATCTTGTCTTCTATGGGCTCTTTATCATCTTGCCCACGATTCATCCTAGATAAATGATCGGCCACAACATTCTCCACCCCCTTTTTATCACGAATTTCAACATCGAACTCTTGGAGAAGAAGGATCCAACGAATCAAACGAGGTTTAGCTTCCTTCTTAGCCAAGAGATACTTTATAGCTGCGTGATCGGTGTAAACAATGACTTTCGAGTTCACGATGTAGGATCTGAATTTTTCGAAAGTGAATACCACCGCTAGCAATTCTTTTTCCGTAGTAGCGTAATTTAATTGTGCCCCACTAAGAGTTTTGCTAGCGTAGTAAACGGCGTGAACTCGGCCTTCCTTTCTTTGTCCCAAGACCGCGCCTACGGCGTAGTCACTTGCGTCACACATGATCTCGAAAGGTTGGCTCCAATCCGGAGGTTGGATGATGGGAGCACTCACCAACGCATTTTTCAAGGTCCGAATGCCGCTAGACACTTCTCATCAAAGTCGAAAGCCACATCTTTTTGAAGAAGGTGCGTTAAAGGCTTGGTGATCTTTGAGAAGTCCTTTATAAATCTTCTATAGAATCCGGCATGGCCTAGAAAGCTCCTTAAGGACTTAATATCCGTAGGAGGTGGGAGTTGCTCAACCGTCTCTACCTTTGCCTTGTCCACTTCAATTCCTCTCTCGGATATAACATGTCCGAGCACTATGCCTTGCTTAACCATGAAGTGGCACTTTTCCCAATTTAAAACCAAATCTACCTCCGCACACCTCGTAAGGACCTTTTCTAAGTTTGCTAAGCAATCCATGAACGTCTTCCCGTAAACGGAAAAATCATCCATGAACACTTCAACAATTTCTTCGATGAATTCCGAAAACACGGCCATCATGCAACGTTGAAAAGAGGCCGGAGCGTTGCATAGGCCGAAGGGCATCCTCCTATATGCAAACGTTCCGTAAGGACACGTAAATGTTGTCTTATGTTGATCTTCCGGTGAATGGGAATTTGCATGAACCCCGAGTATCCATCGAGAAAGCAAAAATAAGCGTGGTTTGCTAACCTCTCGAGCATCTCGTCTATGAACGGTAAGGGGAAGTGATCTTTCTTCGTCGCTTTGTTAAGCTTACGGTAATCGATACACATCCGCCACCCGGTCACGGTTCTTTGCGGTATCAATTCGTTCTTCTCATTCTTCACCACGGTCAAACCTCCTTTCTTCGGTACACAATGTACCGGGCTCACCCATTCGCTATGTGGAACCGGATAGATGATTCCGGCATCAAGTAACTTGATAACCTCTTTCTTTACTACCTCTCGCATGGCATGGGTTAGCCTCCTTTGGTGGTCCACTACGAGCTTACATTGGTCTTCCATTGGTATACGATGAGTGCAAAAGGCTGGGCTAATACCTTTGAGATCGTTAATTGAATATCCAATCACCTTCCTATGTTTTTTTAATAAAATCAGCAACGCTTCATTTTCTTCGGGACTCAACTCGTCGCTCACAATGACCGGATAAGTTTTGTCCGGGCCCAAAAATTCATATTTTAATCCCTTGGGCAAAGGTTTAAGGTCTACTTCGGGCACTTGTGGCTCCTCGGGTTTGATTTCTCCTATGTCTTCGAACTTTTCTTCCTCCACGCTACCATCATGCGGCTCTAAGCCTTTTGTTGCTTCCTCTAGTTCTTCATCTTGTTGATTACTAATTTGATTTTCCATCGCTCTTTGCAGCGGGTCTCTAAGGGTTTCAACAAAACAAAGACTATCTATCTCTTCTATTTCTTCATCTTCGGGAGGAAAAGGAGTAAGGTGCTTAGAAGCGCGAAGAAAGTTATATGTGTACTTTGTTCCATTAAGGTTCATTGTTACTTTGCCTTCTCCGGCATCTAACACGGCATCAACCAACTTAAGAAAAGGCCTACCTAAGATTATATGATCGGAATTACCATGGTAAGCATCAATAACAAAGAAATCGGTTGGTATATAGTTTCTAGAGATTTTTACTTTCATGTTGCAAGCAATACCTAGAGGTTTGATAGTTCTACCATCTCCCATAATTAATTTCGTTGATGTTGGAGCTAAGTCTAGGTTGTGGTATTGAACTTTATCGTAAATTTTAGAAGATAGAACACTTACTTGGGCTCCGATGTCGCATAAGGCTTTGCATTGAACTCCGTTGATCTCGCAACTCAAGTGCGGCGTCATCTTCTCTTCTTCTTCGGATCCGATCGAATAAATTTCAGCAAGGCGAGCGTATGGTGATGCTTCGGGCTTGATCCCCATGATCCTCTTCACCTCGGCAATATGTTCCGGATCCACCACATCATCTCCAAAGAGCTTTTCAAAAATCTCACCGGTGGTTTCGAGGTCGTATGAATTTTCAGCTTTCCTCTCCGGTGGGAAATCCACTTCCAATGCTCTTGCCATCCCCTTTTGATTAGGGAACGGTCTTCTCTTGTCGAATACTTCTCCGTAATCAATATGAACCCAATCCATTGGCTCGAACTCCCTTAGTGGCTTCGCGCTTGACATGCTTCTCTTATTCGTCTCATTTGGTGCGGCGAAGTCGACGTTTGGTGTAGTTCTTGACTTGATGTGTTCTTGTTTAAGCTTCTCCATGATTGGCTCCTCTTTTGTGACTTCCGGGTTGCCTCTTTAGAAAAATCAGCAAGCTTTTTCTTCCTTGAATTAAATTCCGGCTCTTCCGCAAGTCTTGTTTCCCAATCTCTTCGCATGGCAGCCGCTTTACTAACTTTTTGTAGAAGTTGGGCGGCTTCCGTGAGTGTTTTCTCCATGAGATCCCCACCCGCACACATTTCGACGTGTCGCATGCAACTAGGGGTTAGGGAAAAGAAAAATGTATGCAAGAGTACGTCACCGGTGAAGCCGAGTTTTGGTCCTTGTTCGATTAATTCATTAAACCTATCCCTGTGCTTGGTCTATCCCTTCCTCTTCTCCTTGCATAAAATTGATCACTTGCCTCCTTAGATGTTGAACCTTGCTCATTGGAAAGAACTTCTCGCAAAACTTCTTTGTCAACTTGTTCCAATTGCCTTCAACTTCAAAGGACGCAACCGAATACCATGTCTTTGCTTTGCCGGCAAGTGAGTAGGGAAAGAGATTCCATTTGAACCATTCATCGGGAACTCCTTCTTGACGCACCGTGTTGCATATTGTCGTGAAATCCCGTATGTGTCTATATGGGTTCTCCGTAACCATCCCTTCAAATGGGTTTTCCGCCACCATCTTCATGATCTTGGATTTAATTTCATACTTGGTCGCTTCGAGCTTCGAATCCGACTCTTGTACCTTTATGTCTTCACATCGAGGGCTAGCGTAATCCCTTAATGATTTCTCCGGTTCTTCCACGGGTTGATTAACGAACTCCATCTAGACAATAAGATAAAAACAAAAACAAAAAAAGAAACAAGTGTTTTTCGATAATATATGTTAGATATAGCAAATAAAAGATAAACTAAAATATAAAACTAAGTTAGATGCAAATCAAACGATGTAAACTAACTTGCTCCCCGGCAACGGTGCCAGAAAAAGGGGCTTGTTGACGGATAAAAGACGTATCCCTCTACGATCCGCAAGCGTACGGACCCCACACCTTTTTCACCACGGGATTCCCAAGGTTCTTGTCAATCCGCGGAGCAAGGGGGATTACAAGCGTTCGATCAACAACGACACACTAGCTACTAAAACCCTAACTACTATTATACTAGAAAACACTAAACTACACTAAAGAGAATGATAAACGATCAAGAGAGAAGACACTCGCCCACGGGTCTACGATACTAGAGCATGCAATCGCTTAAAGACATGAAAAACCAATCTAATCTATCGGGGTTGTGACCACGGTTTCGCCCTTTCCCTCCTCTCGTACCGTCACTACGCGAAGGTATTCATGACTAGACCTTTGATGGCCACGGCGTATTGAATGGATCCAAGGAAGCATTGGAGCTCGTACTCCCTCTACGGCATGGTAGCTAACCTTTAAGCATTAAAGTATATTCAACACAAGATGATAGATAGAAAATCCGACAAAGTGCGATTACATCTCACGATCGATTACAACCCATGGACGAATGAGAAGATTACCCCATCAAGGTGCTGATCATGGCACCGTTGATCATGGTTTCCCTTCCGCCGGTGTCTTCCTCCTTCTCCACGAGAGGGTGCTTCCTTCGAGGTGGTTGATCTCCGGCCCGGAGATCCTCCTCCTCTCTCTCTAGCTTGTGGATGGCCTTCGGTGCGAATAAACTCCTCTCTCGTCCGTTGGCGGCGCGTCGGGGGTTTTAGGGTCGAAGATCCTTCGAGGGCAAGGAAGACGGGACCGAACCGGTGCCCGAAGTGGGCCGGGCCGATCCGAGCGGGCCGGCCGGCCCAGCCCGCTTTCGGCCCGGTTCGGTCGCCCTTTTTGCTCCGTGGGTCCTCGTGCACTTATCTACTTCGCCCCCTCCACTTGGATGATTTTGACGCCGTTATCCTCGCGATCAAGATGGAGACTCTCTTTGCATGAAGTTTGATCTTTTACGCTTCAATCCCCGGGGGTGTTCCTCGTAGCACTTCGGTCCTCACCACCATTGGAAGTAATTTCGGCGAGCTCATGAACACGAACAAGACTCCATGAATGCTCCTTTGAACTTATTGCAAATCCGTCCTTTATGTCCATGATTTCCTACATAAATACAACACTTCCAAATGCATGCACAAAGATGAACTTGTTATATGATTAGTGTGCCTAGTGGCGGGTTAGTTCAATAATCAAATCCAAACCAAAGTGTAATGAACATGCTAGGTGCACCAAAATACACCGTCAACAAAGATCATTGGGGACATCGATGAACGCACTACACGGTCAAGGTCCGAGAATTCCTCTCATTTCGCTCATGCCGCATTTGTTGCCACCTTTGAGCCCAAGGACATTGGACACGCTTTATCCGATGCAAACCGGGTCAATTCTATGCATGAGGAGTTGGAAAACTTTGAGAGGAACCATGTGTGGGAGTTAGTTGAACCACCTCCAAATTGTCATCCCATAGGAACCAAGTGGGTTTGGAAGAACAAAGAGGGTGAGAATGGGATGGTTGTAAGGAACAAGTCCAGACTTGTTGCTCAGGGGTTTAGTCAGAAGGAGGGGATCGACTATGAGGAGACCTTTGCTCCTGTGGCCCGTCTTGAGGCAATTCGGATCCTCCTAGCCTTTGCCGTGGCTAAAGGGTTCAAGTTGTTTCAGATGGACGTGAAGAGTGCTTTTCTGAATGGGGTCATAGAGGAGGAGGTGTATGTGAAGCGACCACCGGGTTTGAGAGCGAGTTGTACCCACATAGGGTATACAGGGTTGAAAAGGGCCCCGTATGGGTTGAAACAGGGCGCCCGTGCTTGATATGGGAGATTGAGAGGTTTTCTTGTTGAGCGAGAGGGTTTGTGATGGGTACCGTGGATAGGACCTTGTTTCTCCTCAAGCATGGAAATGACTTGTTGATTGTTCGGATATACGTGGATGATATTGTCTTTGGTGGCTCGTCACATAACCTTGTTGCCAAGTTTGCGGATGAGATGAGCGGGGAGTTCGAGATGAGCATGATGGGCGAGTTGCGGTATTTTCTCGGGGCCGCGAGATCAAGCAAGTGAAGGATGGAACATTCGTGCACCGGACCAAGTACACGAAAGACATGCGAGGAAGTTCCAAATGCAAGATGTGAAGCCGATGTCGACTCCCATGGGGAGCACGGCCACTTTGGATGCGGACGAAGACGGAGAACCGGTGGACCGGCGGGAGTACGGGAGCATGATCGGCTCCCTCGTCTACTTGACGGCGACGAGGCCGGATATACGGTTCGGCGTGTGTTTGTGCGCTCGTTTTCGGGCTTCGCCGAGGACATCACATCGACAGCCGTCAAGAGGATTTTCGTGTACCTGCGATCCGCCTCGGTCTTGGCCTTTGGTATTCGTCCTCCTCGACTCTTTCTCTTCATGGTTTTTCCGATGCGGATTTTGCTTGGATGTCGAGTCGAGAGGAAGTCTACTTCGGTTCTTGCCGGTTTCTTGGTTCTTCATTAGTTTCATGGTCTTGCCGCAAGCGATCTAGTGTAGCTCGGTCTACCACCGAGGCGGAGTATGTTCTTCGCCGCGAGTTGTTGTTCCCGGTTGTTGTGGATCTCATACACTTTGAGAGACTTTGGTGAGGAGTGCACCCGGATCCCACTTCTTTGTGATAGCACCCGTGCCATAAGCGTAGCCAAAAACCCGGTGCTTCACTCCGGAACCAAACACATAGAAGTGAGGTATCATTTCTTGAGGGACAACGTTGAAAGGGGACTATTGTGTTGAGTCATGTCCCTACCCAAGATCAGCTTGCAGACATTTTCACAAAGCCTCTCGACCAAGCTACATTTGTGCGCTTGCGGGGGGAACTTGGGGTTTGTTGCCCTTTCTAGTTGATTCTTGGGGGGATTTACTTTTGTATCATATGTATCATATCATGTTTTACTTTGATGTATATACATGCTTTGCTTAATGTATAAACCATGGTAGGATAGCCATCTTGTTATATATCATGTTGCATTTGTATCATATTGCATTTTAGGATGATGAGCTTCTTTCATATGCCATATTTGAGTCTCTTTGGCTATTTGTGAGATATTGGTTATATGTGTGGAGAAATGGTGATGTGAGGCTATGCTCTTGGAATATTTGAGATACATGTGTGGTGAGATAGCCCTTTTTGAAATAAATGCTAATCTTGACTAAGTTTTGATGAAATATGCTCCACTCATGTGTAGTTGTGTATCCATGTCACAGTTTGGTCTAGATGTGCTTTTCATGCTAAGATTGTGCTTGAATGCCTTGTTCTTGCATTTGGGCCAAAGGCCGAATATCATTGTAAATGTTTAGCCTATGTTGCATTCATGGGGGAGCATAAGCTTCTTTTTGCCGCAAAGGCACTTCATGTACCATAAAATGAATTAATCTTGAAAAGAAGTGTGTATGCTTAAAAAATGCTCCATCCATCATGTCTATGCTTAAATTGTCTTATCTTTCACATATGGGTGCAAAACATGTTGCATGATGTTCACCGGTGGAGAAGTCTCCCGAAGTGGACACATGGCTCATGAGCTTTGACATGACATGCTTTGCTTTATGGGTGTTTGCCATGATCTTTTGCTTGAGAATTTGGTATCCTTGTATGATCTTTGAATGGTATGCATGTTTGTGGCTCAAGTGTGACATGGATAGGCTTTTACATGTGAAGCGAGTATTCTTTTGGTAAAACCGCTTAAATCTGAAAATTTTGCTTTGTCACATACTTGTATTTTCATATATTACTTGTGGCAATGCTTTGACTATGCTATGATTCATATGTGTGATCATTGTCTCATTTTTAGCCTTTGACACTAGATTTGGCCTATTTGAGAAGCTCATGTAGATATTTATATGTGTTGTTTTGCATTTCGCATTTTCACCTTGATTCATACATTGTCAACAAGGGGGAGAAGAGGTGAGCTGAAATTTGGAAGTTTGCATCCACATGTTCAGGGGAGCTTGCATTTGTTCAGGGGGAGCTTTCTTGCTGTTTTCGGTGTGGAGTTTGTGCTTTGCTGGGCTTGTGACCTTTCTTCGCCTTTCTGTGGTTTTGGTCATGAGTTGAGCTTCTTTGTTTTTCTTTCTTCTTCCTTTCTTTCTTTCTCTCGAATTTCATTTCGCGTTGTGTGTTGTCAATGCACTCATCAAGGGGGAGATTGAGGACCGGGAGCGTCTCGGTGGTCGATGGATGACCGCTCCTCGGTGATGAGTGATTGACAACGGGTGTTGGACCGACTCTTGGCTTAGTGCGCGAGTGCAGGCCGTGGCCTAGTTCGTGTTGTTGCGGGTGAAGAACGGGCGCGAAAGGTCTTCGGCCTTGAGGGGCCTCCGGGAGATGGAGAGACAAGTAGGCTCGGTTCGAGGGACCGGTGGACGGCGGGATCGGGTGCGGGCCACATGGTGGCGACACGAGCATGACGAAGTCATGCACAATCGAGCCGGTGCACGGTGGCGGTCGAGTCAAGTGGTTTGGCGGGAGGCCGGACCGAGCACGCGGGGTTTGGTGGTTTGCCCACAAAACCATCGGTGGACGGTTTCTTGGTTTGGGCCTCAAAACCAAGTCCGAGGGCCCAACACGACGGAGACGGGATACGGGCGTGTCGGGAAGCTTCGAGGCGGAGGACACGCGGCGGGATCGCATGGCTTGCGTCGGGAGGACGCGGGGGTGCGGCAAAGGCGTGGCCGTCCGATGGCAAGACCCACAAACATTACCTAAATGCCCCAACGTGGGTTGTATCGCCGTAGTTAAGTTAGGGGTAGTCGAGTCATTTACCACTCCGGCGAGACCCGATATATAAGCCATGAGTGTGTGTGGATGGCTCTCTCTCTCCGTGACTTAGGGTTTCATTTCCTCCCTCCCATTTCTCATTTTCGTAGCTATTTTTCCTTCCATTGTTCTCTAGGCTAGCATGAGAGCTTCATGAGAGATTTGTTGAGAGGGATGGATGCTAGGGCGTCATGCTAGCCCTTGTGAATCTTTCCCGGTTTGTATAGAAGATTCGAGTTGTGTTTTTCGTGCTCTTTTTGTGCTTGTTTTCGTGCCTTTGTTCCGGTGCGATTCCGCGGATTTGAGTGGGTTTCTCCTCGGATTTCTTTGAGGATAGATGTCTCGTGCATCTTTGTGATTGATCTTGTGCCCTCAAATGCCGGGAAACCACTTCGATTCGAGAGTTTTCGTTCGGTGCTCAAGCTTTTGGTGGTGCTCAAAGGATTCGCGATTCCCGGTGATTTAGGGAGTTAGGAGGCAAGATTTTTGGGCTCTAGCATCCTTGTGTGACGCTTTTCAAGTCCCCAAACCCTTGTCTCCACAAGGCTTCAAACGTTTGGGAAATCCGATGATGATTTGGGGGAGTTGACTTTCGGGGTCGGGCCGTTTTCGTCCCGTCCATGCCCGGCGGACGGTCCGCGAGGGGCAGGCGGACGGTCCGCATGAACAGTGTTCATCAGGTGTTCTTCGTGTTCTTGCTCGCCTTTCATTTCGATCCATCGTGGCTTTGAGTTTTGGTTGGACGAAGTTTCGGACGGTTCGCGTGTGCGGGGCGGACGGTCCGCGGGTGCCTGGCGGACGGTCCGTTATACGCGGTGCGTCTCTCGTTAGTTCCGTGTGTTTTAACGGACCGTCCGCGGAGTAGGCCGGACGGTCCGCGGTGTTGGCGCGGACGGTCCGCGGTAGCGAGCCGGGACGGTCCGCGAGGCCGGTGCGGACGGTCCGCCCCCCCCGGCCGGACGGTCCACGAGCTCGTGAGCTTTGCTTCTTGGTTCGATTCCTCCCTTCCTTTCTCGTGCTTCCGCGTGTGCTTCAAGGAATCGTTCCTAAGGCTAGAGGTTGATCCATAACCTCGTTGTCTTGGCGATTGTGTGTGACCGGGGTTTGACTAGGACATAGGCCGGGTTCTTTGGGAAGAATTTTTACCGGCTCCTATTCACTCCCCCCCCCCTCTCTAGTCGCCATCCGATCCTTCAAAATGGATGACTTCGGCAGATGATTCTGCCTCTTCAAGCCATTCTCGGCTCATGATGGCAGATAGGTTTCCTATGTATTGTTCTTGCCATTGGGATTCCTCGAGATCTGGTGGGTGGTCCCTTTGATCTTTGGGAGGAAAATGTCTTCCCACAAGGGGTTGATTTGCGGCGTTCCCAAAGTCATGGAAAACCTAATCATAGAAATTGAAAGGGAACTCACATAGGCAGTCACACGAGTCCGAGAAAGGTTTAGGGATTGGCTCAGAGATTGTGTAAGAGATATGTTCTGTGGTGAAGGTAGGTGTGTGCGAAGGTGTCACATCTTTTGGCTTAGGGATCTATATGGAGGGTTCTTCTTGTTGCATTTCCAGTGGTTCTTCGGGAAATTCATCATAAATTCCGGTGTAAGGGGTGTTTGCTAGAATTTTTTCTAAGATCACCCTTCCTTCATTCAAGGCCAAATCTATGAAAGAACCTCCTGATGAAGAGTCTAGGAACTTGGCGGATTCAGTATTGAGGCCCAATCTGAACTGCTGGAGGCATGTGGGTTTTGGAATCCCTAAATCGAGTCCTGAAGCAAAGATATTAGTAAATCAGGCCCAAGCAGTTCCTAAAGTCTCGCCCTCCTTTTGTTTCAAAAGGATGATTTCGCACCGAAGATCACTGATCCGTGCTAGCGAAAAGAAGGTGTGACAACATTTTTCCCTCAAAACTTTCCATTTGTCTTCAACGCTTTGGACCTTGAGGATGTACCATTGCTTTTCTCTTCATGTTAATGAAAATGGGAAGAGTATCCACTTCAACATTTCTTGTGCCATACCTCTATTGTGATCCACAAGCAAAGTTGCTCGAGTTCTCTCAAATGAATGTATGGGTTCTTCTCTTCAGTCCCAGCAAAGGATTGCTCTCTGGCCATGGCTATGAAACCAAGACATAGCTCATAGGCACTAGTATGGATAGGGTGTGATGAAGATGGTGGCTCCAAATTTTCACGCTTTGGAGCCAAAAATTATGCAAGGGTAGGAGAGGAATTCATTATGGTAGGTGGATGATACGTAGATGAACTAGGTTCGGAACTAGAGTAGCTACCATTCCCTACAATGGCGCCAGAAAGCTTGTTGGCACTTCTTACTTCGTTACTAGATTGCAACGACGCTAGAAAGCCAGTGGGTATACTACACGATCACAGATAAATCTACAAGTGCACAGATACCACTGTAGCTTTCACCAGGGAGTATTCCAAGGTATCGATTTCCACGGGAAATGAGAAGTACTCTAGTCATAAGCTGATTCGTCTGGGGAAAATGCAGATAAAGGGATGATGACGAAGAGGAGAGAGATGAACGATAGGAGGGTAGAGAGGGTACTTGATACAGGAACTTTGGTTCTCTCAACTAATCAAGCAATTAGGATATTACTTGCACTTTTCTTGATCGGGGGATGCACACTCTGGCTACGGAAAGGAATGAGAAGGGAGCCGTTAAATACACCACTCTTATGATGCCTATAGGACTAGCCACTCTCACATGGTGGAATACAGGGTATGTGAAAGTTGTGTAGAATTTTGTGGGACCGATTTCATCTTTAGGTTGGCATTTCAAATTTGGAGAGGAAAAGGTTCAAATTTGCAAGTCAAACCTGCTTTCATTGTTCCTCGGTGCCATGAAAATCAACAAGTTCATCAGCAGTTCATGCTCCAACCAGTGCTCAAAATATGTCGACCTTTGTGAAAATTGTAGGTGGATGTCTTCTCTACAACTTTTGTATTGGGCGGTTTTGGAGTTCTTTTTGAAAATTTTTAATTCAAGGCGTTCAAACAGGTGCACTTCAAATTGAAACGGGCATCGACACCCTAGAGTGCGCTCCCGTGCGCCGGCGCATCGGCGTTTGGCCCCCCTCGCCTCGTTGATCGACCGCGCGCCCAAGGCTGGCATCATCATCACGCGGCCACGCCCCGCACAACTTGGGGACGTGTTCCTCCACACACCCAAGCGCGTCCGCGCCATGGCCGGACCCCCCCTGTTGTGCCACCCACCGGTGACGCGTTGTGTGCCTCGCACGCCGCGTGCCTCCCCTTAACTCGCCCCCTTGAATCGAGGCGAAGCTCGCACTCCCACTACTAGGAATTGACCCTTAGAGCACAAAATTTTTTTGCAACACCACGTATTTGGTTGCAATAGGTTGTTTTATAGCAACCAACTTTTTTATTGGTTGCGATATCTGGATGTTATGGCAACCAAAACTTGTGGGTTGCGTTTGTTGAAACAGTCGTTGCAACAGGTTGGTGCTAATGCCACGGTGAAAATGGTGGTTGCCTTAAATGGTACCTATTGGCACAACTACTTGTGCATTGCAATAGTATCAATTTAATGTTGCAATAGATATGTGTTTGTTGCCACGAATATTTATTTGGTTGCGATAATACATGCCTATGGCCACGATGAAATTACGTTGTCTATGTGTAAAATTTGTTGCAATAGCTGATGTGGCTGTTGCATCGAAAAAATCCTTCGTTGCATTTGATGTTTGTATGTTGCCACGAATATATAGTTGGTTGCGATTATGCCAGCTTTCAATCACGATGAATTTACGTTGTCAAAAACTTAAACTTGGTTGCGATAGGTCATGTGACTGTTGCATCCAGAAAACAAATTGTTGCATCAATTAGCTTCTATTGCCACGACAAATTTTGTTAATTCATTAGTCTTTTTTTGGTTGCGATAAAAAATTCATTAGCCCACCTAACTTATGAAGAAAGAAAAATAAGCAAGCCGAACTGCTTTGTATTAACAAAATTAAAAATTAAAACCATTGTTTGTCCTGGTGGTGGAAACAAAAGACGCAGCACCCTACCACTACGCCACGATTAAATAACATTGTCTAAAACTTAACATTTGTTGTGATAACTCATGTGCCTATTGCATCCAGAAAATAAAATGTTGCATCAATTAGCTTCTATTACCACTATTGAATTATCTTAATTCATTAAACTATTTTTGGTTGCGCTAAAAGGAAAGCTGAATACGTAATTTAGCCCATCGGGGCATTTGACGGAAAACAAAAAAAACCAGTCCACCAAAAGAAAAAGCCCAACCCATCTAGGCATGAGCAAAAAAAAAGAAGAGGCCCAACCAAGTCAACAATTGTTTTTTTGGAAATCATGGCAAAAACCATAGCAACCGGGGGAATCAAACTCAAGAGACTAAAGAGCTTCACCACTACATAAGAGCATCTCCAAGAGATTAACAAAATCTATAGATAAATTTAAAGCTTAAAAGACTAGTTAAAAATTAAAAAAGCTTCTAAATGGAGAAGTAAACCAATAGCCTCTCTATAATCTGACTCTTCATGTGTTACATATCAGTGGACCCTATGTGTTATACTCTCATCTTCTTTCCTGCAACGTGTGAAAAGAAATATAGATCATAACGATCAATAACTAAAAACTTAGGCAAAAATAGAGTGGTGTATGAAAAAATAGAGAAAATAAAAAATTGAAAAAGTCAAGCTTTGAACAGTACACCTCTTGCCTCAACTCAACAACTCTTATCACTACACTGCATACAAATTTGTGGTTTTCCTTTGCATGCAACACTTTTGTACTTGGTTTTGCCACGGACTAACTGCGGTCGCAGTCGGCCGAGCCCTGGCTGGCCGTGCCACGCAGCGGCCCAGCCACGTCCATCCACACCACGGCCCCAGGCAGTAGCCACTGGCCGTGCCCTAGCCAATTTCACCATGGCTTGGCCGGCCGCACCAGGGCCCTACCGGCTCTACCAGGAGGAGCCACTGACCGTCATGGCCGGCCACACAAAGGAAAAATAAAAAATAATTGGCAAACGTGGGATTCGAACCCAAGTCTTGCAGCTGAGATTGCCATGCCTTACCACAGGGCTACAACATTAGTTGTTAAGAAGTTTGGTATTATATTATTTATACTATAAGACAAAGGTTATAAATAAAAAATGGCACAAAGGAGAGAAAGCTGGGATTCGAACCCAGGTGGTGGAGACAAAAGACGCAGCACCCTACCACTACACCACGATGAAGTAACATTGTCTAAAACTTAACATTTGTTGTGATAGCTCATGTGCCTATTGCATCCAGAAAATAAATTGTTGCATCAATTAGCTTCTATTACCACCATTGAATTATGTCAATTCTTTAAACTATTTTTGGTTCCGCTAAAAGGAAAGTTGAATACGTAATTTAGCCTATCGGGGCATTTGATGGAAAACAAAAAAACCAGTCCACCAAAATAAAAAACCCAACCCACCTATGCATGAACAAAAAAAAAGATGCCCAACCAAGTCAACAATTGTTTTATTGGAAATCATGGCAAAAATCGTAGCAACCAAGGGAATCAAACTCAAGAGACTAAAGAGCTTCACCACTACATAAGAGCATCTCCAAGAGATTAACAAAATCTATAGCTAAATTTAAAGCTTCAAAGACTAGTTAAAAATTAAAAAGCTTCTAAATGGAGAAGTAAACTAACAGCCTCTCTATAATTGGACTCTTCATGTGTTACATATCAGTGGACCCTATATATGTGTCATACTCTCATCTTCTTTTTTTCTTCTAGCCCGTCTTCTTCCTTTTTCCAACACGTTCAATCGCTGCTGCCGTGCGTTTCTCCATGCCCATGCTCCCTTGCAGCTGGCTCCCCCTCGTGGCCAAGCTTGTACCGCCCGTGGTGGCGCTCCGCACGGTCAAGCTATCCCACGAGAAAAATCATAGGAAAAAATAGAATGGTGCATGAAAAAATAGAGAAATAATAGAAAAAGAAAAATATTGGAGTCATGAGTTCGAACTTGTACCTCCTAAATCAACTAAAGCAACATTACCACCACACTAGACATCAATTTCAGTCTACTGCATGCATTTAATTTATTTGCTTTTATGTTTCTGCCTATGGCCAACAAAGCCCCTTAAGCAGCTACCTCAGACGCGTCCGCCCTGTCACCCGCGCCTACATGTGTGCCTCGTCACCGCGCCCCCGTCAGCCACGTCACCCACCCGCGCCTACATGTGTGCCCCGTCAGCCACTAGCCTCGAGCGCCAAATATTTCGGCAAAAAAAATGTGCCTGCAAGGGGATTCGAACCGGAGGCCTCCGACATCAAATCAACACCTTCTAACACTATGCCATTTGGTAGGTTGTTACTAATTTGTGGAATGTTGGCTATGTATCTGTTTTAATTGGAAGACACAACAACAAAAAAAATGTGCTGGGTCTAAGAATTGAACACGCGACCATAGACCACAGACTGTCACTTAGTACCACTACACTACTTTGGTTTCCATGACATCATTTGGCATAGAAGGATATAAACTCAATTGTGCCACATGACTAGATTGAAGAACAAATAAACATGTCATATTTCTCCTTTTAATACGGATTTTAAATTTGTATATGGTATTTCTCCTTCACGAAAACTTCAAATTTGATGATTTTTTTCCAGATTTTTTCTAAAATCATACCCTTTCATTTAATGGTGGTTGTTTATATGTTAATTTATAAGTCTTGATATTTTTCATATAACATGTTTTCTTCAAGCTTATTATAGAATAAAAAACATGCTTTTCCTGATAATTGCTAATATAATTTAATACTTTCTAATGTTATGGTCAACATGTGACAGTGTCCAAAATTGATGTTCATATGAGTTTCATCATGTTATTAGTTATTCAAATCTCAAAGTTTGATTTCAATTGTAAGAATCTACGTGAGAGTTGTGTTCATTTATGAACAATGTACACTCCTTTTTTAGAGAAATCTATTCAAATGTTTATGTCAAGTTTAAACATCCATAAAATGAATCTATGCCAATTTACATAATTTTTGTAGAAGTTTTAGGTATTATTATCATTAATTTATAACAAGGTGACTAGTAGAAGTTTGAGTTTTCCCTGTAAGTTAGTTGAATTTTTCGTCAATCTCCTAGATGTTGGTTATAATGGACCACAGGTGCCTAAAAATAGTTTTCTTATTTTTTTAATCTTATTAGGGGTACATAGAGGTCAATTTGGGATTACTTTTGATAAACATGCAGGAATTCATTTAAATGATAAAAAATAGTAGATATGTTTGAAAATTCTTGAAACTCCTACATGATAACTTATATGTTGTATTTTAGGTGTGGAAAATACATGATAACTTACTTCACAAGGGTGTATTCACTAGTAAAAATAGAAAAATATTTTTTTGCATGACAAATGGCAATGTGAATCCCCATAGTTTAATAGAAGAATAAATTTGAGGTTTTATCCAAGTTTGTGGTGCCCATGTGGTAAGAAAGTACTTGATTGTGTACAAACTTTGAATTTTAAGTTGAGATGTATGAATCAATGTGGGGGATCCATTGATTTTGTGAACAATGTACACTTCCTTTTCGCAAAATTTAATAAAAAATTTATGTCAAGTTTAAACATTCATTCAATGATTTCATGGCAATTTTAAAAAGTCTTGAAGAAGTTTTAGATTTTATTATCATGATTTTGTAATAAAGGATAAAGTAGAAGTTTGAATTATGACTAGAAACATTGGAATCTTTCATCTATTTTCAGCATATGAGTTATAGTAGATCATAAGTACTTCAAATTTAGTTTTGACAAATTTTTTAAATTTTACTTGACATACATATAGTTCAAATTGTAATTATTTCCATATTGCAAAGAAATAAAAAAGAAAATATAAGTGTAAAGCATTGTACAAATTAATCCAGGCCCGTTTC
Source organism: Cenchrus americanus (assembly GCA_947561735.1). Classification (NCBI taxonomy): domain Eukaryota; kingdom Viridiplantae; phylum Streptophyta; class Magnoliopsida; order Poales; family Poaceae; genus Cenchrus; species Cenchrus americanus. The sequence goes on along the minus strand of OX387240.1, from coordinate 152,857,668 downwards.
GGTCCGAAATGGCCCAACTATTTTCGACCATTCATCTGTGAACCGATGGCCCTAATCACGTTTTCCATTGCACATAACACGTTGCAATCCACCCCAAACCTAACCCAAGCCCCCTCCTACCGCAGCCCTCTCCCCTGTCGCCTCTCTCCTCCTGCCGCCCCCTCTCCTCCTCATCCCCTCCGCCGCCGCCCCCTCTCCTCATCCCGCGCCGGACCCTCCCTCCATCAGAGCAGCCTCCAGCCTAATGCCTCCCTATTCCTCCCTCCCCTTTGATCTTGGCTCACCACCGCCACCTCCTCAGATCCGCCACCAACCAGCTGCCCTCTGCCGCTCCCTCCTCTCCCATGCCGCTCCACTCCTCCTTGAGCTCCCCGCCTCGAGTAGCTGCGAGGCATAGTCTCCCGCCGCCTCCCTCCGCGAATCCAATAGCAGTACAGCTGAGCACAGCCTCACGGTGGCGGAGGAATTGGGGCCCACGGCTCCTCTATGAAGGAGCAGAGGCAACAGCTCTCTGGTGGCAGCGGCTGGATCCTAATCTGGCTGACGAGTTCCTCTCTCTCCCTTCCAGTTCCCTTGTATTGTGTTCCAGTGCTGGCGGTGCCGCCTCGACGCCACCTTCATGGCTTGGGTTATAGAGGAAAAATTGGTTTCTGCTTGTAGGATGCTATGCATATTAAAAATGCATTATTCTTTAATTTCACTGTACCTGCTATTTATTTACAACAGAGGAATGGTTTGGTTAGAGGCTTTCTGCTAAGATCTGTCTTCCTGTTATTCGCCTATTGTGATCCTGTTATTTGCCTATTGTGGTTTGATTTTCTAGGTTGTAGCACTATTATTGAGTAGTATCTGTCATCAAATTGCTACATGAAAAAACCTACATTTGGTCTTTCAATTATATTTAGGGTGCGATCATGCATAGTGTATATAGCAGACCATAAGTGTATTAGGGTGCGATCATGCTCATTGGTAATTCTTGCAAAGAGTTATTTTTTCTTAAAAAAATAGGACTACCTGTTTGGTAAATGTGGAGGTCTGCTGTTACATCTGCTTGTTGTCTGTTCAACCCACACTGCTTGTCGTCCTACAAAAATTTCTGAAGAGAGTCCGATTAATTTTTAAAAGAAAATCTATGTGTTCAATTAATTATGTTCGACAGACTAAACTTATGGTCTCATGCTTCTGCCACTATTTTATAGTGAAAGCCATTTAGGAAATCTCATCAATTGATGCTGCATGAAAACTGAAAAAAAAACAATAAGAAGCTAATCATAAATTCTTCAGTTAAGAACAAATTTGTCTTTACAAGAAAGAGCAATATAGATTGCTTCTAGTGTTGGGTCAGTTTGTGCTTGATCAACACCAATTTTTTCAAGCAAAATAAGTTCAAATGTCTCCTCACAACAAATATGAGTTTTCCTCGAAGAGCATATGATATATCTGTAAGATGAAGTAAATTGGTCTTTTCTTTAAATGCACCTATCATACATTACTTTACATATAGTATCCACTAGACTATGTGTTCCTAGCTCAGTTCACAATTCATATGATTTCGTTATTGTCAATATAGGAGGACTACACTACCTTATTGTCTTGAGGTAACCTACTGTCTTTGTGAGGTGGAACCAGGAGCTCTACCAGAATAACCAAGGACCGTAACAATTTGCATACTTTTGATCGATATCAGTACTATATTCATTCAGGTTGGCACACCTACCATTTTGTATCTTCCTATTGGCTTTGTTGTTTGTTTTTTGCCCATTGAAGGACCGATACGGCGAACCAGAGAGGGGGGAGTGAATGGGAGCCGATAAAAATTCTTCTCGAAGGAGATGAAAACTCCAACAAGATGAACACGGCTTACAAAACACGTCTCCGACTCACTACCCAAATTGGCCAAGCCCACGCAGCCACTGGAGTGCCACTGGACCTAGGAACCAATACACAACCTTCCGACCCGAGAACGCAGTGGAACACCAAACCTCGAGTCTACAGACCAACACCGGTCAGACCGGTGAGCACCACCGGTCAGACCAGTCCCTGCTGGTGAGAGTTGGCAACCTCCACTAAGTGGCTTCACACCGGTCGGCCGGTGTAACACACCGGTCGGGACCGGTCCAAGCCTCGAAAGCCCCCAAATCACCAAACAGACAACCGACCACCAAACCGACCCAAACTCGAAACAGGCAGCAACACGAGACAACAGCGAACACACTCGTACGTTCACCCGAGCAAAAAACCCACTGAGGGTTGCACCGGTCAGACCGGTCAAGAGCACCGGTCAGACCGGTGTAGCCTGGGCAGCTCGGGATGAACAACATCCGCGGGTCAACTCCCCCAAATCCAAACCTCGATCTCCCGAATCGCTCCACGGACTTGAACAAGACTTTGGGGATATTAGGAACCCCTCATGAGGAGTCCATAGCCAAGTTTAATCCCACCAAAACTTGTCCAAAAAGGAGGAATCGAAGAAATCCCGCCAAGAACACAACAAACCCTAGAACTCGGAAAACCCCAAAATTGAGCCCCTTTACTCACGGATTTGGGAGGGGAATCACAGCCCAAAGAACCACGAAGGGTTCCCACAAATTTCCCCCATCAAATCCCCAAGAAAAAGGTCCCGAAAACAACCCAAAGAAATCACCAAGAGAGGGCTCCGAAAATCACCACCAACAACAACCTGGAACAACACATCCAAACCTTGAGGAACCACGCCGAATCATCTATACATGCAACAAAGGTTCATACAAGGTCTAGCTTGCCGCCCAATCATCCAACCCTCTCAACAAGATCTCACCATGAAGCTCTCAAGCCAGTCCTATGGAAATCCTAAGGAAAATAGGAAAACAAATGAGCTAGGGTTCCAAGAGTTGGCTGCCATCCTCTCACCTCTTGGCTTATATGGAGGCAACCGAAAGTCTAAAATGCCCTTTCCTAACAACTAGGGATACAAGCCCCTCAAGGGCGGATTTGGAAGTCTTCATGTCTTCACCATCGGACGGATGCCCGACGACCGCACCCTGCGTAGCCTCGACGCAAGCCATGCGATCCCGACGCGTGTCCTACGCTTCGAAGTCTCCGAGGCCGCGTCGTCGCACACCGGTCGACGGTGCTCTCTACGGTCGGAGCGGTACCCACCGGTCGGACCCACCGGTCGGGGACCGGTCCGCGCCGCTCTTTGCGGCTCCGTCTTCGGTTCTTCGGTCTTGGCTTTGTGGATCAACCAAGGAACCCAGTGGTTTTCTAGTGAACCACCAGAAACCCCGCGAACTCGGTGTAGCCTCCGCAAATCTCCACTCATGACTTGGTTCCCACGTAGTCCTGGCTCGACCTTGGTTTTGAGGCTCAACCAAGAAACCGTCCATAACTTCATCTTGTTGTTCATGCCACCATGCGGCCCGCACTTGTCCCCGCTAGCCACCGGGTCCCTCGAACGAAGCCTACTTGTCTTCTCCACACCTGGAGGCCTCACCGGCGACGACCTTTCGCGCTTGTTCTTCACCTGCACCAGCACCAGTCAAGCCGCAACATGTACCTGCAATACTTAGCCAAGAATCAGTCCACACAACGTTGTCAATCACTCATCACACAAGGAAGCGACCATCCACCGGTCCTCGAACCACACATGGTCCTCAATCACCCCCTTGATGAGTGCATTGACAACACCCACACGAAAGTAGCAAGAGAGAAAAGAAAAAGAAAAGAAACGAACAAAAAGAAACTCCAACAAGCGATCGAAAGCCAAACAAAGGCAAAGAGCAAGATCACTTGAAGAAGACAAGTCTCGGACCCCTTAGGCAAGGGCAACGGCTCGACACATCCGAGACAAAACAAATCTCAAACAAAGAGCGCAAACCACCAAAGCAAAGCTCGAACAACCACAAAGAGCTCCCCCGCACACATGCAAGCTCCCCCCGAACCAATGCACCTCCCCCCGGACGAATGCATGCAAACCACGGAAAACGGGGCAACCGCAAGCAACTTCAGCTCACACCGGTCAGACCGGTCATCACCACCGGTCAGACCGGTGCCTAAGATGTGCACAGGATCATCACTCACACAGGTCAGACCGGTGATCCCGACCGGTCAGACCGTTGCACAACAGAGCCCATAAATGGCTCAAAACCACCTTAAAACCTTCTAAATGCATCCAACAAGCCATTTCAAGCTCAAACTTCTCCCCCTTGTTAGCAATGCATGAATCAAGCCAAAAATGCAAAAATTTCAACCTAGAGCTTCTCAAATAGACAAAATTCAACAAAGAATGCTACATATGTCCAAATGAGCAAGTTAGATACTCTATGGCTTCGTATCGATCTCAACTACATGATCACCAAGTTTCACAACCACTGGACGAAGCTAAGATGAATTTGGGCAAATTTTGTGAAAAACTTGCCTCTCATGAGCAAAGTCCTAAACATGATCAAAGCATATCAAAATGGCAAAGCCACACAAACTTCATGCTAGGACAGCCATTCTAATCATAAGACCATCACAAACACCCACATGCACCTCATGTCATGTCAAAGCCACCGAGCCATGTGCCTACTTCTATGTATGAGACTTCTCATTGGTAGGCACCATGCAACGGTTTAGCACCCAAAGCAAATTAAATTCAGCACATATGACATGGGAGCATATTTTCCAAGCATTTTACATTTCATGTTCAGATTTATAATTGGTACATGAAATGTCTTTGCGACAAAAAGGAACTTATGCCCCTCCACAAGATGAAGCAAGAGGCTAAACATTCAAGATGGCAAATGAGCCTTTGGCCCCATATGATCAATAAACTAGCTATCCAACCACAAATTAAGCATAGCAAAGCCACTAAAACATGTCAAGATCATATAAAGGCATTTACACATGAGAGAGCATACATGTGACAATTTTTCAAAAACATAGCCATCAACCATGGATTATTCATCAAGATCATCAAGAGCTAAGCCAAACTAACCATAGCATACCAAACAAGCTCACAAGGACATATATCTCATTCCATGGTGAACAATGTATATGAGAGAAGCTTTTCCTAACCAATGCATATGATACAAAATGCATGCAATCTAAGATACAAGGATGCCTATACATCATGTTACATATGCCATGCCAAATGCAAGAAATGCACAAAGGAAACTATACATATGCTACAAAGGAGCTCCCACACACCCAACTCAAGAAATCAAACACACACCAAGTTCCCCCGCAAACGAGTGAAAGTTGCTTGATCTAGGGGTTTGGTGAAAATATCGGCTAGTTGGTCATGTGTGGGTACATGGATCAAAGCTATCTTTCCTTTCTCTACGTTGTCTCTCAGAAAATGGTACCTCACTTCTATGTGCTTGGTTTTGGAATGGAGCACTGGGTTCTTTGCAACGCTTATGGCACTCGGTGCTATCACATTGAAGTGGGACATGGGTATACTCCTCACCAAAGTCACTCGTGGTGTATGAAATCCAAAGGAGCCGAGAGCAACAACTAGCGAGCGGCAACATACTCGCTTCGGTAGTGGATTGAGCAACACTCGATTGTTTGCGGGAAGACCAAGACACCAAAGAAGAACCCAAAAACTAGCAAGTCCCGAAGTGGACTTCCTATCCAACCGACACCGGCAAAATCCGCGTCCGAAAAACCATGAAGCGCCAAAGAAGAGGACGCGGAGTACCAAAGGCCGAAGTCGGGAGTGTGACGCAAGTACCCGAAAATTCGTCGCACCACTTGCCGATGCGAAGTCCTCGGAGACGCTTGAAAACGAGCGCACGGACACACCGAGAACCGTATGTTCGGCCTCGTCGCCGTCAAGTAGAGGAGTGACCCGATCATGCTCCGGTACTCCTTCCGGTCCACGTGTTCACCTTCCTCATCCGCATCAAGAGCCGTAGTCGTACTCATCGGCGTCGTCATAGTCTTGGAGTCCTCCATCTTGAACTTCCACACAATGTCCTTGGTATACTTAGCCCGGTGCACAAATGTTCCTTCCTTTGATTGTTTGATTTGTAGCCCGAGGAAGAACTCGCAACTCACCCATCACGCTCATCTCAAATTCCCTCGCTCATATCCTCTCGCAAACCTTGCAACAAGAGAGTTAGACGAGCCACCAAAGACAATATCATCCACATACACCCGCACAATCGGGATATCTCTCGCCCTACCTCGAAGAAAAACAAGGTCCGATCGACCTTCCCCATCTCAAAACCTCTCTCAAACAAGAACCCCCTCAACCTACCATACCAAGCTCTAGGCGCCGCTTCAACCCATACAGCGCCTTCCTCAACATGTACACCGGTGGGCGTACTTCTCACTCTCAAACCCCCGAGGTCGCCTCACATACACTTCTTCCTCCAACACACCATTCAGAAAAGCACTCTTCACATCCATTTGGTGCAACTTGAACCCTTTGGCCACGGAAAAGGCTAGAAGGATCCTAATCGCCTCCAAACGGGCTACGGGAGCAAAGGTTTCCTCGTAGTCAATCCCCTCCTTCTGACTGAACCCTTGAGCAACAAGCCTAGACTTGTTCCTCACAACCTCACCTTTCTCTCCCTCTTTGTTCTTCCACACCCACTTTGTACCAATCGGGTTACACCCTGGGGGAGGGTCAACCAACTCCCAAACCTGATTCCTCTCAAAGTTCTCCAACTCCTCATGCATCGAATTAACCCAATTGTGATCAGTTAGTGCTTGTCCAATGTCTTTGGGCTCAAAAGTAGCAACAAACGCAGCATGAGCGAAATGAGAATTGTTTCGAACCCTCGACCGTGTAGTGCGTTCATTCATGTCGCTGATGATCCTCGAAGCTGGGTGATCCACTTGTACTCGCTGGGGAGGTTCTCGCCTCGATGCTACCTCCCCCTCAACATCAGCTTCTCCTCGTTCTTGATTTGTCATCGTAGGTGTAGTAGAAGGTGCGTCCATCATCGTAGTGGAAGTAGTGGGTACATGTTCGGTCGGGGGGCACCGCACCGCCATCTTCGTCGTCTCCGTGTTCATGCTCCTCCTCCCGAAAGATCTCCTCGCCAAGCTCATCATCACCACACTCAAAGACAAGCCGACTACGTGGCTCGTCTCGTCGAAGGTTACCTCGCAAGTCTCCACGATTTGGTTAGTTTCAAGATTGAGCACACGATATGCTCTAGAATGAGATGCATAAGCAAAGAAAATACCATCGACGGACCTAGCCTCAAACTTATCCAACTTCCTGCCTTTCTTCAGAATGAAACACTTCCAACCAAAGACATGGAAGTGACTCACCTTGGGTGTGCGACCATGCATCAACTCATAGCATGTTTTCTTCTTGTGCACTCTGAGGTAGATCCTGTTAGACACATAGCACGCGGTATTCACCGCCTCCGCCCAATACCTCCTCGAGTCCTATGCTCATCAAGCATCCATCTCGCACAAGGTCCAGTTCTTCCTTTGCACAACACCATTCTGAGGAGGCGTATACGGACTCGAAAACTGGTGCTCAAGACCCAAGTCATGGCAAAAGGTTTCAAAACGAGAGTTTCTGAATTTCGAGCCATTATCACTGCGGATTGCTCGTATGGCATCTCCGTGCCTCTCGTTCCTCAACCTCAAGACTAGATCTCGAACAAAACCAAACGTCTCCCCCTTATCCTCGAGAAAGAACACCCACGCATACTGAGAATAGTCGTCCACCACAACAAGGACATACCACTTCCCACCCGCAGATCGCACACGAGCTGAGCCTACAAGGTCCATATGGAGCGCCTCGCATGTCGCTCAGTCATCACATCGGTGAGAGGCGGGTGAGAAGAGGCTACCATCTTGGCATGCCTACAAGGCGCACAAACCTACTCTTTCTCAAACCTCAGCCGTGGTAATCCTCGGACCAAATTGAGTTTACTCAAGCGAGACAAAAGGTCAAAGCTCAAGTGACCCAACTTCCTATGCCACTTCCACAACTCACTCGAAGAACCAGCCAAGAAACAACGCTCCACACCTGAAGACTAAGAAAAATCAGCATGAAACACCCGACCCTCGGGAACGACCATACGTACAAGGTCCCCTCGAGAGTCCAAAATCTAAGAATCACCCGGCCGAAACAACACCTCAAAACCCTCATCCAACAACCGGGACACATAAAGCAAATTGTACCCCGGCGATTGAACAAGAGCAACACGTCTCGAGTGATCTTGTCACTCACTTTGATCTCACCTTCGAAAGCACACACCCACACCCATTGTCCCCAAAAGTGATGTACCTCTTCGTCACCACCGGGACGAGACTTGAGAACAACCCCCTATCTCCGGTCATATGCCTCGAGCAATCGAGTCAATCAACCAAATGTTCTTCAAGCCTCCCACCTAAAATTCAAAAACGAGCACGTGAGCGAACAAACGACTCAAAGATCGGGGTTAGTACCAAAAGAGTAAAACCTGTGCCGAGCCATTTGCTCGAAAGTGGGGTTAGCACAAACCAAAGCATCTCTCCTGCTAAAGCTACCTCCACGAACACCACCACGGTAACCACTCTGAGGGAACCATCCCTCTCTGCCTGGAGGAGGACCAAAACCACGAAAGAGAACCCGTGGACCGTCCCTCCTCTCCTTCTCAAAGCTACGACTCCTCCCATCCCCGTAGTGAACTCGAGGGGGAGAACGCCTAGCAACCCGACCACCCGCAAACTCTCCAGCCCCAACCACCGAACCACGACCTCCGAAACAACCCTCACACCCGTACGAGCACGAAACCCAAAATGCTCGCTCGTCCGAGCCTCGCACCGGTCCGACCGGGTGCCCCACACCGGTCCGACCGGTGTGACCCGGGTAGCGCACCTCCAACGACCTTCCGCTCTCCCCAAGCCCGAACTGTCCTCACACTCGCCTTGGCCCTGGGCATCTGCACACGAGGCTCAAGTACACCATCGGAAGGGTGGTACTTGTCCTTGTTAGCCCACTCCTTTGCCATCCTTTCCTCTCGCTTCCTCTTGAAGAAAAACTCATCCTTATGGCCATCTCTCCCACAATAGCCACAATGGAACCTCACAAGCTTAGGCTTAGGCTTGGGATGTGGCTGCTCACTAGGTTTCTCTCCACTCAACTCCTCCACCGGTTTCCCCTCACTAGCCTTCTCACTTTCTTTCCCAGAGAACACTTTCCCCAAACTGCTCACAAACTTGATAGGCTTTTGTAGATCATTTGTGGGTGTAGGAAACACGGGTGGAGCTGGGGTTGTGTCTAGTCGGTTCCTAAGATGGTTAGGTTTTGGGGGGAAATCATATTTGTGGTGGGTTTTTGGTGGCTCTGGGATATTCTCTCCACTTCCCTCACCAACCTTGTTTGCCCCAAGTCCCTCACCATCCCGTGTAACACCCTAATTCTATTAAAAATGTGGCTTTATTAAAATTTGCTAGCAACCATTTATTTGCCTAAGGAATATAAGGTTGTTTCATTTAATTCTAGGCATTTAAAACCTTTTCTAAAATAAAGTTAATGAATTATAGGAATTATTTGTGGCATTCATCTTTGGTGCATTATTTACAGTTGCCTTTGGAATTCAAATTCAAATTTGAATTCTATTGCTTGAAACCCCTTTACCAAAAATGCTAAACTTTTTATCCTTTTCCCTTAGCCCTTTCCCCCTTCTAGCCCGGCCCCGGCGAGAACAACGGCAGCCCCGCGCCTCCGGCCCGGCGGCCGCGCAGCCGCGCGGCCCGGCTCGCGCGCGCCGGCCTTCACCCGGCAGAGCCCGGCTTGCCCGGCCGCGGCCCGCTCCCCCTCCGCCCGCCGGCCGCCGACCGCCCGGGCCCACGCGTCATCCCCTCCCCCGCGCGCTCGTCCCCGACCCGGACTCCGCCGCCGCCGCGCCGCCCGAGTCCGGCTCGGCACGCCTCCCCGTGCGTGGCGCGCACGCCAAGGGGCCGCCCCGGCCCTTATAAGCCGGCCGCCGCCCCCAGATCGCCTACCCGAGACGCCGCCGTGCGCCGCCTCTTGCTCCGCGCCCTGCCGGAACCCTAGCTCGAGCTCGCCGCCGCCGCCGCCGTCGAATCCCGCCGCCGTCGTCCGTCCACCGCCAAGGGTTCGCTCCGAGCCGCGCAAGAAGGTGAACATCGCGCCCGTGCCGCTCGTCGTCGTCCCCGTGCACCCGCCGCTCCAACGGCCTCGCCGGAGCTCGCGCCCCCGCGCCGCCGCGTCGACCGCCCGCGCCACCGCGTCTCCGCCCGAGCCGCCGCCCCTAGATCGGTCCGCCCGTTCGCGCGCGTCGTGTAGGTGCCCTCCGCGTCCCCATCCGTGGCCGAAACCCTAGATTTGGGTCCCGCCGGCGAGCTCCGCCGCCCGCGCCGCCGCGGCCGCTCGCCGCCGGCTTTGGCCCGCCGCCCGGCCCTACGCGCGCCGCCGCCCCGCCGCTTGCTTGCGATCCGAGCCGTCGGATCCGGATCCGACGCGTCTCGCCGTCCCCGCCGCCCGCGAGCCACCGCGCCGCCGCCGGATCGGGATCCAACGGTCCCGGATCTAGTCAACTTGAGTCGGCCGGTCAAACCCGCCGCCGCCCCGGCGATTTTGCAAGAAAGCCCCCGAGTTTCCTATATTTACAAAAATACCCTTCCACCTTAGAAGTTTTCTTACAGTTTAGTCCTTTTTCTTTATTTTAGCCCAAAACCTTTTCAAATCTTTACAGATTAGTCCCTATACCTTCCCTAAGCCATAACTTGGTCGTTTTAGCTCCGATTTTAGCGTTCTTTATGTCCACGCGTTCGTCTCGAAGAGTAGATCAGTTTTATGATACTGTTTAGATCTGTTTGATCTGTTTGGTGACTGTTTATTATTTATTCTTATTGTATGCTTGTATGTGATGAATGTGGACCGTAGAGAGCGATTCGTTCGAGGGATTTGAAGATCAAGTCGTGCAAGAGTTTGAGCAGCAAGGCTTTGTTGAAGGAAAGTATTCCTTGATGCATGCCCGCTTGTCCTACATAACATGCATTTAAATTCACCGTTTTACTTTTCGGCTTGCATTAATTTGATGGGAACCTATTAAGGATCATGCCTAGCTTTTTACTACCTTTATCTTGATACCGGGAATTAAATTAATCTTTTGGTAGTTATTGCTTAGCATGCTCAATCGGGAATTGGTATTAATCTACTTGGTTATCTACTTTGTTATTCTATGTTCCGTTTATGATCTTTTACTTTGCAAGACCACTTTAATATGATAATCGGAACATGGAGAACCACCCAGAAAACAAGACAACCACAAGAACTAATGGGCAATGGTCTTGGCTGAATAATTAGGGATTTAGCTTGGGATGGTCCTACCCGATAAGGACAAGGGATCGGCGGTACCGTGGGGTATGGACTCGCTCTAGCAGGGGGTTGGGTGAGTTATTCTTTTATGGTGGGGTATCGACCTGCTAGGGGACTTTATACCTTGCTAATCGATCCGGACCTTGTGGGTCATAACTTGCTAGGGAACCTTTGTAAAGCCCATGTAGCGTCCCTATGCAATCACACCTCGGAAGTGTGATATGGTGTCTTGCAAACACCGCATGGTTGGGTCAAAAGTTCTTCGGAGCTTTTACGCCGCTTGTGGGTAAAGATGTACAACCTCTGCGCAGAGTGTTAAACTAATCGATTAGCCGTGCTCACGGTCAAGAGCGGCTTGGACACTCACATGATTAAATTATGGAACTTTAATGTTTAAATTGTTGTTTTATTCTTTATTTATGATGCTTATATCTTATTAAGCGGGTTGGTATGAACTTACACTCTTTAGTAATCGGGTTGCTAATAAAACTTGACCAACTAAAATGCTAAAGTGCTTGAACCTTAGCCATCCACCATATGGCCTCGCATGTTATGTTGTTCTCTCTTGCCGAGTACGATATGTGCTCACGCTTGTTTATTCTCTTGCATCTACAATACCCGGATTTGTTGCTCGGATCGGGGAGAAATTTGAAGATATTCCAGGAGATTTCCGGGGAGTTCTAGGTGTGCGTAGTCTTCGGTCGACCGCCTGTGGAGGCATTTTGTCCGCCGTGAGAACTCGTTTATTTAAGATTCGTTTAAGACTATGGTTTGTAATAACTCTTTATTCGTGTGGCATCGATTTTGGTATTCATAATGTCTAAGCGTGTGTGTAACTTGATCCCGGCGCGCACGTGATCAATGCATTCGGTTTTGCCTTTAAAGCCGGGTGTGACAGAGTGGTATCGTAGCCGTGTTGATCGTAGGAACGCTAGCCTAGATAGAAATGGTCGAATTAAGGATTTTATACTCATAGAAGCTTTCTCTTACATGCTTGCTTTATTCTTACTAACCTTACTCTTGCCTTTTTGCTTCACTCTTGAGTCGTCTCGCATTCTTTACCTTGTGCTTGCTTTAGCTCTCATCCTTTTGTCTTACCATCTTTCTCATTCTGCACTACACTACAGATGGTTCGTAGCTTGGAGATCTCTCGGCCGGAGCAATCCATCGGTATGCTCCACAGAACAAGATATCATGATCTGCATGATGGAGATACAGATGAGGAGATTGAGATGGAGCCTGCACCTGTGGTTTTCCCTAACCTTATCATGGTGCCTGACGATGAGGAAGATCCGGAGGAGATGATTCCAGAGGAGGATGAGCTAGCTGAACAACCAAACCTAGAGGAGCAAGCGCCAGAAGAAGATGAGGATCACCTTGATCAAGAGATGGAGGAAGAAGAACAAGAGCAAGAGGAGGAAGCTGAGGAAGCGATCTGGGAAGTGTACCACTACAGAGCTGATGGAGTAGGCATTCCCATGGCAGACCACCTGAGAGCAATGGTACTTCGCCTAGGCTATGATAAAGCCCCTGTCTACCATTGTGAGCCGTGGACTCATCCGTGGTTCGAGCCCCATTGGGAGGTTGCTGCCATCTTGGAGGAGTACATTCCATGCCGTGAAGTGAAGGAGGTGTCCAAGCATCATGATGTGGCTCACGGGACTACTATGGATGCCGGGATAGCAGAGTCGGCTCGGAGGGCGCTCTATGTGCTCTCTCACAAGGAGCGTGACAAGTTGGAGGATACCCACCGCCGTTACACACCTTTCGCAGCAAGTGGGGAAGCCAAGACTTACATCGCCCCAAAGACCACCGGCCTATGAAGGGACGCTCAACAATGTCCGGAGTCTACTTGCAGCCGTGAACACCGCATTGGATGATGCCAACAACACTCTATATGCAGCACATCGGCAGATTTTCACTCTAGAGACGCGAGAGGCGTGCCCTAGAAGCCGCACTTCGAACGAGGGAGCGACGGAAGCCCATGAAGCCACGAAGGATGTACCTCCCCGTCACCTAAGAGGCCACACTATGACTCCCCCGACGCTCGCACGGATGCCATGGCGGAAGATAGTCCTTAGGTTTAAGATTAAGGATAGGATCTCTTTGTAATCGCTAGTAGACGATCGGTAAAGTGTGTATAGTTTAGAGGTGTGGTTGAATGCTTGATTTTGTGCTTAATGTATGAGTTGGATTTTTGGTTGAGTGCAATGTGTTGTGGAGTGATGACCACAACGACATTGGTTTAGTAGTAAGTTTGTGGGGGTTAACTTTCAGTCTCAATCAGTTATCTATCTTAATCTTTTTGTCCCCTTAAGTTTTCCCTTAATGCAATTCGAGATCCCAAAAATCTGATCACACAGTTTTCTGAGTCAGCAGCACTGTTTTAATTTTATCTCGGTCCACAGAACTCCGATTGTAGTAAAACCAATTGGAAAAGTTCAAGAATTTCGTGACTGATTTTCTGTGAAAAATTCAGAATATTTGGATGGATAACCAGAGAGTTATAACTGAAACATTACAGCCTCACGAATCTGTTAAACACTGCTGACCTACCTGACTTGTTTATTTTATAACCAGAGCTACACAACTCCGATTGAGGTGATTCCAGTTGGAGTAGTTTCGTAATTTCATTACCTTTTATCAGTCCAAAATCCATAATTTTTGGTTACCCGCACTGAGAGCTATGCCTGATTGTTTGGAGTCAACAAAATCTGTCTTATCTGTGCAATCATCTAAAATAATGTCCCTAACACTCGGATGGTGAACACCGGGTCGGGATCGTGTGTTGATCAACCAGCAGGAAGAGCACCCCGGCCCCAAGTACAAATGGATCCCGCTTTGCAGCATTTCCGGAGGCACAGACCCAGCTCCTCCAGAACTTGACCACCACCATGACAAACTTGCAAGCCCAGTCAACAACCCACCGGTGCCGCCACCCGCGCCTCGCAATAAGCACCGGGAGTTTATGAGCCATCACCCTCCCTGTGTTTACTCACGCCGCTGATCCACCGGAAGCTGAAGATTGGCTTAAGACAATACCGAAGATGCTCACTACCCGTCGTGTGACGACAGAGAGAAGGTCCCGTATGCGGCAGACGACTTCAAGGCTCTGCAGCCGCTTGGTGGGATGCGTACTCGCCGCTCATGCCGCCCCGTACACTATCACTTGGCGAGGAGTTTACCACCAACTTCAGCAATCATTATATACCCTCTCGGAGTTATGAAGATTAAGAAGAAGGAGTTCCTTTCTCTCGAAGCGAGGGAGGAATGTCGGTGATCGAGTATAGAGACAAGTTCATCGAGTTGTCTCGCTATGCGGCGAGGAGGTTGCGAAGATAGGAAGAAGCAGGAGCCGTTCCTAGATGGGTTAGGCGGTTCGCCGCAAGCATGCCACCGATGTCCTATCCTTTCCCTAACTTTCAGCGGCTAGTTGATGCCGCCATCCGCTTGGAGCACAAGCGCAAGGAGCTCGGAGAGCAGAAGAGGAAGGCCGCCAGCTCCGGGGGCGGTTTGGGAGTGCGCCTCGCCCGCGCTTCAACCCACCGCCGAACACCCTGTTCCGCTATGGGGGACCGGGTGGAAACTTTGGGCGCGGCGGTCCCGGCCGTCCCGCTCGGCGGTTCCGGCCGGTCGCTCGGCGGTTTCGGCGTCCTGTTCCTCGGACTCCCCGCCCGGCTTCCTAGCGAGTCGGCGAGAGAGCCCCGGTTGGCACACCGTAAGGTCCGAGGAGCCGCCCAATCCCGCCACCACTACTTGCTTCAACTGCGCGGAGAGCTTGGTCACTATGCCAATGCTTGCCCAAAGAGGAACCCTCCACATACCCCCGTGCGCGGAACCAGAGCAGCAGACAAGGAGCGGAAGCCAAACCCCGCGACCAACAAAGGACAACCGAGCTATGCACGAGGCAAGGCGATGCACGTTGATGTCGAAGTCGCTCGGGAGAACCCCGAGTAGTGCTCGGTATGTTTCTAGTCAACTCTACTCCCGCCTCGTTTTGTTTGATTCTGGAGCATCCCATTCTTTCATTACATCCCGGTTCGTAGCTCAACATAATCTACCTATCGGTCCTATGTCTCGCCACATGTTATTTACCTCACTCGGGGGGGAATTGAAAGCTATCTATAAGTGTGATAACGTCTATCTCAAGATTGTGGGCGAGATTTCCGTGCCAATCTTATAATCTTGGATTCAAAGGGGATCGATGTGATATTGGGAATGGGATGGTTGACCACGTGTGATGCGGTGATTCGGTGTGCTAAGAGGTCAATCCTTCTTACAAGTCCAACTCGGTGAAAGATTTGAGTTTGCGGCGGATCCCGCACCATCAAATGCCAGTGCCGTGAATAAGCTTGACGGAGCAGCCTTGGAAGACATACGAGTAGTGTGCGATTATCCTGATGTGTTTCCCGAGGAGTTGCCCCCTGACCGAGATGTTGAGTTCGTTATTGATCTTTTACCTGGTACTGCCCCTATCTCTAAGCGCCCATATAGAATGTCTAGTGATCAGTTACAAGAACTTAAAGCTCAGATTAAAGAATTATTGGGTAAAGGGTTCATTCGTGCTAGTTCATCACCTTGGGGAGCACCCGTTATCTTTGTGGGTAAGAAAGATGGCACACAAAGGATGTGTGTTGATTACAGATCTCTTAATGATGTTACCATCAAGAACAAGTATCCTCTCGCCACGTATTGAAGATTTGTTTGATCGGATGAGAGGAGCTAAATTGTTTTCTAAGATCGATCTGCGATCCGGTTATCATCGGTTGAAGACTAGGCCTTGGGATATTCCTAAGACAGCTTTTACTACCGGTACGGACTTTATGAGTACACAGTTATGTCCTTTGGGTTAACTAATGCACCCGCGTACTTTATGTACTTGATGAACAAGATTTTCATGGAGTATCTGGACAAGTTCGTTGTGGTATTCATTGATGACATTCGATCTACTCCAAGAATGAGGAGGACCATGAGGAGCATTTGAGACTTGTGTTGCAGAAGCTGAGAGAGCATGAGCTATATGCGAAGTTCAGCAAGTGTGAGTTACGGCTCAAGGAAGTATCTTTTCTAGGTCATATCATCAGCAACGGAGGTATTGCGGTGGATCCCAAAGCAAGGTTAGTGATATATTGAAGTGGGAAGCCCCTCGTACGGTGTCCGAGATCCGGAGTTTCCTTGGACTTGCCGGTTACTATCGTCGGTTTATTGAAGGATTCTCCAAGATTGTGAAGCCTCTCACTACATTGCTAGAGAAGGACGGGGGAGTTCAAATGGACCAGGTGCATGTCGGTCCAGTTTTGAAGAGTTAAAGAAACGGCTAACCACAAGACTGTTCTAGTAATGCTCGATCTACGAAAGAGCTTTGACATATATTGTGATGCATCTCGGCAAGGTCTAGGATGTGTGTTGATGCAAGAAGGTCATGTTATAGCCTATGCATCTCGTCGATTGAGGAAGCATGAGTTGAACTATCCTACGCATGATCTTGAGTTAGCGACGAAGTGGTTCATGCATTGAAGATTTGGAGACACTACATTATGGGAACTAAGTGTCGGATCTATACCGATCACAAGAGTCCGAAGTATATCTTTACTCGAAGGATCTCAATCTAAGACGGCGTCGTTGGTTAGAGTTGATCAAGGACTATGATCTAGAGATTCATTATCATCCGGGTAAAGCGAATGCGGTTGCTGATGCTTTGAGTCGAAAGGGCCACACTAACATGGCTATGACCATTCAGTTTCCTGACGAGTTGGTAAAAGAGTTTGAAAGGCTCAACTTGAAAGTGGTTGCACATGCAGAAGGAGTGACTTTGGAAGTACAGTCCACTCTGGAGCAAGAGATACGTAAGTGGCAGCTAGAGGATGCTGGAATACAGAAGATTAAGGAGAGTATGCAACAAGGAGAAGCCCCAGATTTCACAGAAGATGAACAAGGAACCGTGTGGTTTAAGAACCGGTTGTGTGTACCAGAGACAGGAGATCTCAGAGAGACGATCTTGAGAGAAGCTCACGACTCAGCTTATTCTATCCATCCAGGCAGTACTAAGATGTACCAGGATCTCAAGCAGAGGTATTGGTGGTACGGTATGAAGAGAGACGTGGCCGCACATGTGGCTTTGTGTGACACTTGCCACCGGGTTAAGGCTGAACATCAGAGACCCGCTGGTTTGCTTCAACCATTGAAGGTGCCTGAGTGGAAGTGGGAAGAGATCGGAATGGACTTCATAGTGGGTTTACCCCGAACCCGAGATGGTTATGATTCGATTTGGGTTATCGTGGATCGTTTGACTAAGGTAGCTCACTTCATTCCAGTAAAGACTACTTATACAGGAGCTAAGTTGGCAGAACTATATATGTCTAGGATTGTGTGTTTGCATGGTGTACCAAAGAAGATCGTGTCGACGAGAGGTACTCGGTTTACTTCTCATTTACGGGGGAAATTGCATGAATCTCCGGATACTAAGTTAAATTTCAGCTCGGCTTATCATCCACGGACGGATGGACGGACGAGAGAGAACCAATCGGATCCTAGAAGACATGCGAAAGCATGTCCGCTTAAGCATGGTTGTAGTTGGGATAAGAGCTTGCCATATGCCGAGTTCTCCTATAACAACGACTACCAAGCCAGTCTCAAAATGTCACCCTTTGAGGCCCCGTATGGAAGGAAGTGTAGAACTCCGTTATATTGGAGTGAGACAAGCGAAAGGCGATTGTTTGGGACAGATATCATCGAGAAGAAGAGAAACAAGTTCGATTATCGTAGAAAATTTGAGGATTGCACAGTCTAGACAGAAAAGTTATGCAGATGGCAAAAGACGGGATGTGGCTTTTCAGGAAGGCGATTATGTGTACCTAAAGGTGTCACCCATCAAAGGTTTGCGTCGATTCAGAGTTAAAGGAAAGTTGTCACCTCGGTTTATTGGGCCTTTCAAGATCCTTGAAAGAGTGGGAGAAGTGGCTTACAGATTGGAGTTGCCAGTCCAGCTCGCTGATGTGCATGATGTATTCCATATCTCTCAGTTAAAGAAGGGTTTTGGTCCTCATGACAAGGAGCCGTTACCCTTGGATGATCTAAACGTTGAAGAGGATCTCACCATTGTTGAACACCCCATTCGGATACTGGAAACCATGACAAGGGTCACCAGGAATAGTGTGATTAAGATGTGCAAAGTACAGTGGAGTAATCATGCAGAGGATGAGGCAACATGGGAAAGAGAGGATGAGCTGAAAGCAGAGTTTCCAGATCTTTTTCCCAATCTGTCCGAATCTCGAGGACGAGATTCTTCTTAAGGGGGGTAGGATTTGTAACACCCTAATTCTATTAAAAATTTGGCTTTATTAAAATTTGCTAGCAACCATTTATTTGCCTAAGGAATATAAGGTTGTTTCATTTAATTCTAGGCATTTAAAACCTTTTCTAAAATAAAGTTAATGAATTATAGGAATTATTTGTGGCATTCATGCTTGGTGCATTATTTACGGTTGCCGGAATTCAAATTCAAATTTGAATTCTATTGCTTGAAACCCCTCTACCAAAAATGCTAAACTTTTTCTCCTTTTCCCTTAACCCTTTCCCCCTTCTAGCCCACGCCCCGGCGGAAGAACAACGGCGGCCGGCCCGCGCCTGCGGCCCGGCGGCCCGCGCAGCCGCGCGGCCCGGCCCGCGCGCACGCCGGCCTTTCGACCCGGCGGCCCACCGGCCGGCCCGGCCGGCCGCTCCCCCTCCGCCCGCCGGCCGCCGACCGCCCGGGCCCACGCGTCATCCCCTCCCCCGCGCTCGTCCCCGACCCGACTCCGCCGCCGCCGCGCCGCCCGAGTCCGGCTCGGGCACGCCTCCCCGTGCGTGGCGCGCACGCCAAGGGGCCGCCCGGTGCCCTTATAAGCCGGCCGCCGCCCCCGGACCGCCTAACCGAGACGCCGCCGCGCGCCGCCTCTTGCTCCGCGCCCCCGCCGGAACCTTAGCTCGAGCTCGCCGCCGCCGCCGTCGAATCCCGTCGCCGTCGTCCGTCCGCCTCCAAGGGTTCGCTCCGAGCCGCGCAAGAAGGTGAACATCGCGCCCGTGCCGCTCGTCGTCGTCCCCGTGCACCCGCCCGCTCCAACGGCCTCGCCGGAGCTCGCGCCCGCGCCGCCGCGTCGACCGCCCGCGCCGCCGCGTCTCCGCCCGAGCCGCCGCCCTAGATCGCTCCGCCCGTTCGCGCGCGTCGTGTAGGTGCCCTCCGCGTCCCCATCCGTGGCGGGAAACCCTAGATTTGGGTCCCGCCGGCGAGCTCCGCCGCCCGCGCCGCCGCGCCCGCCGCCGCCGGCTTTGGCCCGCCGCCGGCCTACGCGCGCCGCCGCCCCCGCCGCTTGCTCGCGATCCGAGCCGTCGGATCCGGATCCGACGCGTCTCGCCGTCCCCGCCGCCCGCGAGCCACCGCAGCCGCCGGATCGGGATCCAACGGTCCCGCATCTAGTCAACTTGAGTCGGCCCGGTCAAACCCGCCGCCGCCCTGGCGGTTTTGCGATAAAAGCCCCCGAGTTTCTTATATTTACAAAAATACCCTTCCGCCTTAGAAGTTTTCTTACGGTTTAGTCATTTTCTTTATTCTAGCCCAAAACCTTTTCAAATCTTTACAGATTAGTCCCTATACCTTCCCTAAGCCATAACTTGGTCGTTTTAGCTCCGATTTTAGCGTTCTTTATGTCCACGCGTTCGTCTCGAAGCGTAGATCAGTTTTATGCTACTGTTTAGATCTGTTTGATCTGTTTGATGACTGTTTCTTACTTATTCTTATTGTATGCTTGTATGTGATGATTGTGGACCGTAGAGAGCGATTCGTTCGAGGGATTTGAAGATCAAGTCGTGCAAGAGTTTGAGCAGCAAGGCTTTGTTGAAGGCAAGTATTCCTTGATGCATGCCCGCTTGTCCTACATAACATGCATTTAAATTCACTGTTTTACTTTTCCGCTTGCATTAATTTGATGGGAACCTATTAAGGATCATGCCTAGCTTTTTACTACCTTTATCTTGATACCGGGAATTAAATTAATCTTGTGGTAGTTATTGCTTAGCATGCTCAATCGGGAATTGATATTAATCTACTTGGTTATCTACTTTGTTATTCTATGTTCCGTTTATGATCTTTTACTTTGCAAGACCACTTTAATATGATAATCGGAACATGGAGAACCACCCAGAAAACAAGACAACCACAAGAACTAATGGGCAATGGTCTTGGCCGAATAATTAGGAACTTTAGCTTGAGATGGTCTTACTCGATAAGGACAAGGGATCGGCGGTACCGTGGGGTATGGACTCGCTCTAGCGGGGGGTTGGGTGAGTTATTCTTTTATGGTGGGGTATCGACCTCGCTAGGGGACTTTATACCTTGCTAATCGATCCGGACCTTGTGGGTCATAACTTGCCGGGGAACCTTTGTAAAGGCCATGTAGCGTCCCTATGCAATCACACCTCGGAAGTGTGATATGGTGTCTTGCAAACACCGCATGGTTGGGTCAAAAGTTCTTCGGAGCTTTTACGCCGCTTGTGGGTAAAGATGTACAACCTCGCAGAGTGTTAAACTAATTGATTAGCCGTGCTCACGGTCAAGAGCGGCTGGACACTCACATGATTAAATTATGGAACTTTAATGTTTAAATTGTTGTTTTATTCTTTATTTATGAGGCTTATATCTTATTAATCGGGTTGGTATGAACTTACACTCTTTAGTAATCGAGTTGCTAATAAAACTTGACCAACTAAAATGCTAAAGTGCTTGAACATTAGCCATCCACCATATGGCCTCGCATGTTATGTTGTTCTCTCTTGCCGAGTACGATATGTGCTCACGCTTGTTTATTCTCTTGCATCTACAATACCCGGATTTGCCGCTCGATCGGGAGAACTTTGAAGATATTCCAGGAGATTTCCGGGAGTTCTAGGTGTGCGTAGTCTTCGGTCGACCGCCCGTGGAGGCATTTTGTCCGCCGCGAGAACTCGTTTATTTAAGATTCGTTTAAGATTATGGTTTGTAATAACTCTTTATTCGTGTGGCACTGATTTTGGTATTCATAATGTCTAAGCGTGTGTGTAACTTGATCCCGGCGCACACGTGATCAATGCATTCGTTTTGCCTTTAAAACCGGGTGTGACATCCTCGCCTCTTAAACGCCTCGATCATCATCCTCAACCGAGGCTCATGACCAGGCAACCAACCCATCAACTTCCTCAAGTCATCATTCTCATCCCGCAAACGATCAACATAATGTGCAAGTTCCAAAATTTTCAAAGCATGCATTTCACGGGTAGAGCATGATGTAGGCATGGGTTCTTTCGGCTTAGCCTCAAGAGAACTAGTGTAAGCATGCATCTCATCAATCTTAGCATGCAAAACGGGCAAGAAGTGCAAGCACCTAGCAAAGCAGGTCTAGACTTAAGCTCAGCCACTTCAACCCTAAGCACATCTAGTACCTCACACTTGGAGGCATGCTTCTCCTTAAACAAAGCATGGTCAGCAAGAAAGATGGAGCAATCAGCACAATCAACCTCATCCGAAACAACAGGGCTAGCCTTAAGGGAATCAATCTCAAGCTTGTTATCAAGCACTTGTGTCTCTAGCTCAGCCACTCTAGTCCTAGCATCCTCAAGTGAAGCCCTAAGCTCTTTTCTCATTTTCTTGGCCTCTCTAAGCATGTCATCACGGTTATCAAGCAAAGTGCCAAGCCTCTCGTTCTCCTAGCGCAATAAGGGAAGTTCATCACGCTCCTTGTCGTCGGAATCGGAGTCCGAGTCGCTCTGTGTGCTCTTCTTGCTGCCGGAGCTCAGCGCCATGGTGCAGAAGCCGTCTCCGCGAAGCAACTCCGCCCGCTCAGGTTCTTGGATGACTTCTTGTTCTTGCGACGATAACCTTCATCTTCACTGCTGCTCGAGCTCGAGGTGGAGTACGCGGAACTGGAGTCGACGTCGCTCGCTCCAACCATCGCTCGGGCCTTGCCTCGGCTCTCCTTCTTCCTCGATCGTCACTCGTCCTTGTACTTGTTCTTGTGCTAGCTCTTGTGGTCGCGCCTCGACCGGTACTTGCCATCGTTCCTCGGCTTGTGCTTGTAGCCATCCTTGTTCTCGACCTTCTCCGGGCAGTCGGCGACGAAGTGTCCCGCTTGCGTCGCACTGGAAGCATGTCCTCGTGTTCCTCCTCATATTCACTCGGTTCTCGTGCGGCCTCTCGATCGGCTCGTCAGGAGCGCCGGCTCGTCCTCTCCAAGCACGTCGAACTCCTCATCTGGCATAGACATCAAGGAGGAAAAATAGAACATCCTGGTGGATGGGTTAGTGTTAGCCTTTCCTTTCGAACCACCAACGAGGGCAAGACTATGGGAATCAGTCGGTCCCTCGAGCTTGGCGGTCATGCCCCTATCCACCTCAGCCGACTTAAGCTTCGAGAACAGCTCGTTCACTGTCAGAGTATCATACTTCTCTGACTCCACAATAGCCTCGAACATTCCACCCCAAATCGTACAATCCAAAGAGTGTAAGAGCTTAACCGCTCTATCATGATCATCGTCTGGGAGCACATCCACATTGGCCCTCATGTTGTTCACAACCACCGTGAACCTCTGAAACAAGGCATCGATGGACTCACCGGGGAGATGAGTGAAGTTCTCGTACTCTATCCGGTAGGTCGCATACATCCGTGCCTGAACCTGGGCATTCCCAACATGAGCCTCCTTCAGCACCGACCAAATTCTACAAGCCAAGTGCTCGGTGTGCACCCGATCGAACTCAGGCTGACACAAAGCACGAAACAAGTAGTCGACCGCCTTGTTGTTGGCGTCGAATCTGTCCCTCGATCCTGGAGCGAGGAAGTCCATCGGCTGGACATAGCCTGTGTCCACCGTGACATCCCAAAGGATCTGACCCTTTCCGCGGAGGAACGCACCCATCCGCTTACTCCACATCTGGTAGTTCTTGCCATCGAAGTTTGGAGGACCCGAACCCCATTCGTGGTACGCCATCCTTGGATCCTAGACTGATTAGAGTCAATAAAGACCCGAACCGGCTCTGATACCACTTGAAGGACCGATACAGCGAACCAGAGAGGGGGGGAGTGAATGGGAGCCGATAAAAATTCTTCTCGAAGGAGATGAAAACTCCAACAAGGTGAACACGGCTTCCAACACACGTCTCCGACTCACTACCCAAATTGGCCAAGCCCACCCGCCCACCGGAGTTCCACCGGACCTAGGAACCAACACACAACCTTCCGACCCGAGAACGCGAGCGGAACACCAAACCTAGTCTACGAGACCAACACCGGTCGGACCGGTGAGCACCACCGGCCGACCGGTCCCTGCCGGTGAGAGTTGGCAACTTCCACTAAGTGGCTTCACACCGGTCGTAGGCCGGTGTAACACACCGGTCGACCGGTCCAAGCCCGAAAGCCCCCAAATCACCAAACAAAGCCAACCGACCACCAAACCGACCCAAACTCGAAACAAGAAGCAACACAAGACAACGGCGAACACACTCGGACGTTCACCCGAGCAAAAACCCACCGAGGGTTGCACCGGTCCGACCGGTCAAGAGCACCCGTCGACCGGTGTAGCTCGGGCACTCGGGATGAACAAAGACTCGCGGGTCAACTCCCCCAAATCCAGACCTCGATCTCCCGAATCGCTCCACGGACTTGAACAAGACTTTGGGGATATTAGGAACCCCTCATGAGGAGTCCATAGCCAAGTTTAATCCCACCAAAACTTGTCCAAAAAGGAGGAATCGAAGAAATCCCGCCAAGAACACCACAAACCCTAGAACTCGGAAAACTACAAAATCGAGCCCCTTTACTCACGGATTTGGGAGGGGAATCACAGCCCAAAGAACCACGAAGGGTTCCCACAAATTTCCCCCATCAAATCCCCAAGAGAAAGGTCCCGAAAACAACCCAAAGAAATCACCAAGAGAGGGCTCCGAAAATCACCACCAAGAACAATCGGGAACAACACATCCAAACCTTGAGGAACCACGCCGAATCATCTATACATGCAACAAAGGTTCATACAAGGTCTAGCTTGCTGCCCAATCATCCAACCCTCTCAACAAGATCTCACCATGAAGCTCTCAAGCTAGTCCTATGGAAATCCTAAGGAAAATAGGAAGGAAAATAGGAAAACAAATGAGCTAGGGTTCCAAGAGTTGGCTGCCATCCTCTCACCTCTTGGCTTATATAGAGGCAACCGAAAGTCTAAAATGCCCATTCCTAATAACTAGGGATACAAGCCCCTCAAGGGCGGATTTGGAAGTCTTCATGTTTTCACCATCGGACGGATGCCCGACGACCGCACCCTGCGTTGCCTCGACGCAAGCCATGCGATCCCGACGCGTGTCCTCCGCTTCGAAGTCTCCGGACTGCGTCGTCGCACACCGGTCAGACCGGTGCTCTCCACCGGTCAGTCCGGTACCCACCGGTCAGACCGGTCTGGCGCTGCTGCAGCTCCATCTTCGGTTCTTCGGTCTTGGCTTTGTGGATCAACGAAGGAACCCAGTGGTTTTCTGGAGAACCACCGGAAACCCCGCGAACTCGGTGTAGCCTCCGCCAATCTCCACTCATGACTTGGCTCCCACGTAGTCCCGGCTTGACCTTGGTTTTGAGGCTCAACCAAGAAACCGTCCATAACTTCATCTTGTTGTTCATGCCACCATGCGGCCCGCACTTGTCCCCGCTGGCCACCGGGTCCCTCGAACGAAGCCTACTTGTCTTCTCCACACCTGGAGGCCTCACCGGCGACGACCTTTCTCGCTTGTTTTTCACCTGCACCAACACCCAGTCAAGCCGCAACCTGCACCTGCAATACTTAGCCAAGAATCAGTCCACACAACGTTGTCAATCACTCATCACACAAGGAAGCGACCATCCACCGGTCCTCGAACCACACATGGTCCTCACCCATCTTTGTCAGACTTTTCCCTAATTAGAGAGCTTCATATATGAAGCAGACATGCCAAAAATAGTAAACATTCCATGGAGCATGCCATGTAAAATTATTTGACGATTGGCTATGTGTGATGATAGAGGCCAAAAATGATTCTGTGCTCTATGCAGCACAAACTGTGATTCAGTAATACCTAGGGTCTTTTTTCATGGCTTAATGGTTAGTCTGTTCTTTCTTGCAGCACATGGTGTTTGTGTGATCCGACTCTCGTGTATGCCCATCAGTGATCCACCACCTGAAACAAAGAGAGGCTTTTACTGTTCATAACACTACTGGCCTGGTTCTGTCCTACCCCATTTGGTTAATTCTTGTGTGGAGTATTTTCACATTTTAGTTTCTGCATATTTGAAGATATAACCAACTAACCTATACGAAGTACATTCATGTCTGATCATAGAATATGCACTTCAGCGTTGCGCCAGTCCTTGAATTTGCCTTGAACATTCTCAATGTGACTATTGAGTTTGCTTCTCTTTGTACATCCATTTAAGTTTGGAGTTAATTCTTTCACTGAATTGGAAGAAAAAAAGCACATGTTGCTGTAAAAAAAAGTCATCAACTCAAATGATTTTGATCAGCCAGGACAAATGGTGCATTAGTGTACTTTCAATGTTGGTGTTCTTTTGGTTATGTTAATTTTGATGGAGTGTACTTTTGATAAGGCGTGCGTTGCGCACTGGATTGTTCTAGTGCCTTTTATAGTACTTGCACTACCTAGATGCAATTTTTTCCTTGATGAAATGAAACTGCTACATGTTTAAACACAATAATGAGATTGTCTTAGAGTTAAGTATTCTGCAAGTTCTATTTTTGGCTCCAATGTTGGTTTAATTTGCAGTTTCTATTATTTGTAGTATACCGATATTCTCGCTAGCAGTTCAATTGTTCGGGTCACTAGCTAGCGTAGCTTTGCCTCTCATGTATGTTATTTTCTTATCACGGATGAACGGCGACAAGTGCGAGAAGAAAAGTTCCTCTTTTGCTTATGTGCTAGTTTATAATGTGTTGTAGTTGCCTCTTTGACTTTCTTAGTATTGAATGCCTATTGTGGTACCTCAACATCATGACACATCTAAATTATATTGTTTAAATAGCTCTTATGTTTTAATTTTACAAATTCTTTTGTGTACAACGGAATACGCTCTTATGTTTAAATAAAAAAGTCCTCGAGTCCGTCCCGACAAATGCATTTATGGGGTTACATATATCTTAGCTCCTCACTAGGAGTTCTTGTGCCAAGTCCCAAAATGCATATTTGCATGGCCCTTTGTAAACCACCACATCAATTTCGGTTCCGTACGTAAGCTCTCTAGGCATGCAAGTTAACTGTTTGTCTCTAATGTGATACCGCATCAAGCTAGTTGCTTATTTATCCGAACGGAAAACTTCGTGATGTCATTAGTGTTTCCTTTCCATAGTAGGTCCGTGTACTAACCGTTTCTCAAGATGCCTAGCCGGAACAAAACAATAAGACTCGTTAACACCAAAATTTGGTAAGGAGTTTGACTTGTGGGTCCGGCTCGATGAGGAGTCCGTCCGTGGAAGGAAGGATTTTTTCGGATATATTCGGCAAAGAGATCGCGGTCGACTATCCGCTCCCGTTCGGCAAAGGAACGAGTTGAACTGATTTTGCGGGATTGGATGGTGACGTGGCTCAAGCGGGGAGAACAAATGGATGGATAGGCGATCAAGCTTAGAGATAAGTTAGGCAACGAATCCATTCGAGGTTGTACTTGGCGGGGTATAAATATGAGCCATGGATGTATGTAATACACACAATCATTCTTCAATACAAACCGGCCTTACGCCAAAGCCTAGAGTCCTTTTTGTCGTGTCGTCGAGTTCTTCGAGAGGGTTCATCGATCCGTCGACCTCCGTGAGTACCGCAACCTTGTATCATGTCTAGTATCATGCGGTGGATTTAGATCGATGCAAGTAGTCTTGTTACCATGCTTCGTGTCATGCGGTAGATTCAAGCTTGGTTCAAGAGGGTTTCTTGTTAGGTCATGAGCCATGCGGTAGGCTAAAATCTAGCTTGAAGCTAGTTATCGTCTCTATTGGGTTTTGGCAAGATCCAATAGATTCATTAAGTTACCTCGTGTTACTTTGAGTTTTTACTTTATGTTTAGATTGATGTAACACCTTTTGCCCAATCTAGATGGGTTTGGATCGGCTTTATCCTTTTCGTGACCCTTATGCGAATAGAACTCGTGTTTTAACACGTGGATCTTGTGCTTTCCGATAGCCGAAACCGAATCGATCTAGGTTGTTACGTGTTGCGGGTTCAAGCTTGCCAACGTTGGTATAAATCTTGAAAGAACTGAGTATCATGCGGTAGATGCAGGTTTTTGGGTTGCTTTGGAGCTAGTCATCCGGTGGACTAGATCTCGAATCAATCTGATAGATTTGTTCGCTTGGTAATGTTCGTTCCTTCTTCATGGACCCCGAATCGGTACATTCGGCCGTATTCGGTTATGTTTCTTCACGAGTAGAACACGTGCGTGAATCATGCTTTAAATGACGTATGCTTTTAGCTTTCCATATTTAGATTGTATCATGCGGTGGATAGATCTATTTGTGGAAAGTGGTACGATTTTCATGCAAATTGTATCATGCGGTGGATAGATTTGCTTGACATCGTACCCGACGGGTTTTAAAGTACCTAGACATGCGGTAGACTAGTGCTTTGGATCTATGCATACTTGTTTATTACATGTTTATGTTCGTGCTTTACTTTATTCATTTATTTAATGTTAATCATCATGGGGATCGGTCATGGCTTCGTGCATGTGCATCTTTGCTTAAACAAAGAACGATTCTTTGTCATGCTTACGTCATCCATTCGGCAATGTTGCTTTTCCTTTTACAAGTTCCCGAATGGTTTCGGTTTATTGACAGATAGCTTTCTATAGCTATGTGTCATTCCACCCGGCTTTATAGCCGTAAATATGGAACTGCCGGTACCACCCGGCAAGTTCCAAGCTTTGGTATCTAACTACCTTATCTTTTGTTAATTTTCGGGAAAAATTGACCGGCACGTCTCGTGACTCTTTGCGTGTGTGAAGCCGGCTTGTTCGGCTTCTTCGTGTGTTTGGCGCTAGGTGCACATTTTGCGTCAACACACTTTTTGGCACGCCCAAGTGGGACCAACGTACCGAGGAGATCAAGATGCCTCGAAATCGCGGACATCATGGATGTCAACATTGAGGACCTCTCTCCCGAATAGCGGCGAGCGCCTCCGGGACGCCATGGACCGGTTCCGGCGAAATGTCTACCGTCCTTCAAGAAAAACGAAGCGGCGTCCCGTACCCGAAGAATGAAATGCCCGGGGTATTGCTACTAGGGGAGAGCGACGCCACGACACGGCAGGGAGAGAGAGGAGTGCATGCAAGCATTCCGGAATCTGCAGACTACATGTTGAGCAAGCACCACAAAGCTTTCCTTGGTGCGTTCCGGCAAATGATGGTGGCTATCTTTGTCCCGGGCATGGAGCGAGGCATTCGGCAAGGCACCCGTCCAAGGGGGCACCGTGAGCCGGGCGAGTCAAGCTCTCAACCACCATTACGGAGCCAACCAATTCGGCCTCCTCCTCGCAGCGCCGGAAGTCAAGCTTTCCAACCTCCTCCGCAGGCGCCGGGGGTCATCCGGTTCGGCCCCCACTACGAGGCCTCGGGAGGGCGCCAATCTAGCCACCACCACGGGGCAAAGCACGGGTCTACCCGTGCACGCGGCCCGAATCCGTACCCGGCCCACGTACGGAGACCTAGCGTTCGGCTCGCCGGGGCCCCGCTTGCCTCCGGCCACGGGATTGCTCCGGCAAACAAGCCGGCGCGCGAGAGAAACCTATACGGCGGAGGCTACCACGAGGTGGGAAACTATGGAGCCATTGACGCTTTCCCGCATCCAGGTTACGCGCCACTGCGGGCGCACAAGAGGATGACGCCCTAGCGCGGAAGATGGCCGAGTTGATGCAAAATCGGTTCGGCCTCAAGCCAAAAATGCGGGGACACCGCCTACAAGCCGCCGTTCCCAGAATGGTACTTCAACGTGCTCCTTCCGCCAAGGGTGAAACCTCCGACGGAGTTCACGAAATTTTCTGGGCAGGACGACACAAGCACGGTGAGCACATTGCTCGTTACCTGATGCAGCTCGGGGAATGCTTAGGCGAGGAAACGTTCGGGGTCGGATACTTCCCCGCGTCAGCGACGGGCCTAGCATTCCAAGGTGGTTCTTGTCCCTACCCCCGAGTCGGTTAGCGAGATGGAAGGACCCTGGAACGGAAATTCCACGCCCATTATTTCGGTGGCGGCTCGGAGAAGAAGCCGATCGACCTTGCCACCTTGAAACGAGAGGCACGGCGAGACGCCATTGGAGTTTCTTAGGAGATTCGGGGAGGTTAAGGGCATGTGCTTCTCGCTCAACTTGCCGGATGGCCGGTTGGCCGATATGGCCGTCGCCGGGATGCCGCCGCCGTGCGTGAGAAGTCGTTCGACATGGAGTTTGAAAACCCGGGACGAGCTTGTCTCAAAAGTCGTCGTTAATGAGCAACTAGGCGTATGGGTTCAAGAAGGATGCCGGGTTTGGCAAGAGCAGCATGACGTGGCGGACATCTACAACCAGTTCTTGGACAAGGCCGACCGATTGAGGATTCGATGATGAACCGGATGTGGCCGCGACCGAAATCATGTGGGGGAAAGAGCCATTAACGATGAATCGGCCGGGTCAAACGGACCAAGGGCACCTACGATTTCGATATCACAAAGGCCGACAAGCCGTTTGAGCTCCTAGTGAAGGAAGGCCGAATCGGACCGCTCGAAGGGCATTCCATGCTTCGGCCCGATGGAGTCAAGGGGAAACATTACCGTGGCTTCCACGACGGGGATTCGCACTCCATTAACGATTGCGGGGTCTTCGGGATGAGGATCCGTAAAGCCATCCGGGAGGGGCACCTCAAATTTGACAACAAGATGAAGCCGGATGGCCACACTTTCCCTCAGAACATGGTGGGCTTCTCTATCAACATGGTGACGGCTTAGGAGAAGGGAAAGGTCAAGGTCTTGACCTCGGCCCAGGGGGCTAGACGGAGATGGAGCAATGGACCGGAGTGCCAAGTAACTGCGGAACAGGTGCATGGTGAAGCCCCCCGCATTCTCAAGAGCCACATCGAAATCGGGGAATCATCCAGAGCCAAGCCCAGGGTGACCACACGCATTCTCCTCAATAAGTGGCAGCGCCAGATGGAAAAAGAGCGCTACCAGAAGCGAAGATATGAGGAGGAGAAGCGTAGAGCCGAAGAGGAAGCACACAGAAGGGACCAGGAGCAATACACGCGCGAGCAGGAGCGCGCACACGCGGGGATGTGCGTTCTTCGAGCCTTGTTGGAACGAGGGTTTGAAGCTGCCCACGCTGAGGAACTGTCCTGAATGCAGTGACAGATATTTTGAGTACGAGCGGAGGAGACTGCCAATTGCCGATCCGTCCATGAGAGAATTGGAAGGATCCACCCTAACGAGGATCGGCGCCAAAAAATTGAAGTCATTGATCACCCCAGGAAGCGGCAAGCTGATCTAAGGTGGGCTGATCAAGAAGAGGATGAGGACGAGTACATGCGGCGAGAAGGGGCAATGGTGCCCGCCTGGCCTACGGAAAAGTCAGAAGAGACGGGTTCAACGCTTGAGGAACCGTGAACTGAGGCGGGCCGGGATCCAAACAAAGCAGGTGTGGCGTCCAAAGGACCAACCGGAAGGGTCAAGGCGTTCGGCTCCAACATGCATGGTATATTTTCTACGCCGAACGAATTCATGGCTCCCGCTAACCGGGTTGTGCAGGAAGAGGCGTCCCTAGATGATGAGCGAGGTCGAGGGGATGATGGCACAGGCTGGTGCTGGCCAAGCAGGCAATCTTCGACAAACCGGCCAAAAATCGACACATGAGGCCGCTGTACTTGAGAGGATACGTCAATGGCAAGCCATTGACCAAGATGTTTGTCGACGGTGGAGCGGCAGTCAACGTAATGCCGTACACCACCTTCAGGAAACTTGGCATGGGCCCGAGCGATCCGACGCCTACAAGCATAATATTGAATGATTTCACCGGGAATCCTTCGGATACCAAGGGATGCGCCCACGTGGACCCGATGATCGGGTCCAAGACATCGCTCACGACCTTCTTTGTTATCGAAGGTAAAGGAGCCTACAACCTCTCGCTTGGACGGGACCGGATTCATGCCAATTGTTGCGTTCCATCCACCATGCACCAGCGGCTTATCCGGTGGGTGGATGATGATATTGAGGTCGTCCAAGCGAGATGACTCCGTGAGCGTCGCCAACATGGAACCGGCCTTCCGGGAATACCAAGGTATTGATTGTTTCTCGGGGAAAGAGCGGGGAGAAGGTCTGTTGAACTGTCGGCGGTGATCAACGGACCGATTCAAGCGATCGGCTCTTATAGTAATTTTTAATGGAGAACCCGTAGATGGCACCGATGGCAAGTTGGGGCGAGGATTTATGTCGGCCGATAAATTAGAAGAGGTTGACATTGGAAGCGGTGATAAGCCAAGGCCGGCGTTCATCGGCGCGGACTTGCGGCCCGGACTTCGGGGAGGAATTAATCAAGTTGCTTAAGGAATACAAAGATTGCTTCGCACGGGATTATTCGGAGATGCCTGGATTGGATCGTTCTATCGTTGAGCATCGGTTGCCAATCAAATCTGGTTTCAAACCATACAAGCAACCACCCCGGAAAATCTACAAGGATGAGGTATTGTCCAATGTAAAGAAAGAAGTTGAAAGATTACTTGATGCAAACTTCGTTCGGCCATGCGAGATATGCGGAGTGGATTTCTAACATTGTCCCCGTGTACAAGAAGAATGGAAAATTGAGGGTCTGCATAGATTTCGGGGACCGAACGGAGCTACTCCGATGGATGGTTACCCCATGCCTATTGCCGATTTGTTGATTGACGCCGCGGTGGACACAAAGTCATCGGTTTCATGGGTGACAATGCGGGATACAACCAAATCTTCATGGCAATAGAGGATATATCGAAGACGGCCTTGGCAATAGAGCTACTCCTAGTCATATAGGCCTGTTTGAATGGATAGTCATGACATTTGGGTTAAAAAATGCCGGTGCAACTTATCAGCGGGCCATGAATTACATTTTTCACGAGTTGATCGGCAAAGTTGTGGAAATCTACATTGATGATGTGGTGATCAAGTCCCTAAGTCATGACACACATTTGGAAGATGTGAAAAGGACCTTGGAGTGCACCCGGAAGCATGGTTTAAAGATGAATCCAAACAAGTGCGCTTTCGGGGTATCAATTTGGAGAGTTCTTGGGATTTTTAGTCCACGAGGGGGGAATTGAAGTTGGCAAGAAGAGCATGAAGGCCATCGATGAAGTTGTTCCTCCAACTAATCTCAAGGAGTTGCAATCACTTGCTCGGCAAAATTAATTTCGTGAGAAGATTCATTTCAAATTTGTCACGAAGGTTTTGCCATTCTCTCCATTGCCGAAGCTAAAGAAAGATCGAAGTTCACATGGGGCGACGAACAACAAAAGGCTTTCGATGAGATCAAGCAGTACATGAAGGAGCCACGGAGCCGGTCCCTCCTCGGCGGGATAAGACTTTCAAGTTGTACGTGGAGGCCGATACCCAAACCATTGGATCGGCCCTTATTCAAGAATTCGAAGGAAAGGAGCGTGTAGTAGCATATCTTAGCCGAAAACTACTTGATCCTGAGACCAGGTATTCGGCTACAGAGAGGCTGTGCCTGTGCGTGTACTACTCATGTACAAAGTTTCGGCACTACTTGTTGAATGCCGAATGCACTGTGTATTCCAAGTTTGACGTAATAAAACATATGTTATCTATGCCAATTTTGAATGGCAGGATTGGCAAGTGGATCTTGGCCTTATCAGAGTTCGAGTTAAAGTTCGAATCGGCAAAGGCTATCAAAGGACGAGATCATTGCCGATTTTATAACTGAACATCGCGATCCGTCAATTGATTTGCTTGAAATTACCCCTTGGGCTTTATTTTTTGATGGATCATCATGTGGTAAAGGTGGGGGAGTAGGGATCCTACTAATTTCACCTAGGGGTGAGATGTTCGAATTTGCCATCCCTATACAGCCCACTGTTACAAACAATCAGGCCGAGTACGAGGCACTGCTTCGAGGGCTTCAATATTTGAGAGAAGCTGGGGCCGTTTCAGTTGAAGTTTATGGAGATTCAGAGCTGGTGATCAAGCAATTGAACGGCCAATACGAATGCAAAAGTGAAGCGCTGAGGAGTTACTACGAAGAATGCAGGGAAATCTTGAAGAGCTTCCCGCTGGTAACTCTACAGCATATTCCTAGGGAACATAACGAAGAAGCAAACAGGCTGGCTCAAAGCGCCTCTGGTTACAAAGAGAGTCAAGAAGCATTTGATGCGGAGGTATGTGCACCGGGGACGGATCTTGCGAGAAGGTGATTGGAGAAAAGAAATCGTTGATTACTTGAAGGATCCATCCCGAAAGGTCTCTAGGAAGCTCAGGTACAAAGCCATAAAATTCGTCCTTCTGGATGACAATTTGTTCTATAAATCATTGGATAGGGTATTGTTACGATGCATGGGTCCAGAAGAAGCCAAGAACATGATGAGCGAAGTACACGATGGGATATGTGGAGCGCACCAATCGGCCTACCGCATGAAATGGGTTATTAGACAAGCTGGGTGCTTTTGGCCGACGATATTAGAGGACTGCTTTGAGTATTACAAGGGATGTCAAGATTCCCAGAGATTTGGAAATATTCAAAGGGTCCCCGCGTCGACATTGAATCCCATCATCAAGCCATGGCCATTCGGGGGGCCGGGGTATAGACTTCATTGGCCAAATTAATCCACCATCTAGTAAGGGGCATAAGTTCGTGCTTTTGGCTACGGATTATTTTACTAAATGGGTTGAGGCGATCCCACTGAAGAAGGTGACATCAGAAAACATGGTTGAATTTGTCAAGGAGCACATCATCTATCGGTTTGGAATCCCTCAGACAATCACCACTGATCAAGGGGCACAATTCGTGTCACTGGAGTTCAGAGAGTTTGCCGAAAGCATGGGAATCAAATTGTTTAACTCTTCTCCCTATTATGCCCAAGCTAATGGTCAAGTAGAGGCTTCTAATAAGATCATGATCAAGCTGATACAAAAGAAGATCGACCAGAAGCCAAGAAGGTGGCATTCGGTACTCAGTGAGGCACTGTGGGCTTACCGAATGCCCCCCATGGAGCTACAAAGACCTCTCCTTATGAATTGGTTTATGGGCACCACGCGGTTCTACCTTGGGAGATGCAATCAGATTCAAGGAGAGTTGTGCTACGGAAGGATTTGAGCTCCAAAGATTATAGTGGCCTAATGATGGATGAGCTAGAGGATTTACACATGATCCGTCTTAGGGCCCCGGAAAACATCGAGAAAAAACAAGCTGCGGGTTGCCAAGTACAATAACAAGAAAGTAAAAGTCGGGCAATTCGCGAGAAGGAGATTTGGTTTGGAAAGCGCTATTGCCGATTGGAACTAAATACGGCGAATTCGGCAAATGGTCCCCTAGCGGGAGGGGCCCTTTCGTGTGGTCGGATGCGTCCCGGTAATGCATACATATTGAAAACTTTGCTAGGAGAAGAAATTTCCGCTGCAATAAATGGAAGATATCCGAAGAAATATTATCCTAGTATTGAGATCGATCGATGATCACCAGCAGTGAGGTTACACACATCGACACGAAACGGCCGGCGCTCCGGAACGAGGCCGCCTTTAGAACAAAATTCACAAACGTAAGAAATGGCCGGTGCATAGATGCATTGCCCTTAGCACAAAACTACATTACAAGCTTGCTTCTTGCGGGTTTGCATCCAACAACCCCGGTGATCGGGACCTCAAGGAGGTGGGAAGCGAGAAGGCGTGGAGGAAGAAGCGAAAGTACGATTCAATCTTTTCTTTGCTTCTTCTTCGACCGCTCCCTCTTCGGTTGCTCCGGGACCACCGTGACGGCAACTTGGAATGCACGAGGGTGACCATGGTTTGCGGCCTCCACCAAGCTGTCCCGGTGCCGCTTTCGGGTTGTTGTACCTGTCGGGAGACATACGAAACAGAGGAGTGGATGTTAGGGGCAAGAAATCCGGATGCGGGCACAAAGTCAAGAAGAAGTCGAAACATTTACCCCCTACTAATGCCTCCGAGCCATGCGACGCTCGCGTTTGGCTTGGCAACGAGAGGAGATGTCCCTTAGGCCATGCTCCGGGTGCCGAACGCGGCGGCGCGCTTGATGGCCGGTCCTCGTTCGGACGTGGCGTCCTCTGCTTCGAGGGAGGAATCGGAGGAGATGTACTCGGGCACGTTTTCGGTCCCGATGATTTCTCCAGGAAGCAAATCAAGGCTGAAAGGGGAAAAAGAAAAAGCGCAAGATCATGTGGGAAACAGGAAGTAAATCAAGAGAAAACTCACCTTCGAATCGTGCGTTTCTTTGGAGGGCTGCTCTCCCGGGTTGCTTGCCCTTGTCCATGGCCTTGGGGTTTTTTTCCTGCGGAGACGGGGGAGGAGATGAGAAGTGATGGATGAGTGTGCGAGTGGATTTGCGGGGCATCTCGGCGAGGCTATTTTATTGACCGAAGGGGTGCATTGGGAGTGATGATTGGCCGGTGCACACTTGTTGGAATACCAAACGGCGGGGGTTTTCTTCCCCGGACGCGAAGGGTTTTTGCTTGAACAAGTGCTTACGGATTGCCGATTCGGGGATTTTCCGTGGATTTTGAGCCAAGGGGCATCCGTTCTCGCGTATTCGGCTCAAGACGGTTCCGGATACGTTTAAGGAAAAACAAGATTCACGGATGCAAATGTAAAGAAAATCATCACAGAGCAAGCACAAAATTCAAAAATTCATCATTTATTGCCGATATTCAAACATCCCTAATACAATCTAGTCAAAAAGCACCGGTTCAAGGACAGATTGGGGATGAGTGATTTCGGCAATGGCGTCGCTATGGCCATAGAGGCGCTCCAAGATGAGCTCGATCTCCTCAATGTCCTCTGGCGCGCCGCCCCGGAAGCCGCGCGGCCTGGTGGAGTAGTCGACGTCCGTGTGCGTCGCCATGGCAGCCAGGCCCAGGGTAGTGCCCAAGCGAACGCCATGGGTGGCCACCTCGTCAACGCAGTGCTCCATCGCAGCAAGGCGCTCCGCCGGCGTGTCACCGCGGGCGTTCACCTTGTCGGCCAGCTGCTCTACCAGCGCCTTCAGCTGGTTGAGCTCGGCATCGCGGGCTGCAAGGAGCAAGAAGAAAGGAGATTAGCATCAAAAGCCGGGTTGGATCAAGGATTTGATTTCGGAGATGTACCGTCGATGGTTTCCGGAAGGTGCTTGCGCCGGTCCTCCCACTCCAGCTCGGCTATGCCCGCCTTTTTGGAGACGTCCTCCAACTCGCGCCGGGCTGTCTCTAGCTCCGCCTTGAAGCGGAGGGCGTCGAGTTCCCCCGTAGGGCACGGGGGGAGTGGCCGTCGGACTCCGAGGAGTCGTCCGGAAGGGGCCGATTGGCGGCGCGGGAGACGATTCCACTGAATCAACCTGAAAGGGAGATGATCGTCAAAACAAGAAAAGATCAAAGGTGAATCAAAGAAGAGGAATCGACGATCATTGCCTCCGCGCGCATTGGCGCTCGCTCCCCTCTCGCCTCTTCGGAGGCACGACGGCGGTTGAGGCGGCGCACCATGTTGCTTTGGGATGTGCACTGTTTGGAAAGAAGAAGAACTGAGATTGGCAAAGATTCGAGAGCTAAAAGGCTTGGTGGAGAGCTAGGGGCACCAACGGTTTCATTTATAGGCCCGGCAAGACGGATCGTGGCCTCGAGTCGTGGCTGCGGGTCGTAGCGCATATCCCAAGAAAATCGGAAGGTGGAAAGGTTTCCTTGGCCGGCCCGCTAGCGGGTCGCTTGGAGTTCTAGGGCCGAGTCGCATTCGGTTGACTGGCTCGGCTGAGAGGAGTCAAAGTGCCATTCGGGTGTTGGCATTTCTTTGCCGAATGGGTCGCTCAGCATTACCCTTGAAGGTGCGCGAGAAGAAAAAAGGGGGTAAAATTGCGAGAACGAATATTACAAGAGCGACCAATTCGGTTATACATCAATTGAGGCGTCTAAATGTTCAAGTATTTCGCAATCACACTACGGACATTTAAGGTTGCTTGACGGAAATTGTCCAACCGCTCCTGGCAATCTTTCTGGGCACTAGACAAGGTGGTGAGTTCTGCATCGCATTGTTCCATCTTGGCTATAGCCGATTTTGCTTCCTCTTGGGTCTTCTCTATCAATCCAGGGAGCTCGGCTATTTTCTTGTTATCGGCCTCTATCTCAGCTGACAGGCTTCTCAGTTCTGCCTCCAGAGCAGCTTTCCTGGCAATTTTTAAATCACAAGAAGCTTGCAGATTGGCCAATGTATCTTTGTGGCTCTCTGTTTGAGATTGTGCCCCGTTCATGGCTTGTTCAAGACTCGGCTCTCTTCTTTTCAATAGCCGGGCGGGAGCGCACCTTCCTCAAAGCCTGCCTTATGGGCACATAGTGGATTTCCAGGCCACAGATAGATGCAAGAGAAGCACTGATGTCCTCAGGGAGTTCTTGGCTAATAGATTCAAGCATCTCTTCAAGGTGATCGAGATCCTTGAACTGATCTTGTGCATCTCTTTCTAGCCAGGCAACAATTTCTCTGAGCCTTTCTAGCACTGCCTCTGACAGAGTTTGATGCACTCCTTCCATCGCCTCAGCAACTGGATTGTTCCCCATTGACAGACTTGATGATGATGGGGCCTCGATCCTAAAAAGGCGGTATTGCCGGGTTAGGAGTGCTAAAAGTAAAGGTAGCGAGTTAAGTGCAAATGAGTACCTCATGTCCGATTTCTTGAGTGGGGGCGGGATTTTGTTCGGGGGCAATCACGGGTGAAGAAGGTGTTCCGGGTAGAGCCGAAGCTTCTAGGTGAGAAGGTGTTGATGCGATTCTTTGGCAACTCATGGGCTTCGTGTCGAAGAGGAGATGGGTTCACCTCTGCTGGGGTTGGTGTCTCTGCATGACCAGCAGGTGATTGTGCCCTTGGAGGACTTGATGGTTCTGGCTGGATTGGGAGACTCATCTCTGGAGAATTCATTGCTTCTGCAGAGGGTGATTGAGTCCCTGATGAAGATGAGATCTCCACTGGGATAGGTAATTCAACCCTAGGTGGACTTGCTTGTTGAGACACTGGGACGTCCACAAGTTGTTCTTCCATTGTTTCTTCTGCAAATGTCAAATTAAAAGATAAATGCCAGTGTTCATCCTCAAAAGAGGACAGTAAAGGTCATACCAGTGGATGGGGCATTGGCAGGTTCTGGCACTGAAGATTGCTGGGCTCTGGTCTGAAAATGCACAGGATATGATTTGTCAGAAATAGAGTAATCTTGTGATCAAGAAAGGAAAAATTTTTTGCCTCAACAAGAACTTTCTTGATAGTTCTCCTCCTCTTGGCATTTGGAGGAGCAATCGAGAGACAAACCTTGCCTCCTGTCGGCGGCAAGGCCGGAAAGGCTTGGGTCCGTTGTGGCAAACCCGGCCATTAGCCGAGCCGAGTTGGGGACCCGAATCCCGTCTTTCGAGATCGGGCCTACGACATTGTAGGTGATATTCCCGGCTCGAGGGGCGGGGCACGCGTGTTCGTGAGTAAAAGAAATAAGATCGAATTATGATTGGAAGAGGAAATGTCTGATCCAAAGGTTAATTATATTACCTCCGAAGTTGGCTGAAAATCAGGCATCAACTCTGCACAGAACAAGTGTACAGGCTCACTGAAGATATGATCATGGAATTCTTGCCACCAGGAATTGAAGGTGGAGTGAGCTATGGTTGTGGGCACAAAAGGCCAGGCGTAGACAGTGGGACTACACACATAATGGAAGACTCTGCTACTGTGCATAAGTTCTTTGATTTCCTCTCTGGGCTTGAGGAATTCATGCAGGAACAGTCTTGGGGGCATCTGGCCACACCCAAGTTGCCGAGCCATTACATTGGGCTGATAATATTCATAAGTACTATAGGTCAGCCTTCCTCCATTGAATTCAGCCGGCAGCATGCATGGGCGAATTATGATATTGAGGATCTCTAGGAATCTCCCATCTTGGCGTTCGGACTCAAAAGAGAATTCACAGGGGAAAATCAAAGTGTCATTGTCCAGATAAGGGAGCCAGAGAGGATTTTGGAAACCTTTGAAGAATAGCTCGAAAAGCTGGCTGATGTCCTGCTGAACAAGAACAGTTGAAGCCGCTTCTCCATAATTCTGGCATCCTCTGGTGGCTTGAGGTTCCCCTTCAGGGTGATTGGATGAAGGGAAGAGTCTGGTGTTCAAATCGACACCAACGATCTGATGCATGTGAAGCTGCAGCCACATTTGAACAAACCACCAAGGACCGTTGACACATGCTATCCTCTGGCTAGTGTACATCTGGGTGACAGTTTGGTGAAGCATATGGTACACCTCGCCTAGGAGGAATTTCCCAAGGGGGAGGCGGTTGCCACTGACCAGATGAGAGGCCATGGCAATGTGATTCAGGGTAGGCTCATTGGCTTTACCACAGAAGACGAACCT
This sequence comes from Cenchrus americanus, assembly GCA_947561735.1. Lineage (NCBI taxonomy): Eukaryota > Viridiplantae > Streptophyta > Magnoliopsida > Poales > Poaceae > Cenchrus > Cenchrus americanus. The sequence goes on along the minus strand of OX387240.1, from coordinate 152,817,795 downwards.
GCATAGCCACATGTTCAGAAATGCCCTGTATTCAATTTCACCAAGGGGATTGTCCTTCATATGTTTCAAGATGTAGTTCTTGTATCCGCTCCCTGGTTTCACCCCTGTTTGCCGTGAAGAATTTCTGAAATCCCAGGGTTGAACGGATCCTGTAATGTCAAGGCCGGTGATCATATACACATCGGCCAGAGTTGGAGACATGGGGCCGTGGCTAAAAAGGAAGGCATTGACACCGTTTGACCAAAAATGACAAGCTTCTATCGGGGAGGTCTTCATTCTTAGGGGTCTCCGCCAAGGATAACTCCAAGCACCGAGCGATGCGGAGGGTATCCCGTTTTGGGTTATGGCACTCTTGTACGCGAGAATCCTCCGTACCAAGTTTTCCGACCGCGATTGGAGGCAAGGGCCGTTCTTGAAAGCATCTTGCCACCGAGAAGGTGGGGACATAGCCGCTTTGAAAGGGATCCTTTGAGATTCGGCCACGATAAAATCTCGAGGATCGAGTTTCCCATGGGACCAAGGTAATAGGATATTGAATTGGCCTCGGTGCGAATCAAAAGCTCGGTAGGAGGCTCCCGAAGAAAAGCGGAAAAGAAATCTCGGGTAAAATCGAAAACCTAAATGCCGAATGAAGCTTACGGGAGGGGAATTTACCTGAGCATCTTGGTTTTGAGCCGCCATTGGGGATTTGAGCTTAGAACAAGGGGATCTAGGGTTTGGATCTAGACGAGGATTCCGGCGGATTGCGAAGAAAGAAGAACAGGTGTTGACAGATTCGATTTGAAAATGTTCGTGGCTGGAGTCAATTGCGGAACAAAATCACTTTTATCCCGCAATTGAAGGGGCATGTGTTAACACCAAAATTTGGTAAGGAGTCTGACTTGTGGGTCCGGCTCGATGAGGAGTCCGTCCGGTGGAAGGAAGGATTTTTTCAGATATATTCGGCAAAGAGATCTGCGGTCGGCTATCTGCTCCCGTTCGGCAGAGGAACATTTGAGCTGATTTCGCGGGATTGGATGGCGACGTGGCTCAAGCAGGAGAGACGAATGGATGGATAAGCGATCAAGCTTAGAGATAAGTTAGGCAGCGAATCCATTCGAGATTGTACTTGGTAGGGTATAAATATGAGCCCTGAATGTATGTAATACACACAATCATTCTTCAATACAAACCGGCCTTACGCCAAACCCTAGAGTCCTTTTTGTCGTGTCGTCGAGTTCTTCGAGAGGGTTCATCGATCCGTCGACCTCCGTGAGTACCGGCAACCTTGTATCATGTCTAGTATCATGCGGTGGATTTAGATCTGATGCAAGTAGTCTTGTTACCATGCTTCGTGTCATGCGGTAGATTCAAGCTTGGTTCAAGAGGGTTTCTTGTTAGGTCATGAGCCATGCGGTAGGCTAAGATCTAGCTTGAAGCTAGTTATCGGCTCTATTGGGTTTTGGCAAGATCCAATAGATTCATTAAGTTACCTCGTGTTACTTTGAGTTTTTACTTTATGTTTAGATTCATGTAACACCTTTTGCCCAATCTAGATGGGTTTGGATCGGCTTTATCCTTTTCGTGACCCTTATGCGAATAGAACTCGTGTTTTAACACGTGGATCTTGTGCTTTCCGATAGCCGAAACCGAATCGATCTAGGTTGTTACGTGTTGCGGGTTCAAAAGCTTGCCAACGTTGGTATAAATCTTGAAAGAGCGAGTATCATGCGGTAGATGCGGGTTTTTGGGTTGCTTTGGAGCTAGTCATCCGGTGGACTAGATCTCAAATCAATCGATGGATTTATTCGCTTGGTAATGTTCGTTCCTTCTTCATGGACCCCGAATCGGCTGTTCAGCCGTATTCGGTTATGTTTCTTCACGAGTAGAACACGTGCGTGAATCATGCTTTAAATAACGTATGCTTTTAGCTTTCCATATTTAGATTGTATCATGCGGTGGATAGATCTATTTGTGGAAAGTGGTATGTTTTTCATGCAAGTTGTATCATGCGGTGGATAGATTTGCGTGGCATCGTACCAGACGGGTTTTAAAGTACCTAGACATGCGGTAGACTAGTTCTTTGGATCTATGCATGCTTGTTTATTACATGTTTATGTTCGTGCTTTACTTTATCCATTTGTTTAATGCTAATTATCGTGGGGATCGGTCATGTTTTTTTTGTACATGCGTATCTTTACTTAAACAAAGACCGATTGCTGTCATGCTTACGTCATCCATTCGCCAGTGTTACCTTTCCTTTTATAAGTTCTCGAATGGTTTTCAGTTCATTGGCAGATAGCTTTTATAGCTATGTGTCATTCCACCGGCTTTATAGCCGTAAATATGGAACTGTCCGGTACCACCGGCAAGTTCCAAGCTTTGGTATCTAACTACTTTATCTTTTGTTAATTTTCGGGAAAAATTGAGCGGCACGTCTCGTGACTCTTTGCGTGTGTGAAGCCGGCTTGTTCGGCTTTGTGTGTTTGGCGCTAGGTGCACATTTTGCGTCAACAAAGACTTGTAATTTGCACATTGTTAAGAGATACGAACAATATGAGGACTCGCTTTGTATAGCTTTGCTTATAGATTTATGTGACAAATTGCACCTATTTAATTATTTGTGTGTCTACCGAATGTCATTTCTAATTGAATATTCACATGGTCATTTTATTAATTAGTAACCAGCCTAACTAGCTACAGGGATAGTGTTGGTTGGAAATCCAGACACATGATTGCCTCTTATTTCTGTGTGTAAATCTATCAGTACTTGAAATTACATGTTTTAGGCTATCTTGCATCTGTTGGAGTGGCTTTAAGATAAAATGTGCCATCTAGGAGATCTTGGTGCACCTTAATGTTTTGATGCATTTTTTGTAATGTTTTGTCTTAATTAGTTTGTTCTTTTTGCAGAGATATTGAAAGCTTATGATGCATAATAGTCATAAGAATGTGTGGATGGAAAGCTGATGCATCATGATGAGAAGCATAGTTTGACTTAGTCTTTACATTGAATTGTGTTTATGTATTGACTAAGGTGTATCCGTGAATACTTTTAAATATTAATAAAAATTTTAACAACATTTTTCTTGTATAGAGATAACCTCCATGGCAAACTGTTGACGAGCGGCCAACAAGAATGACAAGTAACAAAGATGCTTATTTGTGATGGTGAAGCTGATGGGCGACGGAGCAACCAGGGAACTAATTTTTAGATCCATTTATTATATGATAAACAATGTTGTGAACTTAGTTAAGTATGGTGTCATTATTTTTTTACTTGTGGTAATGTTCTTTTAAGAAGAATTCTGGTCATTATCTGTTACTTTGGTTTGAGACAATTTTAAATAATGAATGTATCAGTTATTAAATGTGATGTGCATGTTGTGCAATTGATTTGTAAACTGCTATTCAAATTCACCTCGTTGCGATAGAATAATAGGCCACAATTGATTTTGGTTGCAATATGCATTATTGCTATGAACTTTAAGCGTTGCCTTATCATAACATCTATTGCCACAAACCATTGTTTGTTGCATCTGACCTCTATTACAACCTACACAAATTCGTTGCAACATATGTATATTACCTCGAAGACTAGTTCGTTGCATTAACATATCATCTATTTCCACCATATCTGATTTGTTGCAAAAGCATTGTAATGCAATGGATCAGAATTCGTGGGAATAAGACTATATGCCTACGCATCTTTGGAGTGGCAATACTTTTCTTTTGCAACACATTTGGTCGTGGCAATCTTGAACTATTGCATCCTAGCGTGTGGTCGCAATAAAACCTGAGACAACCAATAAAGTCGTTGCAATATTTACTCTTGCAACCAAAAATTGGTTGCATTTCCTTTTTTGTTCATTGCCATATTTGTTATTACAACCTAGTATAGGTTGCATTAGGCTTTTTTGCAATGCAATATTTTTTTGTAGCAACCAACTATTGGTTGCAATAGGATTTTTTGGTCATTGCATTAACAAACTCTATTGCAACACATCATCTTACGGTTGCCTCAGGCTACTGCACCGTTCCAATTGCAACCATTTATCGACCACCTCACTTCGGTGCAACTGATTCCAGATGCAACAAAAACAGCCATATTGCAACCATATATAGGTGTTGGCAAAGGGTTGATTTCACGCGCTCGCCCACCTATTTAGACGGCTCCCCTTCTCTCCTCGGCCATTGCCGCCGCCGCGGTGAGCGCGCGCCTCCACCTTCTCCCGCCGCCAGCCAAGCTGTCCCACACCTTCCCTAGAACATAGCAAAGCTCACACGGCCGCTTGTTGCTCCGTGTTGCGCCTGTGCTCGCCACAATTCGAGCCTAAGCGGCCGCGCCATCGCGGTCTAGCCGTCACCGCTCGCCGGAGCCACCGCAGGCCGAGCCACCGCCGCCAATCGATCCCTGGTAAGCTCAATCGAGCACCCGCGCCATTTGTTGCCCTCCTCCGTCCGCCATTCGCCGTTGCTGAGATCACCGCCACCGGCAAGGGCACGGTTGTAAAACCCGAGGGCATATATGTGAACTAGGGACCTGGTTGTAAGGATCTTTAACTTAGTTTTCTAGCAACTTAGTCCAGAACCTTAGAAAATTCATAGAAAATCATGGAAAACTAAGAAAAATGCAAACCCAATTTTTTGGTTTCAGTGAGACTAGATCTACAACTTCTACAAAACATGACCATACTTATGACTTATGGGTTTGAATGAAAATTCAAACTCAGTTTGACACACTTTTGCTGTAGTTCAAAATCTAGAAAAGTTATGGAGCTGAAGTCTAGATATGTTGCTAGATATGCCATTTGTGGGCTCTAGACAAAAATTTGAACAAAGTTATTTAACAGATCTTTTTATATGATTGACTTTGCATTTATGCTATTTCTGCCTTATTGATTTTTGTAGCAAAATGTAAATGGATTTTTGTAGTCAACTTGTGGCTATGCTCATGTTATGCCTAGATTCAACTTTTCTGCATTTATCATGATTTTATCTCTACCAGAAATAATTAATCTTGTTTTATGCTTAGTTTTACATTTAAATGCCTAGTTCAAATTTTAAATTTGATCTTGAGGTGCTTGTTGGTTTCCTAGTCTTGTTTTAGGTTAGAGATGTTGTAGGAATGAGATGGGCTACAGAAGTGCTTTATTTATTTATTTATGCGTTTCTCATAATTTTAATAGCTAGGAAATCTCATTTTTGATATATAGGTTTTATGGCTCTTTTAAATTTGAATCTTGGACCAGTAGCTTGTTTGGGTCATTAGGACCAGCAATGCATCCTTTTCCCTATTTTTATAATTTATTTTGTAATTAAAAGTTTGGGACCCATATAACCTTCCTATTAAGTTTAATTAGGAAAAATCATCCTTGCTCCCTTAATGACATTGTTAAAACTTTTGATTAGCTTAATTAGATGCTATAGATCTACCCTTGTTGTTTTGTGTGATTAAATGGTGTTATTTGATTAAATATGTACACATTAAGTATTAAAAAGATTAAATCAATAAACCTTCACATATAATGACCTTAATGAGAAGAAATATCAATTAAATGTTTGTAAGGTGAATATGTCCAACAAGAGTTGGATGTAACAATTAAACTCCCACTCCACTCAATAACCCTGCATTGCATTCCATGTAGAACTTGACGGTAACTACGCGCTCGTGCTGGAAGCTGAAGAAGGAGGAGCTGACGTGGAGCTGCAATACGTGGAAGTGAGCGAGGACACCGAGGACCCCTATGCTAACTGTGTTGATGAAGGCAAGCCCCGGTGCATTGACCTATTTGTTTTTCAAAATTTACATAGCTATCTATGGATGTTAGTGCATTTACGTTCAGAAATTGAAATGGAACCCTAGATGCATGACCCCTAAGTACCTATGTCTTTTACTAGTATGCTAGGTCGATAGCCTCTATGCTTTAGGACCGTTACAAGTCGACTGATACTTGTCACTCGCGAGAATAGGTTCTTATGTTGGAATCATAAGACTTTTACAAATGGAATTGCTCTTGTGGTAAGGGCATGGGATGTGGGCTTTGGTCCAATGGCTTTCATGGGTTAATTGTTTGTAAGTACTAAGCACTTGTCGAGAATGGAACCTGTAAGCCAAGTACCTTAATGAGCCGGTAAGGCATTTTACCATCACTAATCTTGGGATGCGTCTCACAGCTAGCTACCGATGGTGCATGTGTGATTCTAGGTGCCTTGGGGGTATGCCAGATAGCCGGTACCAAAGCCTGTGGCCTTTTATCCCGAATCGAGGACTTTTGGGAACCGCCTGGTGGTTGTGCATGTGAGGGCACCCTACCGTGTGTTTAGGTTTACCTTGCAAGGTTTAAATCAACTGGTTGTCGGCCTCTCACCTTTATCTGAGACTACTTATCCAATTGGCCATGATATCCCTAATGATGGAACTTTGTGAATATTTGTGCTTGATTAAATGTAATGCACAACTTATGCTTGCAATAGCTTGCTCGCGTAGAAAAGAGTAATCAACTAGAATCGGTGCTAAAATCTTGAAAGTAAGGACATACTCTTTGTGTCTTTTCAGCAAAAGAACCCAAGGGGCCAAAAAGCCTTTCATGTCGAGAGTTGGTGATGTAGTTGTCACCGACGGGTAAGTCATGCTGAGTATCAGTTTACTCAGCCTTGCTGTAATTTGTTGATTCCAAGTAATGCTTTTTGGGTGATGTGTGGCCTGGAGAGATCCCACCTAGCTGGGAGCTGGGGTGGGTAGAAGACGATGAATGAAGGCATCATGGCAGGCTTCCTATGATTCTCCTCGTGTCGTTTAGTATAATTCCGCTATTTTCGAAACTCTGAACTTCGTTGCCATGTCAAGTACTTCGGTTTGTAATAATTAAACTCTTCAGGGTAGATTTAGATTTTATTCCTGTGTTGTACTCTGGACTCGCCTTCGCATGAGTTTTGCATAATTGTCAATCCTTTGTTGCTATGTAAGTGATTTCACCGGGCGTTAACCCAGCAACTAACGACAGGATGATACTTTATTATTGCTTAATGACTAAAGTGGATTGGTTTAGGCGATAATACAATATTTTCCTGGGCAGGTTGTCACAGCTGGCATCAAAGCAATTATATGCACCAGAGCTAAATTAACAACCTTTATCACTGGTTTTTGAATAAGATTTGCCAAGAGTGTTTGGATTTGCAAAATACGTTGGTCCGTTAAGGATGATTTAGACCGAGAGGCCGTAGAGAGAATTTTTGGGTTCTTTCAGGTGGCTTATAAATCTATGGTTTATTTTGCTAACTCCCAGCACATTTTATTCCTGTTAGAACTTACTTTTTGTACAACCATACTAGTTCATCACGTTTTGCCATACGTGGTGGTGCCACAGGAAAGTCCTATGAGGGATGGATGGGACCTATTCTAACGGGAACCCATGTCATGTCTGTGTCTCATCACGTTTTACCATACGTGGTGGTACCACATGGAAGTAATGTGAGGGATGGATGGGACCTAATCCAAAGGGAACCCACCGTCGCGTGTGTCTTGTCACGTTGTTGACAGTGAATTTCCGTCAACCTAGAGTACTTGTTATACATTGGTTTCGATTATGATTTGCAACTAACCCACCACTAGGCATACTAATGATGTAACAAGTTCACTTGTGAATGTGGTATTTGGAGTATGTTGTTATGCAGGATTTAGGCACTAAAGGAGCACTTCCGAGAGAAGTTCAATGTGCACTTTATGAGAGGATAATGAAGCCCAGCACAAGTCAACACTCGAGGTGAACATAACTCTAAATGACCCAAGGACCACAACATGAAGACACAAAACTCCAGGGACTTGAACAGAATATGTTGAAGCTTGCGCGATAAGGAGCTCTATCTAAACCGTGGAGAAGACGACGTCAAGGGCCCACATGTAGAAGGGAGCAAGTTAACAATTGACCGTGAAGCGTCAAGAAGTGAAATATGGTCGAACCGGGCCGATCGACCCAGGACGGCCGGTCTGGCCTATTTCGGGCCCGTTTCACGAAGCCCTTTGACCTAGGTGTTTCTCTATAAATTACCTCTGCCTCCGTCGGCCGCCACATCAACCCACAGGAACTCGGCGAAACCTTGGAGAGAGCGACGAAGGCAGACGATGGCCGCTGTGAGTCCTCGAAGTTGTCTAGGAGATGGCCGAGGCCTACCCCAGCCGCCATGGCCGCCTTGCACAGTTGAGCCATGGTAGAGTTCCGGAGCTAGTTGAGGTCATCAATGGTATGTTTTCGGTGGAGATGATCTAAACGCATTTATTATGTGAGTAAAGTACTTCATGTCATTCGATCTTTTAGCGATTCGATTTTTATGATTTTGCTCTCGCTTGGCTATGCTTCGTCTTCAATCTATTCTAGATAGATTGCTTGGGGTGCTCTTATAGTCATGGTGGCTAGAGGTACGTACCGGATCGACCAAGTGTTTTCAACTTGTTCTTCTTGAACTCGCCCTAGGCTAAGCTGCATGAATAGGAGTGCGTTGTGACAGGACGGTGGCTCCAAAAGGTGGGCGTCTTCGGAATCGGACCGGAGGATAGTAGCTTAAAGATGGCTTTGGATGCCATGCATGTCGCGCTTGCTCTTTTGGCTAGAACTACAAGTAGAAGACTATAGGCCTTAGTTTCCCTTGCTTGCTCCTTATCTTGTCGACGTTCATGGATGCGATCAACCTCATGCTATAACTCATATATCTTTAAGGTCTATCTTCTTATGCAATCAATGCTTCTTGTTAGGATAGATGATAGTTTAGATGGAAAATCCTAGGAGTTGCTTCCGATCCTTGGATTGACAAATCTAGGGAGGACCCTCCTTGGTGAAAAAGGCACCAAGTCACCCATAGGATTGTGGTGAACTTGAGTACAATTTTGAACTGTCAACACACGTTTTGCCATACGTGGACATTTCGCATTGTGAATATGCGAGGCGAGGATACACTCCATTCAAAAAAGAGAGTGTTTGAGGTTGGACGCTGTCCATGCAGTGGCTTGACGCATGGATACCATTTCTTTAGCGAACGGTACTGTATGTCGACGCTTCCATGACGTGCTGGCACAGAAGGTTCTTTTCTTCAGGTACACTAACAACGATCCGTTAGTCGCTAAGTGAGTCTCGAATAGTTCTCGACTAGTTATTATATGGAGACACGATTAAAAGCCTTGCCACCGGCACTGACTTCGATTTTTGGCTTGATCGCCTTGTGAGGGTGATTAGGACGTCTTGCATCATGTGAAAAATCGAAACAACTTAAAATGGACCCAAAACACGATTTGTGTGCTCTCTAAGGAAGATGTTGCTAGTGTGTGGTTTTGTGTTCTAGCTTTGCCTCTCATGTTTAGGTTGTTGTTTCTGTCCAAAAGTTTGTGTGGCTGCTAGCTTGAATTTTAGCACCATGTTCGAAAAATGTTTTGACTAGATGACCTGTACCAAAGTTTCTCCATATCTAATCTAATTTTTGCTGACAAAAATAAATTATCATAGCTTTTGTAGATCTCGAGTTGTATCCTTTTTAGTGAACCTAGGTCATGCTATTTTCTGAGGACAGAACTTTGAACATTGCATCTTTCGACCTTGATCCTAAATGATCTAGCTCAACCTTTGAATACCAAAGTTGTGCACAAAAACTTTACGGAGTAGCTAGTGAAATTTTAGAAATTTTGGGGTTCTGGTTTTGAGTTATGAATTTTTACTCACAGCTGCCAGGTTTCGCACCATTCGACATGTTGTTCTCTTTTGGAGTCTAACATGTGTTACATTTTTGTACGGACGGGCTGCACTGGGAGGGTTTTCCGCACCTTGCATGGGAGAAACTCAGCGCCACCGGCTACACCACTCCGCCCGTCTAAGAGGTGATCGAGTTCTAGCACCTGGGCGTGCCTCACTACAGGGTGAATGTCACCGTGCCACCTCACCCGGATCACCCCGACTGGTTCGACTTGAGCTCCATGTACTGGGGTTTTCGTGGGCATCAGTCTCTCGAGTCGTCTGGCTTCTGGGTGCTAACGGAATTCAGTGACCACAACCCAACTACAGTGGCCCTCTCACCGTTTGGGCTATTTCCGGTAGTGAGCCCGCACGACCCAGCATGGCTGGACCGTGTGGAGCACCTGTAGGAGCTACTTCTGTTTGTGGTTCCGCTGGATGTCACGCGGACGTTGACGCGTTGCTTGGACACCATGTTCAACATCTGGAGTTGGCTCGGCTGGCCTGGCATAGTCTCTTAGTGGCTTACCAGTAGCAGAGCTTCACTGAGGACCATGTGTGCTTCGAGTACCAGTGGATGATCGCTTCCTGGTGTGATGAGTGATTGACAACGTTGTGTGGACTAATTCTTGGCTAAGTATTGCAGGTGCAGGTTGTAGCTTGACTGGTGTTTGTGTAGGTGAAGAACAAGAGCGAAAGATTGTTGCCCGTGAGGCCTCCAAGTGTGGAGAAGACAAGTAGGCTTTGTTCAAGGGACCCGGTGGCCAGCGGGGTAATGTGCGGGCCGCATGGTAGCAAGAATGGCAAGATGAAGTCATGGACGGTTTCTTGGTTGAGCCTCAAAACCAAGGTCGAGCCGGGACTACATGGAAGCCGAGTCATGAGTGGCGATTTGCGGAGGCTACACCGAGTTCGCGGGATTTGCGGTAGTTCACCACAAAATTGTCGGGTTACTTAGTTGAGCCACAAAACCAAGATCGGAGGCTCGGCGGGTGGATATCGGATCTAGGCGTGCCAAGAAGCTCCGAAGCGGAGGACACGCGTCGGGATCGCAAGGCTTGCATTGAGGCTACGCGAAGTGCGGTCGCCGGGCATCCGTTCGATGGTGCTACAAAGACATATTCCCAAAATGCCCTTGGTAGGCATGTATTCTAGTTCAGACTTTAGGGGTATTTTAGTCTTTCGGCTGTCTCCATATACACTTAGAGGAGAGAGGATGGCAGCCAGCTCTTGGAACCCTAGCTCATTTTGTTTCTCTATTTTCCTCTTCCTTTTCCCTTGGAATTTCTAGGACTAGCTTGAGAGCTTCATGGTGAGATATTGTGAGAGGGTAGGATGATTGGGCGGAAGCTAGACCTTCTATGAACATTCATGGTATGTATAGATGATTCGGCGTGGTTCCTCAACGCTCATTTGAGTTCTTCCCGATTTTCCTCTTTGGTGTTTTCGTTCTTCGATTGATTCCACGGATTTGAGAGGGTTTTTCTCCGGATTTCTTTGAGGGGATCATGGGTGAGTGCCTTGTGCCTCTTTGTGGTTGATCTTGACCCCTCAAACGCCGGAAACCTCATATATTCGATGGTCTTTGGGTGGAGATCCTTGTTCGTGGTTGAGTTCGTGTGATCCGCGATTCCCATCGTTCTAGGGAGTGAGAGGCCAAAAGTTTTGGGGCATAGCATCACCTAGTGACGCATATCATCTCCCCCAAATCTTGCCTCAAGAGCTTCACCGTTAGGGAGATCCGGTGATGGCTTTGGAGAGGTGTTCTTGCGAGTTCGCGAGTCTCTACGCAGTTCTTCCACGAACCGTCCGCACGTGTTTGGCGGACGGTCCGTGGCGGGCGGACGATCCACGAGGGGTCATGGATCGTTCGCGGACCATTTAGACAGAACCGTTTTTTCGGCTAGGAGAAGTTTTTGTATGGCGGACCGTCCGCGCCTATCTTCCAAACGGTCCGCCCCCTTCCCGGCGGACGGTCCGGGACGCCGAGGCGGACGGTCCGTCTCGTACGCTGTTTCTTTCCAAGCTTGTTCGGTTCATTTGCTTCTGCTCTAGTGCTTCCGCGTGCGCTTTAAGGAATCATTCCTAGAACTTGTAGTTGATTCATAACTATGTTCTCTTGGCGATTGGTGGTTGTTTCGTCTCATAGTTCATGTGTGACCGGGATTTGACTTTGGGACATAGGTCGAGTTCTTTGAGGAGAATTTTTATCGGCTCCCATTCACTCCCCCCTCTCTGGTTCGCCGTTTCGGTCCTTCAAGTGGTATCGAGCCGATTACGGGTCTTGATTGACTCTAACCGTCTAAGATCCAAGGATGGCGTACTAGGAACGGGGTTCGGTTCCTCCACACTTCGATGGCAAAAACTACCCGATGTGGAGTAAGCGGATTCCTCCACACTTCGATGGCAAAAACTACCCGATGTGGAGTAAGCGGATGGCGGCGTTACTCCGCGGCAAGGGTCGGATCCTTTGGGATGTCACGGTGGACACGAGGCTATGTCCAACCGATGAACTTCCTTGCTCCAAGATCAAGGGACATGTTCGACGCCAACAACAAGGCGGGCGACTACTTGTTTCGTGCTCGTCAATCCGAATTCGATCGGGTGCATACGGAGAATTTGGCTTGTAGAATTTGGACTCGTTTTAAAGGAAGCTCATGTAAGAAATGCTCGGGTTTAGGCTCGGATGTATGCGACTTACGGGAGAGAGTACGAGAACTTCACTCATCTCCCCGATGAGTCCATCGATGCCTTTACATGCTCCCATACGATGATCATGATAGTGCTTTGTCAAGCTCTTGCACTCGCCGGATCGTATGGTTTGGGGTGGAAAGTTTGAGGCCATTGTGGAGTCCGAGAATTATGACACCTTGGCGGTGAACGAGCTGTTCTCGAAGCACAAGTCGGCCGAGGTGGATTGGGGCATGACAACCAAGATTGAGGGCCCGACCGATTCTCATAGTCTCGCCTCATGGGTGGCTCGAAAAGAAAATCTAACGCTAACCCATCCACCAGGATGTCCTCCTTGTCCTCTCGTAACACCCTAAAATTCCATCACTAAAATAATGTAAGCAACAAGGTGTTTTAAATTTTATTTTCTAAGGATTAATTAAATTATGAAATAAATTTGGCCTTTAAAGTATCTAAATATCATTATAATAATTAGAAGCAATAAGTGCTTGTGCATCATGATTTGAATGCATGATGTTTTGTTTGTTGGTGTGAAGTTTTAAAAGTTTTTAATTTGATTTGAATTTTTTTGGAACAGAGTTTAAAAGTTGAAAAAGTTTTGAAAGTGTTTAAACTTTTGAAAGTTTGAAAAAGGAGTTTGAAAAAAAAGAAAAGAAAACTCAAAACCTCCTTTCTCTCCCCCCTCTCTTTTCCCTCACCCGGCCCATCTCCCCTTTTCTCTTTTTCTCAGCCCGCAAGCCAGCGTGGCCCAAGTGACCTCCTTTCCTCTTGGCCCGTTCCCCTTTTTATCCTCAGCCCGCAAATCCTGCGGGCCACGGAGCCTCCTCTCTCTCGCGCGCGTTTGTGGCCTAGCACCCTCCCCGCGCGGCCCACGAAGCAGCCCGTGGCCCAGAGCTCGCAACCGCCCGCTTCACCTTTCATCTCTCTCTCACCCGCCGACCGATCGGGCCCACATGTCGGGGTCGTCCCCTACCTCCGGCACCACCCCGCCCGAGTCAATAGCGCGCGCCGCCCGCCCGCCTCCCGACGTCTCCCGCGCACCCGCCTCCTTCAAGCCTCCATCAAGGTGCATTGAAGACCGGCCTTCATCCCGTCCATCAATTCCCTACCGTTAATCCTCCATCATGACCCCTCCTCTTGAATGTCTTGAAGCCGCCGGCCGCCATGGCATTGATGGTCATAGCCCCCAACCGTCGCCCCTCCTCCCCTCCTTGCCCTATAAAAAGCACACCCCCAAAGCCCTTGCGGTTGCCCTTTTCACTCACCCGCGCCTCCCATACCCTCTCCCCACCTCCACAGTGCCACCACCCCGTGAAGCCCGGCCGCCGCCACCGCTTCGATCTCTTCCACCGCCGCTTCCCCATCTCCCAAGCCGTCTCCAACTTGTTGCCGTGGTGGTGAGCAAGCTCTCTCTCTCTTCCTTTTATTTTACCCCGAACCGTAGCAACTCCCACCGTTCGCCGGCCTTGCGCCGCCCGCCTCGCCGGCCGTAGTGTTCACTTCGCCGCCCAAACCGCTTCTTTAAGCCCCTAGCTAGGTTTGCCTCATCCTCCTCTTCATGTAGGACCAAACCTCGTCCTAAATCGAGCTCCGGAGCACTAGATCGACCGTCGCCGATGAGACTCCGCAAGCCGCCGCCGTCTCCGCCAAGCGCCACCGCCGCCGCTCGCGGGTAACTCCAACCAATCGATCCGCGACCTACGGTCTAGATTAGATCGGGGGTTACCCCCTTAGCCCCGATCCACCATGGACCGGTGGACCGAGTCCACCGCGTGTCCACGGCCGCTCTCATCTACCTAGAGCCGTCCCCGAGAAGATCAACGACTAAGATCTCTCGCCCCCTTAAATCAAATGAGACCATACCGGTCAACCCCGGTCGGCCCTCGTAGTTATGCGAAAACCCCCCGATGTTTTCTAATATCATAACCAACCTCCCACCTATAGAGATCATCATAGAGAGGTCCTGTCTTTGTCGTTTAAGCCCTTGATCTCTCTAGAAATCCCACCCGAGATCCTATACTTGATCTTTTGCGCTATAGACCTTCGGTTTATATGCATAATTATGTTTCGGTCCCTCGTCTCTTGTAGTTAAGCCCCCTGGAAGCCTTGTTTCTTCAAAGAAAAGCCCCTACACCTTGTTTTAGCCATAACTTTTTCGTCTTTTATCCATTTTCGGCGTTCTTGGTGTCCACGCGACCATCTTTTCGAGCCCATCAGTTTTAAAACCTTTTTTGGCTGTATCATTTGTGTTTTAGCTCTGTTTCCACCGTTTCAAGTTGCGTTAGGTTCATATCTACTCAAAGTACGTGATAGGACCAATGATGTACATGTTCTCTATTTTATATTTTATTTAAATATTAAATATGATTAAATCCTATTGCACATGCTTTTCTAATTAAAAATCTAATTAGAGTTCAACACGTGTTTTCACAAGAAAGTTAATATGATTAATATTAATTAAATATTTCTTTCAATTAAAAGTTAATTAGATGTATAACTCGGTTTTTATAATTAAACTTAATTTGATTAATGATTATGCAATTTGCTTTCTACTAAAATGTAATATAGGCTATTCCTGAGTTTTCTTAAATAAATGCTAATTTTATTAAAATGAATATAAATGTGTTTTTAAGTTATAATTTGATTAGAATAACTCGAAATATAAAGATAAACACCTAGATGCTTTTACAAACTTCTTTTAAAATTAAATGTTTAATTTGCATAAATCATACTTGAATATTTATAAATAAAATTGAACTAGGCTTACCTCATCTTTTAAATACAAACATAACTTGCTTAATTATAAATAGGGTATTTCTCTGAAATAACCTATACACGTGATTTTACTTAATTAAAAGATATCAAACACGTAGCTAGGTCTTGTATTTGATCATCCAAATATCCCGATAGTTCCGAGTGTTCCTTGTGTTCACTTTCACTACAAAAAACCTTGTAATCTATGACAGTCGATTTTCGTCACAGATCATCCAATTTTCGTCATAAAATGACATCTATGACGAAATTTCATTTCGTCAAGGATTGAGCGTCACAAATCACCTCTTGTGACGAACTAACGTTTTCGTCATAGATTAGCGTGATCTATGACGTTCTCAAGTCGTCATAGATTGGTGTAAAGTCCATTGAACCCAGCCCGAAGCCCGAAATCTGTGACCAAATTGATCGTCATGGATTAACTTGCCATGTCATTTGTAGAGATGAGTTGGCTACTGACATGGATGAGGACGTGGCAATTGATGACATAACAGATGACAAGCCAGCCATGTGGCGATGACGTGGCTGCCACATGGCCATGACGTGGCAGCCACGTGGAGATGACATGGCATCTACATGGCGCTGATGTGGCCAAATTTAGTACAGGATATAATTCCACAAACAATAATACAACAATAAAGCCACACAATTCAGTAATAATTCATAAATTAATAATTCTGAATTACATTCACACCACCTCAATGGCAAACAAAATCTAATCTCTCTCAACAAAACATAATCATCTATGCTGAATTTGCAAAGGCATCCTATTTGCATACAAGCTAAAAGGGAAGAACAAATTCTAGAGCTCGATGGTTCCCAAGTCATCACTCAACACAATAACCGTCTTCAAACCTGCAAACATAGTCACGTAGTTAGGATTAAGCAATGACTCAGCAGTTCATTTACAAAAAAAATTGTCATAAAACCCTATTGATGCATTTGTCAGGATTAAAATGTCTGCCTATTTAAGCATAAGAAAAGATACTACACTCAGCAAAAAATATTTGTTGGTTTATCACTTGATGCCACTGGACTATAAGATTATAACCAAAGAGGAGAAAGATTATAAACTTACACAAATTAGAATCAAGACTAATAGGTAGATCTTGCACAAACATTGGACTGAACTTTTTATGGATTGGCAGAACAGAAACAATGGATTAAACCAAAACGCAGATATTTCCCAAGGTACGCACAAGTTCCTTTTATGGAAATGCAAGCTAGGTATAAGATTTTACCAAAATGTTAACTCGGTAGTTGGGACGAGAGTAGCATGCTACTATGGAATTGTTGAAAGATTGAAATTGTACACCTCTCAAAGAATTGTAACTATCAAGAACGAATGCTGCATATATGTATCGGGAAAATAGCCCTATCGAGTATATTTGGATCATAATTATGCGAGCGGCAGGTCATAATTAGCAATTGATGCCAAAGAAATTAGACGTAAAATCTCGTTCCGATAAATCTACTAATTATGATGTAGGTAACCTCGGAACGAATTCTATGCCCAATAATTTTATTCAATAATTGTCGGTAACTATATTTATTACAAGCAAAGCACCACAAGACACTAATGCTGATTTTTTTACGAGCAATACATAATATGTATGTGCCATAAACAGATTGAAAATATAGAATGCAAGCTATGAATCATTTCAGTGGAAGTGGAATCATTTCAGCAAGAGCTACACGATGGTAGGCAACACCTGGATGACCTAATGCATATATTGAAAAACATATCATGCATGTCATAGAATACTCATGAGTAAACTCATGTGTTGCCGTCCCTACCGGCACCGCACGAGAAAATGTAAGTTGCTTCTAATTTGCACAAATTTCGCCGCAATCGTTGTCCCGATGGTCGGGCTCTAACAACCGAGCACCCGCAATAACCCGGACCAAAGGAAAATAAAAAGCAAGAAAGCTAGTGAATTGACTATACTTAAAAGAGCTTTAAAGGTAAAAGAAAGAACCATGCTTGTCCGACCAATAAACCGAGAGAAAAGACCGGATAAGTGTGAACTAGAAAGCTTTGCACTCTATTCAAGTTGGCATAGTACATAACACATAGATTAATCGAGCACACATGGCAGTTCAAGAACCCAAAACTCGTAGGAACAAATAAGAATATGTATATAAGTACTAGTTCATGGCAAATCCAATGCTGCCAAAATGGTAATGTTCGGCTTCTAGTCAACCGACGACATTCATACTAGCATCTACCGAATGAGCATTACAACTAAATTAGCAAGACATGCCCATTATACAATAGACTATTGCTATTCTCATGGCCATAACTGAGTGAAAATGCATTAACTGAGAAGTGACCTTAGAACAACACAAGCTGATCCGAAAACCAAATCATGTTAATATCGACACAAGCTTAGGCATGCACTCCACATTAGAAAGCATCTTTTGTTAGAGCATCTTCATAAATACTATCACACTAGAGAACTTGATTGTTTGGATATGCTTTCGACATAGTTAGCAATTAATTTAAGCTTATAAGATGTCATGCATGAAAGGATGTGCATCTTTGATTGTATGTTGCATCTAAAATATTAAAGTAGTGCACTAATGTAACTAGCAGATAATAACAATGTTGCTATAATCGCACCATCTTCACAAGATACATCCATCACCGACTACCGACATCACATAAGCACAAGATTCAGTAAGCACATGGAAGCATATGACACCACAACAGGATATGCAAGTTCAGATCCATAAACAAATAAGCAATCTAGGACAGATTCAGAGCAGAGGAAGGGGGTGAAGGAAGAGTAACCCTAGCTTAGTCGCACCCCCTCGCATGCTCTGGAAGGTGCTCGTAGCCTGGATAAGGACCAGGAGCGTCCCAGTGGTTGATGGATGACCGCTCCTCAGTGATGAGTGATTGACAATGGGTGTTGGACTGACTCTTAGCTTAGTGCGCAGGTGTAGGCTGCGACCTAGTTCGTGTTGTTGCAGGTGAAGAACGGGCGCGAAAGTTCTTCAGCCTTGAGGGGCCTCCAGGAGATGGAGAGACAAGTAGGCTCGGTTCGAGGGACCCGGTGGACGGCGGGGACCGGGTGCGGGCCACATGGTGGCGACACGAGCAAGATGAAGTCATGGACAATCGAGCCGGTGCACGGTGGCGGTCGAGTCAAGTGGTTTGGCGGGGAGGCCGACCGAGAACGCGGGGTTTGGTGGTTTGCCCACAAAACCATCGGCGGACGATTTCTTGGTTTGGGCCTCAAAACCAAGTCCGAGGGCCCAACACGACGGAGACGGGATCCGGCGTGTCGGGAAGCTTCGAGGCGGAGGACACGCGGCGGGATCGCATGGCTTGCGTCGGGAGGACGCGGGGTGCGGCAAAGGCGTGGCCGTCCGATGGAAAGACCCACAAACATTACCTAAATGCCCCTACGTGGGTTGTATCGCCGTAGTTAAGTAAGGGGTAGTCGAGTCATTTACCACTCCGGCGGGACCCGATATATAAGCCATGAGTGTGTGTGGATGAATCTCTCTCGTGACTTAGGGTTTCATTTCCTCCCTCCCATTTCTCATTTTGGTAGCTATTTTTCTTCCATTTTCTCTAGGCTAGCATGAGAGCTTCATGAGAGATTTGTTGAGAGGGATGGATGCTAGGGCGGCATGCTAGACCTTGTGAATCTTTCCTGGTTTGTATAGAAGATTCGGAGTTGTGTTTTTCGTGGTCTTTTTGTGCTTGTTTTCGTGCCTTTGTTCCTGGTGCGATCCCGAGGATTTGAGTGGGTTTCTCCCCGGATTTCTTTGAGGGAAACATGGATAGATGTCTCGTGCATCTTTGTGATTGATCTTGTGCCCTCAAACGCCGGGAAACCACTTCGATTCGAAGTTTTTCGTTCGGTGCTCTAGCTTTTGGTGGTTCTCAAAGGATTCGTGATTCCTAGTGATTTAGGGAGTTAGGAGGCAAGATTTTTGGGCTATAGCATCCTTGTGTGACGCTTTTTAAGTCCCCAAACCCTTGTCTCCACAGCTTCAACCGTTTGGGAAATCCGATGATGATTTGGGGGAGTTGACTTTCGGGGTCGGGCTGTTTTCAGTTCTGTCCGTGCCTGGCGGACGGTCCGCGAGGGGCGGGCGGGCGGTGCGCGTGAACAGTGTTCGTCAGGTGTTCTTCGTGTTCTTGCTCGTCTTTTGTTTCGATCCGTCGTGGCTTGGAGTTTTGGTTGGACGAAGTTTCGGACGGTCCGCGTGTGCGGGGCGGACGGTCCGCGGGTGCCTGGCGGACAGTCCGCGTGCTCCCCGCGGACGGTCCGTTATTCGGTGCGTCCCTCGTTGGTTCTGTGTGATTTAACGGACGGTCCGCGGAGTAGGCCGGACGGTCCGCGGTGTTGGCGCGGACGGTCCGCGGTAGCGGGCGGACGGTCCGCGAGGCCGGTGCGGACGGTCCGCCCCTCTGGCCGGGACGGTCCGCGAGCCCGTGAGCTTTGCTTCTTGGTTCAATTCCTCCCTTCCTCTTTCGTGCTTCCGCGTGTGCTTCAAGGAATCGTTCCTAGGGCTAGAGGTTGATCCATCACCTCGTGGTCTTGGCGATTGGTGTGTGATTCGATCCATCGCTCGTGTGTGACCGGGGTTTGACTAGGGTATAGGCCGGGTTCTTTGGGAAGAATTTTTACCGGCTCCTATTCACTCCCCCCCTCTCTAGTCGCCATCTGATCCTTCAATTGGTATCAGAGCTTGGTGCCGGATTCTTTGCGACTTTGACAAGTCCGGAATCGTAAGATGGCGTACGTTGAGCGGGGCGGTCCGCCGCACTTCGATGGCAAGGGTTACCACAAGTGGGCGCCTCGTATGATGATCTTTCTTCGTGGAAAGCCGTTGGATTTCATTATGCTTGACAAGACCTATGCTATTCCGGTCAACATCCATACTCTTATGGTGACCGATGCCGGTGCTAAGGCCAAGTATGAGGCTAATGCAAAAGCCGTTGATCACTTGGTCCGAGCTTGTGTGATCCCGAGTTTGAGCGTGTTCACCATTTGAATCTTGCTTGGCAAATTTGGGAGAAGTTGTTGGTTGCTCACGGTGGTGATAACCATGTGAAGGCTCACCTCTTTGTCTCTTACCGGATGCAATATGAGAACTTCACTCCACTTCCGGTGAGGACATTGATGTGATGTTTCAGAGGTTCACCGCCATCGTGAACAACATGAAAGCTAATGTTGAAGATTTTCCTTACACCGAGCATGATCAGGCTTTGAAGCTCTTGCATGTCTTGGACCCAAATGTTTGGGGTGCTAAGGTTGAGGCCATCAAGGAGTCTGGGCATTATTTGACTATTGAGTTGGATGACCTCTTTTCTAAGCTCAAGTCGGCTGAGGTTGACAGGAAGTTGCAATCCAAACATGAGGGCTCGACTGACCATAGTCTTGCTCTTGTGGGCGGATCAAAGGGCAAATCTAACCCTTCCTGTCGACAGTTTTCCTTGTCTTCTCTTATGTCCATTCCAGATGAGGAGTTTGATGTCTGTGGGTGAGGAGGAGCTGGCCTTGCTCTCAAGGAGGTTTGATCGACTACACGAGAGTCGGAGGAATGCAAGGCGGAGCTCAGGGACGTGTTACAAGTGTGGCAAGCGTGGCCACTTCATCGCCGAGTGCCCGGAAGTGGAGGAGAACAAGTACAAGGTGAACGAGTACAAGGCGCACCCGAGGCATGAAGACAAGTACTCCTCCAAGGGCAAGCACTTCAACAAGTCCAAGAGCAAGGACAAGGACAAGCGGCGACCGAGCAAGAGCGGCTACAAGAAGAACAAGGAAAGAGCGATGGTGGCGGTGCGAGCGACGTCGACTCAAGCTCAAGCGACGAGCGATCAAGCTCAAGCGGCGAAGATGAAGATGCCGAGAGGCGCAAGGGCAAGAAGAGTGCAAGCCGGAACCTCGGCGGGTTGAGCCGTGTGGCGCTTGAGGGCTTTTGTGGCATGGCGCATAGCTCAAGCGAGCAAGAAGAGCGAGAAGGAAGACGGCGACTCCGACTCGGAGGATGAGGTAAATCGTGACCCCGACTGTTTGCTTGCCGAGATCGCTAGGTTGAATGGCTTGATTGACAACCGTGATAGTGTGCTAAGAGATGCCAAAAGATGAGGAAAGATCTTAGGGCTCAACTTGAGAATGCTAGTGAGGAAGTAGGAGAGTTAGAGTCCAAATTGCTTGAATTGAAACTTGAGAATGACTCTTTGAAACTTGCTCCTACTACTCCTGATGATGTTGAATGTCTTGAGTGTGATGCATGGTTGAATGAGATCAAGTTGCTTAATGAGAAAAATGCTTCCACTTTGGCTAAACTAGATGCTCTTAGGACTGAGTATGATGAGCTTAAGGCTAGACCTACTTTGCTTGGTGCTTGTAAATCATGTCCTACTATGCATGCTAAGCTTGTTGATGCTCGTTCTACCATTAGCTCTTTGGAAGCATCTTTGAAATCTCCTATTGCAAATGCATGTTCTAGCTGTGATGAAGTTACATTGCGCAATCTTGAACTTACTTCCCGTTTGGACGTCATCTATGAGGAGAATGACTATTTGTGGAAGGTGTTGGCTTGGTTGTCTGGGCAGGAACCTCAATTGAAAATCATGATTGAGGAGTTCAAGAGAGCTGATGGTCGTGGTTTGGGTTTTGAGAAGTTGGGTGAGAAAGTGGGAGAGAACAGTGGGGAGAGTGCGTATGAGAAGTGCGTTGAGTCTAACCCCGAGTTTGAGGTGATCGGAGACATCCAAGTCCCACTTCCAAAAGCACCCAAGAACTCTTTCACACCAAAGCCCAACCACCTTTGCAACAAGCTTGACACAACCCAAGATCCACCCAAATTCCCACCTAAGACAAATGACTTCCGAAACCAAGTGAAGTTTGTGGGTGAGAAGGGTGAGAAGCCTAGAGAGAAGCCGAGCCAAAACCAAAATCCATCCCCTTCGGGTGTGAGTATTGTGGCAAGGAGAGGCATCTTGCAAAGTTTTACTACAAGAGGAAGAGGGATGAGAGGCTTGCTAGGGAGCAAGCAAACCGGGACAGTATCGCCAGTCTCGTGGTATTCCTGAGCCTAGAGTGCCACTTCCACGGGGTGTGGGAAGTGTGAAGAGTGTTGGTAGAGTTGGAGCTCAGAGTGGTAGTTTTGTGAGGAGAGATGATGGTGTGCGTGCTGGTGAGAGATTTGGTCGGGCTCGTGGTGGTTTTGCTGGACGTCCCCCTACTCGTCCTCAATACGGGTTTAGGGGAGATGATCGCAGCTTTGGGTTCCAGAGGAACTACGGACCACGTTTTCCTCCTCGTGGTGCTCGTACTCCTCCCATGGGACATGGGAAGTTTGGTGGCAAGGGAATGATGTTTGCTAACCCCTCTTTTGAGCGAGATGGCTCGACACCGGTTTAACTTTCTTTGTGCTAACCCCAGTGTCGAGTCGCTAGCTCATTCCCGTTCTTCTTTCGGCGGGCGGGGAGGCTTGGAGGACATTTAGTTGATCGACTCCCGGTGTTCTTGACACATGACCGGAGATAAGAAGTGGTTCTCCGGCCCTCACCCCGGTGAAGGAAAAGATGTACATCACATTTGGGGACAATGGACGAGGAAGGGTGATGTCCGAGGGTGTTGTGCATGTGAGTGACAAGGTAACGTTGAAGAGAGTGGCTCTTGTGAAGTCTTTGGGTTTCAATTTGCTATTGGTTTCTCGGTTGCTTGATGAGGGTTTTGAGGTGCGTTTCAAGTCCGGCGAGTCTCGTTTGCTTGATTCTCGAGGTGATCTTGTCCGTATGATCATCCCCGAGGGTCGATTTTCGGGCCGATTTCTCTCGTTCTTTGGGTCCTCGCTCGTTGTTTGATGGCCGGTCCTTCTTCGATTTGTGGAAATGGCATAGGCGGTTGGGACACTTGAGCTTTGATTTGGTTTCCCGCTTGAGTGGTCTTGACCTTGTCCAAGGATTGCCGAGGTTGAAGCTTGAGAAGGATTTGGTTTGTTCTCCTTGTAGGCATGGCAAGATGGTAGCCACTCCCCATCCACCCCCGACCGATGTCATGACCGAGCGTCCGACGTAGCCGTTGCATATGGACCTTGTTGGGCCGGCTCGAGTTCGCTCGGTGGGTGGGAAGTGGTATGTCCTTGTTGTGGTGGACGATTACTCTCGCTATGCCTCGGGTGTTCTTCTCGGAGGATAAGAGTGAGACATTTGGTTTTGTTCGAGATCCGATCGTAAGGTGGAAAAACGAGAGGCATGGGAATGCTATTCGAGCTATCCGCAAGTGATAATGGCTCGCAGTTCAAGAACTCTCGTTTTGATGCCTTTTGTCGTGATCTAGGTCTTGAACATCGGTATTCGACCCCTTATGTGCCCCCCTCAAAATGGAGTTCGGAAAGGAAAAATCGGACTCTTTGTGAGATGGCTAGGACGATGCTCGATGAGCACGGGACTCCTAGGAGGTATTGGGCCGAGGCGGTCAATACGGCTTGTCATGTTTCCAACGAGATTTTATTGCGAGCTTTCAAGAAGAAGACCCGTTATGAGCTGATGCATGCGGCACCCAAGGTGAGTCATTTCCGAGTCTTTGGCTGCAAATGCTTTATTCTCGAAGAAGGGAAAACTTGACAAGTTTGAGGCTAGGTCTAGTGATGGTATTTTCTTTGGATATGCTAACCATTCTAGAGCCTATAGGGTGCTTAACATTGAGACTAACAAAATCATGGAGACTTGCGAGGTAACCTTCGACGAGACAATGCCATGTACCTCTCTTGGCTTTGAATGTGCAGGTGATGAAGAGATGGCCGAGGACCTCTTTGAAGAGGAGAAGGATGAAGCTGGAGATGATGATGGGGAGAACCATGCGCCTGAAGCTGAATGTGTACCCACTACTTCTCCTACGACCACTACGGAGCGTGGACCGTCTACTTCATGGACAACGACATTGCGACAAGAGGACCAGGCAAGAGAAGCTGAAGTTGAGGGGGAGGTAGTCTCGAGGCGTGAGGCTCCCGGCGGATTCAAGAAGTACATTTCCGTCGAAGATCATTGGGAACATCGACGAACGCACTACACGGTCAAGGTCTAGGAATTCCTCTCATTTTGCTCATCGTCGCTTTTGTTGCCACCTTTGAGCCCAAGGACATTGGACATGCTTTATCCGATGCAAACCGGGTCAATTCTATGCATGAGGAGTTGGAAAACTTTGAGAGGAACCGAGGTATGGGAGTTAGTTTAACCACCTCCAAATTGCCATCCCATAGGAACCAAGTGGGTTTGGAAGAACAAAGAGGGTGAGAATGGGATGGTTGTGAGGAACAAGTCCGGACTTGTTGCTCGGGGGTTTAGTCGAAGGAGGGGATCGACTATGAGGAGACCTTTGCTCCGTGGCCCGTCTTGATGCAATTCGAATCCTTCTAGCCTTTGCCGTGGCTAAAGGGTTCAAGTTGTTTCGGATGGACGTGAAGAGTGCTTTTCCGAATGGGGTCATAGAGGAGGAGGTGTATGTGAAGCGACCACACGGGTTTGAGAGCGAATTGTACCCACACGGGGTATACAAGTTGAAAAGGGCTCGTATGGGTTGAAACGGGCGCCTCGTGCTTGGTATGGGAGATTGAGAGGTTTTATGTTGAGTAGAGGGTTTGTGATGTGTACCGTGGATAGGACCTTGTTTCTCCTCAAGCATGGAAATGACTTGTTGATTGTTCAGATATACGTGGATGATATTGTCTTTGGTGGCTCGTCACATAACCTTGTTGCCAAGTTTGCAGATGAGATGAGCAGGGAGTTCGAGATGAGCATGATGGGCGAGTTGCAGTACTTTCTTGGGCTGCAGATCAAGCAAGTGAAGGATGGAACATTCGTGCACCAGACCAAGTACACGAAAGACATGTTGAAGAAGTTCCAGATGCAAGATGTGAAGCCGATGTCGACTCCCATGGGGAGTACGGCCACTTTGGATGCGGACGAGGACGGAGAACCAGTGGACCAGCGGGAGTACGGGAACATGATCGGCTCCCTCCTCTACTTGACGGCAACGAGGCCGGACATACGGTTCGGGCGTGTGTCTATGCGCTCGTTTTCGGGCTTCGCCGAGGACATCACATCGACGGCCGTCAAGAGGATTTTCGGTACCTACGATCCGCCCTCGGTCTTGGCCTTTGGTTTCTTCCTCCTCGACTCTTTCTCTTCATGGTTTTTCCGATGCGGATTTTGTCGGTTGTCGAGTCGAGAGGAAGTCTACTCGGTACTTGCCGGTTCTTGGTTCTTCGTTGGTCTCATGGTCTTCCCGCAAGCGGTCTAGTGTAGCTCGGTCTACCACCGAGGCGGAGTATGTTGCCGCCGCGAGTTGTTGTTCTCGACCGTTGTGGATTTCATACACTTTGAGAGACTTTGGTGAGGAGTGCACCCAGATCCCACTTCTTTGTGATAGCACCAGTGCCATAAGTGTAGTCAAAAACCCAGTGCTTCACTCCAGAACCAAACACATAGAAGTGAGGTATCATTTCCTGAAGGACAATGTGGAAAAAGGAACCATTGTGTTGAGTCATGTCCCTACCCAAGATCAGCTAGCCTACATCTTTACAAAGCCTCTCGACCAAGCTACATTTGTGCGCTTGCGGGGAGAACTTGGGGTTTGTTGCCCTTTCTAGTTGTTTCTTGGGGGATTTCCTTTTTGTATCATATGTATCATACCATGTTTACTTTGATGTATATACATGCTTTGCTTGATGTATAAACCATGGTAGGATAGCCATCTTGTCATATATCATGTTGCATTTGTATCATATTGCATTTTAGGATGATGAGCTTCTTTCATATGCCATATTTGAGTTTCTTTGGCTATTTGTGAGATGTTGGTCATATGTGTGGAGAAATGGTGATGTGAGGCTATGCTCTTGGAATATTTGAGATATATGTGTGGTGAGATAGCCCTTTTTTGAAATAAATGCTAATCTTGACTAATTTCTGATGAAATATGCTCCACTCGTGTGTAGTTGTGTATCCATGTCACAGTTTGGTCTGAATGTGCTTTTCATGCTTAGATTGTGCTTGGATGCCTTGTTCTTGCATTTGGGCCAAAGGCCGAATATCATTGTGAATGTTTAGCCTATGTTGCATTCATGGGGGAGCATAAGCTTCTTTTTTGCCGCAAAGGCACTTCATGTACCATGAAATTATTTACTTTTGACAAGAAATGTATAATGCTTGAAAAATGCTCCATCCATCATGTCTATGCTTAAAATGTTTTATCTTTCACATATGGGTGCAAAACATGTTGCATGATGTTCACCAGTGGAGAAGTCTCCCCGAAGTGGACACATGGCTCATGAGCTTTGACATGACATGCTTTGCTTTATGGGTGTTTGCCATGATCTTTTGCTGAGAATTTGATATCCTTGTATGATCTTTGAATGATATGCATGTTTGTGGCTCAAGTGTGACATGGATAGGCTTTTACATGTGAAGCGAGCCTTCTTTTGGTAACACTGCTTAAATCTGAAAATTTTGCCTTGTCACATGCTTGTATTTTCATATATTACTTGTGGCAATGCTTTGACTATGCTATGATTCATATGTGTGATCTTTGTCTCATTTTTAGCCTTTGACACTAAATTTGGCCTATTTGAGAAGCTCATGTAGATGTTTATATGCTTTGTCTTGCATTTCGCATTTTCACCTTGATTCATACATTGTCAACAAGGGGGAGAAGAGGTGAGCTTAATGAAAATTCGAAGAGGTGAGCTGAAATTTGGAAGTTTGCATCCACATGTTCGGGGGAGCTTGCATTTGTTCAGGGGGAGCTTTCTTGCCGTTTTCCGTGTGGAGTTTGTGCTTTGCTTGGCTTGTGACCTTTCTTTGCCTTTCTTTGGTTTTGGTCATGAGTTGAGCTTCTTTGTTTTTCTTTCTTCTTCCTTTCTTTCTTTCTCTGAATTTCATTTTGCGTTGTGTGTTGTCAATGCACTCATCAAGGGGGAGATTGAGGACCAGGAGCGTCCCAGTGGTCGATGGATGACCGCTCCTCAGTGATGAGTGATTGACAACGGGTGTTGGACTGACTCTTGGCTTAGTGCGCGAGTGTAGGCCGCGGCCTAGTTCGTGTTGTTGCGGGGTGAAGAACGGGCGCGAAAGGTCTTCAGCCTTGAGGGGCCTCCGGGAGATGGAGAGACAAGTAGGCTCGGTTCGAGGGACCCGGTGGACAGCGGGACTGGGTGCGGGCCACATGGTGGCGACACGAGCAAGATGAAGTCATGGACAATCAAGCCGGTGCACGGTGGCGGTCGAGTCAAGTGGTTTGGCGGGAGGCCGGACCGAGCACGCGGGGTTTGGTGGTTTGCCCACAAAACCATCGGCGGACGGTTTCTTGGTTTGGGCCTCAAAACCAAGTCCGAGGGCCCAACACGACGGAGACGGGATCCGGGCGTGTCGGGAAGCTTTGAGGCGGAGGACACGCGGCGGTATCGCATGGCTTGCGTCGGGAGGACGCGGGGTGCGGCAAAGGCGTGGCCGTCCGATGGCAAGACCCACAAACATTACCTAAATGCCCCTACGTGGGTTGTATCGCCAGTAGTTAAGTTAGGGGTAGTCGAGTCATTTACCACTCCGGCGGGACCTGATATATAAGCCATGAGTGTGTGTGGATGGCTCTCTCTCTCTGTGACTTAGGGTTTCATTTCCTCCCTCCCATTTCTCATTTTGGTAGCTATTTTTCTTCCATTTTCTCTAGGCTAGCATGAGAGCTTCATGAGAGATTTGTTGAGAGGGATGGATGCTAGGGCGGCATGCTAGACCTTGTGAATCTTTCCTGGTTTGTATAGAAGATTCGGAGTTGTGTTTTTCGTGGTCTTTTTGTGCTTGTTTTCGTGCCTTTGTTCCTGGTGCGATCCCGAGGATTTGAGTGGGTTTCTCCCCGGATTTCTTTGAAGGAAACATGGATAGATGTCTCGTGCATCTTTGTGATTGATCTTGTGCCCTCAAACGCCGGGAAACCACTTCGATTCGAAGTTTTTCGTTCGGTGCTCTAGCTTTTGGTGGTGCTCAAAGGATTCGCGATTCCCGGTGATTTAGGGAGTTAGGAGGCAAGATTTTTGGGCTATAGCATCCTTGTGTGACGCTTTTCAAGTCCCCAAACCCTTGTCTCCACAGCTTCAACCGTTTGGGAAATCCGATGATGATTTGGGGGAGTTGACTTTCGGGGTCGGGCTGTTTTCGTGTCCGTCCGTGCTCGGTGGACGGTCCGTGAGGGGCAGGCGGACGGTCCGCGTGAACAGTGTTCGTCAGGTGTTCTTCGTGTTCTTGCTCGTCTTTTGTTTTGATCCGTCGTGGCTTGGAGTTTTGGTTGGACGAAGTTTCGAACGGTCCGCGTGTGCGGGGCGGACGGTCCGTTATTCGGGTGCGTCCCCGTTGGTTCCGTGTGATTTAACGGACGGTCCGCGGAGTAGGCCGGACGGTCCGCGGTATTGGCGCGGACGGTCCGCGGTAGCAGGCCGGACAGTCCGCGAGGCCAGTGCGGACGGTCCGCCCCTCCTGGCCGGACGGTCCGCCAGAGCCTGTGAGCTTTGCTTCTTGGTTCGATTCCTCCCTTCCTTTTTCGTGCTTCTGCGTGTGCTTCAAGGAATCGTTCCTAGGGCTAGAGGTTGATCCATCACCTCGTGGTCTTGGCGATTGGTGTGTGATTCGATCCATCGCTCGTGTGTGACCGGGGTTTGACTAGGGTATAGGCCGGGTTCTTTGGGAAGAATTTTTACCGGCTCCTATTCACTCCCCCCTCTCTAGTCACCATCTGGTCCTTCACTGGATGGGGGAGGCATGGGGATGTTGACGAGTCGCGGGGATGACGCCATAGCGACTGCAGCTCGACAAGGCCGCCATCCTCGTCACCAGCGAGCTTCAACTCCACCGGCCCGAACAGCTCCACGTCCCTCATGCCGCGGCTTAACCCAATCCGCCATTGTCGAGGATGACTTCGATACCGTCCGACCCATCCACCTCCTCGACCACGGGCGAGGTGGGACACCTCCACTTCACGGCCTCGTCGTAGAACCGCGCCGGCCGAGTTAGGCTTGGATCCAAGGGGAAGCGACGCGGGAGGGGATCTAGGTGCGGGGACCTTGAGGGAGGGAGCCGTGCGGGTGTGGCCGGCATGGATCTACTCCGTGCGCGGCGGGGGGAGGCAAGGAAGAGGGGGGCGGCGCGGCGGAGGTGTGGTTGGCCGCGTCGACGGTGGGAGCGCCGGTAGGGGAGGAGATGGATCCGAGGAGCGGAGGGGAGGCGGCCGGCGTGAGGAGATGGGGGCAACCGTGGAGGAGAAGGGAGGGCGTCGGGTGGGAGAGTGGCAGGGGCGGCGGCAGGAGGCTAAGGGGAGGGGGAGGTAGTGGAATAGGGTTTGGGGATCCTTTTATACAAAACAAACACAATTTCATCCATCCATCCGTTGTTTGGGCCGAAACGGGCCAATTACATTTCTCCCCTACTCAACTTTTTTTCTTTTTCTTTTTTCATTTCTTTGCAATAAGAAAATAATTACAATTTGAACTATGTATACCTCCAATAGGACTAGAAATTTTTTAAAAAAAACATATTTAGGCTTTGATGGTCCATTCTTGCCCACATCTAGGAGATTGACGAAAAATTCAATTGGCTTGTAGGGAAATTTCAAACTTCTACTAGTCACCTTGTTATAAAATAATGATAATAATAAATAAAACTTATCAAAAAATTATGTAAATTGGCACAGGATCATTTTATCGATGTACAAGCTTGAAAAAAAAGTTTCATACGATTTTGTGAAAATTGGACTATACACTATTCATAAACTAGATAGATCATCACATTGTTTCATACAACTCAACTTAAACTTCAAAGCTTGTACACACTCACATACTTTCTTACCCATGGGCACCTCAAGTTTGGATGCAACCTTGTGTTGACCATAACATTAAAGAATGTTAAGTTATATTAGCAATTATTATGAAATAACATGTTTATATATTCACTTTTTAGTATGAAAAGCAATCAAGAAATAGTAATTAAGATACAAACAAATGACACTGAGTCAAACAACTCGATTTTAGAAAAAATTAGGAAAAAGAATCAACCGATTTGGAGTTCGTATGTGTTTAAGCAAGGAAGACTAGTGATCTTCTCCCCCTGCATGATTCTGTTTTAACCTATGTAATTGCATGACAACTAAGTTTATATTTATTATGTTATTGCATTAAACTGATGGAAACACCATTTTAAGGACTTACCTAGACCTTCTATCCACAATCCTTGGATCAACCTCTTTTAAAATAAATGTTTTTGGGTAGAATATGCTAGTTGCTCAACTTGGGTTTGGAGAAAATGGTTTTTCCAAGATAAAGGCTTGTATGTTTAATGATGATGCTTTTGGTCATACAAGATCATATGATTTAATCGGAACATGGAGAACCACCCAAGAAAACATGTGCAACCACAGTGTCATATGGCTCTAACCTTAGCTAATTAATTAGGTGTGCGATTAATTAAGGGGGATCCGGGTTGCAGGGGTATAGCCCGGTCCTCTTGGGATAGTAGCCTTTGCTAAGGTGCTGAGCACTAGGGAGGGTTATGGTCCGCCCTGATCTGTAACTATGCGGGTCGTTAGTCTTTTGCATATCTTTGTAAAGGCTTCATAGCGTCCCTATGCAATCACACCTTGGAGGTGTGGTATGATGCCTGATCAGCATCGCATGGTTGGGTCCGAAGTTCTTCTGAAATTTTACGCGAGTTGTGGGTAAAGTGTGCAAACCTCTGTAGAGTGTAAAACTGATCGATCAGTCGTGCTCACGGTTATGAGCGGCTTGGACCCTTACATGATTAATAAACTTGAAGATGAGAATAAATCGTGGTTCGATGACCTTTGGGTTGTTTTGCTTAAAAGATTCTTAAGTGGGTTGGTATATACTTACATCTAGTAATTAGGTGTTCTTTAATTAAAAGTTTGACCAACATTAGAATGCTAACCGCTGCAATACCATAGCCTATCCTTGATAGCCTTGCATCTTCCCCCACTTGTTGAGTACCAACCATAAGTGTACTCAACCTTTCTTACCGCTGTTCAGAAGAGAACAATGGTGAAGAGTTCTACAACGACTTTGAGGAGTTCTGAGGCTTGCGTCTCCCCCAGTCAAGTGCCTGTGGAAGTGGAAGACAAAGACTTATCGTGTAGTTATCGCTTTCCGATGTTAAAGACCTTCGTGTCTTCCAAATGAGTGTCGTAAGTTGTTAAACCCCCTTGTTACATTTTTACTGTCTATGATATTACACTCATTTCGTCTATCATATGTGTGGAACTAGATCCTGGCACACATATGAGATGCATCTGGTTTCCCTCCGGAAATCGGGTGTGACATCCTCTTTGATGTCTTTGCCAGATGAGGAGTTCGACATGCTTGGAGAGGACGAGCTGGCGCTACTGACCAGGCGGTTCGAGAGGATGCACAAGAACCATGTGAACACGAGGAGGACCACGAGGACATGCTTCCAGTGCGGCAAGCCGGGACACTTTGTCGCCGACTTCTCCGAGAAGGTCGAGAACAAGGACAAGCACAAGTCGAAGACGGATGGCAAGTACCGATCAAGGCGTGACCACAAGCACAAGCACAAGAACAAGCACAAGGACGAGCAATGATCGAGGAAGAAAGATGATCGAGGAAAGGCCCGAGTGATGGTTGGAGCAAGCGACGTCGACTCCAGTTCCGTGTACTCCACCTCGAGCTTGACTAGCAGTGAAGATGAAGGTGATCGACGCAAGGGTAGGAAGGCATCCAAGAACCTGAGTGGGCTGAGCTGCTTCACTAGAGATGGCTTCTGCACCATGGCTCTTAGCTCCGGCAGCAAGAAGAGTCACCAAAGCTACTCGAACTCCGACTCCGAAGATGAGGTACGTGACGAGCTTCCCTTCTTGCGTTAGGAGAATGAACGGCTTGGCTTGTTGCTTGATAATCATGATGATAAGCTTAAAGAGGCTAAGAAGATGATGAAAGAGCTTAGGGCGTCGCTTGAGGATACTAGAACTAGGGTGGCTGAGCTAGAAACACATAACCTAGATGCTAATCTTGAGATTGTTTCGCTTAAAGCTTCACTTGTTGTTTCTGATGAAGTTGAATGTGCTGATTGCCCAATCTTTCTAGCTGATCTTGCTATGTTCAAGGAAAAGCACGCCTCCAAGTGTGAGAAACTAGATGTTCTTAGGGTTGAAGTGGTTGAGCTTAAATCTAGATCTGCTTTGCTAGGTGCTTGCACTTCTTGCCCTGTCTTGCATAAGAAAATTGATCAGATGCATGCTTACACTGTTTCGCTTGAGGCTAAACTGAAAGAACCTATCCCCACTTCTTGCTCTACATGTGAAGTATATGCTTTGAAAAATCTGGAACTTGCACATTATGTGGATCGCCTGCAGGATGAGAATGATGAGCTGAGAAAAATAATGGGTTTGTTGTCGGGGCAAGAACCGCAACTTAGGATGATGATAGAGGCATACAAGCGCTATGATGGGCAAGCGCTTGGCTCAAAGAAGATTGGAGAGTGTAGTGGTGAGGGAGAAGAGAAAATTGGTGATATCCAAGCTCCACCAAAAACCTGCCACAAAAATGCCTATGTTCCTAAGCCCAACCCACTAAGAAACAAACTTGACACAACTCCACATCCTCCCATATTCCTTCACCCCACAGATGATTTCGGTCAGACCCGATTTTCCGAAGGAAACCAAGTGCAAACCTATATGCATGCCAGGATCAAGTTTCATGCATATAGTGACAAATAAGTGTATACAGAAACAGTATCACATAAGAAAAAGAAAGATTATCAGAGATTTACGCTCAATCCTGGAAATGAAGGCTCCAAATATCACAGGCAGTCGACTGGGGGTTGCGTACGCCTAGCACCAACAACGTCTTCACAAGACTTTAGAGCAGCTTCCTCCTTCTGAGCAACAATGTTTATAGCAAGGGTGAGCACTTGTCGTACTCAGCAAGTCTGGAAAAAGATATGAATGCAAAGGCTTTATAGTGGACTGGCTCGAAGCAATTAAGCAATTTTAGTTGGTCAAATTTTATTAGCGCCTGATTACTAATAAAGTATAAGTATATACCATCCCACAATTAAACATAAGGTAAGAAATTCGCCATAAGCACATGGCAAGGATAACTAGAGAGCACGATTTAAGTCCATCTTCAAGTGCAATTATCATGTGAGGGTCCAGGCCGCCCGTGACCGTGGGCACGACTAATCGATTAGTTTTACACTCTACAGAGGTTGTACATCTTTACCCACAAGTCGCATAAATGTCCCTAAGAACTTTAGACCCAACCATGCGATGCCGGCCAAGCATCAAACCACACTACCGAGGTGTGATTGCATAGGGACGCTACAAGGCCTTTACAAAGAGTCCTCCTGTGCGTATTAGTCCATAGTAGTATGTCATAGAGGCTATCTTTCGTACCTCACTTCTATTCACGGACGGTCAGCCATAGAGTCTTCCGTTCCAATACCACTCCGGAATAGAAGAGCCATAAAAGCATTTCCTCCGTCCCCAACCTACTATGCGAGTAATAACCACACAAAGATTTCCCTAATTACTCGGCCAAGACCAGAGCCATATAGTCCTTATGGTTGCACTGTTGTCCTTGGTGGTTCTTCATGTTCCGATTAAACATATGGTCTTGTATTAAACAGAGATATATAGCATCAAAGTAAAGCATGTTCATCATTGTTGTTCATTAAAACCACCATAACCCAGGTATAGCAACTAAGCATTGCTACCCAACATAAATGTAAACCCAGGTTAACAAGGAATGACAATCAAAGACTAGGTAATCCTTAATAGGAACCCATCAAAATTAATGCAAGCAATGCAATGAGTGATTAAACATAGTTCTTAGGACAAAAGATCAAGGACACACTTGCCTTTAACAAAAATAGTTGCTCAAAATGTCTTCACCTCTCGCTCTTCAAACTTCTCGAACGGAGTTCACTCTAAGCGCATCAATCACCGGGTGCAAACATACACAAAACAAACAAACAAGCATATACTAAGAACAAGGCACTAATCATAAGAAAGCTTTAAAAGAACGCACTAAAGGATAGGCTTGATTAGATGGATCATGAAAGAACACAAAGTGTGCTTGGAAGAAAGGCTTGGTTAGCTCTAAATAGATGGTTATGAAAGATTGAGTATGAACTGGAAAGGTCACACTAAGATTAAGCTGAGAAAGGAACGTCTAATGAACGTTTTGCATATATGAGAGAGTGAGGCTATGAGCTAGGTTCATTTTAATTAACAAAACAAATGTAAAGTATATTTTAGAAATAAAATAGCCTATGTTGACATTAATGCAATATTAAACTTTATTTATGAAACCGGTGTTAAGAACTAGTCAAGTTTTATTAATAAAGATGCATATACTCATTAAACCGATTAAACCTTTAATTTAAAAAAACTAAACTATATGAACAATCTAAACGGAACTTTGTAATTCAAGTAGATCATATTATTATTAAAAATAACATTATGGTATTGGCATTAATCAGATTAATATTTATTATAAAAGCCGATGTAAAAGCCTAATCAAATTTTAATTAGAAAAGATTAATTAACTATTAAACAAATTAACATTTGGTTTACGAAAACCGAGATAAGGATCTAATTAACTTTTATGTAAAAAAACATGTGATAGAAACATTAATCAAATTAAATTTGCTTATAAAAAATGATATATAGATCTATATGGCTTTTATTTGGAAAAGACGTGTATAACTAGACATTAATCAAAATTAATATTAATTTTATTTTTAGAAAACAAAAACATGGTGAAAACACTCCACTAACGCGTGCTTTACATTATTTTGAACCTAACACAACTTGAACGGATTAAATCGGAGCTAAAACGAAGAATCTATGAGCAAAACAAGATGAAAAGGACCTGTTCGCGATTAACTATAGATTTCAGGGAGTAGCTGAAAAGAAACCCCAAGACACAACAAATAGTGCTAGCGAAAAGGATAAAACATGAGGTTAGATCTATAAAAAAACTTGGGATGGATCTGGTTGAAGGGATCTAAAGATTCTAGGGGGTTTTCTGCAAGGTTGGCAAGACACAAGAAAAGATCTAAAGATTACTAGGAAGGGCAGGGACCTAACTGCAAAACGGCGGGGGCCTTCTTCCTCCTTTGGACAGAGGCGCAGGCGGTCTGGACGATTCGATCCCAGGGGTCCAGTGACCTTGGGGCTTGGGTGACCGGCGCGGGACGCAGAGGATGGGCAGGGGTCCTCAGGAGAGTGCTCACGGACGGAGAAGATGAAGCAGAGCGGCCAGATTTCGAAGAGGACGGCGGCGGTCCGCCATGGTGGCCGGCCCGGTCTCCGTGCGGTGGCGACGTTCCAGTGCTCGGCTGGCGACGGGGAGCGGCGCGGAAGGTGTGGCTCGCCGTATTGGAGCGTACGGCGGCGACGCCTTGCTCCGGCGGCCACCTCGTCGGCGGGATGGCGCGGCGGAGCTTGGCTCCTAAGGCGGCGGCGACGTTTCGCGGATGGCGGCGCGGCACGCGGGGGACTAGGGCACGGGGCGGCGCAAGGCTTGGCGGCGGGGGTAGGGTGTGCGGCCTCGGGCTGCGCCCCTACTTAAATAGGTGCGGACCCCTAGGCCGCGGGGCGCGCACGCCGGGGTGGCGGCGCCACCGCCGAGAAGGCCATGGCCTGTGGCCTTGCGGCCGGGCCCGGAGGGGCCTTGGCGGGCCTCTGCGACTGGGCCGGGGTGGAGCGGGCCGGGCAGGTTGGGTCGGGCCTCTGGCTCGGCCCAATCCGGTAGGGTAGGTATTCTTTTTTTCGAAATATTTTTCAATCCGAAAACAAATCCAGGAAATGCCCAGAAAATGTTTAGAGGCACGAAAAATACCCAGAAAATCACAAAAATTCCAGGAACATTTCTAGAGATAGATTAAGACATGAACAATCCAAATAAAGCATTTGGTGCTCATGAAAAACATTTTAGAGCCTTCTAATAAATAGAAATAGCTCAAGGAAAATGAGAATAAATTCCAGAAAAATCCGGAAAATCCTTGGGAGAGTTTGTACAGCTCCTACACGCATTTTTGAAACCTTTTGCACTCAAGAACCACTAGATGCATCGGCATGAATGTCAACACTCACAACTTTTTATTTAATTAAGAAAATCAAACAATGAATTTTCCTATACTATATTCCTTGTAAATAAAAATAAATGTTGGAAAAACTATAAAATTATGATAAAATCGTTATTTAATTATTCTTTCTATTCACATCCTGAAATTGGAAATTTCAGGGTGTGAAAAATCTACCCCCCTTAAACAGAATCTCGTCCCGAGATTCGAAGAAAGAAAAAATAAGGAGAAGGGAGATAAACAAGAACATTACTGCCATGGTACGTAGGCGGTCTTCCACTTTTGTCGATTGGTGTGGAGTCTTCAATATTTTTCTTTGTTGGTTGCTGGGGTCTTCATCAGAGTGCGCTGGGTGGGATATAAGCAATCATAAGGTGGGAGAGAAAGGTAGAGTGATGTCTTCTTTTCTTCATCTTACACCTGCCTTTAACTTCCTTCCGGTAACACCTCTAGTGAGTTAGAAAGATGGCAAGGATGTGGAGGGTACGAGAGAGAAACCCAACTAGGCAACTGATGTTATTGAAGATGTAAGATCGACAATACACCAACACTCACTTCAAAGAACCAACACAGGCAATGTCATAAAACCAAGCATCATCATGCAAGCACAGAACTTCACCAAACAAGGCATGGTTAAGGGAACGACACTACACGTTGTTAATAAAGTCAGGGGGTATCCTCCTAATAGATCCCATGTAGCTCCCAGCAAGGATATAAATAAATAATGGATTTTTCCCGGATCAATGAGGCCGAAATTATGAGTTCATCCCAACTGGAATG
The DNA here is from genome assembly GCA_947561735.1 of Cenchrus americanus. Taxonomy (NCBI): domain Eukaryota; kingdom Viridiplantae; phylum Streptophyta; class Magnoliopsida; order Poales; family Poaceae; genus Cenchrus; species Cenchrus americanus. The sequence goes on along the minus strand of OX387240.1, from coordinate 152,780,718 downwards.
ACCTCAATCGGAGGTCTAGAACTCGAGATATGAATTAAACAAGATGACCATGTCAGCAGTGTTGGCAGATTCTGAATGCTCCACTAATTCGTAGGTATCTCCTTGGATACAAAACGAATACTGCTGAATTTTGGATAGAGTAAAGCTGATGCAATTCCTGAACTACTCCAATTGGATTTACCTCAATCGGAGGTCTATATCTTGAGATATGGAATATTGAAGGTAACTAGGTCAGCAGAGTTTACAGTTTCTGATAGCTCCAATGTTTCGAGTATAGCTTCTGGAACATGTACTGGATAGGGCTGAATGTTTGATAGAAATTCACTTATGAATTTTAGGAACTAACCCAACTGTTTTCATGTCAAACGGAGTTCTGTAGCTCGAGAAAGAATTAAAACAGCGCTGATGTGTCAGAGGGCTCCGCGAATAGATAGAATGTTAAGGGTAACGGTTCTACCAATGAATCAAGGGGGTGTTATTGCTTGAGAGCATGGATAGGCGAGGTTGAAGAGATGTTCAAGGAGAGTGAAGATAAATATACAGGAATTCATGGTATGGAGAAAAGTAGATGGTTAAGATGTGAGATCCTTCATCAGAGAGGTCAAGGATATGGTAAGAAGGGACTTTAGATGAAAAGAGACCTTAGGAAACATCCATTGCTATCTAGGCTTACGTCCTACAGTCGATACAGCTCTGATACCACTCTGACACACCCGATTTTCCGAAGGAAACCAAGTGCAAACCTATATGCGTGCAAGGATCAAGTTTCATGCATATTCTGACAAATAAGTGTATACAGAAACAGTATCACGTAAGAAAAAGAAAGATTATTAGAGATTTACGCTCAATCCTGGAAATAAAGGCTCCAAACATCACAGGCAGTCGACTGGGGGTTGCGTACGCCTAGCACCAACAACGTCTTCACAAGACTTTAGAGCAGCTTCCTCCTTCTGAGCAACAATGTTTATAGCAAGGGTGAGGACTTGTCGTACTCAGCAATTGTGGAAAAAGATATGAATGCAAAGGCTTTATAGTGGACTGGCTCAAAGCATTTAAGCAATTTTAGTTGGTCAAATTTTATTAGCGCTTGATTACTAATAAAGTATAAATACATACCATCCCACAATTAAGCATAAGGTAAGAAATACGCCATAAGCACATGGCAAGCATAACCAGAGAGCACGATTTAAGTCCATCTTCAAGTTCAATTATCATGTGAGGGTCCAGGCCGCCCGTGACCATGGGCACGGCTAATCGATTAGTTTTACACTCTGCAGAGGTTGTACATCTTTACCCACAAGTCGCGTAAAAGTCCCGAAGAACTTTAGACCCAACCATGCGATGCCGGCCAAGCATCATACCACACTACCGAGGTGTGATTGCATAGGGATGCTACGAGGCCTTTACAAAGAGTCCTCCCGTGCGTATTAGTCCATAGTAGTATGTCATAGAGGCTATCTTTCGTACCTCACTTCTATTCACGGACGGTCAGCCATAGAGTCTTCCGTTCCAATACCACTCCGGAATAGAAGAGCCATAAAAGCATTCCTCCGTCCCCAACCTACTATGCGAGTAATAACCACACAAAGACTTCCCTAATTACTCGGCCAAGACCAGAGCCATATAGTCCTTGTGGTTGCACTGTTGTCCTGGGTGGTTCTCCATGTTCCGATTAAACATATGGTCTTGTATTAAACAGAGATATATAGCATCAAAGTAAAGCATGTTCATCATTGTTGTTCATTAAAACCACCATAACCCAGGTATAGCAACTAAGAATAGCTACCCAACATAATTGTAAACGCAGGTTAACAAGGAATGACAATCAAAGACTAGGTAATCCTTAATAGGAACCCATCAAAATTAATGCAAGCAATGCAATGAGTGATTAAACATAGTTCTTAGGACAAAAGATCAAGCACACACTTTCCTTTAAGCAAAATAGTTGCTCAAAATGTCTTCACCTCTCGCTCTTCAAACTTCTCGAAAGGCGTTCACTCTAAGCGCATAAATCATCGGGCGCAAACATACACAAAGCAAACAAACAAGCATATACTAAGAACAAAGCACTAATCATAAGAAAGCTTTAAAAGAACACACTAAAGGATAGGCTTGATTAGATGGATCATTAAAGAACACAAAGTGTGCTTGGAAGAAAGGCTTGATTAGCATTAAAGAGATGGTTATGAAAGATTGAGGATGAACTGAAAAGGTCACGCTAAGATTGAGCTGAGAAAAGAACGTCTAACGAACGTTTTGCATATATGAGAGAGTAAGGCTATGAGCTAGGTTCATTTTAATTAACAAAACAAATGTAAATTATATTTTAGAAATAAAATACCCTATGTTGACATTAATTCAATATTAAACTTTATTTATGAAACCGGTGTGGAGAACTAGTCAAGTTTTATTAATAAAGATGCATATACTCATTAAACCGATTAAACCTTTAATTTAGAAAAACTAAACTATATGAACAATCTAAACGAAACTTTGTAATTCAAGTAGATCATATTATTATTAGAAATAACATTATGGTATTGGCATTAATAAAATTAATATTTATTATAAAAGCCGATGTAAAAGCCTAATCAAATTTTAATTAGAAAAGATTAATTAACTATTAAACAAATTAACATTTGGTTCACGAAAACCAAGATAAAGATCTAGTTAACTTTTATGTACAAAAACATGTGATAGAAACATTAATCAAATTAAATTTGCTTATAAAAAACGATATATAGATCTATATAGCTTTTATTTGGAAAAGACGTGTATAACTAGACATTAATCAAAATTAATATTAATTTTATTTTCAGAAAACAAAAACATGGTGAAAACACTCCACTAACGCGTGTTTTACATTATTATGAACCTAACACAACTTGAACGGATTAAATCAGAGCTAAAACGAAGAATCTATGAGCAAAACAAGATGAAAAGGACCTGTTCGCGATTAACTATAGATTTCAGGGAGTAGCTGAAAAGAAACCCAAAGACACGACAAATAGTGCTCGCGAAAAGGATAAAACACGAGGTTAGATCTGTAGAAGAACTTGGGATGGATCTGGTTGAAGGGATCTAAAGATTCTAGGGGGTTTTCTGCAAGGTTGGCAAGACAGAAGAAAAGATCTAAAGATTACTAGGAAGGGCAGGGACCTAACTGCAAAACGGCGGGGGCCTTCTTCCTCCTTTGGACAGAGGCGCAGGCGGTCTGGACGATTCGATCCCCGGGGGTCCGGCGACCTTGGGTCTTGGGTGACCGGCGCGGGACGCGAGAGGATGGGCGGGGGACCTCGGGGAGAGTGCTCACGGATGGAGAAGATGAAGCGGAGCGGCGGATTTCGAAGAGGACGGCGGCGGTCCGCCATGGTGGTCGGCCGGTCTCCGTGCGGCGGCGACGTTGCGGTGCTCGGTGGCGACGGGGAGTGGCGCGGAAGGTGTGGCCCGCCGTCTTGGAGCGTACGGCGCCGACGGCTTGCTCCGGTGGCCACGTCGTTCGGCGGGATGGCGCGGCGGAGCTTGGCTCCTAAGGCGGCGGCGACGTTCCGCGGATGGCGGTGCGGCGCGCGGGGGGACTAGAGCACGGGGCGGCGCAAGGCTTGGCGGCGGGGGTAGGGCGCGCGGCCTCGGGCTCGCCCCTTCTTAAATAGGTGCGGACCCCCGGGCTACGGGGCGCGCACGCGGGGTTGGCGGCGCCGCCGGCCGAGAAGGCCATGGCCCGTGGCCTTGCGGCGGGCCGGAGGGGCCTAGGCGGGCCTCCGCGACCGGGTCGGGGGTGGAGCGGGCCGGGCAGGTTGGGTCGGGCCTCTGGCTCAGCCCAATCCGGTAGGGTAGGTATTCTTTTTTTTCGAAATATTTTTTAGTGCAAAAACAAATCTAGGAAATGCCCAGAAAATGTTTAGAGGCACGAAAAATACCCAGAAAATCACAAAAATTCCAGGAAAATTCCTAGAGATAGATTAAGACATGAACAATCCAAATAAAGAATTTGATGCTCATGAAAAAGATTTTAGAGCCTTCTAATAAATAGAAATAGCTCAAGGAAAATGAGAATAAATTCCAGAAAAATCTGGAAAATCCTCGGGAGAGTTTGAACAGCTCCTACACGCATTTTTGGAACCTTTTGCACTCAAGAACCACTAGATGCATCGACATGAATGTCAACACTCACAACTTTTTATTTAATTTAGAAAATCAAATAATGGATTATTCCTATACTATATTCCCTGTAAAGAAAAATAAATGTTGGAAAAATTTTAATATTATGATAAAATCGTTATTTAATTATTCTTTCTATTCATATCCTGAAATTGGAAATTTCAGGGTGTGACAATTTCCAAAAGCCTATCATCAAGTTCAAGAGCACCTTGGGGAATGTGTTCTTTAAGAAAGAGATTGAGAAGCCGGGTGAGGAGAAACTGGTCGAGAACCCGAGTGGAGAGAAACTAGATGAGCAGCACCATCCCAAGCCTAAGCCTAAGCCAATAAAGTTTCATTGTGGCTATTGTGGGAGAGATGGCCACAAGGATGAGTTTTGCTTCAAGAGGAAGCGTGAGGAGAGAATGGCGAAGGAGTGGGCTAACAAGGACAAGTACTACCCTTCCAATGGTGTACTTGAGCCTCGTGTGATGCCCAGGGCCAAAGCGATTGTGAGGACGGTTCCGGCTTGGGGAGAGGGAAAGGCTGCAGGAGGTGCTGGTGGCCGGACTACACCGGTCAGACCGGTGCAGGTCTAAGCAAACAGGGGGTTGGTTTTTGTGCCCGTGATGAGTCTCGTTTTGGTTCAGGAGGTCGTGGTTCTAGTGGTTGGTCTGGAAAGTTTATAGGTGGTCAGTTTGCTAGGCATTCTCCCTCTCGTGCTCAATACGGGAATGGGAGGAGACGTAGCTTTGAGATTGAGAGGAGGAACAGTCTACGGTCTTTCTTTCATGGCTTTGGTCCTCCTCGAGTTAGAAAGGGTTGGTTCCCTCATAGTGGTTACCGTGGTGGTTTTCGTGGAGGTAGCTTTGATAGGAGAGATGCTTTGGAGTGTGCTAACCCCACTTTGGAGCAAATGGCTCGGCACTGACTTTACTCTTTTGGTACTAACCCCAATGCTGAGTCGTTTGTTCACTCACGTGCTCGCTTTTGAATTTCAGGTGAGAGACTTGAAGAACATTTGGTTGATTGACTCCGGTTGCTAGAGGCATATGACCGGAGAAAAGGGGTGGTTCTCAAGTCTCGTCCCGGTGATGACAAAGAGGTACATCACCTTTGGGACAATGGGCGAGGGCGTGTCTTTGTCGAAGGTGAGATTAAGGTAAGTGACAAGATCGCTCTCATGCGTGTTGCTCTTGTTCAATCGCTTGGGTACAATTTGCTTTTTGTGTCCCGGCTATTGGATGAGGGTTTTGAGGTGTTGTTTTTGCCTGGTGGTTCTCGGATTTTGGATCCTTGAGGAGACCTTGTCCGTATGGTCGTTCCCGAGGGTCGGGTGTTTCGAGCTGATTTTTCTCGCCTTCTTCGGTGTTGAGCGTTGCTTCTTGGCTTGGTCTTCGAGTGAGTTGGCATAGGAAGTTGCGTCACTTGAGCTTCGACCTTTTGTCTCGCTTGAGTAAACTCAATTTGGTCCGAGGATTACCACGGCTAAGGTTTGAGAAAGTGTTGGTGTGTGCTCCGTGTCGGCATGCTAAGATGGTAGTTGCTTCCTATCCACCCCTCACCAATGTGATGACGGAGCATCCATGCGAGTTGCTCCATATTGATCTTGTAGGCCCGGCTCATGTGCGATCCGTGGGTAGGAAGTGGTATGTCCTGGTTGTGGTGGTCGACTACTCTCGGTATGTGTGCGTGTTCTTTCTTGAGGAGAAAGGGGAGACATTTGGTTTTGTTCGAGATCTTGTCTTGAGGTTAAAGAATGAGAGGCACGAAGATGCCATATGAGCTATTCGTAGTGACAATGGCTTGGAATTCGAAACTCTCGTTTCGAAACCTTTTGCCATGACTTGGGTCTTGAACACCGGTTTTGAGTCCGTATACGCCTCTCCCGAATGGTGTTGTGGAAAGGAAAAATAGAACCTTGTGCGAGATGGCTCGGATGATGCTCGATGAGCATAGGACTCCAAGAAGGTTCGGGGCCGAGGCGGTGAATACCGTGTGCTATGTTTCAAACGAGATTTACCTTAGAGTCTACAAGAAGAAAACCGAGTTATGAGTTGATGCACGGTCGCACTCCCAAGGTGAGACACTTCCATGTCTTTGGTTGCAAGTGCTTTATTCTTAAGAAAGGGAAGAAGTTGGACAAGCTTGAGGCTAGGTCGGTTGATGGTATTTTCTTTGGTTATGCATCTCACACTAGAGCATATCGTGTGCTCAACCTTGAAACTAACCAAATCATGGAGACTTGCGAGGTAACCTTCGACGAGACACGGCCACGTCGTCGGCTTGTTTTTGAGTGTGCAGGTGATGATGAACTTGGCGAGGAGATCTTTCAAAAGGAGGAGCATGAACAGAGAGATGATGAAGATGGTGGAATGGTGCTCCCAAACTGAACATGTACCTACTACTTTGACTACTATGGTAGATGGCCCCTCTCCCACACCTACGACGACAAACCAAGTTCAAGGAGAAGCTACTATTGAGGGGGAGGTAGTGTCAAGGCGAGAACCTCCTCGGAGAGTACAAGTGGATCACCCGGCTTCGAGTATCATCGGCGACATGAATGAACGTACTACACGGTCGAGGGTTCCAAACAATTCTCATTTTGCTCATGTTGCTTTTGTTGCCACCTTTGAGCCCAACGACATTGGACACGCACTATCCGATCATAATTGGGTTAATTCGATGCATGAGGAGTTGGAGAACTTTGAGAGGAATCAAGTTTGGGAACTCGGTTGACCCTCTCCCGGGGTGTAAGCCGATTGGGACAAAATGGGTATGGAAGAACAAAGAGGGAGAGAAAGGTGAAGTGGTGAGAATCGGGTCAAGGCTTGTTGCTCGGGGATATAGTCGAAAGAGCGGATCAACTATGAGGAGACCTTTGCTCCCCGTAGCTCATTTGGAGGCGATTAGGATCCTTCTAGCTTTTTCTCGTGGCTAAAGGGTTCATGTTGCACCAAATGGATGTGAAGAGTGCCTTCTTGAATGGTGTGTTGGAGGAAGAAGTGTATGTGAGGCAACCACCGGGTTTGAGAGTGAGAAGTATCCCCACGGGTGTACAATTTGGGGAAGGTGTTGTATGGGTTGAAGCAGGTGCCTAGAGCTTGGTACGGTAGGTTGAGGGGGTTCTGTTTGAGAGAGGGTTTGAGATGGGGAAGGTCGATCAGACCTTGTTTCTCCTCAGGCAGGGCAGAGATATCCTGATTGTGGAGGTGTACATGGATGATATTGTCTTTGGTGGATTGTCTAACTCTCTTGTTGCAAGGTTTGGAGAGGACATGAGCAAGGAATTTGACATGACCATGATGGGTGAGTTGCAATTCTTCCTCGGGCTACAAATCAAGCAATCAAAGGAAGGAACATTTATGCACCAAGCTAAGTACACCAAGGACATTGTGAGGAAGTTCAAGATGGAGGACTCCAAGGCTATGGCGACGCCTATGAGTACGACTACAACTCTTGATGCGGATGAGGAGGGTGAACATGTGGACCGGAAGGAGTACCGAAGCATGATCTTGTCACTCCTCTACTTGACGGCGACGAGGCCGGGACATCCGATGCACTTAACCACCGCCACCGCCCCCGAAGCCGTCGGAGGCATTCATGGCCACTCGGACCGAGGTGTTGTGCCGGATCCTACGGACGCAGCCTACATATCGCCCAACAACCGAAACAGAGGCCACCTCATGGGCCGAATCATGTCACCACCTACGCCCGGTTCATCGGGATGAAGCCCCCGACCTCCACTAAGGCGAAGACCCCCTTGAAGCCGAGGCGTGGATCAAGGCCATTGAGGCCAAGTTCTCTCGCCTTTGTCTTGTCATGCTCGGAGGAAAAGAAAGCCAACTTCGCGGCCTTGCGGCTACGGGGTGTGTTAACACCAAAATTTGGTAAGGAGTCGACTTGTGGGTCCGGCTCGATGAAGAGTCCGTCCGGTGGAAGGAAGGATCTTTTCGGAGATATTCGGCTAAGAGATCCGCGGTCGGTATCTCGCTCCAGTTCGGCAAAGGAACAGTAGAGCTGATTTTGCGGGATTGGACGGTGACGTGGCTCAATCACGGAGAACGAATGGATGGATAGGCGATCAAGCTTAGAGATAAGTTAGGCAACGAATCCATTCGAAGTTGTACTTGACAGGGTATAAATATGACCCTTGAATGTATGTAAAGAACACAATCATTCTTCTATACACACCGGCCTTACGCCAAACCCTAGAGTCCTTTTGTCGTGTCGTCGAGTTCTTCGAGAGGGTTCATCGATCCGTCGACCTCCGTGAGTACCGGCAACCTTGTATCATGTCTAGTATCATGCGGTGGATTTAGATCTGATGCAAGTAGTCTTGTTACCATGCTTCGTGTCATGCGGTAGATTCAAGCTTGGTTCAAGAAGGTTTCTTGTTAGGTCATGAGCCATGCGGTAGGCTAAGATCTAGCTTGAAGCTAGTTATCGGCTCTATTGGGTTTTGGCAAGATCCAATAGATTCATTAAGTTATACCGTGTTGCTTTGAGTTTTTACTTTGTGTTTAGATTCATGTAACACACTTTTGCCCAATCTAGGTAGATTTGGATCGGCTTTATCCTTTTGTGATCCTTGTACTAGTCGAGTTCGTGTTTTAACACGTGGATCTTGTGCTTTCCGATAGCCGAAACCGAATCGATCTAGGTTGTTACGTGTTGCGGGTTCAAGCTTACCAACGTTGGTATAAATCTTGAAAGAGCCGGGCATCATGCGGTAGATGCAGGTTTTTGGGTTGCTTTGGAGCTAGTCATCCGGTGGATTAGATTTCAAATCAATCTGATAGATTTATTTACTTGGTAATGTTTGTTCCTTCTTCATGGACCCCGAATCGGTACATTCGGCCGTATTCGGTTATGCTTCTTCACGAGTAGAACACGTGCATTATTCATGCTTTAAATAATGTGTGCTTTTAGCTTTCCATATTTAGATTGTATCATGCGGTGGATAGATCTATTCGTGGAAAGTGGTACGGTCTTCATGCAAGTTGTATCATGCGGTGGATAGATTTGTTTGGATATCGTACCCAACGGGTTTTAGAGTACCTAGACATGCGGTAGACTAGTGCTTTGGATCTATGCATGCTTGTTTATTACATGATTATGTTCGTGCTTTACTTTATTCATTTGTTTAATGCTAATTGTCATGGGGATCGGTCATGGCCTCGTGCATGTGTATCTTTGTTCAAACAAAGACCGATCGCTGTCATGCTTACGTCATCCATTCGGCAATGTTACTTTTTCCTTTCATAAGTTCCCGATTGGTTTCAATCTATTGGCAGATAGCTCCCTATAGCTATATGTCATCCTATCTGGCTTCTTAGCCGTAAATATGGAACTGTCTGGTACCACCCGGCAAGTTCCAAACTTTGGTATCTAACTTCTTTATCTTTTGTTAATTTTCAGGAAAAATTGACTGGCACGTCTCGTGACTCTTTGCGCGTGTAAAGCCAGCTTGTTCGGCTTGCTGTGTGTTTGGCGCTAGGTGCACTTTTTGCGTCAACACACTTTTTGGCACGCCGAGTGGGACCACAGCCGAATAGATCAAGATGCCCAAAATCGGGGACATCATGGACGTCAACGTTGAAGACCTCTCTCCCGAGCGGCGGCAAGCAACTCCGGGATGCCATGGACCGGTTCCGGCAGAAATGTCTGCTCGTCATTCAAGAAAAATAGAAGTGGAGTCCCGTACTTGAAGAACGAGATGCCCAGGGTGTTGCTGCCAGGGGAGAGCGATACCACGGCTCGGCGGAGGAGAAAGTGGAGTGCATGCGAGTATTCCGAGAATCGCGGACTACATGCCGAGCAAGCACAACAAAGCTTTCCTCGGTGCGCTCCAGCGGATGATGGTGGCCGTCTTTGGCCCAGGCATGGAACAAGCGTTCAGCAAGGCACCCGTCCAAGGGGGCACCGTGGAGCTGGGCGAGTCAGCTCTCAGCCACCGTTACGGAGCCAGCCACATCGGCCTCCTCTTCGAGCTGCGGAAGTCAAGCTTTCCAGCCTCCTCCGCAGGGGTCTTGGGGGGTCGGCCCGATCCCGGCCCCCACTACGGGCCTCGGGAGGGCGGCCAATCCGGCCACCACCGCCAAGCAAAGACGGGTCAACCCGTGCAACGGCCCGAATCCGTACCGGCCTACGTACGGGGGAACTAGCATTCGGCTCGCCCGGAGCCCCACTTGCCTCCGGCCACGGGATTGCTCCGGCGAACAAGCGGCCGCGAGAGGAACTTGTACGGCGGAGGCTACCATGAGGTGGGAAACAACGGGGCATTTGACGCCTTCCCGCATTCGGGATACGCGCCACCGTGTGCACGCAAGAGGACGACGCCCGGCCCGAAGATGGCCGAGTTGATGCAAAATCAGTTCGGCCTCAAGCCAAAAATGCAGGGACCTGCCTACAAGCCGCCGTTCCCAGAATGGTACTACAACGTGCTCCCCGCCGCCAAGGGTGAAGCCGCCGACGAGTTCACGAAATTTTCGGGGCAAGACGACACGAGCACGGTGGAGCACATCGCTCGTTACCTCATGCAGCTCGGGGAATGCTCAGCTGAGGAAACATTCAGGGTCCGCTACTTCCCCGCGTCGGCCGACGAGTCCGGCATTCCGGTGGTTCTCGTCCCTACCCCCGAGTCGGTTTGCGGATGGAAGGACCTAGAGCGGAAATTCCACACTCATTATTTCGGTGGCGGCTCGGAGAAGAAGCCGATCGACCTTGCCACCTTGAAGCGAGAGGCACGGCGAGACGCCGTTAGAGTTTCTCGGGAGATTCGGTGATGTTAAAGGCATGTGCTTCTCGCTTAACTTGCCGATGACCGGTTGGCTGATATGGCCGTCGCCGAATGCCGCCGCCGTACGTGAGAAATTGTTCGGGATGGAGTTTGAGAACTCGGGGCCGGCTATCGCGAAGCTACCACCGATGAGCAACCAAGTGTATGGCTTCAAGAAGGATGCTAAGTTTGGCAAGCAAGCATGATGTCGCCGGCATCTACAACCGGTTCTTAGACAATGCGGGACCGTTCGAGGATTCGATGATGAACCGGATGTGGCCGCAGCGGAGATCATGTGGGGGAAAGAGCCTTTGACGACGAATCGCCGGGTCAAACGGACCAAGGGCACCTACGATTTTGATATCACGAAGGCCGACAAACCGTTTGAGCTCTTAGTGAAGGAAGGCCGAATCAAGGCCGCCCGAGGGGCATTCCATGCTTCGGCCCGATGGAGTTAAGGGGAAACGGTATCGTGGCTTCCACGACAGGGATTCGCACTCCATCAACGATTGTAGGGTCTTCGGGATGAGGATCCAGAAGGCCATCCAGCGGGGGGCACCTCAAGTTCGATAACAAGATGAAGCCGGATGGCCACCCCTTCCCTCGAACATGGTGGGCTTTTCTCGTTAACATGATAACGGCCGAGGAGAAGGGAAAGGTCAAGGTCTTGACCTCGGCCCGGGGCTAGACAAGATGGAGCAATGGACCCAAAGCGCCAAGTACCTGCGGAACAGGTGCATGGTGAAGCCCCCCGCATTCTCAGGAGTCACATCGAAATTGGGGAATCATCCAGAGCCAAGCCCAGGGTGACCACACGCATCCTCCTCAACAAGTGGCAGTGCCAGATGGAGAAAGAGCGCTACCAGAAACGGCGGTACGGGGAGGAGAAGCGCAGAGCCGAAGAAGAAGCACACAGAAGAGACCAGGAGCAATACACGCGCGAGCAGGAGCGCGCGCACTGGGGATGTGCCTTCTTTAGGCATTGCTGGAATGAGGGTTTGAAGCTGCCCACGCCGAGGAGCGTCCCGAATGCCGTGACGGGTATTTTTAGTACGAGGGCAGGAAGCGCCAATCGCCGATCCGTCCACGAGAGAATTGGAAGGATCCACCCCAACGGGGATCGGCGCCAAAAAATTGAAGTCATCGATCACCCCGGGGAAGCGTCAAGCCGATATAAGGTGGGCCGATCAAGAAGAGGACGAGGACGACTACATCCGGCGAGAAGGGGCAATGGTGCCCACCGGCCTACGCAAGAGTCGGAAGAGACGGGTCCGGCGCTTGAGGAATCGTGAAGCGAGGCGGGCGGGATCCAAACAAAGCGGGTGTGGCGTCCAAAGGACCAACCGGAAGGATCGGGGCGTTCGGCTCCAACTTGCATGCTATACTTTGTGCCGAACGAATTCATGGCTCCCGCTAACCGGGTCGTGCGGGATGAGGCGTCCCTAGATGACGAGCGAGGTCGAGGGGATGATGGCACAACCGGTGCCGGCCAAGCGAGCAATTTTTGACAAACCGGCCAAGAATCGACATATGAGGCCGCCGTACTTGAGAGGATACGTCAATGGCAAGCCATTGACCAAGATGTTTGTCGACGGTGGAGCGGCGGTCAACGTAATGCCGTACACCACCTTCGGGGAAACTTGGCATGGGCCCGAGCGATCCGACACCTACCCAAGATAATACCGAATGATTTCGCCGGGAAATCCTTCGATACCAAGGGATGTGCTCACGTGGATTTGATGATCGGGTCCAAAACGCTCGCTCACTACCTTCTTTGTCATCGAAGGTAAAGGAGCCTACGGCCCTCTCGCTTGGGCGGGACCGGATTCATGCCAATCGTTGCGTCCCGTCCACCATGCATCGGCGGCTTATCCAATGGGTGGACGATGAGATTGAGGTCGTCCAAGCGGATGACTCCGTGAGCGTGGCGAACATGGAACCAGCCTTTCCGAGAATACCAAGGTATTGATTGTTTCTCGGGGAAAGAGGCGGGGAGAAGGTCCCTGTTGAACGTCGGCGGTGATCAACACCGATTCAAGCGATCGGCTCTTATAGCAATTTTTAATGGAGAACCCCGTAGATGGCACCGATGGCAAGTTGGGGCGAGGATTCATGTCGGCCGATAAATTAGAAGAGGTTGACATTGGAAGCGGTGATAAGCCAAGGCCGACGTTCATCGGCGCAAACTTGCGACCGATTTCGGGGGGGAATTAATTAAGCTTCTCAAAGAATACAAGGATTGCTTCGCACGGGATTATTCGGAGATGCCGGATTGGATCGTTCCATCGTCGAGCATCGGTTGCCAATCAAATCGGTTTCAAACCATACAAGCAACCACCCCGGAAAATCTACAAGGATGAGGTATTGGCCGATGTGAAGAAGGAAGTTGAAAGATTACTTGATGCAAACTTCGTTCGGCCATGCGGATATGCGGAGTGGATTTCTAACATTGTCCCCGTGTACAAGAAGAATGGAAAAATGAGGGTCTACATAGATTTCAGGGACCCGAACAGAGCTACTCCGATGGATGGTTACCCGATGCCTATTGCCGATTTGTTGATTGACGCCGCCGCTGGACACAAGGTGATCAGTTTCATGGATGGCAATGCAGGATACAACCAAATCTTCATGGCAATAGAGGACATATCAAAGACGGCCTTTAGATGTCCTGGTCATATAGGCCTATTTGAATGGATAGTCATGACATTTGGGTTAAAAAACGCCGGTGCAACCTATCAGCGAGCCATGAATTACATTTTTCATGAGTTGATCGGCAAGATTGTAGAGATCTACATTGATGATGTGGTAATCAAGTCCCTTAGTCATGACACGCATTTGGAAGATGTAAAGAGGACCCTAGAGTGCACCGGAAGCATGGCCCGAAGATGAACCCAAACAAGTGCTCTTTCGGGGTGTCGACTCGGAGAGTTCTTGGGATTTCTAGTCCACGAGGGGGGAATCGAGGTTGGCAAGAAGAGCATGAAGGCCATTGATGTAGTCGTTCCTCCAACTAATCTCAAGGAGTTGCAATCATCGCTCGGCAAAATCAATTTCGTGAGAAGATTCATTTCAAATTTATCACGAAGGTTTTGCCATTCTCTCCATTGCTAAAGCGAAAGAAAGATCGAAGTTCACATGGGGCGACGAACAACAAAAGGCTTTCGATGAGATCAAGCAAGTACATGAAGGAGCCACCGTCGTTGGTCCCTCCTCGACCGGACAAGCCTTTCAAGTTGTACGTGGCGGCCGATACCCAAACCATTGGATCGGCCCTTATTCAAGAATTTGAAGGAAAGGAGCGGGTAGTAGCATATCTTAGCCGAAAATTACTTGATCCCGATACCGGGTATTCTACCGTAGAGAAGTCTGTGTCTTTGCGTGTACTACTCGTGTACAAAGTTTCGGCACTATCCGTTGAATGCCGAATGCACCGTGTATTCCAAGTTCGATGTAATAAAACATATGTTATCTATGCCAATTTTGAACGGCGAGATTGGCAAATGGATCTTGGCCTTATCGAGTTCGAGTTAAAGTTTGAATCGGCAAAGGCTATCAAGGGACGGATCATTGCCGATTTTATAACCGAACATCGCGATCCGCCAATTGATTTGCTTGAGATTACCCCTTGGGCTTTGTTTTTTGATGGATCTTCATGTGGCAAAGGTGGGAGAGTAGGGATCCTACCGATTTCGCCTAGAGGTGAGATGTTTGAATTTGCCATCCCTATACGTACCCCATCGTCACAAATAACCAGTCGAATACGAAGCATTACTTCGAGGGCTTCAATACTTGAGAGAAGATGGGGCCGTTTCGGTTGAAGTTTATGGAGATGCGGAGCCGGTGATCAAGCAATTGAACGGCCAATACGAGTGCAAAAGTGAAGCGCCGAGGAGTTACTACGAAGAATGCGGGGAAATCTTGAAGGGCTTCCCGTTGGTAACTCTACAAAGATATTCCTAGGGAACATAACGAAGAAGCAAACAAAGCTGGCTCAAAGCGCCTATGGTTACAAAGAGAGTCAAGAAACGTTTCTTTGCGGAGGTGTGTGCACTCGGGGACGGATCTTGCGAAGATGACCTGGAGAAAAGAGATCGTTGATTACTTAAAGGATCCATCCCGAAAGGTCTCTAGGAAGCTCGGTACAAGGCCATAAAGTTCGTTCTTCCGAATGATAATTTATTCTATAAATCATTAGATGGGGTATTACTACGATGCCGGGTCCCGAGAAGAAGCCAAGAACATGATGAGCGAAGTGCACGATGGGATATGTGGAGAACACCAATCTGCCTACCGTATGAAGTGGGTTATTAGACAAGCTGGATGCTTTTGGCCGACGATACTAGAGGATTGCTTTGAGTATTACAAGGGATGTCAGGATTGCCAAAGGTTTGGAAATATTCAAAGAGTTCCCGCGTCAGCATTGAATCCCATCATTAAGCCATGGCCATTCAGGGGTTGGGGTATAGACTTGATTGGCCAGATTAATCCACCATCTAGCAAGGGGCATAAGTTCGTGCTTTTGGCTACGGATTATTTTACCAAATGGGTCGAGGCGATCCCGCTGAAGAAGGTGACATCAGAAAACATGGTTGACTTTGTCAAGGAGCACATCATCTATCGGTTTGGAATCCCTCAGACGATCACCACTGATCAAGGGGCACAATTCATGTCACTAGAGTTCAGAGAATTTGCCGAAAGCATGGGGATCAAATTGTTTAACTCTTCTCCCTATTATGCCCAAGCTAATGGTCAGGCAGAGGCTTCTAATAAGATCATGATCAAGCTAATACAAAAGAGGATCGACCAGAAGCCAAGGAGGTGGCATTCGGTACTCGGTGAGGCACCGTGGGCTTACCGAATGGCCCCTCACGGAGCTACAAAGACTTCCCCTTACGAATTGGTTTACGGGCATCACGCGGTTCTACCGTGGGAAGTGCAATCGATTCAAGGAGGGTTGTGTTACGTAAAGATTTGAGCTCCAAAGATTACGGTGGTCTAATGATGGACGAGCTAGAGGATTTGCACATGATCCGTCTTAGGGCCCCGGAAAACATTGAGAAGAACAAACCGCGGGTTGCCAAGTACTACAACAAGAAGGTAAAATTAAGGCAATTTGCGAAGGCGATTTGGTTTGGAAAGCGCTATTGCCGATTGGAACTAAATACGTTGAATTCGGCAAATGGTCCCCTAACGCGGGAAGGACCTTTTCGTGTGGTCGATGCGTCCCCGGTAATGCATATATATTGAAAACTTTGCTAGGAGAAGAATTTTCCACCGCAATAAATGGAAGATATCCGAAGAAATATTATCCTAGCATTGAGATCGATCGATGATTACACACATCCGACACGAGACACTGGCGCTCAAGAACGAGGCCGCCTTCGTAACAAAAAAAAAAAATCATAAACGTAAGAAATGGCCGGTGCCTAGATGCATTGCCCTTAGCACAAAAACTACATTACAATCGCTTCTTGCGGGTTTACATCTAACAACCCCCGGTGGTCGGATCTTCAAGGAGGTGGGAAGCGAGAAGGCATGGAGGAAGAAGCGAAAGTATGATTCAATCTTTTATTTGCTTCTTCTCGTTGCTCCCTCTTCACTGTTCCAGACCACCGTGACGGCAACTTGGAACGCATGGGGGTGACCATGGTTTGCGGCCTCCACCAAGGCTGTCCGAGGCCGTCTTCGTGTTGTTGTACCCGTCGGAGACATCTAAAGCGGAGGAATTGATGTTAGGGGCAAGAAATCCAAATGCGGGCATAAGGTCAAGAAGAGGTCGAAGCATTTACCCCCTACTAGTGCCTCCCAGAGCCATGCGACGCTCACGCTCGGCTTGGCAACAGGGCGGTGATGTCCCCGAGGCCGTGCTCCGGGTGCCGAACGCGGCGGCGCGCTTGATGGCCGGTCCTCTCGTTCGGTGCGTGGCATCCTCGCTTCGAGGGAGGAATCGGAGGAGATGTACTCGAGGGCACATCTTCGGTCCCGATGATTTCTTCGGGGAGCAAATCAAGGCCGGAAGAGGAAAAGAAGAAAAACATGAAGCACGAGATCATATGGAGAATGAGGAATAGATCAAGGAAGAACTCACCTTCGAATCGTGCGCTTCTTTGGTGAGCTGCTCTCCTAGGGTTGCTTGCCCTTGTCCATGGCCTTGGGGTTTTCTCCTCTAGAGAGACGGGGAAGAGATGAGAAATGATGGATGAGTGTGCGAGTGGATTTGCACGGCATCCCGACAGGCAATTTTATTGATCGAAGGGGTGCATTGGGAGTGATGAGCGCGGTACAGACACCTGTTGGAATACCAAATGGCGTGGTTTTCTCCCAGATGCGAAAGGGTTTTGCTTGAACAGTGCTTATGGATTGCCGAACCGGGGATCTTCTGTGGATTTTGCGCCAAGGGGTATCTGTTCTCACGTGTTCGGCTCAAGATAGTTCCCGAATACGTTTAAGGAAAAACGAGATTCACGGAGGCAAATGTAAAAATCGACGCAATGCAAGCACAGAAATCAAAAGTCCTTTATTTATTGCCGATGATCAAACATCCCTAATACAATCTAGTCGAAAAGCCTATTCAGTACAGATTGGGGATGAGTGATTTCGGCAATGGCGTCGCCGTGGCCATCGAGGCGCTCCAGGATGAGCTCGATCTCATCAATGTCCCTCGGCGCGCCACCCCGGAAGCCGTGCGGCCTGGTGGAGTAGTCGACGTCCGTATGCGTCGCCATGGCAGCCAGACCCAGGGTGGTGCCCAAGCGAACGCCATGGGTGGCCACCTCGTCGACGCGGTGCTCCACCGCAGCCAGGCGCTCCGCCGGCGTGTCACCACGGGCGTTCACCTTGTCGGCCAGCTGCTCCACCAGCGCCTTCAGCTGGTTGAGCTCGGCGTCGCGGCCGCAAGAAGCAAGAAGAAAAGAGATTAGCATCAAAAGCCGGCCGGGATCAAAGAGCCGATTTCGGTGGCCGTACCATCGATGGTTTCCGGCACGTTTGCGCCGGTCCTCCCATTCTAGCTCGGCTATACCCGCCCTCTTGGAGACGTCCTCCAACTCGCACCGGCCGTCTCCGGCTCCTCCTTGAAGCGGAGGGCGTCGAGCTCCCCGTACGGCACGGGGGAGTGGCCATCGGACTCCGAGGAGTCGTCCGTAGGGGTTGATTGGCCGGCGCGCAGAGACGGATTCCACTGAATCAATCTGAAAAGAAGATGATCGTCAAAATAAGAAGAAGATCAAAAGTTGAAGCAAAGAAGAGGAATCGACGATCATTGCCTCCGGCGCGCATTGGCGCTGCTCCCCTCTGCCTCGTCGGAGGCGCGGCGGCGGTTGAGGCGGCGCACCATGTTGGTTTGGGATGTGCACTGTTTGGAAAGAGGAGCAACTGAGATTGGCAAAGATTCGAGAGCTAAAAGGCTTGGTGGAGAGCTAGGGGCACCTACGGTTGCATTTATAGGCCTGGCAAAGTGAATCGTGGCCTCGAGTCGTGGCTTTGGATCGTGGCGCATATCCCAAGAAAATCGGAAGGTGGAAAGGTTTCCTTGGCCGGCCCCGCCGGCGGGTCGCTTGGAGTTCTAGGCCGAGTCGCATTCACCGATCGGCTCGGCTAAGGAGAGTCAAAGTGCCATTCGGGAGTTGGCGTTTCTTTGCCGAATGGGTCGTTCAAAGCATTATATTTGAAGGTGCGCGAGAAGAAAAAGAAATGAATTGCAAGAAAAATATCACAAGAGCAACCAATTCGGTTATACATCAATTAGAGCATTCAAATGTTGAAATGTTTCGCGATCACACCACGAGCATTGGATGTTGCTTGGCGAAAGTTGCCCAAGAGGCCGCCGGCAATCTTTTTGGGCGCTAGACAAGGTGGTGAGTTCTGCATCACATTGTTCTATCTTGGCGATAGCCGATTTTGCTTCCGCTTGGGTCTTTTCTATCAATCCAGGGAGCTCGGCTATTTTCCTTTTATCAGCCTCTATCTCACTCGACAGAGCTTCTCGGTTCGCTTCTAGAGCAGCTTTCTTGGCAATTTTCAGATCACAAGAAGCCTGCAGACTAGCCAATGTATCTTTGTGGCTCTCTGTTTGGGATTGCGCCCCGTTCATGGCTTGTTCAGCATCGGATCTCTTCTTTTCGATAGCCGGACGGGAGCGCAATTTCCTCAAAGCGTGCCTTATGGGCGCATAAAGGATGTCCAAGCCACAGATGGATACCAGAGAAGCACTGATATCCTCAGGAAGTTCTTGGCTGATAGATTCGAGCATCTCCTCGAAGTGATCGAGATCCTTGAACTGATCTTGTGCATCTCTTTCCAGCCAGGCAACAATTTCTCTAAGCTTTGCTAGCACCTCATCCGACGAGGTTGGTGCATTTCTTCCATCGCCTCGGCAACTGGATTGTTCCCCGTTGGCAGGCTTGATGATGATGGGGCCTGATCCTAAGAAGCAGTATTGCCGAGTTAGGAGTGCTAAATGCAAAGGTAGCAGAGTTAAGTGCAATTGAGTACCTCATGGCTGATTTCTTGAGCTGGGGCAAGATTTTGAGCAGGGGCAATCACAGGTGAAGAAGGTGTTCCAGGTAAAGCTGAAGCTTCCAAGTTAGAGGGTGTTGATGCAGTCGCTGGTAACTCATGGGCTTTCGGTCGAAGAGGAGCCGGATCCACCTCTCGTTGGGATTGGTGTCTCGCATGACCAACGGTGATCGTGCCCTTGGAGGACTTGACGGCTACGGGCCGGATTGGGAGACTCATCTCTCGGAGAATTCATTGCTTCGCAGAGGGTGATGAAGATGAGATCTCCACTGGGATAGGTAATTCAACCCTGGGTGGACTTGCTTGTTGAGCCACTGGGACATCCACAAGTTGTTCTTCCATTGTCTCTTCTGCAAGTGTCAAATTAAAAGGGTAAATGCCAGTGTTCATCCTTAAAAAGGGGCAACAAAGGTCATACCAGTGGATGTAGCATTGGCGGTGTTCGGCACCGAAGGTTGCCTGAACTCTGGTCTAAAAATGCACAGGATATGGTTTATCAGGACCAGAGTAATCTTGTGACCAAGAAAGTAAAAGATTTTACTTCAACAAGAATTTTCTTGACAGTTCTCCTCCTCTTGGCGTTTGGAGGAGCAACCAGAGACAAACCTTGCCTCCTATCAGTAGCAAGGCTAGAGAGACCGGGGTTCGTTGTGGCAACCTAGCCATTAACCGAGCTAGAGTTGTGGATCCGAATCCCGATCTTTGAGATCGGGCCTACAGCATTATAGGTGATATTCCTGGCTCGAGGGGCAGGTACTGTGTTCTGTGAATAAGGGAAGTAAAGGTCAGAATCATGATTGAAAGAAGATATGTCTGATTCAGTAATTCATCATGTTACCTCTGAAGTTGGCTGAAAATCAGGCATCAACTCTGCACAGAACGAGTGCACAGGCTCATTGAAGATATGATCATGGAATTCTTGCCACCAGGAATTGAAGGTGGGATGAGCTAAGGTTATAGGCACAAAAGGCCAGGTATAGACAGTGGGACTGCACACATAATGGAAAACCCTGCTACTGTGCATAAGTTCTTTAATTTCCTCTCTGGGCTTGAGGAACTCGGGAAGGAACAGCCTTGGGGGCATCCGGCCACACCCAAGTTGCCTAGCCATTACGGTGGGCCGATAATATTCATAAGTACCGGAGTTCACCCTTCCTCCATTGAATTCGGTGGCAAAGCATACATGGGCGGATTATGATGTTGAGGATCTCAAAGAATCTCCCATCTTGGCGTTCAGATTCAAAGGAGAAGTCACAGGGGAAAATCAAAGTGTCATTGTCCAGATAAGGAAGCCAGAGAGGATTCTGAAAACCTTTGAAGAATAGCTCGAAAAGCTGGCTGATGTCCTGCTGAACAAGAACAGTTGAAGCCGCTTCTCCATAATTCTGGCATCCTCTGGTGGCTTGGGGCTCCCCTTCAGGATGATTGGATAAGGGGAAGAGCCTGGTGTTCAAATCGACACCAATGATCTGATGCATGTGGAGCTGCAGCCACATTTGAACAAACCACCAAGGACCGTTGACACATGTTATCCTCTGGCTAGTATACATTTGGGTGACAGTTTGGTGAAGCATATGGTACACACTGCCTAGGAGGAATTTTCCAAGGGGGAGGCGGTTGCCACTGGCCAAATGAGATGCCATTGTGATGTGATTCAGGGTAGGCTCATTGGCTTTGCCACAGAAGACAAATCTGCACGGCCACATATCGAAATGCCCTATATTCGACATCACCAAGGGGATTGTCTTTCATGTGTTTCAAGATGTAATTCTTGTATCCGTTCCCCGGCTTCACCCCTATTTGCCGAGAAGAATTTTTGAATTCCCAAGGCTGAACAAACCCTGTGATGTCAAGGCCGGTGATCATATACACATCGGCCAGGGTTGGAGACATTGGGCCATGGCCAAAAAGGAAGGCGTTGACGCCGTTTGACCAAAAGTGGCAGGCTGCTATCAGGAGGTCTTCATTCTTGGGGGTCTCGGCCAAGGATAACTCCAAGCATTGAGCAATGCGGAGGGTATCCCAGTTTTTGGTCAGTCCACTCTTGTCCGCGAGGATCCTCCGTACCAAGTTTTCCGACTCGCGATTGGAGGTAAAGGCCAGTTCTTGAAAGCGTCTTGCCACCGAGGAGGTGGGGACAGAGCTGCTTTGAAGGGGATCCTCTGAGATTCAGACGCGATGAAATCTTGAGGATCAGAGTTCCCTACAGGACCAAGGTAATAGGATCTTGAATTGGCCCCGGTGCGAATCAGAAGCTCAGTGGAAGGCTCCTGGAGAAAAAGCGGAAAAAGAAATCTCAGGTAAAATTGAAAACCTAAATGCCGAACGAAGCTTATGGGAGAGGAATTTACCTGAGCATCTTGGTTTTGAGCTGCCATTGGGGATTTGAGCTCGGAACGAGGGGATCTAGGGTTTGGATCTAGATGAAGATTCGGCGGATTGCGAAGAACAAGGTGTTGACAGATTTGATTTGAAAGTATTCATGGCTGGAGTCAATTGCGGAACAAAATTACTTTTATCCCGCAATTGAAGGGGCATGTGTTAACACCAAAATTTGGTAAGGAGTCTGACTTGTGGGTCCGACTCGATGAAGAGTCCGTCCGGTGGAACGAAGGATCTTTTCGAGAGATATTCGGCTAAGAGATGCGGTCGGCTATCCGCTCCAGGTTGGGCAAAGGAACAAGAAAGCCGATTTTGCGGGATTGGACGGTGACGTGGCTCAATCGGGGAGAACGAATGGATGGATAGGCGATCAAGCTTAGAGATAAGTTAGGCAACGAATCCATTCGAAGTTGTACTTGACGGGGTATAAATATGACCCCCGAATGTATGTAAAGAACACAATCATTCTTCAATACACACCGGCCTTACGCCAAACCCTAGAGTCCTTTTGTCGTGTCGTCGAGTTCTTCGAGAGGGTTCATCGATCCGTCGACCTCCGTGAGTACCGGCAACCTTGTATCATGTCTAGTATCATGCGGTGGATTTAGATCTGATGCAAGTAGTCTTGTTACCATGCTTCGTGTCATGCGGTAGATTCAAGCTTGGTTCAAGAGGGTTTCTTGTTAGGTCATGAGCCATGCGGTAGGCTAAGATCTAGCTTGAAGCTAGTTATCGGCTCTATTGGGTTTTGGCAAGATCCAATAGATTCATTAAGTTACCCCGTGTTGCTTTGAGTTTTTTACTTTATGTTTAAATTCATGTGACACATCTTTTTCCCAATCTAGATAGATTTGGATCGGCTTTATCCTTTTGTGATCCTTGTACGAGTCGAGGTCGTGTTTTAACACGTGGATCTTGTGCTTTCCGATAGCCGAAACCGAATCGATCTAGGTTGTTACGTGTTGCGGGTTCAAGCTTACCAACGTTGGTATAAATCTTGAAAGAGCCGGGTATCATGCGGTAGATGCGGGTTTTTGGGTTGCTTTGGAGCTAGTCATCCGGTGGATTAGATTTCAAATCAATCTGATAGATTTATTCACTTGGTAATGTTTGTTCCTTCTTCATGGACCCCGAATCGGCTGTTCAGCCGTATTCGGTTATGCTTCTTCACGAGTAGAACACGTGCGTTATTCATGCTTTAAATAATGTGTGCTTTTAGCTTTCCATATTTAGATTGTATCATGCGGTGGATAGATCTATTCGTGGAAAGTGGTACGGTCTTCATGCAAGTTGTATCATGCGGTGGATAGATTTGTTTGGATATCGTACCCAACGGGTTTTAGAGTACCTAGACATGCGGTAGACTAGTGCTTTGGATCTATGCATGCTTGTTTATTACATGATTATGTTCGTGCTTTACTTTATTCATTTATTTAATTATCATGGGGATCGGTCATGGTCTCGTGCGTGTGCATCTTTGTTCAAACAAAGACCGATCGCTGTCATGCTTGCGTCATCCATTCGGCAATGTTACTTTTTCCTTTCACAAGTTCCCGATTGGTTTCAATCTATTGGCAGATAGCTTCCTATAGCTATGTGTCATCCTATCTCGGCTTCTTAGCCGTAAATATGGAACCGTCTCGGTACCACCCGGCAAGTTCCAAACTTTGGTATCTAACTTCTTTATTTTTTGTTAATTTTCGGGAAAAATTGACCGGCACGTCTCGTGACTCTTTGCGCGTGTAAAGCCGCCTTGTTCGGCTTCTTTGCCGTGTGTTTGGCGCTAGGTGCACTTTTTGCGTCAACGGGGTGAAGCCTTGATGTGGTGGGAACATTTCAAGACCATGCGGCATGCCGGCCATGCCGTCACTTGGAATGAATTCAAGCAAGCCTTCAAGAGCCACTACATTCCTAAGGGTCTTATGGATAAGAAGATGAGGGAACCGCTAGCCCTTAGGTAGGGAACCAACAGGTGTGTATTACTATGCGAGAGAAGTTCAATAGCCTTTGCCAATATGGTGGCCATCACGTGGATACCGATGCTAAGAAGATAGAGAGGTCCGTGATGGCCCGGATGGTGAGTTGCATGAACGACCGAACTTGATCGAGCCCAACAACTTCCATGAGTTAGTGAACAAGGCTATATCCTAAGAAGATGCTATGAAAAGTCTCGGAGAGACAAGAAGAGGCAAGCCGGTTTTGCTTCGAGCAAGGGGGACTAACAAAAAGTTTCGCTTTGTGAAGAAGAATGTTCCTAACTCGCCCCAACAACCTTCAAGCGGACGTTGGACGATGAAGCCATCACAAAGCAAATCTTCGGGGAACTTCCGGTTCCGCAACACTCGCAGTAAGCTTCCAAGCCCAATGCTCCCCCACGCAACACTCGGTGAATGCCATTGTTACAATTATGGACAATAGGGCACCGTATAAGTGATCGCCCAAAACCCAAGCGAGAACAAGCCCAACCGGTAGAATCAAGGTGCGGGGACCAAGCCGGTCAACCCGGCCAAGAAGCCGATGGTGCAAGTCCGTCAAGGCAAACCGAACTTCACCACCATGAGTGACATTCCGGAGGGAGCTTCGGTGCTTACCGGTACATTCTCTATCAATGACACCCCCATTAAGATATTGTTCGAATGCGGAGCAACCCACGATTTCATAAGTGAAAAGTTAGTAGGCGAGATTGGGTTTGATGGGTTCTCATACCAATTCGGCCTACAAAATTGCCACTCCAGGTGGAAAAATCTCTTCTAGTACCTTAATCCGTGGAGTACTTTTGGGATTAGGTAGTAAAATCTTTCCGACACATCTTATCGCCATAAGTTTGGAGGGTATCGATGTTATCTTGGGTATGGATTAGATGTCCCGACATAAGGTGGTTCTAGATATTTCGGGTAGAGTTGTAGCGATCAATTCACCTACCATCGAACACACGACCCTATACGTACCTTTCAAGGACGGTGTAGACCCTTGTGCTTATGTGACCATTACTTCTCATCTTGATGAAATTCCAATAGTTTGTGAATATCCTGGTGTCTTTCCCAATGAATTGCCCGGCATGCCACCGGACCGGGATGTCGAGTTTGTGATTGAACTCCAATCGAGCACTCGCGCCGATTTCCAAATGACCTTCTCGTATACCTTTCAAAGAGCTAGCTGAGCTGAATAATCAACTCCGGGAATTGTTAGATAAGGGCTACATTCTCCCAAGTTCTTCTCCTTGGGTTGCCCCCGCACTATTTGTCAAGAAGAAAGATGGTAGTTTGAGGTTATGTGTTGACTACAAACCTCTTAATGCGGTGACCATCAAAAACAAATACCCTCTTCCCCACATTGATGTTCTTTTTGATTAATAGGTGGAGTCAAGGTTTTCTCCAAGATTGATCTTCGTTTTGGTTATAATCAAATCAAAATTTGACTTTATGACATCCCCAAAACTGCTTTCTCCACTCGATATGTTCTCTACGAGTATATGGTGATGTCTTTTGGTCTCACAACCTACTTCATGTATCTCATGAACTCGTATTCATGACGGATCTTGACAAAATCGTAGTGGTCTTTATCGATGATATTCGATCTATTACAAAAATGAGAAGGAACATGCCGAACATCTTCGAATTGTTCTACGACATTTGAGAGATCACAAGCTCTATGCTAAGTTATCCAAATGAGAATTCTCGGTTGGATAGTGTGAAATTCTTGGGGCACACTATTTCCAAAGATGGCATATCCCGGTGCTAGTACAATCGGATAATTCCAAACCTTTTGAAGTTTTCACGTGATGCGTCGGGCACTCGGTCTTGGTTGTGTTCTTATGCAAGAGGGATGAGTCATTGCCTATGCCTCACGGGCACTTCAACCCCATGAGATAAATTATCCCACTCGTGATCTAGAGCTAGCGAGCAGTTGTTCATGCTCTCAAGATTTGGAGACACTATCCGATGGGTGTCGTATGGACCTCCTTGGGCCCACTACCTCGGTGGGTACCGGGACCGACTAATCGGTGAGCCCCCGGGACTACCCGACTTGCGCCGCACGACAAGCGTTGGCGTGAAGCACAAGGACTACGAGAGGAGAAGTACTCGGTTCGGAAGCTATACATGTCCCGCACCGTATAGAGGACTCCTAGACGTATTCGACTAGTACTCTCTCCCCCGAACCGACTTGTAATCCCGCCTCCCGGACTATATAAGGCGAGGTAGGGACCCCTCTCGGGATCATCTCATCTCACGGCGTAAGATTGCATCATCTTGTAATCGTACCCAATCAATCCGAGCTACACAAAGCATACGAGACGTAGGGTATTACGCACCTCGCGGCCCAAACCTGTCTAAATTATGTGCCACGTGTCTCTTCCTTCAAGTTACCGAACTTGGCGAGGCCACATTCATCTACTTCGGGTACTCCCCTTAGTAGGTTGCCGAGCTCTAAAACACCGACACCGGCGCGCCGGGGTAGGGGATCTCGCCCGAGATCACATGGCGTACTCGACGGCTCCCGTCTACATCAAGCCAACCGTCGCCTTCAACCGCGGCGACACCTTCGTCTTCGCGCGCCGGGTCCGCACACCGACGACGCCGGATCCTTCCAACGCCGCCTCACCATGCCGCCGAACCCGAGACCGGCTTCGTGACGCTTCCCCGAAGTAGTCACGGGCGAACTCGCCGGCAAGTTCGGCGAGATTTCGCTTTTCGACCAACACACCGACTTCGAGCTCGGATCCGCTCCCAACTCGAACTCGACGTCCCCGTGGGCTATCGCATGCGAGACGGCTTCTCATCCATCGCATGTGGTCTCCCCACCCCGCGAGGGCTTCACGCGTGCCCCCCGCAACCTCAGCAGGGCCCGCATGGAGGCTCCCTCTACACGCCGGGCCGGCAAGGAGCCCATACACGAGTACAACTTGGACTCCCACACCGCCCCGGCCACGCTTCGGACTCCATCCCTCTCTCCAGCTTCTACTCGGACTAAGCGTACGAGTTCGACTTCGGGTCGGACCTTGAGGATCCTGAGTCCGAGAACAACTCTACTGAGCAACCCTTATCAGGGCCGGCTTCCGGGCTAGTTATAACGTCCACGCCCGCCGGGAGATTCGTCTACTAGCCAGACCGCAAGCCTCGCCGACCTGATAAGAGGGGACTCACGCTACGTTGCCTACCTCGACTCGCTTCCGTTCCAGGAGGGAACACCGCTTGCTCGAGCTGAGGAGTACACTCCAACTGAGGTGGCGAGCTCCGACTCCAGTCTTGGCAACCCCGATCGCCAAGTCTTCATGGCTGCCGGCGACACGCCAGGAACTTCGGGGATGGCACATGACAAGTACCTCGAAGACATCTCCGCAGACGAGTTGTCTGCTGAAGCACCCGCGGATGGGACCGACGCCAACAGGGACGCTCGACGTGAGCGCAACAGAAGACGGAACAAACGGTGCCGGCGCCTCCGAGAAAGCCTACGCATCCGCGACCTTGTAGAGGCCCTCGAACAAGTCGAGAGCAGGGTACACACCACCCCGAAGCAATGCCTCATGTTGATCACAGCGATCGCACGCCAAGCTCAGGGGATACGCGCTGGAGAAGTCATCGCCAAGCTCGCAGAAGACGCTTACTTCATGCGAGTCGACAACAGGGTCAACCAGCCTCCTCCCGCCAGGAACCGCGACAACGAAGCTACAAGTCGCAGCGCGGACCTCGACCGTAACCGTACTCGAGCCGAGCTACCGGCTCAGCCCAACCATACTCGTGCAAACGCCGGCAGACCCTCACAAGGAGGCAATAGCGCTGCAGCTGCTAGCGGCAATCGTGAGATCATCCCTCACCGTGACCCTGGCGGTGGCGGCAGCGATGGTGGAAGCTCCAACCATGGGGCCAACAGGAGGGCCGGTGGCGGAGGCGGTCGCGGTGGTCGAGACCACGCGAACAGCCACGACTCCAGAGCCTCACGGGCGGCTACGACGCCCGCCGAAGATTGAAGAACCGCGGCGGAAGAAGTCCGCCACCGCGGCGACAACGACGGCTTCCCCGCCTTCTCTCCCCGCTTTGCAACTTACTCCTCCGGACAAGTTCAAACCTGCGGGAATCACCAAGTACGACGCGAAGCGAGATCCCATCCGGTGGCTCGGTGTGCTACGCCCTCTCCATCGAGAACGCCGGCGGCAACAACAACACCAAGTGCCTCTAATTCCCCTTCTTCCCGGACCAAGCCCCACTCACATGGCTCGAGTCGCCGGACAAGCACTCAATCGACAAGTGGGACCCACCGAAGGAGCGTTCACCAAAGCAACTTCGCGGGTGCCATGGGCCGATCGGGTACTCGCATGGACCCGGCCATGGTCAAGCGGAAACAAGGCGAGACCCTCCGCAAGTACATGCACCGCTTCTTCGACAAGCGCGCTACCGTAGTCGACGTCACCGACAAGGAGGTCATCAACCTCTTCCAAGACGGCCTCTACCACCGCCGCACCTTTGAAGACTTCGGTCTTCGCCGCCCCAAGGCCATCCCCCACCTCAAGGACATGATCACGTCCCGGGCGGACGAAGAAGACAAGGCCAACGCCAAGTACGACGCCATCCGTGGCAAGAACAAGCGAACTCGCTCTACCTCGCCGCGACTACTCATGTGGTCGATCGCCATCATCGTCGAGCGGCGGGGAAGACGGCCGAGCCTACCCGGTCCGGCGGCCGCCGCCTACTTCGTCGGCCGAGGTCCTATCGAGTCCAAGGCACGCTACCCACCGTGCGAAGCTCCCGTACGCGGTACTCATCACCTCGTGGAAGCTACGACACTACTTCCGAGAGTACTCGATCTCCATCGTCACCGACTACCCGCTCGGCGACATTCCGCGGAACCAAGATGCTACCGGAAGAATCTCCAAGTGGGCGGTCGAGCTCGGCGCCCTCACCATCGACTTCAAGCCACGCACAACCATCAAGTCGCGGCGCTAGTCGACTTCATAGCGAGTGGCGGGAGAACCGGCCTACCTACCCCAACCGTGCGACCGCAGCATTGGGTGATGTACTTCGACGGCTCAATCAACCTCGAGGGCGCGGTGCGGGGGGTACTCCCCGATCTCTCCAACGGGCGAACAACTCAAGAACGTCCCTGCAGATCTTCCGGAAGGTCTCAAACAACGCGGTCGAGTACGAATCTCTCCTACACGGGCTCGTCGTATGGACCTCCCCGGGCCCACTACATCGGTGGGTACCGGGGACCGACTACTCGGTGGGCCCCCGGGACTACCCCGCTTGCGCCGCACAAAGACTCCGAAGGCGTGGAGCACAAGGACTACACGGGAGTAGTACTCGGTTAGGGCTCGTACACGTTCCGCACCGTATAGAGGTCTCCTAGACGTACTCGACTAGTACTCTTTCCCTACTCCGACTTGTAACCCTGCCTCCCGGACTATATAAGGCGAGGCAGGGACCGATCTCAGGATCACATCACCTCACCTCATCTCCTACAACCCACGGCGCACTATTGCACCATCTTGTAATCGTGCCCTATCAATCCGAGCTACGCGAAGATACGAGACGTAGGGTATTACGCACCTCGCGGCCCGAACCTCGTCTAAATTGTGTGCCACGTGTCTCTTCCTTCGAGTTACCGATCTCGGCGAGTCACATTCATCTACTTCGGGTACTCCCCGGAGTAGGTTGCCGGTCTAAAACACCGACACCGGCGCGCGCCGGGTAGGGGCTCTCGCTCGAGATCACATGGCGAACTCGACGGCTTCGTTCACATCAAGCCAACCGTCTCCTTCAACCGCCGCGACACCTTCGTCTTCGGCGCGCCGGGTCCGCACCGCCGACGGCGCGGGCTCCTTCCCCGCCGCCGCGACCATGCGGCCCCAACCCGAGGACAGTGCCTCGTGACGCTTCCCGACGTCGTCACGGGCGAACTCGCCGCAAGTTCGACGAAATCTCGCTCTTCAACCATCACGCCGACTTCGAGCTCGAGTCCGTCTCCAACTCGAACCCGACGTCGCCATGGGCCATCACCGCGAGCCGGCCGCTCGGCCATCGTAGACGGCCCCTTCACCATGTCGGCGCTCCGCGCGTGGCCCCCGCGTCCTCGGTCGGGCCCGCACGGGGGCTCCTACTCCATGACGGGCCGGCAAGGAGCCCGTAACCGAGTACAACTCGGACTCCGACGCCGTCCCCGATCACGCCTCGGGCTCCAACCCTCTCTCCGAGTTCTACTCGAACCCGACTACGAGTTCGACTTCGGGTCGGACCCTGAGGAGCCCAAGTCCGAAGACGACTCCACTGAGCTTCCCTTGTCAGGGCCAGCCTCTGGGCTGGTTATAAAATCAACACCGACCGGCAGATACGTCTACTGGTCGGACCGTAAGCCCGCTGACCTAGCAAAGGGAGACTCACGCTACGTCGCCTACATCGACTCGCTACCGTTCCAGGAGGGAACGCCGCTGGCCCAGGCTGACTCCAACACACCCACTGTGGTGGCACCTTCCGAGTCCGCCTCGGGTACCCCCGATCGCCAAGTCTTCATGGCCGCCGGCGACAACACCCCAGACCCTCGAGCACGGCCGAAGACAAGTACCCGGAGGACATCTCTCGCGTACGAGCCGTCTCGCCGATGCACTGCGGCAGTGAGACCGTCGCCAACGGGGACGCTCGACGCGAACGTAACGGAGAAGCGCGGCCGAACGACGCCGGCGGCTCGGAGACAACCTTCCCATCCGCAACCTTGCGGAAGCTCTCGAGGCGGTCGAGAGCAGAGTCCACACCACTCCTGAGCAATGCCTCATGTCGATCACAATGATCGCACGCCGTGCTCGGGGCATACGCGCCGGGAGAGGTCATCGCCAAGCTCGCTGAAGAAGCTTACTTCATGCGGGTCGACAACAGAGTCAGCCAACCTCCCCCAGCTAAGCCGCGCGACAACGAAGCTACTAGTCGCAGCGGCAACGCTGGCCCCAACCGTACTCGAGGCGACATCCCAGCTGAGCCAAACCGTCACCGCTCCCACGCCGGCGGACCTTCACAGCAGGATCAAGGCAACCGAGAGGTTGTCCCCCACCGCGCTCCGGCCGGTGGCGGCGGCAACGACCCTGACGGTGGCGGCGGCGACGGCGGCCGCCTCCAACCATGGAGCCAACGAGGAGGGCCGGGAGGCGGCGGCAGCCGCGGCGGCCGAGGCCACGCGAACGGCCACGCCCTCCGGCGCCTCGCACGGCGGGTACGACGCTCGCCAGAAGATCGAGGAGCCGCGGCGGAAGAAGTCGACCACCGCGGGCCGAGGGCGACGGCTTCCCCGCCTTCTCACCACGACTTCGCAACCTCGCTCCTCCCCCGACAAGTTCAAACCTTTGGGGATCACCAAGTACGACGCGAAGCAGGACCCTATCCAGTGGCTCCGATGCTACGCTCTCTCCATCGAGAACGCTGGCGGCAACAGCGACACCAAATGCCTCTACTTCCCCTTCGTCCGGACCAAGCTCCGCTCACATGGCTCGAGTCGCTGGACAAGCACTCGATCGACCAGTGGGACCAGGCGAAGGAACAAGTTCACAAGCAACTTCGCGGGCGCCATGGGCCGTTCGGGTACCCGCATGGACCTCGCCATGATCAAGCGCAGAACAAGGCGAGACCCTCCGCAAGTACATGCGCCGCTTTTTCGACAAGCGCGCTACCGTCGTCGACGTCACCGACAAGGAGGTCATCGACCTCTTCCAGACGGCCTCTACCATCGCCGCACCTTCGAGGACTTCGGTCGTCGCCGCCCCAAGTCCATTCCCCACCTCAAGGACATGATCACGTCCCGGGCGGACGAAGAGGACAAGGCCAACGCCAAGTACGACGCCATCCGCGGCAAGTCCAAGCGAGGAACCGGGCGGCGGCGGCGGCAAAAGAATGCAAACCAAGGCGGCCGCAACAACAACAACAACAAAACAACAACTACTCGGGTCCCAACCGCAAGCGCAAGCCGTACAACACCGTCGCGGCTATCCAACGCCCGCGAAAGGGAACTCGAAGAAGAACTCGGCGGGTTCAAGGACCCGCCGAAAGAGAAGTGCCCGTGGCATCCGAACGGCAACCACACTACCGAGCGGTGCTACCGGCTCGGGCACGCACTCAAGGACACGCCGGAGCCACCGCACCCTCACGACCAGAAGGGCAAGAAGAAGGACGGCGACAACAACGACTTCCAAGAACCCGAGAAGACCGTCAACGTCCTCTTCGGCGGACTGCCCAGCAGGCGGGAGCAGAAGGCTACCCGTCGTGAAGTGATGTCCATCGAGCCAGCGGTTATGACCCCTCTCAGGTGGTCAGAGGTACCCATCACCTTCTCCCGCGCGGACCAGTGGACTAGCTTCTCCGAACCAGGACGGTTCCCTCTCGTCCTGAAGCCAACGGTGGCGGGCTCCAAGCTCAACAAGGTGCTAATCGACGGTGGAAGCGGGCTCAACGTCCTCTTCACCAAAACATTGAAGAAGATGAACCTCGACGTCACCCCCATGCTCGACAAGAGCAAGATGCCTTTCTACGACATCGTCCCGTGCAACGCGGCCATCCCACCGGGCTCGGTGGTACCGCGCTACCTTCGGGCGTCTCGGGATAACTACCGCACCGAGTACATCAAGTTCGAGGTCGCGGATTTCGAGACTTCCTACCACGCCATCCTCGGCAGACCGGCCATCGCCAAGTTCATGGCGGTGCCCCACTACACCTACTTGGTACTCAAGATGCCAAGTCCGGTAGGTGTACTCTCCCTTCAGGGGGACTTGAAGATCTCTCACGACTGCGATACAGAGGCCGTGGTGATCGCTTCAACAAACCAAGTACCCAACCCAATGATGGAGGTCTACGCTGCGTCGAAGAAGCTTGCCACAAGCGAACTCGACATCCCAGAGAAGTCTGACAGCCGCCAACAAGCCTCAGCCACCTGAGGAGGTACTCGTCAAGTCGGTCGACCTCGGAACAGGCGACCCCAGCAAGACCACCACCATCGGGGCCGGCCTCGACCCCAAATAGGAAGACGCGCTCATCAGCTTCCTTCGGGCTAACCGCGACATCTTCGCGTGGAAGCCGACGGACATGCCGGGAGTGCCCGGGGAGCCGATTGAGCACCGCCTCAACGTCGATCCAAAGGCCACCCCCAAGTGACAACACCTCCGACGCTTTGCCGACGACGGACGGGACGCCATCAAGAAGGAGCTCGCCAAGCTACTCGCACCGGCTTCATCGGAGAAGTCTTCCATCCCGAGTGGCTCGCCAACCCCGTCCTCGTCCGCAAGAAGAACTCGAACGAGTGGAGGATGTGCGTCGACTACACCGACCTCAACAAGCACCGCCCCAAGGACCCCTTCGGGTTGCCGCGGATTGATCAAGTCATCGACTCCACGGCGGGCCGCGACTGCTCTCGCTTCCTCGATCGCTACTCCGGGTACCACCAGATCGCAATCAAGGAGGAAGACCAGGAGAAGACCGCGTTCATCACCCCGTTTGGCGCGTACTGCTACACGACCATGTCATTCGGGTTGAAGAACGCCGGCGCTACCTACCAACGGGCCATCCAGGCCTGCTTCAAGCGGCAACTCAACAAGAACGTTGAGGCCTACGTGGATGACGTGGTTGTCAAAACCAGGGACTCCAGTACCCTCATCGACGACCTTGAAGAGACCTTCGCATCACTACGCGAGTACCGCTGGAAGCTCAACCCGAACAAGTGCGTCTTCGGCGTACCTTCGGGCAAACTACTCGACTTCATCATCGCCCGCCGCGGCATTGAAGCCAACCCCGAGAAGATCCGCGCCATCACCAGCATGAAAGCTCCCACGAGAATCAAGGACGTCCGGAAGCCGACGGGGTGCATGGCGGCGTTGAACGCATTCATCTCGAGGCTAGGAGAACGGGGGTCTCCCCTTCTTCAAACTACTCAAGCATCACGAGAAGTTCGTGTGGACTCCGAGAGGCGGATCAAGCCCTTGCCCGGCTCAAGGACTTC
This sequence comes from Cenchrus americanus, assembly GCA_947561735.1. NCBI lineage: Eukaryota > Viridiplantae > Streptophyta > Magnoliopsida > Poales > Poaceae > Cenchrus > Cenchrus americanus. The sequence goes on along the minus strand of OX387240.1, from coordinate 152,746,934 downwards.
GTCGAGGCCGCCAATCCTCACGGCTCCTCACAAGGGCGAGCGCCATCGCTCTACCTAGCCGCGACTAGTCACGTGGTCGCATCGCCATCGTTGTCGAGCGGCGGGAAGACGGCCACGCCTATCCGGTCCCGGCGCCCGGTCTACTTCGTCGGCCGAGGTTCTATCGAGTCCAAGGCTCGCTACCGGCCCCGTGCGAAGCTCCCGTACGCTCTACTCATCACCTCGCGGAAGCTACGACACTACTTCCGGAGTACTCGGTCTCCGTAGTCACCGACTACCCGCTCGGCGACATCCCGAGGAACCAAGACGCCACCGGAAGAATCTCCAAGTGGGTCGTCGAGCTCGGCGCCCTCACCATCGACTTCAAGCCACACACGGCCATCAAGTCGCAAGCACTAGTCGACTTCATGGCGAGTGGCGGGAGAACCGGCCTACCTACTCCCACCGTGCGACCGCAGCATTGGGTGATGTACTTTGATGGCTCACTCAACCTCGAGGGCGCAGCGCCAGGGGTACTCCCCGATCTCTCCAACGGGTGAACAACTCAAGTACGTCCTGCGGATCTTCTCGGATGGTCTCAAACAACGAAGCCGAGTACGAAGCCCTCCCGCACGGGCTCCGCCTCGCGGCTTCACTTGGCATCAAGCGGCTACTAGTCTACGGCGACTCCGCGCGTGGTCATCAACCAAGTCAACAAGTCCCGGGACCGCAACAAGGAGAACATGGACGCCATCGCCTAGAAGTCCGCAAGCTCGAGAACAAATTCTATGGTCTCGAGTTCCATCACATTGTCCGCAACAACAACGTTGCGGCGGACGTTCTCTCGAAGCTTGGATCCACCCGCGCCCAAGTACCCGCGGGCGTCTTCGTCCATGAGCTTCACGCGCCATCCATCCCGGAGCCGGCGCCAACGACCACCGCCCCAGCCCCATCCACCACCGGGCGAGGAGGTCATGATGATCGACGTGGACCGGAGGCAACCCTTCATCGACTACCTCGGCGAGCGAAGGTCCCCCTCCGACAAGAACGCGGCCGAACAACTCGTCCGCCGCGCCAAGTCTTACGTTCTCGTCGGAGACAAGTTTTACAAGCGGGGTGCATCTTCGGAGTACTCATGAAGTGCGTCCCTCGCGAAGAAGGCAAGGACATCTTGGAGGAGATCCACAAGGGCGTCGCGGCAACCACGCGTCTTCACGCACGCCGGTCGGCAAGGCCTTCCGACGAGCTTTCTACCGGCCCACGCCCCGGGCGACGCCGAAGAACTCATCGAAGGTGCCAAGGATGTCGGTTCTTCGCCAGCGCAACACGTCCCGACCCTACAAGCTAGTCACCATACCGCCAACCCGGACCTTTGCCCGCCGGGGGCTCGACATGATTGGGCCACCGCCAACCGCGCCAGAGGATTCAACAGGGTACTGGTAGCTATCGACAAGTTCACCAAGTGGATCGAGGTCAAGCCGGTCACATGCCCCAAGGCTGACAGAGTACTCGACTTCCCGGATGAACTCGTACACCGCTACGGGCTACCCCACCGCATCATCACGGACACCGGGGTCCAACTTCAACAACCACCAGCTTCCGGGAGTACCGCGAAAACGGCGGGATCGACGTCGATACGTCTTAGTCGCCCATCCACGGCCAACGGACAAGTCGAGCGCGCCAATGGGATGGTGCTCGACGCCCTCAAGAAGCGGCTACATGACGCTGCCAATTCTAAAGGGGGCAAGTGGATCAAGGAACTACCCAACACACTGCGGGGGCCGCGGACTCAACCATCCAAGCCAACGGGGGCAATCCCCCTACTTCCCGGTCTACGGCTCCGAAGCCATCCTCCCCGCCGACGTTATATGGAACTCGCCGGCGGTGGAGCACTACGACGAAGGCGTCTCGAAGACGACAGACGAGTTGATATCGACACCCTCGAAGAAGCTCGCCGCGCCGCCCTCGTCCAATCGGCAAGGTACCCGGAGGGTATCCGACGCTACCATGATCGCAACGTCAAGGAACGCTCCTTCAACGTTGGAGATCTTGTCCTCCGCCGTATCCGAACACGGAAGGACTCCACAAGCTCGCCCTCTCCCCGGGAAGGCCCCTTCACCGTGGCTAAGGTGACCGGCCGGCTCCTACCGCCTCCAAACACTTGAAGGCGAAGACGTCAACAACTCGTGGAACGTCGACCAACTCGTCGATTCTACGCCTAGTCTACACGACTACTCCGGGTTCAAGTCTACATGACTACATCAACACCCCCTCGCCGCAAGCGACCCCCCGGTCCCGGCTCCGAGTCTCCGGACTACTCCCCTCCGTGTCCGCCCCGTGCGGCTACCTACGGACCCCCGGGCCGCGACGAGCGTCAAGGACTCTAGCAGCCGGTCTACCAAGAGACCACACTCCAAGATCCGGCCCCGCGCGGCTACCTACGGATCCGCGATCCGCCCTACACGGCTACCTACGGATCACTAGCCGCAAGCGGCTACTCGCTCCGGCCGCCACTTAGCCGTAAGCGGCCTCCGGTCCGGCGACTACTTGTAACTACGGCCCCGGCCACCCGTGTGTACTTCTTCGCAATAAAGCTTGATTGATCATCAACTTCTTTATCGTCTACTCCCTACAACGGGACTACTAAAGCCGAGTACTACTACACGCACCTACTCCACGATGGGCACTCCGCACTCTGAGATCGCGGTTACGAGTACTCATTGCTGGAATAACTTCATTTCATTGATACATGAATAAGTTCATTACAAGTGTTTTTTGTACAACTGTGGCTACTAAGCTACCTATGCAGGGCTACTGGAGGTTCAGCTTCTCGGCTACCTGCTCCGCGATAGGAGCCATCTCGCTCCGGCAGCTCGCGCATCGCTCATCCGAGCGGGGTTGGCGGCTACCCCGCCGGCGACCACCTCCACTGGAGCCTTCGGGAAGTACGACTTCATGAAGGCCGGGACTTGCTTCGGGATCGACTTGGCCATGTGCTTGACGTAGGCGGTCGGCCCGCCTTGGCGCTTCACGAAGTGGATCCGCCGTAGGGGCGATCTTGGGGCCGCCCGGGTGCGGCACCTGGGAGCCTCGCGATCGAAAGAGCAGCCTCTTCAAGGTCCTTCGGCCGGGCCCGTAGCGCCTCGCAATCTTCGTTCAACTTCGCAAAGATTTGTAGCAGGTTGACGAGATCTCTCCGTCGAGGCAATCCGCGGCTCCATATGCTTCTCGCACTCGAAGGCGAGCTCCTTGTAGTCGAGCTCAAGTACCGGCGGGCTTCTTGCTCCCGTAGAAGAGGTTCTTCATGCCGACCTCCGAGGCTTTCACCGCTCCACCCGGCCTTCGAGTTCGCAACACAACACAACAACGGGTCGAGGCTTGACGACTTCCAACAAGTACCCGAGAAGTCAAAGGACATACTTTTATTCTTGTTGCGGAGGCCCTTGTTCTTCCGCACCAACTCGTCGCCCTTCGCCCGCAACTCCATCACGTCGTTGTGGTACTTGGCGAAGGCGGCGTCGAGCTTCGATCGCATGGCGGCCGCGTGTTTCCGCGACTTCACGAGTCGCTCCTCCGAGGCCTCGGCTCGGAGCACGGTGTCGCCGTAACCTTGCGCAGAGGTTCGACTTCTCGCGGGATCGCTCCGCGACGTCCTGCACAAGACAAGCTCAAGTCAAGAAGAGTACTCAACGCAAAGGATTGACTACTCGGGAGGCTCCGGCTACGTACCTTCATCCATTGTTCGGCTCGCCGGATCGCCTCCAGGTGCTGGGCCACCACTGCCGGCTCGACGAGATCGTCGGCCGCCAGCTCAATACCTCCACGGCTACTCGACGTAGCCTCCGTCATCGGCGCCGAGCGGATAGGCTCCGCGTCTTGGATCTCGGGGGATCGGATTGCCACCTCCAGGGCAACCCCTGGCGACGTGGTAGCCGCCTCCCCCTCGGCGGACTTCTCGACGACTTCCCCCACGGGCTCCGGGGCTCCTTCCGCAGCCCTCCGGGCCTCTCGGTGTCAACTCCTGCATGGGCACCCCTGCAGGGATGTCACCTCCTTCAGCGCCTGTCAACAAGGAACACGCGCATCAGTGCCTACGACTACTCGTTCTGGAGTTCTACGGCCTTCGAGAAGGGTACTCACCTTCGACTACGACCGCCCCTAGCGGCCGGCGCTTCGGTTGCTGCCGGGGCTCGGCCGCGGCTTGGGCCTCGGGAGCGGGCTCCTCGACGGGCGGCACGGCCTCTCCCCGCTTCCACCGCCGCGGGCTCTTCCCCGTCCCGCCTTGGATCCGTGGATTTTCTACACAAATATTCACGAGAAGATCGTCGAGCAATCATCGACTACCGCAACGAGTACTACTCATGAAGACGTGGTACTTACAAGTTCGACCGGACGATAGTCATGGCCGGAGCACCGAGGATGCCGGCGATGTCAACCGGTCCACCCTCGGCGGGCGTCTCTTCCTCCGCCTCTTCGCCCACCGCCTCCTCCACGGTGGCGGCGGCCGGCCGGCGCGACGTCTCCCCGCGTCCCCGCGGCTTCCATCTCTCCAACGGCGGCGGCCGCGGGTACTCGCTCTCCTCCGGAGCGGGGGGCCGGCGCTCCGACCGCGCCGGGAGTTCTTCGACAGTGGGGGCTGGACTTCGGCTTCCAACCGGTTCCCCCACCGGGTCCCACACGCCTTCGTCGCCCTCTTCGACGGGCTCCGTTGGCGGCACCTCCCCGCACACAAAGGACGACTACTCGTCGGCAACGTACTCGACTACCGGTACTCGACCACTCGCTCAAGATAACTTACCTCCGAGGCGTGGTCTCCGAGACCTTCATCTTTTTCGCCACCCGCTTCTTGGTGGGGTTGCGCGGCCTCCGCGGCGGCGCGGAAGAAGGCTAGCCTCCGTGCTAGCCGGGAGGGTCTTGGACAAGTGGAACGTGAGGCAAGCCCGGACGGTTAAACCTCGACCGCAGCTTGGAAGCGGTCTTGAAGAGTTTCTTCGTCTTCTTCGTCATCGGAGGTATCCTCCACGATGACGGTGTCGTCGCCTTCACCGACTTCCGCGGCGCTCCTTCACCTTCCCCTCCGCCGGGATCTCGATCCCGCTCGGTGGTGGCCGCGGCTCGGAGACAAACCGCTTCACATCATCCTACGCAAAGACACAAGGCGTCGGCCGCTCCACTACAAGTGCTCACTACTCGACGAGGCGGGTACGACTACTCACCTCGTTGGGCGGGCGCGCGACGGAGTACTCCTCGACCGGGCACGCCGTTTAGTCGGCATGTCCTTGAAGATGCGCGACAACCTCTCGATGATGTCGTTGTCGTCCAACTCGCCCCCCCGCATCCGCGACGTGTCGTCATCGCCGGTGTACTCGAAGCCCGGCCGTATCCCGCGCCATCGGCGGGCCGGATCCGCGCTTCATGAAACCGAAGGCCACATGCTCGGCCCTTAGTCCGGCTTCTCCGAGCACTCGAATGCGTGCTAGCGCTCGTGAGCCGGATCCCCTCTTGCATGGTGGGCTCTGTGTTCCACCACTCGCGATGCCTGGGCTGCCGTCCGCTTGGCTTCGGCAGGCCTGGGTGGTGGTTGGTGATGTAGAACCACCGCGTCTTCCAGTCCGTGTTGGAGTCCACGAGCTTGTACGCCAGGTACTGATCTGCGGCGTCCTCCCTCAGCTGGATCCCGGCCCCTCCGACTACTCTGGGGTTGGAGGCACTGGGCTGCGGCTTGACGCGGAAGAACTTCCAGAAGAGCACCCAGTGCGGCTTGATACCAAGGAAGGCCTCGCAGAAGTGGACGAAGACCGATGTGTGGAAGATGCCGTTGGGGTTCAAGTTGAGGTACTCGATGCCGTAGTACCCGAGCAGCCCCTTGAAGAAGTCGCTTGCCGGGAGCGCAAGGCCGCGCTCCACGAAGCGCGAGAATATCCAAGTGGGGTCGTCGAGCCTCGGCGCCCTCACCATCGACTTCAAGCCACACACGGCCATTAAGTCGCAAGCACTAGTCGACTTCATGGCGAGTGGCGGGAGAACCGCCTACCTACTCCCACCGTGCGACCGCAGCATTGGGTGATGTACTTTGATGGCTCACTCAACCTCGAGGGCGCGGCGCGGGGGTACTCCCCGATCTCTCCAACGGGCGAACAACTCAAGTACGTCCGCGGATCTTCCGGAAGGTCTCAAACAACGAAGCCGAGTACGAAGCTCTCCTACACGGGCTCCGCCTCGGCCGCTTCACTAGGCATCAAGCGGCTACTAGTCTACGGCGACTCCGCAGGTGGTCATCAACCAAGTCAACAAGTCCCGGGACCGCAACAAGGAGAACATGGACGCCATACGCCTAGAAGTCCGCAAGCTCGAGAACAAGTTCTACGGTCTCGAGTTCCACCACATAGTCCGCGACAACAACGTTGCGGCGGACGTCCTATCGAAGCTTGGATCTACCCGCGCTCAAGTACCACCGGTGTCTTCATTCACGAGCTTCACGCGCCATCCATCCCTGGAGCGGCGCCACCGACCCTTGTCCCGCCGCACCCCGGCCGACGGACAGAGGTCATGATGATTGACGTGGACTGGAGGCAACCCTTCATCGACTACCTCAGCGAGCAGAAGGTTCCCTCGGACAATAAGTTGGCCGAGCAGCTCATCCGCCGCGCCAAGTCCTATGTCCTCGTCGGAGACAAGCTTTACAAGTGGGGCGCGTCTTCCGGAGTACTCATGAAGTGCGTCCCCAGGCAAGAAGGCAAGGACATCTTGGAGGAGATCCACAAGGGCGTCTACGGCAACCACGCGTCTTCCCGCACGCCGGTCGGCCAAGGCCTTCGGTGAGCCTTCTACCGGCCCACGGCTGCGGGCGATGCTTCGAAGAACTCATCGGAAGGTGCCAAGGATGCCAATACTTCGCCAAGCAAAGAACACGTCCCGGCCTACAAGCTAGTCACCATACCGCCAACCCGGCCCTTTGCCTGCTCGGGGGCTCGACATGATTGGGCCACCGCCAACCGCGCCGGGTGGTTTCAACGCAGTATTGGTGGCCATCGACAAGTTAACCAAGTGGATCGAGGTCAAGCCGGTCACATGCCCCAAGGCCGACAGAGTACTCGACTTCCTAGATGAACTCGTGCATCGCTACGGACTACCCCACCGCATCATCACGGATCCGGGCTCCAACTTCAACAACTACCACTTATGGGAGTACGCGAGAACAAGCGGGATCGACGTCCGATATGTCTCAGTCGCCCATCCTCGGGCCAACGGACAAGTCGAGTGCGCCAACGGGATGGTGCTCGACGCTCTCAAGAAGCGGCTACATGAGGCCGCTAACTCCAAAGGAGGCAAGTGGATCAAGGAATTACCCAATGCACTCTGCAGCTACGTACTCGGCCCTCCAAGCCAACGGGGCAATCCCCTTACTTCTTGGTCTACGGCTCCGAAGCAATCCTCCCTGCTGATGTCATATAGAACTCACCAACAGTGGAGCACTACGACGAAGGCGTCTCTGAAGACAGCAGATGAGTTGACATCGACAGCCTCGAAGAAGCTCGCTGCGGCGCCCTCGTCCAATCAGCAAGGTACCTGGAGGGTATCCGACGCTACCATGATCGCAACGTCATGGAACGCTCCTTCAACGTTGGTGATCTTGTCCTCCGCCGTATCCAGAAAAAGGAAGGACTACACAAGCTCAGCTCCCCCTGGGAAGGTCCCTTCACAATTGCAAAGGTGACCGGACCGGGCTCGTACCGCCTCCAGACACTTGAAGGCGAAGACATCTACAACTCGTGGAACGTCGACCAACTCTTTCGATTCTACGCCTAGTCTACACGACTACTCCGGGGTTCAAGTCTACACGACTACATCAACACCCCTCTGCCGTAAGCGGCCTCCGGGTCCTGGCTCCAGTCTCCGGACTACTCCTTTGCTATAAGCGGCCTCCGGGTCCAGGCACTAGTCTCCGGACTACTCCTCTCTAGGATCCAGCCCGCGCGGCTACCTACGGATCCCGGGGCCGCGACGAGTGACAAAGGACTCTAGCGGCGGTTGTTGACGGATAAAAGACGTATCCCTCTACGATCCGCAAGCGTACGGACCCCACACCTTTTTCACCACGGGATTCCCAAGGTTCTTGTCAATCCGCGGAGCAAGGGGATTACAAGCGTTCGATCAACAACGACACACTAGCTACTAAAACCCTAACTACTATTATACTAGAAAACACTAAACTACACTAAAGAGAATGATAAACGGTCAAGAGAGAAGACACTCGCCCACGGGTCTACGATACTAGAGCATGCAATCGCTTAAAGACATGAAAAACCAATCTAATCTATCGGGGTTGTGACCACGGTTTCGCCCTTTCCCTCCTCTCGTACCGTCACTACGCGAAGGTATTCATGACTAGACCTTTGATGGCCACGGCGTATTGAATGGATCCAAGGAAGCATTGGAGCTCGTACTCCCTCTACGGCATGGTAGCTAACCTTTAAGCATTAAAGTATATTCAACACAAGATGATAGATAGAAAATCCGACAAAGTGCGATTACATCTCACGATCGATTACAACCCATGGACGAATGAGAAGATTACCCCATCAAGGTGCTGATCATGGCACCGTTGATCATGGTTTCCCTTCCGCCGGTGTCTTCCTCCTTCTCCACGAGAGGGTGCTTCCTTCGAGGTGGTTGATCTCCAGCCCGGAGATCCTCCTCCTCTCTCTCTAGCTTGTGGATGGCCTTCTGGTGCGAATAAACTCCTCTCTGTCTGTTGGCGGCGCGTCGGGGGTTTTAGGGTCGAAGATCCTTCGAGGGCAAGGAAGACGGGACCGAACCGGTGCCCGAAGTGGGCTGGGCCGATCCGACTGGGCCGGCCGGCCCAGGCCCAGTTTCGGCCCGGTTCGGTCGCCCTTTTTGCTCCGTGGGTCCTCGTGCACTTATCTACTTCGCCCCCTCCACTTGGATGATTTTGACGCTGTTATCCTGCGATCAAGATGGAGACTCTCTTTGCATGAAGTTTGATCTTTTACGCTTCAATCCCCGGGGGTGTTCCTCGTAGCACTTCGGTCCTCACCACCATTGGAAGTAATTTCAGCGAGCTCATGAACACGAACAAGACTCCATGAATGCTCCTTCGAACTTATTGCAAATCCGTCCTTTATGTCCATGATTTCCTACATAAATACAACACTTCCAAATGCATGCACAAAGATGAACTTGTTATATGATTAGTGTGCCTAGTGGCGGGTTAGTTCAATAATCAAATCCAAACCAAAGTGTAATGAACATGCTAGGTGCACCAAAATACACCGTCAACATCTCCCCCACACTTAGCTCTTGCTCGTCCTCGAGCAAGTACTCGTAAAAGAACTTCGTCCAAGGCGTGTAATCGTGTACCACTTATCCTTCTTCACAAGTTAGTCAATCCCTTCATCATTAATACATAAACACAAAGTAATGATAATCAAACATAAACATGGGCGTTTAGAACTTTTACCACGTCAAGATTTACCCCACAACTCAAACTCTTCACTCGAAGCCTTCAATTTCAGCCATACTTACTTCTCTTGCTTCCATCGGAGGGTTTTTATGGTTTTCAAAACAAAAATTCCTGCAACAAGTGTTAGACAAAAACCTTTCTCCAAGCTCTCTCAAGTCACTCATATGAAGTGTCTATCCTAACCAAATTTTATAAAACTCTCACCTCCCATTAATCTCTCATATATCATGTAAAAGTGGAGCTATAGGTAGGGCTAGCGCAATCAACACAAGTATTGTCAAACTAAGAACTTCCTCTAATGGTTGTCTACCTTTCAGAGCCAATGATCATGAGAATTAACCATATGTAGGGATATCAAGGACGAGAAGATTTAGAATGGTGGACATGTGCAAGGGCAAAAGAAAATTGTGACTTCAAGGCACCAATGATGTCCTCGTTGTCGGATTGCACATGGTTGGAAATAGAGTAAAAGTTTCGTCTCACAATCAACGTGACATCCTTCCTTACACTTTATTATTTTTCTTTTCTTTCACTTGATCCATCCCTCTCATATCTTCATTGCTAACTCATCTTTCTCTTTTCTTTTTCTTCCTTCATTCACATATGATGATTTTTTTTTCTTTTTTTTTTCTTTCTTTTCCATACACATACTTTTTCTCTTTATTTTTCTCTCTCTTGACATCTTTTCAAAGCTTTCAATTCTCCCTTTTCTCGCATGCACACAATCTGAAATTTTTAAATAAACCATGCTAGAGACGAGACGAAACTTTGAAAATAGGTTGTGTTCAAGGAATACGATGTTCAAAAGAGATGTATAAGGTTAGGTATGGAATTCAGTGATATGCATGACTTTCGTTGCGAAAGTCATGAACCGAATATATGACGAGGCTAGCAACAAAAGATAAGTACAAGGACATGATCATTGCTCGAAATTAAAACTCACCAAGAGAGAAGGGTCCTAGCCTAACTCATCGTGCTAATCACACTTATAGTGGAGCGAAAAAAACAAACTTGGCTTTGGATAGGAATTTTTTATACTCTCAACTTGGAAAAAGAGATTTTGCTAACCTTTATTACAAGGGTTTTAATATAATTTTCAGAACTGAAATCCTCCAATTTTTAGCATCGAACATAGCACAACTAGCATGTGAAGCTCAAGATCGAAGTGCGGTATGGGTACTTTAAGTAGTAGCGATTCCACTAAGCACCACGGTAAACGATTTTCAAACCACATACTTGTGTTCATATATCAAGAATCGAAGATTAGACAAACAAGTAAATAAAGATAAACAATATATAAAACACAAAGATATATATAAGACTCTTTTTATTTGGTTTTCTTGACTCAACACTAGTTTAAGACACTTGCAAAAATTTAAAAGCCGACTCGAAAACTAAAAACTCATTAAAACGCTAAGACTCTCACACGAAGATTAAACCGAACCTAATCTTGAAGTTCAAAAGCTAAGGCTAGCGAGCTAGCTCTCCCCCACACTTAAAACATACGACGTCCTCGTCGTATCTTACAAAAACCAAAGGGGAAAACTAGATCTAATGGTACTTCGAGCAAGCCTTGCACCACTTGCCTCTCATGTTTCCAACCATGCCGAAAAGTTTGCGCACGTTACGGTTAAGGAACTTGTAGTCATCTTCAACTACGCTCTCCAAGTCCTCCATACGCCGCTGCATCGCTTCCATGGTTTGAAGACATTCGTCGGCCGACGCGTAGAGAGCTGCGATGGATTGACGGCAAATTCGACAACACACCGGATGCATTCCGAAGGGGTCGTCGTCGCCATAATCTCCACCGTTGTCACCACCGTCGTCGCCACCTCCATTGTTGTCGCCTTCGCCACCGCCGTTGCCGTCGCCGTTGGGGCCCTCGGGAGTCCTTTCGTAGGGCTGCTCGCCCCAATCATCATCATCTCTACCGGCAGCCGCCCACGAGCTCGGGCTACGATCGTCGGAGTAGTCGCTATCCCCATATTCCTTAGGCTCCGGCGACACCTCCTTGTAATCCTTACGCTTGATGCCTTGGAGACGTGCCGACCTTCGAACGGGTGTAGGGACCTTCTCTCCTTTGACGGGGTTGCGAGATGCAAGAGCTCCGGTCGGGACACGTCCTCCGCAACGGATACGTGCGGTCCTCTTGACGGGTAGCTTGACCTCGCATCGCATCGCCTCCTCCATCGATGGCTTCTTGGCTTCTACCTTCAACTCTAAGCTTTTTGGAGGCTCAATGGTCGCTACAAGGGTGCAACACATTGCTTGAAAGGATTGATTCTCGAGCTCCCAATTTGGCCAAATATATAGTCCCGAGAGAAAAGCCACGGGAACCTTATTTTCCTTTTTTACACTTCCCTTAAAATTTTTCGACCAAACAAGGAAGTCGAAAAGGAGCAATTCGGGCGAAATTCGGGGACATCGGGCGTCGGGCCCCCCTTGGGCCGATCCGATCGGGCCGGCCGGCCCACCCCCGCCTCGGGGGCCGGGCCGGTCCGGTTTTTTGCACACCGCCCTATTTTTTTTCGTCCTCGGCCCGTGGAAAAAGTTGGCCCGGTTAATCTTCGCGAAAAACTCCGGAAAGCTAAAAGAAAAATTATTTACGAGAAGTTGGTGCCTTGTTTTTCGTCCTAGGCGGGACGTTCGGGCTCTTCCTCCATGGTAAAGACGTCAACATGATGAACGGGCACGATGTCGGGTTCGTAGTAAACCTTAAGCCGCTGTCCATTCACCACAAATTGATCGCCGTTTATATCCATAATGGTTACCGCTCCGTTGGAGAACACCGAATGCACAACATAAGGTCCGTCCCACTTGCTTTGCAATTTCCCCTTTCCGAAGGTTTTAAACCTCGAATTGTAGAGGAGGACCTTATCTCCTTCTTTGAATTCTTTTTTCTTCAATCTTTTATCATACCACCTTTTGATTCTCTCTTTGTATATGCTTGCGTTTTCATAAGCTTTCAACCTCAACTCCTCTAGCTCGCTTATTTGAATTCTCCGTTTCACCACCGCGGCATCGAGATCAAGGTTCATCTCTTTAATCGCCCAATAGGCTTTATGTTCTAACTCAACCGGAAGGTGGCAAGCTTTTCCATAGACGAATTGATAAGGGGTCATACCTATCGGTGTTTTAAACGCCGTTCGATAAGCCCATAAAGCGCCGTCTAATTTCTTTGACCAATCCTTGCCTCCCTTCTCTATGGTCTTGTTAAGTATGCTTTTTAATTGCCTATTTGACGTCTCCGCTTGTCCGTTGGTTTGTGGGTGATAGGCCGTGGAGACCCTATGCTCAATTCCCAACTTGGACAAGCACTTTTTGAAGTTCTTCCGGTGAAATGAGTTCCTCCATCACTTATCAAGATTCTCGGTGTACCGAAACGGGGAAAAATCACGTTCTTGATCATAGTGATGGACTCCTCCGTGGAAGCTTTACGACATGGTATAGCCTCTACCCACTTGGATACGTAATCGACCATAACAAGTATATACTCGAATCCAAATGAGTTTTTAAAAGGCCCCATGAAGTCTATGCCCCATACATCGAATATGTCGACTTGCAAGTTGTATTTCAAAGGCATAGAATTTTTTTGAGAGATGTTTCCGGTTCTTTGGCATTCGGGGCATGACGCAACATATCTTTTAGTATCTTCATGCATCTCCGGCCAATAGAATCCGCTCGACCATACTTTGGCTTCGGTTCGAAAATGGCTATAGTGCCCACCGTACTCCGCCGAGTGGCACTTCCTTAGAATCTCAAGCCTCTCTTCCCTTGGCACACATCTTCTCATCACACCATCATTGCCAAGCTTGAAGAGGTATGGTGCATCCCAAAAATATTTCTTACTTTCGAAATTATCTTCCTTTGAGTGTTTTTGTCTAGATGATCGAGGGGCATCTTTCGAATCGCTCGAATGATGTCGATCATCCAAGTATCTTTATCAAGCACTCTATAGAGGTGGTCATCTCTCATCTTGTCTTCTATGGGCTCTTTATCATCTTGCCCACGATTCATCCTAGACAAATGATCGGCCACAACATTCTCCACCCCCTTTTTATCACGAATTTCAACATCGAACTCTTGGAGAAGAAGGATCCAACGAATCAAACGAGGTTTAGCTTCCTTCTTAGCCAAGAGATACTTTATAGCTGCGTGATCGGTGTAAACAATGACTTTCGAGTTCACGATGTAGGATCTGAATTTTTCGAAAGCGAATACCACCGCTAGCAATTCTTTTTCCGTAGTAGCGTAATTTAATTGTGCCCCACTAAGAGTTTTGCTAGCGTAGTAAACGGCGTGAACTCGGCCTTCCTTTCTTTGTCCCAAGACCGCGCCTACGGCGTAGTCACTTGCGTCACACATGATCTCGAAAGGTTGGCTCCAATCCGGAGGTTGGATGATGGGAGCACTCACCAACGCATTTTTCAAGGTCCGGAATGCCGCTAGACACTTCTCATCAAAGTCGAAAGCCACATCTTTTTGAAGAAGGTGCGTTAAAGGCTTGGTGATCTTTGAGAAGTCCTTTATAAATCTTCTATAGAATCCGGCATGGCCTAGAAAGCTCCTTAAGGACTTAATATCCGTAGGAGGTGGGAGTTGCTCAACCGTCTCTACCTTTGCCTTGTCCACTTCAATTCCTCTCTCGGATATAACATGTCCGAGCACTATGCCTTGCTTAACCATGAAGTGGCACTTTTCCCAATTTAAAACCAAATCTACCTCCGCACACCTCGTAAGGACCTTTTCTAAGTTTGCTAAGCAATCCATGAATGTCTTCCCGTAAACGGAAAAATCATCCATGAACACTTCAACAATTTCTTCGATGAATTCCGAAAACACGGCCATCATGCAACGTTGAAAAGAGGCCGGAGCGTTGCATAGGCCGAAGGGCATCCTCCTATATGCAAACGTTCCGTAAGGACACGTAAATGTTGTCTTATGTTGATCTTCGGGTGAATGGGAATTTGCATGAACCCCGAGTATCCATCGAGAAAGCAAAAATAAGCGTGGTTTGCTAACCTCTCGAGCATCTCGTCTATGAACGGTAAGGGGAAGTGATCTTTCTTCGTCGCTTTGTTAAGCTTACGGTAATCGATACACATCCGCCACCCGGTCACGGTTCTTTGCGGTATCAATTCGTTCTTCTCATTCTTCACCACGGTCAAACCTCCTTTCTTCGGTACACAATGTACGGGCTCACCCATTCGCTATGTGGAACCGGATAGATGATTCCGGCATCAAGTAACTTGATAACCTCTTTCTTTACTACCTCTCGCATGGCATGGGTTAGCCTCCTTTGGTGGTCCACTACGGGCTTACATTGGTCTTCCATTGGTATACGATGAGTGCAAAAGGCTGGGCTAATACCTTTGAGATCGTTAATTGAATATCCAATCACCTTCCTATGTTTTTTTAATAAAATCAGCAACGCTTCATTTTCTTCGGGACTCAACTCGTCGCTCACAATGACTGGATAAGTTTTGTCCGGGCCCAAAAATTCATATTTTAATCCCTTGGGCAAAGGTTTAAGGTCTACTTCGGGCACTTGTGGCTCCTCGGGTTTGATTTCTCCTATGTCTTCGAACTTTTCTTCCTCCACGCTACCATCATGCGGCTCTAAGCCTTTTGTTGCTTCCTCTAGTTCTTCATCTTGTTGATTACTAATTTGATTTTCCATCGCTCTTTGCAGCGGGTCTCTAAGGGTTTCAACAAAACAAAGACTATCTATCTCTTCTATTTCTTCATCTTCGGGAGGAAAAGGAGTAAGGTGCTTAGAAGCGCGAAGAAAGTTATATGTGTACTTTGTTCCATTAAGGTTCATTGTTACTTTGCCTTCTCCGGCATCTAACACGGCATCAACCAACTTAAGAAAAGGCCTACCTAAGATTATATGATCAGAATTACCATGGTAAGCATCAATAACAAAGAAATCGGTTGGTATATAGTTTCTAGAGATTTTTACTTTCATGTTGCAAGCAATACCTAGAGGTTTGATAGTTCTACCATCTCCCATAATTAATTTCGTTGATGTTGGAGCTAAGTCTAGGTTGTGGTATTGAACTTTATCGTAAATTTTAGAAGATAGAACACTTACTTGGGCTCCGATGTCGCATAAGGCTTTGCATTGAACTCCGTTGATCTCGCAACTCAAGTGCGGCGTCATCTTCTCTTCTTCTTCGGATCCGATCGAATAAATTTCAGCAAGGCGAGCGTATGGTGATGCTTCGGGCTTGATCCCCATGATCCTCTTCACCTCGGCAATATGTTCCGGATCCACCACATCATCTCCAAAGAGCTTTTCAAAAATCTCACCGGTGGTTTCGAGGTCGTATGAATTTTCAGCTTTCCTCTCCGGTGGGAAATCCACTTCCAATGCTCTTGCCATCCCCTTTTGATTAGGGAACGGTCTTCTCTTGTCGAATACTTCTCCGTAATCAATAGGAACCCAATCCATTGGCTCGAACTCCCTTAGTGGCTTCGCGCTTGACATGCTTCTCTTATTCGTCTCATTTGGTGCGGCGAAGTCGACGTTTGGTGTAGTTCTTGACTTGATGTGTTCTTGTTTAAGCTTCTCCATGATTGGCTCCTCTTTTGTGACTTCCGGGTTGCCTCTTTAGAAAAATCAGCAAGCTTTTTCTTCCTTGAATTAAATTCCGGCTCTTCCGCAAGTCTTGTTTCCCAATCTCTTCGCATGGCAGCCGCTTTACTAACTTTTTGTAGAAGTTGGGCGGCTTCCGTGAGTGTTTTCTCCATGAGATCCCCACCCGCACACATTTCGACGTGTCGCATGCAACTAGGGGTTAGGGAAAAGAAAAATGTATGCAAGAGTACGTCACCGGTGAAGCCGAGTTTTGGTCCTTGTTCGATTAATTCATTAAACCTATCCCGGGCTTGGTCTATCCCTTCCTCTTCTCCTTGCATAAAATTGATCACTTGCCTCCTTAGATGTTGAACCTTGCTCATTGGAAAGAACTTCTCGCAAAACTTCTTTGTCAACTTGTTCCAATTGCCTTCAACTTCAAAGGACGCAACCGAATACCATGTCTTTGCTTTGCCGGCAAGTGAGTAGGGAAAGAGATTCCATTTGAACCATTCATCGGGAACTCCTTCTTGACGCACCGTGTTGCATATTGTCGTGAAATCCCTTATGTGTCTATATGGGTTCTCCGTAACCATCCCTTCAAATGGGTTTTCCGCCACCATCTTCATGATCTTGGATTTAATTTCATACTTGGTCGCTTCGAGCTTCGAATCCGACTCTTGTACCTTTATGTCTTCACATCGAGGGCTAGCGTAATCCCTTAATGATTTCTCCGGTTCTTCCACGGGTTGATTAACGAACTCCATCTAGACAATAAGATAAAAACAAAAACAAAAAAGAAACAAGTGTTTTTCTGATAATATATGTTAGATATAGCAAATAAAAGATAAACTAAAATATAAAACTAAGTTAGATGCAAATCAAACGATGTAAACTAACTTGCTCCCCGGCAACGGCGCCGAGAAAAAGGGGCTTGTTGACGGATAAAAGACGTATCCCTCTACGATCCGCAAGCGTACGGACCCCACACCTTTTTCACCACGGGATTCCCAAGGTTCTTGTCAATCCGCGGAGCAAGGGGATTACAAGCGTTCGATCAACAACGACACACTAGCTACTAAAACCCTAACTACTATTATACTAGAAAACACTAAACTACACTAAAGAGAATGATAAACGGTCAAGAGAGAAGACACTCGCCCACGGGTCTACGATACTAGAGCATGCAATCGCTTAAAGCCATGAAAAACCAATCTAATCTATCGGGGTTGTGACCACGGTTTCGCCCTTTCCCTCCTCTCGTATCGTCACTACGCGAAGGTATTCATGACTAGACCTTTGATGGCCACGGCGTATTGAATGGATCCAAGGAAGCATTGGAGCTCGTACTCCCTCTACGGCATGGTAGCTAACCTTTAAGCATTAAAGTATATTCAACACAAGATGATAGATAGAAAATCCGACAAAGTGCGATTACATCTCACGATCGATTACAACCCATGGACGAATGAGAAGATTACCCCATCAAGGTGCTGATCATGGCACCGTTGATCATGGTTTCCCTTCCGCCGGTGTCTTCCTCCTTCTCCACGAGAGGGTGCTTCCTTCGAGGTGGTTGATCTCCGGCCGGAGATCCTCCTCCTCTCTCTCTAGCTTGTGGATGGCCTTCGGTGCGAATAAACTCCTCTCGTCCGTTGGCGGCGCGTCGGGGGTTTTAGGGTCGAAGATCCTTCGAGGGCAAGGAAGACGGGACCGAACCGGTGCCCGAAGTGGGCCGGGCCGATCCGGCCGGGCCGGCCGGCCCGGAGCCCGGGTTTCGGCCCGGTTCGGTCGCCCTTTTTGCTCCGTGGGTCCTCGTGCACTTATCTACTTCGCCCCCTCCACTTGGATGATTTTGACGCCGTTATCCTCGCGATCAAGATGGAGACTCTCTTTGCATGAAGTTTGATCTTTTACGCTTCAATCCCGGGGGTGTTCCTCGTAGCACTTCGGTCCTCACCACCATTGGAAGTAATTTCAGCGAGCTCATGAACACGAACAAGACTCCATGAATGCTCCTTTGAACTTATTGCAAATCCGTCCTTTATGTCCATGATTTCCTACATAAATACAACACTTCCAAATGCATGCACAAAGATGAACTTGTTATATGATTAGTGTGCCTAGTGGCGGGTTAGTTCAATAATCAAATCCAAACCAAAGTGTAATGAACATGCTAGGTGCACCAAAATACACCGTCAACAGCGGTCTACTAAGAGACCATGTACTCCTAGATCCGGCCTACACGGCTACTTACCGATCTACTTGTTTTAAGTGGCTACTCACCCTAGCACAACTTAGGCGTAAGCGGCCTCCGGTCCGGGCGACTAGTACGAATCGCGGCCATGGCCACCCGGTTGTACTTCTTCAGTAATAAAGTTTGATCGATCATCAACTTCTTTACTGTCTACTTCCCTCAACGGGACTACTGCCGAGTACGACTACTCGCATCAACTCCACGATGGGACTCTGCACTCTAAGATCGCGACTACGAGTACTCATAGGTGGAACTTTTTCTTCATTAATACTTGACCAATTACATTGCAAATGTTTTTGTACACATACTGCTATGAGCTAACTATTACAGGACTACTAGAGGTTAAGCTTTTCGGCGACTTGCTCCGCAATGGGCGTCATCCGCTCCCGGCGACTCCGCATCTTGCTCATCCGTACGGTTGGCGGCTACCCCCGCCAGCGACTACGTCCACGGGCGCCTTTGAGAAGTAGGACTTCATGAAGGCCAGCACCTGGTTCGGGATCGACCTCACCAGATGCTTCACATACGGCGCCGGCCCGGCCGGGGGGCTTCCTTGAGGCGATCCACGAGCGGTGCTATCTTGGGGCCGCCGGGATGAGGCACCAAGAATCTTGCAATGGGAAGCGTGACTTCTTCAAGTTCCTTCGGTGGGCCCGCGGCGCCTCGCGATCCTCGTTCGGCTCGCAACGATTTGTAGCGATTGAAGAGGTCACGATCGGAAGCAATGCGAAGCTCCATGTGCTTGTCGCACTCGAAGGCAAGTTTCTTATAGTCAAGCTCGAGTACCGGCGGGCCTCCCGCTCCCGTAGAAGAGGTTCTTCGTGTCCGTCTCTCGAGGTCCTCAACCGCTCCACCCGGGTCTCAAGCTCGCAAAAACAACATGGCGCGAAAGGTTAGACTACCTCTCGACCTCCAACAACTACTCAACAAGCAAAGCGGTGTATCTTTGTTCTTGTTGCGGAGTGTCTTGTTCTTCCGCACCAAGTCGTTGCTCTTTGCCTGCATCTCTTGGATATCATTGTGATATTTGGAGAAGGCGGCGTCGAGCTTGGATTGCATGGCGGCCGCGTGCTTCCGCGACTTCAAGAGTTGATCTTCCAGCGCTTCAGCCCGGAGCACCGCGTCGCCGAAGCCTTGCAGCATGTTGGACTTTTCGCGGGACCTCTCCACGACGTCCTGCACAGACAACACATGTCACATGAGTACTCAACAACAGAGAATTGACTACTCAGGAGTTAAGACTACTCAGCTTCATCATTGTTCAGCCTGGCGGACCGCCTCTAGGTGCCTGGCCACCGTCGCCAGGTCGACCAAGTCGTTTGCCAGCAACTCCACCCCGCCACGACTACTCGTGGCGGCCTCAGTCATCGGTGCAGAGCGGATGGGCTCCGCGTCTTGGATATCTGGGGAGCGGACAACCACCTCCAGAGCAGCCTCTAGCGGCACGGTGGCCTCCTCTCCTCCGGTTGCCACGGCGGCCTCCTCGGCGGCCTCCTCCATCGGCTTGGGGGCTCCTTCGGCAGCCTCCGGCCATTGTGGTGTCAAGTTCTGCATGGGCACGGCCGCCGGGATGTCGCTCCTTTCGGCCTCGGCGCCTGTCAAGAAGAAGACAAGTGCATTAGCGACTACGACTACTCTATGGGGAATACTAAAGCCTCAGCAGAGTACCTACCTTCGACCACGCTGGCCTCGGGAACACAGCTCCAGCAGCCGGCGCTTCAGACTCCGCCTGAGGGGCAGGAGTGGACTCCTCGGCGGGCGGCGCGGCTTCTTCCTCCGCCACCGCCGTAGAGGGCTCATCCCCCTCCCAGGACAGATCTGTTGATTTCCTGCAGAAGTACACAAATTGGTTGTCAATCAAGCCCGACTACTACACCAAGTAATACTCGGGAAGGCTCAGCACTTACAAGCTTGACCGGACTATCGTCACGGTCGGGGCGCCAAGGATGCTGGCAATGTCTACCAGTCCAGCCTCGGCTGGCGCCTCCTCCTGCGTCTCTTCGGCTGTCGCCTCTTCTGCAGCAACGGTAGCCGGTGCAGCGCCCTCCTGCGCTCCTGCGGACACCACTTCTTCAGTAGTAGCGGCTGCGGGCTCCATGCTCCCTTGAGGAGCAGGGGGCTGGTGCTCTAGCTGCGCCAAGAGCTCTTCAACAGTGGGGGTTGGGTTACGACTCCCAGCGGGTTCCCCCACCGTGTCCCACTCACCTTCGTCGCCCTGATCAGCGGGCTCCGTAGGCGGCACCTCCTGAAAGCAAGGAAGCTCAGTCATCGGCAAGTGAACTCGAGAGATTAGTACTCGACTACACTAGTCAAGACGTCTTACCTCTTGGGGCGTGGTCTCAAAGACCTTCAACTTCTTCGTCACCCGCTTGTGGGCGGGGTTGCGCGGCTTCCGTGGCGGCGCAGCCAGACTAGCCTCCGTGCTAGCACCGCGGATCTTGCACGAGGGGCACGTGAGGTAGGCCGGGACGGCTGAACCTCGACCGCAGCTGGAAGCGGTCCTGCAGCGTCTCCTCGTCGTCGTCCCCGTCGGACGTGTCCTCAACGACGACGGTGTCGTCTCCTTCGCCGACCTCCCGCCACTCCTTGGCCTTGGTTTTTCCCTCCTACGGGATCTCGACTTTCTGAGGGGGCGGCTACGGCTCGGAGATGAACTTATTCAAGTCGTCCTGCAAGACACAAGACATCAGCGCGACTACTCACAAGGGATGGGTACTCAGCTGGGGGGTACGGCTACTTACCTCCTTTGGCGGGTGCGCGGCGGAGTACTCTGGCACAGGGCACGCCGTGTACGGTGGCATGTCCTTGAAGATACGCGTCAGCCTATCGACAATGTCGTCGTGGTCGACTTCGCCTCCAGGCATCCGCGACGTGTCGTCGTTGCCGGTGTACTCGAAGCCGAGGGTGTCGCGGGCCATCAGTGGCTGCACCCTGCGCTTCATGAAGCTGAAGGCCACGTGCTCGGCCCTCAGCCTGGCTTCTTTCAGCACCTTGATGTGCGCCAACAGCTCGGGGAGCTGGATCCCCTCCTGCATCGTGGGCTCCGTGTTCCACCAAGCGCGATGTTTGGGTTGCTTCCCGCTCGGCTTCGGAAACCCTGGGTGGTGGTTCGTGACGTAGAACCACTTCGCCTTCCAGTCTTGGTTGGAGTCGATGAGCTTGTACGAGAGGTACTGCTCGGCGGCGTCCTCCCGCATCTGGATTCCTGCTCCACCGACTACTCGCGGGTTGCTGGCGCTCGGCCGCGGCTTCACCCGGAAGAACTTCCGAACAAGATCCGGGGGGGCTTGATCCCCGGGGAACGCTTCACGGTATGGAAAATACCGTTGGGGTTGAGGTTGAGATACTCGACGTCGTAGTACCCCAGGAGGCTTTGAAGAAGTCGCTCGCCGGAAGCGCGAGTCCGCGCTCCGCGAAGCGCGCGAACATCGGGATCTCGTCTTCGCTCTTCTCCATGGGGTATGGGTCCCCGGCGGCGGCCCTCCAACTGTCCATCTCCTTGTCATGCATGAATCCGCTGTTGAGGAGGGCCAGCAAATCTTCAGTCTTCGTCTTCGACTTGTTCCATTCGCGGCTCGGATCTGGCCGCGGTGGAGATATCGGCGGTGCTGCCCCTGCGGCAGACCCGGCGGCCTCGTCACGGCCCCTCGTCTTCCCGGCGGTCTTCGCGGACTTGGACGACAACGGCTTCATTCTCCAAGTGCACGGCGTCTTCATGCGCATTCGCTCGGGGGCTACTCTAGCAGCTCTGGGTGGCGGCGCGCTTAGATCTACAGCGGCGGCGGCGTGCGCTGGAGGTGATTCTGGGCAAGATCTATTCGAAATGGCTACAGCGGCGATGGGTGAAAAACCCTAAGGGTTTTGGCTTCTATTTATAAGTCAAAACGGCCCTCCAACGGCCGGATGGATAAGTCCGCGCTCGGGCCGACTCGGAGGCCGTGCGTGACTCATCGTATTCTACTAGTCGACGTGCCTCACCTCGGGGGCTCGGCTACTTCTACTCGACTACACGGGGAAGCGACAAGACTCGGGAGCATATCGGGACACATTCTACAAGATGACCCTTCAATTCGAGAGGAAGTACTCGACTCAAGGCTCGGGGGCTCCGTGCCACGTGTCCTTCGGTTTTTTCTCTGGATTTTTCGGGATATTCTTGCCAAGACTTTAGATGGACCCTCAGCCAGAGTCTACGACTCAACCTAAGGCTCGGGGGCTACTCCATATGGAGTGCAATTTTGCAATCGCACTTCCATATCAGCTTCGGCTTCAAGACAACGCGGGCATTTTCGAAGACCTTCGAGGGCAGCACTCGAGGACGCTCGGGACTACTCGAGAAGACTTCAAGATTGCTCAGATATCAGCTGGTGTACATTCCAGCCTCGGGATGCTTCGATTACTCTTGAGGACTTTTGACTTGTAGTACTCGGGGACGCTTGAGGACTACTCGTTAAGGCCGTCAAGACTACTTGAAGCTATCTTTCTCGACTACAAAGTACTCGGGGGCTTGTCGTATGGACCTCCCTGGGCCCACCACCTCGGTGGGTACCAGGACCGACTACTCGGTGGGACCCTGGGACTACTCGGCTTGCGCTACACGGCACCTGATGGCGTGGAGCACAAGGACTACGGAGGAGAAGTACTCGGTTAGGAAGCTGTACATGTCCCCCACTATATGGAAGACTCCTGGACGTACTCGACTAATACTCTCTCCCTACTCCGACTTGTAACCCTGCCTCCCGGACTATGTAAGGCGAGGCAGGGACCCTTCTCTAGCATCCAATCTCATCTTACGGCGTACTATTACTCCATCTTGTAATAGTACCAATCAATCCAGAGCTACGCAGCATACAGGACGTAGGGTATTACGCACCTCGCGGCCCAAACCTGTCTAAATTGTGTTCCACGTGTCTCTTCCTTCGAGTTACCGATCTTGGCGAGGCCACATTCATCTACTTCGGGTACTCCCCTTAGTAGGTTGCCGGTCTAAAACACCGACAGGTGGTACCCGGAGTAGCATTCGAGGAAGCAGAGCAGGTCGCAGCCCGCCATGGAGTCGAAGACTTGGTCAATCCGCGACAACCCGAAGGGGTCCTTGGGGTAGTGCTTGTTGAGGTCGGTGTAGTCGACGCACATCCTCCACTCGTTCGAGTTCTTCTTGCGGACGAGGACGGGGTTGCCGAGCCACTCAGGATGGAAGACTTCTTTGATGAAGCCAGCCGCGAGTAGTTGGTGAGTTCCTTCTTGATGGCTTCCCATCTGTCATCGGCGAAGCGGCGGAGGTGTTGTCGCTTCGGGGTAGCTTTAGGATCGGCGTTGAGGAAATGCTCGATCAACTCCCTGGGCACCCCTAGCATGTCCTATGGCTTCCACGCGAAGATGTCGCGGTTAGCTCGGAGGAAGTTGATGAGCGCATCTTCCTATTTGGGGTCGAGACCCGCCCCGATGGTGGTGGTCTTGCTGTTGTCACCTGTCCCGAGGTCAATTGTTTTGACCGGAACCTCCTCAGCTGGCTGAGGCTTGTTAGCTTTGTCTGACTTCTCTGGGATGTCGAGTTCACTTGGGGCAAGCTTCTTCGACGCAGCGTAGATCTCCATCATTGCATTGGGTACTTGATTTGTGGAGGCAATCTCCCCCGGCTTCCGTGTTGCGGTCGTGCGAGATCTTCAAGTCCCCTTGCAATGAGAGTACGCATGTTGGACTTGGCATCTTGAGTACCAAGTAGGTGTAGTGGGGTACCGCCATGAACTTGGCGATAGCCGTCCGCCGAGGATGGCATGGTAGGACGTCTCGAAGTCCGCGACTTCGAACTTGACATACTCGATACGATAGTTGTCCCGAGATTCCCCAAAGGTAATCGGCGGGACCACTGAGCCTAGTGGGATAGCAGCATTCCCGGGGATGATGCCGTAGAAGGGCAAGGTGCTCTTGGTGAGCATGTGGGCGACGTCGAGCTTCATCTTCTTCAAGGTCTTGGTGAAATGGACGTTGAGCTCGCTTCCACCGTCGATGAGGACCTTGTTGAGCCTGGAGCCCGCGACCACCGGCTTCAGGACGAGAGGGAACCGCCCTGGTTCGGAGAAGCTAGTCCATTGATCCGCATGGGAGAAGGTAATGGGTACCTCTGACCACCTGAGAGGGGTCGGAACCGCTGGTTCAATGCTCATGACTTCTCGACGGGTAGCCTTTTGTTCCCGTCTGCTGGGTAGTCCACCGAAGAGGACGTTGACCGTCTTGTCGGGTTCCTGGAAGTCGCCGTTGCCGTCGTCTTGCTTCTTGTTGCCTTTCTTGTCATGAGGGTGCGGTGGCTCCGGAGTACTCTTGAGTGCTCGCCTGAGTTGGTAGCACTACTCGGTGGTATGGTTGCCGTCCAGATGCCACGGGCACTTCTCTTTCAGCAAGTCTTTGAAGCCGCCAGAGGTCTTCTTCGAGTTCTCCTTCGCGGGGGCGCCGGATAGCCGCGACGGTGTTGTACGGCTTGTGCTTGCAGTTGGGACCCGAGTAGTAGTTGTTGTTGCGACCGCCTTGGTTCCCGTTGTTGCTGCTGCCACCGCCCGTGTTCTGTGTGCTCTTGCCACGGATGGCATCGTACTTGGCGTTGGCTTTGTCTTCTTCATCCGCCCAGGACGTGATCATATCCTTGAGATGCGGGATGAACTTGGGGCGACGGCGACCGAAGTCTTCGAAGGTGCGATGGTGGTAGAGGCCGTCTTCGAAGAGGTCGATGACCTTGTCGGTGACGTCGACTACGGTGGCGCGCTTGTCGAAGAAGCGGCGCATGTACTTGCGGAGGTTCTCGCCTTGTTCTTGCTTCACCATAGCTAGGTCCATGCGAGTACCACTTGTCCCACGAAGTTGCTGGTGAACTGCTCCTTCTGCTGGTCCCACTTGTCGATTGAGTGCTTATCCAACGACTCGAGCCATGTGAGTGGGGCTTGGTCCGGGCGAAGGGGAAGTAGAGGCACTTGGTGTCGTTGTTGCCGCCAGCGTTCTCGATGGAGAGGGCTTAGCACCTGAGCCACTGGATGGGATCCTGCTTCGCGTCGTACTTGGTGATTCCCAGACGTTTGAACTTGTCCGGGAGGAGTAAGTTGCGAAGCCAAGGAGAGAAGGCGGGGAAGCCGTCATTGTCACCTGCGGTGGCGGACTTCTTCCGCCGTAGTTCTTCAATCTTCTGGTGGGCGTCGTAGCCGCCCTGTGAGGCTCCGGAAGCGTGGCTATTTGCGTGGTCTCGACCACCGCGACCGCCTCCGCCACCGGCCCTCCTGTTGGCCCCATGGTTGGAGCTTACGCCATCGCTGCCGCCACTGCCAGGGTCGCGGTGAGGGATGATCTCACAATTGCCGCCAGCAGCTGCAGCGCTATTGCCCCCTTGTGAGGGTCCGCCGGCGTGGGTACCAAGACCGACACAATCGTTGCAATATCTTCACTGATCACAAAATTCTCAAATATATCTTCACTCAATCAAACCTAAATATGAGGCAAAGAAGATGGCTTGAGTTGATTAAATACTATGATCTAGAAGTGCAATATCACCCCGGAAAAGCCAATGTTGTTGCGAATGCTCTTAGCCGCAAAGTTCACTGCAACCATCTAGTGGTGGAACCATACAATGATACTTTATGTGAAGACATGAGGAAGCTTCATTTGGAAGTTGTAGATCAAGCAAATCTATATGCCATAGTTGCAGAGTCTAATCTCTATGAAAGAATTGTCACTGCTCAACGCAATGATGAGGGAATACAACAAATAAAGCAAAAATTAGCAGAAGGAGACCCCAACACTTGTTTCCAGAGGGATTCAAAAGATGTGGTATGGTTTGGGGAACGTCTCATGATTCATGTTAACCCAAACCTTAAGAAGGAAATCTTTGATGAGGCTCATCTCTCCAAATTCTCCATTTGTCCCAGAAGCACCAAAATGTATCAAGATTTGAAGGAAATTTTCTGGTGGTCCAATATGAAAGTCAACATAGCGAAGTATGTGTCAGACTGTGATACTTGACATGGAATGAGAGCAAGCCATATGAAATCCGCAAGTGTACTCCAACCCTTGTCGATACCTATGTGGAAATGGGATAACATAAGTATGGACTTTATTGTGGGTTTATCCCTAACTGCTAGAAAGAAGGATTTGATTTGGGTTATAGTGGACATACTCACCAAAACTGCTCACTTCGTCGCAGTTCACACCACTTATTTAGTTCAAACCTATGCAGATATTTATATGGACCAAATAGTCCGCTTGCATGGAATTCCGAAGACCATAATTTCTGATCGAGGGACTCAATTTGTAGCTCGTCTCTAGGAGCAATTGCATGAATGTTTAGGAACAAAAATGATCCGTAGTTCCAGCTATCATCCGCAGACTGATGGTCAGACAGAAAGGGTAAATCAAATTGTGGAAGACATGCTACGAGCAAGCATCGTGCATTTTGATAAGAGTTGAAACAAGTGTTTGTGCTTGGCCGAATCTCTCACAACAACGGTTATCGAGGCTAGTTTGAAGATGGCCCTGTTTGACACTCTTTATGGACGAAGGTGTCGTACCCCTATGAACTAGTCGGAAGCCAAAGAAAGGACACTCTTTGGTCCGGACTTAGTCAATGACACCGAAGAGAAGGTGCAAGTGATACGAGAGAATTTGAAATTAGCTAAGATGAGACAAAAGAGCTATCACGATAGAGGGACAACGACTCGACAATATGAAGTTGGAGATTATGTCTACCTAAAGGTTTCGCCAACCAAAGGTGTGCAACGGTTTGGTGTTAAGGGAAAGTTAGATCCATGCTATATTGTACCTTATGAAATCATTGAAGTATGTGGGCCCGTGGCTTATCGCACCGACTTCCGGAGCGAGTTCTTCGCGATCCACAATGTGTTCCATGTGACCCAATTGAAGAAAGGCGTGCATATGCCGAGACCGAGGTAATCACGGAAGCAAATGCCTGGATTGAGCCGGATTTACGGCCCATTGAGCATCCTATGAGGGTGTTAGACCAAAAGGAGAGGAAGACCCGAAGGCACACCATAAAGATGTACAAGATACAATGGAGTCATCATACGGAAGAAGCGATTTGGGAGATGGAAAATTATCTCAGCACCAAGTACCCGGGTTTTCTACAATCTCGAAATTGTAAGTTTCTTTTCGCTACCTTGTTATTTTGTATCAAATCTCGGGACGAGATTCCGCTTAAGGGGGGTAGGCTATGACGCCCCAGGTTTTTAATTAACCCTAATTACTAGTGAAACATGTTGACTTTGGTCAAATCATGGTTAACCTGGGTGATCACCTCAAAAACCTAGCCAACAATCACCCATGAGCACCTTAAGCAAGTCAACATCACCTACCTTGGTCAAAACCCTAGTCAAAGTGGTCAAACCCCTTGATGTCAACACCTTGTCCTGGAGCTTTGGCCACATTCTCCAAATTTTGTCTAAACACTCAAAAACTTACCAATGTAAAAGTTGTGTAGAATTTAGTGGGACACATTTCATATTTAGGTTGGCATTTCAAATTTTGAGAGGAAAATGTTCAAATTTGCAAGTCAAACTTGCTTTCACTGTTCCTCAGTGCAATGAAAATCAGAAAGTTCATCAGCAGTTCATGCTCCAACCAGTGCTCAATACATATGTCGACCTTTGTGAAAATTGTAGGTGGATGTCTCCACTGCATCTTTTGTATTGGGCAGTTTTGAAGTTCTTTTTGAAAAAATGTGAATTCAAGGCATTCAAACCGGGGCACTTCAAATTGAAACAGGCACCAACACCCTAGAGTACGCTACCGCGTGTCGGCGCATCGGCGTCTGCCCCCCCTCACCTCATCGATCGGCCGCGCGCCCGAGGCTGGCATCATCATCACACACCCACACCCCGAGCAACTTGGGGACGCGTTCCTCCACACGCCCTCGCGCGTCCGCGCCGTGGCCGGACCCCACGTTGTGCCACCCGCCGGTGAAGCGCTGTGTGCCTCGCACGCCGCGTGCCTCCCCTTAACTCGCCCCCTTGCATTGAGGCGAAGCTCGCACTCCTCCACATGCGCTCGCTCACCTATTTAAATGGCTCCCCTTCTCTCCTCCGCCATTGCCACCGCCGCGATGAGCACACGCCTCCACCTTCTCCCGCTGCCGGCCAAGCTGTCCCACACCTTCCCTAGAACCTAGCAAAGCTCGCACGACCGCTTGTTGCTCCGCATAACGCCTGTGCTCACCGGAAATCGAGCCGAGGAGACCGCGCCGCCGCAGTCTCGCCGCCACCGCTCGCCGGAGCCGCCGCAGGCCGAGCCACTGCCGCCAATCGATCCCTGGTAAGCTCAATCGAGCACCCATGCTGTTTGTTGCCCTCGTCCGGCTGCCATTCGCCGCCGGCGAGATCACCGCCACCGGCAAGGGAACGGTTGTAAAACCTGAGGGCATATATGTAAACTAGGGACCTGGTTGTAAGGATCTTTAACATAGTTTTCTAGCAATTTAGTCCGGTACCTTAAAAAATTTATAGAAATTCATGGAAAACTCAGAAAAATGCATACCAAATTTTCTTGGTTTTAGTGAGACTAGATCTACAACTTCTACAAAACATGACCATACTTATGACTTATAAGTTTTGAATGGAAATTCAAACTCAGTTTGACACAGTTTTGCTGTAGTCCAAAATATAGAAAGGTTGTGGAGCTGAGTTCTAGATATGTTGCTAGATATGTAGGCTCTAGACTAAAATTTTAACAAAGTTATTTAACAGATCTTTTTATATGATTTACTTTGCATTTGTGCTATTTCTGCCTTACTGGTTTATGTAGCAAAATGTAAATAGATTTTTGAAGTAAACTTGTGGCTATGCTCATGCTATGCCTAGATTCAACATTCCTACATTTATCATGATTTTATCTCTACCAGAAATAATTAATCTTGTTTTATGCTTAGTTTTACATTTAAATACCTAGTTCAAATTTTAAATTTGATCTTGATGTACTTGTTGGTTTCCTAGGCTTGTTTTAGGTCAGAGATGTTGTAGGAATGAGTTGGGCTGCAGAAGTGCTTTATTTATTTATTTATGCATTTCTCATAATTTTAATAGCTAGGAAATGTCATTTTTGATATATAGGTTTTATGGCTCTTTTAAATTTAAATATTGGACCAGTAGCTTGTTTGGGTTATTAGGACCAGCAAGGCATCCTTTTCCCTATTTTTATAATTTATTTTGTAATTAAAAGTTTGGAATCAATATAAACTTCCTATTAAGCTTAATTAGGAAAAATCATCTGTGCTCCCTTAATGACCTTGTTAAAATTTTGATTAGCTTAATTAGGTGCTATAGATCTACACTTGCTGTTTTGTGTAATTAAATGGTGTTATTTGCTTAAATATGTACACCGTAAGTATTAAAAAGATTATATCAATAAACCTTCACATATAATGACCTTAATGAAAAGAAATATCAATTAAATGTTTGTAAGGTGAATATGTCCAACAAGAGTTGGATGTAATAACTAAACTCTCACTCCACTCAATAACCCTGCATTGCATTCCATGTAGAACTTGACGGTAACTACGCGCTCGTGCCGGAAGCCGAGGAAGGAGGAGCTGACGCGGAGCTGCAGTACGTGGAAGTGAGCAAGGACACCAAGGACCCCTAGGCTAACTGTGCTGACGAAGGCAAGCCCCAATCCAATGACCTATTTGTTTTTGGAAATTTACATAACTATCTATGGAGGTTTGTGCATTTACGGTCAGGAATTTAAATGGAACCCTAGATGCATGATCCCTAGGTACTTATGTATTTTAGTAGTATGCTAGGTCGATAGTTGCTATGCTTTAGGACTGTTTCAAGTAGAGTGATACTTGTCACTCGCGAGAATGGGTTCTTGTGTTGGAATCATAAGACTTTTATAAATGGAATTGCTCATGTGGTAAGAGCATGGGTTGTGGGTTAAGTATTTGAAAG
The DNA here is from genome assembly GCA_947561735.1 of Cenchrus americanus. NCBI lineage: Eukaryota > Viridiplantae > Streptophyta > Magnoliopsida > Poales > Poaceae > Cenchrus > Cenchrus americanus. Next base: position 152,716,695 of record OX387240.1, on the reverse strand, counting down.
TACTAAGCACTTGTCGGGAATGGGACCAGTAAGCCTAGTACCTTAATGAGGCGGTAAGGGATTTTACCCTCACTAATCTTGGGATGCGTCTCATAGCTAGCTACCAGTGGTGCATGTGTGATTCTGGGTGCCTTGCAGGGTATGCCAGATAGTCAGTACCAAAAACTATGGCCTCTTATCCCGAACCGAAGACTTTTGGGAACAGCCTGGTGGTTTTCCATGTGAGGGCACCCTACCATTTGTTTAGGTTTACCTAGCAAGGTTTAAATCAACTGCTTGTCGGCATCTCACCGTTATCTGAGACTACTTATCCAACTGGCCATGATAATCCCTAATGATGGAACTTTGTGGATATTTATGCTTGATTAAATGCATTGCACAACTTATGCTTGCAATAGCTTGCTCACAAAGAAAAGAATAATCAACTAGAATCTGTGCTAAAATCTTGAAAGTAAGGACATACCCTTTGTTGCTTTTCACGAAAAGAACCCTAGTGGCCAAAAAGCCTTTCATGTCTAGAGTTGGCGATGTAGTTGTCACCGACAGGTAAGTCTTGCTGAGTATTAGTATACTCAGCCTTGCTGTAATTTGTTGATTCCAGGTAATGCTTTTCGTGATGTATGGCCTGGAGAGATCCCGCCTTGCCGGGAGTTGGAGTGGGTGGAAGACGATGAATGAAGCCATCATAGCAGGCTTCTTGTGATGCTCCTCGTGCCATTTAGTTTAATTCTGTTGTTTTCGAAACTCTGAACTTCGTTACCATGTCAAGTACTTCGGTTCGTAATAATTAAACCCTTCTGGGTAAATTTGGATTTTAATCCTTTGTTGTACTCTGGACTTGCCTTCGCGTGAGTTTTAATGCATATTGTCGATCCTTTATTGCTAGTGTAAGTGATTTCACCGGTGATGACCAGAGCGTCTGAGGATCAGTGGATGGACGCTCCTTGGTGTGATGATTGATTGACAACGTGGTGTGGACTGACTCTTGGCCAAGTATTGCAAGTGCAGGTTGTGGCTTGATTTGCGTTGGTGCAGGTGAAGAGCGGGCGCGAAAGGTCTTAGCCTATGTGGCCTCCGAGGAGTGGAGAGACAAGTAGGCTCGGCTCGATGGACCCGGTGGCCGAACGGGATCGAGTGCGGGCCGCATGGTGGCAAGAAAAACAAGACGAAGTCATGTACGATTTCTTGGTTGAGCCTTAATACCAAGGTCAAGCTGGTGCAAGGCAGCGGTCAAGTCATTGAATGGGACAAGACCGAGTAGACCGTTCAGGAGCTGGAGGTGAAAGGGTTGGCGGGCCCGATGCTTGGCGAGGTGAGGTCGTGCCTTGCATGCGGGGTTTTCGGTAGTTCACCAGAAAACTGTCGGGTTCCTCGGTTGCTCGACATAGCCGAGCATGACGGTTTGTTGGTTTGGCCACAAAACCAACACCGAGCCGAGACGATGTGGTGGCCAAGTCATGGGTGGGATTAGCGTGGAGCCTGCACCTAGTCCGCAGGGTTTGCGGTGGTTCACCACAAAACCATCAGGGTTACTTGGTTAAGCCACAAAACCAAGACCGGAGGCTCGGCGGGCGAAGACGGGATCCAGGCACGCCGATAATCTACGAAGCGGGTGACACGCGGCATGATCGAGTTGCTTGCATTGGGAGGACACGAAGGCCCTATGGATGTGCGGTCGTCCGATGGAGAACATCATGTGTTGACCAAAATCCCCCATTGAGGGCTTGCGTTATAACTCCTAGTGCATGGGGCACTTCGATCCTTTCCAGAGGGCCTATATATAGGAGGAGGGGGCTGAATTTTCAGCCAACTCTTTGGCTAGAGGTGGGAGTCCTCTTTCATTTTTGGGTGCACTTGGGGAAAGAGGGAGAGAGGTGTCAGTGGCTCTTTGTTTGAGCTTTTTGCCATCCAAGATTTGTGATTCTTGTGAGTGGCTTGTAACCGGATTTGCCTAAGATATTCATAGTGAAATCTTTCTTCTCAATCTCATGCAAAATCCTTTGCTTCAAACATTTTTCTTTATCTGTGATTTTCGGAGGTATTTTTGGAGGATTTTCGTTCGTCATTCGATTCGTCGATTTGAGGGTGTTTCTCTTCGGATTTCTTTGAGGGGATCATGGGTGAGTGCACTGTGCCTCTTTGTGGATTACCTTGACCCCTCAAACACTGGATTTGTCCTTCGATTCATTGATTTTTGGATGAACCCTAGTTCATAGTGTTCTTGGCCAAGATTCCCGATTCCGGGAGTTGTAGGGAGTTAAAGGCGAAAAGTTTTGGGGCATATCCTCTCCTTGGGGTGTTCATCATCTCCCCAAAATTTTGTCTCAAGACTCCAAGTGGTTTGAGATATCCATTGATTGAAACTTTGGGGCGAATTCGTGGGCAGTTTTCTGGGTCGTCCCCGAGCGATCCGGTCACTAGGTTGACCCTGATACTTGTGCCCAGGTGACCCAGTGTGGCTCTGGAAGGCTCAGTTTGACTCGGTCAATTGTGCCGGTTGACCCGGTAGGTCTCAACCTTCCTCTTTGTTGCTCGAGCTCTTTGGTGCTTGCTTCCGCTTTGCTTCCTAGCCTTTCAAGCTTTGTTCCTAAGGTCTCAAGAGAGGTTTGTGTGTGCTTCTGCTTGTTCGTATGTGACCCACAGAGTTACAATTGTGATATAGGCTGAGTTCTTGTGAGAAAAATTTTTTATCAGCTCCCATTCACTCCCCCCTCTCTGGTCGCCAATCCGGTCCATCAATTTATATCATAGCTTGGTTACGAATTACACCACCTTAATCGACTTTGTGATCCATAGGGCAATAGAGAAAAGGGTGTTTTTGCTCACGGCTTTGGTTTGCGCTTTAAGCTTGCTTTCAACTAATCCTAATTGGTGCTTTGAGTATGGCATCAAACACTTCTTGTTGTGTGTCTTTGTCCTCAAAGATTGATGTGATGGAGTTTGCATCGAGAGATGACCACAAGTGGAGATGAAAGTGTGAGGAGTTGAAGAAAGATTAGGAAGCAATGGCGTTGATGCGGCTTTTGGTGGCTCAAGAAGATCTCCAAGATAAGTTTATCAAGAGAAGTAAAGTGAAGCTCTCCCAAGGTATCATTGGTTTGTTCACTCGTCTTTGTGCTTATGGCAAGATGCTTGTTGAGCTTAAGAACTCTCTTTTGCCATGCATATCTTGTGATGCCTTGTGTGTTGAAAATGGGAAGCTAACACATGGAACTTGTTGTCGCAATAAGCATGTTGATGCTCTTAGAAGAGCATGTGACAATCTTGATTTTGAGAATGACGAATTGAGGTCATCTCTTGCTAACTTGTAATATGAAATTGACTTGTTGAAATCTAATGCTTCTATGTCGTGCAACTCTTGTGTTGCTTTGAATATAAATCTTGATGTGGCTAGAAGTAAGATTGCTTTGTTGAAGACAAGTTCTTCATTGCCATGTGTTTCTTGTGAGTCTTTGCTTGCTGAAATAAATGAACTAAAATTGACTCACACCACATGTGTAGATGAACTTGAGCATGCTAGGGCTGAAATTTGTGAGTTAAATAAAGTCTAGCAAGTGCTCTTTGTAGTTCTTAGAGGGTGCTTGTCATACTTCTTGTGATGATGACAATGCTTTGCAAGATGTAAATAATGTTGCTTGTTCATGTGACTTCGTTTGCACCTCTTGCATTGATTTGGAAAGTGAAGTTTTGGCTTTGAAAAATATGCACGAGGATATGAGCGCCAAGTTGGTTGAGCATGATGAGATGAATGCCAACCTTGAGAAAGAAAATGAACTCTTGCGTACCACATATGCTAAATGCATTGAAGAGGAAATTGATAATTTAAGAAATATGACATGTGGTACTTGTGAGCACCTATGACGCCCCAGGTTTTTAATTAACCCTAATCGTGGGTCCACCCGGCTGACAGTGGTCAATTCATGGTCAACCTGGATCCTCACCTCGAAAAACTCACCAACCAACTCTAATGACATCTTTGATCTAGTGGACGCACATGTGGGGCCAACCCATGGTCAAAGCTTTGGTCAAACCCCACCCAAACCCTAGTAACCCTAAATGTCTTTCGGAACTTTTGCTGCGTTCTCCAAATTTAACCTAAACACTTCAAAATCTACCAATATAAAAGTTTTCCAGTTTGTCGAGGAACACAACTTTCATGTAGATTGGCATTTCAAATTTTGAGTGGAAAACGGGGAAAACTTGCTCAACCGCCAGCAACTCCTATTTACCGAACAGAGCGACATTCAAAGTTTGGCTGCAATTTACGCAAAATCTGTTGAGACAAAAACTATACGGCCTTTGTAAAAGTTGTAGAGGGCAGTGAGATCTACAACTTCCCTACTCATCACTCAGTGCACTTTAGTTGAGAAATTTTGAGATATACTCAATCAAACAAGGGTAATCAGCATCGTTCGACGCCAGAACGCAAGCGCGCGCCTCGACGTTGCCCGCGCGCCGCGCCGTACGTGTCGTACGACCGGCCCGCGCCCCCACGCGCACCTTCCTAAGGCTTGCGCCCTCCCGAGGTCGCCGCCCCGAGGCCCCGGGCGCACCGAGGCGCCTCGAGGTCGACACCCGCCCCGTGCCGCGCCGTCACTCGCGCCGTCCACGCCGCCCGCGCCGCCGGCGGGCGGTGCCGCCTCCCCGCGGTCGGGGCCGCCCTTGGCACGCCGGGACGCCTCACCAGAGCGGACGACCGCCTATAAAAGGGGACGCCAGCCACCTCGCGTGCGCAGGCCCTCTCTTCCGACCCGAGCCGCTTTGCCGCCGGCGCACGGTCGACTCCCTGGCCAAGCGGCCCTCTCGCTCATGCCCGACGCCACACTACCACCCTAAAGCCTCCCCTAGGTCCTGCTGGAGCCCGCACCGTCGTGTTTTGCCCAGCTCTGTCCCCGCCTTCACCGGCCTTCAAGCCGCCGCGGCCGCCGCGCCCGGCTTTGCCGCGCGGCCCACCGTCGCCGACTCCGCCCGAGTGAGCGCGGGAATCGAGCCTAGGCGATCCCCGGCCGCCCTCCGCCTGTCCCCGGCCGGCCACGCCCACAGGACCGCCGGAATTCCGGCGAGCCACGCCAGCCAACCTCCCCAAGGGCCACATTGCAAAGCCACGACTGTTTCCAGGGTGTTTCGTGCAAAGTAAGGGCCTATCTGCAGTAGAAAAATTTTTCTGCGGGCCTGCCTGCAAAACCGCATCTCAAATAGTAAAGTCACATTGCTGATTTTTGTAAAATCCATATAAAATCGTAGAAAATTCAGAAAAATGTAAACTCAATTTTGTTGGATTCGATGTGAAAAATCCTACAACTTTTGTTAAACTCACCTAGTCTGTTTCCTGATATTTTTAGCACGAAAAATAGGAATGTGAAAAAACTAGATCTGCCATAACTCAAAATCCATGAGTCCTATGTACCCAATTTGTTGATATGTTGTGTGTTATGTTATGACTAGCTTTTGTGCCAAAAATTTCACAAATTTATGATGTAAATCTTATTATTTTAATCGTTTTCCATTTATGCAGAATCTGCCTAGATGTTTGTTGTAGCTGAAAATATTTATGTTTTTGTGCCCAACTTGTTCATGCTGTCTTGTTATGCCAAGATACACATCTGGTGAATTAATCACAATTTCTGGATGATCAGAAGTATTTATTCTTAATATATGCATGTTTTCCTTTGTAATTTAATAAAGCAAGATCAGTAGTAGTTCTAGGTGTACTTGCTGGTTTTCTAGGATGGTTTACGACTAGAGAACATGTATGGTAAAGTTTGGAGCATTTTTATGCTTATTTATTTTTGTTTCCTTTTAACTCGAATTGCTAGCTAGTCTTTGTTATTTTCAAAGTAAGTAAGTATCTAGCTTTCCAAGCTTTGCATGTGTGTTCAGTGGCTCAGTATGGATGTTGTGATGTTTGAGAAACCCTCCTTTAAATTTTTAGTGATTTATTGTTTAATAAAAGATTTGAAGGCCTTTTATAGGTTAATGTTGGATTAAATTAGAAAAATTTCTTTTTAATTTATTTTTCCTTTTTGTGAAGTGTTGTCAAACTTACTTAAGAGCTAAGAATACACCCTTGTTGTCGAAGAATTAATTTATAGATAATTATCTTTGTACACACCTTTACTAGTGAGGGTTAAAAGTATTAAACTTTCACATGAAATAACAATTAGAAAAGGAAGCATTAGTTGAAGTGTGTAATAAAAGAATAAAACACATATCAATGATAACCTTCATAAAAAGAAATTAATAAATAATTACTTGTTAAGGTGAATATGGCCAACAAGAGTTGGATAAGATAAATAATTTATCACATCACATGAACCCTACGTTGCATTCTGTGTAGATCTTCCTGACGGTGACTACTCGCTCGCCCCGAAAGCCGAGGAAGGAGAAGCGGAAGCTGCCCTGCAGTACGTGGAAGTACTCGATGACACCGAGGGTGCTCAGGCTAACCTTGCTGACGAAGGCAAGCCCTGGTGCATATGACCCAGCTTTTCAAATTAATATACACTTATCTATGGATGTTTGGGCATTTAAGTTCAGGAGTTGTATGGAACCTTAGATGCATGATCCGTAGGTACCTGTGTCCTTACTAGTATGATAGGTCGATAGTTGCTAAGCTATAGGACCGTTACAAGTCGGGTGATGATGTCACTCGCGAGAATAGGTTCCTAGATAGGAATCACAAGATCTCCTTAAATGGATTGCTCATGTGGTAAGAGCATGGGATGTGAACTCCGGTCCAATGGCTAACGTAGGTTAAGTGTTTGAACGTACTAAGCACTTGTCGGGAATGGGATCGGTAAGCCTAGTACCTTAATGAGACAGCTATCGATTTAACTGTCACTACTCTTAGGATGCGTCTCATGGCTAGCTACCGGTGGTGCATGGTGAGACCGGGTGCCTCGCGGGGTATGCCGGATAGCCTGCACGAAAGACTGTAGCCTTTTATCTCGACCCGAGGATTTTTGGGAACCGTTTGGTGGTTGTCCTCGTGGGGGCATCCCACTGTGTGTTTAGGTCCACCTTGCAAGGTTTTGAATCAATCGATTGTCGGCCTCTCACCGTTATCTGAGACTACTTACTCCACTAGCCATGAGATCCCTAATGATGGAAGTTGATGAATATTATGCTTGATTAATTGTATGGTACAACCTTGTCTGTACTATCTGGCCAATCTAGTAAAGTAGACCCACTAGAACTTGTGCTAAAATCTTGAAAGTAAGGACATACTCTTTGTTACTTTTCAGCAAAAGAAACCCAGTGGCCAAAAAGCCTTTCATGTCAAGAGTTGGTGAAGTAGTTATCACCGACGAGTAAGTCTTGCTGAGTATTAGTATACTCAGCATTGCTATAATCTGTTGATCTAGGTAATGCCTTTGGTGATGTGTGGTCCGGAGAGATCCCGCCCGGCTGGGAGCTGCAGTGGGTGGAGGATGATGACTGAAGGCATCATGGCCGGCCTCCCATGGTGTGCTCGTTTCTGTTAGTTTAATTCCGTTGTTTCGAAAACTCTGAACTACATCATTATGACAAAAACTTCAGTTTGTAATAATTAAACCCTTCGGGGTAAATTCTGGATGTTTATTATGTTGTATCTCTGGACTCGCCTTCGTGTGAGTTTTAATGCATATATGTCGATCCTTGTTGCTATATAAGTGATTTACCGATACTGCTTAACGACCAAAGTGGATTGGTTTAGGCGGTAGTACGGTATTTTCCTGGGCGGGTTGTCACAGCACCTCATATCTGAAAATGAGGTTTTGCGTAGAAGGTGCAAGAGTCTTTGTGCCAAGGGTTTGGATTCTTGCTCTTCTTGTAACTCCAATGTTGAAGCTTCCAAAATAGCTACTTCTCAACCAGAGCTGACTTCTTCTCTTGAGCGTGAGTCTTTGGATGGTGGTAAGTGTGCTAGTGCTTTGGATAGCTCTCCCATAGCTACTCCTAAGCTTGTTGCCTCGTCTGGTGTTGCCCATGGTGATTCGAATGACAAGGGTGCTTCTCATTTCTTTAAAGCTCATACTTCCAAACAGAAGTTCCATTGCACCTTTTGCAAGAAAAATGGGCATACCGTGGAGTTTTTCTTTCGCCGTGTCAAGCACGAGCGATGTGTGCGTGCCAAATCTTTTAAGAAACCACGTAGCCTTTCTCATGGCACGAGTGATTCTAATGTGGGCACACCAAGTCGAGTGTTGGCGTTGATTCTTCTTGCTCTATGTGCCAAGAGACTTCACACCTACAAGAGAATGGTGATTCGTCCACTCGGACTTTGCCTATCGATAAGCATTTGTACCATTGCTCTCTTTGTGGGAAGGATGGGTATCAAGAGAGCTTTTGCTACAGCTGTGCAAGGAAAATGCGACGATTTGTGCTTCTAGGCCTTTGGTTGTTCATAGCCCTTCTCATGGCATGAATACTTGTGAGCCTAAGAAGGCGCAATTTGTGGACCGGTTTTATGACACTCTTTCTAATGAGTTAGACCATGCTCGTGGACATGCTTCTAGTGCTTCTGGTGTTGGTCAGCGACAAGATTCCCGTGGTGTTCATGTTGGTTCTTCTCCTACGACCTCGAAGGATCTTTGCCTTTTTGCTTATGGTAGCACTCGGGTTTCTTCGTGAGTTGCTCCTTTGAGGTATGATCCTAAGAGTGTTCGAAATCCTTTTCACTCAAACCAACATTTGCATCATGCTAACCCACTTGATAAGTTGAGTGCATCTCTCACTCATGTGACCAGGTATTGGATTCCCAAGTATGTGCTTGATAACCCTTTAGCATCCAAGGCTTAGTCTTCTTTGTCTCCTTATGTGTAGGTATGGAGACGCGGTTAGAGAACATAAGCTCGATGGTACTTGATCTTTGTCCCGTGAGGTGATCAAGTTAAGATGGTTCTCCACACCGCTTTGGGTGGCTTTTGAAAGCCTCTGTACACATGTATAGTGAGTTTTCTTTCTTCTTGTGCTTATGAAAACCACATGGTTTCTTTGTGCTCTTTGCTCTTTCTCATGCGTTTAGGGTGAGCTTTGTATGCTATTTGGCCCTAGTGCATATGCTTAGGGGAGCTTGTGAGCTTCATGTGATATTTTCACTAGCGCATGTATTTAGGGTGAGCTTTGTATGCTCTTTGGCCCTATTGCATGTGTTTAGGGGGCTTGTGAGCTTTGTGCTCTTTTGTCCTTTCGAGCCTGGGTTTGGGATCAGGTGTACATATGCATTTTGCATCTCGCATTCATGTATCATATCATGCTTGCATCTTTTTATCATAGACTGCATTTGTATCATATGCTTTAGAAATGTCCTCCTATGTACATTATTCACCATGAAGTGCTATACATGATCTTGTGAGCTAGTTTGGTATGCTATGGTTAGTTTGACTTAGCTCTTGATGATCATGGTTTATGCCCATGGTTGCTAGCTATGCTTTTGAAAAATGCTACATGTATGCTCTGTTGTGAGTAAATGCTTTTATATGAGCTTGACATGTTTTTGTGTATTTGATATGCTTAATTTGTGGTTGGGTAGCCTATTTTAATCATATGGGGCCAAAAGCTCATTTGTCATCATGAATGTTTAGCCCACTTGCTTTATCTTGTGGAGGGGCATAAGTTCCTTTTTGTCGCAAAGACATTTCATGTACCAATATAAATCTGAAAATGAAATGTGAATTACTAGGAAAATGTGCTCCCATGTCATATGTGCTTAGTTTTTATAGCTTTGGGTTCTAAACCATTGCATGATGCCTACCAATGAGAAGTCTAATACATAGAAGTAGGCACATGGCTCGGTGGCTTTGACATGACATGAGATGCTTGAGGGTGTTTATGATGATCTTATGGTTAGAATGCTTGTCCTAGCATGAAGTTTGTGTGCATGGCTCTGCCATTTTGACATGTATTGCTCATGTTTAGGACTTTGCTCGTGAGAGAGTGTTTTTTGCAAAATTTTCTACATTCTACTTAGCTTTGCTCAATGGATGTGAAACTTGGTAATATTGTAGCTAATGTTCATACAAAGCTATAGCATATTTAACTTGCTATTTTAGACATGTGTAGCATCTTGTGTTGAATCTTGTTTATTTGAGAAGCTCTAGGTTGCATGTTTTTATTTTGGCTTGATTCATGCATTACCAACAAGGGGGAGAATTGTGTCTCCAATTCATAAAATGGAGAGAGATGCACTTTGTTTAACAATAGGGAGAGTTTCGCATCATGAGGAAGAAAAAGAGGGATACTCAGTTCAGGGGGAGAACTTGAGCTTGCACGCATTTGTTCAGGGGGAGCTTGTATTCATGCTTTAGGAGCTCTGTGTGTCACCTGAATTTGCTTTGTGCTTTGCTCTTTTGCCTATGGTGTCGTGCCCTTTTGCTTCGCCCCGAGGAGTCGGCATTTTAAGCATTTTGTCTCGGTTGTGTGAAGCCATAGCCCTTGCCTTTGGGAACCGAGACTTTCTCTCTCAAGTGATCTTGTTTTGGTTTTTGTTCGGCTTTTGATCACTTGTTTACTATGTGTGTTTTCATGCACTCATCAAGGGGGAGACTGAGGACCGGAGCGTCCGAGGACCAGTGGATAGTCGCTCCTTGGTGTGATGAGTGATTGACAACATGGTATGGACTAACTCTTGGCTGAGTATTGCAGGTGCAGGTGGCGGCTTGATTTGTGTTCGTGCAGATGCAGAGCGGGCGCGAAAGGTCTTAGCCTGTGTGGCCTTCGAGGAGTGGAGAGACAAGTAGGCTCGGCTCGATGGACCCGGTGGCCGAATGGGATCAAGTGCGGGCCGCATGGTGGCAAGAAAAGCAAGACGAAGTCATGTACGGTTCTTGCTTGCGCCTCAAAACCAAGGTCGAGTTGGTGCAAGGTAGCGGTCAAGTCATTGAACGGGGCAAGACCGAGTAGATCGTCCGGGAGCCGGAGGTGAAAGGCTTGGCGGGCCCGATGCTTGGCGAGGTGAGGTTGTGCCTTGCATGGGGGGTTTTCGGTGGTTCACCAGAAAACAGTCGGGTTCCTCGGTTGCTCGACAAAGCATAGCATGATGGTTTGCTGGTTTGGCCAAAAAACCAACACTGAGACGGGACAACGTGGCGGCCAAGTCATCAGTGGGATTGGCGTGGAGGTTGCACCTAGTCCGCGGGGTTTGCGGCGGTTCACTGCAAAACCGTCAGGGTTACTTGGTTGAGCCACAAAACCAAGACCGGAGGCTCGGCGGGCGGAGACGGAATCCGGGTGCGTCGAGAAGCTTCGAAGAGGGCGACACGCGACATGATCGAGTTGCTTGCATTGGGAGGACACGAAGGCCCGATGGATGTGCGGCCGTCCGATGGAGAACTTCATGTGTTGACCAAAATGCCCCTGTGAGGGCTTGTTTTGTAACTCATAGTGTAGGCGCACTTTGATCTTTTCCAGAGGGCCTATATATAGGAGGAGGGGGCTGAATTTTCAACCAACTATTTGGATAGAGGTGTGAGTGCTCTTTCATTTTGGGGTGCTCTAGGGGGAGAGGGAGAGAGGTGTGTCGGGGACGACCATAGGGGTCCCCTAATAATGGGGGAAAACACCCCTTGCTAAAAATAATAAAAAGCGAACGGACAATCCCACGAACCACAAAACACACTGCGTGGTCACAACTCAAGGCAGAGAAGGGCCCACGACACAAAACGTCGTAGCGACCCATCAAGCAGTCAGCTGCGGTACCCCTCGGGCAAACCTCCGCCTCGCTCGAAGGCCAGGCGACGCACCACGAAGCCTCCGCCTCGCTCGAGGCCGCTTTGGACCCACGGCACCGCACCCACTCCCCTGACCGAAGCATTAAATGCTCTGGCATGTCACGGGCTCCCGGGTCAAAGGCGAATCCCCGCCCCGGCCCTCTAACTTTGCCTGGGAATCATATCCCGGCGTTATTCGACTGTCGGTGTTTTAGACCGGCAACATACCAAGGGTAGTACCTGAGGTAGATGAATGTGGCCTCGCCGAGATTGGTAGCTCGAAGGAAGAGACACGTGGCACACAATTTAGACAGGTTCGGGCCGCGAGGTGCGTAATACCCTACGTCCTGTATGCTACGTAGCTTTGGATTGATTGGGTGTGTTTACAAGATGATGCATCTGAGATAGAAGGGTCCCTGCCCCGCCTTATATAGCCTGGGAGGCAGGGTTACAGGTCGATTCAGGGAGAGAGTACTAGTCGGGTACGTTTAGGAGTTCTCCACATAGTACAGGACATGTATAGCTTCCTATCCGAGTACTCCTCCACCGTAGTCCTTGCGCCTCACGCCATCAGGTGCCGTGTGGCACAAGCCGGGTAGTCCCAAGGGCCCACCGAGTATTCGGTCCTGGTACCCACCGAGGTAGTGGGCCCAGGGAGGTCCATACGACAAGTCCCCAAGTAGTTTGTAGTCGAGCAGGATAGTTTCGAGTAGTCTTGATGGCTTTGACGAGTAGTCCTCAAGCATCCCTAAGTACTACAAGCCGAAAGTCCTCAAGAATACTTGAAGCATCCCGAGGCTGGAAGGTACTCTAGCTGATCCTTGAGTAGTCTTGAAGTCTTCTCGAGCAGTTCCCAAGCGTCCTCGAGTTCCGCTCTTGAAGGTCTTCAACAATACTCGCGTTGTCTTGAAGCCGAAATCGCACTCCATATGGAGTAGCCCCCGAGCCTTAGGTTGAGTCGTAGACTCTAGTTGAGGGTCAATCTGAAGTTTTGGCAAGATTATCCTGCAAAATCCAGAGAAAAAACCAAAGGACACGTGGCACGGAGCCCCCGAGCCCTGAGTCGAGTACATCCTCTCGAAATGAAGGGTTATCTTGAATGTAGAATGTGTCCTGAGTTGTTCTTGAATCTTGTCGCCACTCAGGGAATTGAGTAGACGTAGCCGAGCCCACGAGATAGGGCGCATCGACTACTGGAAGTTGAAAGGTCAGGCAGCTGCTGCTGAGTCAGCTGTTTGAAACATATCCATCTGGTCGTTGCGGAACCGCCGGCTGACTTATAAATAGAAACCGAAACCCTTAGGGTTTTCCAACCTCTGCATTCGCAGTTGGTTGAGATAGATCTGGCCAAGACTTAACCGCCTGTGCACGCTGCCACCGCACCGTGGACTGCGAATCCACGCGCACCGCCGCCGTCTGCCTCTGTTGCAGCCCTCGAGCGAATGCGAGTGAAAACCCGCTGCCTTTGGAGAATGAAGCCATCCCCATCGAAGACCAGGAAGACCACAACAGGGAAAAAGAGGTCCCGTGAAGAGGCTGCTCGATCTGCCGAAAGGTCAACACCGCCGGTATCTCCCCCGCGCCCGAGTCCAAATAAGAATGGAAGAAATCCTAGTCCAAGACGGAGGATTTGCTAGCACTACTCAATAGTGGTTTCCTTCGGGAAAAATAGGTGGACATGTGGCGTGCCGCCGCAGGGGATCCGTATCCGATGGAGAAAAACCCCGACGAGATCCCGTGGTTTGCCCAATTCGTGGAGCGCGGGTTGGCTCTTCCGGTGAGCGACTTCTTCAAAGGTCTTCTAAACTATTACGATATCGACTACCTCAACTTGAACCCCAATGGAATCTTCCATGTATCTGTCTTCGTCCACTTCTGAGAAGCATTCTTGGGGATCAAGCCCCACTGGGTACTATTCAGAAAGTTCTTCTGCGTGAATCCCCAGCCAAGCGCCAATGACCCAAGAGTAGTCGAAGGGGCCAGGATCCAGATGCGCGAAGATGCCGCCGAGCAGTACTTGGCGTACAAGGTGATTGACTCCAACCAAGATTGGAAGTCAAAATGGTTCTACATCACCAACCACCACCCGGAGCTGCCGAAGCCAAGCCGGAAGCAGCCGAAGCATCAAGCCTGGTGGAACACAGAGCCGACGATGCAAGACGGTATTCAACTACCCAAGCTGTTGCTGAAGATTAAGGCTTTGAGAGAAGCCGGGCTGAGCGCCGAACATGTGGCCTTCATCTTCATGAAGAGGAGGGTGCAACCACTGATGGCTCGCGACACCCTCGGCTACCAGTACACCGGCGAGGGCGACACGTCGCGGATGCCTAGCGGAGAGATCGATGATGACAACATCGTCGAGAGGCTGGGCAGAATCTTCAAGGACATGCCGCCGTACACGCCCTGCCCAGTCCCCGAGTACTCCGCAACTCATCCGCCAAACAAGGTAAGTAGCCGTACTCAGTGTTCGAGTACTAGTTGTATGGTAGTAGTCATGCTCACCTTTGTATGTTGCAGGATGATATTGTGAAGTTTGTCTCTGAGCCAGCTTCACCTCCCCGACTTGTAAATATCCCGGAGGAGGGGAAAGGCAAGGCCAAGGAGCGTCGCGAAGTTGGCGAAGGTTATGACATCGTCATCAGCGAAGACACATCCGACGAGGAAGACGAGGAGACGCTTCAGGAGCGGTTCCAGTTGCGGTCCAGGTTCAGCCGCCCTGGACTGCCCAATGTCCCCCTCATCCACGATCCTCTGACTAGCTTGGAGGCTAGTCTGCCTGCGCCGCCGAGGAGGCCACGCAATGTGGCACGCAAGCGCGTCGCCAAAAAGTTGAAAGTCACCGAGACTACATCCCAAGAGGTGAACTTCTCGAGTAGAGTAGTCAAGTATTTGTCTTGCAATGTTGTGTATGCTGACCACTGAATTCCGAGTGCTTGCAGGAGATTCCGCCTTCCGACCCCGTAGATCAAGGGGACCAAGGCGACTGGGAAACGGTGGGGGAGCCGGCTGAAAGAAGCCGCAGCCCATCCCCCACCGTAGAGGAGCTTGTGTCGCAATTGACACAGCGGTCGACTACAGTTGTCGAGCCGCAGGCGCCGGTCATCGAGAGCAGGGCGGAGCCAACCGTGACTGCTGCTGCTGAAGAACCAACAGCGACTCAAGCCGAAGGAAAGGCGCCCGCCGAAGCCGGACTTGTCGACATCGCCAGCATACTTGGCGCTCCGACCGTGACTGTTGTCCAGTCTAGCTTGTAAGTGAAGAACTTTCCGGAGTAGTACATGTAGCTGGGTAGTCATACTTGGTTGACCACTGTGACAACCCGCCCAGGAAAATACCATACTATCTCCTAAGACCGATCCACTTTGGCCATTAAGCAATAGTAAAGTATCATCCTGTCGTTAGTTGCCGGGTTAACACCCGGTAAATCACTTGGAATTCAAACAGAGGATCGACATATGCATTAAAACTCACGCGAAGGCGAGTCCAGAGTACAACACGAGTTAACATAATTTATTACAAACCATTGTTCATGTCATGGACTAAAGGTTCAGAGTTTGAAAACAGCGGAAATAAAATAAACTAGCGCAACGGTAAACATCACAGGAGGCCATCCGTGATGTCATCACTTGTCGTCACCCTTCTGGTCAACACTTGCAACAACAGTTTTAAAGCAAGGCTGAGTATACTAATACTCAGCAACACTTAACCGTCGGGTGATAACTACATCACCAAACTCTAGACATGAGAGGCTTTTGGCCGGTGGAGTTTCTTTTGCTGAACAGCTACTAAGAGTAGATCCTTATTTTCAATCTTTTAGCACAAGTTTTAGTTGATTACCATTTCTAAATGTGCCAGCTAATTCAATCAAGAATTGGACAAGCAATTAATTCATACAACAGTATTCCTTGAGTTCCATCACTATGGGATATCATGGCCAGTTGATTAAGCAGTCTCGGATAATGGTGAGAGGCCGACAATCGATTGATATAAACCTTGCAAGGTAAACCCAAACACACGGTAGGCTGCCCCCGAAAGGACAACTTTCCCAGGCCGTTTCCGTCGATCTTCGGCTCGGGAGCGGAACCTACATTCCTTGGTACAAGGATTACTAGATCACTCCCACACGAACGTCCAGACTCACGTAGGTACCGCACTGTCGTAAGCAGGGGCACACAAGTGCCCCAGGTTTAGTAGGGAAAGGTTCCCTTACCGCGTCAATCGGGTACTAGGCTTACCGGTCCCATTCCCGGCATATGTTTAGTACGTTCAAAAGCTTAGCCCACGAAAGCCACTGGACCGGAGCCCAAATCCCATGCTCTTACCACATGAGCAATCCATAGGATACCTTATGATTCCTATCTAGGAACCTATTCTCGCGAGTGACGAACATCACTCGACTTCTATCAGGTCCTATAGCATAGCAGCTATCGACCTAGCATACTAGTGATAGAGCATAAGTACCTAAGGATCATGCATCTAGGGTTTCAAATCAACTCCTGAAACGTAAGTGCACAATCGTAGCAAACATAATTGCACAATTTTAAAAGTCAGGGTTAATGATTCGGGGCTTGCCTTCGATGGCAAGGTTGGCCTTGGGCCCTTCTGGACTTTGGTCCAGGTCTTGCTCTACAACGACGTGGTGCACGTCTCCGGCAGCTCCTCCGTCTCCTCCTTCCGGCACACGCGTACAGCTACCGCTCGAGAGATCTACACGAGGATGAAAATGCAAGATTTAATTGACGATTTTTAATTTAATTAATCACAAACAATAAATGACAACCAAAGGGTGCATTAGTTGGACACGTTCACCTAGATAAGAATACATTTAGCATACTCTTCCAAAAAGGAACAATTTGCAATTCTTTATTCGCTATTCTTTTTGATGGTGACTGTGTACATCTATAGGTAACTAATTTAATTTATCTTCACAAACAGTAGTGGGTGGGTACGTTTAACTTTTTAACATGATTTGCAACCACACACACGATTAGCAAGGGTGATTTGGTGATATTTCCCATTTAATGACTATTAAGCCTTTATTACTTCCAATGCTTTAATTCATGAAATTAATTAGTAAAATTTATTGGAAGAGTGTTTTATACTCTAAACACCTATAACAAGTCACTAGACACACATGCGAGCTTTGGATGGCTAGAAATTAATTATTTTGTAAAATAACAAAAGCTATCTAGAAGGACAAGGTAAATGCACACAAAAATAAATACTCCACAAAATGATCCTAACTTTCTCACACATGTTATATGGTTAAATTCTAGCCTAGTGGTGCAGCACATACACCTAGAACTATTATGAAACTTGAGTTATGCATTTTCAAAGAAAAACAAGCATAATTCAACAATAAATATTTCTATTAATTATACAATTGTGATTAATTCACCAGAGGTGTGTTTTGGAATTAAAAGACAGTATGCAAAAGTTGGTTGCAAAAACTTAATTATTTTTAGCTAGAAAAATCATTTATTCAGAACTGGCAGAAATGGAAAAACATTTTTAGAAAACGATTTACATCATAACTTTGTGAAATTTTTGGATCATGAGCTAGGCATTACATAACACACAACATATCCAAAATTAGCTACAGAGGATTTATAGTTTTTGAGATATTGCAGATCTAGGTTTTTCACATTTGTATTTTTCATGCAAAAACTAACAGGAATTAGCTCCGGCCAGAATAACAAAAGTTGTAGGATAATTCACCATGAATCCAACAAAATTGGATTTACATTTTTCCGATGTTTCTGTGATTTTCTACGCAATTTACAAAAATCAGGAAATCACTTTTACTATTGGAGTTCACCTTTTGCAGTGAGGACCCTGGAAAGAATGTTGGCTTTGCAATGTAGCCCCTGGGCGCGGCTGGCCAGCGCGGGTGAGCAAAATCTGGCGAGCTCGCCGGTGCTCGCGGCCAGGGAAGGACGGGGGAAGGGTCTAGGGACTACTGGGGCTCGGTTTGGGCACTTGGACAGGGCGGTGGCGGCGCCGGTGAGCGTGCACGCCGGCGGCGGTAGGTGCCGGCCACGGCGGCTCGCGTCCGGCGAGGGGCGGCTCGGGGAAGGGACCGTTGGCGGTGGGGCTTAGCTCCTAGAGAGGCTAGGGAGGTGGAGGAACGTCGTTTGGTGCACGCGGCCCGGCCGGAAAGGGCGACTCGCGCGCGGCCGCCGGGCCCGGGCGCCGGCGGTGGCTTGGTCTAGGCGGGTGGGGGGGCGAGCGTCCGCCGCGGCCAGGGGCGTGGCGCCCTTTATAAGGTGACCTGCGCACCCCCTAGGGACCTGCGGACGGGCGGAGGACGCTCCTGGGAACTCGCGCGCCGGACGACGAGGAAGGGACCGCCGGTCCATAGCATGCACGTACGGCGGCTCGGTTTTCAGGGCGTTCCCGGTGTCCAAGGTCTCGAGAGAAGCGTAGGGGCCTTGGGAAGTCGCGGGCCACCTCGGGAACACGCGCCGGAGGGCCCGGAAGCCGAGGCGGCGGCGGCCCGCGGT
The DNA here is from genome assembly GCA_947561735.1 of Cenchrus americanus. Taxonomy (NCBI): domain Eukaryota; kingdom Viridiplantae; phylum Streptophyta; class Magnoliopsida; order Poales; family Poaceae; genus Cenchrus; species Cenchrus americanus. The sequence continues at coordinate 152,698,502 of OX387240.1, read as the reverse complement.
GGGACGCGCGCGCGGCACTACCGGATTTTCCCCCTAATGCAACGCACAAAATGTGTTGCAATATGCCATATTTGGTTGCAATAGACACAATTGCAACCAAATTGTTCCGTGGACCGTGGGCTGCGAAAAGCCGCGTTGCATTAGGTTATTACGACGTTGTCCATCTAGTGGTTGCCAAAGTTTTTTTGTTGCAACGTAACGCAACGTTGCAATTAGATTTTTTTACAACGCTTGTTCGGTTGCAAAGTGTACTATTGCGACACATCCGTGGTGTTGCCAAAGGTGCAATTGCAACGTTTACGTTTCGTTGCAAGTTATAGTATTGCTACGCACCGACTTTGGTTGCTATTGGTTGAACCTCATCTATTACCACGAAAGTAATTTGGTTGCAATATGTAGGATTGTCTCGATGCCACGAAATTGGTTAGTTGCTATAGGTGGTCTCCTCTATTGCCACAAAAGTTGATTTCGATGCGATAGGTAGCATTGTCGATGCCACGATATTGGTTACGTTGCTTTAGGTGGTATCCTCTATTGCCACGTAATTTGATTGGTTGTAATATGTGGTCCTCTATTATTGCTTCGAAATTTGGTTGGTTGCCATAAGTTAAAGTCCTTATTACAACGTTTCTATTAGGGTTGCTACAAGTGCACTATCTATTGCCACGTAATTTGATTGGTTGCTTCGTCATTTGGTTGGTTGCCATAAGTTAAAGTCTTTATTACAACGTTTCTATTAGGGTTGCTACAAGTGCACTATCTATTGCCACGCTCATTTTGTGTTGCTACAAGTTGAACTTCTTATTACCACGTTCCTATTTAGGGTTGCTTCGAGTACACCATACTATTGCCACGTTCCCTTTGTGTTGCTACAAGTTGAATTTCTTATTACCACGTTCGTATTAGGGGTGCTACAAGTGCACCTTACTATTGCCACGCTACTTTTGGCAACGAAAAACACCGATGTATTCGCCACGCTCATTTATGTAGCAGTAATTGCGGCATTAATTAACATCACAGATAAATATAACAATGCATCTATAGTTAATTAACCAACATTGAACCATCCACCGAGTTAATTACATGACTCATGAAGTACTTAAATACCGAAAAGTTTGGCACGGGACATTGTTTCAACACATAGTACACAAATTTGCTAGGACATGAAGAACTTGGTCCGCCAATTGTTACTTGGAGATGATCCCAACACTTGATCAGCAAAGGGGGATTCAATGCAAGGAGTTGTCATCACCGTAAAGAATCAACAAAATTTTTAAGGTAGCATCAATTAATCTCTAATATTGGAATTTGTGAAACAACAACATATAGCAAACCAAAGATTGATTGTGATTCATAAAAATAGCATAATGACATCAAATAATTACCACAACCATAAACACACTTTGTGACTGAAACATGAATTACATTCAGCAGGTAAGAGTTGTTGAAAAAAGCTTCACCTCTTGTCTTTTTGGTGCTTTGTCGTCTCCTTTGTGCAACTTGTACCGTAGGTTGTTGAGAAGAAATTTGTCTAACGGTGGATTGAGTTTCGGGATTGTTAACACCACCTTTAGTGCTTCGGTTTTGCGAAATACTTGTTTTCGAGCTTCGTCGATTCCTTCTCCTATGAACCAATCATTTGGAAGGACAAGATTAGGCGTAATTTCATCGAAGAATCGATGATATGTACTAGTAAAAAGTTGCGAATTCGAGAACAACTCGAGTACACGAGAGCACATTCCGGAGTCTGGTTGTACATTCCCAGATGTAGGAATTGATTGTTCCGCCGCCACGTTGTCTGCGGATTCAGCGACAAGGTTGTTTTGCTGGGTGATTGATGCAACCGCCGCTTCGTCGGCAGATTCAGTGACATTGTTGCTTGGGCATGGTTGTACAGATATTGGCTGGTCAACCTACCAAAGGATACAAACATTCATATATAGAACCCAAGGAAAGAAACGCATTCATGCAAATAGCTTGACCGCACTGTGGAACTTGTGATTGTCCATTTGATGCTTGCGGCATTGATAGGAACTCTTGCCTAAGCCGTTGTAGTTCGCTCGCCTTCTCTTTTCACTTTCTTCAAGTTGGCGTGCATGTTCTCTCCTTTTCGCTTCCCTTTCTTCTTCCCATCCCGACATTTTTTCTTGTAGCTGCCCAAATGCGTCCATGAGCTCGACGTGTTCCTCGTGCCGTAGCTCTTCCCTACGAATTTGTTCCTCGCGCTCCGCATTGAGGTGCTTGCCTTCTAGTTGGGTTTTTTGCCGGTACCCGTTTCCATGCAACTTGGTTGATTTGCACTTCGTGACATCTTTGTAGGCTTTTTGGAACATCTCGTTTTTTTCCTTTTGGGAAACAAAGTTGTTGTCCGCATTTGATTCCGCCTCGGCAATAACGCCGCTTGCGGTGTCCTAACATTTGCAAGGCACGGTGGAGGAGTTAGTTGAACAAGAGATCGGTTGCATTCTATAGTTGCATAAGCCTATGTATAGTAATGTATGTACTAATTCATTGAGAACTCACATAGACATTTTTAGATTGTTCGTCCGTCCAAGACCCCTGGTTAGTGTGAGTTATCCACCAAAGTTCCATATCATCGGGCTCTTCACCGGTTTCGGGTCTCTCTCGTTATGCCAAGAAAATAACAAATTAATGTTCTTCATCCCGCAAGACAGATTGGAGATGTGCTTGTCCGGTTATTACCTTCTCATAGCTGCGGCGAGAATAAGGCTTAGCGCCCGACAAATGTCTTGTCATTTGTTGGCATCGAATCGCGAGAATTTTGTGTGCTCCTTTCCTATACAATGAAAATTTATGAACAAAAATCTTAAAGACTCGGACATCGCCATTTGAATGAAAAATGTATGGTCGAAATCGTAATTAACAATGTGGAACAAACCTTGAATTTAGCGATCTTGAAATACTTCAACGGATAGTGCCATTCAACAATATCTAATTTCGTAGGCTTATGTAACATTCTCTCGGTGGTAGTTGTTGTATGTCTTGGGCCGTAGCACCGAAAGTTGAACGCCATCCTTTGTAACGCTCCCTAGCAATGGCCCATATCTTTTCCCTTGATTCGACATTATCCTCCATGTCCCACTTTGCTCGTTATATAATCACAATAGCATTCAAATATTGTGTGAGTTTATATGTTACTTTTTATTTGAATTGTACCGAAAAAACAAAGTCTATTATTACCAATACATCGGTTGCTATTGCGTTTTTGACTTCTTCCCTAACATTTTTCCATGATTTCACTCCAATGATAGGAGCCCTTTTCCTTGTATACATGACCACTTCATCAACGAATGAGCGGTAGTTATCACCTACCGGTCCTCCATGTTTAGAGAATTGAATGTCTAACTCGCTGCTTGCCCGCCTTGATTCTCTTGGCGATTACCGTCAATGCTCTTACGGGACCGCGTCCTCTTTTCTTAACTTTTTGGGAGCCTATTCCATGCGAACAACATGCATGTGATAATACCCACAAAATAAGCGTATGCACGGACAGGTAATTTCTATGGAACACATGTTACCAGATCCTTGCTCCTGTTGTTTCCAACGCCGAGCATGAGATGGAGGCTGCACTGCAGGTGTTGGGTTCATTTCATTCCTGTGTTGCAAAATGAAGGTGGGGTCCACGTACCGTTCTGCAGAGAATTTAGTGGCATATGATGACCGATCATATTTTGTAGTATGACAAAAAATGGTAATTTGCTTGCAAATTAGGAGAGGGATATTACCGATGTCTTCAAGCGATCCCGCAACATTCGGGTATTCTCTGTATGTATCGATTTTGTCATCCCTGAAAATGTCTTTTAATTCTGAAATATAATCCATAATTAATTTCATTCATGTGACTGAACATGCAAATTCGGAGTATAAGTACACAAATATTTGGCTGAAGCATATCTTACCCAAGGCTTTTCGCTCTTGATGCAAATCGGCTAGCCAAAGTTTGTATTCATCTAAGTCACATTCTTCTACTTCTTCTTCATCATCGGCATTTATGTAAGCACTTTTGGATTTCAAAGGTGTTATGGCCATGGTATGGTTTCTAGGTATTGGCTCTCCGGAGACAACTAATCCGATCACCATCTCCTCCTCGTGAATCTGTTTCATTCTTTCTACGTCGACGTCGTAGTCGATCTCGGTGAGTGTTGCTTCCGCGAGAGAGTCGGGAATTCTAGTCTTGTAGTAAACAATGTCCCTCATCCCGTACCCCGGTTTTTGTTTCGGGTTGTTTATGGTTTGTAGGGTGATTTGTGAACCACGAGGGTGACAAGTATGTGTTGTATCCGGCTCCCCATCTATACCCTTCTCAATCATATATACGGTCCAAGCTCGATCATCTAATGATTCGCGCATTCATTTCGATGTCATATCAATAACATGTGAAGAAATTTGGTGTGCAAATCGCGTGATCAAATGCATGAAATCTAGGGTACCGGTGCGTGCACGGATGCATGAGATGTTGGATGCGGTACGAACGAGGGGAAAGATGGAACCACGATACGGCGTACCGGCCTCGGTCGTCTCGTCCCGAGATGAAGGTAAAACATCGGGGTCCGGACCTATGTCCACGTCGACGCGTGCTTCATCGTCGGCCGAAGGTGATGATGACCCAAAGAGAGCCCCCCGTCGCCCTAGGCCTAGGGGCCATGGTGGCGGTAGGTTCACCAATCGCCGCACCGGGGGTTGTGAACATTCTAGGTAGCATGGCCGACGACGGTGTGCGCCGCGCTTCGAGAGGACGTAGGGGTCACCCTTGCCGGCTCCCTCGACGACGGCATCCTCGTGTACGCGCGGCGAGAAGCGGCTTGGCGGCGGCGGCGGCGGTAGTCGTATCGTCTACCCGGCCCCTAACCGACCGAGTTGTAGATTTGTTTTGCGAGGGGATTCGGGGAGGGAAAGTAAAGACGCGCGACTTTTTACTCTTGTAACCGGCGTGGTGGCCCCGGTCATGGTTGCGCGGTAGTTTGGGCGAAAGTTAAATAATTCGGATGGGAAAAAGCTGGCGCCACATTCCAAATCGCCGGCTACCCATTTTTTCCGAACGTTTGGCGTATTTGAGGGATGCATTTTGGTGTGGCCACCGACGGGTGGGTCCCACAAAGTTTACTTCTTGTTTACCACAAAGTTATTGTATATTGGTTACACATTTTTTGATGTGGTCGAGTAAATTTACGAATGTCATATTTGTATAAACTTTAGCAGACTACCATAAACCCTTTATCGGATTTGTACCGTAGTAAAATGCATCACACAAATATGTGTAACAAACATAAAGATCGGGTAGCAATCGGTAAGATTTATGACAACTGAGTTTTCACAGGCTAGCTACCCGAGTCACGTTGACACCACACCAACTAAGCATCATCAAAAACATGCTCTACAAGGACATAAATTGTAAAGACACATACATAGTCGAAAGACACAACTTGAGAGACATGCTTTGTGTTTATTAGCTGGATTTCTTCAAAGATGTGAGCGAAATGACGCCGAGCCTCTCCGCAAGGTCCCTCGTCACTTGCGGATAAATTTCCCGAACATGAAGAAAGCATTAAACGAACTCGTCGAACAAATGATAACTCAAATCTTGTGCCTTTGAAACAATGTTTAGCAATCAGCTGAACTTGTAAAACACAAGAAAGAACGCAAACATGTACACTGAAATCCAGAATGTCTTTTAGGGTGCATCATGTGTGGAACTAATTTATCAAGAAATATCAGCAATCACAACTTTTATACCTTCCTTCAGATCATTAACGCTTCCTTGAGTGTGTAGAAGAACCAATCACACTCGTTTCGGATCCTACACTCCTCGCTGCAGAACCTACGCCACGAGTACCAAGCATGCCATCTGCGTGGTCGCCACACCCGCGACCCGCACACTGCAAATCGTCGTGGCGAGGTACGGGCGCCGGCACCGGCGACACGGCAATCGCATTCGCATGCGCAAGCGGTAGTCCCACGTCGACGCAATGATCCTGGAGCGGCGTTTTGTGCAAGTCAAATTTATCCAAGGAAGCACCGTCGCCCCCTCTTGGGGTGCCTCGACCAAGCGCAGGAGCCGCCTGGCCTCGTCGTCGTCGGCCTCGCCGCTGTTGGGTCTGTAGAGGAAGAGGGAGAGGGCGTACATCGATTCCTTGTGACCCGCCTCCGCGGCGCGCCGTGGGCGGGTCGAGGCACGGCGTGATGACGCCACGTGTGTTCCCCGATCTTGCGCGGCGCAAGCCGCTCTGGAACAAGGCCTCCGGGTTGCCGACGTTGGCCAGTGTGTTGACGAGCGCCGCGCGATACTCGTGGCCGAGGTAGAATCGACGCCGCGGAGACGCGTTTCGGGGCTAGGCGTCGTCCGACCGTGGCGGCGCCGCCCACCACGCACATTGCCTTGCATGTTGCGCGCGAGGTTGCGGAGATCCACAATGGCATCCTCGGCGACGCGCGCGGCCGACGCGGGAGACGATGTCAATCGTCGGCTCCGTCGGCGGTTCCGGCGGCCTCGCCGACGCCTCGTAGCGAGGCACGGAGATCTTTTCCATGGAGTGGTTGCGGTTCGTCACGCACGGTGGGTAATTGGATGTGCGACGCCGTTATCCCCGGCGAGGATGAGGGGAGATGGAAAAGAACCGCCGCCTCCGGATCGGGTTGTAGATTGAATTTGGGGGGTCGCGGGGGTTCATTGGGTTTTAAGGAAACTGCGCTTTCATAGGGAGGACACGGAATCACGGGGTCAATGACGGGTGTACCCGGGCACTAGTTGGCCCACAAATCGGTCCGTACGGAAATTTGACCCCATCCGTGGAGCGGAGTTGCGGGACCCACTGTCGGCACCCGCATTGGGATGTGTTCTTGAGTTGTTCATGTTCATAATGAACTTGATCATTTGTATCGTTTATTCATAACTTCAAAGTTGTTTATATTTGTCAAATGACGTCCAAATCAGGAAATTTTTTTTCCTACATTCTTATGACAACATAATCTAGATCATGGTGTCCACTCCATATCGTGTCACAGCGTCTGAGCAATAATAATTTGAAAATAGAACATTTCATAACTAGATTCAAGATTTTCAATCAGGAGACGACGTCAATTTGAAATGAGATGAATACCAAAGTTTCATAGCTCGTCGAGATGAACAATCTTTATATTGGTTGGATTCTCATTTGAAGAAGGGGTACGATCACGTAGAACAAAAATGACATGTCTCCGACCAAGTTTCTTAAACAATGAGAGTGAACCTAGGATTAACTAACAATGTGTAGGACCACTTCTTCAAATGAGAATCCAACCAATATAAAGATTGTTCATCTCGACGAGCTATGAAACTTTGGTATTCATCTCATTTGAAGAAGGGGTACGATCACGTAGAACAAAAATGACATGTCTCCGACCAAGTTTCTTAAACAATGAGAGTGAACCTAGGATTAACTAACAATGTGTAGGACCACTTCTTCAAATGAGAATCCAACCAATATAAATTTTGTTCATCTCGACGAGCTATGAAACTTTGGTATTCATCTCATTTCAAATTGACGTCGTCTACCGATTGAAAATCTTGAATCTAGTTATGAAATGTTCTATTTTCAAATTATTATTGCTCGTACACCGTGACACGATATGGAGTGGACACCATGATCTAGATTATGTTGTCATAAGAATGTAGGAAAAAAAATTTCCCGATTTGGACGTCATTTGACAAATATAAACAACTTTGAAGTTATGAATAAACGATACAAATGATCAAGTTCATTATGAACATGAACAACTCAAGAACACATCCCAATGCGGGTGCCGGCAGTGGGGCCCACAACTCGTCCAATGGGGAAATCTCTCGCGGGTTCGGGCCGACCGTTTGGCGCAACAATCCTACCGACGGGTGGGTCCCGCAACTCCGTCCACGGATGGGGTCAAATTTCCGTACGGAGCCGATTTGTGGGCCAACTAGTGCTCGGGTACACCCGTCATTGACCCTTGGTAACCGCCCCACCCCGCCGAGTTAGTGGGGTCGCGTCCCCGCAATGGGATATTCTCGCCTTTTAGTCATTGATCCGTGGGCCCCACACGGCGGTGGTACGAATGCGGTTGCCCCGACGCGAGTTATATAACCGCGGGGCCTCGCCGTGTTTTCCAATCCCGCTCCTTTGCACCGCGCCGCTCTCGTCGATCTTGAGTAGCCGCTCGTCTCCCGCCCCCTAGACTCCCCGCGCGCATCTATGGCCGGAGAGAAGCGCCCCCCGAAGAGGCCCCCGGGGGTTCGTCGCCGTCGGTGCCGCCGCGTCTCCGTCGGTTGATTTCTCGCCGGGGGTGAGTGTCTTCCTGTCTCCATAATTTCCGTGCTCGCCGAGGATCCGATGCTGTCATCCTTCTTTCGTTTCCTAGTGCGACATATGGCCGGGTCCTTCGGCCGGCGCGGCGCCTCCGTCCGGTGGATCTTCGTCGTCGGAATCCTCGGAGCTTGTCTTCTTCCTCGTCTCGGGGCGACGCCCCCGTTCGTCGGGGAGGCCGGGGGACTCGGCGGAGGAGCGGCGAGGACGCGGCGTAGTCTAGACGACGCGGCGCGCAAGGTACGGGACCCGGAGGGGACCGGGATGCGATGCACACCGCCCTTCGGGCGGCCGAGACGGAGACGGCCCGAAGTTCGCAGCCGCCAAGGCCGATGTGGAGGCCCGCCGCTTTGGTGAGTTCCCGTACTCCGTCGGTGCACGCCGCCCACTAGGCTCTTGTTTGACTCGTCGCCATTGTTTCTTGCCTCGCCCGAGGAGGCGGAGGCGTCTTTCCGCCGCGAGCGGGCGGAGGAGGCGCGCCGCCGCCCGAACGATGCGGAGGATCGCCACGATGAACTTACGCGCGCGGCGGAGGTCGCCGTCACGGTGGTCGGCCGGGGCTCCGGCCGCCGCCCGACCGTCTTCGCGCGCTCCCAAGGCGTGTCAAGGAGGCGGTGCGTGCCGGTGCGCGCCGGGGGAGCCGCCCGCGCGCTCGCGACGGCGGACGCGCAAGTCGACTTTCCCTTGGGCGATCCGCGCCGGAGTGGCCGTTCCCGCCGGAGCAAAGACCGGCACTACGCGCCGCACTTCCGCATTGCGGCCGATGCCGCCGCCGCGGGGGTTGACATCGACGGCGTGCTTCGCGACGCGCGCCGCCGCCGACATTGGTGGCCGTAACTCACCTTTCTAAGATTAATCTGTACCGGCCCCTCGTGGCCGATGAAATCGAACTTCGCATTGTTCCTTGTTTGTGCCATTGCGATTTTTGTTCACTGCTGCGGGGGGGGGCGTGGTCGGGTGTACGAAGCAAACTACTCCGGCCCCCCGTGCCGTCTTGTCACCCGTCACAGCAGCTGACGCGTGCGCAGTAGGAGGCTAGGAGCTTCGTTGAACAGGCGTCCAGGGCAGTAGGGCACTCGAGTAGAGTACGTAGGACTGAACGCGTGGGAGATCGCGAGGCGCAGCGCTACGTTTCATCTTCCGTTCGCATCTAAATGAAATTAGCCCCAAGAATCTTTCATAAATGGAACACTAAATATAATTTATTTGTAAAACCTTTTCACGTGTCGGCGTAACTTTGTGTGACGAATCTAATGAACCTACTTAGTGTGATTTTGCATGCAAATATCCGGTGCGGCGAAGCGTTGCGGCCGGACCACGACTCACCGGGCGCGCGTGCGTGTAGCAGTTAATTAAGATCCGCCGCCCCTTCGTGTTGCCGGTTGTCTTCAAATCTTGCGATGCGCTTCGGCAACCAGCACGTCGATTTGACCTGTATATGAAGCCGAAACGACAGCATATAATATACTAGTTTAGCCTCTTCCCTACCCCGCCCCACCCACTCGCTCCCACTGTCGCATCGAAGGAGAAGGGGTTTTCTTGCCTGCCTCCATTGCCGGCGACCCCCCCAAAGCTTGCAATCTCTGCAACCGCCATCGCAAGCGCGACCTCGAAACAGCGGCGATGACCCGAAGCGACGCATCGGGTGACGGCGGCGCCCCACAAATGAAGGGGGATGCCGTAGAGGCCGATGCCGCCGCCGGCCTGTACAGTAACCTAGGTGATGCGGGCGGAGCAATCCCGCCGCGTCGTCGGCGGCCGAGCGTCGCTTCGAAGCGGGTTAGTCCCGCAAGGCACAAACGAGTTGCTAGCTAGTCGTGGATTTGTCCCTCGACGACGATTTGGAACTTTGCTTTCTTGGTTTGGGACCGCGGGGTGGCAAGCGTGTCGCCCTCAACCCGTGGGAGGCCGCCGTTGATCCGGCCGACGTTCGAGATCGGAGCGGGCCGGGACGAATGGCGCCCCGCCGTCATCCGTCCACGACTTTTGGAGAAGCGAGGGACCGCCCCCAACTACCATGCACGAGGTTGAATTCTTCAAGGAGCGGTACCCGAACATCAACACCATCGTCACTTGCGACGCCGGAGTAGTGGCGGAGTTCATCGACGAAATCAAAGGTAGCCCACCTCCACAACGTTTGCTCGTCGGATTGGACACCGAGTGGATTCGGCTTCGCAGTGGCGGGTACAAGCTCGCATTGCTGCAATTGTGTGTCGGTTCGAGCTGCCTTATTTACCAGGTGCACCACGCCGGCTACAAGCTTCCTGATGTCCTGAGCAAGTTTCTCAGCGAGGAAGGCCACATCTTTGTGGGAGCGCACATCACCAACGATGCTGAACGCCTACAGGAGGACTGCGGCGTCAAGATTTCTAATTGGAAAGACCTTCAACTGATTGTTGCTGACGTTCATGAGAAGTATAGGCATCTGTACCGAAATGGTTACGGATCGTCACCGGAGAAGATTGGAAATCGAGTGCGGAGCTACCTCGTACAAGGACGAAATGTGAACCACGGGCTTTGGGGTTTGAGGGTGTTGCACGAATGGCGGGTGCAATACGCCGCCAAGGATGCATTTTGTCTTTTGAGATCGCTAATCGGCTTGAGATCAAGCATGGTTACCGATTTACGCCGTATGCTCATTTGTAGAATCATGTAAATAATGTACTAACCAAAAGTAGCAAGTAGAATTTCTTGGTTTTCGGAACAAGTACATGTGTACATATTAGTAGTAATTCGGTGATGGATTGAAACTAGGAGGCCTTGTTTATTTGGGCAATTTTGACGAGATAACTTCCATATTACTCTAATTATTTGTTGATTTACTAAAGATTAATTTGTATCATTTGTTAGTCAATTTTTTATTTTCTATATCAACATATTAAAAGCAACAACACATTTGCAAATTATCAATGTTCCCTTTTGTTAGAAAAGGATTGCGGTCCGAGATTGGGCCGGCCCATTTGTCCTTATTACTTCCGGTGTGTGCGAAGCGCCGCACGGCGGAAGACATCGACAAAATCTTTAGTGCCACACCGCTACCTCAAGCGGGCGCACCACAACTTAAAAGGGGAGGCGTGCTTGCCATCCCGAACTCCTCCGAACACCGCTTCCTCTCTACTAACCTCCGGGCTTGTTGGGCTGGCCGGCCCATCGGCTCCCGCTCGCCGGGCTTCACGCTCGCGGTAGAGCTCTGTTGGTGACCCGGCCCGCCCTACGGCCCCCTATTTTTTGTTTGTCATACCAATTTTTTGATTCATATTTTAAATATTAAGATTTATGCAAAAGTCTTCCGAAGTAGTAAATAATGGCAACATAGAAGTCGGGACTACGGTCCGAGTAAGTATCAATTGAAAAACTCATCATCTTGGGCATCTTGAACTATTGGTGCAACAATTCCATCATCAATGTACGTGTCATCCGCATCATGTTCATCATCAACATCAAATACTTCGTCGTCCGGTTCGTCAACCGCCTCGGCCCGAACCCGATTAATAAGCGAGACATCGCCGGTTATGCCTTCCTTGTCCGATCTAGACCAATTTGTCAAAACCTGGTGTTCACCGAGCAAATTAATACCTTCGATACCCACGGCAAGTGAGTCCTCGAGATCTAATTCGGGCATGGCAAACAAGTTCCTTGGTTTCATTGAAATAACACTTGCTCCGGCCCCAGGTTTGTTCACCGATTCACATAAAACACCGATTCTGCTCGTGTTGCCGAGAATATAGGGTTCATTGCTAAACTTGTGTCGAGTAGTATCGATGTCAATGACCCCATATTTATCTTTTCTTGTATCCTCTGCCTCTCGTTGGTACTTGTGACAAGAGGCACATCAAACCAGATCACACTGGAACGGAATAACTTCTTTTTGTCCAGGGAATTCCGGTGAGATCATTCTTTTAATCACCCCATACCAATTTGTGCCTTCGCCTCACCCTTGACAAGCACACCACCGTTTTGTGTCACAAGGGTTCTCTCGATGTTAACGGTACGAAACGACCAATTGTTGATATGACATCTATTCAATGTACGAGGTCGGGGATCCGGTCCTTGAGCAAGTGCAAACAAATCCGAACTTACTTCCCCTCTAGCATGTAAACCTGTGATCTTGCTTTCAAACCATCTTACGAGTTGAGCCTCATGTCGCTTATCAAGATTTACGGATCCATGTGCCCTCGGTTCTTCCAAATGCTCGCTGCACACAAAAGAATATTACCGTTAGTTTGATATTTAAAATTAAAAGCAATAATGATGTTCGGTAGTGCATCTTACTCGACATATGGTCTAGCTTCATCACAATTGCAAATTATGTAGTGCCTCATCTTCCGAAACTCATTTGGTGGTATTTCTTCAACCGTCCGTCCTCTCCTCTTGTAATCCATTTCGAAAAAATGCTCAAACCGGATGGTGGCTCATTAACAAGAATCGTTTCATGTCGATCAACACGATTGTCTTTGGTGTCCACGTCCAAGAATCTTGAGCGAGAATGTAAGGCACTCCTCGAGTATGTATCCCTCGGCAATTGAACCTTCGGGGGTGAGCCTTGTTCCTCACATATCCTTTCACAGTGCGTAGGTACCGTTCCACTGGGTACATCCATCTGTAACACACTGGCCCCCCAAGTTTAGCTTCTTCAGCTAGATGAACAGGCAAATGGATCATGATATCAAAAAATGCAGGTGGGAATATCATCTCAAGTCGACAAACAGCCTCCCTAATTGAACAGCTGAGCCTGTCCAATTCTGATTCCACCAACTCCTTTGAACATAGTGCATCGAAGAAATTACTAAGCTGAATCAATCCAATGACAACAGCTTCTGGCAAAATCCTACGCACCACTAAGGGTAAAAGTTTCTGTAGAATTAGATGGTAGTCATGCGTTTTCAAGCCTGACACCTTACGTGACTTTACATCAACACATCTTCTTATATTCGAGGAAACCCCATCAGGCATCTTCACTCCATATAAAAATTCACACAAACTTTCCCCGGCATCCTTATCTAACTCGTACAAGGCCGATGGCAAGGTATACTTATCATCTTTAATCACAGGGTGCTGATACGGTCGTATCCGTAGATGCTCCATGTCAAGCCGAGCATTCTCCCCGTCCTTACATTTGCCATCCAACTTAAGCGAGTGCCTAGTATGCTCTCGCATATATTTTTCTCAATGTGCATCACGTCCAAATTATGCCCGATGAGCAAAGAAGACCAAGTAAGGGAGCTCAAAAAAAATACTCTTCTTCCTCCGGTTGTGCCATCCGTTGTCTTCGTCACGCTTCCTTTTTTTTGATAACAATGTCTTTCCAAATTCTACTTGTTCAAAAGTAGAATACGCTCAATACTCCGTGCACCGGATAGTGGTTACGGTGCCTCCCCGGTTTCGACCTTGTTGTTGAAGCCGACCGCATTGTTGCGCCATGGATGGTCGGGGGCCAAAAAACGTCGATGTGCCATGTAGCGGTGCTTCCGCCCATGTTTCAACCACAAATACTCAGTATGTTTGTGGCAGTATGGACATGCAAACTTTCCTTTAGTGCTCCAACCAGACAACATAGCATAGGCCGGGAAGTCATTAATTGTCCAAAGAAGTATAGCACGCAATCTAAAATTCTCCTTAGTCCCTGCATCTCTTGTTTTAACACCATTATTCCAAAGCTCCTTGAGCTCCAGTATCAGGGGCCTCAAGTATACATCAATATCCATTCCAGGAGATTTTGGACCAGGAATCAACATTGACAAAATCCAGTTAGATTGTTTCTGACACATCCATGGAGGCAAATTGTAAGGAACCAGGATGACAGGCCAAATGGAATACGTAAGACTTTGCATGCCAAAGGGATTGAACCCATCAGAAGCAAGACCCAGCCTAACGTTACGACCTCCTCCTTCTGAAAACCATGTAAACTGCGAATCCACGTGCTTCCATGCCTTTGAGTCGGCGAGGTGACGCATTTTCGCATCATTCACCAATTCATTCTTGTGCCACCGCATATCCTTTGACATTTGCTTTGACATATACATTCTTTGAAGCCGAGGAATAAGAGGAAAGTAGCGTAGGATCTTAATCGGTAACCGCTTCTTAACGAAGTAGCACCCACCGCACCGCAATTATTATCGAGGTTTTATCTACAACTTTCCACCTTGACTCCTTACAAATGGGACATGTTTCCAGATTTGCGTATTTATCAAAAAATAACACACAATCATTTTGGCATGCGTGTATCTTGACATAGTCCAAGCCCCGGTCTCGAATCACCCTTTGCACTTTATCCAAGGAGTCAGGAATACAATGCCGGTCAGGGAGAACCTTTCCAAAGAGCTTAAGTATGGCCTCCAATGACGCGTTACTTAAGCCATACATGCACTTTATCCGAAAAAGCTCCACAATAAAAGAGACCTTCGTTGCATTTTTGCATCCCGGATACAATTCCTTCTTTGCTCGCTCTAATAGTTTCAAAAAGATCTCTGCCTGCTTATCTGCCTCTTCCTCATCTCCGGTTTGTCTATGATGTATAGTGCCACTGATAATGTTTCTAATCAGAGTATTGGTGGCAGCAGGGTTATCATCCAAACCATCTTCTTCATCGTCTTCTACAAATAAATGTGTTGTATCATCAGCTGTAGGTAGTGCATCATGATTTTCGAGATCAGCAGTAACATCTTGATTCACAGGACCCTGAGAAGAAGTATTAGTTTGGTCTTGAATGTTACCAGCATCGATGAAACAATCAGCAAACCCTCTATTGAGTAAATGAATTTGAATGCGACCCACGGTGGAATGTCTGATCATGCATTGACACAATTTACATGGACACGCAATAGATCCACCTCGCGGCCGATGAGGCCGTAAATTTTTGCAAAAAAATTCGAAAATTGTCTCCGCCAATCCGCCGAGTGTCGAGGCAAGCGCATCCAACTTCGATCTTCGTCCGATGCCATTAGTTAATCCGCATTGTTCATGTTTAATTTCAATCGACCTTGATGACGATATATATACCAATATGCATATATATGCAGCGAACGATTGGATATATATACGAGATCAAGACATCGGTACGTACGGACGTGGCCGTAGCGCCGCTCGTATCTCCGCAACAAGAATCACGTGGAGATCGCCGTGGAGATCAATCCCCTAGAGGCCCTCGTGGAGATCTCCGCAACAATAACCGGGTTGTCGAAGACGGAATTTTGGAATGGTCCGGATCGGAAGAGCCCCTATCCGATCGTGGCAATACATACACGATAGACAAAATTTTAGTACAACCAAGGAATACCCGGTTTCAATATTTCGAGGTTGTACGTAGTATGACCTTTCTCGGGGCTTTCAACATATGCGTAATTCATTATTTTTCTTTTTCGATCGGCTACTATAGGGGCTAACAATAATACACAAAATTCGGGAGTTCTAGTGAAGAGTCTCCAAATTGTTGATCACAATGCTTTGTGAACATTCACATGAATAGCATAAACAATAGCATGTCGCAATTCGAAAACGGACGGATGGTTAGTCTAAATATGCATGACAGACCCAACGGATTTCAATTTGTGTCACTCATGAGTTCAAATATTTTGCAAGGGCTCATCCAGATCCAAACACATAGACATACGAAGATGCATGTATAAATGTTCAAAGTTATTACTTAGATGTTGCCACATACACATCCATAGACCATTCACCAAAGATCCGCATAACATTCACCTAGGACCTGGTTATGTTACGTACTAAGCTAGATTACTACTACTTGCGATTGACTTTATCCCGAAGCTTGCGGATCTTCTTCGCCATCACTTCTAACTTGTCGGCAACGGTCTCCATGAATTCCTTCGTGGTCATCTCCATGTCTTCCGCGTTCCAGCAATGTCGACGCTTAGGTTCTCAATCTGCTCCCGCAAATCATCATAGCGCTCCTTCGACTCGTTGAACCATTTGGCGCAAGGGCATTTGCTATGGCGGACAACAAACACAAGTTACTAACATGAAATGTGTTACAACAAATTTGTGGCCAATGCAGCAAATTAGTCAAAAAAATGCACCTTTCTTTTTGATGATCCCGAAGCTTTTGATGGAGATTGTTTCTTGCTATTGTCCCGCTCAGCATCCGAGTCCGGAATGATGATCCTCACCCGACTAGCGTGTTCACTAGCCTGAGCAAACAAAACAATTTGCCGTTATTCAGCTTTTAAACAGCCTATTCAATCTCTTGACTCATAATGTATACCAATTTACCCGTGATCCCCCGACTACCCGCCGAAAAGGCCTAACCTACTAAATGGGACAAAATCTCGCATTCATTTGGGCGGCTTTGTTTTCGGGATTGTGATCAAATGTACACGAGTCGGATTCACGGCAAAAGATGGCAAGAAATCAAGCCAATTATCATTATCATTATCTAGTATGGGGTGAGATGGATGCACACAAAAACACAATTACCATTATCTAGTATGAAATTTTGATTACTATGAACTACTAACATTTTTCTAATTGCAAAAGGAGTCACACGATTCCTGGAAAATCAAAGAGGGTAGGGCAGTGTACCTCACTTCTCTTCTGGAACGCTTGCATCCGACTAGGGCCTGCTTACCCTTACCGGATGGATCGACTTGGCGATGCGGGCCGTCAGACGACGACGACGAGGTGGCGGTGTCGTCCGTACCAGAGGACGACAGGGTTGGGGTGCCGCCGACCATACCGGAGGACGACGAGGTAGGTGGTGTGGAACACTTGAACCGCCCGCGTGCATCGCGCTTCTGTGTGGTGGAGTAGTAGCACCTCCGTACGCCGCCGCCGCCGCCCGAAAACCCTCGGTGCGGCCCCGCCGTCCGCTGCCGCCGCTCTCCAGGATCCCCTCGATGCGGCCCCGCTTGCCGTGGCGGGCCGCTCGGGCCGTGTTACGGCGGCCGCGGCCCCTTCGTCCGCGCCCGCCACCGGTCCGGGGAAGGCTCGATGCGGCCACTCCGGCCGCCGCGCCGCTTGCCGCAGGGGAAACCGCGATGCGGGGCATCTCGATGTGGACGCGACGGTCGAGCCGACGAGGGGGATGGTCGGGAGCAACGGTGTATTGGGGGTGGGGGAGCCGTAAGTTATAGACGATTTGGGCCGCATATCCTTGTTTTTATTACTCTCATCGGCCCATTTGACATTTTCACATCCTAGTCTCCGGTACCTTTAGTGCCGCCGCGTAAACCGAAAAGGGGGTATCCCAGCTTAAAAGGAGAGGCGTGCTCGCGATTTCGAACTCCGTATGACCATCATCAACTAATGCTTGCTACTTGCGCTCTGGGGCTTAATGGGCTGGCCGGTCCACTCGGGCTCCCGCTCGCTGGGCTTTACGCTCGCCGGTTGAGCCTATTGTGGTCTGGCTTAGCCCACATCCCCATAGAACACAATTTTTTTTTCCTCTCTTTTTTTTCATGGTACATATAGTCTATACCATATTGTTAAAATTCAGATTTTTCATAATAAAATTTATTTATTAAGTCGCATTTTAAATTTCGCTACAACCCCATAGCAGATTTTTTTCATCTAAACAAATTTTGTGGCAATACATACACAATATTCCTCCTTGAGGCTAGAAACGAAGCCAGTAGCCTTCCTTGTATTGCAACAACACAAAGAGATATTTGCAACCCAAATAAGACGTTGCGTAAGGCATTTCAAACGCAACCAACCCTAGTATGGTGGCCATAGCAAGTTTATATTGCAACACCCGAATTTCTAGTGCAACGCGAAGTAGGGTAGCAATATTTCCTACCAAATGCAACACAATTCTGAATAATGGGTGCATTAGCGCCAACTTGTTTCAACATCGCAAAGATATATTTGCAACCAAAATTCTACGTTGCGACATACTTGTTCAAGCGCAACCATCCCTAGTATGGTGGCTATAGCAACTTTTCGTTGCAACGTAAGGAATGCTAATGCAACACAAAATTGGGGTGGCATTATTTCCAACCAAATGCAACGGAAATCCTAAAAAAGGGTGCATTAGCGTCAACATGTTGCAACCGAACAAATAAATAATGCAACTCAAATTTTGTGTTGCAATAGACACACAAATTGCAACCAAATCACCGTTTCGGTGCAATAGTACCCCCTATTGCAACCGAAATAGTGGTGTTGCCTAAGGGGTTTGTTGCAATAGGGGGAAAACCTTGTAGTGCGGCGCGCGGCCGGCGCGACGTCACGGCACGGCCTCGCCCTGGCGCTGCCCATTTCAGACTGAGCTACTTTGAATGCGATGTTCTCTCAAAACTTGAATACAAGTGCACGAAGTGATGAATACGAAAGTTGTAGATCTAGCTACCTTATACAACTTTTGTAAAGGCCGTCTAGTGTTTTTCTCGACGGATTTTGCAGGAACGTCGTGCCAACATTGAATGCCGGCCTGTTCTGGAAAACAGGAGGTACTGTCAGTCGATCAAGTTTTTCACCAATTTCCACTCAAAATTTGAAATGCCAATCTACATGAAAGTTGTGTCCCTCAACAAGATGGACAACTTTCATAAAGGTAGATTTTGAAGTGTTTAGGTGAATTTTGGAGAACGCGGCAAAAGTTCCGGACGACATTCGCTGACGTCAACGGTTAAGCCGGTTTTGACCATGTCTTTGACCGAGGTTTGACCACGGGTGCGCGTAGACTTGGTCCAGGGGTTCATTGGGGTTCATTGGTGAGGTTTTCGAGGTGATGACCCAGGTTGACCTAGGTTTGACCGATGCCCGGCCGGTTTGACCCGGCTGATCCGGTCATTAACGTTAATGACGGTAATTAAAAACCTGGGGCGTCACAACCACCGGTTTTGTACTGTGCAGGAAATTGACGGACTTGTCCTGGGAGGGAGATGAACCCAGCACGACAGCGGCTGAAGAAGCTTCCGCGCCTGCTGTCGAGGAGTTCGCTCCCCTCCCCCAAGCGAGACCGTAGAACCAACCGCGGAGGCTACGTTGCCAGAGGCCAACATGGTAGAAGGTGATCACATTGTGGATACACAGCCTTCCTCCAGGAGTAGTCATTGCCCCGGGGAAACTAATCCCGTGTGTCTTCTGATGATAGGGGCAGAAGTCGTTGGAAGGACCATCCCCGTGGTGCCAAAACCCGAAGTAGCCGCTGGAGCGACATCTGAGCCAACAGAGATAGCCAGCGGAGGAGCCCCCGGGGTGGACGAAGAAGTGTGGGACGATGTACTACCGGGGTCCAACCTGGAAGTAGTCATCCGCTTGCCTGAAATTCAGGATGCGGAGCCGATCCGTTCGGCGCCGATGTCCAAGGCTGCCGCGAGTAGTCGTGGTGGACTCGAGCTTTTGGCAAACGATCTTGTCGACCCCGCAACAGTAGCGCGCAACCTGGAAGTGATGCGGCGGGCGGAGCAATGGATGAAGGTAAGTGACTGTACCCTTGATTAGTCGAGTTCCGGTAGAATGAGATACTCTGGTAGTTGCTGCCTTCTACAGGATGTCGTGGAGAGGTCCCGGCAGAAATCCGAGATGCTCCAGGGGTTTAGCCACACGGTGCTCCGGGCTGAGACTTTGGAGAAAGAACTCGCCAAGGCTAGGAAGCACTCCGCCATGCTCCAGTCCAACCTCGATGGTGCCTTCGCCCAGTACCATAATGAAGTGCAAGATATGCAGGCGAAGAGCGATGACCTTGTCCGGAAGAACAAGTCGCTCCGCAATAAGAACAAAGGTATGCCTCTGACTTGTCGAGTACTTATTGGAAGTACCCAGTAGTAGTCTGACATTGTCTCCTGTGTTGTTTGCAGAGCTTGAGACCCGAGTTGAGCAGCTCAAGGCCTCAGAAGTCGACATGAAGAATCTCTTCTACCATGAGAAGGATGCCCGCAAGGTACTTGAGTATGATTATAAGCAGTTGGCCCATGAGTGTGATACGCACATGGAGCTTCGGATTGCCTAGGATCATGATCTTGTCAATTGCTACAAATCTCTGCAGAAGCTGAACGAAGATTGCGAGAAGTTGCGGGGACAACTCAAGGAACTTGAAGAAGCCGCACTTCCCATCGCGAGGCTACTAGTGCCCCATCCGGGCGGGCCGAAGATTGCTCTATTGGTTGACCGGTTGAGAGAAGCTCCCAGCCGTCTGACGACTTATATCAAGCATCTGGCGAAGTCCATCCCAAATCAAATCTTGGCGTACGTGAAGTCGTACTTCCCCAAGGCTCCAGTAGACGTAGTCGCGGGTGGATTAGCCGCCAATTGCACTGATGAGCAGTACGCGGAGCTCTTGGAGCAGATGGCGCCGATAGCTGAACAAGTCACCGAGAAGCTGAACCTTCAATAGTCCTGTAGGGTTAGCTTGTAGCAAAGATTGTATATAAACTAAGTTGTAATGAACTTGTTTAAGTATGTGATGAATGAAGTTCCAGGAAATGAGTACTCGTTATCGCAATGTATGTATGCGGAGTGCCCATGTTGTGGAGTTGTGTGCGAGGAATAGTACTCGGCGGTAGACTCGTTGAGAGAGACACAGTAAATGAGTTGATTCATAATAAAACCTTATTACTAAAAAAGTACACCTGGATGGCCAGCGCCGTTTACAACTGTAGTCGCCAGGACCCAGAGGCCGCCTACGGCTAAGTAGTGCTAGGGTGTGTAGCCGCTTACAGTAGTAGATCCATTAGTAGACGTATAGACTGGATCTTGAAGTACATGGTCTCTTGATAGACCGCTGCTAGAGTCCTCTGATGCTCTGAGCAGCCCGAGATCCGTTAGTAGCCGTTAACGCTGGATCTTGGAGTAGAGTAGTTCGGAGACTAGTGCTTGGGCCCGTAGGCCGTTTGCAGCGAAGGGGTCTTGAGGTAGTCGTGCAGACTTGGACCCCATAGTAGTCGGGAGACTACGCGTAGAACCGACAGAGCTGGTCGGCGTTCCACGAGTTGCTAATTTCTTTGCCTTCGAGTGTCTGGAGGCGGTAGGAGCCTGGTCCGGTCACCTTCGCAACTCTGAAGGGACCTTCCCATAGCGAGCTGAGCTTGTGTAGTCCTTCCGTGTTCTGGATGCGGCGGAGGACGAGATCACCAACATTGAAGGAGCGTTCCTTGACGTTGCGATCATGGTGTCGGGGATAGCCCTAGGGGTCCCCTTAAACAACTGGGGAATTCCCACTTAAAACTCGCAACAAGCCAAAGCCAAACGCGCCTCGCTTAAGCACACAGGGTATGGCCCATGCCACGGTGGCCCTGGCGGCCCACCAAAGCGGCCCGCTCAAAGATCCCCTCAAGCAGGCTCCGCCTCGCTCGAGGGCACACGCCTCCCTCAGGCGGGCTCCGCCCCGCTCGAGGGGGTGCGCCTACCTCGAGCAGACTCCGCCTCGCTCGAGGGTCCGCACCGCCCTCGAGCGGGCTCCGCCTCGCTCGAGGGCGCTCCGCACGCGCACGCCCATCCCCGTACACGGGCATTTAATGTTCTGACAACGGCAGGGCGGCGCCATCATGCGCTGGGGCACGCGCCCTGGTTCTGTCGCACCAACTCCCTAGGGGGAACCCATCCCCGCCACTATGGGGGACTGTGCCGCGTGGCCGGTGTCAGTCCCGTGACGCCGCGCCGCCTACTCCAGTACGGCTAACGTGCCGAGCCCTCGAAGGGGGGCCGGCCACACCCTCAATTTGCTTTCTTGTGACTTTGCAGGGTTAGGTCAGGGCGTTATGCCGGCGGGACACCATCCCTGCCACTATTAACGGCATGGTGGCCGCCCCCGCACGTACAATCTCACGCCGGGCACTGTGGCAACAGCTCCGACGCTGTGGAGCATGCGGGAGCGGGACGCCGCCTTACCTTCCGCCGTGCCCCGTACGGACCGACGTCGCAACTCCCTCGAGCCCGCCCGAAGACATGATAATCGTCCGCGCACTCCTACCCTCGAAGCTACCACTGTTCGGGTACAAGATACGCCATGATGGCCGGATCGCGGCAAGGACCGTCAAGGCGGCCGCCTACTCTACGGCATAGCACACCACACTTCCCCACGTAGCTAAATAGCACGGCATACATGTGATTCGCTCTCTCCTTGGCCTATAAAAGGAAGACGAACTCCCCCGCCGCAGGGGACGCAGAAGACAGGATTCAACACAAGGCAGAGCAACGCTTGACACCAGGCACTTGCTCTCCAATTCTCCCACAATATCTTCAGCCACTTCACCAGGGACTTGGAAGCCATGCTTCCTCTCTCGCATTGCTTGTAGCAGCCCCACTACAGGCACCCCCGGTGCTGAGCAATATAGTGCCTCGAGCACACCACTGCTGGACGTACGGCCCCTCGTCCGGAACCAGGATAAAACTCTGTGTCTCTGATTGCTTAGCATCGACCATTGAGGGATAAACCTTGGCGCTCATTACTGGTTAGTGTCGGGACAACATTCCGCACCGACAGTTGGCGCCCACCGTGGGGCACGCGAGCACCTAAGGTCAATCCACCGTCAACTCCCTCCATGGTGATCCGCACCGAGTACCGCGCACGCGCTACTCCATGGGCGCTCGGACCCCCCTCCCCCGCCGGGTTTGAAATCGGTTCGGGGCCTCGAACTTTCGGTGCCACGGGGAACGGCTACCTCGAGGCGCCTCACCAACCGTGAGGAGCTCCGTGCGCGGCGCCGGGCCGGGTCCACCGTGGTCCCGGCCGCGCGCACCGCCACAACGCGCGGCGCCCGCCGGCACGGATACCGCGGGCCGTCAACGCCACGACGGCCGCCGCCGCTCCGCCGCCGTTCACGCCGTGGCGCCGTCCGAGCGGCGGCAAGCCGAACGCGCCGCCTCTCAACGCGGCGCACCCGTCGCACGGCGACCACCGCCCCCGGCGGCCGGGCCGCACGGTCTCCGGACCGCGCTTCCCCATCGGTCTGCGCGGTGCCACGACGGCCTACAACGCCAACGTCAACACAACGATGCGCAGGGTTCCCCCTGGCCGTCACGTCTTCGTCGCCAGGGACCCTGGCACCTCCGCGGGCGACGAGTCGTCCCTGGGCTCCCTTGACGCGTTGCCACCCGCCAACCTCCATGGGTACGCGGAATGGGACTTCTCCGGCGTGCCGGACCCGTCATGTTCGGGGCGTTTCCTTGACGCCACCGGACCACCGGTTCGGCCGCTCCGACGATTCCAGGCACGGGGAGCTACGACCCCGCGCGGGGAAGGCTGCGTTATCATCGCCAACGACCCGGCCAAACGCCACCGGTGTAGCGGGCGCCGGCGACGGGGAGGTCACGCCCGCCCGGGGATCGCTCCGCGCCCGGCGGCTGCAGGGTCGAGCACCCCCGCCGGGGCCGACGCCGACGCGCGGCCTAGCCCAAGCTCGTGAGCTCGAGGCCAAGCAAGCGGAGGAGTATCAAACGGTGCGGCTGCTCCGCGCCTCAATGGCCGGAGAAGCCTCGAGGACCATGTGTGGTTCGAGGACCGGTGGATGGTCGCTTCCTTGTGTGATGAGTGATTGACAACGTTGTGTGGACTGATTCTTGGCTAAATATTGCAGGTGCAGGTTGCGGCTTGACTCGTGTTGGTGCAGGTGAAGAACAAGCACGAAAGGTCGTTGCCGGTGAGGCCTACGGGGTGTGGAGAAGACAAGTAGGCTTTGTTCAAGGGACCCGGTGGCCGGCGGGGGTCAAGTGCGGGCTGCATGGTGGCATGAACAAGCAAGATGAAGTCGTGGACGGTTTCTTGGTTGAGCCTCAAAACCAAGATCGAGCCGGGACTACGTGGGAGCCAAGTCACGACCGGAGATTGGAGAAGGCTACACCGAGTTCGCGCGGTTTCCGGTGGTTCACCGAAAACCACCGGGTTCCTTGGTTGATCCACAAAGCCAAGACCGGAGAACCGAAGACGGGGCCGCAGCAGCCGCCGCACCGGTCCGACGGTGGGTCCGACCGGCCCGACCGGGTGGGGACCGGCCTCGACCGGTGAGGAGCACCGGTCCGACCGTGTGCGACGACGCAGTCCGAATCTTCGAAGCGGAGGACACACGTCGGGATCGCATGGCTTGCGTCGAGGCTACGCGAGGTGCGTGTCGGTGTTTTAGACCGGCAACCTACTATGGGGAGTACCCGAAGTAGATGATTGTGACTCGCCGAGATCGGTAACTCGAAGGAAGAGACACGTGGCACACAATTTAGACAAGTTCGGGCCGCGAGGTGCGTAATACCCTACGTCCCGTATGCCGCGTAGCTCGGGATTGATAGGGCACGATTACAAGATGGTGCAATAGTGCACCGTGGGTTGTATGAGAGGACATTGGATGCTAGAGATCGGTCCCCTCGCTCGCCTTATATAGTCCGGAGGCAGGGTTACAAGTCGGAGTAGGGAAAGAGTACTAGTCGAGTACGTCTAGGAGACCTCTATACAGTGCGGAACATGTACAGATCCCTAACCGAGTACTACTCCTGTGTAGTCCTTGTGCTCCACGCCTTCAGGTGCCGTGCAGCGCAAGCCGGGTAGTCCCAGGGGCCCACCGAGTAGTCGGTCCTGGTACCCACCGATGTAGTGGGCCCAGGGAGGTCCATACGACAAGCCCCCGAGTACTTTGTAGTCGAGAAGGATAGCTTCAAGTAGTCTTGACGGCCTTAACGAGTAGTCCCCAAGCGTCCCTGAGTGCTACAAGTCAAAAGTCCTCAAGAGTAGTCGAAGCATCCCGAGGCTGGAATGTACTCACTGATGTTTGAGCAATCTTGAAGTCTTCTCGAGTAGTCCCAAGCGTCCTTGAAATCTGCCTTCGAAGGTCTTCAAGAAATGCCTGTCTTGTCTTGAAGCCGAAGCCGTTATGGAGATGCGATTTGCAGAACCGCACTCCACATGGAGTAGCCCCCCGAGCCTCGAGCCGCGGGCTCTGGCTGAGGGTCCATCTGAAATCTTGGCAAGGAAATCCCGAAAATCCGGAGAGAAAAAACCGAAGGACACGTGGCACGGAGCCCCCGAGCCTTGAGTCGAGTACTTCCTCTCGAATTGAAGGGTCTTCTTGGAGAATGTGTCCTGAGATGCTCTTGATACTAGCCGCTTCCCAGGTAGTCGAGTAAAAGAAGCCGAGCCCCCGTGGTGAGGCGCGTCGACTAGTAGAATACGAAGAGACACGCGCAGCCGCTGAGTCAGCCGCGCGTGGACTTATCCACCGCCCGTTGCGGAGGCGATTTGGCTTATAAATAGAGGCCGAAACCCTTTAGGGTTTTTCACCCAAGTGAGCCGCAGTCATTTCCATTTGAATCTAGAAGCAAATCCACTCCCGGCGACTGCCGCCACCGCAAGAGATCCGAGCGCATCGCCACCCGAGGCCTTTAGGGTAGCCCCCCGAGCGGATGCGAGTGAAAACTCCTTGCACTTGGAGAATGAAGCCGTCGCCGTCGAAGACGTCCAAGGCCGGCGGGAAGAAGAGGAGCCGTGCAAAGGCCGCCGCTGCCGCCACTGGTGCGGCGCCGCCCCTATCTCCACCGCGCGCTGATCCAAGCCGCGAGTGGAAAAAATCGAAGGTCAAGACGGAGGACTCCGCCGACCCCCGCCGAACAAGTGGGTTCATCGTGGAGAAGGAAGTCGACATGTGGAGATCCGCGCGCAGAGATCCTTATCCGATGGAGAAGGCCGAATACGAGATCCCGATGTTCTCGCGCTTCGTGGAGCGCGGCCTTGCGCTCCCAGCCAGCGACTTCTTCAAGGGGCTGCTCGGGTACTACGGCGTCGAGTACCTGAACCTGAACCCCAATGGCATCTTCCACATGTCGGTCTTCGTCCACTTCTGCGAGGCCTTCCTCGGAATCAAGCCACACTGGGTGCTCTTCCGGAAGTTCTTCCGCGTCAAGCCGCGGCCCAGTGCCTCCAACCCCAGAGTAGTCGGAGGAGCCGGGATCCGGCTTGAGGGAAGACGCCGAGGATCGCACGGGCGTACAAGCTCGTGGACTCCAACACGGATCGGAAGACGAGGTGGTTCTACATCACCAACCACCACCCCGGCTCCGCCGAAGCCAAGCGGACGGCGGCCCGGTGCATCGTGAGTGGTGGAACACAGAGCCCACCATTCAAGAGGGGATCCGGCCTCCCCGAGCTGCTAGCACGCATTCGAGTGCTCAGAGAAGCTGGACTGAGGGCCGAGCACGTGGCCTTCAGTTTCATGAAGCGCAGGATCCAGCCGCTGATGGCGCGGGATACACTGGGCTTCGAGTACACCGGCGACGACGACTCGTCGCGGATGCCGGGGGGCGAGTTGGACGACAACGACATCATCGAGAGGTTGTCGCGCATCTTCAAGGACATGCCGCCGTACACGGCGTGCCCGGTCGAGGAGTACTCCGCCGCGCGCCCGCCCAACGAGGTGAGAGCCGTACCCCCCTCGTCGAGTAGTGAGTACTTGTAGTAGAGTTGCTGACGCCTTGTGTCTTTGCGCAGGATGATGTGAAGCGGTTTGTCTCCGAGCCGCAGCCGCCACCGAGCGGGATCGAGATCCCGGCGGAGGGGGGAGGTCGAAGGGGCGCCGCGAAGTCGGCGAAGACGACGATCCCGTCATCGTGGAGGATTCCCCCCGATGACGACGAAGAAGATGAGGAGACGCTTCAAGACCGCTTCCAGCTGCGGTCGAGGTTTAGCCGTCCGGGCTTGCCTCATGTTCCACTTGTTCAAGACCCTCCGGCTAGCCTGGAGGCTAGCCTTGCTGCGCCGCCACGGAAGCCGCGCAACCCCACCAAGAAGCGGGTGGCGAAGAAGATGAAGGTCTCAGAGACCACGCCTCCGGAGGTAGGTTATCTTGAGCAGAGTAGTCGAGTACCCGTATTCGAGTACATTGCCGACGAGTAATCTTCCTTTGTGTAAAGGAGGTGCCGCCGGCGGAGCTCGTCGAAGAGGGCGACGAAGGCGTGTGGGACCCGGTGGGGGAACCGGCTGGAAGCCGAAGTCCAGCCCCTACTGTTGAAGAACTCCTGGCGCAGCTGGAGCGCCAGCCCCCTGCTCCCGAGGAGAGCAGAGTACCCACAGCCGCCGCCGTTGGAGAGATGGAGGCCGCAGGGGCGGAGGAGGAGACGCCCGCCGAGGGTGGACTGGTTGATATTGCCAGCATCCTCGGTGCTCCGGCCGTGACCATCGTCCGGTCGAACTTGTAAGTACCACGTCCTCACGAGTAGTACTTGCTGCAGTAGTCGATTTGTCTGACGACCCTCTGTGAATACTTCTGCAGAAAATCCACAGATCTGAGCTGGGACGGGGAAGAGCCCTCGACGACGGAGGCAAGGAGAAGTCGCGCCGCCCGTCGAGGAGCCCGCTCCCGAGGCCCAAGCCGTGACCGAGCCCCCGGCTACCGAAGCGCCGCCGCCGCAGGCGGTCGTAGTCGAAGGTGAGTGCCCTTCTTGAAGCCGTAGAACTCCGGTGACGAGTAGTCGTAGGCGCGTGTCGTTTGTTGGCGGTGCGCTGAAGGAGGTGACATCCCTGCAGGGGTGCCCATGCAGGAGTTGACACCAGAGGCCCCGGAGGCTGCGGAAGGAGCCCCCGAGCCCGTGGGGGAAGTCATCGAGAAAACCGCCGGGGGAGAAGGGGTCACCACGTCGCCAGAGATTGCTCTGGAGGTGGCTGTCCGCTCCCCTGAGATCCAAGACGCGGAGCCTATCCGCTCAGCGCCGATGACGGAGGCTACGTCGAGTAGCCGCGGCGGGATTGAACTTCTGGCCGACGATCTCGTCGAGCCGCAACGGTGGCCCGGGAAGACCTCGAGGCGATCCGGCGAGCCGAACGAAGGATGAAGGTACGTAGCCGTAGCCTCCCGAGTAGTCAATCCTTTGCCGTTGAGTACTCTTCTTGACTTGAGCTTGTCTTGTGCGGGACGTCGCGGAGCGGTCCCGCGAGAAGTCGAACTCGCGTCGCAAGGTTACGGCGACACCGTGCTCCGAGCCGAGGCCCCGGAGGAGCAGCTCATGAAGTCGCGGAAGCACGCGGCCGCCATGCGGGTCAAACTCGACGCCGCCTTCGCCAAGTACCACAACGATGTGATGGAGTTGCGGGCGAAGGGCGACGAGTTGGTGCGGAAGAACAAAAGCCTCCGCAACAAGAATAAAGGTATGTCCTTTGACTTGTCGGGTACTTGTTGGAAGTCGTCAAGCCTCGACCCGTTGTTGTGTTTCCGTGTTGCGAACTCGAAGGCCGGGTGGAGCACCGAAGGCCTCGGAGGTCGCATGAAGAACCTCTTCTACCGGGAGCAAGAAGCCCGCCGTGTACTTGAGCTCGACTACAAGGAGCTCGCCTTCGAGTGCGAGAAGCACATGGAGCCGCGGATTGCCTCTCGACAGAGATCGCGTCAACCGCACAAATCTTTGCGATGTTGAATGAAGATTGCGAGGCGCTCCGAGCCCGACCGAAGGATCTTGAAGAAGCCGCTCTCCCGATCGCGAGGCTCCCGGTGCCGCACCGGTGGCCCCAAGATCGCTCCTCCGCGGACCGTCTTCGTGAAGCACCAAGCCGGCCGGCCGCCTACGTCAAGCACATGGCCAAGTCGATTCCGAAGCAAGTCCCGTCCTTCATGAAGTCGTACTTCCCGAAGGCTCCAGTGGAGGTGGTCGCCGGCGGGGGGTAGCCGCCAACCGCCGGATCAGGCGGGACGCGAGCTGGCCGGAGCGGATGGCTCCCCATCGCGGAGCGGGTAGCCGAAAAGCCGAACCTCCGGCAGCCCCGCATAGGTAGCTAGTAGCCATAGTTGTACAGAAACACTTGTAATGAACTATTCATGTATCAATGAAATGAAATTTTCCAAAGAATGAGTACTCGTAACCGCGATCTCAAAGTGCGGAGCGCCCATCGTGGAGTAGGTGCGAGTAGCATACTCGGCTTTAGTAGTCCCGTCATAGGGAGTAGACAAGAAACAAGTTGATGAACAATCAAGCTTTATTATCGAAGAAGTACACACGGGTGGCCGTGGCCGTAGTTACAAGGTAGTCGCCGGGACCGGAGGCCGCTTACGGCTAAGTGGCGCCGGAGCGGGTAGCCGCTGCGCCTGGTGATCCGTAGGTAGCCGTGTAGGCTGGATCGCAGATCCGTAGGTAGCCGCGCGGGGCTGGATCTTGGAGTGTGGTCTCTTGGTAGACCGCTGCTAGAGTCCTTGACGCTCGTCGCAGCCCAGGGTCCGTAGGTAGCCGCGCGGGCTGGACCTGGAGGAGAGTAGTCCGGAGACTTGGAGCCAGGACCCGGGGGGTCGCTTGCGGCGAGGGGTGTTGATGCAGTCGTGTAGACTTGAACCCCGGAGTAGTCGTGTAGACTAAGCGTAGAATCGACAAAGTTGGTCGACGTTCCATGAGTTGTTGACGTCTTCGCCTTCAAGTGTTTGGAGGCGGTAGGAGCCCTGCCCGGCCACCTTAGCCTCGGTGAAGGGGCCTTCCAAGGGGGAGTCGAGCTTGTGGAGTCCTTCCGTGTTCTCGGGATACGACGGAGGACAAGATCTCCAACGTTGAAGGAGCGTTCCTTCGACGTTGCGATCATGGTAGCGTCGGATACCCTCCGGTACCTTGCCGATTGGACGAGGGCGGCGCGGCCGAGCTTCTTCGAGGCCGTCGATATCAACTCGTCCGTCGTCTTCTGAGACGCCTTCGTCGTAGTGCTCCACTGCTGGCGAGTTCCATATGACGTCGGCAGGGAGGATGGCTTCAGAGCCGTAGACCAGGAAGTAGGGGGATTGCCCCGTTGGCTTGGATGGTTGAGTCCGCAGCCCCCAGAGTGCGTTGGGTAGTTCCTTGATCCACTTGCCCCCTTTGGAGTTAGCAGCGTCATGTAGCCGCTTCTTGAGGGCGTCGAGCACCATCCCATTGGCGCGCTCGACTTGTCCGTTGGCCCGTGGATGGGCGACTGAGACGTATCTGACGTCGATCCCGCTGTTTTCGCAATATTCCCAGAACTGGTGGTTGTTGAAGTTGGATCCCAGTGTCTGTGATGATGCGGTGGGGTAGCCCGTAGCGGTGTACGAGTTCATCCAGAAGTCGAGTACTCGTCGGCCTTGGGGCATGTGACCGGCTTGACCTCGATCCACTTGGTGAACTTGTCGATAGCCACCGCACCCCGTTGAATCCTCCCGGCGCAGCTTGGCGGGGCCCAATCATGTCGAGCCCCCGGCGCAGGTGAAGGGCCGGGTCGGCGGTATGGTGACTAGCTTGTAGGCCGGGACGTGTTGTCGCTTGGCGAAGAACCGACATCCTTGGCACCTTCTGACGAGTTCTTCGGCATCGCCCAGGGCTGTGGGCCAGTAGAAAGCTCGCCGGAAGGCCTTGCTGACCAGCGTGCGTGAAGACGCGTGGTTGCCGCAGACGCCCTTATGGATCTCCTCCAAGATGTCCTTGCCTTCTTCACGAGGGACGCACTTCATGAGTACTCCAGAAGATGCGCCCCGCTTGTAAAGCTTGTCTCCGACGAGGACGTAAGACTTGGCGCGGCGGACGAGTTGTTCGGCCGCGTTCTTGTCGGAGGGGACCTTCTGCTCGCTGAGGTAGTCGATGAAGGGTTGCCTCCAGTCCACGTCGATCATCATGACCTCCTGCCCAGCCGGTGGATGGGCTGGGGCAGTGGTCGATGGCGCCGGCTCCGGGATGGATGGCGCGTGAAGCTCATGGACGAAGACGCCCGCGCGGTACTTGGGCGCGGGTGGATCCAAGCTTCGAGAGGACGTCCGCCGCAACGTTGTTGTCACGGACGATGTGATGGAACTCGAGACCATAGAATTTGTTCTCGAGCTTGCGGACTTCTAGGCAGTAGGCGTCCATGTTCTCCTTGTTGCGGTCCCAGGACTTGTTGACTTGGTTGATGACCACTGCGGAGTCGCCGTAGACTAGTAGCCGCTTGATGCCAAGTGAAGCCGCGAGGCGGAGCCCGTGTAGGAGAGCTTCGTACTCGGCTTCATTGTTTGAGACCTTCCGTAAGATCCGCGGGACGTACTTGAGTTGTTCGCCCGTTGGAGAGATTAGGAGTACCCTCGCGCCGCGCCCTCGAGGTTGAGTGAGCCATCAAAGTACATCACCCAATGCTCGGTCGCACGGTGGGAGTAGGTAGCAGCGGTTCTCCCGCCACTCGCCATGAAGTCGACTAGTGCTTGCGACTTGATGGCCGTGCGTGGCTTGAAGTCGATGGTGAGGGCGCCAAGCTCGACAGCCCACTTGGAGATTCTTCCGGTGGCGTCTTGGTTCCTCAGGATGTCGCCGAGCGGGTAGTCGGTGACGACGGAAACCGAGTACTCCTGGAAGTAGTGTCGTAGCTTCCGCGAGGTGATGAGTAGAGCGTACGGGGAGAGCTTCGCACGGCCGGTAGCGAGCCTTGGACTGCGATAGAACCTCGCCGACGAAGTAGACCCGGCGCCGGACCGGATAGGCGTGGGCCGTCTTCCCCGCCGCTCGACAACGATGGCAAGATCGACCACGTGAGTAGTCGCGGCTAGGTAGAGCAAGAGGCGCTCGCCCTTGTGAGGAGCCGTGAGGATTGGCGGCTTTGACAGAAGTCCTTGAGCCGGGCAAGGGCTTGATCCGCCTCTCGGGGTCCACACGAACTTCTCGTGATGCTTGAGTAGTTTGGAAGAAGGGGAGACCCCGTTCTCCTAGCCTCGAGATGAATCGTTCTCGCCGCCGCCATGCACCCCGTCGCCTTCGGACGTCCTTGATGCTCGTGGGAGCTTTCAGTGCTGGTGATGGCGGAGATCTTCTCGGGGTTGGCTTCAATGCCGCGCCGGGTCGATGATGAAGCCGAGTAGTTTGCCCGAAGGGACGCCGAAGACGCACTTGTTCGGGTTGAGCTTCCGGCGGTACTCGCGTAGTGATGCAAAGGTCTCTTCAAGGTCGTCGATGAGGGTACCGGAGTCCCTCGGTTTTGACAACCACGTCATCCATGTAGGCCTCGACGTTCTTGTTGAGTTGCGCGGTAAGCTGTGCCCGGATGGCCCGTTGATAGGTAGCGCCGCGTTCTTCAACCCGAATGACATGGTCGTGTAGCAAGACGCGCCAAACGGGGTGATGAACGCGGTCTTCTCCTCGGTCTTCCTCCTTGATTGCGATCTCGGTGATACCCGGAGTAGCAATCGAGGAAGCAGAGCAGGTGTCGCAGCCCCCGCCGTGGAGTCGATGACTTGATCAATCCGCGGCAACCCGAAGGGGTCCTTGGGGCAGTGCTTGCTGAGGCTCGGGGTAGTCGACGCACATCCTCCACTCGCTCGAGTTCTTCTTGCGACGAGGACGGGGGTTGGCGAGCCACTCAGATGGAAGACTTCTCCGATGAAGCCACCGCGAGTAGCTTGGCGAGCTCCTTCTTGATGGCGTCCCGTCCGTCGTCGGCAAAACGTCGGAGGTGTTGTCGCTTGTGGGTGGCCTTTGGGTCGACGCAAGGCAGTGCTCAATCAGCCTCCCCGGGCACTCCTTGCATGTCCGCCGGCTTCCACGTGAAGATGTCGCGGCTAGCCCGTAGAAAGCCGATGAGCGCGTCTTCCTATTTGGGGTCGAGGCCGGCCCCGATGGTGGTGGTCTTGCCGGGGTCGCCCGTTCCGAGGTCGACCGTCCCGACGAGTACCTCCTCGTGTGGCGAGGCTTGTTGGCGCCGTCGTGACTTCTATGGGATGTCGATTTCGCTTGTAGCAAGCTTCTTCGACGCAACATAGACCTCCATCATCGCGTTGGGTACTTGGTTTGTTGAAGCGATCACCACGGCCTGCTCGTATCGCAGGGCCGTGGGAGATCTTCATGTCCCCCCGGAGGGAGAGTACGCCGGTCGGACATGGCATCTTGAGTACCAAGTAGGTGTAGTGGGGCACCGCCATGAACTTGGCGATGGACGGTCCGCCGAGGATGGCATGGTAAGAAGTCTCGAAATCCGCGACCTCGAACTTGATGTACTCGGTGCGGTAGTTATCCCGAGACGCCCCGAAGGTAACCGGCGCACCACCGAGCCCAAGTGGGATGGCCGCTGCGCTGGGACGATGCCGTAGAAAGGCGTGCTGCTCTTGGTGAGCATGGGGGTGACGTCGAGCTTCATCTTCTTCAAGGTTTTGGTGAAGAGGACGTTGAGCCCGCTTCCACCGTCGATGAGCACCTTGTTGAGCTTGGAGCCCGCCACCGTTGGCTTCAGGACGAGAGGGAACCGTCCTGGTTCAGAGAAGCTAGTCCACTGGTCCACGCGGGAGAAGGTGATGGGTACCTCTGACCACCTGAGAGGGGTCGAACCGCCGGCTCGATGGACATCACTTCACGACGGTAGCCTCTCGCTCCCGCCCGCCGGGGCAGTCCGCCGAAGAGGACGTTGACGGTCTTCTCAGGTTCTTGGAAGTCGTCGTTGTCATCGTCCTTCTTCTTGCCCTTTTGGTCGTGGAGGGTGCGGTGGCTCCGCGTATCCTTGAGTGCGTGCCCGAGCCGGTAGCACCGCTCGGTAGTGTGATTGCCGTTCGGATGCCACGGGCACTTCTCCTTCAAACGGGTCTTTGAACCCGCCCGAAGTTCTTCTTCGAGTTCCCTTTCGCAGGGCGCCGGATAGCCGCGACAAAGGTGTTGCCCGGCTTGCGCTTGCGGTTGGGACCCGAGTAGTTGTTGTTGTTGTTGTTGCGGCCGCCTTGGTTTTGCATTGCTGCCGCTGCCGCCGCCCCGGTTCTCGCTTTGGACTTGCCGCGGATGGCGTCGTACTTGGCGTTGGCCTTGTCCTCTTCATCCGCCCAGACGTGATCATGTCCTTGAGGTGGGGAATGGACTCGGGGCGGCGACGACCGAAGTCCTCGAAGGTGCGGCGATGGTAGAGGCCGTCCCGGAAGAGGTCGATGACCTCCTTGTCGGTGACGTCGACGACGGTAGCGCGCTTGTCGAAAAGCGGCGCATGTACTTGCGAGGGTCTCGCCTTGTTCCCGCTTGATCATGGCAAGGTCCATGCGAGTACCCGAACGGCCCATGGCGCCCGCGAGTTGCTTGTGAACTCGCTCCTTCAGCTGGTCCCACTTGTCGATCGAGTGCTTGTCCGGCCGACTCGAGCCATGTGAGTGGAGCTTGGTCCGACGCAAGGGGAAGTAGAGGCATTTGGTGTCACTGTTGCCGCCGCCGTTCTCGATGGAGAGGGCGTAGCATCGGAGCCACCGGATGGGATCCGCTCGCGTCGTACTTGGTGATCCCCAAAGGTTTGAATTTGTCGGGGAGGAGCAGGTTGCGAAGTCGTGGTGAGAAGGCGGGGAAGCCGTCGCCCTCGCCAGCGGGTCGACTTCTTCCGCCGTAACTCCTCGATCTTCAAGTGCGAAGTGTTTTAGCACATCATTCCACAACTGGTCTTTTACTGAGTCTTGAACCACGTATGTATTACTTGGTTTTCCCTTCTGTCGGGGACCGCCCTAGGGGCCCCCTTAAACAATGGGGGAACCCTCACTTAAATCCTAACGTCGAAATGCGCTAAGCCTAACCAATAGGGAAACTAACCATGCGGGACATGGCCCATGCGGCGAGGACTCCGGAGGCCACCAAGACGGCCGTCCCCGGGAAGACCCTCGAGCGAGCTCGCCTCGCCGGGGCACGCTCCTCCTCGAGCGGGCTCGCCCTGGATTCGAGGGGCAACCCCCCTCCTCGAACGGACTCCGCCCCATTCGAGGGGCGACCCTTCCCTCGGCGGTCCCGCCGCTCGAGGGCTCGCTCTCGCCCTCGGGCACGGGGGCCCGCCACGCTCACGGGCGCCCCGCGCGTGCGACCTGTGCTTGGGCATTTAACGCCGACGCCGCGGGGCGGGCGCCATCATGCGCCGGGGCTCACGCCCCGTGCCGCCGCACCAACTCCCCGGGGAGGAGCCCGCCCGCCCGCGCGGGATGGGCCCGTAACGGCTCTGGCCGTGTCGGTCCGTGACAGGTGCGCACTCTTGTACGGCTAACGCGCCGACCCTCGAAAAGGGGCCGGGCGCACCCTCGATTCCACTTTCCGTGACCACTGCCCCGAGGTTGGGTGAGAGGCGCTAGGCAGGTGGGTGGCCATCCCGGCCAGCACTTGTAGCAGCCGCGGCCGCCGTGCACGCGTGCGAGCGCACGCCGCGACCGCCGCGGGCGCACGCCGGGACGCTGCCGGCAACCACTCCACCACGCGAGCTCATTGGGGAAGGAACGTCGTGCCTCCGCCCACATGCCCGTGCCGGCCATCGACGTCGGCACCTTCCTCGAAGCCTATCGGACGCCATCGCCATCTGCGCCTCCTTCCTCGAACGCCTTTGTTCGGGTACGAGGTAGGCCATCATGGCCGGATCGCAGCGAAGATCGTCGGGCGGCCACCCACTCTCCCTCGCCGCGCGCGTGCTCCCTCACGTAGCTAGGCGGCGCGGCGTGCATGTAACTCGCGCCCCGCCCGGCATAAAAGGGAGGCGAACCCCCGGGCGCGGGGGGGGGGGGGGGGGACAAGTGGAGAGGAACGAGTTCAGTCGGACACAACACACCGTGCACTCACTCTCTCATTCTCCCACGACATCTTCAACCACTATCACAGGGACTTGGAAGCCACGCTTCCTCTCTCGCCTTGCTTGTACTTGCCCCACTACAAGCACCCGGTGCCGAGCAATATCGTGCCACGAGCACACCTTCTTTGGACGTACGGCCCCTCGGCCGAACCGAGGATAAAACCTTGTGTCATTTGTTGCTTGGCATCGACCATTGAGGGATAGACACAGGCGTTGGCATCTCTTTTGGTTGGTGTCGGGACCATATTCGCACTTAAACCGATTGGCGCCCACCGTGGGGCAAACGAGCGCACAGGTCATTTCGCCCAACTCCCTCCATGGTGATCCGTGCGATGCGAGTGGTACCCGCTACAGCATGGGTAGTTCGGATCCTCTCCCGTAGGGTTTGAGATCGCTTCGGGGACTTGAACTTCCGAGGCCACGGGGAACGGCTGTCTCGTGCGCCTCACCAATCGTGAGGAGCTTCGCGCGCAGCGCGAGACGGAGTCCGCCACGGCGCCGACGCACGCACGACATCGCGCGGGCGCTGCGGGCACGGATGCGGCGGGCCCGTCGACGCGCGGCGGGGGCGTCGTCGCTATGGGCTACGCTCGCGGCGGCGCGGTCGGCGGCGGCGGCGGCGCGCCGCCGCCCAACGCGGTGCGCCCACGTCACGGCAACCGCCACGCGGCGGGACCGCGTGCGGTCTCAGGCCACGCATTCCCATCGGGGCTGCGCGGCGCCACTACGGCCTACAACGCCAACGTCAACACGACGATGCGCGGTTAGCACAGCTTAGGCACGTCTTCGTCGCCGGGGATCCCGGCTTGCCTTCGGCGGCGGACGAGTGGTCACGGGCTCGTCGACACGATGCCACCCTTGCCGCCCAGCCATGGGTACGCGGAGTGGGACTTCTCAGGTGTCTTGGGACCTTCGCGTTCGGGCGCTTCCTCGACGCCACGGACCTCTTGGTTTGTTTGCTTTCCGATGACTCCGGCCAACGGGAGCTACGACCCCACGCGGGAATGTTGCGCGTCATCACCAACGACCCGGCCAACGCCGCGGTGCGGGCGCGGAGATGGGGAAGTCATGCCGCCCCCGGGGATCGCCGCGCGCGGCCGCGGACGCGCTCTGTGGGGCCGACGTCGACGCACGGGCGGCCAGCCCCAAGCTCGCGAGCTCGAGGCCAGGCGCGGTACGGACGATGCGGTGCTCCCGGCGCCTCGATGGCGGGGAGAAGCCTCCGCGCGCGGTGAACGCGCGCGGGAGTTGGCGACAAGTCGTGACCGCCTCAACCCGTCCCCAACGTCGACAACGCGGATACTCGCGGCGGGCGAGAGCCAAAGCTCATCGCCGCCGCAGCGGGCTGCTGCGCGCCATGCGGGCACCCTCGACCCCCGAGGCTCGAGACATGCACCGCGAGGTGCGGACTCTCCTTGAACGGGCGTCCGGCGGGCGGGGGGGGCTCGGCCTCACGCATCCGCCCGCGGGGGACGCACGGGAGTGATCTGCACCGGGGAGGCGAACCCTCGTTGCACGTGGGTCAACACAACGCGACCGGGGACGCACGCCGGCCAAGGAGCGGCTCCTTGACACACGCGGGCGGCTGGATGGAGACGCACGCAACGTCATCAACGCCCGGGCGCACCGGCCAGGCGGACGCGTGAGCGGCCGGGGAGCTACCACCCTTGAAGGGGTGGACGCTACGGCGGCGGTGAGGACCGCTCCCCACGCTAGGAGCCCCCGGGCACCCGTGTCACCGGGAGATCCGCACGGCGGCGTTCCCCCGGCGCTTCGTCGACCCTCGACGATCGTCAAGTACAACGGGGAGACGGACCCTCGTGTACGGCTCAACGATTACCGCCGGCACCGCGTGGGGCCACCAACGACGAAGTAATCATCCGCAACTTGCCCCTGCGCCCGGGCGGCGCGGCCGGACGCCGGCTCGACGCCGTCGGGCGGATCCATAGCTAGGACGATCTAGTCCACACCTTCGTGAGCAACTTCCGGGGCACATACGTGCGCCACGGGAACTCTCGGATACGCGCTCCGCACGCGAGAAGCCGGGGCGAGTCGGCTAACGGGACTTCATGCGGGCGCTTCTCAAGCGCTGCAGGCTCCCCGGCGTGGCACGGTCGAGATCGTGCACGCGTTCCTCGAGGCACCACGTGCGGGGACCTTGTGCGCGAGGGCGGGCGCGACCCGCCTACGGACTCGAACGAGTGAGCTGAACGTGCCACCCGGCTTCGCCTCGGAGAGGAGGCCGTGGGGGCCATCTTCGACGGCAAGAAAGGCAAGCGCTCCGAGGACACGCCCGCGGAGCGACGGGTCCAAGGGCCCGCGCGCAGCGACAAGCGGGACGCGGGGGAAGAAGCCGCGCGCGCGCGCGAGCGAGGGTGCAACGGCGGCAACGCCGAGGCCCTCGGCGGTGACCCGGCCCGACGGGGCCCTCGGCGGACTCCTCGAGGCCCGGGGTGTTCGGCGACATGATGAAGAAGCCATGCCCCTACCACAAGACCCCGGTGAATCACACTCTTGAGCGATGCGACATGCTCGAAGTTCTATGGCCGTGCCGCCGCGAAGGAGCGAGGAGGCCAGAAGGATGGGGGCGATGGCGACGCGGGTGGTTTCCCCGGCCCACGTCGAAAATGTGTTCCTCTCATCTTTGGGGGACCCTCTTGTCGACATGTCGGCCGACAGCGCAAGAAGGAGCGGCACGAAGTCCTCGCGCGGAGAGAGGGGCACCCTCCCGGCCTTTCTCAGCGGAGGTCGAAGGATGCCATCACCTTTAGCGGGATGATCACCCAAATCGCATCCCGAACCGGAGCCGGTACCCGCGGTGGTTGATCCCATCATTGGGAACGCCGGTTTTTCGAAGGTCCTTATGGACGGAGGGCGATGGCCTCCATCACTCTTCGCGCATACATTGCGCCTAATGGGGATTGGGTCGGACCCGGTGCCGGCCCGACGCGAAGCCGTTTCACGGCATCGCGCCCGGCAAGCGAGGTTCAACCCCTCGGGCGAGATCGATGCGATGCAGTTTGGGACCCCCAAGAATTTCGCAGAAACCCTCACCTTCGAAGTGGTGGGATTCAAGGGGCCTACCATGCCATCCTTGGGCGACCATGCTATGCCAAGTTCATGGCGGTCCCCAACTACACGTACGAAGATGAAGATGCCGGGTCAAAACGGCGTCATCACCGATCGGGTCGTCGATCGAGCACGCATTCGGCTAGCAGCGTCGGAGGTGCGTGGAACATGCAGAGGCACTAGCGTGGATGAAGCGGTGAACACCTTGGAGAAGATGGTCAACGACGACCTCGGCTCACCGCCGCCGAGCGCACGTCGGCACGTTCGAGGCCG
Organism: Cenchrus americanus; assembly: GCA_947561735.1. Classification (NCBI taxonomy): domain Eukaryota; kingdom Viridiplantae; phylum Streptophyta; class Magnoliopsida; order Poales; family Poaceae; genus Cenchrus; species Cenchrus americanus. Next base: position 152,659,445 of record OX387240.1, on the reverse strand, counting down.
CCGAGCAAACCAAAGGGTCCCCCTCGACCCATCGGCCCACGAGGCAAAGCGTTGAGGGTCGGCTCGGCCCTCGATCCTAAATAGAGACGGTGCTCGTCGACTTCCTCACGACGCCAACAGCGACGTCTTCGCGTGGAGCCCTCGGACATGCCGGGCATCCCGAGGGAGGTCGCCGAGCACTCCTTGATATCTGCCTAATGCTCGCGGCGTACGGCGGGCGGGCTGCCCCATCTTCGATGAGAGCGGCGACGGGCGATCGGAGGCGGAGGCTGCAGGCTCCTCGAGGCCGGATTCATCCGGGAGGTGTTCCACCCTACGTGGCTAGCTAATCCTGTGCTTGTAAAAAAAGAAAAATGGGAAGTGGAGGATGTGTATAGACTACACCGAGTCTCAATAAAGCATGTCCAAAAGTTCCTTTTCCTTTTGCCACGTATAGATCAAATCGTTGATTCAACGGCTTAGGGTGTGAACTGTTTTCTGTTTCCTTGATGCCTATTCGGGATATCACCAAATAAAAATGAAGGAGTCCGACCGACTCGCGACTTCGTTCATCACAGATTCGGGACGTTACATTGCGTCACGTGCCTTTTGGCCTCGGAAACGCGGGCGCAACATATCGGCGGCGCATGCGGCACGTTTTTGGGGACCATATCGGGCGGACGGTCGAGGCTTACGTGGACGACATCGTCGTCAAGACCAGGAAGGCGGACGACCTGGTTAGCGATCTTGGCATCGCGTTCGGTACCTTTGTCGGACACGAAGACGCGCTACCCCCGAGTCCGAGCTTGTTGTACGCGGTAGTCCCAGCGCGCGCAAGCTTCGCCACTACTTGAGGCCACCCGATCCACGGTGGTCTCTTCCTTTCCGCTAGGAGAGATCATTCGCAACCCCGACGCGGCGGGGCGGGGGAATTGCCAGAAGTGGTGCGTGGGTTGATGGGCGAGACGGCTGCGCCTACCGCTCGCGCTTAGGGGCCATCAAATCGCAAATCTTGGCCGATTTCGTCGGCCCCGAGTGGACGGACACGCATGCGCCCCCTCGGATTCAGCGAAGATGTTTGGACTCTTGTTCTTCGACGGCTCGGTGATGAAGACGCGGGGGAGCGAGGGCGCGGGCACGCTCTTCGTGGCCCCTCGGGGAGCACATGCGCGCTACGCGGTGCGCACTCCACTTCCCGGCTGTCGGTGCGGAATATGGTCCAGAGCACTAACAGGTAGATAACGCCTAGGTCTATCCCTCAATGGTCGATGCTAAGCAACAAATGACACAAGGTTTTATCCACAGTTCGACCGAAAGGGCCGTACGTCCGACGGGGGCGTGCTCGGCGTGGCACTATATTGCTCGGCACGCGGTGCTCGTAGTGGGGCAAGTACAAGCAAGGCGGGAGGAAGCGTGGCTTCAGGGTCCTAGTGAGTGGGCGAAGATGTCGTGGGAGAATAAGAGAGTGAGTGCACGGTGTGTTGTGTTCCGTGACGCATTCCTGCGAGACTCGTCCCCCCCCCCCCCCCGCGGTGGGGGCTCGCCTCCTTTTACATAGGCCAGGGGCGGCGGTTACGTGCACGCAGCCCGGCGCTTCCTAGCTATGTGTGGGAGCACGTCGCGCTATGGTGTAGAGCGGGGCGGCCGTCGAGGACGATCTTCGCTACGATTCGGCCATGATGGCCTACCTTGTACCCGAACGGTGGCGGTTCGAGTAGGAGGCGGCGGATAGCGATGGCGTTCTACGATAGGCTTCGGGGAGGTCTTGATGATGATCGGTACGGGGTACGAGGAGCGGGCCGAACGGCGTTCCCTTCCCAATGAGCTCCGCGGTGGTGGAGTGGTGCTTGCGGTGCTCGGGCGTGCGCTCGCGGAGTCGGGCGTGTGCACACACGCGCGGGTACGGCGGGCTGCGCGCGTTACGGTGGCCGGGATGGCCGCCCACTTAGGCCTAGCGCCCCTCACCTAACTGCGGGGTCACGGGAAAGTGGGTCGAGGGTGCGCCGGCCCCCTCTCGAGGGTCGGGCGCGTTAGCCGTACGGTCGCGTGCGCACGGTGTCACGGGACGGCAGAGCCGGCCGCACGGTCCACCCCACGGTGGCGGGGATGGGCTCCTCACGCAGGGAGTTGGTGAGGGACGACGCCGGGGCGCGAGCCGGGCGCATGATGGCGCCGTCTGCGGCGTCGGGGCGTTAAATGCCCAAGTACGGGGCCGGCGCACGCGTGCGGGCGCCGTGAGCGTGGCGGGCCCCGGCGAGGGCGGAGCGGACCCTCGGCGGACGGGACTCGCTCGAGGGAGAGACGCGCCCTCGGCGAGAGCGGGGCCGCTCGAGGGAAGGGTCGCCCCTCGGAACGGGGCGGAGCCGTTCGAGAGGGGTTGCCCTCGAACGGGGCGGAGCCGTTCGAGTGCCCTCGGGCGGCGGGCTGCTCGAGGGTCTTCCGGACGGGCGACTTGGTGGGCCCCCTCCGAGTCTGCGCATGGGCCATGTCTGCATGGTTAGTTTCTGCATGGTTAGGCTTAGCTTATCTCGAAGCCGGGGTTTTAGGTAGGGGTTCCCCCATTGTTTAAGGGGACCCCTAGGGCGGTCCCCGACGGTAGCCCCCGAGCGTGCGGGTTTGCCATTGAGGCTCCCGCGGGGATGCGGAACCTCTTGATAGGACGTTCTTCCCTCCTTGTTTGCGAACGCTTTCGGGTAGGGCGGCGTCGGCGGCCGGGTCTAACCCACGGCCACTGCGGGGGTGTGGGGTTCTCTGCGGGGGGTTCGCTGTGACGATTCGGTCGAAAGGCGTGGCACATGCCAGGCATCGGCGGTGTTTCGGCCGGCATCGGGGTACAGCTCATCAGCTGTCTCGGCGGGTGCGATTTCAAGGAGGTGTGGCCGTCGTCAGCCCGAGCCTTGGCTTTGTTCGAGGCGATCGGGTCGAGCGACGACTTGTTTTTTTAACGCGCCCTCGCCGTCCCTCCCGCGGGACGGAGGTGAGGTTTCCACGACTCCCATCGAGCGGGTCGCGAATCGCGGATTCCTCATCGAGGCGCTGGCGGGTGGTTCAAGTGGACGTCCATGCCCCGTTCGATAAGGGTAAGTGCGCGGTCGGAGACACGTCCATGGAAGCGCTTGCGTGGGTTTGCTAGGTGGGGCTCGGTCCCGTTCGCTAGGGACGGGGCGCGAAGCTCTCCTCGGTGGGATCCCCCGGAAGCTAGGCGCCCTCGGCGGCTCTCCCGAACACGACATGTGGGGCACCCTCGGCCCGACGGGCTCGGAGACGGCTCGAATGCGCGTGCCCTCGTCGTCCCTAACTGCGCGGTACGGCGCACATTCGAACCCGTGGGGGTCGGGGCTTCGAACCTCTGATCGATGGGCCGTGCGGGGCCGTGCCTTGTAGCCCTTCGGGTCTTTTTGCGTTCGCGGCCGTCGAGGGGTGCAGGCGTGCGGCCCTCGAGTCTTGGTTGGTGGCGTGGCGCGGCATGAGTGCTTTCGGTGTCGCTGCGCTGTTTCAAGCGTGACACCGGGCGATCCTCTTGCGCGCGTGCCTTCTTTAGGGGGTTGACATCATCTCGAGTTGGGGGTCATGCCGCTCGAGGGTTCTACGTGGCATGGGTGCCGTAGGCCTGCACCCGCTCTACACCGAGCGAGGTCCGGGCGACCTTCTCCTTGTCATCCCATCGAGGGTCGCCTTTGTCTCGGCGAAGTTGCATCGCTCGAGGGCTCTCCTTGGCAAGGGGCCCGGGCATTTGGTGCCTTGCGGTCGTGGCCGCGGTTTTGCGAGCGCGGGCGCGCCTTTTGGGCGGCGCGGCCCCGGCGCGCATAGTGGGCGCGTGGCCCGGCGGACGTGACGGTTTGCCTCTCGGTCGGCTGGGTCTTGCCGTGACGATGACCGCCTGCGGTGTTAGAGCCGGCTTGCGGTCGTGGTGGGAGCCCGCCGTCGACGCGATGGAAAGATTCACCTTGAGTTAATGTTGGCGGGGCGTCGCTCGGAGGACTCGCCGTTGCTATAAAGCGCGGGGAGGAAGGGACGGCGGTTTTTTACCTTGGCTCCTCACCGTTTTTAGTCCTCCGTCCCTTCGCCTTCGCCTCACTCTTGCCGTCGCGCGGGCTCGCTGCTTAGAGCTTTTTCCTCGTTTCCTCGTCCTCCGCCTTTGCACTCGTTCGTCCCCCCTTATGGCGCGCCTCGGCTTCCGATCGGGGGTCCTGGGCCGTACGCACAGGAGAGGTCGACGCGGTGACCGGCTCGCCATGGGCGAGGGGCGGTCGCCCGCCGACATTTGTCGACGCGAAGAAGGGCGCCGGCGGAGTGGATCGTGCCGCCGTCGACGCCTCGAGAGCCCAATCCGCGGAGGGTTACGTGGTGAGCTTCCTTCGCTATCACGGCGCGGTTCAACGCGCCCGGCGGGCGCACATTCATGCGGGCATTGTGCTACTTGTAGGTGGAGGGCACACGCTTGCCCACAACGCCATCTCGCGAGCAGCCACGTTCGTGGGCGTGCGAAAAGCCCCAGGGATCCCGGTCAATTGGGAGCTCACAGGTACACCTCTTCGCGGGGAGCTAATTACGCGGCCCACGTCGGAGGCGAGGACCCCGCCGCGCGGTGCGCGGCCGGCGGGATGTCGCTTGCCACTGGGGCGACTCAGAACTTCTACATCACGCACCATGACGACGAACAACGCCGGGCGGGAGCGGGGGATGGTTTTATACGCGCAACGCCGAGCCCGGCCTCCCTCCTACAGGGCGGGTGTTCAGGAAGGCCAGGACTCCTGGGGCTACGGGTTGCCTACGGCCAATCATCGGGCGCGGCAGAGCTCCGTCCTCGCCGCCTGCCGGCGGGCGGCGAAGGAGGGGCTCAACGCGATGGGCGTCCTCGCCTTCCTTCACACGGCGGGTGGTCGATGGAGAGGCCCCTCTGTATCTTCGAGATGACGGAGGCGGCCAGCTTGCGTCGACTGGCGAGGTCGTGGATGCTCACGACGCCGGCCCAGAGCGGCGCGTGCGCGCTCACCGAGGGGCGCGGAGCGCCGTCGGCCCCGCGGACGCCGGCGCACCATGCGGTCGGACACGGTGGGATATCGAGATGCTCCCGTCGGCCGGGTCGGTGAGTGTGGTTTTTGATTCTGTTTTAGTCCTTGTTCTTGCTTGGTTTTACGATGCGCCATTGCGGCTCTCGCGTGCGGTGAGGTGCGGTTCAACGCCGCCAAGTCCGGTTCACCCCCGACTCCCGTGCGCTCGGCGGGGCGGCGCGTGGGGAGCCGGCGGGAGCGGGCGGCGCGCGGAGGAGCACGCAAGGCGGCGCCAAGCGCGGCCGCGGCGCAATCGAAAGAGGTTATACCCAGATGCATTCAAGCCGGCGCTAGTCGACATAGCGTTTGTCGGTGTAGTCGTCCTGCTCGATGCAGTGCAGAAAGGTTGCAGGGCCAATCTTCGCTCCCTTCCCGAGCAGCAGCGCGCCGATCATGAACAGTACAGGAAGACGATCGAGCAGTAGCAGGTGCGAGTAGTCATGTCGAAGACACTCCCCAAAAACATGATCGCCGGTCTTCACCTAAAACCTTTCCCATTCCGTCCCAGCTCGGCACGCACGCCGTCGCCGCCGCCCGCCCGCCCGCCCGCCTCGCCACGCCCACGCCCACGGCCCGGCCCGCCGGCGGCGGCGGTGCGCGTGCGTGTGGCATCATTTTGTCCCCTTCTCAACTTCTCAATAGAGATAGAATAATGTCCAGCATATAAGTTGAGTCTATGCCACGTCAATACTCATGCCGGTAGTTTTTTTTAAAACAAAGAGATATTAGGATTATTAGTCATTAAATGGGTCAAGCCTAATTAATAATCCAACAGTTCATGTTGGAGTTTATGGTTCGGGTTGTGTTCAGCTGGTTTGCCAGCTTGTGTTCAGCTGGAGTAGTTCTAGTTGGGTTGTAACTGAACATTGTATCAATTGTTTTTCGTCTTAATACAATGATACGTTGCGCGCGTATTCGAGAAAAAAATACCTAATGGTAGATACATTTTAGTTTGCCCCCCAATGAGGCTTTTTACATTTTTGCCATTATAACGAATGACAAGCACTCGAAAGCCCCTCTTAGGATTGCCCCTACATATTTGCCACTCTTAGTTGAGCCCTCACTCAAATATACCCTTTTTGCCTACGTGGCACGCCAGCGCATACCACATATGTTGCCACGCATGCACCTTCACGCGAAATTCCCATCGTGCCCTTCCTTCACCCTGACCCAAACCGCCCTCCACCACTGACATGTGGAACCCACATGTCAGATCCATCTTCAACCTCAAGCACCTCCATGGACGGTGCTTGGAGGTCACCGCCGCCCATCTCCTGTGACCGGCGCGTCGGCCGACGGTCCCCTCCCCATGGCCGGCATGCCCTCCTCCCCATGGCTGACGGTCCCCGGATCCCGCCGCCGGCCCCGCCCTCACGGCGTCGGCCGGCGCTCGCCCGCCGGATCCCGCCGCCGGCGCCCGGATCACACCTCCGCTAGCGGCCGCTCGGGACGACGGTGGCCAGGATCCACACGATGTCCACACGCGCGTAGGCGCTCGCCCTGCCCTTCGCGAAGGAGAGGAGCGTCGGCACCGCAGATCGAGGTCGCCGTCGGCGGCCGCGGCCGTCTCCCGTGGCCGGAGGTAGACCGGCCGCCGCGGCTCCCGGGCCGTCCCCCGGGGCGAGCTAGACCGGATGCCGCGGCTCCCGGGGCCGACGTCCTCCTGGGCGGGCCGCCGCCGCCTCCCATGCCCGACGCCCCCTGTACAGAGCCAAGCCGACCGCCATGGCACCAGTGTCCGAAAGAAATTGGAGGGGAGAAAGAAGAAGATGACAGGGGTATTTTGGTCGTTTCGCGGTTCGATCCACGTTGGCATGAGTTCGTACAAGTGGGTTGGGTGCTACATAAGCAAAAATTGACACGCTGGCGTGCCACATAGGCAAAAAGGGCAATTTTGAGTGAGATCTCAAACAACAATGACAAATCTGTAGGAGCCATTCTAAGAATGGTTTTCGAGCTAGCGGCATTCTTAAAAGTGGCAAATATGTAAAAAGCCCCCCCTAATGGGAAGGACAATTCAGACAATACCTAGACATTTGGTTGAAATGTTTCACCGCTATTGGACAACGATACGATACTAGTGCGGACGAGTCCTCGCCGCAGCTTGCGAGCCGTACCGGGCTATCTCGTCGTCTCCTACCTTCCTTCCCCAACCCCAAATCTCCTAGATCTACATGTGGAAATCAACCTGATCTGCTCAATCTCTACTAAGATTAGCTTCCCCCCTGGATTCCTCCGAATCCAAGTCTTGATTTTGGACGAATCCTGGTGGAGTCCTTCCGTTCCGGGCTCCTCTTTGGCGGTTGTGCCTTGTAGCCCGAGGCGGAGTTACAGATCGATTCTCTTGCGAGTTTATCAGTGCAAAGCTGCTATCGGAGCTCCCCAGAGTTTGATCGCTGCTTCTGTTCTTGTGCTTTGCCTAGTGCAGATGCTCTATCAAGTAGATGAGGAAACTACATCCAACTTTGTCTCCTCAGCTATTCGTTCCTTGTTACGGCTTCCTGCCATGGCTAGCCATCGTGCTGAAGTACCCATCCCCTCTCTTGTTGAGGATTTTCCTCCTGACCGCCCCCCTCCTCCCTTCGTTCCTCCCGATCCACCCACTATTCCTCCTGATCCGACACGTTGTTCGATCCCTATTTCTGTAAATCCTCCTATTACTTCCCCAGATCCACTCTCCAGAGGTATCAATCCAAATGTCCAGACTCAAAGACACGGGATACCTAACTCTGTGCACCTCTCAAATGGAAGTGGCGGCAACCAACAAGGTGTTTGGGGTTCTATGAACCAACTAGCTTGGAATTGCCAAGGATCAGGCGGAAAATTGGTCAGTTCTAAGATGCTTCACCTACTGCGTCTGGTAACCTCTACACAAGCTAAGTTAATATTTATTTCAGAAACTAGAAACTCCACAATTACTAAACATTCTCTAATCAACCGTTTTAATATGGAAGATGCTCACATTGTTCCTTCTCAAGGCATCTCAGGAGGCCTTTGGTTTTTATGGCATCATGAAGTAAAAGTTTCTGTTGAATCTTCCAGTCAGAATCTTATCCTAGCTTCTTGTACTTATAAGCAAACTATGTTTAAATTTGGCTTAATCTGCATGTATGGTGATCCCTATCACCAAAACACCTCCACCATATGGGCTACGGTACAAGCTTTTGTAGTAAATTATCATGGGCATGGCATGCCTATGTTATGTATTGGGGATCTCAACAATATAATGTCTGCTAGTGAAAAACATGGTCCTCTCCCTGCTAATCTTAATCGTATTTCCAATTTTTGTTGTATGGTTAAAAACTGTGGTTTCTTTGATTTGGGTTATAATGGTCCTGCTTACACTTGGACAAATAAGAGGTTCACCACTAATCCGACTTATCAGCGTTTGGATCGATGTTTAGCTAATGCAGAATGGTGTTCAGCGTTCCCTACTACATCTATCTACCACCTTCCTATGATGAGAAGCGACCACTCTCCGATTTTAGCGGTCTTAGAATCCAACAGAACTAAAACAAGAAAACCTTTCCGTTTTGAAAATTATTGGTTGCTGGAACAGGACTTCAAGCAGGTAGCGCAAAGGAGTTGGAGCCGATCACAGAGACGACCTTTCCACCAAAAGTTGTCTTATTTGGCCAGTGACATTAAGGTGTGGAGGAAATCTAAGCCCAAATTAACTGACCACCTGCAGGACATTGAAAACCAGCTGCTTCAACATCAATCTCGACCTCCTCACCTCCAAAACCAATCAGCGCAAAGTGAGCTCATTCTCCAACACCATAATATTTTGGCTAAACAGGATGTCTACCATCGCCAAAGGTACAAAAAGATTTGGGCTCTTAAAGGTGGTAGAAATACTGCTTTTTCCATCAGTCTATTGTTAAAAGAGCTCGCCAAAATAATATCACCTATCTTATTAATCCGGATGGTTCTACTGCTACCACACCACACCAAATTGAGTCCTCTTTGCACTCATATTTTACTGACATGTTCCAAGCGCGGGTTCACGCCTCCTACCATTACAGAAGAGCTACCGCATACAGTAGGCTATCCAATGATAAATTGATCCCACTTACTCTATTCCTAACCTACAGGAAGTTCACACTATTATCAAAAGCATGCGCAGTAATGCATCACCTGGACCAGATGGCATATCGGTTGCTTTCTACAAGGCTTCTTGGGAATGGATTAGAGACGACATCATTAAGGTAGTTAAAGACTTTTATCATTCGGCTATTCTTCCTACTGAGGTAAATAATACCTTTCTAGCTCTTGTTCCTAAGAAATCAAACCCTACTAATCCGCAAGATTTTAGACCCATTAGCTTATGTAATGTCATCTACAAAATTATAGCTAAGTCTCTTGCTGATAGGATCAAAACTCACTTACCTCATATTATTCACCCCACTCAATCCGCTTTTGTTTAGGGAAGGCGTATCTCCACTAACATTATTATCACCCAAAAGATTATTCATTCTTTTAATCTTAAAACTTGGAAGCACAAAGCCTTCTTACTTAAAGTGGACTTAGCAAAAGCTTTCGACTGCATCAGCTGGAATTTTATTGCTCAAGCTCTTTCTAAGCATCAATTTAGTGATCATTTCATCTCTCTTTTGCATGCTTGCATCTCTACCACGTCTATGCAGGTTCTAGTTAATGGAAAACCTTCGGAGTTTATCTACCCGACAAGGGGTATTAGGCAGGGATGCCCCCTCTCTCCCTACCTGTTTGTCATTGCGATCAATGAATTATCTGAAATGCTGCAAACTGCTCTTCAAAACAACAACATTACTGGAGTCACTCTAGGTTCATCTGGGCCAAGTATTCATTCTCTTATGTTTGCAGATGATTTAATTATTTGTGGCCAGGCAACTGTGGATAAAGCAATGAGTATCAAATCAACTATTGACCTGTTTTGTCACGCCTCTGGTCAGATGCCTAACCTTAGCAAGTCTGCTATCCTTTTCAGCAAGAATGTTCCACAAAGCATTATATCTTCCATAACAACCATTTTTCCGGTACCTACTCTTAATTCTAGCAGCATTCACTTAGGTCATCCTTTACTTTTTAGCCATAAAGATAGGAATAAGGCTTATGCCTTCATTGTTAATAAATTTAGGGCTAAGCTCACAAGTATCAAGGCTAATAAACTCAATCATGCTAGCAGACTTACTTATATTAACTCTGTTCTTGCTTCCATCCCAATCTATTACTTGTCCATTGTCCTTTTCTCTAAAGGTTTTATTGATCAAATTACTGCTATTATTCGACAATTCTGGTGGGGTGGAGTAAAAGAGGACAATGTCACCTCTCATATTCCTTACAGATCTTGGCAAGACATTTGTCAATCTAAAGAGAATGGGGGTTTGGCTATCAGAGATCTTCACACTGTTAATAAAAGTCTCATTCTAAATGCAGCTTGGAGAATTGCCACAGAAAAGCATGAATATATTTCTGCTATCCTTAAATCAAAATATTATCCTAACCAATCTTTTTGGACAGCTACTAAAAACATTCCAAAGTCCATTTTCTGGTCCTCGATTTTGCAGGTCAAAGATATCCTATCACTCAACATGGAAGTACAGATTCATAAAGGTAATTCTTCCATTTGGAACACTCCTTGGTGTGACATATGGGACACCATCCATTCTCACCTTAATTTACCTATCACTGTAATGCCGCTTCCTCTAACTATCAATCAACTTTGGAATCACCTCTCTCAAACTTGGAATATAGATCTCATTAACCAAATTTCTCACCTCAGGCTGCTCAAACCATTAGCCAAACAGAAATAATTCCTTCTACTGAGAAAGATGTTTTTGTTTGGAAACCTGCACCTAATGTTGTTTGTACTGCAAAACAAGCTTTCTCCTTCCTAAATGCAGAGTCTCAGGTGCAACTTCCAGGACAAGGACCAAGAAGTGTCTCTCCCCAGGCTATGCAAATTATGCAGCGAGTATGGAGAAATAAAACATGTTCTCCCAATCTTAAAACATTCACATGGAGACTAATTAGAAGGGTTTAGCAACAGGAAGGAGGGCAGGTGCATATTCCTCTAACATCTATCAGGTATGCTCTGACTGCGACTATTTAGAAAATGATGCCCATTTATTCTTCCTGTGCAAACTCCCTAGAGCAGTTTGGTTTACTGCCAACCCCTCCATTAACACCACTTCACTTCCACAAGAAAATGTGGTGTCCAAGCCATTCTAACTACCATTATCACGCCACATACAACTGATGATGAAATGGTTAAAATTCTATATATCTTATGGTATATATGGAAGGCAAGAAATGATAAAAGATTCAATAATAAAAACTGGACTGTTTGGCAAATCCATCATGCTGCCAAAGCTGATTGTCAGGTCACTAGAAGTGTTTTACAGGACGGCATTCATTCCTCTATTACTGAGCAGACCTCTCACTTGACTCATCAAAATGAGGTGCATCTTCCTGGTTGTACTAATATGCAGGAACATAGAAGAACTAATATTGAGGAGGACCACATTCCCTTTCGAACCTATCAACATTTTTGCAGAGATATGCCTCAACTCCCTCTTTACAGAATATGTACGCCTGCTATGTTGCAAGGTCTCAACATTTATACAAATGCCTCCATCCCCCAGATCAAACTATTATGGTTAATCACAATGCAGGACTTGGAGTATTCCTACAAAGTTCAGGACCACTTCATAATTTTAATGTATATATCCAAGCTAATTTGGCCTCTGTTTCCTCTGTCTTCACAGCGGAAGCAGCAGCTCTTGCTTTAGCAGCTATTCTTGTCCTCAGATTAAATATATCTGAGGCGACATTCCTCTCCGACAATCAGCAACTTGTCACCTACCTTAACTCTACTTCTGCAGTACAACTTCCAGGATCGGATGCCAAGATTTACACTCGACATTTTAAGAATGCAAGCGAAGGAAGACACTTCAGGATCTATAAGATATCTAGAAACCTCAATAGAACTGCTCATGTCCTAGCCTCCCAAGCTAGGCATAACTCTCATGTTTCTCTAGGTGCACTTGCACTTACAAATACAGCGGTCACTTGTAATAATCCTTCTCACATCTCGAGCTGCGCCCTCAGGGATGCTCTTGATCATGTAATATGGGGGAATCTTTCCCACATAACAGCCTCATACTGCTAATCTATAAAGTTGTTTGTTATAAAAAAATATCAGACGTCCATTAGATAAACAAGATAAATAACAAGCTAGAGCTTTTTAGTCACTGACAGAGTAAATGGACCGGAAAGAAACAACTCAACAGGGAACATAAAGAAACAGTTGTAGTTGCAACTAATTGTTAATCGCGATAAATGGATTACTTTATTTCCTACTCACATGGCACTAGAACAATCTAACAACATAAATTCCTTTGATGTTTGGTTCAGATTTATTAAAATTAGAACAACTCTGCGTAACTTGTTTTTATATACAGATCATAAACTACAGCATAGAAGCAATTTTCAAATCCACAAAAAAGGTACCCATATATCAAAAAGGTAGCTACTGGGAAGTCACCAAACTGGACGCAACCCACACAGCAAGAACTGCATCGGCCAACATCTAAATTATAGACCAGCACCGTGCGGGAGTTAAGGCATCCATGCCCAAAAGTTCCAACACTAGCATAATGTTCAGGTCATGATTGTTGGAAACACAAGATAGCTGCATTAGAGCAACTCCAGTAAGGCCACCATATGAACCTTCTACTCCAAAATTTAGAGGTTTGATGTAAAAAACAAATCTAGTAAGACTTCCAAATGAGCCTTCATTTTGCATGTCCCTCCAAATTTCTCCTCCCAACCTCCATTCCTGGAGGCCCTCCATCCTCAACTCCAAAACGTGGGTCCCGCGATTGGGCTTGTAGTCCAGTGGTAGGACGGTCTAGTGGGACGCTACCCACCAGGGTTCAAATCCTGGTGCTCGCACCTTTTCTTGGATTTATTCCGGGATTTTACGGCGTTATGCGTTAAGTGGTAAGCGACGTTCCCGTCGACGACGAGGCGCCAGTGGTGACTTCGAGAATCTCCCGATCTGCCGGTGCTCAGTCCTTCGGAGGGGCTCATAGGGTAAGGTTTGCGTATGTATATTCATAGGGTGAGTGTGCGTGTGTTGTGAGGGTCTGCGTTGTAATATGTGAATCTTTAAAAACGTGGGTCCCACAAATTGTTTCTTTTTTGCCCCTCTGCTCCTCTCCGTCTCTCCCCGCGCGCACCGCGACGGCCGCCGCACGGGCCGCACCGAGACGGCAGCCACACGGGACGCCAGCGTCACACGCCCCCTCGCTGCGACCGCGCGCGGAACGCACCGGCGAGGAAGGACGGCAGCGACACCGAGGCGGTGTGGCGCGCGGAGGAGGTCCGCCGCGGGTGCGGGTGCGGGTGCGGGGGAGCTCCACCTCGTCGCCGCTGCCGCAGGCGAGCTCCACACCGGCCGCCGCGGCCGCGTGCGCGAGGGAGCTCGACCCCGCCGCCCTTGCCGGGGAGCGCGCACGGATGAGCTGGGCCCCTGTCATCCACACGGAGTTGGAGGTGGAGCACGCCGCGGCGGAGGGCGCCGCCAGCGAGGCCGTCTGCATCCCGCCTCGATTTCTCCCGGACGCCGCCCTCGCCACCGTCCCCGCTGAATCCATCCTCTGCGCTGTCGACCTCTCCTGCTCCGACGAGCAGGGGTGCGGGTGCCGAGGAGCAGGGGCACGGCGCAAGGGCGGAGGCGCCCGTGCGCGGCCGGCTGCGGGGTTGTCCGGGAGTGGAGGCGGTCGGTGCAGGTCACAGGAGACACGCCGGCGGTGGATGCAGCTAGCGGCGCATGTCCATGTGGATGGCCGGTTGTGGATGCGGCCGACGGTGTGTGTGCGCGCGTCGCGGCCAGGAGCGCAGTGAGGCGACGCTGCCGAGGCGCACTCCATCCGCACCACCATCACCTCACAGTATGCTCGCGCAAGAAGAAGATGATGAGGTCTAAATCCTCCACCATGACCGCAACCAATAGGTGTTAGAAATTTGCTGCCTTGCGAGCTGTCGCCGGATTGGGGCTAGGATGATTGGCCGGAGGAAACGGTGGTGTGGATCATGGAGATGGAGCGCTGCTTTTGTGCAAGAAGCAAGCAAAGCAAGTGAAGCCTAGCTGCGCATGCCCGTCGGCCACCGGGTTCGACTTCTTCGACGCTAGCAATGCCGCGCTGGACGCCTCAGGATTACCTGTGGCGGGCAGAGGAGCGCGCGTGCGGCGAGGCCGTCGGGCGAGGCGTCCGCGTCGCCGGTGAATACGGCATTGGGGAGCCTCGGGCGGAGCTCCTGCACGGCGCGCACCACGCAACAGAGCACGCGCTCCCTGCCTGGACGGCTGAACCCCTCTGTGATGTTGCCCGTCGTGCGGTGCAGTTCCTCGTCGGCACCAAGAGGCCACGGGCACCAGCGGCGGGAGCAGTAGTGACAACGGCGGTGACGGGACTGGCTCTGGCTCGGCATCGCGGCGGCTGTGCGGGAGCTGATGGGTGCAGAGGAGGAGAGACGTCGTGCGCGCCCGGAGGTTCGTCCTGGCAGATGTTGGAGGAATTTTTTGGCAAGTGAAAGGCGCCGGCGCTTGGCAGGCAGAAGCAGTAGAAGACTTGCAGCGACAACAGCGGCGCCGGGGATAGCGCTCCTCTCTCTCACACACACTCGTGGGACCCACTAAAAATAGAGGTTCAGATTCATATCGCTGCTGGAGTTGAGATGCAATTTTGAGTCTCTATTTTTTACCGTTGGACCTGCAAATGAGATTTAGAGGTCTCAATTTGCAAACCCTTGCTGGAGTTGCTCTTATAGAGATTAAAAAAGGCTTATCAGAAGTAATGGCCACCATATCTAAGAACATGCAGGTACGGAGGTACCTGGAGGGGATCCATGGGAGGCATGCCGAGGCGAGGTCTGCCGCTACCGGAGCTCATTGGGATGGAATGTGCGCTCGAGCTCTGCCTAGAGGGAATGGTGCCATCCCCTCCATCATCCTCCCCTCCGACGCCTTCCTCTATGGTGTCCCTGCCACGCTACGTACGCGAGATCTATTCACAAGGGGAGCTCAGCCGCAGACGCAAGCTCCTCTATTGGGCGCTCCGTCGCGCATGAGCACGGTCGATGTTGGGATAAAAATCTTCCCCGAAGAGGGGGCCAACAGCTAGGGCAAAATCAACGTAAGGAAAAGTAAGAAGCACCCAAGGACAAGAAATGAAACTTCGGCTGAGTGCAATGTAATCTAGCCCCCCCTCCAATCACCTCTTCTCCATTCCTCACGGGTCCTTTTTATAGGCTCGTAATATTTACATTTTACATCCCTTGCCATTGCTTTTTCACATTGTGCGAAGCATCTCAAGGGTATTTTGGTAACCTCGCAGGACCTGTACTCACACACTTTATAGATGTTCACTTTACACTCAGTTAACCTACGTGTCTACTCCCGTGGAGCGTTAATCTTCGGTCACGCTCCCCCATCTTTGCGAGGATTGATGGCCTTCATATGTGTTCCCTCTTCTTCGTCGAGCTTCTCCTAACTCCTCTTCGAGCACTCGTCCTTGCTTTTTTTCAGAATCACTTATATGTTCTTGTCTTTAGCCCTTCTCCCTTAGACTTCGCATCGCGCCCATCTCTTCAGCCTTATTGTAGAATGAACTACACACGAAGACTTCGTTTCCTTCTCCATGGCTTGGCCCCGTCGCGCCCTCAGATCTTCTTCGCGCGACTGCTCTGTTGTAGCTCCGCGAGTTGATGCCGACCCTTCGGTCGAAGATCTCGGACTTCGCCGGACCTTCGCTTGTTCACCTCTGACCTTCGCCCTAAAATAACCACGGCAAGCACAAATACGAGGCTCACTCTTCTCCAGTGTGCCGAAACGAATGGAGGGGCGTTAGCTATGAAATATTTACCCCAACATTCAGACCCTTGCTAGTGAGGGTTTTAACCCAGGACGAGCCGAACTAGCAAACCCTCTTCTGGAAGGGTGAAAATGTTTCGACCCAAAGCACCTCCCTTCTTCGGCTCGTCAATTTTGTTTTGTATTTTTTATTGCTTTATTTTTCTGTCATTTTTCCCGAGATTTTCACATGCCTATCTATGAAACCCCGTGATTTTTTGCCACCTCATCCTATTACTCCTACATTTCGGCCATGTTATCTGCAGCACACGTTCTCTAAGATTTCCTCCTTTGGAAGCCTATATATGCTCACCGCCTCCTTTATTTTCTAAGGGTGCAAAGGGGTAACCATTAGGTGCACCTCCAAACCTCTTTAGTTCAATCATTTGTACTACTTTTTCAAAATTTTGAAGAAGTAGTACAAATAATTGCACTAAAGAGGTTCGGAGGTGCACCACATTATAATCAACTTGCACCCCTATTATTTTCTTTTGCGGCGGTAAAAATTCTGTTGCTTGACTTTCGTCTTCGCGGATGCTCCAGCTTCTTGGTTTGTCTTCGCGCCTTTGGTATCTTCTCCACGTTTTGTTCCTTTTCTTGTTTTGTTTTTGTTTCTTGTTGTTTTTTATACCCGTGTAGTTCTTTCTTCTTCGCTTGCTTTCTTGTTGTGAAGCAATGGCTCCTAAAGCAGACAAACCTCCAGCCACTTTTGTTTTCGGTCGTAGCAAGGTTTTCGAAGATCTGATAGCAGAATATGTGACCTCAGGCTATATTAAGGAAGGAAAGGGTAGAGACCCTAGTTTCCTACACCTCATCCCAACGAAGTGTTGGTCTTCGTTCTCCACTTGACGGTGTTGTTGTTTCTATTATTCGTATGTTTGGGATGTACCTTCATCATCTCACACCTAATGTTATTCTTCGCTTAGTCTATACACGTGGTGTTGTAAGACGATAGGTGTGGCGCCTGTTGTTGCTAATGTTGTCAGAGATCACATTGTCCATCATCAACCTCTCAAAGTAGAGTGTCTCGTGGAAGGTGCCCTTGTGTGCGAAGAGGCCCAATTTGCTTCGCTTAACTTCAAATATCGCAACGATGCCGAGGTTCCTATTGTCTGCTACAAGAACAAGTGGGATGAAAACTGGAATCATTATTGGTTTTACCACACAGTGAAAGATGATGAGTTGCCTCTTGTACGCGCATGCACGCAACTTGACAATTTACCCAAGGGTGTTGCGACAGCTTATGGAGACGGTGATAGAGACCATCTACTTTTCACTTGCTTTCAAGAGCTCATGAGGACCTATGCCACTCGTGACTTGGTTGAAGAGTTTTGTGGTGCGAAGATATTTCCTGTACACGCCGGGTGGTCAGTTGTTGCCTGGAACGACTTCGTGTCGCCAATAAAAATACCTGACTTCTCCAAGAGCTTTCGTCTGGAAGCCTAAGGTACCGCTTGTTTGTCATTTTCGTTACTTTACTTTTTTATTTATTTGCAACTTTTATTCGTTCTTAACTTCACTTTCTTTTGCTATGCAGATATTAATGTTGTTGAGATTGAGGCGAATGCCAATGAAATTTTTGGCCCTATCTCCGCTAGAGAAGATGCGAAGATCCAAAGTCGTCTTGGTGGTACTCGAGACAACTGCCTCTTTCCTTTTTTTGAGATTCAAAGTGGTTATCGAGTGGTCACCGTTGTTGACGGTTAATAGTTGCATCAAAGTTTGTTTAGACTTGCAAGCGGACAAGTCTCCCGTCATAGTCAAGGGACCCTTCTTCCCTCGAGTGGTGAACCCAAGGTATCGAATCCGTGGAACAAATGTGTGATGCAAGAGATAATCTAGTAATGCCGAGAAACTTCAATCTTCGAAAGATAAAACCCTAATCCATCTAATCAAAGAACGATAAAATGAATCTAATCTACTAAAGACCGGAGGTAGCAAAGATAGAGAGGGTAGATAAACCGATCTAGAGAGATCGGATCGAGCCTTTTGTTTAAGTTCCAAACAAAAGAAGAAGTAGCAAGTTTAATCTCATTAGAAGCCTCTTTAAACCGTGGTTTCCCGTCCGACTCCGAAAACGCTCGCCTTTCAGAGCCACCGTTCTGTCTCAACGCACTCCTATTCATGCAGGTAGTCTAGGGCGAGTCTGAGCACAAGTAGAGATCTTTCGGAAGGTCAGGCGTGCACCTCTAGCCACCATGGCTACAAGAACCCTATGTGATCTATCTCGAGAATAGATCTAAGATAAGAAAAGCCGATCGAAACGAAGAAGAGAAACACTTAGTCGCTAAGAATCATATTCAACTTGATACATCAACTAGTACATGATAAACGAACCAAGATCACCACCGGGATCCTACCTCGATCTTGCTTCTAGCTCCGGGAACTCTGACGTGGTATTCATTGCAAGGTTCCCACGTCGGCTAGGGATACCCTAGTCAACTAGCTCGACCCTCTCCTCTCCGACATGGTGTCCCTCTCTTCTCTGCTCCTCGGCGGCCGATGACGAATGGATTGATTGATGGCTCTCGACCCCCGAATGGCGGCTAGGTCAAAGGGGGGGACGACTGGGCCCTGGAATGGGTCGGGCCGATCGGCCTGGGCCCACCCCGGCCTAGTTGCCTACCTCCTTCACGTGGCGTCGGTTCCCGAGTCTTCTAGATCCTTCCCCCTTCTGCTTGTGGGCCCTTGTCATCAGTTTCTCTCCGAGTTGGACGAAGCTCCTTGTCTCGCAAGATTCTGCACTTTTCTGGCTAGGTCCTCGGAGTTTGTTATCTTGTCGGGTTAGGTCCCTGGGCTTCTTGGAGTCAACTTTGCTTCATTGCATGACTTGTACCGGGCTTCAAGGTCTTGTCAAGGTGCTTGATGAACTTATCCCGGAAGTCTTGCTTTCAACGTCAAAACTCTGCATACACACTAAACTCTAAAACCGACATGCATGAATGAACTTGTTATATCAAGGGGGTTAGTACCAATGGATAAGATATAAAACTCATGCCAACACCGAAGGTAAACTCATGGCTAGGTTGACGGAATTTCACCATCAGCATCTCCCCATTCTTAAACCTTGCTCTTCCTCGAGTAAGCCTTCGATGGATATCTTCATTGCCCTTCATTGTTTAAACCTTGCACTTGATCATACATGAGAAAACATAATGCTCTTGAAATTTAATTCGTTAAAGTTTCATAATGTACTAGCCTTCATCTATACGGAGGGTAGATTATTTATTTAAGCTTATCCCACAAGTATTAACATGCTCCAAAGTTTAAATAGATCTTAGAAATTTTGAAATAAAGAACGGGATGAAAAAGAGCTAAACCAAGTTCACAAATTTAAATCACCTTGCATTTTGCTCATGAACTCTCATCTCACTTGTCTCTCAAACCTATTTATTCTACTCCTTTCCCTCTCATATCATATATATGTGGTAGGCTTTATTTGGAGCTTTTGGGAAAGTTTAGTCCTACCAAGCTATTATAAATGAGATGTTGTCAAAACAAGACAAGCTTCTCATGGTCTTACTGAGAATCGTCGAAAAGGTCATTGGAAAATAATGTTATATCAATGAGGGGAAAGAGAAAAATACACACACTTGAGATATGTGGACATGTGCAAATGGCAAAGAGTGATCACGTTGCACAAAGGAAGTCCTCCTTATCGGATTGCACATGGTTGGAAAATGAGTATGGATCTATTAATCTTGAAGCCTTGAAATTCCTAATGCACTTTAGAGAACCGGGGAGCTCATTTTATTTTTACTCATACTCACATTTTTTCTTTTTCTTTTTCTCATACATATATTTTTCTTTTTCTTTCTTTTTCTTTCTCATTTTTTCTTTTTCTTTTTCTTTCTTACCAACAATTTTTTATTTGCTCCCCTTTGAACTCTAAAATTGCATTGTACCTACCTCCTCCCTCATGCTTAGACGTTGCTCGTCCTCGGGCAAAGAGGTGATAAAGATAAGATAGGTACCGGAAATACTTTTCCTTTGGAGAGATACTTGAAATCTTCAATGTTAGCACCATCTTGCAATCTTCCTTGAGTTGATGATCCATCCTCGACGATAGGTTGTGGTCAAGGAGGTACTCAGAAAATATGATATTTGGTTTAAGGGTGGACATCCAGCGAGGTTTGTGAGATCTCCGATGTGGGGATACACAATGCACGGATAAGAGGCTAGCAATAAGATAGATACGCAAAACGGAATGACCAGCTTCATAGGCTCGGGCCAGAGAAATCATGGCCTGCAATAACTCACTCAAAAATAAATCTTGTACACAAAGGTTTATGCACTCAAATATTTTTGAGGCTCTGGATAGGTTGAGCAACACACAAGTGATATTCATGACAAGGTTAGCATTACTTTTAGAAATAAAAACCATCTTTAATCTATCTAAAACTTGAGAGCACATAAAACACTATGGGTCTTTATTTTAATCATAACCTCCGCTAAAGATTAAGCTAGTATTTAGATAAATTCAGATTTGTATTTTTAGAGAGCACTAGCTTTAACATGCATAAATCAATTACAAAGACAAACAAAGCGGCAATTATAATCATATATCATCATGGCATAAATTTCATAACTTTACCAAAGATAAAAAAAGGTGGTGTCTTTATTCATGATGAAAACTAATTAACATACAAGCTGAAAATAAACTAACACACTTGCTGAAATTTAAATAAAAACTTAAAACAATACGCAAACACAAGCAAATACAAGCTCAAAATTACAGAAAAAGGGAAAAGAAAAGAAAAGAAAACTAAAGCTCCTCCTTCTTCTCAATCTTCCGCCGGCGGTTGGTGTTGATAATCTTGGTAGTTGTACCCTTGCTTGTAGTAGGTTTGGACATCCCCTTCAACGAATTGATCGGTGGTACTAGGTGAAGACGCCCAAGCTCATAGACAATATTTGCATTGCCTTCACCAAGTTGAGCTGCGTTGGATTGGATGGCTGCGACGTTTTGCATATTTCTCGCAGCATACCCTCTAATTATGGCCATGCTTTGTTGTGGTTGGGGGTATTGCGTATAGGGCTCCGCAAAGGTTACTTTGGGCACCACATAATTTTGTGAGGGCATGGCTGGACCACTCCCCCATACTTGTATTGTTGGCCCTCCGTAATAACTCGGCGGAGTAGGGATTCCTCCGAACGGTGGCACATAGTTTTGTTGTGCACCTCCCTTTTGCGCCGAGGAGGATCCCTCCTCTATAATTCTTCCTCTTTTATTCTTCTTTGCTGGCACAAGGATTCCCTCCTCCAACCAATCTTCCTACCCTTCAATGAAGAGTCTAAGTCTTGGATCCGGAAGGGGTAAGTTCACTTTGGACACATGAAAGCCTCCTCTCTCATCTCCACTTATGTATTTTCCTTGCTTCAAATATTCAAACCCGAGAGGGGTCCCGTGTAGAAGATATTCAGGATTTCTTGGAATTCCCGACCTCAAGGAGATGGCCAACATAGAGAGGTAGCACCCCAAACCAATATCTCCTAATCCCGGTTGATCATGAGGTATGAGGGGTCTATTGGCTGCCTGGCAATTAATGCCGAGTAGAGCCAATTCAACTCCGTGTCGGCCACCTTTGTCTCCCTCATCCTCCCCATAATCCTCTTACACATCCATGAGTAGAATACTTGGATGATGGGGTTCCGGATGGAATTTCGTTGTTGGTGGGCTTCTCCGGAGATTAAATTCCAAAATCCATTCAACCTGCCATCCGGCACATCAACTTTCTCCGGAGCTCCCTTTTGGAACCCAAGTAGCTCCCTAATTTGCTTGTAGGGAACCACTTGCTGAATTCCCTCCAATCGGAATGATAAACTTGGCACCCCCTCATCAAGGGTAGGCGCCATAGTCATCAAAATTTCCAAGGCAAACTCCTTGTGGGTGTTTACCGACACCCCGTTGGAGAATTGCACCCATCCACGGTGCCCCAACATATAATATATGTCTGTGCCAAAACCCAATGAGTTGAGAGCTTGATGTCGGGCATACACCCCGGGTACTCATGCAAGGAAGGAGGAAGAGTACAAGACGGACTCCTACTAGAATTCCCCTGTACTCCTACTAGGACTCGCTCTATGTAATCCTACTAGGACTCCTGCCTTGTAACCGACTAGGAACCCGCCCCCTGGACTATATAAAGGAGGGCCAGGTACCTAGGAGGACATCCACAATCCCTCCGGGGAACAACACCAAGCGCGGGCGCAATACTACTCCAAACGGGACGTAGGGTAGCTACTCCGGCTACCGGAGACACCGTATAAATCTTGTGTCTTGTGTCCTCACGCGTACCTTCGGGTTCTAGATCATGGCAATCCTCACCTTCTACCTTGCTGCGGGTACCTCCCATGGAGGTCGAGAGGTTTAAACACCGACAGCTGGCGCCCACCGTGGGGCCCTTGTCACGATCATCGGGTGAATTCGAAGGACTTTCATCAACCAGATCAATCTACTTGGCAACAGACAGTGCATCACATGCCTTTGCATCGTCGCCAATCTCCAATTCAAAGCAAGTCGTTATGGTCCACCACGGCAGAATCAATTTTCGTGCTCCATCCACACACTAGAGGAATTTAATTTCAGTGCTCGTCGATTTCGACCTCGTAATTAGAGTCAGCAGTGTGGTTGCTTGCTTCAATGACCAGCGGCTTCAACATCAAGTATCAACGAATCTGCACTCGCCAAATCGCCGAACGCTACAACCCCGAGTTGAAGACGGGTCAAACCACAACCCGACATGAATCGATTTCCTACTCGAGTTCGATTCAGAACAGGATTACGACAGAAAATTGCCACGCGTTCCAGCAAAGCGTTCAGCTTGCACTTGGGTCGAAGCTATTGCTGTCTGCCCTCTGCAGACTGTCTCCAACTTACAATTCCGAGCGCCATCAACAAACTTGAAAGCTGCAACAACAAGATCGAAGTCCCAGGCCTGAACGGCACCTCTGCTTCCAAGTTCGGTCTTGTCATGTGCACACATCGTGAAAGCCATGCACATTGGCTCTTTGCTATACGCACACATAAGATGCACCAGCAAGCTGCAAGATCATTGCTTGATGCACACGGAAGACGTACACGTGCCACAACTACTCGTTTCACAGCAACACCAGCTCTACTTCGATCACGCTGTGCGCTGCGACTACTCGTCACCCGGCCGCACGGGCTCTACGTCAACCTCGCCATGCGCCGCGAGTACTCGTCTCCCGGCCACACCGACTCTACATCGACTATGCTGCAACGACATTGTGTGCGACTACTTCGACTACTCATCACGACTAGAAAACTAGTCGGAAACGGCTTTCGCGACATCAACAACTAGTCGGACCCACCTCCAACTAGTCGACTTCAGCTCCAACCGTTGCGGCTCCATCACCGACCACCACGGCTTCGTCGACACTCGTCCGCGAATTAAGCTAAGTCACTTATTTCAATAATTACTTTTTTGGCTTGCTCTCCACATACAGGAACCAACGCCAAAGACTACTTCATGTACGCCTCTCAACGGCTACCTGCCAGTAGAGCTACACCATGCTAGTTATTCCTTGGGGATCGTTGACTGACTGTCACAGGCTTGGTACACCAAATTAGGAGGCTCTTGCCACGACATTTCATGTACTGAGTGCTGGAGGCGCACAACGGCTACACCCTGAGGAGGCACTGCGCAATCTTGCTCTCCGCCATTCGGAACAACGAGCAAACGCGCTCTCTCTTGTCGCCTCGCCGACTACTTTCGTCTACCTCTTAATGGTCTTGCTCCAGTAGCACACGCCTTGATCCGCGCAAAGCCTCGACTCTCCTGTCATGCATTCACGCCCCCAGCGGCTATGGCTAAACAGGCTCCTCAGAGATCGGGCGCTTAAACCAGCTCTCCTGTCATGCCTCCACGCCCCCAGCGGCTATGGCTAAACAGCGACCACAGAGACTGGGCGCTAAACCACATCAGGCTAACTACTCGACGCCTAACGACCACAACAAGAGCATGACACATGACATTTACATCTATATTCATATTTGTATTTGTCATTTGTAGATTCAATTTCTACAAAAATGCTACTTAATGTACGCATCTCTACTTTCAGGTCAAGTTTCGGCGACGACTTCCAGTACGCTCCGCGTACCTCCACCGGTGCGGCTAGTTCCCAAACTTGGGGGGCTACGCTCCAAAACACTACTCGACAACAACTCGAGTGGTCTCCGCTAGCTCTCTAGCTCGGGGGCTCAGCACCAACATCTACTCAATGTGGCTCCTACGGCTCACCTGGCGATGAGCTCGGGGGCTGAATGCTACAAGAGTACTCAAATGATGACTTCCGCAAACACTGAAGACCCTCGGACTGATTCTTCAATCGTTCCAAGGCTCGGGGGCTACTAGGCTACACCCATCAGTTGATTTTTTCAAGACGGAAGCGAGAATCAAGATTGACCCTCGGCCCGAGTCTACAACTCAATCTAAGGCTCGGGGGCTACTCCATATGGAGTGCGATTTTGCAATCGCACTTCCATATTGTAAGTGCAATCAAGCCCTATGAGGGTTTTGGTGATGTTGACCACACAATTAAACAACTAATGAGCCTTTGAGTTTGTTGTGCAGCATAGAGTTATTATCACGGGTGCAAAAGATTAATTGGAGACCCCTCAACTTGTTACAAAAAGGATGCCTATGCTACTTGGAGGAGTTTATTTATTTTATCTTTTGAATTTGAGTATAGGACAATCCGTACTATCAAGAGGGATACTAATGGTGAGTTAGGGTGGTTTCAAGTGCTCATAATCCATCTTTCCAAAACCTTAATCCTCACCCCAAGGGAAGTAACCTGCAGCTGCTTTGCTTCTGCTGATTGCTGTTCGGAGGTTCCGAAGATTTTCTCGGAGGTTCCGACCGTACGGGCTACAGTCTGCAGAGTTTTCAAAAGTCGGAAGTTCCGAGATTTTTCTCGGAGGTTCCGAACTCCGGAATATACCCGTTATCGTTACGGATGCGGGGGTATTTATACCCCAAAGTCCCCCAACGGTTATCTTCTTCCTCCCCCGCACGGTAACGCCGTTTCTTGTCGTTTCTTTCACCTTGCATTCACTCCTAACCTACTCTCTTCCAAATCCTTGCCTAGCATTGATTGAGAGTGGATTCTTGAAGTGAGTTAGTGAGCCAATCCCTTCTCCCTTGGTACTTGAGCACTTGGAAGAACCCTAGCAAGCTTGGTGGATCTATTACTCTTGGAGCTTTGCTCCTAGACGGATAGAGGTTCTTGGAAGCTCTCCAAACCGATTTGTGGAAGCTCCAAGGTGTTTGTATTACCCTTTGTGATTCTAGTGGAAAGCCTCCACCTATTACCCAAAGTAATAGGTGTGAGAGAGGAGTTGACCTTTGTGGTCCGAGCCTTTTGTGGCATCCTCAACAACGTGGACGTAAGCAAGCCTTTGTGGCGAGCCGAACCACGGGATAAATCTTTGTCTCTTGCGTGCTCTCATTTACTTACTTGTTCATGCTTATGCTTGACTAAATCTATTAGGGTTTGCTCCCGATCTACTTTGTGGTGCCTTCCTAGCTTGTACTTTGCTTAGAAATCTTCTTGCTAGGTCCTAAGTACCTCCTAGAATTTAGTAGATCTGGTTTCCATCAAGTTTCTCGCAGCTCCCGTTATTTATGCTCCGTTCTAACAGCGTTGGAAGTTCCGAGTTTATTCTCGGAGGCCGCCTCGTTCGGAGGTTCCGAGAATAATCTCGGAGGTTCCGAGGTCTGACACTGTTTTTGCAGAAAAAGTTTAAATTCTGTGTGCAGGCCTATTCACCCCCCCCCCCCCTCTAGGCCACATTGCCTCGATCCTTTCAATTGGTATCAGAGCAGGTCATCCTCGTAAACACCTAACCGTGTGAGGATATGGCAAGTGATGATGACAAGCACGAAGAAGAGCAGTTTGAAGACATACCAAGCGAGGCCGAAAGTGATGCCTCGGAAGTGGGAGATACATCGGCTCAAGAGAAGTTTGAAAAGCTTAAAAAGTCCGTGAAGGAAAGTTCAAAAGATGGAAGCAAGAAAAGCAAGAAAGAGAACAAGAAAAAGGAAGAAGAAGAAGAAAAGAAGAAAGAAGACAAGCAAGCGGGGAAAAGAAGAAGAGAAAGAAAGAAGAAAAGAAAAGAAGAAAGAAAACACCTTCACCATCTCCATCACCATCCTTGTCATCCTCATCGTCGTCCTCATCTAGTGAGAATGGAGATGATGATGATGAGTACTACGGCACAAGAATTCCCAAGAGAACAATCAAGCCAAAGTCGAAGCCTAAAGCAAAGAACGACTACAAAAGCGTATCCTTTAACTAAGATTCTTTGGATGTCAAATCCAAGGATGAAGTGACTATTCCCGTTGGCAAATTACCCCAATTCGATGGGACTAACTTTGCTAAATGGAAGCATATGATGAAAGCTTATTTAATTGGCTTAAGCTTAGAATTGTGGAATATTGTGTGTGTAGGTTTTGAAGATCCCAAAGACTTTAGGAACCTCACTCCAATTGACCGACGCAACATTAGAAGGAATGGTCAAGCTACAAGCATACTCCTTAGTGCCTTGAATGCCCAAGAGTATAACCATGTTAGTGGACTTGAGATTGCCAAGGAGATTTGGGACATTCTCCACATTGCACATGAGGGTGTTGACAAGGTCAAGAAATCCAAGATCAACATATTGATGGCCGAGCTCAATAGATTTACTATCTTTGATGGAGAGGGGCCACAAGAGATGTTTGATAGGTTGATGGTTATTGTTGGAAAGATAAGAGGTCTAGGTGGTGATGAGCTAGATGACCACTTTGTTGTGAAGGTAATGTTGGAAGCTTTTGCACCAAGGAATCCTACTCTAGTCACCTTGATTAAAGAGAAGAAAAGGTTTGAGGAACTCTCTCCAAATGATGTTCTTGGAAGAATTCTCACACATGAGCTCATGGACAAGGAAATTCAACATAGAAAGAAGATTGGGGAGTTGGAGGCTAAGTTAAACAACTTGAAGGTTAAAGAGGTGGCTCTCCACTCTCACAAGTCAAGCAAACCCTCCTCCTCATCCAAGCACACCACTTCTTCCAAGCCTCTCAAGTCAAAGTCCAAAAGGGTGGAAGTAGAGAGCTCCACAAGTGATTCAAGCGAAGATGAAGATGAAGGTTCTCATGTTGAGATTGGGGACATGGCCTTGTTCATGAAGACCTACAAGAGAGGGTTGAAGAAGCAAGGGTACAAGTTTGCCAAGAGGAAGTTTCCCAACAAGAAAAAGAGAACTTGCTACAATTGTGGAAGTACCGAGCACTTTATCGCTGATTGTCCTAATGAGAAGAAAGAAAATAGAAATGACAAGGGTAAAGGGAGCTACAAGAAAGATCAAAAACCACACTACAAGAGAAGACACTATGGTGGTGAAGCCCACATTGGTCATGAATGGAACTCCGGGGATGAAAGCTCTAGTGAAGAGGAAGGGAAGAAAGTTGCAACCGTGGCTATCAAGAAGCTTCCCTCCACCTCAAGATTGTTCAACAATTTGACCGATGATGAAGAGAGCACTTCCATTCATTGTCTCATGGCCAAGGGTGAGAAGGTAAAAGCTGCCCCAAAACCCTTTCCTCAATCTAGTGATGAGTCGGAAATGGACTCTAGTGATGATACTAGTGATGAAGAAGCTAACCAACTTGTTCGTAAAATGGATGAGCAATCTAGGGATTTTATGGATAAGCTAATAGTTGAGCTAGAGAAAAGCCAAGACACCATTATCTCCGATAGAAGTGAGATTGAGGCTTTGCGTTTGGAAATCAACCAAGCAAAGAGTGTCATAGCTACTCTCAAGGAGGACCTTCTTGTCACTCAAGCTCAATGTAATTCTCTCAAGTTGAGGAATGAAGAGCTTGAGGAGCAATATAGCCTCCTTTGGAGTAGCACCTCACATCCCTCGAAGGTAAAAGGAAACTCTAGTGCTTCTACTAGCAAGGGCCGTGATAGATGTTATCATATTGAAATTGAATCTTATGCCACTAACCTTGCTAACATGGAAGCTTTAAAGAAAGAAATTGCTAGGTTGAACTCAATCATAGCTAGAGGGTGCATGGGTGAAGAAAACAAAAGGCCAAGATTCACCAAGAGGAAAGTGTTAGAGAAGAGCAAGAATCCAGGCTTTGGATATATTGAAGGTGGCAAGACCAATGAAAGAAAAATCATCAAAGAAAAAGAATGCCTTGAATTCAAGAGTTCTGGATTTCTGTTCTCCCAGACCCCGGAGGTTCCGACCTCCAAGCCCGGAGGTTCCGGAGTCTGGAAGCCCCGAGCAGCTCAGACAGTCCAACTCGGAGGTTCCGAGAAAATTCTCGGAAGTTCCGGGACCGTAAAGACAGAGACAAAGAAAAGGAGCAAAACTCAGAAGCATCATGGTTCCAGGGCCTCTAACACTTATATGCAGGTTGAAAATCATCCAATGGTGCCCAGAAGAAACTTGAGTCCCAACAAAAGCAAAGCCCATGCATCTAGAGACATACCTCCTAGCTATGTGTTGAGACGCAACAATGTTGGTAAAGTTGTTGCCACGTATGTTGGAAATGAGTCCAACATATATGTGAAAAAGATCACTATGGGTTCCAAAAGTTTTGGTTACTAACGTGGAAGGCCCCAAGTCAAATTGGGGACCTAAAAGAAGGAACTAAATTGTTTTGTAGGCATACTCCTCCGGTGGATCAAGTTGGGTGCTTGATAGCGGATGTACACATCATACGACCGGAGAAAAGAGTATGTTCTCATCCTATCTCCATTTGGAAGGACCAAGGGAAACCATTGCATATGGAGGGGATACTAAAGGAGAAGTCATCGGTGTAGGTGATATTCCTATATCTCAAAATTACTCAATTACAAATGTTCTTCATGTTGATCCGTTGGGTTACAATCTATTATCGGTTTCACAACTTAGTGAGATTGGTTTTGATTGCCACTTCACGGATAAGGATGTGTCCATCATAAAAAGGGAGGATTCCTCTATTGTCCTCACGGGTCGCTTGAGGGGGAGGCTTTACCTAGTTGATCTCAACAAAAGTAAAGTTTCTCCCAAGACTTGTCTAGTGGCAAAATCTAGCATGGGTTGGCTTTGGCATCGCCGTCTAGCCCATGTTGGCATGAGGAACTTGGCCAAACTTTTGAAAGATGAACACATTCTTGGACTAACAAATGTACATTTTGAGAAAGATAGGATTTGCAAAGCATGCCAAGCCGGAAAGCAAGTAGGAGCACCTCACCCACCAAATAGCATCCTCACTACTTCAAGCCCATTGGAGCTCATCCACATGGATCTATTTGGACCGGTGGCCTACATAAGTATTGGCGGTAACAAATATGGCTTGGTTATTGTTGATGATTATTCTCGCTTCACGTGGGTGTTCTTTGTGTTTGACAAGAGTGAAGTGCAAGGAAAGGTGAAGACCTTCATTAGAAGAGCACAAAGGTATTTGGGCTACCAATCAAGAAAGTGAGAAGTGATAATGGCTCGGAGTTCCGGAACACCTATGTTGAAGAATTTCTTGATGAAGAGGGCATCAAGCATGAATTTTCAGCTCCTTATACCCCTCAACAAAATGGGGTGGTTGAGAGGAAGAATAGAACTCTTATCGAAATGGCAAGAACCATGTTGGATGAGTACAAGACTCAAGACATCTTTTGGGCCGAAGCTATCAACACGGCTTGCCATGCAATCAACCGCCTCTATCTTCACAAGTTTCACAAGAAGACCTCCTATGAGCTTATTACCGGTAAAAAGCCCAAGGTGTCTTACTTTAGAGTGTTTGGGTGCAAATGTTTCATTCTAAACAAGAGGCCCCAAACCTCTAAGTTTGCACCAAAGGTTGACGAAGGATTTCTTCTTGGTTATGGTCCAAATGAGCATGCCTATCGAGTCTTCAATCTAACCACCGGGAGGATTGAAGTCACGGTAGATTTGACCTTTGATGAATCTAATGGCTCTCAAGTGGAGCAAGTTGATTTGAATGTTGTAGGTAAAGAGAAGCCATCTTGTGAAGCAATCAAGCAACCGGCCATAGGTGATGTTAGACCAGTTGAGGCACAAGAGGAAGATGAAAATCAAGCACAAGCTTCAACACCACTCGAAGGGCCAGAAGCCACTGGTTCAGGAGCAGTGCAGACTTCGGAGGTTCCGAGAAATTCCTCGGAGGTTCCGGGAACTGGGACTGGAATCCAACCTCCGAGAAATTCTCCGGAGGTTCCGGGGTCTGGAAGTTCAACACCACAAGACACTCTGAACCAGCAAATTGATCAGCAAGGGGATGTTCAAGCAAGTGCATCTGAGCCCCAAGCTGATGAAGATGATGAAGATCAACCTCTACACCAACCTCTTGGACCATCACATCCTCGTGTACATCAAGTCATTCAACGGGATCACCCCGTTGACAATATTCTTGGGAGCATAAGGAGAGGGGTAACAACATGATCTCGTCTTAAGAATTTTTGTTCATTTTACTCATTTGTTTCCTCTCTTGAACCAACCAAGGTAGAGCAAGCTCTCGAAGATCCGGATTGGGTGGTGGCCATGCAAGAGGAGTTGAACAACTTTGAAAGAAACCAAGTGTGGGAGTTGGTGGAGAGACCAAATACAAACATCATTGGCAACAAATGGGTCTTTCGAAACAAGCAAGATGAGTTTGGTGTTGTGACTAGGAACAAAGCAAGATTGGTTGCTCAAGGGTACACCCAAGTTGAAGGGCTAGACTTTGGAGAAACATATGCACCGGTAGCAAGACTTGAAGCAATTCGGTTTCTACTAGCTTTCGCTGCCCATCATGACTTCAAGCTCTATCAAATGGATGTCAAGAGTGCATTTCTCAATGGACCACTCTCCGAAGAAGTATATGTTAAGCAACCACCGGGTTTTGAAGATCTCAAGCGTCCTAATCATGTCTACAAACTCCATAAGGCGCTCTATGGGCTAAAGGAAGCACCAAGAGCATGGTATGAATGCCTTAAGGATTTCTTGCTTAAGCAAGGCTTTGAGATAGGCAAAGCCGATGCTACTCTCTTTACTAGAAAAGTTGATGGTCATACTTTTGTATGCCAAATATATGTCGATGACATAATATTTGGTAGTACTAATGAAACTTTTTGTGAAGAGTTTAGTAGGGTGATGACAAAGAGGTTTGAAATGTCCATGATGGGTGAGCTCAAGTTCTTTCTTGGATTTCAAATCAAACAAGCTAAAGAAGGAACGTTCATATGTCAAACCAAGTATACAAGAGATATGTTAAAGAAGTTTGACATGGACAAGGCAAAGCCCATCAAGACTCCAATGCCTACCAATGGACACATGGACCTCAATGAAGAAGGGAAATCCGTGGATCAAAAGGTATATCGCTCCATGATCGGCTCTCTTCTTTACTTATGTGCATCTAGGCCGGATATTATGCTTAGTGTGTGCATGTGTGCTAGATTTCAAGCTAACCCGAAAGAGTGCCATCTCATGGCCGTAAAGAGAATCTTGAGATATCTAGTGCATACCCCTAACCTTGGCTTGTGGTATCCTAAGGGCTCCACTTTCGATCTACTTGGCTATTCGGATTCCGATTATGCCGGTTGTAAAGTAGATAGAAAGAGTACATCGGGGACTTGCCAATTCCTTGGTAGGTCTCTAGTGTCTTGGAGTTCTAAAAAGCAAAACTCGGTAGCCCTTTCCACCGCCGAGGCCGAGTATGTTGCGGCGGCGCATGTTGTGCTCAACTACTTTGGATGAAGCAAACCTTAAAAGATTACGGATGTCACTTTTCCCATATCCCACTTTTGTGTGACAATGAAAGTGCCATAAAGCTTGCAAACAACCCCGTAAGCCATTCTCGCACAAAACATATAGACATCCGTCATCACTTCTTGAGAGACCACGAAGCCAAAGGAGATATCGTTTTAAGTCATGTGAGCACCGACAAGCAACTAGCCGATATCTTCACTAAACCTCTCGATGAGTCAAGGTTTTGTAGTTTAAGGAATGAACTAAATATTCTTGATTCTCGTTGCGTGGTTTGATCTCTAGCATGCCATAATTGTTTGCTTCAATCTGTTAGTTTCCTCTGAAAATTTTGTTTGAAAAATGTGTGTGAAAACTCTATCTTAAAGGTTTTTCAAAATCTATTTTCCTTATCCCTAACTTGTCTCAAGTGGCTATAGTTGTGTGTGTGAATGACCTGTTTTCTAGCCACCTGAGTCAAGGGTACCATGACCTAAGAATCTCAGTTGAAAGTAAGTTCAAAATCTCAAAAGGAGTAGAAGTTAGCTGTCTCTGGAATTTAATCTTCGGAAGCTCCGAGAAAATCTTTGGAGGCTCCGGGCCTCAGAAGTTCTGAGAAAATCTTCGGAAGCTCCAATCTTTATAGACTTAGCGCTCAGTCTCAACCGAAGGGGAGTTAAAAGGGAATAAAGCATCTTTGAAGGATATTCTTTTTTACCTAGGGTAAACCAGCCTTTCCCTTTCACCGCGGTCAACCTCTCAGATCCACTTTCACCGCTTCCCCCTTCTCTCTCCCGACGCGAAACCGCAACACACCATCCTTCTCCACCGCCTCACCGCCGCCGCTTCCCTCGCCGCCGGTGACCACATCTCTTGCGAGCCACTCGTGCGAAGCCGTGCCGCATTCCTCCTTCGTGGGTCGCCGCTGGGGAGCATCAAGGAAGGGTTCGCTCGGATCCCGTACGGAGAAGAAGAAGGCTTCAATCCACATCCTTTCCTGTTGATTCCTTGGCGTGTACAAGCTTTGAAGATCTCCGTCTTTCTTCTCCTTGATTTCAATCAAGGTAATCAGAGGCCTCACTCTAACCCTAACCCTAGTTCCTAGATCTACATGCTGTTAGGGTTCTAAATCTTGGAATTCGTAGAATGTTGCCTATCTATCCTTGTCCGGAATGCCTGTGTTGCAAATAAAGCTAGGTTTAGTTGAAAGTTGAATCAAATGTCAGAATGCAGTAAGGTTGACAGGGGCTCGGAGGTTCCGAGAAAATTCTCAGAGGTTCCGAACCCTGTAACCCACTGTAAGCTGACCTTGATTCAAAGTTCCACTGAACTTCACTTCACCTGTAACATCCTTTCTCACTTGATCTAGTTAAATTCAATCATGTTTGCTTTCTTGGTTAAAATTCAGTTGAAAGTTGAATCAACAGAACTGTCCTCTGTCAGTACACTGACTTCGGAGGTTCTGAGAATTTTTCCGGAGGCTCCAACTCCTGGAGGTTCCGGAAACTTTCTCGGAGGTTCCGGTGTCTGTACTAACAAGTGACAGTCTGTGATTCAAAATTCCACTGAAAATTAATCAATTGAACATCATGCCAATCTTGATCCTCTATTCTTATCAGTCCTGATCCTACTCTTATCTCGCTGCCCACATGTCTCTCTAACGGATGTCCGGCACTCCTAGGGACAAGACTTACACCAAGAGGCGAGAGGCCACCTTTTGAGACACCCGCCGGTGAGAGGGCCTTCAAATTAGCAGCAAGAGCAACAGCAGGTGGCAGTGGCAGCAGAGGAAAGGCCACCCCTAGGAGGGGCAAAGGTGGCAGTTTGTCAGGAGGCAGAGGTTCTGGGTCTACTGCCCATGTGGATGATAATGGAGGGACTGAAGGCAAGACCATCCCTATAGAGCTAGAAGATGACATGCCCCTAGGAGAGATAGACTCAACCTATCTCAAGTACCACAAGGGGCTGCTCAAAAGGCATCCTCCAACCAAGTATGACAACTCGTGTATATTGAGCACACTAACTATGATGGAGCGGGATTCTTGGTCAAGAAAGCCGAGAGAGGAAAATCCCTATGTGAACCCCAAGATGGCAGCTATAGATTATAGATTTTGGTCCGTCTTCCACTTCAAGTTCTATGAAACTGTCCTTAACACCAAGATGAAGCCGATCAAGATGAAGTGGATAGACTTCACCCATCCGGAGGCGACAGAGGAACCGATCAAGGAGGAGGTGCTTGATTTGGTGGACAAGTATAAGATGAGGGACATCATGAGCTTCAAATATGATTGGAACATAGAAGTTCTAGCTCGGTTTCATGCTACATTCTTCCATGAAGACAACAAGGAGACCATCCATTGGATGACGGAGAAGGGGTACATTACAAGATAGATTTTCTCACTTTTGCTAGGTCGTTTGGGTTCGGCAAGGAGGACGGGGAGGCTGACATTATTCATTTTGAGGCCCATATGAACCCCAATAAAATTGCTGCAACTTATGAGTATGAGGAGTTGGCTGATGGCTCTACCACAGCTCTGAAATCAGTGTATTATGTGCTCAACAATATGTTCAGGGAAACCATATATCCAAAAGGGGGAAGTGACTCAACCAGTCTTAGGAGGTTTGCACCAAACCTGCTGGCTAGGCTGCTGCCTGGAGCTAGGCCATTCTCTGTGAGCGATTCATCCGGTACAACTTGGTAGAAGTGACGAGAGAGTGGGAAGTGCAACTCGCCTTATGCTCCTTACCTTATGTACATGATAGAAATGGTTTCTCGGGGTCGGCTACAAGAAAGATGTTGAGCATGCATCCTACCAAGTAAAGCAGTGGCAGCATCAGAAAAAGCAATACATTGTGGAGGAACACATCCTTAAGAAGGCCAGCGCCAAGCCATCCAGATCTGGTCCAACAGTAGGAGAAGAAGGACCCAGCAAGGCTTCCATGCCTGCTGGTCTACATAAGCTGAGAGGGATGGTTAGGGACACCTGGAGGTACTGCAGATGGACTTCCCATCAGCTTTTTGAGCTCAGGGAAGATATGAACAGATTGCTAAAGCACCAGGGGCTGTCCTTCGATGCCATGCACCATCCTCCTCCTCTCTTCCCTGACTTTCCAGAGTACACTACCAGTGAGGATGAGGGTGAGAAGGAGCCTGCTAGTCCCATGGCTGAGGATACTCCTGCTGCCCACTTTGCTGCAGATGAAGAAGATGAAGAGCCACTTGGTGCTAAAATGGCCAGGCTGAGGAAAGAGGCTGCTGGCAAGAAGGCAATGGGGTCCTCATCTGGTGCTAGACTCAGGAGGAAGGCCACTGCTGGAAGGCCTGTCAGAAGACCCATAGATCTGTCCTCATCTGGTTCTGACCTTGGCTCTGACAGCACTGTCCCTGAAGCAGAAGAGGAGGACTCTGACTTCAGTGATGAGGAGTGATTTCCCTAGGTTCTGTTCTCACTTCCTCTCTTCTTTTCTTTCCTTTTTGTTAAACTGTTGACAAAGGGGGAGAGATGAAGATTGAGAAGCATTTGAAGACCTGGAGCTCCTTCTGGTGGCCTGTTAACCAAAATTCTTTTGTTCTTTTGGTGAGATGAGAGTGCTAACTATTCTCTCATAAACTCCTGTTGGTTAATTTGTGAACTGCTGTAAAGCTTTTAGCTTGCCTCTGTTGGCAAGCAAGGTCTGGTCATGGTCATGAATGGGATTTGCAAAACTTTAAAACCTTGTGATGGATGTAATAGGGCTAGATGTGTTGAATGCTGTTATCTTTATCTAGCTGCTATTTTCTGGTCATATCTGTTGTTTTGCCTGTGTGTTATTGTTGTCTGTTGGAGTATCTGTTGCAGACCTCGGAGGTTCTGAGAATTTTTCCGGAGGCTCCAATCTCCGGAGGTTCCGGAAACTTTCTCGGAGGTTCCGAACTCGCTACCGGATAACTCTCCGAGTGTTTTCACATGGCATATGCATCACGTATTATCTCGCTACACCTCTTTTGCACCCCTCGATGGTTTTAAGTACAACTCTCTTGACACTTTTACTCACAATGTATGCAACTTAATTGTCCGTTATGACATTTTTCCCTATTCAAAAGGTACATGCATACATTGAGGGGGAGACTTGTACTCAAATCATCAAAAGCTCAATCTTTCAAATTAAATTGTAAACTTTAATTGGGTTGTCAACATTTACCAAAAAGGGGGAGATTGTAAGTGCAATCAAGCCCTATGAGGGTTTTGGTGATGTTGACCACACAATTAAAGAACTAATGAGCCTTTGAGTTTGTTGTGCAGCATAGAGTTATTATCACAGGTGCAAAAGATTAATTGGAGACCCCTCAACTTGTTACAAAAAGGATGCCTATGCTACTTGGAGGAGTTTATTTATTTTATCTTTTGAATTTGAGTATAGGACAATCCGTACTATCAAGAGGGATACTAATGGTGAGTTAGGGTGGTTTCAAGTGCTCATAATCCATCTTTCCAAAACCTTAATCCTCACCCCAAGGGAAGTAACCCGGTACTGCTTTGCTTCGGCGATTGCGTTGTTCGGAGGTTCCGAAGATTTTCTCGGAGGTTCCGACCGTACGGGCTACGATCTGCAGAGTTTTCAAAAGTCGAAGTTCCGAGATTTTTCTCGGAGGTTCCGAACTACGGAATATAGCCGTTATCGTTCCGGATGCGGGGGTATTTATACCCCACGGTCCCCCAACGGTTATCTTCTTCCTCCCCCCGCACGTAACGCCGTTTCTTGCTTGTTTCTCTCACCTTGCATTCACTCCTAACCTACTCTCTTCCAAATCCTTGCCTAGCATTGATTGAGAGTGGATTCTTGAAGTGAGTTAGTGAGCCAATCCCTTCTCCCTTGGTACTTGAGCACTTGGAAGAACCCTAGCAAGCTTGGTGGATCTATTACTCTTGGAGCTTTGCTCCTAGACGGATAGAGGTTCTTGGAAGCTCTCCAAACCGATTTGTGGAAGCTCCAAGGTGTTTGTATTACCCTTTGTGATTCTAGTGGAAAGCCTCCACCTATTACCCAAAGTAATAGGTGTGAGAGAGGAGTTGACCTTTGTGGTCCGAGCCTTTTGTGGCATCCTCAACAACGTGGACGTAAGCAAGCCTTTGTGGCGAGCCGAACCACGGGATAAATCTTTGTCTCTTGCGTGCTCTCATTTACTTACTTGTTCATGCTTGTGCTTGACTAAATCTATTAGGGTTTGCTCCCGATCTACTTTGTGGTGCCTTCCTAGCTTGTACTTTGCTTAGAAATCTTCTTACTAGGTCCTAAGTACCTCCTAGAATTTAGTAGATCCGGTTTCCATCAAGTTTCTCGCAGCTCCCGTTATTTATGCTCGTTCTAATAGGCCGCCGGAAGTTCCGAGTTTATTCTCGCAGTCGCCTCGTTCGGAGGTTCCGAGAATAATCTCGGAGGTTCCGAGGTCTGACAGTGTTTTCGCAGAAAAAGTTTAAATTCTGTGTGCAGGCCTATTCACCCCCCTCTAGGCCACATTGCCTCGATCCTTTCACATATAATCTCGACTTCAAGACCGATGAGCTGGACCACCTTCCGGCCTCGCGGCGATTCAAGTACTATTGAAGACTTCTCCAAGCAGTACTCGAGGACGCTCAAGAACTACTCGAAGAGGCTTCAAGACTACTCGAACTACTACTCTCGACTCCAACGTGCTCGGGGGCTTGTCGGGCATACACCCGGGGTACTCATGCAAGGAAGGAGGAAGAGTAGAAGACGGACTCCTACTAGAATTCTCCTGCACTCCTACTAGGACTCGCTCCATGTAATCCTACTAGGACTCCTGCCTTGTAACCGACTAGGAACCCGCCCCCTGGACTATATAAAGGAGGGCCGGGTACCTAGGAGGACATCCACAATCCCTCCGGGGAACAACACCAAGCGCAGGGCGCAATACTTCTCCAAACAGGACGTAGGGTAGCTACTCCGGCTACCTGAACCTGTATAAATCTTGTGCCTTGTGTCCTCGCGCGTACCTTCGGGTTCCAGATCATGGCGATCCTCACCTTCTACCTTGCTGCGGGTACCTCCCATGGAGGTCGAGAGGTTTAAACACCGACACTTGATCGTCGAAATCGACGTTTGCCACAAGCCTCTTCTCAAGGCGGGAGAGTTTCTTCTCCTCCTCCTCTGACAAGATGATGAAGCCATATGTGGAGTACCGCGGAGTGTATGGAGGCGGAGCAGATGAACGGGTCGATCGACGAGGTGGGACAGGCGGCTCCTCCGTACGCCATTGAGGTTCGGTAAACCTCATGGATGTGCTCCTTGTTGCTCTCATGCCACCGAGGAGGAGAGTGTCGTTCCTCCTTGGTGGTGCCGTGTCTTCCTCCATGCTCCGAGGAGATTCGGAAACCGAGTGCCTCCTCAAAGATGTCGTCGAAGATGGCTTGGACGACGACGGCCCCTTCTTCTTGGTGAAGAGACTTGTGGTTTTCTTCCACATGATTGCAGCACTCTTTTTTCTAATAAAATTCTGGATTTCAACCGGTAACTAGGCACTTCAAAGATTACTTCGGAATGTGGACTTCGACTGGATTAAGGGTGTGAATTGTTTGAGCTATCAAGCTTGGGAAGGATGGCTATGTCTATGGTGGTTCTGGGCACAAAAACTTGAGCACACCAATAGAGGAAGGCGAGAGCTGCTTGCCTGCAGAAGACGGGCACCGGGGGTGCTATTTGTAGGGGAGGCCGATCGGCCTGGGTCGACTGGCCTGAGTGGCTCCGTGCCCCTCCCTGGCTCGGTTTTCTTCCAGCACGATCATCTCCCCTTTGTGGCCTTTGTGCCCGCGTGCTCCACTTGTTGCACTGCCCAAACGCTCTCGTCCACTCCTTTGCTTGCATTATTGGTCCTTCCACTTGATGCTTCTTGCTTTGAGTCATGTCCATGCTCCCTTGCTCCACTTGCTTCACATGCCACCATGAATTTCCTGCAAAGTCATGCTTGTTGCCCACCCATGCTTGTCCTTTGCATGTGGTCTTGATGAAAGTTGTTGAGAGGGGATCCAATGATGTATTATGGTGCATGCATGATTAACTTAACTAGATTGCCTCCCTTTAAGCATGTCTTAAGGCTAAGCACTCCTCTAATTTCAAAAAGTAAAAATATTTTCAGAGCTATGGGAAAGCTCAAGCATAAATTTAGAGAAGTTTTTAAACCATTGAAAACAAATGTAAGTCGGAAATATTTTCCCACTTCATTTATATCGGTCTCACCGGTATCGTTTGCCTTCATTAGTTGAGAGCAAACTTTTCCGGCTTGATCATGGGGGCATAGGTTTAGGTTCTAATTTTGGCTAAATGAGAGAGATTTTGAATGAAATAAAATCAAATGAGTCTTAGAAAAATTCTAATCTTAGATAAACAAAGGATATAGATTTTTAAACGAACCAAAAGTTTAATTTCTAGGTTCACGTGAGTCCTACCACGTGCTGGAAATTAAATAACATCTAGGTACAAGTCGTGGCTCTACTCGTGTGTTTCTAGCATGAGAAACAAGTCAACCACAACATCATAAAGAGGATAAGTGGTTGAGTTAGGTTCTTAATTTATTTGGTTGTGGTTTCTCGAAAAGAAGCAAACAAACACATAGGAGGGTTCATGTAAAGGGTTTATGATCCAAACAAAGTATTCAACAAAGAACTATGTCTCTGATATTGTTCAACCACTTCTAAGTTTAATGTCTTTGTGTAGTAAAATTCAAAACTGAATATTAAAAAGACTCGAAAAACCTGGAATCAGGTTGTCCTCCCGGTAGCTTATTCTTGACTCGACGAAACGGGTTGCCTCCCGCCTAGCGCTTCGTTTATAGTCCATGGCTAGACTTCTTCACTTGATTACTTCGGATCAACGCTCTTTGTGGGTGTTGCAATCTTGGGTACCCACTTCCGCACCATATTGGGCACGGGCTTATTCTCCGACTTAGTCATCTGTTTGGTCTTCACAGGCGGCTTTTGTTCCTTTGTCTTGACGGATGCAACATCTTCCTTGATTTTCTTCACATCCTTCTTCTTCGGCTCTTTCTTCTTCTTCAGCCCTTCCTTCTCCCTTAGTTCCTTCTTAACAACACGACGATGAGGTGGAACATTTTTAACTTCAATCATATTGCATACCTCGAGGCGTGGTCGGAACTTGAAGGAACTCCTTTCTCCGTTGATGTCGAACATGATCTCCCCCTTGCCAACATCAATGGTAGCTCCCACGGTCTTGAGGAAAGGCCTCCCAAGGATGAGTGGTGGCTTCTCCCTCTCTCCCATCTCGAGCACCACGAAATCGACGGGGATGATGTGGTGTCCGACCTTCACAGGCACATCTTCAGCGATGCCCAAGGGATAGCGAATGGAGTTATCACCCAACTCCAAACACATACCCGTAGGCTCCAATGGTAGGCGTAGCTTCTCGAACACATCTCTTGGCATGACGCTCACACTTGCTCCAAGGTCGCATAATGCCTTTTCGAACTTGAACGAACCAACGGAACATGGAATTGTCGGGCATCCGGGGTCCTTTTGCTTCTCTAGTCCATTTACAATAGTGGCACTACATTTCTCGGACATCTTGACATGATCTACCCCGAGTGTTGCTATCTCATATTTATTTGCAAGTATGTCTTTGAAGTAGCGAGAATATGTAGGAACTTGAAGGGCATCCAATAATGGCATGTTGATGCTAAGTCTACGCACAACCTCCACAAACTTCTCAAAGTGATTATCAAGTTTACCTCGGAAGTAGCGTGGCTTGAGTTGCGGTATCTTCGTGTCTTCTCCCGGCATCTCAAACTTAGGCTCTTCGGTGACGATCCCCGAAACTTCCTCCTTAGAAAATTCCTCAGCCTCGGCGGATGGTTTAAGCTTCCTTGCTCCCGCGGAACATTCCGGATCTTCGGTCTCCTTTCCCGAATGTGTTTGAATTGCCTTCGCCGATTCGGGACCTTTAGGTTGTCCCGGAAGCTTCCCTTCATTAGTAGTGAGGCGCCCGGCATGTTGTCCCACTTGCGTCTCGAGCATCTTCATCATGTTGAGCACTTGATGGTTGGAGCTTCCGACCTCCGTCACCTTGCTATCGATGTTCTCCAACACCTTGTCTATGGCTTTGAACTTGGTGACGGTGTCCTTGTTGATCTTAGCTTGCTCGTCCATTAAGTCCTTCAATTGTATACGAAGCGGAACCGAATTTGGAATGGATGAGCTTGCATTAAATTGAGGTCTACATTGCCCGTAGCGGAAGTTCGGCAAATCTCCCTTCCTCATGTAGTCGAGCACCTTGGCTTCCTCCGGACAATCCTTGTGGACATGGCCATACTCTCCACACTCTTCACATGTGGATCTTGCTTCGACAGCCTTTAAGTCTTGAGCTTCTTTCTTTTCTACCTCCATCTTCTCCAACCTCCGCATGAGTGAATCGATCTTGCCTTCAAAAATGTTTTCCTTCTCCATTTGCAAGACTCCTTTGACGTTCCCCGTGGGTTGAACCGAAAGTAAGCATCCGGACGACGCCCACATGTCATTGTCTGCGGCCTTCTTGAATAGAGTGAAATCTTCGGTTGGCGTAAGCTTGATGATAGATCCTCCCGCCGATGCATCGATGATCGTCCTTGACGCCATGGTGAGTCCTTGGTAGAACTTTTGCACGAGGTCCTCCTTCGGGAACTTGTGATGTGGAACCGCCCGAGTGTACTCATTGAAGCGCTCGAATGCCTCCGAGATAGTTTTCGTAGGGTATTGAGCAAAAGTGGCAATCTTATTACGCAAGCTTTGAGTTTTACCTGGCGAGTAGTATTCCTTCATGAAGGCTCTCATCAACGCATTCCAATTTTGCACCGTCTCCGTCGGTTGAGCGTGGAACCATTGCAAAGCCTTCCTGAGTAGCGAGAACGGAAAGAGCCTTGCCCTCATTTGATCTTGAGTCACCTCGTCCATGTTGAATGTCTGACATAGTTGAATGAACGCTTGGAGGTGAAGGTTCGGATCCTCTTTACCGGTGAAGGGTGAACGTTGCACCATGCGGATTGTTGAGGTGTTGATCTCTAACGGCCTTCTTATCTCCGCGAGGTTCAAGATTGGTAGGTCGACGATGTACGGGGTGCATAGCTCCCCGATCTTGCATTCTTGCGGTTGTTCTCCAATCGGTGGAAGTTGATTCTCCCAAGGACTTTGAGGTGGTGAATTCTTCTGAGATTCCAACGATCCTTTGTCTTCCGACTTCGAATCTACAAAATCCAGCTTTTTAGCTTGATGTGCTTCACGTCTCCTTAGCTTGTAAAGTTTTTTCTGGATCATCCACAAAATTATCGGGTTTGTTGGAGACGTAGCCGTCCATCTCCTGTTAGGGTTAGCGATAAACAAAATATACAAAAACAAAAAGTAAAAACAAATCTAAGAAATCTAGGGTTAGACAAACTAGATTAGATTGATTTTGAGGATGATCAAAAGTTAGTAGATGCAAAAAAGAAAAACCAAAAGAAAACTGAATATTACAAAAAGCAATAAAAGATCGAATCTTGATCACATGTTCCCCGGCAACGGCACCAGAAAAAAGGGCTTGTTGACGGTTAATAATTGTATCAAAGTTCGTTTAGACTTGCAAGCAGACAACTCTCCCGTCGTAGTCAAGGGACCCTTTTTCCCTCGAGTGGTGAACCCAAGGTATCGAATCCGTGGAACAAATGTGTGATGCAAGAGATGATCTAGTAATGCCGAGAAACTTCAATCTTTGAAAGATAAAACCCTAATAAATCTAATCAAAGAACGATAAAACGAATCTAATCTACTAAAGACCGGAGGTAGCAAAGATAGAGGGGGTAGATAAACTGATCTAGAGAGATCGGATCAAGCCTTTTGTTGAAGTTCCAAGCAAAAGAAGTAGCAAGTTTAATCTCATTAGAAGCCTCTTTAAACCGCGGTTTCCCGTCCGACTCCAAAAACGCCCGCCTTTCAGAGCCACCATTCTGTCACAACGCACTCCTATTCATGCGGGTAGTCTAGGGCGAGTCCGAGGACAAGTCAAGATCTTTCGGAAGGTCAGGCGTGCACCTCTAGCCACCATGGCTACAAGAACACTCTATGTGATCTATCTCGAGAATAGATCTAAGATAAGCAAAGCCGATCGAAAACGAAGACTTCGGAGAAACACTTAGTCGCTAATAATAGGATTCAACTTGATACATCAACTAGTACATGATAAACGAACTAAGATCACCACCGGGATCCTACCTCGATCTTGCTTCTAGCTCCGGGAACTCCGACGTGGTTTTCCTTGCAAGGTTCGCACGTCGGCTAGGGAGACCCTAGTCAACTAGCTCGACCCTCTCCTCTCCAAGATGGTGTCCCTCTCTTCTTTGCTCCTTGGTGGCTGATGATGAATGGATTGATTGATGGCTCTCGACCCCGGGGCTATAAATAGCCCGAATGGCGGCTAGGTCAAAGGGGGGCGACTGGGCCCTGGAATGGGCCGGGCCGACCAGCCTGGGCCCACCCCAGCCCAGTTGCCTGCCTCCTTCGCGTGGCGTCGGTTCCCGAGTCTTCTAGATCTTTCCCCCTTCTGCATGTGGGCCCTTGTCGTCAGTTTCTTTCCGAGTTGGATGAAGCTCCTTGTCTCGCAAGATTCAGCACTTTTCTGGCTAGGTCCTCGGAGTTTGTCATCTTCTCGGGTAAGGTCCCTGGGCTTCTTGGAGTCAAATTTGCTTCATTGCATGACTTGTACCGGGCTTCAAGGTCTTGTCAAGGTGCTTAATGAACTTATCCCGGAAGTCTTGCTTTCAATGTCAAAACCCTGCATAAACACTAAACTCCAAAACCGACATGCACGAATGAACTTGTTATATCAAGGGGGTTAGTACCAATGGATAAGATATAAAACTCATGCCAACACCGAAGGTAAACTCATGGCAAGGTTGACGGAATTTCACCGTCAACAACCGTTGGCCGTCGCGCGGCGCAAGCTAAGTGCGTGGCGAAGAAGTGTGATCAAAGTGGTTCCGAAGCTGCCA
Organism: Cenchrus americanus; assembly: GCA_947561735.1. Lineage (NCBI taxonomy): Eukaryota > Viridiplantae > Streptophyta > Magnoliopsida > Poales > Poaceae > Cenchrus > Cenchrus americanus. The sequence continues at coordinate 152,615,760 of OX387240.1, read as the reverse complement.
CTCCTTCTGCACGTCAAAAGGCAACTAAGAAGCGTCCCGGCCGTGGTACTGGTCGTGATGTTGCGAAACACTAGCGGACTTCTCGTGCTGCCACCTTTGAAGTTGTGTCTTCCGGTCCCGAAGAGTCTTGCAGTGCCAAGTGTGATGATCGTAATACTGGGACAAATCCCACCGAAGGTGCTGTTTGACACAACTTCAGAGGTGGATGAGCAGGGGAGCGGAGGAGAGAGAAGCACCAGCGTAGTGGAGATCTCGGATGAGGTCTGAAGAGTATCTTGGCCCCCTAAGTGGGTTTTGGTGATATAATGACACACACCAAGTGGCTAATGAATTTACCTAGTCCATGAGCAGGTATTAAAATTATGTATGGCATCAAGCACAACTCGTTGACTACACAAAAAGAAAGTGGTGCTCTAAAAGGATTCCTAAGAAGGCTTATTTATTTTTACTTTTGAATTTGAGTCCTAGGAATGCCGTACTATCAAGAGGGACAAGAATTATGTCTTCCAAGAGTCGAACAGGTGCTCTAGTTGCTAAAACAAAACCTATGAGAGACACCTTTGCACCAACACATACACGGGGATCTTTTCTTGGGTGTGGCTTGGAAGGCCGGAGTGTCGGGTTTTTCCCCGGAGACTCGGACTTCCGGAGACTCGGGTTTATCCGGATACTCCGGTCATAAAGCATCAATGACTATATTCTGGGTGAGGGGGTATAAAAGCCCCCTCCACCCCTTCATTTACTTCTCTCCCTGCCATTTTCGTCCTGAACTGTTGCAAACTTCATTTACTCCTCCCCTCTCTCCCTTTGGCTCAAAGTTGGTGAGATTTGTTGTGGGAGTTAAGGAGGATTTGAGAGCAAGGGCTTGGAGAGTGCTAGTGAGCTGATTTCCCATCTCTAGAGCACCTAGTTCTTCGCTTGGTTGGCAAAATTCGTGTTTGTTACTCTTGGAGCTTTGAGCTCCTAGCCGGCTAGGCGTTGCCTTGGAGCATTCAAAGGTTGTGGCTGCCCAAGGAAGTTTGTATCACCCCGACATTGAGTAAGTAACTCTAGCTTGTTCTTCGTGGTCGCTAAAGGGAGGAAAGTGACCTAGGTGTAAAGGTCCACCCTTCGTGGGTACCTCAACGGAGACGTAGACCTCAAGGTGTGAGGTTGAACTCCGGTAACAAATCCTGTGTCTTTTGTGCTTCATCTTGTTGCATGCTTGTTTCTTGCTTGAACACTTATCTAGGGTTTGGTGCCGATCTACTTCGTGTTGAGGCTCCTACAGGTTTTGAGTGGATAAACAGGCTTGTCTCACCTCAGTGCATAACCTATTTTCACAGATTTACTTTTGAGCAAGTTTAAATCCTGTCGATTTAATTCCCCCCTAGCAGGCCGGACTATCCGGACATTTTCCCGAATTCTCCGGATTTCCCGGAGTATCCGGAAAAATATCCGGAGTCTCCGGACCTGGGTCTAACAGCCGCGAAAAAGTTTGTGATTTTCAGGTTCGACTATTCACCCCCCCCCTCTAGTCGACATCTTGATCCTTTCAAGGTCGGAGGTCTCTCTCAATGCAGGGTCACGAATCTTGGTTCCAGTGCCCACCTTGGGTCATCACCATGACCCTGTGACCTTCTCTCTTTATGAATTGGGTGTCATGTCATAAAAAAAGCTGATGTGACAGTCTATTAATCACTGATGACCCTCCCATTGAGACTGACCTAAGGCCACCTATACAACAGTCATCGGTAGACTCAAATAGTCAAATAAACTGCCCTTTGAAGTTTGGGGGTTTTGGGGCAAATGGATCATCTAATTTTGTGTCAAATTGGTGAATTTACATTATAATTTTGTGTATAATTATTATTTCTTTTTCTTATGAATAATCTGCTATATCATTTAGCATCTGCCATAACCCACGATTCTAAAAACATTGGCAAAACCTAGAGCCCGTTTGGCTGGGCTTCCAAACCGACTCTAGCCGGAGTGCTATCAAACGGTGTGAAATCATGCAGCCGCACCTGAAGCCGTTGGGAGGTGGAGCCACAAAAAACGTAGTTGCACACAGCTCCACTTAGGACTCCGTTTGATGAAGATGTTTTACCAAACGTTTTATGAAATGACTTTAGCTCCATCAGAAAAGTACCAAAAGAGTGAAATCAGAGCTGGAAACCAAACAGACCCCTAAAATGAATCGTCCTTGGTTTATTCGTAATTTAGTTAACTTTCTCAACATTTAATCATCACAACCAGCGAAAATGGTTCCAAACATCTGCGTAGCAACGAGCGGTCACTTTTTCATGATTTTATTTAACAAAAGTATTTGTTAATATTAAATTCATCCGTAGCAACACACGCCAAGATCAGGGCTTCGTACTTTGCCACATTGCTGGTGCAGGGGAAAGATGAGGCGAATGGTGTACTGAAGTTCTTGTCCCGTCGGGGAAGAGATGACTGCAGCTGCTCCGGCCCCAGCGGATCCTAGTTGCCTGCTGGGTGCAGGATAGTTAGGCATTCTGGAGAAAACACAGCGCAACACAAATATACTCCACGTACCACGCAAACAGCATCCACCAGGCGTTTGGCAAACCTGACAAAGATTCAGCGTTGGTTTTGGGTGTCATTTATGAGCCAGCTTATCAAGCTAGCACCAATATACAAGCCTTGATGTCATAACTTAACAGAATCAGCAAGCTACCAAATACACAAGCCTAGACACAAACCAGTAAACATAACCAATCGACACAACTGCACTACCAAAATACAAACCTATCCGCAGAACCGAATACCCTGGAAACAGTTAGCCATCAGTTTATTAACTATATAGACTTCTAAAACACAGGCTACTCTATACTAATCCCCACACAAGTTTGGATAAATGTACACTTCAAACCGGACGAATTCACAAGGCAATTTACTCACACAAAACATGCTTCTTATAGAGTGCGAGTATGTCCTTCTTGGTAGGATTCTTTAGCTCTAGCAACTGGGCACCAAACCCATGCTTTGTTAGCTCCTCTTTCAGTTTCGCAATGGTTAACTTTTTGTAACCATCTGGATTGCCACCCTTCGTATCCGTGCTAACTGTGATGCTGTCTTCTCCCATATGAACTGAGCCACCATCCTCATGGAGAGCCTTTAACGGGCTTGTGTTGCTTTTGGTTCTTTTTCTGCTGCTCTCCGGAGGATCAATGTCCATATCTTGAACAGAGTCAGCACCTACTTCATTATCTCGGAGCCTTTTGACACGAGTAGTTGTCCGGAGCTTGCTATCAAGTGCAGTCTCAACAAGACGGATCGATGTCAGCTCCTGATGGAGTATATCAAGTTTGCCTTGGGTGGATTGTAGCTGCAGAGATAAGGCCTCTGCACGCTTATTCGCTTCAGCTCTGGCTGCACGTTCTGTTGCCAACAGGCTCTCAAGGACATGGACAGTACTGGACCTTTGTTCATTGCTACGGCTCAGTAAATCGTCCATTTCTTTCTCCCTCTCAGCAACCCTACTCTCCAGCAAAGTAACCTTGGACCAGGCATCAGATTCAGAATTACGCATCCTCTGAACTGCACCTAGTAGATTAGCTTTTTCCTGCTCTAGTCTGTCAACCTGTCTCTGAATTCTCTCAATAACCGCTACCTTCTCCATCGATAACCGTTGTGCCTCATCCTTCTCTTTCTGAGATGCAATAGCCTCTGTTCGAGCCACATCAGCCAACTCGGTAGCTTTCTTTGCATCCCTTTCTGCAGACTTGTATCTTTGTTCTGCTTCATCATATTTCTTACATTCAGATACAAACTTCTCCTCGAGATGCTTCTTTTCTTGTTCCAGCATTCTAGCTTGCTTCTCATATGATACTGTTCTCTCTCTTAGGAATTCTAATTTGCTCGTTAGTTCTTTGATTTCATCCTTCAAGCCTGCAGTCTCCTTGTTAAGGTCCTGTGTTTTTGATTCTGCAACCTGAATAATGTTCAAGCATTAAAAAACTATCATTCACATATGGCAGCATGCTTCAATTCAAGGGAAAATTGAAATGCTAAAAGTACCTGCAAATGCTCAGTCAACACACTTTCTTCACTCTCCGCTTGTCTAATCTTTGCAACTAACTTCCTTATTTCCACTTCCTGTAAGAAATGAAAGATTGTCAAATACAAGGAAAGATCATAACAAAAAGCATTAATCACGAGAGAGAGAGAGAGAGAGAACCTTTTCTTCCAAATGTGTGGCAAATTCTGCCCTTATAGCACCTTCTCTTTCTTGTGCAATTTTGTTAATTTGTTCTTGCACTGATGCTAATCTCTCCAATGCAGTTTTAGCCTGCAGAGCAGCGGTTTCATATTTCTTCTTCCATTCCGCAGCCTCCTCTTGAGCAGATGCTGCCTGTTCACGAGCTGCTCCCAACTTTCCCTCTGCAGAGCTGTATCTAGTATCAAGAGATGCCAACAGAGAGACATATCTGTCTTGCTCAGCTTTCTGCTGAGAGGAAGATTGCTCATACTTTGCCCTCCAATCAGTGCATTCATATCGGACATGATCGAGTTCTTTAGATATGCTTACACAGCGTTCTTCTAATGTGCTACACTTGGTCCTCAAGTTAGCAAGATGTCCACTAAGATCAGAAGATGTTCTCTGTTTCTCACTTATCGCAGTTTCATAGCGCTTCACATATTCAGATTTGTGCACCTCATTAGCTTCAAATTGCTTCCTTAAAAGTTCCAGTTGGTCTTCATTTGACCGATATCTTAGAGCAAAAGAAGTCTTCTCTGATTCAGCTTCATTTATTAACTTCAAGCAGAGGTCCAATATAGGCCCTTCCAAACTGGAAGAAGCATATTATCAGGTCCTTGAGATGCCAATAAATCAGAAAATTGAAATGTAAAAAATAACAAAAAGCGTGGAGGCTTTCATTCAAAAAGTAAATTCAGGAGAACTGATGGGAAATATTTGAGGCAAATGCTAAGTTATGAGCAAAATGGCTCCAGCTTAATCGTATTAATCTTGTAAAAATTTTATTGCCAGATTCCGCAATAAGTTAATATGTGCGACATTTAGTGTATCCATACATTGGACATTTAGTGTATCCACACATTGGATTTTAAAGTCAAGTAAAAAGGTGTAGACAATAAAAAAGTCTGTTCTGGTTTTATCTATCTAGAAATGTAATCCCACAGCTAGATTTGCAATAGACAGCATGCAAATTCCTCCACAAAGGTGTCCTATCACTCAGAATAAGGACATATTCAACAAAATAAGTGCTAATAACATAGAAAAATAAATAGTTTGAATCACTTGTGAAATCAACATAATCTAGTAACACAACGTTGGAGGATGTTATCTCTAGGAAAAAGTCTACTTCTGTCATGTACGGGCGCAAGTACACAAGGCGTCGTCGTGCCAGGGACGTGCGCCGTGCCCAGGAACGCGCTGGGCAGCAGGCCCAGGCCGAGCAAGGGCCGGTCCTGGCCGCAAGTCAAGTTAGTGGCTAAGGAAAGTTGGATTAGTTTTAGAAGGGAAGATTTGATTAGCTTTCTGTTTTAAGTTCCTAAATTAGAGGAGCATGTCGCTCCGGTTGGTTGGGCCTTAGGCCATATATTCTGTAAACGCACATTGAGATGGTTAAGCAAGATTAAACCTATCTAATCTCTCTCTCTCTCTCTCAAGCCGTCGCTAGGGGGCATAACCCAGTGCACGAGCGGCGGCGTAGGGGCATAACCCTGCCGTAGTTACCACGGAGCGCGAATACGAGCTCCGGAGTCGAGGTCCGGCATCCCTGTCGCATACGGCCCTTGACAACCTGGTATCACACGCTCGTCGATCCTCCCCTGCCCACTCCACCACTGCCAACCCACCTCCAGCCGCCGCACCGCCGCCTTCCCTCTCGCCGCAGTCTACGTCCTCCATCGCAGCACCACCCGCCATGGGAGACGCAGAGCCCGAGCCCACCATGGCCGACGTCGTCAAGATGCTGAAGGACCTGTCCGCCGATGTGGCGGGCATGAAGGAGAAGGCCGCCTCCACGTCGGATTCCAGCAATCGGGCCGATGGCCAGCACCACCCGGATCGGCTACCGCGATTCCAGAAACTCGACTTTCCCCGCTACGATGGCAAGACGGATCCGCTCATGTTCATCAACCGGTGCGAGTCCTATTTTCGCCAGCAGCGCACCATGCCGGAGGAGAAGGTCTGGATGGCCTCCTACAACTTGGAGGACGTCGCCCAGCACTGGTTTCTCCAGCTCCAGGAGGACGAGGGCACTCCACCGTGGGGCCGTTTCAAGGAGCGCCTTAACCTGCGGTTCGGGCCAACACTCCGGTCGGCGCCATTGTTCGAGCTCACCGAGTGCCGCCGCACGGGAACGGTCGAGGAATACTCCAACCGTTTCCAGGGCCTCCTTGCCCGGGCCGGCCGACTAGAAGAGGGCCAGCGCGTGCGAATCTACACCGGCGGCCTGCTTCCTCCACTTAGCCATCAAGTCCGCATCCACAGGCCTGAGACTTTGGACGCCGCCATAAGCTTGGCACGTCACCTGGAGCTGATTGAGCTGGATCGCCTCAACCAGGCGCCTACCAGGGCGGTGGCCCGCACAACCTTGCCGGCGCCCGCTACACGGCCGGCGGCTGCCGCGGCGGCAGTCCTTCCAGCACCCGCGCTGCCGGCACCACAGGCGCCCCTGGCCCTTCCAGCGCCACCCGCCAAGGAGGGCGGCCAGCAGACCAAGTGCCTCTCGCAGGAGGAGCAAGCGGAACGGCGCCGCCTAGGGTTGTGCTACAATTGCAACGAACCCTACTCGTGCGGCCACAACCGGGTGTGTCGCCGTATCTTCTACATCGACGGCATTGAACTCGCCGACGACGAAGCAACAGGGGAGGCGCCCCTGTTCTCCCTGCACGCGGTGGCCGGGGTGGCTGTCAGTAGTACCATCCAGCTCCACGTGCACGTGGGATTGGCGGATTTCGTCGCGCTCGTCGACACCGGCTCCACACACAGTTTCATTGGGGAAGCCGCCGCTCAACGCGCCAGGTTGCCTGTCGAGCAGCGGCCCCGCCTGACGGCCACGGTGGCAAATGGCGAGCGCATCTCGTGCCCCGGCGTCCTCCGTCAAGCGCCGATCGTCATCGGTGGGCTGGAGTTCCGCGTCGACCTCTTCGTCATGCCCTTGGCCGGCTACGACGTCGTCCTCGGCACCAACTGGATGGCGCCATTGGGTGACATAATCTAGAACGTGGCGGCGGGCACCATGGCCTTCCAGTACGCGGGCCGGGACGTCTGCTGGCGCGGCACGAGCCCCCCGACCATACCACGTCTTCATGCGGCCACCCCCGTCACCGAGCCCCTCCTCGACGAGCTATTGGACGCCTTCGCGGACGTGTTCACGACGCCGACAGGTCTGCCGCCAGCTCGGGGGCGCACCCACCGCATCACGCTAAAGCCAGGCGCGACTGCCGTGGCTGTACGGCCATACCGCTACCCTGTCGCGCACAAGGACGAGCTGGAGCGGCAGTGCGCGGCTATGATGGCGCAGGGCATCGTGCGGCGCAGCGACTCTGCGTTCTCTCCGGTGCTACTTGTCAAGAAGCCGGACGGCTCATGGCGGTTCTGCGTCGACTACCGCGAGCTGAACGCGATCACGGTGAAGGACGCCTACCCCATCCCCGTCGTCGACGAGCTGCTGGACGAGCTCCACGGCGCACAGTTCTTAACCAAGCTCGACTTGCGGTCGGGGTATCATCATGTGCAGATGTCGGCTGACGATGTCCACAAGACGACGTTCCGCACTCAAGACGGCCTCTACGAGTTCCTCGTGATGCCGTTTGGGCTGTGCAACGCTCCAGCCACCTTCCAGGCCCTAATGAACGACGTCCTACGCCCATTCCTCCGTCGTTTCGTGCTTGTGTTTTTTGACGATATTTTGATCTACAGCAAGTCTTGGGCAGACCATCTTCGGCACCTTCGCATTGTCTTGACAGAGCTTCGTCGCCACACCCTCTTCGTCAAGCGGACGAAGCGTGCCTTTGCCATACCCTCGGTTGCGTACCTCAGCCACACGATCTCGGCGCGCGGCGTTGCCATGGATGTGGCCAAGGTGCAAGCCATCCTGGACTGGCCGGCGCCCCGATCGCCGCGCGCGGTGCGCGGGTTCCTCGGCTTGGCGGGCTACTACCGCAAGTTCATCCACAGCTACGGCTCCATCGCGGCGCCACTCACCGCCTTGCTCAAACGAGGCTTTGCATGGAGCGATGACGCTGTCGCGGCCTTCACCGCGCTCAAGGAGGCCGTCACCACCGCGCCGGTGTTGGGCATGCCGCGACTTCGCCAAGCCCTTCGTCGTCGAATGCGACGCATCGTCCCATGGTTTCGGGGCTGTCCTCCTCCAAGAGGGCCACCCGATCGCCTTCTACAGCCGGCCTGTGGCACCACGGCACAGGGCGCTCGCGGCCTATGAGCGTGAGCTCATTGGGCTGGTCCAGACAGTCCGGCATTGGAGGTCGTACCTGTGGGGGCGCAGCTTCACCGTCCGGACTGACCACTACAGTCTGAAATACCTGCTGGACCAGCGCTTGTCCACTATTCCACAACATCATTGGGTGGGCAAGCTGCTGGGATTCGACTTCGCTGTGGACTACAAGCCCGACGCGACGAACGCGGTTGCGGACGCCCTGTCACGGCGGGACACTGAAGATGGCGAGCTGATGACCCTCTCTGGCCCGCGTTTCGACTTCATCGACCGTCTACGCCAGGCCCAGCTCGCGGATCCTGCATTGGTGGCGCTGCACGGCGAGATCACAGCAGGAAGCCGGCCGGCCCCCTGGACTATCGCCGGCGGCATGGTGATGTTCGGGGGCCGTTTGTACCTGCCGCCAACCTCACCACTACTCCAGGAGATCCTTCAAGCAACCCATGATGATGGCCATGAGGGCGTCCAGCGCACCCTCCACCGCCTTCGCCGCGATTTTCATTTCCCCAACATGAAAGAACGGGTGCAGGATTGGGTGCGCGCATGTGCCGTCTGCCAACGCAACAAGTCCGAGCACCTCCATCCGACGGGTCTCCTGCTGCCCCTTCCGGTGCCACAGGCCGTGTGGACGGATGTCACGCTGGATTTTGTGGAGGCTCTCCCGCGCGTCCGTGGGAAGTCGGTGATCCTCACGGTGGTGGATCGGCTGAGCAAGTATTGCCACTTCATCCCGTTGGCTCACGCGTACTCCGCCGAGTCCGTCGCCCAGGCGTTCTTCAGTGAGGTCGTGCGCCTCCATGGGGTGCCGCAGTCCATGGTCTCCGACCGGGACACTGTCTTCACATCCTTGTTTTGGCAGGAGCTAATGCGGCTGATGGGGACCAAGCTCCATATGACGACGGCGTTCCACCCCCAGTCGGACGGGCAGTCCGAGTCGGCTAACCGCGTCATCATCATGTACCCACGGTGCCTCACCGGCGATCGGCCGCGTCAGTGGCTCCGATGGCTTCCTTGGGCGGAGTACTTGTTCAACACCGCCTACCAGTCGTCGCTGCGGGATACGCCTTTCCGCGTCGTCTATGGCCGCGCAACCCCCCGACGATCTGCTCTTATGAGCCCGACGACACCAGGGTTCCCGCGGTCGCCAAGACCATGATGGAACACGAGGAGTTTCTGGCTGACGTGCGCGCCCGCCTGGAGCAAGCACAAGCCACCCAGAAAAAGTACTATGACCTCAACCACCGGCAGGTCAGCTACCAAGTCGGTGACTGGCGCTCCTTCGTCTACGACAGCGCACGGCGTCTTCACTACCGCAGGCCTCCAGTGGCAAGCTCAAATCCCGCTATTGTGGGCCGTACCGCGTCACCGAGCTCATCAACGACGTCACCGTTCGCCTCGCCCTGCCCGTCGGCGCCCGCATCCACGACGTGTTCCACGTCGGTCTCTTGAAGAAGTACCAGGGCGACCCGCCACCTAAAGCGCCCCCGTTGCCACCTCTTCGCCATGGTGCCATCGACCCCGAGCTTGCGCGTGCTGTGCGCTATCGCATCGTTGCCGGTGTGCCCCAGGCTCTAATCCAGTGGCAAGGTGCGTCGGCTGCTTTGGCTACATGGGAAGACACCGCACAGTTCCGCGCCAGGTACCCGGCGTTCCAGCTCGAGGACGAGCTGAGTCTCGACGGGAAGGGAGATGTCATGTACGGGCGCAAGTACACAAGGCGTCGTCGTGCCAGGGACGTGCGCCGTGCCCAGGAACGCGTTGGGCAGCAGGCCCAGGCCGAGGAAGGGCCGGTCCTGGCCGCAAGTCAAGTTAGTGGCTAAGGAAAGTTGGATTAGTTTTAGAAGGGAAGATTAGATTAGCTTTCTTTTTTTAAGTTCCTAAATTAGAGGAGCATGTCGCTCCGGTTGGTTGGGCCTTAGGCCATATATTCTGTAAACGCACATTGAGATGGTTAAGCAAGATTAAACCTATCTAATCTCTCTCTCTCTCAAGCCGTCGCCAGGGGGCATAACCCGGTGCACGAGCGGCGGCGTGGGGGCATAACCCTACCGTAGTTACCACGGAGAGCGAATACGAGCTCCGGAGTCGAGATCCGGCATCCCTGTCGCATACGGCCCTTGACAACTTCACCCCCCAACCTATGAAGGTTGGAACACATCACCCCCAACCTATGAAAATGGATTTTTTACCCCCTGTACTTTTTTAAAACTGGACAAATCACCCCCTAAAGCAGTTTTGAAAAATCATAGTAAATCGCAGAAAAATCATAAAATGAAAAATCAAATTGTGTTGACTTCAAATTAATAGTTCTACGCAGTGAACATACAATATGAAATGCTTACATATTTTTTTTAACCTTAGATCTATGCTTTTCTCCGTAACTGTAAAAAAAATGTACTAAATATACTATATTATATGTTCATTGTGTAGATGTACTCATTTAGAATCCAACACAATTGGATTTTCCATTTTATGATTTTTCTGTGATTTACTATGATTTTTCAAAACTGCTTCAGGGGGTGATTTGTCCTGTTTTAGAAAGTTCAGGGGGTAAAAAATCCATTTTCATAGGTTGGGGGGTGATGTGTTTCAACCCTCATAGGTTGGGGGGTGAAGTAAACTTTTTCCTTATCTCTATACGGACAACATACTGTTTGAAGGAATATAAGATGGTGACACAAACATTGAAGACTGTGGTCTTCTGAAAGGAACTATGCAAAAAAAAGTAACAAGGAATGGGCATGAAATTTCTAAAGATCAGAGGCGGAACGAACCATTGTCTTAAAAAAGCGGCAAGCATTCTCCATTTGGCTGGGCCAGTACAAGAAGTTTCATACTCAGCAAGTGAAGCTTCCAGGACCTGCAAAATTTACTAAGTTACTTCAACATAAATAACATAAAGGGAAGTGAAAACTTACTCAAATGATTAGTTCTACATTTTGAACACAAAAATTGTTTTGCTGGGGTTGTAGCTGCAAGAGCTCTTGAAAATTTGGACAGAACAATGGTTGTCTCATATGCCAAAACTGATAGCATAAATTTGCACATCTAACAACACAGACAGAAAAAGAACGAACTGAAGAAAATATCCATCATGCCTGTTATGGCAAAAAGGTCTGTCTGGTTAGACAGATTAGATCACTAGTTCACCACACAGATTCATGCATACCTTCCTGAACAATTACCTGAATCACAGCATAAACTTTGACTCCAGGAGCACTGCATGCCACTCGGATCTTCTTCTCCATGTTTTGTATAGTGTTTGAGCACTGCTTGTCAGCCTCTAAGAAAGCATTCTTTTTGTAATCCTGAATCAGTGGAATAGTTGCAAACCAATGACAGTAAGCCACGAGTGAGGAAAGAAATATCACTGAAGCCATAGTTAAAGAAACATAAAACTCGCCAACTACTACCTTACTAGAGGAATTGAGCAATATTTTCAACAACAAAATATATACCCACAAAAAAAACACAAAACCCACATCCCAAGAAAAAACAAAAGAACCACAATTTGAATATACCAGACCCTAGCAGCCTAGCTACTCTTTCTTCTACCTTCGATTTTATATCATTATGAGTTATGAAGTTATTACTGTTTGTGTCAGGGTGGCTGGGCCTTGAAACCAAAGGTTCCATTATCACCGTGGACAGTGGTTTTAAGGGTTAAGGCAGCGTCCAGCACATGTACACTGATGTCATATGTGTGCCAGAACCTATAGTCTTACAGAAAAAGACAGAAGAAAGAAAGGGGTCAGATGAGATGTGCGTCACATCTCACCCTAGCTAATCTCATCCTCCTCTTCTACAAGTCAACCACTGTCGCCTCCTACCTCTACTTTCCTTATAACATTCTGGATGAAACCCCATGTAGGAGTAACAATCAGCAGCCACATGCAGCGGCAATAGCAAGGGCCTGCAAAAGCAAGCCAGCAGCAATAGTGGTGGACATGGCTTTCAGCTTCACCACCCTGGACAACTGGATTGATCCAACGCTCCAATCTCCTTACTCTAGCCTCTTCCCCCTATCAGGGGGTGCAGGATCACCATAATACTCGGACATTTTAGTATGATACTAAATTTATGCTTAGACTTCACACTTACTAACCATGAATCCTTATCGAAGCAGTGAAAATGTATCATCATACAAAAGGAGGCATACAACTTGAGAAAACTTTAACATGTCTTTTTAAGATTTCAAATATCAAGTCTTTTGCTCAATGAGGGGAGAGTATCAACAAATTCTCCTTTTCTTTTGCACTGAACTTCAGTTAACAAAGAAATTTGTATTGTTTACCAATTGACTACCACATTATGGATTAAGTATCATGTAACAATTGTAAAATGACACTTAAGCTAAAAAAGTTTATTTTCACAATATAAGCAACCAAAGGTGCTTAAAGATTTACTTCCACACTATAAGCAACCAAAGGTCACACACCTATATCATCGTGAAATATTAAGAAGTGTTCTCTCTGTCATAAACCACACCATATGAATGAATTTGTTAACTTATTAAATATAAAGAAATCAGGATCACATAACCATCACAAAATGACAGGTGTATAGTGTACCTGAAATGCCTTTCTGCAGAAGTTGTTAAGAACTTTCTCATAGTGAGCACGTGAAGTACCAGTTCCAACAGCAGCATTGATGTATGCATCAAGTGCCTTTCTTAAAGCAGCTTCATGTGCATCCCTTAAAGCATCCTAAATTTAAAAAGTTAACAGTTTGCAATGCATGAGCACACACTGCACTTAATTGACTCATTAACTTACTTCTTCAGCTAATCTGATGTGGCCGAAAGATGACATGTAGATCTCCGCAGCAGAATCATATGCTCTGCGGCATTCCGCTTCTTCTACGCTCTGAAGTTAAAGGAGGCAGTTAAACCCAAGAATGGCACAAGTACAATATTAAGAAAAAAACTACTTAAACCTTTATAGCAGACAATAGACTACAGATCCAATACTATTACAAACCTCATATTTTCTTAATATGCTTACCTAGGGTTAATTGGAAATATGCCATTACAACTTTTGCTGTTTTGAGATATGCCATTACAATTTATGAAATTGGATATATGTCATTGCAGTTCAACCAAACACCAAAATTGAATGGCAAATTTCCACTATCATTTTGAATTGCAATGGTAAGTTTCTATATCACTCTGAATTGCAATGGCAAGTTTCCACGTGTGGCTGAATTGCAATGGCAAATTTCCAATTAGGTGATTTTTAATGGCAGATCTCCAATCCTTGAAAATTGTAATGGCATATTTCCAATTAACCCGTCTTCCAAATGATGTACAACCAAATTTGCACACCATTCTACAGCAATTGGCAGTTATTGCCAATGTTCAAGAAAACGCTAGGCACTAGGCTGACTAAATGTTGATTAAGCGTGATTATTCGTTTGTGAATATTTCATTATTTTCCATAATATACATTAATTTTTAAATTGTAAGTGATGTAGATACATATGTATGAAAGTAATGAGAAATGAAGAGGAATGCTTCAACACCCCAGCACAGCCCAGCCCAGTAGCCCATCTATAGGCCATCGATGCCCTACATAAGACTGAGCAGAAGATTCATTTCCTCCACAGGCCCTGACCTGCATTGCTCCTCGCGTGGGGCGCTAACCTTAGTGCCGCCGCTAGCCCCTTCCTCCCCCCCACCTCGCAGAACAGCACCACCAGAACCCACCAGGGTTTTTTTTACCGGTGTTTACTAACACACCGGTTACCGCTGTGACCAGTCGTAACCGGTCCTACCGTCCGGTTACCAGATTTCCTGTGTCAGTTTTCCTCGATAACCGCTGCCACCGGTAAAAAAAACCCTGGCACCCACACGTCGCAGCTGCCCGCGCACGCTTGCCGTCCACCGCCACACGCGGGTCAACACATGTGGGAAAGAGCCCACCAGCGGGGAGAGTGGAGGAGACCTTCCCGCAGCCGAATCAAGGTAAGGGTCACAAAAATCGAACAGAGGGCAGTCCAAATCCCATCTCCCCTCTTGTTTTCTTCACCATCCATAGGTTTCTCTGTTCACCCACGTTTAATTGGGTGTTTATGGCATAAACAACATGCTGGGGGTCCGTTTAGCGTGATTAAATGTACGATTAAAAATGATTTGTCGACTATTGCCCCCCCCCCAAGTTTTTTTTTGACATAATTCACTACTTTTATTTGTCTATTTTCTTTTCGTTGGTGGCTCAAGTTGGTTTTATGGCTCTTGTTATTGTTGTATTTTTGGAAATTAACAATTGTTAAACAAGTCCTATAGAAATACAGTTGAGGTCACATTACTATTGTACAAAATAAAACGGTATGGCTCGCATATTATTTGTTTCATGATTAGTACTGTTGCACTCAGTGCATCAATTTACACATTAAAGGCATGGCTTAAGAAACAAAATACCTGCCAAGAGGATGTTATGGTAGGCACAGCTCCATTATTTAGTGCATCCAGGAAGGACTGTGTAACACCAGCTAGTACTGGTCCTGTCATGATTGTACCAGCAACTTGCTTAGGCCTTGTCCTCTCAAAAATAAACCTTGTTAATTCGTCCAGTCCAGCTTGAAATTCAGTCCGTAATTTCTCTAGCTGCTAAAAGTGATCCCAATTTACAATGTGCCAAATGAGGAATATATCATATAGTGATATGCATACTTCCTAATGAAAATATAAGAGAATAGAGCTTACAGGAATTTGATCAAGACGCTGAAGTTCATTTTCATTGTTCAATGGGCGCACCAATGTGAAACATTCTCTATCAGGAAAGAGAGAACGGATGGATTGACGGATCTACAACAATTTACACATGAAATTTGTAAATAACAACACAAATGGAATAATGCAAAACACATCGTACAAGATCTGTCGATATTAGAAGATACTATAAGAAATTCAAACCAATAAGAATATACTGAGTCTATGACAGAATACCTCATTCTTTGAAGATATGTCCTTTCCTCTGCCTTCAAGAGGCCTCAGTGCAATTTCCAGGTAATCTCGTGGAGTTATCTTTCTATCATTCTCCACCAAATCTAGATAAAAATCCTAACAAAATATCTTATTCAGAATGGGGGACACTCTTCTAGTAACATCAAATAAACTCTTAAACACAAAAGTCAGGGAACCAGTTACCCTCAGTAACCAGATGAAAATAGGTGAAAATTGCCCGAGCTCGGATGCAGGAGACCTCCCACCATTAGCCCTCACACGGATATGCTTGGTCATTTCAGTAACAAGTGAAAGGCGGTCAAGGGCTGCCTCGTCTATGCCACCCATCTGCAGGGGACAGCAAGATATATTTCTTCATCCTTTAAACATATTCAATGAAAGAGATAGCACACATTGCATACTTGTCATGTCCATGTTCTCGCAATACCATATATTTCAAATACGAATATAAGTGCAAATACTACTCCAGCCTCTAGATTGTGTACATAACATATTAATTCCATATTTGGCCAACACTAATATAAATAAACCACTCTTGTTTTAAACTGAAAAAAAAAGCTATACCAAATTACTTTCCTTCCAGCAATGAATAATGCAGTAATAAATTATTTTCCCTCGGGCTATTGATGTCAATTATCATCACAAATCAAGAGACCTAAAATACGAGACATCTGATTGAATGCATACTTTGCTACACAAGACAATTTTATGTGATTTTTTTTCTACCCAACTACTTTCTAATAGAATTTAGTTGGAAGGGCATAAAAGCGGCTCGTTTTTTCTACATATGCACACAAAGCCCATTTCCTTTTCTTATATATTTGAGCTTCTTTTGCTAATATTAGCATTGTAACGGCCATTGTATCAGTTAGTGTAAGTCACAAAGATGAAAAAATTCAACATTATTAGGGCTGAACTTGAGACAACTCTCTAACAAAAGGTTGGGAAAGAAGAAACCATTGCACACACCTGATTATATATGAACATGCTCGATAGTAGGACCGCTAAGGAAAAAATCTGAATGCTGTAGGTGCCCTGTAAAAGTGGAAACATGTCATCGAAACTTCAGTATAAAGACAAATAAAGATTAAATACATGAGGGCAGGTGGGAAAACTAAGCTCAACTCAGCACAACAACAATTGAAGATATCCAGAATTTAGAAATGGTTAGAAATAAAATGAAATCACTAAGATATTTCTTACCGTCTGATCATACGCATCAATGCCCTCACTGTCAAGTAGCAAAAGACTGTATTCAGTTCCATCAAGGGCAGTTCTCTTTATTGGGGCACTCCACATCCAAAGGCCCTTAGTGCAGGGCCGATGGGTACTTGCTACTTGAAATCCGCTGCTCCTTCCTAGAAGCTATCACACACAGAAATAAGCATTATTTTAAGTAAACAGGGCATTTGGAAACAATATAATAAGCTCTTGATGTTGGAATAACATAATGTTGAGTCCAGATACACCAAAAGGAAGTTTAAGACAACAAATTGATGTTTGAAAACAGTTTGTTCTGCACAGAGCCCAAAATTATCAGTCTGTCGTGAATACCTTTATATGCTTACAGCTCAACTATTCCACTATGCAACGATGCACAGCTATACTCCTTAGACTAGAACTTAAATCACAAACTGGAAAAACTTATCATGTGCCTCTTTTCTCATACTCCTGTTGATGTTATCATCCTTACCACCCCATATCCGAAAAGAAATAAAAGGTCCATTTTCCACTAGATCAGGCAATGTGAAAAGGTTTCACCCAAATATCCACAGGAGCAATTGTTTCACAACAATATAGTGATAAACATTGTTTTAAGTTTTTTTACTAATCATCATAGAGAGAGAAATATTAACCATTTTTAAGTGTTTCTAAACAAAATTGCATGTTTGTCTATAACCTTTATCAGCCACCAACCTGTGACTTTGACCAAACCTGATTCCCTTAGAAAAGATAGTTCAAAAATACAACTCCAGGAACACACATAGAGAAGGGGGAAAATGATATAAGAAAGTTTCCCTGGTTTTCATTATCCATTACTTTGTGATTTGTCTGATGATCTGTAATTTGCATAGTCCCCGAAAGGCCATGCTTGCTTCGAAACTCAAGTGGAACCAAAGTCGTGTTAAACCGGCGTTCAATATCTCCTATAAGCAATCTCTAATATGAGCAAGTCGATAAAGTCG
This sequence comes from Cenchrus americanus, assembly GCA_947561735.1. NCBI lineage: Eukaryota > Viridiplantae > Streptophyta > Magnoliopsida > Poales > Poaceae > Cenchrus > Cenchrus americanus. Next base: position 152,598,175 of record OX387240.1, on the reverse strand, counting down.
ACACTGGTACTAGAAAGCAGCTCGAGTTGACTAGGAACGAACCTGGTTAAGGATGAAGCTCTTCCCCTGGCGCGCGCGACCGCAGACGGAGACGACCCCGACGGGTCCCTTGACGAGCTGCAGCGCGGCCACGGCCTCGGGGTCCATCCGGAACCAACCGCGCTCGTCGCAGTACACGAGCCGCAGTGGCCGCCCGCCCCCGCCCTCGCCCCCCGCCTCGGCCGCGAACGGCGAGCGCGGTGAGGACGCGGACGCCGGGGTCCAAGGAGAGAGCGGGGTGCCCGTGCCCCCCGCCGCCGCCGACGAAGACATGGACGCATCGCCCCCGCGGCCCCGGTCCTTGGACGCGGAGCCGCGGAGGCCCAGCATCTGCATCATCGCGGCCTCGCACGAGGGGTGATGGTGGGAGAGGGGATTGGGCTGCTTCGTCTAGGGTTTGGGATTTGGGAGCGCCGGCGGGGGAGGGATGGGATTGTGGGAGTAGCGCTGGCGCAGTCGCAATTCACGAGCAGGGGGCATTCGCGTTCCTTCGCTTCCGCCGTTGCGCGTGCCGACTACGACGGTTGCCTTTTTTTTACAACAACTTTCGCTCTTTATGGGCGTGCCTCCACATATCTAAAAACAACTAGTGATTCCGCGCGTTGCTGCGGAGTTTGAAAGATGATTTGATACACTATGAATCAATGTGGTGGTTGTTTGGATTATATTATTTATACTAGCGAAGTGCTCGTGGCATACTACGGGCATTGAACATTAAATGATTATATCTTCCCATGCACTTAAATTAAATGGAGCATTTCTTCCATCGTAAATACATATTTTAATTTTCGAACAATGAAAGTAACCATATATTTAGTAGATAGGTTAGGTATTGTGCTACGGTGATAACCATGTTACCTTTCCGCAAAACAATAATCCACTATTTGCAGTGACTTACATAATTTAATTTTCGAAATTCATAATAATTAACAATAACAATAATGATAGTAAATGTATGAACAATAAGATCCTATGTTTTGATCCTACAAGAGATGTAAATGCATGTAGAAAATCCAACTAAAATATTAATATAATATGCTTTTGTCATACAAGAGAACAAATAATATTATTTTACATCTTCTTGGACTTGATGCATGAAAGAAGTCCTTTCGTATTTTTGGGCAGCAATGATATTACTTCATTTGTTTCTGAAGTTAGGAGGTCAATCAAAATCTCTCTTTATTTTTTTGCACATCCTGCATAAAATGTATATACATTTTTATTTAAATTTCGTAATAACTTGAACAACATAAATCTTGTTGTAATTTTTTATTACCTCATTTACTGTCACACTATAATCTTTTTCGTTCCACACAGATATTGCGTTAAGCACTTGGTAGCCAGATATGATGTTGCATCACATATATAAACATTCATGCTACTTCAATGTAATTTAAGAAAAAATTAAACTCGGCGCGGCCTAACTGAAAGAGGCCCGACATCCAACGGCTGGGCCGCCAATTTGACCCATCTCGTCGTCGCGCGCCCCGCCCGCCTCGATCACGGTCGTCGATCTGATCCGACGGCAGACGACGTCTGCGCGTCGCTTAAAAGGCCGAAAACATCGGTGAGGGTTGGAAAACCTAGCTAATTTATCCCCTACCCGTCCCGAGCAGTAGGCGCGGCGGCGGTGAGCGCTACCGCGTGTCATGGCCGGCGGTGGCCCTGCTCCTCTTTCTGCCCCATTGCCCTCAATGGATTTGGCGGGACAGAAGGGGCGAGCGTGGTGCAGGCGTGAGAGATCCCTCGCCCCATCGGCCTGGTACAGCCCAGCGCGCAAGCGTCGCTCGAGCCTCGGGGAACGGGATGAAGTCGTCTGCTGATCAGGCGACGGGAACCCGTCTACTCGCGTCGGTGGGGTATTTCTTGTAAAATGGCTAGAATCTCGAACTACGTATATAGACAGATGTACAAACAGTTCATACAGCCCATAGGCAGAGAATGTGTCTATAAGCTGTTTAATGCTTCACATGTAGCTTCAAATCAACTACAAATGCATTTATGTATACCATTGTGTGGCTATCTATTTGATTAAGATTGGGTTACTATGTGTTGGCCGAGCTCTATCTAATTTTTTCTTGGTTTTCATAGCATACAATGTGTCCTTTCTGTTTTTGAATGTAAACATACAGTAATCAAATGGATAAAAAATTTAAGTATTTGTGCACCACATGTTTTTTTACCGTATCCAACAGCTTCGAAAAACTTCGGTAATTCTCATCCACATGACCTCATCGAGCTCCTGAGCTCCATCTAGGCCCGCCCGAGAGCCATCCACCGGCGACTTCGCTCCCGCCCACCACCGGCGCCGGCGCCCTACCCGGCTCCGTCCACGGCCCCGCTTCCCCTCTGCGGCATCTCGCGCGGCTTGTGCGGCGCGGCTAGGCGCCGCGACCGGGATGGAGCGGCTCGCCGCGGCGTTCATGGAGTGAGCTCGCTCCTCCGTAAGCGCGTGCGAGAGGATCCGCCGCCGGGCGGAGCGCCCTCGCTCCCGTGCTCGCCCTTCCCGCCGGTCGGCCCCTCCATGCCATTTCCTTCTCGCGACGGCCGGGCGTAGGGGAGGCGGCACCGAGCGGAGGTGGTGGCAGCGGCCGGCCCTCGGCAGAGTTCCAGGGAGTTCCTCTTCCTCCTCTCTCGTTGCATCTTGAATTCTTGATCTGTCTCGCATCTCTCTCTTTCCTCCGGTGGGCCACTGATGGCGGCGCGATGAGGAGATCCCGGTGGCGAGCTGGCGGTGGCTCGTTTAATCTCGATTTATTTTTGGCGGGGAGGATTTGGCGGCTGCTGCGGAGGATTTGGAGGCCGGTGGAGGATTTCGCGCGGGATCTAGGCCGCTGTCGCATCTACTTCTCATCTGTGTCGCCTGGTGAGGCCGTACGGGGAGGAGGGGGAGAGGAGGGGAGGCCGCAGGATTTGGACGGGGTGGGGTCGTGGGGAGCGGCCGGGGCGACGGATTAGCGCGGGGGCAGGGGTAGGGTCCGATAACGAACCGACGACGATAACATTTGCCTTTTTTTAGTTGTAGGATACATGTTTGAATGACGATTTCTTGATAATGGTGCTACATATGGGAATGATTTACATCTAAGTTTGAAGAGTATATATTAATTAAGAAAATTGGGAAAACTGTGAAATAATTTCTGACATGGCTTAATTAATTGTTTTTGTTTGCCTCAATTTTATTGGTTTCTATTGTGATATGATGAGATTAGCTTTCTTCCCCTTGGATCAATAGCACAGGTAATTCACCCATCATGTGCAATATGCAATGATTAACCATTTACAAAAAATGCTTAAGTACTGCAATGGAGGCGAAGATCAACAGACAGGATCGAAAAATCGTTCCTTAGTCTCCCGCAAAACCACAAATCCTAACAATTTGTTCGCAATAATAAAAACAGATCCAATTAAAGGCACAGAGGTTCCTGCACTACCCAAGCAGTGATGGAGTGAAGTGAAATGTCCATGTATCACAGAATACAACTGTTTTTTAAAGGACATCATTCAATCTTAATAGCAATGTACACAATGAAGGGTCAGGAGACCTCAAGATACAGACTGGAGTGCTGCCAGAATGACACATCCATGATCATGGTGACAGATCGAACAAACTTTAACCATATGTCAATCTAGCAAGATATCTGGTTGAAACTGCTAGGCTATGAGATACTTGATTCCGAATTCTAGATTTTTTTCACTTGCCAATCAGTGTGTAAACCAAGATCATGAAAATGAGAGATTTGCAGACCAAGTTTTCATGGTGCTTCTAAGGCCCTCTTCTTCAGATAAGTGACCACCGACAATCCGAACCAATGCCTCCGAATGAACCTGCAACAAAGAGAGAAATTTTGCCACCAAAGAGAGCGCATCAAGTTCTGCCATCACCATAGAGTCCACCCTTACTGATCCAAAGGCCTGCAAACAACATGATGAAAAAGTAGATCTAAGATCAATGAGCAATCGTTTCCATCCCCATCAGGTTGCAGAGCTGTATCTACATAAGCAGAAAAGAAAAGTTGTCAAGATTGGCTATTTTCTAAATACTGTAAAAGTTGTAAAGAAAGTATAATAACAGGAAGCGAATGATTGTTGGATCTGCAGCCATAGAACTTGTCATTCCCAAATCTGTAGTTACACCTGCATGTCAGACAAACAAATAGAAGCAACAATGTCAACCTGAACTTCATGGTTCAGCCTGTACTTCATTATTGTTGAACTCGTCATTCCTTGCATTCCAAATGTAACAAAGTCTAGTAAAGATGTTTTGCAAGATGTTATCAAAGAAATTGTTTGAAAGGATTGCTGCCAAAGTATTATAGAGGCCACACAAAATAAGTGGAAATCAGTTTCATCAACCACACAAAACTTGCAGGTGTTATCAATTCTAGTGTAGTAAGTTGCAGCTATTTGACCAGTGGATATAGAGAATATGATTAGCATTATAATGATGGTGCACCAGAAGCTTCCTTGCGAGCTCTTGGTCCGACTTCTCCTGCGCCCTGGCCGCCTCCACCACAGTTGTTGTGCTGCCACATACTACTCCCCTCCTCCTTACCGATCTAAAGAATATGGAAAAGCAAAGAAGCAGTGTATAACAGTATATCACGCATCTAGAAAAAAGGGATTGTCGGCCTGCAGATTGGGAAGGGGAAGGTGGCCGCTGTGGAGATTGCAATCAATCCAGCAAGAAGAAAAGGTTCGATATTGGATATTAATGATGATGCCCCTGAAGCTTCCTCGTGAGCTCCTCACCAGACTTCTCCTACACCCTGGTTGTCTCCACGACCGCTGACGCCAGTTATGTCACTGCCACATTCTCCCTCCCTCCCTCCCTCCCTGCCCTGCTTCTGGCTAGCTGTGGCACGCAGGATCTTTACGGCCGCGCAGCCTCGGACGACGCGGTGTTGAGGCAGAGAGTGGAGGCCGACGGTGTCGGCGGCGAGCGTGGACGGGGATAGCAATCTGTAGGGTGGAGATTCTTTTACCACACTGTGTTGAGGCGCGTGAGCTCCAGGCGGCGGGGGGCTTTAAGGAGCGATGGGTGGAAATGGCGAGGGGTGGTGCGGTGGGGAGGCGGCGGTTAGGGAGGCGAGGGACTGGCGCGGTGGGAGGCGCTGCAGGCGCCTGAGATGGGGAGGCGGTGGACCGGCTCGAAGACATTTTAGGTACCTGCGGCCGCCTTGCCATCCTGAGTCGTTTGAGGTGCCTGCGGTTGCCTGAGGTAGGGGGCAGAAGGCGTGGTGGGCGGTGGCGGGTCCGAGGCGTGACGGCGCGATGGGTGGAGAAGCGGCGCTGGGGTGGATAGGTAGGGGCACGATTGAAGCGATGAGTGGTGGGGGCCACACGCGGGACTGCTAACTGTGGGTGATGACGTGGATGGCTGAGAGGCTAGAGAATGGTACCAAAAACAAAGTTTTGTATGATCACAATAGCAAAAAATATCTTTATAGTATCGCACATGTCTAAGAAACCAAGACTGCAATGACATCGTGGAGGTGAGCAGAAATCAGCAGCTACCTCTCGCGGAGGCGAGCGCGGACGCCGACCTGACGCGACAACAACATCTACCCCTACCTCCTTGACCACGATGTTGTGGCCTACGTGGTAAGCATCTCTGCTTGAAAAATGTAGTAGTTGCGCGCAACTCTGCTTCCATGCCGCGCTGCGAGGCTCGTGCTTATGCCCCACCGACACAGTAGCTGCCTCTGTGTCCAATCCCAACTGCTAGGGTTGGGCTCCGTCGTCATTCAAGTTCGACCCGACTACAGAAGCGATTGTCAAAAAGGGGACAGGGGTTGTCGATGGAAGAGGTGAGGACCGGAGTGTCCGACGACCGGTGGATGGTCGCTCCTTGGTGTGATGAGTGATTGACAACGTGGTGTGGAGTGACTCTTGGCCAAGTATTGCAGGTGCAGGTTGCAGCTTGATATGCATTGGTGCAGGTGAAGAGCGAGCGCGAAAGGTCTTAGCATGTGTGGCCTCCGAGGAGTGGAGAGACAAATAGGCTCGGCTCGATGGACCCGGTGGCCGAACGGGATCAAGTGCAGGCCGCACGGTGGCAACAAAAGCAAGACGAAGTCGACTACGGTTTCTTCGTTGTGCCTCAAAACCAAGGTCGAGCCAGGACGATGTGGCGGCCAAGTCATGAGTGGGATTGGCGTGGAGGCTGCACCGAGTCTGCGAGGTTTGCGACGATTCACCACAAAATCGTCGGGGTTCCTTGGTTGAGCCACAAAGCTAAGACCGGAGGCTCGGTAGGCAGAGACGGGCTCCGAGCGCGCTGAGAGACTTCGAAACAGAGGACACACGTCGGGATCGCAAGGCTTACGTCGAGGTGAAGCGAGGTGCGGTCGCCGGGCATCCGTCCGATGGTGCTACGACGAGAATTCCCGAAGTGCCCTTCGGGGGCATGTATCTTACTTTCATGTAATAGAGGTAGTTTTGTCTTTCGGTTGCCTCCATATAAACTTAGCGGAGAGAGGATGGCATCCATCACTTGCAACCCTGGCTCATTTGCTTTCTCATTTTCCCTTCCTATTTTCCTTAGGATTTTCTAGGACTAACTTGAGAGCTTCATGGTGAGATCTCGAGAGAGGGATGGATGATCGAGAGGCAAGCTAGACTTTGTATGAACCTTCATGGTATGTATAGATGATTCGGCATGATTCCTCGAGACTTGATCGTGTCTTTCCCGTTTTCCCTTTTTGGTGACTTCCAGAGCTCTTTCTTGGTATTTTCGTGAGAAGCTTTTGGAGGTGTTTCTTTGCGGTATTTGTTTTGGGAATCACACATGAGGTTGGTGTGCCTTTTTTCTTGGTGATCTTGCCTCTCAAATCCCGTAGGAAGGCCTACGATTTTGGTGGTTTTCGAGTTCTTCGTGTTCTTGAGGTAGAGGCATGAGATTTGCGATTCCGGGAGTTGTAGGGAGTTAGAGGCCATAATTTTTGGGGGCATATCTTCACTTTATGGTGCTCATCATCTTCCCAAAATTTCGTCTCAAGACTCCATGTGGATTGGGAGATCCGTCGATCGGAAGTTTGAGGTTGTTTCTCGGGTTTCTCGGTTGTGCTGATTCACACCTGGTGGACCGTCCGCGAGGTAGCCGCGGACCGTCCGCGAGGTGCCTGACAGCCCGGTTGTTCTTCGTGTTCGTGCGAGTTCTTGAGCGCCTTTCTTTCGATACTTTTTTCGGTGGATTTTTGGTGCATGAAGTTTGCGGGCGGTCTGTAGTAGAGTGTCGGACGGTCCGTGACGAGGCGGACGGTCCGCGGGTCCATCACGGACAGTCTGATTTTCTCGGTGCACTACTAGAGGTTCGGGTAGCAATTTTCGGACGGTCCATGCCCTCCTCGCAGATAGTCCGCGCCCTCCTCGCGGACAGTCCGTCTAGACACTGCGGACGGTCCGCCTGGTGCTTTCCAGATTGCCTAAGTCCCTTGCTTTTTGAGTTGTGCTTCCGCATTAGATTGGTTTGGGACTTGTTCCTAGGGTCGGTAAGTCTATTGTGACTATGCGACCTTGGCAAGCTCGTGTGGGAATCCTTGGTTGTGGATTTGGGGCATAGGCCAAGTTCATCCTTCGGGAAGAATTTTTATCGGCTCCCATTCACTCCCCCTCTCTGGTCACCTAATCGGTCCTTCAATTGGTACCAGAGCTGGTTACGGATCTTCATGATTCTAACCAGTCTAAGATCCAAAGATGGCATACCAAGAATGAGGTCGGGTCCTCCACACTTTGATGGTAAGAACTACCAGATGTGGCAGAGGCGGATGGCTGCTTTCCTCCGCGACAAGGGTCAGGTCCTGTGGGATGTCACGGTGAACACAACTTGTGTTCATCATGTGAACTTCCTTGCTCTAGGATCGAGGGACATGTTTGACGCCAACAGCAAGGCGGTCGACTACCTGTATCGTGCTCTGTGTCATTCCGAATTCGATCGGGTTCTGACAGAGGACTTGGCGTGTAGGATCTGGGAGCAGCTGAAGAATGCTCATGCCGGGAACGCTCAGGTTCAGGCTCGGCTCTTTGCGACCTACCGGAGGGAGTACAGAAACTTCACGCATGTCCCCGGTGAGTTGATAGATGCTATGTTCAAGCGGTTCACGGTGATCGTGAACAACATGAGGGCTAATGTGGTTGTGCTCCCATACAATGACCATGACATGGCTATTAAGCTCCTACATTCTCTGGATCGTACCATGTGGAGTGAGAAGGTCAAGGCCATTCTTGAGTCAGAAGAAGTATGAGACCCTCACGGTGGACGAGCTGTTTTCGAAGCTCAAGTCGTCTGAGGTGAACCGTGGGGTGTGAGCAAGGATCGAGAACCCGACTGACCCCATAGTCCGGCTCTTGTTTCCGGTTCAAGGACTAATGCTAACCCATTCTCCAGCATGTACTCTTTGTCTTCTCTTGTGTCCTTGCCAGATGAGGATTTTGACGTTTTGGGCAAGGACGACCTATCACTGTTGTCGAGAAGATTCGAGAGGATGTACGAGAACCGGATGAGCTCAAGGAGGAACTCAAGGACGTGCTTCAAGTGCGGCAAGATCGAACACTTTTTCGTCGAGTGTCCGAAGTTGAATGACAATGGAATACACAGCTTGTTAGCGCGAAATAGGAACCCGTCCTGTATGTGAAATTTGCCCCATGGTTTGCCATGAAGACAATGGGCAAAAGCATCTTTAAAATCAGCATCGTCGACATATTGTTCTTTCACAGTTTGCAAGCCAAAGATTTTAAAATCTAACTGTGACAACATGGTATAGCTATGAGACAAAGCATCAGCAATAACATTATCCTTCCCGTTCTTGTGTTTAATAATGTAAGGAAAAGACTCAATGAATTCTGCCCATTTAGCGTGACGACGGTTCAGATTTGTTTGGGTACGAATATGTTTCAAAGCCTCATGATGAACTCGCGATGCCAAAGATAGTGCTGCCAAGTATGCAAAGTACGCACTAAAGTGTAAAGCTCCTTATCATAAGTAGAATATTTCAGGCTAGCACCGCTTAATTTCTCACTAAAATAAGCAACTGGTTTTCCTTCCTGTAACAAAACAACACCTAGTCCAATACCGCTAGCATCGCATTCAAGCTCAAACAGTTTATTAAAATCAGGTAATTGCAAAAGGGGAGCATGAGTTAACTTATCTTTCAAAGTACGAAATGCTACCTCCTGCGAATCACTCCAAGCGAATGGCACATCTCTCTTTGTAAGCTCATGTAAAGGCGCTGCAATGGAGCTAAAATCACGAACAAACCTGTGGTAGAAACCTGCAAGTCCAAGAAAGCTCCGAATCTGTGTGATCGTCGTCGGTGTAGGCCACTCCTGAATGGCAGCAATTTTGCTGCTATCGACCTCAATGCGTTGTGGAGTAACAACATAACCAAGAAACGAGACACGTTGTGTGCAAAAGATGCATTTATCCATGTTAGCAAATAAGCGGGCAGCACACAACGCATCAAAAACAGCACTCAAATGTTCCAAATGGTCTTCCATAGATTTGCTGTAAATCAAGATATCATCAAAATAGACAACAACAAACAATCCTATGAAGGGCCTGAGAACTTCATTCATCAAGCGCATAAAAGTGCTGGGAGCATTAGTCAAGCCAAACGGCATAACCAACCATTCATATAAGCCAAATTTCGTTTTAGAAGCCGTTTTCCATTCATCCCCCAATTTCATTCTAATCTGGTGGTAACCACTACGCAAATCAATCTTAGTAAAAAGAATGGCACCACTAAGCTCATCTAGCATATCATCAAGGCGTGGTATAGGGTATCGATAACAAATGGTGATGTTATTAGTAGCGCGACAGTCGACACACATACGCCATGAACCATCTTTGTTAGGAACAAGTAACACAGGAACCGAGCAAGGGCTAAGAGACTCACGAATGTAACCCTTATCAAGCAACGCCTGCACCTGGCGTTGAATCTCTTTTGTCTCATCCGGGTTTGTACGGTACGGGGCGCGGTTTGGAAGCTGGGCGCCTAGAATGAGGTCAATCTGGTGCTCAATGCGACGAAGTGGTGGAAGACCCGGTGGCAAGTCTTTGGGAAAGATTTCAGCGTACTCCTGCAAAAGGTTAGCAACCGCAGGCAAAATATCCAAAGATGGTGCATCAGCAAGGGAAACAAGCACACTAGAGCATACAAGTGCATAGCATGGCAAATGAGCATCTCGAATATCATCAAAATCAGCACGTGTAGCAAGTAAAACAGGAGCATTCAACTGAATTTCAGATTTATCCGAAGTGGATGGTGATGGTTCCTGTTCTTTAGCAGTTTTAACAGCTCTAGCAAGATCATATTTAACAATTTGTTCAGGTGTCATAGGATGTATAATTATTTTCTGTCCCTTAAACAAGAGAGAATAATGATTCGAACGACCATGATGCAAGCTATCCGTATCATATTGCCAAGGTCTACCAAGTAACAAAGAGCATTCTTCCATAGGAACAACATCACAATCAACGTAATCAAAGTAAGCACCAATAGAAAAAGGAACACACACCGATCGGGATACTCTAATTTTACCACCATCATTAAGCCATTGAATGTGATATGGGTTGGAATGCTTACGAGTGGGTAAAGACAACTTCTCGACCAGCATAGTACTCGCCAAATTGTTGCAGCTGCCGTTGTCGATGATGATGTGAATCGACCGCTCCTGCACAACACCCTTCGTATGGAACAGAGTGTGTCGCTGATTCTTCTCGTCTGGGGCGACTTGTGTACTCAGAACACGCTGGACAACAAGACTCTCGTACCTATCTGCGTCTCCCGGACTGACATGTATGTCCGTCTTAGCTGCATTGTTAGTGGCAAGCAAAGTATGTTCAAGTTCTTCTGAACCACTAGCTGAAGAGTACTCACCATTGTCACGAATGAGTAATGTGTGCTTGTTCAGACAGTCCCGAGCCACGTGGCCACGTCCGCTGTAACGAAAACACATGATATCCCGTGTACGACCTGTGGTGGATGCTGCATCTGTGGCTGGGGCGGCTCCTGCCGACGTAGCTGTCTTCTCACGCAGTGTAGGTGTGGATGGCGCAGGGAGAGCAGGTGTTGAACTGGACAAGGAGTTTCTACTTGCAAAAGTGTAAGAATATGTCCTCGAGCGGCATCCATGCACTTCGCGATCAGCTTTGTAAGCAAACTCAAATAATTGGGTCATGTCATCATATTCTTTATAATCAAGGATGTCCTGAATTTCGCGGTTCAAACCACCATGAAAGCGTGCCATTGCAGCATCGGGTTCCTCCAATATACCACAACGAATCATACCTTTTTGCAACTTCTGGTAGTAGTTCTCAACAGACTAAAAACCTTGCTGAAATCGCTGCATTTTGTTAAGCAAATCACGAGCATAATATGATGGCACAAAGCGATGTCGCATAGCAGTTTTTAATTGCTCCCAAGTGGTCGGAACAGCAGTAGGATTTTTATTCTTATACTCATGCCACCAAATTAAAGAAAAATCAGTAAATTCACTAATGGCAGCCTTAACTTGAGAGGTAGCAGTAATATCATGACATGAAAATTTTTGTTCAACTTCTAATTCCCAATTAAGATATGCAACAAGATCATATTTGCCATTAAAGGGTGGAATAATTTGATTTTAGAGAAGGAATCATTACCAGCGGGGCGGCGTGGTACACGACGGGCTTTGCCTCGGCAGTCAACATCCTCCTGCTCATCATCACCCACACATCCTTGGGCCACCAAATTAGTGACCACCGTGTTCAATGCATCGAGTCGTGACATGATGGTGTTGAGTGTCGTCTTGGTGGCTGTCTGTGCGAGATCAAGCTGGTCGAACCGCGCGTTGGCCGTCGTAACTGTGGAATCAACCCGCTCGTGGATTGTCTTGATGTCTGTGACAAGGCCATCAATCTCAGTCTGCATGTCCTGCAGCTGTTTCTTCGTCGCCTGCTTCTGTTTTTTTTGCAGAAGTCCTCAAAAATGATAATATGAACACTGAGGATCTCCAACAGCAAACTACCACACAAACTTCTCTCTCTAGAGTAAGGCAAAACTCAGAATATGGTACTGGAAAAGAAAAAGGCGATGGCTCGGTGTGGGGATACGTAGCATGATCAGGAAGAGATAGCTACCAGGGTATCACGATGCAACCCAGAAGGCTTGCGAGCTAGGAGAAATTGTGGCGCAAAACTTCTTCACTGAGACGAATCGATTCCCGTGTCCCACTTGGACTGTGCGGCGGTCTCTCTCTCTCTCTTTGTTTCCCCTTTTTTTCCTTTTTTGACTGCTTTCCTTCCTTCTTTCTTTTCTTTCCTCTTTTTTTTGACCTAGCGCACCATAGAACAAGGATGGGGCGACCGAGAGGCAGCGGCGCGACAGATGTGCGCACGAGGTGGCGAATGGATGAGCAGCGGAGATGAAACTAGGGTTATAAGAAAAGATGGAACAAAAGGTAGAAAACACAAGTAACCAGCAACAATTGAACGCGTAAGCACACAAATTCAACAATGACACTAATTGAAAGAACTAGGTGATACCCCGCGCGTTGCTGCGGAAATTTTTAAACAAAATTTTAAGGTGAAATTTCAAAATAGAAACTAAGGTGATGCATGGTAATATTCTTTTGGAAACGACATTATACATGAATATATTCATTTTGTTGCAGAGAACAATTGTTAAATGATTGATCCTTTATGTATATGTAGCGTGATACCCACAAAGAGGGGGTTCATACCTGCAGGAGCTCGTTCGCCTGAAGATCGACCAACCAATTTTCTTTTACTTTATTTGTCTTTATATTTTTTGCTCTTCCTAAAAAGTAGGTGCGAAGTCAAATGATTAGCGATCGTATCTACATTTAGGTTTTCTTCAAAAGAAAAGGGAGATTTGCACATGAAGAAAGGTACTTAAAGCCAACACGTTGTCCATAAGTTGAACCTAATAGTCAGATATTTCATTAGCTCTAGTCCAGGGGTCAATATATTCTCAAGTCTCAACTTAAATGTAGAAGTTGCTAAATGAAGTTCTGGTGCCCTAGCATTTTATGAGTTTTTGGTACACTCCATTCTCTGGCCTTCAGATAGCACACCAAAGTCCCCCTCAGGTTTCCTTAGTGCACAATCTGTAAACATATCACTATCTATCACTTTTTGCTCCTTTCTATTTTTAAAATAGAATATTAAGTACAAAATAATAGAATCATATTAACAGTATAAAGTGACTACTTGTTGATCATACAACTGCTAACTACTCCATCCATTCCAATTTTGATTTTTATTTTCATCCAAATAGTGCAGAGTAGCAAAAGGGAAGGCTTGTTTTTTCGGGGTTCAATCTTCAGTTAATTTTTAAAGGAAAGAAATATCCACCTTTTCTTTTCTGATGAGCTTGCAACCTTCTACTGGACCAATACTTTGGATATCACGTCTATCACTTGAAGGTGGATATTGCCAACTTACCTATACAGATTACAGAATATGATCAATGAGCACAAAACATATATAACGTAGAACATACAGGTGGATAGGTTTAATTCTGAATTGTAACATTTAAGATCGAAGGAATGACATTTAGCATTACAGCAATGCTTAAGGCAAAGAAACACTCCCAACACTTCACGTTGCAGCATGTACTTAAATCAACCCCAGGAGGAAGGTTTCCACTAACTATTGGCTATATCTGCAAAAACATGAGTGTGTACAGAAGCAATGCATAACATCTAAACTATTTTTTTGCAATATCACACATCTATATAGCAGTATGAAGAACAAAAAGGAAGCATCGTTACCTTCAGGAGGCGGCTGGTGCAGATCACAAAGGGGAGGTTGCTGCAGAGGTTCTACCGACGACTTCAGGCACGTCGGCTGTCGGGTGAGAGCCAAAACAGAGAGGGGAGCAAGGGGAACCGATTCCTTCCTCACCTTGGACAGGAACGACGCGGGGACGGGTGACCATGGACGGTTGTGGAGCTCCCACTGGTGACTTCGAGCACGGCGCGAACCGGGGAGGGGGGACAAAACGGAGAGGGAAGCAGGGGAACCGATTCCTCTCCTCACCTTGAGCAGGGACGACACAGGGAGGAGGTCGACGGCGGGCGGAGATGAGAGACCTGAGGCAGCTTTATGGAAGACAGGAGGTAGTGGCGGTGGGGATGCGCGAGGGGATGGCGGCGTGGAGGCCAGGTGGCGGCGGTGGGAAGTTGAGGGGGCGGCGGCGAGGAGGCGAGGCGGCATGAAGGCGAGGGGGCGGCGGCGTGGAGGCAAGGCGGCGTGGGGGTTCGAGGACGGGTGGATGACGATTCGGGGGTGGGGGCTATGGTGGTGAATAAAGGAAGATGATGTCAGCATATGACGTGGATGGTTGAGAGGCTAGAGAATGGTACCGAAAATAAACTTTTGTATGATGTGCAAGGCTAAACGGTTGCTGGGGAAAAGTGGAGATAACTTCGATCTGGTGGGAGGCGACCCTCACGATCCGACTACGACGAGCGAGACTCGAAGCGCCAATGCAATCGTTGAACCAACTCCCTATGGTTACCGACCTTGTTGGCACAAGATCAGCCTGATCACGAAGATCAATTCATGTGCGCAATCGAAGAACAAACAAGAATCTGAGGCGAGCAATCTTAATATCACTTGAAGGTGGAGTTCTGAATCACAGAGGACGACATGTATTTGGGCGTGTTCTGATGTAGCTAAATCTAGATGTAAAACAAAACTCAAGTTGTAAAAGATACATGACTCTGACTAATAAAGGGGACGCAACCCCTAAGGGAGGGGCGACCAGCAAAGGGGGCGCCGCCCCTAGCGTCGTGGGTGCGGGGGTGCAACCCTAGGTGCCCTCTTGGGCCAATCCTAGGCGCCCATGCACAAAGCCTCCTGTTGGGCCAGTCTTCAGTCTTTCGGGCCTTCATTCTTCAGCATCATGACGAAGTTGAACTCTCTTGCACGGGACCGAGTAATTGGCCCAGAAGGTGGTGCCGAAGACGGTGTTGCCGGTGCTGGAGTAGGAGAAGGTGCTGCTGGTGTAGATGTACTCGTGGTGTCCTCATCATATATGCTACAAAGAAACTCATCCTTACCACTTATCTCAGTAGGAACCACTAGATTGCAGTGGCGATCGTTCCGAAGCAGCAGAAGGTCTAATATCATGATTCATTCAAGAGCATTGAGACTGATACTACCCTTTTCAAACTAATCATTAATGAGTAAGTTATTTCTTTCTTAACCTGCGAACGTTCCTCAACAAACTCTGCACAATATATTAATTAATAGTGCCCTAACCATTGTTGCATGTTTCGTTGTAGGGGTTGGGACCGTTACAGCGTCGACAAGAAAATGCCCCGCAACACCTTGGAACATGTCAAAGAGGTTAAGGTACATACCACTTATTTCCTTCCAGTGGAAGATAGTACTAAATCTTGAGTTTATTTCTTCTCGATCACCACTATTTTTCTTTGTACATTTATTGTAGTGCTACCAACAACCTGCTATTTCCAAACTCTGCAGCTTCTATTGTGCCTCACATGCTTAAATTAAAAGAAGTGGCTCAAATATGGAGGTACTTTCTTGGGATTTTCATTTATGAGAGCCATGTGTGGTTCGAGGATCGGTGGATGGTCACTTCCTAGTGTGACGAGTGATTGACAACGTTGTGTGGACTGATTCTTGGCTAAGTATTGCAGATGCAGGTTGCGGCTTGACTAGTGTTGGTGCAGGTGAAGAACAAGCGTGAAAGGTCATTGCTGGTGAGGCCTCCAGGTGTGGAGAAGATAAGTAGGCTTGGTTTGAGGGACCTGGTGGCTTGCAGGGTCAAGTGCGGGCCGCATGGTGGCAAGAACGGCGAGATGAAGTCATGGACGGTTTTTTAGTTGAGCCTCAAAACCAAGGTCGAGCCGGGACTATGTGGGAGCCGAGTCATGAGTGGTGATTGGCGGAGACTACGCCGAGTTCGCGGGGTTTTCGGTGGTTCACCAAAAAACACTAGGTTCCTTGGTTGATCCACAAAGCCAGGACCAAATAACCGAAGATGGAGGTGCAGCAGCATCGGATCGGTCTGACCGGTGGGTACCGGTCTGACCGGTGGGGAGCACCGGTCTGACCGATGTGTGACAACGCAGTTCGGAGACTTTGAAGCGGAGGACACACATCGAGATCTCAAGGCTTGCGTCAAGGCTAAGCAAGTTTGCGGTCGCTGGGCATCCGTCCGATGGTGCAAAGACAAAGACTTCCAAATTCGCCCTTGAGGGGCATTTATCCCTAGTTAGCTAGTAAGGGTATTTCAGTCTTTCGATCGCCTCCATATAACCCAAGTTGTGAGAGGATGGCAACCATCTCTTGGAACCCTAGCTCATTTTGTTTTGCTATTTTCCCCTTCCATTTTCATTTGGAATTTCTAGAACTAGCTTGAGAGCGTCATGGTGAGATCTAGTGAGAGGAAGGATGATCGGACGACAAGCTAGACCTTGTATGAACCTCTTTGGTATGTATAAATGATTCGGCGTGGTTCCTCAAGGCTTGGATGTCTCTTTTCCGTTTCTCCTTTTTGGTGATTTTTGGAGCCCTTTCTTGGCGAATTTCTCGTGGCGGATTCGAAGCCTTTCTTTGGGATTTCGTGGGGGATATATGCTTGAACCCTTCGTGGTTCTTTACCCTTTGATTCCCGTCCCAAATCCATGAGCAACGTCATCTTACAAAGATTGAAGCACATAGGGGTGATGGAGACTCTGGAGAACGTCGTCGATGAAGATGGCGGCGATGAAGCTTGGGAACACCCCTAGGCCAACGGCTTGGAGTCCTTCTCTTGCTTCCTTCCCTCCGCCGACATTGATCCTTGCAACGAACTCATCTAATCTCATCCCTCATCTTGTGACGGCTCTCCGATGAATGGATGTCAATCGGTGTATCTCCTTCTTTCGGTGGCTCTCTGGTGAATGGATCTGAGTGGTTACCCTTCTTTCGGGGTTTGTATTTATACCCTTGGGGGGTCTTGGGGCGTGCTCCACCTTACCTTGCACGAGATCTTAATTGGGAGAGAAGCGAACTTGGTTTCCATAAACTCAGCCTCGTCCAGATTTTTCTGATTCGCAGCTTTTCCTTGCCGGCACCATATCTCCCACGTCCGGACTCCAAATAATGCAAATTCGGTATCCAGGTTGTGTGTCACGAAATTATCTTCAACTTTGGTATTCATTGCTTTCCTTGGAAACGAAGATAGGATCCCAAAACAGCCTCGGAAAATAATCTGTCTGATTTCGGACTTGTCTGCGCAGCTGGCATTTCGGGGGCCATATCTCCTAGCTCCTTGACCCGAATTGGGGCTTCCATATGTCCAAATCAAAGCTATCGTCGAGGCCCACAACTTTGGTAGTCAAACATTTGCCATTAGAAGCCGTTTAAGCCTTCGAATCTGCACCAAAAGATCATGCTGTTCTGGGCTGCGATAATATCTCTCGGGCTGAGTTGATCTTGTTGGTAAATCACCTAGTCTCCGGAGTTTTACGTGTTGATGTTTTGGTTCTTGGGTCATTTGGGGTCGTGTTCACTTCATGTCTTGACTTGTAATGGGCTTCAAGATCTTCTCATAAAGTGCTTGATGAACTTATCCCAAAAGTCTCCTCTATAATGTTAATTTCCTACGTAAACAACAAACTCCAAAACCGACATGCAAGTGTGAACTTGTTACATCATTAGTATGCCTAGTGGCATGTTAGTTGCAAATCATAATCGAAACCAATGTATAACAAGTACTCTAGGTTGATGGAAATTCGCTGTCAACATCTCCCCCATGCTTAAACCTTGCTCGTCCTCGAGTAAGTAATCCTTGCTTAAAAGGGAAATCAGCGTTGCCTTCCAATGTTGTCCCTGCACTTAGTCATTAATGACAAGGCAAATTGCTCTCTCTCTTAGGAATTTATTTTTTAAAATTCAAGTTGTGACCAACTTCTTTTTCATTATGGAAGATAGACTAACAATAAAGAACAAACCACATTTAATAAACACGATGCTCTCAAACTTAAGCAAACTTCAAATCATTACCTTACTTCATGGAAGAATTTTCAAAAAGATGCATAACCAACATAAGTGAAAATCTCTTGCAAAAGCTCATGGAAACACTCATCTCCTCAAGTAACTCAAGCCTATACTAGATTATTTTCAACTTACTCTACTCATATGTGATAGTGGAAGGCTTATGTGGAGCTTGGAAGGTTAAAAACAATCCTAGCAAAACATACATCCGAAATATTGTCAAATTAAGAGAGATCTATTGGACTTACCGAGACTTGTCAAAAAGGCCATAGAAAATAAATGTTGGAAAGAGAGAGGGATGAAACACACACATTTAGATAGGTGGACATGTGCAAGTGTCAAAAGGATGATCCCGAGGCACGAGTGAAGTCCTCGTTATCGGATTGCACATGGTTGGAAGGTTTGGGTATGGGTTTGTCATCAAGGCACTTGAGAACTCATGAATAAAAAGAACCGAGGAGCATCTTTATTATTTTTCTTACTTTTATTTTATTTCCTTCTCATTTTTTCTCTTTTCTTTTTTTTCTTTCTTCTTCCTTTTTTCTTACTTTTCTTTTCTTCTCATCATAATTTTTTTTCATTTTTTTCTTTTGCTCCTCAGAACTTTTGCAACATAATACTTACATAGCATTTGTCAGAGATGATGTAATGACTCCTCCCCCATGCTTGAACGATGCTCATCCTCGAGCATCAAAGAGAGGGGAAATGACTGCTAAAGTAAGTATAAATTCCATAATCTTGCACAATATTTGGATTTCTATCGAGAATTTTACTCCATACTCAAATTGGGTTGTGGGCAAGGAGGTGATCACAAAAAGATGTTTTTGGTTTAGGGTGGATTCCCAATGAAGTTTGTGAAATTTTCGATGTGAAAACACACAATGCATGGACAAAAAGGCTAGCATGAAAAGTTATACAAAGGAATGACCAACTTCTTAGTCTCGAACCATAGAAATCAATCCTAATCCAACTCATCAAAACATATGTTTGCAATCTACAGGTTTTGTTATCATAGAAAAATATGTATATGGCTTTGGTAGGTAGAACTTTGCAAGAGCATCACAAATATGTAGATAGCATAAAAGTTAAGTTTTCATAAAAAACAACAAGTTATCTGGCTATCCATAAACTTAAATCAAAGAGCAAAGATATGTATGTGGGTCTAGAGCATAGTTGTTTTACCTCCACAAATAAAAGATCCGGTATTTAAATTAATTTCAGATCATATTATAGAGAGCAATTAGCCAAGACATGTATAACTTCATGTAGGTAAAACAAAGCGGCAACTTTCATCATTTTTTCGTAAGCATAGGCAATATAAACATCGAGGTGAACACATGGTCATGCCTATCTATTGAAAATAAAAGAAACTTAGGTTGTCCTCCTAGTAGCCATATTATTATTGGAAAAGAAAAACAAAATGTTGCACCTAATAAGGTTAAAGGCATACTTACAAGCATTTATATTCGGAAAAGAGAAGGTCCATGGAGATGTTACCATCCTTTGTAGTTCTTCGTTGCCTTACTCCGTCATCTCCATGTATCGATGTGGCTTTGCTTTTGTCTTTACTTATCAATGCTCCCAAACTTCTAAATTTGATCTTGTATGCTTATTGGAGTCATTGGTCGCTCTTCTCTTCAATGTTTTCATCACCATCTCCTCTTTCTTGTTCTCATCATCTCCTTGCTGTCTCTTTTTCACGGATTTCCCCTCTATACAGAACAGAACATATATTGAAATATAGCTCTATTGAAAAGTTTATGAAATTACCTTTCCAACGTGTGGTCATTCATTGAAAACGGAGTTCAAACAAGGGAGCTATGTCTGTTTTACTTCAGCGCTGCGTGCTGTCCAAAACTGATTTCAGGATGTGTTGCACTTGGTGAATCGGGCATAATCGCTTGTAGGAACCTCCGATTGTCTTGATTCTTGATTGGTTGGAATCGTAACTTCATGGGGCTTCTAAATATCCAAAAAATACTCAGTGTTTTCCCTTTGAGACCATGCAGAACTTTGATGAGATCTGTGGCTTCTTGCGCATTGATCCGGAGACGTTGATGATCTTGGTCATTTTTATCTTCTATAGCGTCATGTTGCACTTCCGTGTTGAAGATTCAGGGTCTCCCCCATGCTTAGCATTTTGCTAGTCATGGAAGAATAAGACAAAGCATTTTAACTTAGCCATCCTTCAATTTCCTTGTAATGAGAGTCTTTATCTTGCCTACAAGCGTTTTAAGCGCACATTCTACCCCAAGGTGACGGTCGGGAGTAGATAGAATTGCCAACAGTCCAATGTTTAATAGGCCTCTCAACTTGTGGAATAATTAGTCTAATGAGAAATAAAAACCTAATGAGTGTACGTGGTGTAAGGTGTGTATGCACATGATAGGAAAACATATAAACAAAGACAATGTTTTCACCTAGTTCTAAACACCATGTTTACAACTAGGTTGCCAAATTTCTCCAAAGCCATAAAGATTTATTTATCAAGGGTTAAAACACCATGTCTATACCTAAATCAATAACTCTTATAGCACAAGAAAAATTAAGTGCATTGCAGAGCTTATAAACTAACCAATGCAACATGAAAACATATGAAAAGCTAGCAAGGTTTATCGAACTTAATGATGATGGTCCGCAATCGTGTTTAAGCACCACATTTACACAAGATCACAAAAGGAAAATACCTATAGGGCCCTATGAAGCATTGACATGGAAACTGAAGCATACATCATTAAGTATATAAAACAACCAAGCCAACTTATGTGCAAAACATATATACGCAAAGAAACATCACGTTGATAACAAAATGCAATGCATGCAAATAAATAAATATGAGCATGAACATGATGGTTGTTCTAAAAAGGAAAACTAAACTTAGATTAATAACCACAAGTTGATCATCATAAGAAGGTGCCATTCTTATTCTCTCCAAGAAAAGTATAAAAACATAAAGAAACGGGTTGCCTCCCGAAAAGTGCTTCATTTAAAGTCATAGAGCTCGACTTTCTCACATACCTTCTTTTTGTCGCATAGCCATGGTCCTTCATACAAGAAGAAAAGGTACCAATGCAGCTTTAATGTATTTCCCATGTTGTGCTTGATCACTTATAGAAGACTTGCCCAAGGCATCATTTTGCTTCATCGCTATCTCCTTCATTATCACCCTCTGGTGCTGCCTTCACTCCATGAATTTTTATTTAATGTCTAGAACAGAAAGTATATCCAAGCTCTAATCCATTGCACAATGCACAAAATTTCCTTTTCAACGAGTCTTTATTTGCCCAAATCGGACTCCGCACAAGAGAGCTACATCCGTTTTACTTTTGCGATGAAATCTGTTCTGAAATTTCAGAACGCACAACGCTAAATGTTTTCTCCATAACTCCTTGCACAGGTCTTCAAATTCATTGGTTCTTGATGCGTTGGAATGAAAACTTGATGGAGCTTCTGAATATCTCATTATATTAATTTGTACACCTCCGAATAAGCTCTCAAATTGATGAAGACAACAACATCTGTTGTGGGATTTGGAGAGGTTGATGATTTATCTTGCAACTCTCTAGGCATGACTTCTCTTTTTATTATTCGAACTTTGTCTATATGGTAAGTGAAAATCGGGTCTTTCCCGACATGTGCTTCTTTAAGGTCATTAGCTTGACCAAGCGCAAAGCATGATCGAGATTTACAAAACTTATTGTAAACATACGCGTCCATAATTAACACCACATGTGAATTGTAGCAACAAGTTAAGGTGTAAACAAAAGAAGCATATGTTTCATGCATAGCACTTAGCTCATCATTAGGCAAAGGTTCTTTAGATGTGAGATTAATTGGTTCAAATATAAATGTTTCCTCTTTTTCATTCTGAAGAAAATCTAGCCTATCAACATGATCATTATTGGAACAAGGCATAGAATCTAAACTATCATTCATACTATTGGTTAAGCATGAGTATTTGAATTTATCAACATCAATACCAATAATATCTTGAGATTTCAATGCGTACCTTGGCCTTAGAGCTTTTTCAACAAGAGTGATATTTGGTTCATCTAGCGGTGTTGAAGGCGAACCAATCTTAACGAGTAAAGGTGTCTCTTTGTTGCCTTTTTGCATCCCCTCCATCTCATCCATTTGGAACGTGTAATCCATCAATTATGTACACATTCATCTCTTCTTTGAAGTCTTCATTATCAACCATATCTTCATCTTCAAAGTCTTGTATGTTGCTTTCTTTATCTCCTATGTAGCACATGTCGTCAAGATCGCTCATCGTTGATTCACTCATTTCTTCATCCTCGAGTACTTCCATGTCTTGCGTTGCTAGTGTGTGGGCTTCAATAGCACACAAGCTATAACCTTCTAGCTTGAGTCCTACCTTCTCCCATTTGTCCCTCGAGCCACTAGGCTTGTCACGGTTGTACTTTTCTCTCTCTTCATCATAAATCATCTTTGAGTTGTCAAATCGGTCGATCCATGCTTCATCATCTTCTTCTCTTTCTTCTTGAAATATCTTTTGGATCGACTCTCCACTCATCTCTTGATCAAAAACGTCTTCAACTCTCTTTGCGACGTGTCAGTGTTCCTCCTTCCTTCGATAGTTGATTGGGGGGCAAAATCAACTTGAATCCAACCGGATTGATTGAACTCCGCTAATGGTCTAGCATTCCCCATACTTCGGCCTACATTCATGTTAGTTTCAATATTTTTAATATCCGAAATGACTTCTCTTACCTTGGGAAGTGGATCTTCAACTTCTTGTATGGTCAGTTCATCTTTCTTTGGCCTTAGGTTCATCTTTTTCAGAAATTTCAGCAAGCACCTCAGGCTTGCTTTTGTCGTTTTGCTCCTCCCGACAACGTCTTTGCCAATCTCATTGCGTTCTTTGTTCATTACTTATCCTTTGTAAGATTTGTGCGGCTTCACTAATTATTTTATCCATTATATCACCGCCTGCACACATGCTTATAAAACGAGATGAGTTAGGGGTTAGTGAAAAATAAAAGGTATGCAACATCAAGTCACCAAAAAATCCCAAGTTCGTGCCTCGCTCAAGTAGTTCATTAAAACGGTCTCATGCTTCATCAATTCCTTCATCCTCTCCTTGCTTGAAAGTGAGCACTTGACTCCTTAAGTCTTGAACCTTGCTTATGGGAAACAACTTCAAAAGAAACTTCTTCACTAGCTCATCCCAATTTCCTTTTGCTTCAACGGACGCAAGTGTGTACCATCTTCGCGCTTCATCTTCGAGAGAGAACGGAAAAAAATTCCACTTGAACCAAGCGGCCGAAACTCCTTCTTGTTGCACCGTGTTGCATATCATCGTGAATTCCTTAATGTGTCTATATGGGTTGTCATCCTCCAATCCTATAAAGGGGTTTGTCGCCACTAACTTGATGATTCCAGACTTCACTTCATAGTGGGTTGTAGCAAGCGTCAAATCTGATTTTTGCATCTCAATGCCTTCCATTGACGGCATTGCTAGATCCCTTAGCGACATCTATTCGTCCTCCAAAAGGTGAGGTGAACAAATCCATCTAGGCACTAAAAATAAAAAAGAAAAACACAAAAGGGTTTTTTCTAGAAAACTAGGGTTAGATGTTAGTAATCAACAAAACTAATACAAGATTAAACGTAGCAAACTGGCTTGCTCCCCAGCAACGACGCCGGAAAAAGGGGCTTGTTGATGGTAAAAACTCGTTTAATGTTTCGATTGGACTCGCAAGCGTACAAGTCACCTGTGCCCTTCTTCACCTACGGGAGATCCCAAGGTTTGTCAATCCACATAGCAAGGGGATTGCTAGCGCTTAACCAAGCACTAATCTAGTTGACTAGGGAAACCTTCAAAGAGAGGATTAAACTTAAAGTAAAAGCAATCTAATCTATGTTAGTCTAAGATTAAGCTAGATGGCAAAGGTTGGTACAAGAGAGTGATTAAGAAAGATAAGCGTTCCTTCCCTAGGATCTAGGATATCATAGATATGCATCTACTACACGAGAGTGGTAAACCAATCTACCGGGGGTTGTGACCACGGTTTCGCCCTTTCCCTCCCCCAGTACTGTCACTACGCGAAGATAATCGTGACTAGACCTATGATGGACACGGTATGTTGATGGAATCTATGGGAGTAGCGGATATCACACGCCCGAAAAACATGGTAGCTAACCTTAATCATCAAAGCATAATCAACATGAAAGCAATAGATTGAAACCACGAATCAAGTAGCGATCACATAGCATGTATCCATCTAACCCTAGGGGTGAACAGAGACATTACCCCATCATCTTACAAAGATTGAAGCACATAGGGGTGATGGAGACTCCGGAGAACGTCGTCGATGAAGATGGCGGCGATGAAGCTTGGGAACACCCCTAGGCCAGCGGCTTGGAGTCCTTCTCTTGCTTCCTTCCCTCTGCCGACATTGATCCTTGCGACGAACTCATCTAATCTCATCCCTCATCTTGTGGCGGCTCTCCGATGAATGGATGTCAATCGGTGTATCTCCTTCTTTCGGTGGCTCTCTGGTGAATGGATCTGAGTGGTTCCCCTTCTTTGGGCGCCTAGGGGTTTGTATTTATACCCTTGGGGAGTCTTGGGGCGTGCTCCACCTTACCTTGCACGAGATCTTCATTGGGAGAGAAGCGAACTTGGTTTTCATAAACTCAGCCTCGTCCAGATTTTCCTGTTTCACAGCCTTTCCTTGCCGGCACCATATCTCCCACGTCTGGACTCCAAATTATGCTAATTCGGTGTCCAGGTTGTGTGCCACGAAATTATCTTCAACTTTGGTATTCATTGCTTTCCTTGGAAACTAAGATAAGATCTCCAAAACAGCCTCGGAAGATAATTTGTCTGATTTCGGACTTGTCTGCGCAGCTGGCATTTCGAGGGCCATATCTCGTAGCTCCTTGACCCGAATTGGGCCTTCCATATGTCCAAATCAAAGCTATCGTCGAGGCCCACAACTTTGGTAGTCAAACTTTTACCATTAGAGGCCGTTTAAGTCTTCGAATTTACACCGAATGATCACACTGTTCTGGGCTGCGATAATATCTCTCGGGCTAAGTTGATCTCGTTGGTATATCTCCTATTCTCCGGAGTTTTACGTGTTGATGTTTTGGTCCTTGGGTCATTTGGAGTCGTGTTCACTTCATGTCTTGACTTGTGACGGGCTTCAAGATCTTCTTATAAAGTGCTTGATGAACTTATCCCGAAAGTCTCCTCTTTAACGTTAATTTCCTGCCTAAACTACAAACTCCAAAATCGACATGCAAGTGTGAACTTGTTACATCATTAGTAGGCTTAGTGGTGGGTTAGTTGCAAATCATAATCGAAACCAATGTATAACAAGTACTCTAGGTTGACAGAAATTCACCTTCAACAAGGATCGAGGGATATGTTCGATGCCAAGGACAAGGTGGACGACTATTTGTTTCGTGCTCTGTGTTAGTCCGAATTCAATCGGGTTCAGACAGAGGACTTAGCTTGTAGGATTTGGTTGGAGCTGAAGAATGCTCATGCTGGAAATGCTAAAGTTCTAGCACGGTTGTATGCAACCTACCAGAGAGAGTACGAGAACTTTACTCATCTCCCCGGTGAGTCGATTGATGCCTTGTTTTAGCGGTTCACAATGGTTGTGAACAACATGAGGGCCAATATCGACGTCCTCCCGTACGATGACCATGATAGAGCTGTGAAGATCTTACATGCGTTGGATCGTACCATGTGGGATGGAAAGGTCGAGGCCATTCTTAAGTCCGAGAAGTACACCACTCTGACGGTGAACGTGCTATTCTCTAAGCTTAAGTCTGCTGAGGTTGATTGTGGTTTGACAGCCCGTCTTGAGAGCCTAACTGACTCCCATAGTCTTGCTCTCGTCGGTGGCAAAGTGCCTAAGTCTAACACTAACGCATCTTCTATGATGTACTCTCTTTCTTCTTTGATGTCTTTGCCAGACAAAGAGTTCGACGTGCTTGGAGAGGACAAGCTGGCATTGCTGACCAGACGGTTTGAGAGGCTGCACGAGAACCGGGTGAACACGAGGAGGACAACACGGATGTGCTTTCAGTGTGGCAAGCCAGGACACTTCATCGCCGACTGTTCGGAGAAGACGGAGAACAAGGATGGCTACAAGGACGGCTACAAGCACCGGTCGAGCAAGGACGGAAAGTACTGATCAAGGCGCGATCACAAGCACAAGAACAAGCAAAAGGATGAGCGATTATCGAGGAAAAAGGACGGTTGTGGCAGGAAGGCCCGACGATGGTCGGAGCGAGCGACGTCCACTCCAGCTCCGCCTACTCTTCCTCGAGCTCGAGTAGCAGTGAAGACGAAGGCGATCAGCGCAAGAAAAGGAAGTCATCCAAGAACTTGAGCAGGCTGAGCTGCTACTCAAGAGATGGCTTCTGCGACATGGCTCGTAGCTCCGGTAGCAAGAAGAGTCACCAGAGCGACTCGGACTCCGACTCTGAGGATGAGGTACGTGATGAGCTTCCCTTCTTGCGTGAGGAGAACAAGCGTCTTGGCAAGTTGCTTGATAATCGTGATGACATGCTTAGAGAGGCCAAGAAGATGAGAAAAGAGCTTAGGGCCTCACTATAAGATGCTAGGAACCGTGTTGCTGAGCTAGAAACCCAGAACCTTGATGCTAAGCTTGAGATTGATTCGCTTAAGGCTTCACCTGTGGTTTCTGATGTGATTGATTGTTGTGATTGCTCTGTGTACCTAGCTAATCTTACTAGTCTCAAGGATAAGCATGCCTCTACTTGTGATGAACTAGATGTGCTTAGGGTTGAAGTGGCTGAGCTTAAGTCTAGACCTGCTTTGCTAGGTGCTTGCACTTCTTGCCCTGTTTTGCATGGAAGATTGATGAGATGCATACTTACACTGTTTCGCTTGAGGCTAAGTTGAAAGAGCCTATGCCTACTTCCTGCTCTACTTGTGAAGTGCATGCTTTGAAAAATCTAGAACTTGCACATTAAGAGGATCGCTTGCAGGATGAGAATGATGAGTTGAGAAAAATGATGGGTTGGTTGTCGGGGCATGAACCTCAGCTTAGGATGATGATAGAGGCATACAAGCGCTATGATGGGCAAGCGCTTGGTTCGGAGAAGGTTGGAGAGTGTAGTGGTGAGGGAGGAGAGAAAATTGGTAATATCCAAGCTACACCATAAACCTTCCACAAAAATGCCTATGCTCCTAAGCCCAATCCACTAAAAAACAAACTTGACACAACCCCAGATCCTTCCATATTTCCTCGCCCTACAAATGATTTCAAAAACCAGTAAGTTTGTGAGCACCAAGGAGAGTGAGGTTGGAGATAATAAGGGTGAGAAGCCGATTAGGGAGAAACCAAATGAGCAGCCCCATCCCAAGCCTAAACCTAAGCCCGTGCATTTTCATTGTGACTATTGTGGGAGAGATTGTCACAAGGGTGAGCTTTGTTTCAAGAGGAAGCGTCAGGAGAGAAGGACAAGTACCGCCCCTCCAATGGTGTACTTGAGCCTCATATGTAGATGCCCAGGGCCAAGGCGATTGTGAGGACGGTTCCGGCTTGGAGAGATCGGAAGGTAGAAGGTGGTGCTGCTGGCCGAGCACCACCGATCAGACCGGTGCACTATACTGGTCAGACCGGTGTAGGTTTGGGCAATGTCACACCCGACCCAACTTAGATGTCCCATGAGTGGTCCATGAGCGCTGGTGCGCGTGTTTAGTGCCACATTGCTAGTTGAGCAAGTGTGGAGTCAACTTATAAGCCTTTGTCCACCAACCATAGCACCCTCGGGTTAACCCTTTTACACGAAGCGAGGACGAAAGTGTAAGCAGGGTGCTATGTGTATGTGTGCTCGCCCCTGCGGAAGGGTTGGGCAGTGCGGCTTTGGTGGGTAGGTTGTTACAAATGGTATCAGAGCCGACCCTCGTGGTTGAGCATACAGGTCAGTGTGCGGACATAGGGCGCATGGCGCGTGTGGGCCTAAGATGGGACACACGACATGGCACATGGGTCAGCACTGGACGTAAGGTCGTGCGCTAAGAGGAGAGGTTCCTGGACATTTGCTCAGGTCAGTGTGTGGACATATGCATGTGCGTGTGGGCCTGGGATGGGGCACATGACATGGTGTATGGGTCGGCACTGGACGGGTGAGTTGGACCGACGAGGACGTTGGGTTCTTTGAGGGGGTGAATGTCACACCCGGCCCAATTTGGATGGCCCATGAGTGGCCCATGAGTGTTGGTGCGCATGTTTAGTGTCACATTGCTAGTTGAGCAAGTGTGGAGTCCACTTATAAGCCTTTGTCCACCAACCATACCCGTACACGAAGCGAGGACGAAAGTGTAAGCACGATGCTATGTGTACGTATGCTCGCCCCTACGGAAGGGCTGGGCGGTGCGGCTTTGGTGGGCAGGGTGTTACAGGCAGATAGGGGTCTGGTTTTCATGCTCGTATGGATGCTCGGTTTGGTTCTGGTGACTGTGGTTCTAGTGGTTGGCATGGAGAGTTTGCAGGTGGTCAGTTTGCTAGACGTTCTCCACCTCTTGCTCAATACGAGGGTGGGAGGAGTCGTAGCTTTGAGATGTAGAGGAGGAACGGTCCATGGTCTTCCTTTCGTGGCTTTCGTCCTCCTCTAGCTAGAGAGGGTTGGTTCCCTCGTGGTGGTTACCGTGGTGGTTTTCGTGGTGGTAGCTTTGATAGGCATGACGATATGGTTTGTGCTAACCCCACTTTGAAGCAAATGGCTTGGCATTGGTTTTACTCTTTTGGTACTAACCCCAGTGCTGAGTCGTTTGTTCACTCACGTGCTCGCTTTTGAATTTCATGTGGGAGACTTGAGGAACGTTTGGTTGATTGACTCTGGTTGCTCGAGGCATATGACTGGGAACAAGGGGTGGTTCTCAAGTCTCGTCCCGGTGGTGTCCAGGACATACATCACCTTTGGGGACAATGGGCGAGGGCGTGTGCTATCAGAAGGTGAGATTAAGGTAAGTGACGAGGTCACTCTCAAGCGTGTTGCTCTTGTTCATTTGTTGGGGTTCAATTTTCTTTCCGTGTCCCAGTTGTTGGATGAGGGTTTTGAGGTGTTGTTTTGGCCTGGTGGTTCTCAGATTTTGGATTCTCGAGGGGACCTAGTTTGCATGGTCATTCCCGAGGGTCAAGTGTTCCGAGCTGATTTCTCTATGTTTTCTGGTGTGGAGCTGTTGCTTTTTGGCTGGTTCTTCGAGTGAGTTGTGGAAGTGCCATAGGAAGTTGAGGACCAGGAGCGTCCCAGTGGTGTATCCATGTTACGTTTTGGTCTAAATGTGCTTTCATGCTTAGATTGTGCCTGGATGGTTCTTTCTTACATTTGGGCCAAAGGCTGATATCATTGTGAATGTTTAGCCTATGTTGCATTCATGGAGGAGCATAAGCTTCTTTTTGCCGCAAAGGCACTTCATGTACCATGAAATGAATAAATCTTGAAAAGAAGTGTGTATGCTTGAAAAATGCTCCATCCATCATGTCTATGCTTAAAATGTCTTATCTTTCACATATGGGTGCAAAACATGTTGCATGATGTTCACCAGTGGAGAAGTCTCCCCGAAGTGGACACATGGCTCATGAGCTTTAACATGACATGCTTTGCTTTATAGGTGTTTACAATGATCTTTTGTTGAGAATTTGATCTCCTTGTATGATCTCTGGATGGTATGCATGTTTTTGACTAGAGTGTGACATGGATAGGCTTTTACATGTGACATGATTCATCTTTTGATAAACTTACTCAAATCTGAAAATTTGCTTTGTCACATGCCTATATTTCCTTATGTTACTTGTGGCAATGCTTTGACTATGCTATGATTCATATGTGTGATCTTTGTCTCATTTCTAGCCTTTGACACTAGATTTGGCCTATTTGAGAAGCTCATGTAGATGTTTATATGCTTTGTTTTACATTCCTGCATTTTCACCTTGATTCATACATTGTCAACAAGGGGGAGAAGAGGTGAGCTCCTCTTAATGAAAATTCGAGAAAAATGCATCTAAAATTTGGACCTTTGCATTCACATGTTCGGGGGGGAGCTTGCATTTGTTCAGGGGGAGCTTTCTTGCTGTTTTCAGTGTGGAGTTTGTGCTTTGCTCGACTTGTGACCTTTCTTTGCCTTTCTTTGGTTTTGGTCATGAGTTGAGCTTCTTTGTTTTTCTTTCTTTCTTCTTTCTTTCTTTCTCTGAATTTCATTTCGCGTTGTGTGTTGTCAATGCACTCATCAAGGGGGAGAATGAGAACCAGGAGCGTCCCGAGTGGTTGTTGGATGACCGCTCCTCGGTGATGAGTGATTGACAACGGGTGTTGGACCGACTCTTGTCTCGGTGCGCAAGTGTAGGCCGCGGCCTAGTTCGTGTTGTTGCAGGTGAAGAATGGGTGCGAAAGGTCTTCAGCCTTGAGGGGCCTCCGGGAGATGGAGAGACAAGTAGGCTCGGTTCGAGGGACCCGGTGGACGGCGGGACTAGGTGCGGGCCACATGGTGGCGAGACGAGCAAGACGATGTCGTGGCCGAACGAGCCGGTGCACGGTGGCGGTCGAGTCAAGAGGCTTGGCGGGAGGCCGGGCCGAGCACGCGGGGTTTGGTGGTTTGCCCACAAAACCATCGGAGGACGGTTTCTTGGTTTGGGCCTCAAAACCAAGTCCAAAGTCCCAACACGACGGAGACGGGATCCGGGCGTGTCGGGAAGCTTTGAAGCGGAGGACACACGGCGGGATCGCATGGCTTGCGTCGGGAGGACGTGGGGTGCGGCGAAGGCGTGGCCGTGCGATGGCAAGACCCACAAACATTACCTAAATGCCCCCTGCGTGGGTTGTATCGCCGTAGTTGATTTAGGGGTAGTCGAGTCATTTCCCACACGGCGGGACCCGATATATAAGCCATGAGTGTGTGTGATGGCTCTCTCTCTGTGACTTAGGGTTTCATTTCCCCCCTCCCATTTCTCATTTTCTTGGACTATTTTCTTCTCCATTTTCTCTAGGCTAGCATGAGAGCTTCATGAGAGATTTTTTGAGAGGGATGGATGCTAGGGTGGCATGCTAGACCTTGTGAATCTTTCCTGGTTTGTATAGAAGATTCGGCGTTGTGAATTTCGTGGTCTTTTTCGTGCTTGTTTTTGGTCCCTTTGTTCTTGGTGTGATTCCGCGAATTTGAGTGGGTTTCTCCTCGGATTTCTTTGAGGGAAACATGGATGGATGTCTTGTGCATCTTTGGGATTGATCTTGTGCCCTCAAACACCGGGAAACCACTTCGATTCAAGGTGTTTTTGTCGGAGCTCTAGTTTTTGGTGGTGTTCAAAGGATCCGCGATTCTGGTGATTTAGGGAGTTAGGAGGCAAAATTTTTGGGATATAGCATCTTTGTTTGATGCTTATCTTGTCCCCAAACCCTTGTCTCAACAGCTTCTACCGTTTGGGAGATCCGGTGATGGATTGGAGCGAGTTGACCTTCGGGGGTCGAGCGGTTTCGCTCCGTCCGTGCCTCGCGGATGGTCCGCGTGGACTGGCGGACGGTCCGTGCCGTGCCTGTTCATCGCGTGTTCTTCGTGTTCTTGCTCGGCTTCACTTTCGATCCGTGGTGTTTTCGAGTTTTAGTTGGGCGAAGTTTCGGACGGTCCACGTGTGCGGGCGGACGGTCCGCGGGTGCACTGGCGGACGGTCCGCGTGCTCCACACGGACGGTCGTTATTCGCGGTGCGTCTCCGGAGGTTCTGTTGCCTTTTCGGACGGTCCGCGGCTCGGGGCGGACGGTCCGCGGCAAGGGTGCGGACAGTCTGCGATACCCTGCCGGACAGTCCGCGCGGCCTTTGCGGAGCGGTCCGCCCCGCCTGGCCGGACAGTCCGCCAGAGCCTGGCAGCTTTGTTCCTTGGTTCGATTCCTCCCTCCTTCTTTCGTGCTTCCGCGTGTGCTTCAAGGAATCGTTCCTAAGACTTGAGGTTGATCCATAACCTCGTTGTCTTGGCGATTGGTGTGTGATTCGATCCATCGCTTGTGTGTGACCGGGATTTGACTAGGGTATAGGCCGGGTTCTTTGAGAAGAATTTTTACCGGCTCCTATTCACTCCCCCCTTCTCTAGTTGCCATCTGTTCCTTCGGAAGTTGGGTCACTTGAGCTTTGACCTTTTGTCTCACTTTAGTAAACTCAATTTGGTCCGAGTATTGCCACGGTTGAAGTTTGAGAAATAGTTGGTTTGTGCGCTATGTAGGCATGCCAAGATGGTAGCCTCTTCTTACCTGCCTCTCACCGATGTGATGACTGAACATCCATGCGAGCTGCTCGATATGGACCTTGTTGGCTCAACTCGTGTGTGATCTGCAGGTGGGAAGTGGTACGTCCTAGTTGTGGCGGAAGACTATTCTCGGTATGTGTGGGTTTTTACGGGAAGAGAAAGGGGAGACGTTTGGTTTTGTTTGAGATCTTGTCTTGAGGTTAAGGAACGAGAGGCACGGAGATGCCATACGAGCATGCTATGTGTCGAACAAGGATTTACCTCGAGTTCACAAGAAGAAAACATGTTACGAGTTGATGCACGGGCGCACACCCAAGGTGAGTCACTTCCATGTCTTTGGTTGTAAATGCTTCATTCTTAAGAAAGGGAAGAAGTTGGACAAGTTCGAGGCTAGGTCTCTCGATGGCATTTTCTTTGGTTACGCATCTCATTCTAGAGCATTTCGTGTGCTCAATCTTGAAACTAACCAAATACTTCGATGAGACACAGCCACATACTCAGCTTGTTTTTGAGTGTGCAGGTGACAACGAACTTGGCGAGGAGATTTTTCCAAGAGGAGGAGCATGAACATAGAGATGATGAATATGGTCGTGTGGTGCCCGCGGCTGAGAAAGTACCTACTACTTCGACGACGATCGAGAACGGGTCCTCTCCCACACCTACAACGACAAAGCAAGATCAAGGCGAAGCTGCTATTGAGGGGGAGGTAGAATCAAGGCGAGAACCTCCCCAGCGAGTGCAAGTGGCTCACCCAGCTTTGAGGATCATCAACAACATGAATGAACGTACTACACGGTCAAGGGTTCGGAACAATTCTCATTTCGCTCATGCTGCTTTTGTTGCTACCTTTGAGCCCAAAGACATTGGACACACGCTATCCGATCATAATTGGGTTAATTCGATGCATATGGAGTTGGAGAATTTTGAGAGGAACCAAGTTTGAGAGTTGATTGACCCTCCCCCGGGGTGTAAAGCCGATTGGGACAAAATGGGTGTGGAAGAGCAAAGAGGGAGATAAAGGATAAGTGGTGAGAAACAAGTCAAGGCTTGTTGCTCGGGAGTATAGTCAGAAGAGGGGATCGACTATGAAGAGACCTTTGCTCTCGTAGCTCGTTTCGAGGCAATTAGGATCCTTCTAGCCTTTTCCATGGCTAAAGGGTTCAAATGGCACTAAATGGACGTGAAGAGTGCTTTCCCGAACGGTATGTTTGAGGAAGAGTGTATATGAGGCAACCATCGGGGTTTGAGAGTAAGAAGTACCCCCACAGGGTGTACAAGTTGAGGAAGGCACTTTATGGGTTGAAGCAGACGCCTAGAGCTTGGTACGGTAGGTAAAGGGGGTTCCTGTTTTAGAGAGGTTTTGAGATGGGGAAGGTCGATCAGACCTTGTTTCTCCTCAGGCAGGGAAAAGATATCCTAATTGTGCAGGTATACGTGGATGATATTGTCTTTGGTGGCTCATCTAACTCTCTTGTTGCAAGTTTTGTAGAAGACATGAGCAGGGAATTTGAGATGAGCATGATGGGTGAGTTGCAGTTCTTCCTCGATCTCCAGATCAAGCAATCAAAGGAAGGAACATTCGTGCACCAGGCAAAGTACACCAAGGACATTGTGAGGAAGTTCAAGATGGAGGACTCCAAGGCCATGACGACGCCTATGAGTACGACTACATCCGTTGATGCGGACGAGGAAGGTGAGCATGTGGACTAGAAGGAGTACCGAGAGAATGATCGGGTGACTCATTGTTGACGTAAAATCAGCACCTCACGCCAAGCACACAGCAAGCCGAACAAGCTGGCTTAACACACGTTGCCGAATCCGAAGCGTGCCAGTCAATTTTCCCTGAAACTGACAAAGGATGAAAACAGTTAGATAAAACCTGGAACTTGCCGGGTGGTACCAGACAGTTCCGTATTTACGGCTACAAAGCCAATCAAAACGACATATAGCTACAACAAGCTATCTGTCGGCAATCTGAACATCATTCGAGAACTTAAAACATGTAAACAAGGTATAGCCGAATGCATGATGTAAGCATGATGAAAGATTGATCTTTATCTAAACAACATTGCAATACGTAATCATGACCTATTATAAAGGATAAATCACAATAAAATAAATGAAGACGAAACATGATTAAAATTTTCGGTAAACATGCATGCATAGGTCAAAACCACTAGTCTACCGCATGTCTAGGTACTTTCAAACCCGTCGAGCGTGACACCAAACAAGTTAATCCACCGCATGATACAACTTGTTTGAAATCACACCACCACCAAGAATAGACCAATCCACCGCATGATACAATCTAAACATGGAAGGCTAAAAGCATACATTATTTAAAACAAGCTTATGAACATGTTTCGCTCGTGACGAGTTTCCGAATACGAAATTTGTACGGCCGATTCGGGTTCCGTGGAGAAGGAACAAACTATCTTTGGATTAACACGCTTGAACCCGCAACACGTGGCAATCTAGATTGACTCGAATTCGGCTATTAAAGAGCACGCGATCCGTGCACCACACCGAGTTAATGATTTGAACATACATCATATGGATCGCAAACAAGATAGAGCTGAATCTAGTCAATCTAAATTGGGCAATAAGAGTGTTACATGAATTAAACATAAGAGCAAAATTCAAAGCAACACACGGTAACTTAATGAATCTATTAGATCTTGCCAAATCTAATAGAGCCGATAACTAGCTCCAAGCTAGATCTTAGCCTACCGCATGGCTCATGATCTAACAAGAAAGCCCTCTTGAACCAAGCTTAAATCCACCTTATGATACTAAGCATGGTAACAAGACTACTTGCATCAAGGTCTAAATCCACCGCATGATACTAGACATGATACAAGGTTGTCGGTACTTACGAGAGGTCGACGGATCGATGGTTCCTCTCGAAGAACTCGACGACTCGACTAAAGGACTCGAAAGTTGGCATGATGCCGGTTTGTTGTGAAATTGTTCGATGCCTATTACAAACACTAAGGGTTCATATTTATACCCTTGTTCTAACACGACTCCTAGTCGACCACGATTACAACATTTCTTGCCTAAATTAATGCCCGGCGCCAATGTCTATCTTGCACCCGTCATCAATTCGTCCCTTCTTTATGTTTAAGCCACGTCATCACGCATTCTCGAATGCTTCCTCTCTTAAGCGTGAAACAGCTCTTCTACCGAATGACGACGTACTCCCGACCGCAGGCATCTTAACCGAATGCTTTGAGGAAAACCTCTTGCCGAATGGTGCTCTCTTACTAAACTCGGCCCACAGGTCAGTCTCTTTCCTATACCAATTTTTGGTGTTAACATATGCCTCTTCAATTATGGGATAAAAGGTGATTTTATTCCGTAATTGACCATAAATGCTCAACGTCCTCAGACCGAATCTGTTCAACACCCGTTCTTTCCTCCTTCAAACTGTTGGAGTTTTCACTCAGATCTGAACCCTAGTTCATCAACCTTTCAAGCTCCATTCTTCAAATGGCGAACCAAGCTCTTCAGGTAAATCTTACCCTCCTCAAGCTCATTCGGTATTTCTTTTCTTGAATCTCATCTTAAATTTTTCTTTTGCCCTTTCTTGTTCTTGATAGGCTCTATCTGCCGAAATCTTGATTCCTGTCGCGGATCAATCACCGTCTTATTTCCTTTGGCCCGTAGGAATCTCCGATGCTTCTGAGTTCATCGCATCACTGTCGAAACCCCATGAATGGCAGGATGCTTTCAAGAACTGGCCCCTGCCCCCAATTGCAGGCTGGAGAAACTGGTACAAAAGGATGCTTGATGATGACAACGTCAAGACAAGCAATTGGGACATCCTTCGCATTGCTTATTGTTTGGAATTATCTCTGGCTGAAACACCAAAAAATGAAAACCTTCTGATTACAACCTGCCATTTTTGGTCGAATGGCACTAATGCCTTTCGTTTTGGCCACGGGCCAATGTCCCCCACTTTGGCCGATGTATACTTGATAACCGGCCTTGGAGTCATAGGAACTGTACACCCATACATGTACAAGGGCTCCTCCAAAAAATAGGAGTGAGAACGGGGGGTTGGATATAAGAAATATATCCAAAACTACATGTCCGATGGCCCTTTGTCCGATGTTGAATACGAGCTTTTCTGAATATGTGGCTATGCAGATTCATCTTTTGTGGCAAAGCCAATGAGCCAACCCTGAACCACATTGTAATGGCCGAGGACACCGTGCTTGGTACCCCTATTCCCCTCGGGAAGTACCTCCTAGGAAGTGTCTACCATATGCTTCATCAGACCACCTATCTGATGCACACCCGGCCAAAAGATCTCCTATGTTAATGGCCCTTGGTGGTTTGTTCGGATGTGGCTCCAATTATATATGCACCAAATTGTTGTCGTTGACCTCAACAATTGGCACTTCCCTTCAACCAATCACAAGGAAGGGGGAAACCCGAGCACCAAAGGTTGCCAAACTTATGGAGAAGCTGCCTCCACTGTGTCCATCAATCAAAGCATTGGCCAACTTTTTGAGCTCTTCTTCAGAGGTTTTGCCAACCCTCTTTGACTTCCATATCTGGACAATGACAACTTGACCCTTCCTTGTGAGTTTAGTTTTGAAGCTGGCCGTAATGATGTACAATCTATAGCAATTTTCAATGCCTTCATTCATCCATGTATCCTACCGGCAGAATTTTGTGGAGGAAGGCAAATTCAGAGTACCTTTGAGTACTACCAGCCAAACATGATGGCCAGACAACTAGGATGCGGCCAAGTGCCCCAAGGCTATTCCTTCATGAATTCCTCAAGCCCAGAGAGGACATCAAGGAATCCATACAAGCAAAAAGGGTCTTTGAGTACAAGTGCAGCACAACTGTTTATGCCCCCAGACCTTCTGTGCCAATAACAGTAACTCATCCCTCTTTTATTCCTTGGTGGAAAGAAGTTCATGATCATATCTTTAATGTGCCAGTACATCCTCTTTGTCTTGAACTAATGCCTGACTTTCATCCAACTTCGGAGGTAATATATTCATATCCCCTTTTCAATCATGTCCCTCTTTACTGATCATGATTCTGTCTTTTTCTGCAAGATATAGCACATGCCCCCCTTGCCAGGACAATCTCCTACAATATCGAAGGCCCAATTTCTGCCTTGGGATATCAATCCCCTACTCTAGCCCAACTGATGTCTAGATATGCCACGCTAGATCCAACTCTCACCGAGTTCGGCCTCGACAAAAGGAAAGCTCCATCTCTCGGTTGCTCCTTCACTCGCCAAGAAGAAAAGAACAACCAAAAAACTTCTCATTCAGGTTAGAACCCTTTCCTTCCTGAACATAAAGCCACTCTTCATCCTGATCATCTTTATCTTGTGTGATTTCAGACTACAACTTAGCAACCATTGGTCATCACAGATTCAGCCAATGCTTCATCTACTGGTAATATTTTCACCATCTTATTTTTCTAATCATTTTCTCTTCATTGGCACTTATCCTCTACTTACCAGTTGCAGAGGAAACTTTGGTGAGCCAAACTATGGGGAGTTCTCCTCCTCAGCATGATCCAAATCCAACCTCACCAAGGATCTAACCATCTTCTCCTCAAGCAGAAACTTCAGCCTCACCAAGGATTCATCCAGCTTCTCCTCAGCGAGAAGCTTCAGCTTTACCAAGGACTCCTCAAGCTTCTCCTCAACCAGACATCCAAGAGCCCTTCCTTGAGCTTGAAAAACTTCCTTCCCCAACTCAGGAAGCTAGAAATGATGTAAGTATGAACACCCATCCTTCTATTTTTTCATTCAGTAAATCACCACTAATTCGGCAAGAAAACCTTTTTCAGGAGGAAACTGTATCATCACAAATTTACTCCTTTGCTGTGGATGACTTGATTGCCGAAAAAGGGGATGAAGCATCTTCTAGCTAGGCTTTATCAGAGGAAAATCAGGCAAAGTTGAAAGAAATCCTTTCCCTGTTGCAAAGGGATGTTCAAGACCAAGTAAAGGATGCCGATCTTCTAAGAGAAGCACTCGAACTCATTGATCAAGATCTCCCAGCCGACATCAAGGCTACCTTAGAACCTGTTTCCAAGCTGGATGATCACTTTGTAGCAGTAAAGCAAGCTTTGAAGAACTTATCCTCTCGCCAGCTCTAGAACAAAAGCAAGCTGTAAACAAGCAATCTATGAAAGATTTGCATATCCAAATGCAGAATCATAAGGAATTGCTAACCAAATTGCAGCCTGAACTTGAGCTGAAGAAAGTCAGAAAAGCTGAATTGGAAGCTGAGCTGTGAACCGTGACAGCTGAGATCAAGGCTGATGAAAAGAAGATGGCTGAACTTCCTGAATCAATGGAGAAAATACGAAAAGAAGCCACAACAGCCATGACTGCAGGAAAGCAGCTCAAGACAAAGCTCTCGACTTTGTCTAAGACCCAAGAAGCTGATCAAAGATTGCTAGAGAACATCAATAAGATGATATCAGATGCCTCCAATGTAATCTCAAAATACTTAGGTGTATAATTGTAACAAACAATTTGTAGCCGAATGCCTCATCAACTTTGTAATTTTGCTCCCCATCAGTCTTTATTTTTCCATATTTGTCTTGCCTTATTTTGACGAGCAATTTCTAGGCGATTCATTCGGCAACTCTGACCAAACAGTGTCAGACCCGAAAAACAACCCGGCCGCAACACAGCCGGATTTCAACCAGTCAAACCGAATATGAC
The DNA here is from genome assembly GCA_947561735.1 of Cenchrus americanus. Classification (NCBI taxonomy): domain Eukaryota; kingdom Viridiplantae; phylum Streptophyta; class Magnoliopsida; order Poales; family Poaceae; genus Cenchrus; species Cenchrus americanus. The sequence goes on along the minus strand of OX387240.1, from coordinate 152,559,160 downwards.
TTAGCTTGAATCCCAAACGACCCGGCGACGGTTCGGTTGAGAGAGTCCCTCCACTTCCCAAATTCCTTGGGATATGTGCCACGATCTCCGCCCACGATCTCTTTACCAGTTCCATAAACATGAGCCTCGGGTGCCCCTATCCTTTCACCAAATCTTCTATCTTCCAAGCCTTCACCAACCCAAGCTTTTTCTCTCCAGTACTAGTACTCCCAAGAGCTCCATGGCAGGCAGCAGCAACAGGCTCGGGCCAACGACGAGGCCGAAGGGAGCCGCGCCGGCGCTCGCCGGAGGTGATGATCATTGGCTTCTTCACAGCTCCTTTAGATCCCTTTTCGTCCCTGACAATCTTCTCTGTGGTTTCAGGCTCATCCGGTGGAATCCTGCCCCTGCACCAGCCACAACTCCGGCCATGACGGGCGATTCTTCGGGATCGTCTAGCCGCTCCCACTCTTCCAGCTCGCGCTACGATGATCGTGCCGCCCGCAGGTTCAAGGAGGAACGCGATGCAACCCGGCACGAGTTGGAGATCATCTCCAAAGAAGCCAGGATCGCCGAGCTCGAGTGGGAGCATCAGCGCAAGCAGCTGCTGGAGGCCATTAACGGTGAGTCCTACAATCCGCTCAATTTTAATTTAATCTTGAACTGACCGCCATCGTCTTGTGATTCTCGCAGATCGCGATACCGAGCTCGATCGGCTGAAAGCGCTGGTTGAGAAGTTGGCGGACAAGGTGAATGCTCCCGGAGACACACCGGAAGCTCGCCTTGGCGCGGTGGAAGACCACGTTGATAAGGTGGCCCTTCGCGGCGTTCGCCTGGGCACCACCTTGGGCCTGGCTGCCATGGTGATGCACACTGGCGTCGACTATTCTACGCGGCCGCGCGGCTTCTACGGTGGCACGCCAGAGGACGTCGATGACATCGAGGCCACTCTAGAGCGCCTCGACGGCCACGGCGTCGCCATTGCCGACTCCATCCACCCCCAGTCTGTTCTGAACAGGCTGTTTGATTAGTTTGTACTAGGGGTTATGGAATTTCGGTAATAAAGATGAAATTTTATCCTTTGTATTTGTCTTGTGATGATTTCTTTAATTTGTGCATACAAATCTTCACTATCTTGAACGCATTCGGGAACTTTTACTCTAGCCGAATATGCACAAACTCTTGCCCCTTAGCGTAGAATCCGCAGAAAATCCTTATTCGGGAGTCATGAACATTGTTCAATGAAAAAACCCTTCCCGTCCAAGGAAAAACCCCCGCCGTTTGGTATTCCCATCAATGCACGCCAGCCAGTCATCACTCCCGATGCACTCTCACTGCTAATAAAATAGCCCCTCTGGGTGAAATTAATAAAATTCCTACTCCACCACCTTTGCCACATGAAGATCCATCAAAAAACAAAGCCCAAGAAGTAATCTCAAGTAAATTAAACGATGGATCACGATGTTTAGTAATGAAATCAGCAATAATCTGTCCTTTAACAGCTTTTGCCGATTCAAACCTTAATTCAAACTCAGACAAAGCCAAAATCCACTTGCCAATCCTTCCATTCAAAATTGGCATAGACAACATGTGCTTAATTACATCAAATTTTGAATATACAATGCATTCGACATTCAACAAATAGTGCCGAAACTTTGTACATGAGTAATAAACACACAAGCAAAGCTTCTCTGCAGCCGAATATCTTGTTTCGGGATCAAGCAATTTTCGGCTAAGGTATGCAACTACTCTTTCTTTTCCCTCAAACTCTTGTATGAGGGCCAATCCAATGGTTTGGGTATCGGCCGCCACGTACAACTTAAAAGGCTTGTTCAATTGCAGAGGCACCAACACTGGTGGTTCCTTCATGTATTCCTTTATCTCATTGAAAGCCTTCTGTTGTTCGTCACCCCATACAAACTTTTGATCCTTTGTCAGTCTTAATAGTGGAGAAAAGGGCAACACCTTTTGTGACAAGTTTGAAATGAACCTTCTCACAAAATTGATTTTCAATGACTGCAATTCCTTAAGATTGGTTGGAGGAACAACTTCATCCTTAGCTTTCATGCTCTTTTTGCCAACTTCTATTCCTCCTTCATGTACCAAAAATCCCAGGAACTCTCCAGCTGAAACTCCAAAGGCACACTTGTTCGGGTTCATCTTAAGCCCATGTTTTCTAGTGAACTCTAAAGTCTTCCTCACATCATCCAAATGTGATTCATGATCTAATGACTTTATCACGACATCATCAATATATATCTCCACAATTTTGCTGATCAACTCGTGGAAAATGTAATTCATGGCTCTTTGATAAGTTGCACTAGCATTTTTCAACCCAAATGTCATGACAATCCACTCAAACAAGCCTATATATCTAGGACATCTAAAGGTTGTTTTTGATACATCTTCTATTGCCATAAAAATTTGATTGCACCCTGCATTACCATCCATGAAACTAATAACTTTATGTCCAGCAGCTGCATCAACCAACAAGTCAGCAACAGGCATTGGATATCCATCCATGGGTGTAGCTCTGTTTAGATCTCTAAAGTATATACAAACCCTCATTTTTCCGTATTCTTGTAAACAGGAACAATATTAGAGATCCACTCTGCATATCTACATGGCCGAATGAAATTTGCTTCTATTAATCTCTCAACTTCTTTTTTCATGTCGGCCAGTACTTCATCCTTGTAGATTTTTCGGGGAGGGGTTGCTTGTAAGGTCCAAAACCAGGCTTGATTGGCAACCGATGCTCAACAATGGAACGATCCAAACCAGGCATCTCCGAATAATCCCAAGAGAAGCAATCTTTGTATTCTTTTAGTAGCTTAATCAATTCTTCTCTGAAACTTGAATCCAAGTTAGCACTGATAAATGTCGGCCTTGGCTTGTCACCATCTCCAATGTCTATTTCTTCCAGTTTGTCAGTCGACATAAATCCATGTCCTAACTTCCCATCAGTTCCATCAATTGGATTCTCCATTAAAAATTACTATAAGAGCCGACTGCTTGAATCGGCTGTTGATCACTGCTGACTGGTTCAACAGGACCTTCACCCCAGTTCTTGCCTGAGAAGCAATCTATACCTTGATACTCCCAGAAGGCTGGTTCCACGTTAGCCACGCTTACTGAATCATTTGCTTGGACAACTTCTACATCATCATCCACCCATGAACAAGCTATTGATGCATAGTAGATGGAATGCAGCAGTTTGCATGGATCCAATCTCTTCCAAGCAGCAAGCTATATGCCCCTTTGCCTTCAATGAAAAGAAGGTCGTAAGTAGAGTTTTAGATCCAATCATCAAATCCACATGCACACAGCCCTTGGTATCTGAAGGATTTCCAGCAAAATCATTTAGAACTATGCTTGTTGCCGTCAAATCTCCAGGGCCCATGTCAAGCTTCCTGAATGTAGTGTATGGCATTACATTGACAGTAGCTCCACCATCAACAAACATCTTGGTCAATGGCTTCCCATTGACGTATCCTCTCAAGTACATCGGTCTCATGTGCCGATTTTTGGCTGGCTTGTCAAAAGTAGCTTGCTTGGCCAACACTAATTATTCCATTATCCCAAATTGCTTAGCCTCGTCCATGTCTGGCGACACCTCCTCTTGCACAATCTGATTAGCTGGAGCAATGAATTCATTCGGCAAGAAGCATACCATGCACGTAGGAGCCGAAAGACCAGATCCATTAGGCTTATCTTTTGGGCGCCACACCTGTTTCCTCTTGATTCCTGCCTGCTTCAGCTCCTGATTCCTCAAGCGCTGAACCCTTCTCTTTTGGCTTCTTCACAAGCTAGGTGGGCACCACTGTCCCTTTTGCCAGACATACTCATGATCTTCTTCCTCTTCATGATCAACCCTCCTGTGATCAGTATGCCTTTTCCTCAGTTGACCATCAATTCTATTTATTTTTAGGCGTCAACCATCACTAGGATGTACCCTTCCAATTCTTTCATGGACGGATCGGCGATTGGCAATGTCTTGCCTATATTCAGTATACTTATCACTGCATTCAGGGCAGTTATTTTGCATGGGAAGTTTCAAACCCTCATTCCAACAGTGTCTGAAGAAGGCACATCCCCAGTGTGCACGCTCTTGCTCTCGCATATACTCTTCTTGTTCCTTCTGCGCATTTCTTCTTCATATCTTCGCTTCTCCTCTTCATATTTATGTTTCTGGTAGCGCTCCTTTTCTTGCTGACGCTGCCACTTGTTGAGGAGAATACATGAAGTCACCCTGGGTTTAGAGGATTCACCTACTTAAATTTGACTTTTCAGAAAGCGAGGTTCTTCCTTGTGGATTTGTTCAAATGCTACTTGTTGAGCGGGATCAACTGAGCCATCCTGTTTCGCCTTCGCTGAAGTCAAAACCTTTACTTTTCCTTTCTCTTCAGCAGTCACCATGTTGACTGAGAATCCAATCATATTCTGAGGAAAAGGATTGCCATCCAATTTCATTTTATTATCAAATTTTAGATGACCTTCTTGGATAGCCTTTTGAATTCTCATCCTAAAGACCCTGCACTCGTTGATGGAATGAGAATTCCTGTCATGAAACCCACAGTACCTCTTTTTTTCACTCCATCAGGCCGAAGCATAGAATGCCCATCTGGCAACTTGATTCGACCTTCTTTCACGAGGAACTCAAAGAGCTTATCTGCCTTGGTCACATCAAAATCATAGGTGCCTTTAGCTTGCTTAATCCACCTCTAATTTACTGTTAATGGCTCTTTGCCCCATACTATTTCTGCTGCAGCTATTTCTTCTTCATCATCATATTCCTCTCCTTGATCTGTCCTTTCGAGAAATTGATTATAGATGTCAGCTATATCACTGTGTTTGACGAACCTGGAGTCTTTCTTGAAGCCATAAGCTTGATTGCTCATCAACGACAGTCTGTGCGACAGCTGGCCAAGATTATCGAACTCCATGCCGAATAGCTTTTCCCGAATAGCTGGCAACATCCCCCTTTCTGACCATACCGACCAATTGATCATCTGGTATGTTCAAAGAGAAGCACATGCTTTTTGTCTCTCTGAACCTCCTGAGGAACTCCATTGGTGTTTCATTATTCCTCTGCCTCAGGGTAGTTAGATCAATTAGCTTTTTCTCATTACTGCCAATGAAATAATGAGCATGAAACTTCTGCTCCAAATCCTTCCAGGAGCAGATTGAGTGAGCAGGCAGAGAAGTGAACCATGTAAAGGCCGGGCCTGTCAATGATAAAGGGAAATATCTGATCCTGAATGCTTCATCAGTAGAAGCTTCCCCAAGCTGCATCAGGTACCGGGCTATGTGTTCCACAGTACTGGTATCATCTTGCCCTGAAAACTTCGTGAAATCTGCGGGAACTTTCACCCTGTTCGGTAGGGCCACCCTGTGATACCATTCTAGGAAAGGAGGTGTATACACGTGCCCTTGGTTTTTAGGTTTTAGACCGAATTGATTTTGAAGCACATCGGTCATCCTCTGCATTAGGAGATCAATATTGACATCTTGATTCCGTGGTCCTCCACCAGGCATCCCTGTAGAACCACCATATCCAGGATTCGGGAGAGCATCAACAGCACTGTAATCCATGAACTCCGAATACCCGGTGCCGTACATGTTCTTTTGCAACCTGTTATTTGTTGGGGCTATCCTGTAAGTAGAGGCAGGTTGAACTCCAGGAGTGCCAAACGCCATTTCTCCATATGTACGTGGATTAGGTATTGCTTGATGAGGATTCTGCCGAATTGGTTGACTATTTACGTGTTGAGTTGGCTGAACACTCATACTCTGTGGAGGCGGATGAACACCTGCATCTTGACGAATTGGTTGGCCAGCGGCGGTAGCACTTGATTCACCTTCAAAATGTTTGTCCACGCTTGGGCCAAAGATACCAACCATCATCTGTCGGAAGCTATTTAAAAATGCAGTATTGTGCTTAGCCATTATGTCCTCCAAAGTTTTCTGTACCATGCCAAAAACTTCTTGTTTTTCTGCAGCAGCTGTGGTATCAGGTTCTCCTGGCATTAGAACTCTTGTCATGTCTGACTTGAGGAATGGCACACCACTCCTATTTTTGGAAAAGGACATTAGACACTTCTGCTAAAATTGCTCAATAGCTTCCTTCAGTTGTAATTGTTGTTCTGTAGACAGTTCCTCGAAGGTGACATCCATGACATCTTGGATGTCAGGCATCTTGATCAACTAGATTGTTCCACCAGGCGTGCCAAAAAGTGTGTTGACGTAAAATCAGCACCTCACGCCAAGCACACAACAAGCTGAAAAAGCTAGCTTAACACACGTTGCCGAATCCGAAGCGTGCCAGTCAATTTTCCCTGAAACTGACAAAGGATGAAACAGTTAGATAAAACCTGGAACTTGCCGGGTGGTACCAGACAGTTCCGTATTTATGGCTACAAGGCCAATCAAAACGACATATAGCTACAACAAGCTATCTGTCGCCAATCTAAACATCATTCGGGAGCTTAAAACATGTAAACAGGGTATAGCCGACTGCATGACGTAAGCATGATGAAAGATCGGTCTTTATCTAAACAACATTGCAATACATAACCATGACCGGTTATCAAGGATAAATCACAATAAAATAAATGAAGACGAAGCATGATTATAAATTTGCAGTAAACATGCATGCATAGGTCAAAAGCACTAGTGTACCGCATGTCTAGGTACTTTCAAACCCGTCGAGCACGACACCAAACAAGTTAATCCACCGCATGATACAACTTGTTTGAAATCACACCACCACCAAGAATTGATCAATCCACCGCATGATACAATCTAAACATGGAAGGCTAAAAGCATACATTATTTAAAACAAGCTTATGAACATGTTTCGCTCGTGACAGAGTTGCCGAATACAACTGTACAGCCGATTCGGGTTCCGTGGAGAAGGAACAAACTATGCTGGATTAACACGCTTGAACCCGCAACACGTGGCAATCTAGATTGATTCGAATTCGGCTATTAAAGAGCACATGATCCAATGCACCACATCGAGTTAATGATTTGAACATACATCATATGGATCGCAAACAAGATAGAGCCGAATCTAGTCAATCTAAATTGGGCAATAAGGGTGTTACATGAATTAAACATAAGAGCAAAATTCAAAGCAACACATGGTAACTTAATGAATCTATTAGATCTTGCCAAATCTAATAGAGCCGATAACTAGCTCCAAGCTAGATCTTAGCCTACCGCATGGCTCATGATCTAACAATAAAGCCCTCTTGAACCAAGCTTAAATCCACCGTATGATACTAAGCATGGTAACAAGACTACTTGCATCAAGGTCTAAATCCACCGCATGATACTAGACATGATACAAGGTTGCCGGTACTTACGGAGGTCGACGGATCGATGGTTCCTCTCGAAGAACTCGACGACTCGACTAAAGGACTCGAAAGTTGGCACGGTGCCGGTTTGTTGTGAAATTGTTCGATGCCTATTACAAACACTAAGGGTTCATATTTATACCCTTGTTCTAACACGACTCCTAGTCGACCACGATTACAACATTTATTGCCTAAATTAATGCCCCGGCGCCAATGTCCGTCTTGCACCCGTCATCAATTCGTCCCTTCTTTATGTTCAAGCCACGTCATCACGCATTCCTGAATGCTTCCTCTCCTAAGCGTGAAACAGCTCTTCTGCCGAATGACGACGTACTCCCGACCGCAGGCATCTTTACCGAATGCTTTGAGGAAAACCTCTTGCCGAATGGTGCTCTCTTACCAAACTCGGCCCACAGGTCAGTCTCTACCCTTGTTCTAACACGACTCCTAGTCGACCACGGTTACAACATTTATTGCCTAAATTAATGCCCCGGCGCCAATGTCCGTCTTGCACCCGTCATCAATTCGTCCCTTCTTTATGTTCAAGCCACGTCATCACGCATTCCTGAATGCTTCCTCTCCTAAGCGTGAAACAGCTCTTACGAGAATGACGACGTACTCCCGACCGCAGGCATCTTTACCGAATGCTTTAAGGAAAACCTCTTGCCGAATGGTGCTCTCCTACCAAACTCGGCCCACAGGTCAGTCTCTTTCCTGTACCAATTTTTGGTGTTAACACTCCTCTACTTGACGACGACGAGGATGGACATCCAATTTTCGGTATGTTTGCACACTCGTTTTCAAGAGTCTCAAAGGACTTCGCATCAGCAAGCAGTCAAGCGCATATTTAGGTATTTGCGACATACTCCCGACTTCGGCCTTTGGTACTCCGCGTCTTCTTCTTTGGCTCTTCATGGATTTTCGGACGCGGATTTTGCCGGGTGTCGGTTGCATAGGAAGTCCACTTCTGGGAGTTTTTGGGTTCCCCTTTGCTGTCTTGGTCTTCCTGCAAACAGATGAGTGTTACTCAATCCACTACCGAGGCAGAGTATGTGGCCGCAGCTAGTTGTTGCTCTCTGCTCCTTTGGATCACATACACCATGAGCGACTTTGGTGAGGAATATACCCATGTCCCACTTCAATGTGATAGCACCAGTGCCATAAGTGTTGCAAAGAACCCAGTGCTCCACTTCAAAACCAAGCACATAGAAGTGAGGTATCATTTCTTGAGAGACAACATAGAGAAAGGAAAAATCTCTTTGATCCATATACCCACTCATGACCAGCTAGACGACATTTTCACCAAACCCGTAGATCAAGCAACTTTCACTCGTTTGCGAGGGGAGTTTGGTGTTTGTTTGATTTCTTGAGTTGGTGTGTGGGAGCTCCTTTGTAGCATATGTATAGCTTACCTTTGTGCATTTCTTGCCTTTGGCATGGCATATGTAACATGATATATAGGCATCTTTGTATCTTAGGCTGCATGCATTTTGTATCATATGCATTGTGTAGGAAAAGCCTCTCCTATATACATTGTTCACCATGGTATGATATATATGTCCTTGTGAGCTGGTTTGGTAAGCTATGGTTAGTTTGGCTTAGCTCTTGATTTATATCCATGGTTGATGCACTACTCAGAAACTAACGACCTTATCTTAACGACCACACATGATTTGTGGTCATCGTACTTGGTTTTGAGTCATTTCAGAGAAAATTGTGTGGTGCGACGACCACGTGACCGGTTGTCGTAATTTTTTCCTGTGTCGTGGTCGTCAGTATTGTGTACTATGATAACATACGCATTCTAGATCAGATCAGATCTATTAACTTTGGTTTTCTTATTTTGGAAGCAGATCAGTGTGAGCTCTCAAGTGTTTCGGATGCATGTCGACTTATAGTTTCTATCATGCAATCAATGGGAGAAGAAATCTCATATTCTAGGAATCAGGATGAAGACGGTTAATATAAGCTCAATTGAGTTATATTCATGAGGAGGTCCTTGATGCGTGCTTTGCATTCAAGCAAAGCTAACTATTACTGTTATAGGATTATTCTTATGTCAGGCACTACTAGCTAGTGCCTCCAATTGAAACCTTTATCGTTTTGTTCTAAATATACATGGATGTATGCATGGGAGGTTGAATGAATAGTAAATGTTTCTGGTTGCAAATTATTTATTGCAAATTATTCTTCTGCTAAATAGTAGGTGATTGTATAATGTTTATGAAAGTGACGTGTGATATATATTAATAAGCAGCTAATGTGAAAATGTCAGCGATAATCTATGGTTGTTAATTTAAAAAATAAGTGGTATGTGCTCTACAATATCTAGTGAAATACTACTAATGACAAAAAATGTGGTTGTTACTACTAAAAGTGGTTGCTAATGCCTCTAAAAAGTGGGTGTTAATATCTCATGATAGGTGTTGCAATCATATTAACGATGAAAAAAGTGGTCATTGTTATTATAAATGTGGTCGTTACTCTAATATCAACAACCAAAAATGGTTTGGTCGTTGAAAAGTTAACGATGGGGAATAGTATCTGGTCGTTAATTGTATTAATTAACGACGGAGCTTTTAATGACCATGGATGACCACACTTTTGTGGTTGTTAATACCTTTTAACGACCACATCTGAACTTTTAACGACCACATATCCCGTCGTTAATACCCCCTCCTGTTGTAGTGATGGCTATGTTTTTGAAAAATGTCACATGTATGCTCTCTTGTGAGTAAATGCCTTTATATGATCTTGACATGTTTTAGTAGCTTGGCTATGCTTAATTTGTGGTTGGATAGCTTATTTTGATCAGATGGGGCCAAAGGCTCATTTGCCATCATGAATGTTTAGCCCCCATGCTTCATCTTGTGGAGGGGCATAAGTTCCTTTTTGTCGCAAAGACATTTCATGTACCAATTTCAAATCTGAAAATGACATGTAAATTACTTGGAAAATGTTCTCCCATGTCATATTTGCTTAATTTAATTTGCTTTGGGTGCTAAACCGTTGCATGATGCCTACCAATGAGAAGTCTCATACATAGAAGTAGGCACATGGCTCGGTGGCTTTGACATGACGTGAGGTGCTCGTGGTTGTTTATGATGGTCTTATGATTAGAATGGTTGTTCTAGCATGAAGTTTTGTGTGGCTTTGCCATTTTGACATGTTTTGCTCATGTTTAGGACTTTTCTCATGAGAGGGTGATTTTTCGCAAAATTGCTCAATTCTATCTTAGCTTCGCCCATCATTACGAAGCTATATAGTATCTAACTTACTCATTTGGACATGTGTAGCATCCTATGTTGAATTTTATCTATTTGAGAAGCTCTAGGTTGCATTTTTTGCAATTTTGGATTGATTCATACATTGTCAACAAGGGGGAGAAGTTTGAGCATGTTTTGGCTTGCTGCATGCATTTAGAAGGTTTCCAAGTGGTTTCGAGCTGTTTTTGATGTGTAGTTCCCAGATGGTCAGCCTAAACGGTGTGATATGGATGTTGTCCCAATCTTCACGATGTAGGATCTTGAACAAGATAACTAGCTGATAAATCATCCAAGATAATTAGCTGCGAACAACCGGATACTAGTGCAACCTGACGACACGCACAAGAAGCCAACCACAGTCTCTATACGGCAGCCTGAATCAAGGATTCGCCCAATCACACTCTCAAAGAACCAACCTACGCAACCTGAACACGAAGTACTAGGAGCATGGATTGGGTGCCGATGAAGCGGCCGCCGATGTAATCCCACAGGGAAATCACAAGAGCAAAGGGGTAGAGAATCACTCTCTGATCTTGTTAGCACACAGCTGAACAAAGGGGGTTCTATTTCATTATCAAAAGTCTTGATTATTTCAGAGATACATAGGGTATTTATACAAGGAACAACCCTCCTTGCTGGGTGTGAATGGACCTTTAAGTTTCTGGAGTTATGCTACGTGAAAAGCCACCACAAGCTGAAATCCTGAACAACCTCGTGTGACTATTGGGTTCCTGCGCAGTCTTCACTAATTTGGTAATAACTCTTTATTGGGAAGTCCAATGGACATGCGGTTTCTTGTATTAGAAAGTTAACTTCAATACGGTTCCATGAAGTACTCATGTAGCTCCAGAGCTATCGGGATTTAAGAGTTATGATAAAATCATTATGAAGGTCCGAACATGTCCGAATTGATTGTCCGAACTGATCTGTCCGAACTTGTCCGAACTGAACTTGCTGGATCCTTCTTGTCCGAACTGATCCACTTGTTTCTTCTTCTTTGCTTCCTCTCCGTGTATAGCTGCACCACCTATCTCACATATATACCTAAGTACAACCAATGTAGAACATTTAGGTAGTATAACATTCTCAGATATGTTAAAGTTACTTTCAGCTAGGAGAGAGTTCACCTCTTGTTGTAGTTTCTTGGCACGACTTTTTGTAAGGTCCTTGGTTTATATTAATTGGTGTGTTGTGTTCATCCACTTGTGTAACTGTCCGATCAGTGGGGATGTCCGCATCATCCTCCCCCTCTTGAAAAGGAGTCGTCCTCGACTCTAATTCTTCATCACCAAAATATGGTGCCAAGTCAGCAACATTGAATGTTGTGCTAACACCATAGTCATTCAGAAGATCAATCTTGTATGCATTATCATTGATTCGTGCTAGCACTTTGAATGGACCATCTCCTCGTGGCATCAACTTGGATTTACTTCGATCTGGAGAACGATCCTTACGTAGATGTACCCAAACTAAATCTCCTGGTTCAAATATCACCTTGTTCCGATGCTTGTTTGCTTTGGCAGCAAAATACTTCACTTTCTTCTCAAGTTCTTGCTTGGTCTTCTCATGTATCTTCTTTATGTATGCAGCCGCATGGAGGCTTCCATATTACTTCGTTCCTACAAAGGTAATGACAACAAATCTATGGGAGTATTTGGTTTAAAACCATATACAATTTCAAATGGACACATTTTGGTTGTAGAGTGTATTGCCCTGTTATATGCAAATTCAACATGTGGCAAACACTCCTCCCACTCCTTCAAGTTCTTTTTTATCAAGGCTCGCAATAGCATTGAAAGTGTTCGATTCACCACTTCAGTTTGCCCATCTGTTTGCGGATGGCATGTCATAGAAAACAACAGCTTGGTTCCAAGTTTTACCGAAAGTGTCTTCCAAAAATAACTCACAAACTTTGTGTCACGATCTGAAACAATGGTCTGTGGCATTCCGTGCAATCTCGCAATTCCCCTGAAAAAATAAAGTAGCTATGTGGGAAGCATCATCACTTTTATTACAAGGTATGAAATGCGCCATTTTTTGAGAATGTATCAACAACCACAAAATAGAATCCCTCCCCCTCTTTGTCCTAGGTAAACCCAAGATAAAATCCATGCTAATGTCCTCCCAAGGAACACTAGGAACAAACAATGGAATGTATAAACTATGAGGGTTCAGTTTTGACTTAGCTTTGTGGCATGTAACACAACGTTACACAAGTCGCTCAACATCTCTTCTCATCTTTGGCCAATAAAAGTTGTCGGCCAGCATCTCATAGGTCTTATCTCTTCCAAAATGACCCATCAAACCTCCTTCATGTGCTTCCTGCAGCAACAAAAGTCTAACAAAGCAATTTGGAACACATAGTTGTTAGCTCGAAATAAAAATTCTTCATGTATGTGGTATTTTTCCCAACCTTTCTCTGCTGTACATTTAGCATAAGGCCCTGAAAATTCATGGTCAGTAGAGTATAATTCTTTTATGCTCTCTAATCCCAACACTTTTACCTCAAGTTGATTTAGCAAAATATTTTTGCGGGACAATGCATCAGCAACAATATTATCTTTACCTTTCTTGTACTTCACAATGTATGGAAAAGTTTCAATGAATTCAACCCACTTCACATGTCGACGGTTCAGTTTAGCTTGGCCTTTCAAGTACTTCAAAGCTTCATGATCTGAATGGATAACAAATTCTTTTGGCCACAAATAATGTTGCCATGTTTCAAGTACTCTTACCAAGGCATACAACTCCTTGTCGTACACGGAGTAGTTCAGTTGTGCTCCTCCCAACTTCTCACTGAAATATGCAATGGGCTTCCCTTCTTGCATGAGCACTCCTCCAATTCCAGTGGCACTTGCATCAGATTCAACCTCAAAAGTTCTTGTGAAATTTGGTAGCATGAGTAAGGGTGCTTCTGTCAACCGTTTCTTCAATTCTTGAAAAGCATTTTCTTGTGGCTCGCCCCATTTGAACATGACACCTTTCTTCGTCAACTCATTTAATGGAGCAGCTATGGTGCTGAAATCTTTGACAAATCTTCTATAGAAACTAGCAAAGCCATGAAAACTTCTCACTTGACTTACGTTCTCAGGTGTTGGCCATTCTTTGATTGCTGCAACCTTGGCTTCGTCCACTTGAATTCCCTGTCCAGAGACAACAAAACTAAGAAACACAACTTGATCTGTGCAAAAGGTGCACTTCTCAAGGTTAGCAAATAATTTCTCTTTTCTAAGCACATCCAAAACTTGTTTTATGTGTTCAACATGTTCCTCCAATGTCTTGCTGTAAATTAAGATGTCATCAAAGTAAACAACAACAAATTTTCCAATGAAAGCTCTCAAGACATGATTCATTAATCTCATAAAAGTACTAGGAGCATTAGTCAAACCAAAAGGCATAAATAACCATTCATACAACCCAAACTTTGTTTTGAAAGAAGTTTTCCACTCATCACCAATTTTCATTCGAATTTGATCATAACCACTACGCAAATCAATTTTGGAAAATATCATGGAACCACTCAATTCATCAAGCATATCATCTAACCTAGGAATAGGATGACGATAGCGAACAGTGATATTATTGATGGCTCTACAATCTACACACATCCTCCATGTTCCATCTTTCTTTGGCACCAATATAACTGGGACAGCACAAGGACTTAAACTTTCACGCACATAACCTTTATCTAAAAGTGCTTGTACTTGCCTATGAATTTCCTTTATTTCTTCGGGATTTGTGCGGTATGGTGGACGATTGGGTAATGCAGCCCCTGGAATGAGATCGATTTGATGTTCAATGCCACGCAATGGCGGCAGTCCAGCAGGTGTTTCCTCCGGAAAGACATCCTTGTAACCCTGCAAAAGACGTGAAACAACACTAGGAAGAGAAGTTATGTCGTTAGCTGAAAGCAACATGTCTTTGTACACAAGTACAATGAGTACTTGGCCTGGGTTACATCTCTCATTTCAGATTTAGTGGCTAACATGATCAGATTTTTATCCTCTCTTTTATTTTTATCTCTCTCATTTGGTTTGTGGCTCTCACTCACTGATTTGTGGAGGGCACTTACATTCTTTTTCTCACTCTCAACTCTCACTTCGGAACTCTTTGCAAGTGCTCTGCTAAGAGTTGTTGCGGTGTCATGGGTTTAAGCACTAAGTTCTTTCCCTTCCACTTGATCGTGTTTTGATTTGTGTGACCACAATGTAGAGACGAATGATCATATTGCCATGGCCTTCCCAGCAGTAGATGGCATACTGTCATGGGTGCCACATCACACTCAATGGTGTCAACATACTCACCAACTTTGAATGGAACTCGCACTCTTTGTGCAATCTTGATGGAACCGGATTGTTCAACCATTGCACATGGTAAGGATGAGGGTGTTTCAGCAGTTTTAAACCAAGTTTATCAACCCTTTCCTTGCTAGCAAGATTGTGGCAGCTTTCACCATCAATGATTACCTTGCAAACTTTGTCCTCAACCTTAGCTCTTGTTTGAAATAAATTGTGTCACTGACCATTCTCAGCTTCCTTCATTTGCACACTCAAAATTTGAGTCACAACAAGGGCAGCACCTCCCTCAAATTCACATGAAGTGAGACCATCATTTTCGGTAGCATCCTCAAATTGGCCTTCATTAAAAGCTTCTTGCTCTTCTTCACTAGTAGATTCATACTCTCCTTGATCATTAACAAGGATGGTTCGATTATTTGGACACTCCTTGATAACATGACCACAACCTCCACACTTGAAGCATTGAATTCCACTACTTTTTTCTATAGAAGCCATTGATGTAGATGAAGATGTTGCAGGTTTACTCCTCTCAGTATGTGCAGCCAACTCTTTGCCACTAGAGTTGCTCATATCAGCTGCACGTAAGCCCCCACTTGAGTTGGAATTTGAACCTAGATTTGCATTGGTTCTTGGTGTAAACTTGCTTGCACTTGGGGTATTCTTGGCACTGAATGAGCCTCCTCTATTGCTCTTCATCTCTTGCTGCAATTGGCGCTCAGCTTTGCTTGCTTGATGTACCAACTCAATAAGATTACGGTACAGCTGAAATTCAACATTGCGCTGAATATTGCGATGCAAACCATACATGAACCTTGCAATTGATTAGTTTTTATCTTCATACACATTAACCCTAATCAATGCTTTCTCCATCTCTTTATAATACTCATCAACAGAGAGATTTCCTTACTTCAAATTCTACAGCTTGTCAAAAAGATCACAGTGATGATGTTTAGGTACAAATCTTGCTCTCATTTCTCTTTTCGTTTCAGCCCATGTACGAACAATACCTTGCCCAGTTTCTTATCTATCATTGAGCATTTGTTCCCACCATATTAGAGCATAATCATCAAACTCAAGTGCAGCCATTGCCATCTTCTTTTCTTCGGAATAATTATGCAAGCGAAAAATTTTATCAACCTTCAACTCCCATGTAAGATATGTTTCAGGATCAGATCCTGCATCAAACTTGGGTATGGTGAATTTTAACTTTCCAAACCTCTCCTCATTGGGCCGATCACATTCATAGTTGCCTCGACGACGACGACCATAGTTTAGGGGTTGTTCAAACTCTTCTTCTTCTTCTTCTTCATATTCATCCTCAAATTTAGCATAATCATTATCTTCCTATCCACGACCTCTTCCTCTTCCACGACCACCTCCATTACCTCCATCACCACGCCCTCGACCGCAGGCCTTCTAGCATGGAAAGCAGCTCTTTGTCGGCGTTCTTGTTGTTCTCTTGCAACTCGTTCAGCAGCTTCCTCTGCAGTTTCCTCAACATCATCTTCATGGTTACTCGCATTTTCAGCAACATGAGGAATATGTTGAAGCCGCTGTAAAATAGCTTGCAAATCATTTGCCAATCCATTTGCTCTCTCCTCTATATTTTGCCTCAATTCGTTGAATTGTGCCATGGTAACATAATCTTCAATTTCAAGTCGATCATCCATCTTCCTGTATGGTTAGTGTATATATATATGGAATGAAAAATATGTGGATCTCACAACCTCCCCTTCTCTTACCAACCAAAACTCGTATGCTTCCCTGCAAGTTACTAAGGCAATCTGTTGGTGGTAAAGAGTAGTGATAATTGAGTGAATACAAGATCAGAAAACCGTACACGATGGCTTTTATGTGGAGCTTAGTAGGGTATAAACACAAGGAGCAATCTGAATTTTATTTGTTGTAAAGATAAGTAACAATCCAAACTAGAAATTCAATGCCTAGTGCTGATCACAAGATATGAAAGATGTGATGTAACAACACACGCACAAAAGATAGATTTCAGATTTGATGCAAACAAGAAATATGCTAGGGATGATTGATTTAAAGAGAATCACCTAGCAAAATTGCACCAAAATGATCATAGCAACCTGGTTACACAAATTGATATGAAGATTCAAACACTTGTGCATACCAACAATATGATCTTACTCCTTTCTTTCCAACACTTTTTTTTTAACTTTCTCAACACTTTTGTTTTCAGCGTTCTTTCTTCTTTTTTTGACACTTTTTTTGCACAATACTAAACAAGATCAGATATAACACTTGCACAAATTTAGGATGTGACTAATTAGCGATCGCGCGCTCCGAGCGGTCGAATTCCGAGCATCGCTAGCCCAACATGCGCATCCGTGCACTACACGTGCCCCGCTCTCGCCGATAGGCGGCCTCACCCCGGCCCCGTGTCACTATAAGCACATGCCCATTAAAAAAACTAAAAAAGTTTGAGCAAGTGCTGCTGAAAAAAATCTGAAAACACATTAAAGTTTTTCAAAAAAGAACTTATCCACTGAAAAAGAAAAAAATATATATATAATTTATACCACAGAAGAAACTTATACATATAACTAAGTTAACTAATATATATATATATAACTTTGGCACTAGACAACATGCAGAACTTATGCATACATTTTGTATGCATAATTTTTTAATCCACATAACTTTTTTCCAAATATCATTTTCATTTTTCTATTTTGGAATTTATACACACAAATTCGAGCATAATTTTTGCTAGATAATTTTTATGTATAAATTTGATGTCAAACTGAACTTATGCATACAACTTGTATTTTTGAAGAATAAATTGTACGCATAATTTATGCGCATAACTTTTTTCTTGATGACAAGTTATGCGAATAACTTTTTTCTTGACGACAAGTTGTGCAGATAACATTTTTATCTAATAATAAATTATGTGCATAACTTTTCTAATGACGAGTTATGCGCACAACATTTTTTTCCCTGAAAATATTTTATGGGGATAATTTATTTCTACAAGTCTACAACAAATTATGCATATGCCTTATACATTTATTTAATATTTACTTGTATGGAAAAAATTAAAAAAGAAACAAAAAGAAAAATCAGACCACCACCACACGTGCGCTAGTGCGGGCGCGAGGGCCAAAACGTTTTTACTTTCGTTACAAAGACGTGCACTCTTGCATCGCCGGAAAAGTGAAAACGAAAACGAAAATAATACTCCGTATTAGAGCCCCCCACGTGGTGGAAGTAGCTGTGGCGTGTGGTCCCCGTCGATCGCTGGGAAGCTCGCTGGCGGCCGAAGGCTGAATTGATTTTGCGTGATAGAACCCAAGTAACTATCTTAATAGGACAAAAAGTTTTCGGAAAGGATAGAAATGGTTTACTTCTTTTTGTGAGGATTTTCATATATATATAGAAAGACACAAAAAGGACACGCAAAGGATGATATGATCAACAACTAAACAAAGACTCTAATGGATTGAAACTTAACCAAACTCACTAGATAAACAGATTGTAACAAAAGGCTATGACAAAAATTGTTTAGGTTTTTTTGGTGGATAGGACGAAGACAAAAATATATGTAGCTAAGGTAAAGAAAATCCTACCGTGGTAACGATGGCTCTGATACCAGATGATACGGATGTTGTCCCGATCTTCACGACGTAGGATCTTGAACAAGATAACTAGCTCATAAATCAGCCAAGATAATTAGCTGCGAACAGCCGGATAGTACTGCAACCTGACGACACGCACAAGAAGCCAACCACTATCTCTATACGACAGCCTGAATCAAGGATTCGCCCAATCACACTCTCAAAGAACCAACCTATGCAACCTGAACACGAAGTACTAGAAGCACGGATTGGGTGCCGATGAAGCGGCCGCCGATGTAATCCCACAGGGAAATCACAAAAGCAAATGGGTAGAGAATCACTCTCTGAACTTGTTAGCACACAACTGAACAAAAGGAGTTCTATTTCATTATCAAAAGTCTTGATTATTTCAGAGATACATAGGGTATTTATACAAGGAACAACCCTCCTTTCTGGGTGTGAATGGACCTTTGAGTTTCTGGAGTTATGCTACGTGAAAAGCCACCACGAGCTGAAATCCCGAACAACCTCGTGCGACTATTGGGTTCCTGCAGTCTTCACTAATTTGGTCATAACTCTTTATTGGGAAGTCCAATGGACATGCGGTTTATTGCATTGTAAAGCTGACTTCAAGATGGTTTCGTGAAGTACTCATGCAGCTCCAGAGCTATCGCGATTTAAGAGTTATGATCAAATCATTATTAAGGTACGAACATGTCTGAACTGATTGTCCGAACTGATCTGTCCGAACTGAACTTGCTGGATCCTACTTGTCTGAACTGATCCACTTGTTTCTTCTTCTTTGCTTCCTCTCCGTGTATAGATGCACCACCTCTCTCACATATATACCTAAGTACAACCAATGTAGAACATTTAGGTAGTATAACATTCTCAGATATGTTAAAGTTAATTTCAGCTAGGAGAGAGTTCACCTCTTGTTGTAGTTTCTTGGCACAACTTTGTGTAATTGGTCCTTGGTTTATATTAATTGGTGTGTTGTGTTCATCCACTTGTGTAACAACCCCGTCAGTGGGGATGTCTGCATCACGGTGTCATCTACCTGTCTGACCGTTTGGTTCCCAGGTGCTGGGCGATCTTGTCCACCGGTCTGACTGGTGAGGTGGACTGGTCTGACCCGTCAGAGCAAGGCTGAGACAACTGCTCTGTTTTGCAAAGTGGTTTGCATGCATTCGTCCAGGGGAGCTTGCATGTATGCAGAGGGAGCTCTTTGTAGTTTTTGAGCTTTGGATTGGTGGCTTGGGCTCTTTTCTTGAGCATGTTTTTGTCTCGGATGTGTCGAGCCATTGCCCTTGCCTAGAGGGTCTGAGACTTGTCTTCTTCAAGTGATCTTGCTCTTTGCTTTTCTTTTGGCTTTCGATCGCTTGTTGGAATTTCTTTTAGTCGTTTCTTTTCTTTTCCTTTTCTTTTTGGTTATCATATATGTGTTGTCAATGCACTCATCAAGGGGGAGATTGAGAGCCATGTGTGATGAGTGATTGACAACGTGGTGTGGACTGATTCTTGGCTAAGTATTGCAGGTGCAGATTGCGGCTTGACTAGTGTTGGTGCAGGTGAAGAACAAGCGTGAAAGGTCATTGTCGATGAGGCATCCAGGTGTGAGAAGACAAGTAGGCTTGGTTCGAGGGACCCGGTGGCCAGCAGGGTCAAGTGCGGGCCACATGGTGGAAAGAATGGCGAGATGAAGTCATGGATGGTTTCTTGGTTGAGCCTCAAAACCAAGGTCGAGCCGGGACTACGTGGGAGTCGAGTCATGAGTGGTGATTGGCGGACGCTACACCGAGTTCGCGAGGTTTCCACTAGTTCACCAGAAAACCACTGAGTTCCTTGGTTGATCCACAAAGCCAAGGTCGAAGAATCCAAGACGGAGGTGCAGCAGCATCAGACCAGTCTGACCGGTGGGGAGCACAGGTCTGATCGGTGTGTAATGACGCAGTTCGGAGACTTTGAAGCGGAGGACAGGCATCGGGATCGCAAGGCTTGTGTCGAGACTAAGCAAGTTTGCGGTCGTTGGGCATCCGTCCTATGGTGCGAAGACAAAGACTTCCAAATTCACCCTTGAGGGGCATGTATCCCTAGTTATCTAGTAAGGATATTTTAGTATTTCGGTTGCCTCCATATAACCCAAGTGGTGAGAGGATGGCAGCAATCTCTGTCGGTGTTTTAACTCGGCAACCTGCCAAGGGGAGTACCCGAGGTAGACGTTTGTGGCCTCGACGAGATCGGGAACTCAAAGGAGAGACACGTGGCAAATAATTTGGACAGGTTCAGGTCGCGAGGTGCGTAATACCCTACATCCTGTATGTTGTGTAGCTTTGGATTGATTGGGTGTGTTTACAAGATGATGCAGAGGATGAGATAGTGGTCCCTACCTCACCTTATATAGTCCGAGAAGCAGGGTTACAAGATGGTTTGCGAGAGGAGTACTAGTCGTGTACGGCTAGGAGTACTCTACATGGATCTGGGCATGTATAGCTTCCTAACTGAGTAGTAGTCCTCTATAGGCCTTGCGCTCCATGCCAGCAGGTGCCGTGTAGCCCAAGTCGAGTAGTCCCAGGGGCCCATGAAGTAGTCGGTCCAAGTACCCACCTGAGTAGTGGGCCCAGGGATGTCCGTACGACAAGCCCTCGAGTACTTTGTAGTCAAGCAGTATGTCTTCGAGTACTCTTGATGGCCTTGACGAGTAGTCCTTGAGCGCCCCGAGTTCTACAAGCCGAAAGTCCTCAAGAATGCTTGAATCATCCCGAGGCTGGAAGGTACTCCAGCTGATCTTTGAGTAGTCTTGAAGTCTTCTCGAGTTGTTCCCAAGTGTTTACGAGTGCTTCTCTCGAAGGTCTTCAATAGTACTCATGTTGTCTTGATGAAAGAACCATATGGAAAATGTGATTCGGAGAATCGCATTCCGTATGGAATGTAGCCCCCGAGCCTTAGGTTGAATCGCATATTCAAGTTGAGGGTCAATCTGAAGTTCTGCCAATCTTATCACGAAAAATCTAGAGAAAAAACTGAAGGACACGTGGCACGGAGCCCCCGAGCCTTGAGTTGAGTACTTTTCTCTCGAATTGAAGGATCATCTTGACTGTAGAATGTTTCCTGAGTGGGATCTTGATCTGGTGTAGCCCACTTTGTTCGTCTGGTGTAATTGAGCCCCCGAGACTGAGAGCATTAAGTACTGGAATACGAAGAGTCAGGCTGCTGTCGTTGAGTCACCTGCATGGCGTTGTATCCGTCTGTTCAGAACTGAGCCGCCCAATGGGTTATAAATAACCGGTGAACCCCTTAGGGTTTTTCACTCCCAGCGGTGGTATTCCCACATATTAGATCTGAGTGAGGGCACCCCTTTTGCGCCTCTACTGTCATTGTCATCGCGAGCGTAGATTGGATCTACTTGCGCCCATTGCCACAGTCTGCCCAGCTCCGTAGCCCCTGAGTGAATGTGAGTGAAAACTCCTGTGCCTTGGAGGATGAAGGCATCCCCAGCAAAGAGCTCGAAGACCGGCATGTTGAAGAAGAGAAACCACGATGAGGCCGGAGATGCCAGCCAGTTGTCGTCATAGCCACCCTCCTCTCCTCGCCCCAATCCGGCGAAGAAAAAGAAGAAGGCGAAGTTGAAGACCGAGGACCTCCTTGCCTTGGTCAACAGTGGATTCCTTCGTGAGAAAGAGATGGATCTTTGGCGCACCACTACTGGGGACCCGTACCTGATGGAGAAGAACTTGGACGAGATCCCAATGTTCGCGCGGTTCATGGAGCGTGGACTTGCGCTGCCGATCAGCGATTTCTTCAAAGGGATGTTCAGGTACTACGGCATTGAGTACCTTAACCTCAACTCCAATGGGATTTTCCACACTTCCATCTTCGTGCATTTCTGAGAGGTTTTTGTGGGGATCAAGCCCCACTGGATTTTGTTCCGGAAGTTCTTCCAGGTGAAGCCGCAGCCAAGCACTGATGACCCGCTGGGATTCAGATGCGCGAAGACGCCGCCGGCCAGTACCTATCGTACAAGCTTATCGTCTCCAACTAGGACTGGAAGGCGAGATAGTTCTATATCAGCAACCATCACTCGAGCTGCCGAAGCCGAGCGGCCATCAACCGAAGCACGCGCTGGGGTGGAACACAGAGCCCACCATGCAAGAGGTATTCAACTACCCCCACTACTGAAGAAGATCAAGGCCTTGCGGGAGGCCAGACTGAGGGCTGAGCATGTGGCCTTCAGTTTCATGAAGAAGAGGGTGCAGCCACTGATGGCGCGAGACACCCTTGGGTACCAGTACACCGACAATGACGATACGTCCTGGATGCTTGGCTTCGAAGTCGAGGACGACGTCAACATTGAGAGGCTGGGCAAAATCTTCAAGGACATGCCTCCGTACACACCTTGCCCAGCGCCCGAGTACTCCACGACCCGACTGACAAACCAGGTCAGTAGTCATGAAATAAGCCTCCGAGTACTGATTTGCTTGAAGTTGTCGTACTCACACTTGCTGGTTGTGTAGGGCGATGTGGAGAAGTACGTCTCCGTCCCACCCTCCCCTCTATGACTTGAGGGACAAGCGCAGGGGAAGGGAGAAAGCAAGGCGAAGGAGCGCCGCGAAGTTGGTGAAGGCGACGATGTCGTCGTCATTGAAGATAGCTCTGATGACGAGAATGAAGAGACATTGCAGCAGCGATTCCAGCTCCGCTCAAGGTTCAGCCGGGCTGGGATGCCTAATATCCCCGTCATCGAGAAACCAACTAGCTTGGAGGCTAGCTTGCCGGCGCCGCCCAGGAAGCCGTGCAACATGGTGTGGAAACACGCCATCAAGAAGTTGAAGATCTCAAAAGCCACGAGCCAAGAGGTGAGTAGTACTACTAGAGTAGTTGAGTCTTGCCGATGAGTAGTCTGGCGCTGACAATATGACTTGTAATGTTGTAGGACATTCCCTCCTCGGACCCCGTCGATCAGGGTGATGAGGACGTCTGGGAGACGGTGGGGGCGGCGGCTGAGAGGAGTATCAGTCCCCCTCCAGTTACTGAAGAAGTCGTGCTAGGAGCGGCACAACAGGAGACCAGTGTCGTAGAGTCACGAGCGTCGGTGGAAGAAGGACAGGGCCCTCCTCCGGCTGCGACAGAAGAGTAGCCAGAGGAGGCTCCTGCCGAAGTCGAAACTGCCAGTGAGGCTGGCATAGTCGATATCGCTAGTATACTAGGCGCTCCAACCGTGACCGTGGTGCGGTCAACACTGTAAGTTCTCTGAACTCTTGAGTAGTCGTGTAGTAGTCATCGTGTGTTGTGTGACTCGATATTCCATGGTACAGGAAATCCACTGACTTATCGTGGGATGGTGGGGAGACAAGCACTCTGGCCGATGGAGAAGTTCGCTCGGTGGAGACATGAGAACCCACACAACCACCACAAGTTGAAGCCGCGATGGAGCCAATACTGGAAGAGGCGACCCTAGTTGAAGGTATGCTTCCTGCCACCACGAGTAGTCATCATGTAGGGTAGTCGTAATCATTGACTTGACTTCTTGTACTGATTCTGACAGGAGCACAAGCTGAGGGAGCCGCGATCCCTGAGGCGGTAGCCATGGAGACGGCTATTGTGGAGACAGAAGCCACAAAGCCAGCTGTTGAAGTGGTGACAGCAACAGCCCCCGGGTCGGGTACTACAGTAGCCCCCGAGGCAAATGCGGAAGAGCGGGCTGATCCGCACCCCGAGGCGAGTACACAAGTCGTCGTCCGTGAGGCGATGATAGAGGATGCTGTGCCGCTCCGCTCGGCGCCCATGCTAGAGACAGGATCTTCAAGCCGTGGAGGTCTTAAGTTGCTGGACGATGATCTCATTGACCCAGCTTTTGTGTCACTGAGCATGGAGTCATGGTGCCAGACGGAGAACTGGATCAAGGTACACTGCGAGTACCCAGAGTTTGCTTACCTTTCTATATATTGAGTACTTACTAGCTGGTGTGCCTTGCGTAGGGGTTGGTGCAGAGATCCTGTTAAAGGTGTATATGTGTATCAAACTTCGTTTGGACTTGCAAGCGAACAAGTCCTCCGTCGTAGTCAAGGGACCCTTCTTCCTTTAAGTGTGAACCCAAGGTATCGAACATTGTAACGCAAGATCCAATCTAATAAAGCTAAGAACACTTTGATCTTGAAAAGGGGTTTTGCATCTAATCTATGGAAACACCAAGAAAACCAATCTAATCTAAGAGACACCGGAGGTAGCAAGAGATAGAGAGGGATAGGTAAAACCAATCTAGAGAGATTGGATCGAGCAGTTGTTGAAGTTCAACCATAGATGAACAAAGAAAATCGAATCTTATATAAAGCCTCTTTAAATCGTGGCTTCTGTTCTAACTCTGAAGACGCATGGCTTTTGGAGCCACCGTTCTGTCACAACGCACTCCTATTCGTGCGGGTTAGCCTAGAGCGAGAACAAAGGACAAGATGAAAACGCTCGGTAGGTCAGGTATGCACCTCTAGCCACCATGTCTACAAGAACATCCTATGCAATCTATCCGGAATAGATTGGAGAAGAAGAAAACCCAAGCGAAGACAAAGTCGTAGTGAAAGTACTTGATCGCTAGAAATCGGATTCAAACTTGCAAATTCAACATGAGAGTATAGTACATAGACAAGATCACCACCGGGATCCTACTTCGACCTTGATCCTAGCTCCGAGAACTCCGATGTGATCTTCCATGCAAGGTTCCCACGTCAGCTAGGGAACCCTAGTCAACCATCTTGACCCTCTCCTCTCCGGAATGGTGTCCCTCCTTTCTCTGCTCCTCGGCATTGAATGACAAATGTATTGATGCGTGGCTCTTGGCGAGGCGACCATAAATAGTCCGAATGGCGGCTAGATCAAAGGGGGCGCCAAACTGGGCCAAAAGCAGGCCAGGCCTGTCGGCCCAGCGCCTTTTTGGCCCGGTTCGGCCGCGGCTTCCTCCCTGGTTGCTTCTCGCGTGATTCCCCATTTGTGTGCACTTACATGTGGGCCTTTGACGTCGTTTCCTTCGCGGAGGCTTGAATCCTTTCCATCCAAGATTCGCTATTTTTTGGTTGAGTTCCTGAAGATTTGAACGTTGACACTTCGGTCCTCAAGTCATTTGGAGTCATGTTCATCGCCTGTCTTGACTCTTGTCGGGCTTCATGATCTACTTCCAAAGTTCTTGATGAACTTATCCCGAAAGTCTCCTCTTTAGCTTAGATTTCCTGCGTAAACAATAAACTCCAAAATCGACATGCAAGAGTGAACTTGTTATCACGGGGGGTTATTTCCAATGGTTAGAATAATAAATCAATGCCAACATTGAAGGTAAACTCATGGCTAGGTTGACGGAAATTCACCGTGAAAGTGCATCTAGGCCCCTAAGTGGATTTTGGTTGTCTAAGATTGTGAGCAGGTTTAACTTATTTATTCATGAGCAATTATTGAAGTATTTATTTGTGGACGAATATTATATGGCTCACATTAACAAAGACAAATATATGGTGTAAGACTTCATGTGTTTATTGAAAGAGAACATAACAATGAGTGTACACACTATGGTTCTAAATTGGATGCTTGCACATTTGTTGTCAATCAAGACCAAGCATTTGAAGTGGGATTTTCAAATGAAGGTTAATTGTGTATGAAGCAAAGTGGAACTCAAAGTGGATTGGATAATGTGAGCAATTATTGAAGTATTTATTTGTGGACGAATATTATATGGCTCACATTAACAAAGACAAATATATGGTGTAAGACTTCATGTGTTTATCGAAAGAGAACATAACAATGAGTGTACACACTATGGTTCTAAATTGGATGCTTGCACATTTGTTGTCAATCAAGACCAAGCATTTGAAGTGGGATTTTCAAATGAAGGTTAATTGTGTATGAAGCAAAGTGGAACTCAAAGTGGATTGGATAAGTGATGAAGAGATCAACTGAGATGTCTAGGGTGAGGGACTAAGCAATCTTTGGGGCCGTAGCTAAGCCGCCATTAGTGTTTTGCTAAGGTGAAGTTCTAGCATCCGTGGGGTCTCCAAGTATCATATTCAAACCTTAACCGAGGGAAGCAATGCAAGTCATCAACTTGTTAGGATTGGCAATTTGGAGAGACTCATGGATCCAAGTGTGCATTCCTATGCTATATGGAAAGATCCTAGGTCATTAGCTCATATATGGACATGCTCAAGTCAAAGGCTATGTTGAAAGCCCTCAAGTGGATATTAATCAAGAATGGCAAGATTGAAGTTGTTCAAGCTCAAGAGATCAACAAAGTGTTTTCATTCATTCTTGAGTATAGATATGCCGTACTATCAAGAGGGATGCAACTTAGTTAGTTGACCAAGTCAAAGTGCTCATTAGTTGACCTAAGAAAGATCTAGCCTTAGAGTGTACTAACAATCCCTCCTAACCTAACCTGGGTCATTTCATCCTTGTGGTGAAGTGCTAGTTTCTTAGAAAGGGGTTTTGGGGGTATCTCGGGCCTGACCAGTTTGACCGGTCAGAGGCACCGGTCTAACCGGTGTCGCTAGCACCAATGACTAGTTTTCGAACACCGGTCTGACCGGTGTGGGGCACCGGTCTGACCGGTGCCGCCCGAGGACCAACAACTAGTTTTCTCTTTTGAGGGGTATAAATACCCAAGCCTTCTTCAGTTATGGGTTTTGTTTCCAGTTATATTACTGAGGTTCAAAGCCATTTCTAGCAAGCTCCAAGCCTTAGTGGCTCTCCCCAACCCCCTCGTTGTGAGATTTGTGGATTCAAGCCATATTCTTTCTGTTGGGGTGAGAGAGTGAGCTCAAGAGTGACCTTATGATCTAACAAGAGAATTTCCATAGCTTGAGCACTTTGGTTTCGCGTCTACAAGCTTTGAAGCGTTTATTACTCTTGGAGGTTTGCCTCCTAGACGGCTAGGCGTCGATGGCTAGCTCCCAAGTTTGTGGTGAGCAGCGGGAAGTTTGTAAGGGCTGCGATCTTCCCTCTTCGTGGAAAAGATCCCATTAGTGGAAAGGAGGAAAGTGGTTGAAAGAGACCCGACTTGTTGTGGGAATTGTCCCTTACAAGCTCCTCAACGGAGACATAGCCATTCCTTAGTGGGTGGTGAACTTCGGGAAACAAATCCTTGCTTCTTCGTGTGGTTTGACTCTCTAAGTTGTTTTTCTAGCATATTACATTTTCTTCCGCTTCGATCTACCTGGGTGTGCTACTTGTGTGTAAGGGCTCATTACCTTACTTGTGATCATCTACAAAGCCCACTCACCATGTTTGGTTCGTGCTAGAAGTTAAGAGGTGCTTGAAGTTGTTTTTGCATGTGCTCTGTGCCACACTGATCTGACCGGTGGGGAGCACTGGTCTGACCGGTGTCACCTGTGAAGTCTAGTGCTTGACCGGTCTGACTGGTCGCCACCACCGGTCTGACCGGTGGAGAACTGTCAGCTCATGTGTTCGGGGAGAGAGTTTAATTTGGTTGTCACGCCTATTCACCCCCCTCTAGGTGACATCAAGGTCCTTTCAATTGATATCAGAGCTTGGTGCTCTGATTCAAGCTTAACTGCTTGGAGTTCCTCGATGTCGACAACTTGTGAGGTACCGTTTGAGCCTCTAGCTCTAGACAGCTCAAATTACTCTTCTTGGCGCTCTAGTGTTCTCATTGCACTTAAGGTTTTGGGTCCTACCGCTGAGCGCATTATGGTTGCGAGTATCCTTCCAAAGGATGAGACTTGTGTCTCACCAAAGGAATTGGAGAAGAAGCGACTCAATGCCGTTATTACTAATCTTTTGTGTAGTTGTGTATGTAGAGAACTAAAGTATCTTCTCCTAAAAAGCAAAAGAATTGGTGAAGATGCTCATCTCATTTGGAAATTACTATTTGAATTGGTAAACACCAAATGGGATGAAATTGAGAGCGATGATGAAGATGAACCAGTGGAGATGTGCCTTACAACCTTACAACATTCACTGATCAGCAAACATCAACCGTCAAGCAAGAAGAAAGTCAAAGAAGCGAAGATGCAGTCCCTCTGCAAGGACCGGTCAGACCGGTGACACCCACCGGTCAAACCGGTGCCAGCAGGGGCACCCCAATTTGCTTGATGGCC
This sequence comes from Cenchrus americanus, assembly GCA_947561735.1. Taxonomy (NCBI): domain Eukaryota; kingdom Viridiplantae; phylum Streptophyta; class Magnoliopsida; order Poales; family Poaceae; genus Cenchrus; species Cenchrus americanus. The sequence goes on along the minus strand of OX387240.1, from coordinate 152,530,581 downwards.
AAGAAGGAAAAGAAGAGCAAGAAGAAGAGACAGGCCAAGGGAGACAAGGATCAGAAGATTGAAGCATCAAGCTCTCCGACAAGAGAACATGAACTTCTCAAATCCGAGCTCGCATCCTTGGTTTGTAAGTATGAATCATTGGCTAACAAATATGATCATGACATCAAATCCTTTGCATGTAGAGCTAAAATAGAAGAAGAAGCCAATGATGATCTAGAAGCCAAACTAGCGAAACTCACTAGTGAGCATATGGCTCTACAAGCCGATCACAAGGGACTTGAATGTTCCTTTGAGAAGCTTGTCGATTCTTATGCAACACTAGAGATAGCCCATGAGGTTGTGCTTTCATCGGTAAAATCTATACAACCTCTATCTCACACATGCACATGCTCACAAGTTCAAGTTAATTTATCTTGTGCTAATGATTGTTTGTCTAAAGGAAGCCAATCTAGCATTGAGCATGTACTTGTAGAATCTTGTGATGACCTCATTGCTAAAGAAAATGATCAACTCAAGCAAGAGGTTGAAAAGCTTCAAAAGAACCTGTATGTGTTGAAGGAGAAGATCAAAGTGCAACCTTCTCAAAATAACCGTGAAGACATGGTGAAGAAGCTTGAGAAGAGATCAACCATCACTAGATCAACTCCTAAACAACATACAACGAACCACAAAAACAAGATTCAAGAAAAGAGCAAGGTTGGGCAAGCCAAGTCCCAATATCGCCCCGTTGACGGTTAATAGTTGTATCAAGGTTCGTTTATGACTTGCAAGCGGACAAGTCTCCCGTCGTAGTCAAGGGACCCTTCTTCCCTCGAGTGGTGAACCAAGGTATCGAATCCGTGGAACAATGTGCAACGCAAGGATTCAATCTAGTAAAGCAAGGTAAAGCTATCTATTGAAGAGGCTAGTTGCATCTAATCTACTGACTCATAAAGAAAACACATCTAATCTAATCTACTAAAGAGGTAGCAAGAGAAAGCAAGAGATAACCAATCTAGAGAATCTAGATCATGCTTATGTTGTAGCTCCAAACAAGATAGATGAAGATAGAAAAGCGAATCTCATTAAAAGCATCTTTAAATCGTGGCCTTCCCATCCGACTCCGAAAACGCCCGCCTTTCGGAACCCCCGTTCGTCACAACGTATCCCTATTCATGCGGGTAGTCTAGGGCGAGTTCGATAGAACAAGTTGAAATCACTTGGCCGGTCCGGTATGCACCTCTAGCCACCGCGGCTACAAGAGCACCCTATGTAATCTAGCTATAGACTAGATCGTAGAAGAAGCAAAACCAAGAAGAAAACAAAATCATCGAGAAGGCACTTAATCGCTAGAAATCGGATTCACTTACAAACTTCACCATGAATGATTACATGAACAAGATCACCACCGGGATCCTACCTCGATCTTAATCCTCGCTCCATAGCTCCGACGTGGTCTTCCATGCAAGGTTCCCACGTCGGCCAGGGAAACCCTAGACAACTAGCACGACCCTCATCTCCGAGATGGTGTCCCTCAAGCTTCTCTGCTCCTCGGCGGCGGATTACGACTTCGGTTCTGCGTGGCTCTCGGTCGGGGGGCTATTTATAGCCCGAGAAGCAATTAGGTCAAAGGGGAGGCCGATTGGGCCCCGAATTGGGGCCGGGCCGGCCGGCCTGGGCCCAGTCGGCCCATCCCGCGCCCTCGCTTCGCCGGTGTTGCTTCCCACATCTTCTAGATGTTCTCCCCTTTTGCATGTGGGCCCTTGACGTCGGTTTCTCTCCGAATTGGACTCAACTCCTTGTCTTGCAAGATTCAAAGCACTTTTTCGGTTCGGTCCTCGGAGTTTATCATCTTCTCGGGCTTGGTCCTTGGGCTCTTGGAGTCATGTTCACTTCATTGTTTGACTTGTATCGGGCTTCAAGGTCTTGTCATGAGGTGCTTAATGAACTTATCCGGAAGTCTTGCTTTCAACGTTAAAACCCCGCATAAACATTAAACTCCAAAACCAACATGCACACGTGAACTTGTTATACCACGGGGGTTAGTACCAATGAATAAGGTATAAAACTCATGCCAACACCGAAGGTAAACTCATGGCTAGGTTGACGGATTTTCACCGTCAACATCTCCCCCATGCTTAAACCTTGCTCGTTCTCGAGTAAGCCTTCGATGGATATCATCATTGCCAAACAATGTTTAAACTTTGCACTTAATCACACATGAGAAAACATAATGCTCTCAAAATTTTAATTCATTAAAGTTCCATAATGTACTAGCCTTCATCTCTACGGAGGGTAGATTCTTATTAAGCTTATCCCACAAGTATTAACATGCTCACAAAGTTTAAATAGATCTCAGAATTTTTGAAATAAAGAACGAGATAAAGAAAAGCTAAACCAAGTTCACAAATTTAAATCATCTTGTATATTGCTCATGAACTCTCATCTCACTTGTCTCTCAAGCCTATATATTCTACTCCTTTCCCTCTCATATATATGTGTGGTAGGCTTTATATGGAGCTTTGGGAAAGTTTAGTCCTAGCAAGATTTTATAAATGAAGTGTTGTCAAAACAAGACAAGCTTCTCATGGTCTTACCGAGACTCGTCAAAAAGGTCATTTGAAAATAATGTTAAATCAAGGAGGGGAAAGAGAAAAATACACACACTTTTAGATGAGTGGACATGTGCAAATGGCAAAGAGTGATCCCGAGGCACAAAGGAAGTCCTCGTTATCGGATTGCACATGGTTGGAAAATGAGAATGGATCTTTTAAACTTGAAGCCTTGAATGCACTCTTAGAGAACCGGGGAGTTCACTTTACGCATTTTTTTCTCTTTCTCATATTTCTCATTCTTTTCTTTCTTTCTTTCTTTCTTTATTTCATTATATATATATTTTTTTTCTTTCTTTCTTCTTGTGAAACCTTCACCTTGAAAGTCATGATCGTCGCCGAATTTTTTTTCTTTCATCATTATATATATTTTATTATTATTTTTTAAAATACTCCCCTTTGAACTCTAAAACTGCACCGTACCTACCTCCTCCCCCATGCTTAGACGTTGCTCGTCCTCGAGCAAAGAGGCGAAAAATAAGGTAGGTACCGGAAATATTTTTCCTTTGGAGAGATACTTGAAATCTTCAATGTTGGCACCGTCTTGCGATCTTCCTTGAATTGATGATCCATTCTCAACAATAGGTTGTGGTCAAGGAGGTAATCACAAAAGATGATATTTGGTTTAAGGGTGGATATCCGGCGAGGTTTGTGAGATCTCCGACGCGGGGATACACAATGCACGGATAAAAGGCTAGCAAAAAGATAGATACGCAAAAACGGAATGACCAGCTTCTTAGTCTCGGGCCAGAGAAATCATGGCCTGCAATAACTCACTCAAAAATAAATCTTGTACACTAAAGTTTATGCACTCAAATATATATAAGGCTCTGGATAGGTTGAGCAACACACAAGTGATATTTGTGACAAGGTTAGCAATATTTTTAGCATAAAAGACATCTTTAATCTATTCATAACTTGAGAGCACATAAAACACTATGGGTCTTTATTTTAATCATAACCTCCGCTGAAGATTAAGCTAGCATTTAGATAATTTCAGATTTGTGTTTTTAAGAGAGCACTAGTTTAAACATGCATAAATCAATTACAAAGATAAACAAAACGGCAATTATAATCATATATCATCATGGCACAAACTTTGTAACTTTACCAAAGGTAAAAACTTGGTGGCGACATTATTCATGATGAAAATAAAAACTAACGCACACGCTGAAAATTAAACTAAAAACTAAAAATTAAAGTAAAGCTGAAAATACTACGCATACATAGGCACATCCAAGCTGAAAATTAAAGAAAAGGGGGTAAAGGAAAGATAACTAAAGCTTCTCCTCTCTCTAATCTTCCGCCGGTGGTTGATATTGATAGTCTTGGTTGTTGTACCCTTACTCATAATAAGATTGCGCCTCTCCTCATATGAATTGTCCGACGGTGCTAGGTGAAGGTGTCCAAGCACATAAGCGACGTTTGCATTTCCTTCACCCATTTGGTTTGCATTGGTTAGGATGGCTGCAATAATTTGCACGTTCCTTGCAGCGTATCCTCCAATGGTGGCCACATTTTGTTGTGGTTGAGGAAGGTGTGCAAATGGCTCCGCAAAGGCTACGTTGGGCACCGCAAAAATGGTGGGGGTATGGCTGCACCACTCCCCCATGCTTGCATTGGTACACCACCGTAGTAACTCGGCGGCGTCGGGGTTCCTCCCAATGGTGGGACATAATTTTGTTGTGCACCTCCTTCTTGGGTCGTGGAAAAACCTTCTCCTAATCCTTCTCTATTATATTTTTTTTTCTCTTCGCCGGCACAAGAAGTCCTTCCTCTAACCGATCTTCTTCCCCTCAAGAAAAGTCTTAATCTTCAATCCGGAAGGGGCAAATTCACCTAGGCCACTTGGAAGCCTCCTCTCTCATCTTCACTTATATATTTTCCTTTCTTCATATATTCCTAGGGAAGTCCCGGGTAGGAGATGATTCGGGTTCCTTGTAATACCCGGTTTCAAAGAGATAGCCAATATGGGGAGGCAACACCCCGAACCAATATCTCCCGAACTCGATGTTGCTTAACAACACCACCGGTTGATCATAAGTGAGTGGGGTCTATTGGCCACTTGGCAATCAAAGCCGAGTAAAGCCAATTCAACTCCGTGTTGGTTATCTTTGTCTCTCTTATTCTCCCAAAAATCCACTTGCACAAAAGTGACACACTTGGATGATGGGGTTCCGGATAGTATTTCTTTGTTGATGGTCTCTTCCCGTGATCATACTCCAAAAACCTTCCCATGTGCCTTCATGCAAATTCACTTGTTCGGAGCTCCCTTTTGAATCAAGATAGGAGACACTCGCCCAAGGGTCCACGATACTAGAACATGCAATCGTTACGAACATGAAAACCCATCTAATCTATCGGGGATTGTGTTGAATGGATCCAAAGAAGCATTAGAGCCCTTACTTCCTTTATGGCATGGTAGCTAACCTTAAGCATTAAAGTATTTCCAACACAAGATGATAGATAGATAATCCAACAAAGTATGATTACATCTCAAGATCGATTGCAACCCATGGATGAAAGGAGATTACCCCATCAAGGTGCTAGAAATAGCATCATTGATCAAGGTTACCCTTCCGACGGTGTCTTCCTTCTTCTCCACTTGTGGGCTCCCTCCAAACGGAATGAGAGACTCAGCATCCCTTCATCATGGGTATGCGCCATGGTCATGAAAATTTCCTAGGCGAATTCCTTGTGGGTGTTTGCCGACACTCCGCTAGAGAATTGCACCGGTGTCCCGTGTGAAACCCAATATGTGGAGAGCTTGGTCGTTGATGTCGACGTTCGCTACAAGCCTCTACTCAAGGCGAGCTAGCTTCTTCTCCTCCTCCTCCGTCGTGATGATAAACCCATTGGAATACCACGGAGCACATGGAGGTGGAGCGGATGATCGTGTCAAGTGGCGAGGTTGGACGAGCGGCTCCTCCATATGTTATTGAAGTTTGGTAAACCTAATAAACGAGTTTTGTGTGGCCCTCATGCCACCAAGGAGAAGAGTGTGGTTCCTCCTCGGCGGTGCCGTGTCCTCCTCCATACTCCGAGGAAACTCGGAAACCGAGTGCCTCCTCGAAGAGGTTGATGGCTTAGACGACGATGATCCCTTCTTCTTTGGTGAAAAGGCTTGTAGTTTTCTTCCATGATTGCAGCACTCTCCCTCACAAATATATATCCGGGGTTTTCACCCGGTAACAAGGTACACAAATATTATTTTGGAGTCTGGACTTTGAGTGGATTAAGGATGTGATTTGTTGCACGAAACAAACACGGTGGATGGCTAAGTCTAAGGTGGTTCCGGCCTACAAACTAGAGCACATGAACAAAGAGCTGGATGGGAGACTTACCTCTCTCCTCCTCTTGGCTCGGTTCTTCTCTAGTGCACGTTGCTTCGTGACCGCGTACACCTTCCAAACGCTCCCGTCCACTCCTTCGCTTGCATTATTGCTCCTTCCACTTGATGTTTTCGCTTTGACTCACTTCCATACTCCCTTGCCTCACATGCATCCATGATATTCCTACAAAACAAAGCCTTGGCTGCCCCCCCATGCTTGTACTTTGCATGTGGTTTAAATATGTTGGAGGGGCATCCCGTGATGTATCATGGTGCATGCATAGTTAGGTTAACTAGATTGCCTCCCTTTAAGTGTGTTTAAGGCTAAGCACTCCACTAATTTCGAAATTTAAAAATATTTTTCAGAGCCATGCAAGAGCTCAAGAATAAATTTAGAGAAGTTCTTAAACCATTAAAAACAAATGTAAGTCGAAAATATTTTTCGACTACGTTGATATCGGTCTCACCGGTATAGTTTGCCTTCATTGGTTGAGAGCAAACTTTTCCGGCTTGATCATGGGGGCATAGGTTTAGGTCCTAATTTTGATTAGATGAGAGAGATTTTGAATGAAATAAAATTAAGTGAGGCTTAGAAAAATTCTAATCTTTAGAGAAACCAAGGATATGGATTTTTAAACCAACCAAAAATCAAGATTCTAGGTTCACGCGAGTCCTACCACGTGCTGAAATTTAAATAACATCTAGATATAAGTCATGGCTCTACTCGTGTGTTTTTAGCATGAAAAACAAGTCAACCACAACATCATAAAGAGGATGAAAGGTTGAGTTTGGTTCTGAATTTTTTTTGGTTTTGGTTGTGGTTTCTCGAAAAGAAGCAAACAAACACATAGGATGGTTCATGTAAATGGTTTATGATCAAGCAAAATATTCAACCAAGAATTATGTCTCTAATATTGTTCAACCATTCTAAGTCTAATGTCTTGCGTAGTAAAATTCAAAACTGAATTATTAAAAAGACTCGAAAAACCCGGAATCGGGTTGTCCTCCCGTAGCTTATTCTTGACTCGACGAAACGGGTTGCCTCCCCGCCTAGCGCTTCGTTTATAGTCCATGGCTAGACTTCTTCACTTGATTACTTCGGATCAACGCTCTTTGCGGGCGTTGCAATCTTGGGTACCCACTTCGGCTTAGTCAATTTTTTTGGTCTTCACAGTTTAGTTTTGTCCTTTGGTCTTGACGGATGCAACAACTTCCTTGTGGCTCGGCATCTCGAACTCCGGTCCTTCGGTCGTGATCTTCATGGTCTCTAGTGTGATCCTTCATCTCTCCCGAATGAGTTTGAGTAGCCTTTCGCCGTCTTGGGACCTTGGAGTTGTCTCGGATATTCTTCTTTGTCACCCATCGGTTGTCCGGCAAGTTGTCCCACTTGCGTCTAGCATCTTCATCATGATGAACACTTCGCATGTAGATCTTGCTTTGGCGGCCTTTAGGTGTTGAGCTTCTTTCTCCATCTCCATCTTCTCCATCCTCCTCTTGATTTGAACGGCCTTCCGGCGTCTTGACTTGGAGGTGGTGATTCCCTTGGAGATTTTGATGGTCCTTCGACTTTGACTTTTGAATCTAGGGTTTCCAACCCTTTAGCATGTGTTGCACGTCACCTTTGCCCGTAAAGTTTTCCTGGATCATCCACAAAAAAAAGTTTGGGTTTCTTGGAGAGGTAGCCAACCATCTCCGGTTAGGGTTAGTGATAAAACAAAAATCTAACAAAAGAAAAATTAGGATTAATCAAAACTAGATTAGATTGACTCTTTTTTCTTTTTGGGGATGATCAAACATAAGAGATGCAAAAGAAAATCAAAAGAAAAAATGAAAGATAAGCGATACTAGATCGGATCTTGATTGCTTGTTCCCCAGGCAACGGCGCCAGAAAAGGGGGCTTGTTGACGGTTAATAGTTGTATCAAGGTTCGTTTATGACTTGCAAGCGGACAAGTCTCCCGTCGTAGTCAAGGGACCCTTCTTCCCTCGAGTGATGAACCAAGGTATCGAATCCGTGGAACAATGTGCAACGCAAGGATTCAATCTAGTAAAGCAAGGTAAAGCTATCTATTGAAGAGGCTAGTTGCATCTAATCTACTGACTCATAAAGAAAACACATCTAATCTAATCTACTAAAGAGGTAGCAAGAGAAAGCAAGAGATAACCAATCTAGAGAATCTAGATCATGCTTATGTTGTAGCTCCAAACAAGATAGATGAAGATAGAAAAGCGAATCTCATTAAAAGCATCTTTAAATCGTGGCCTTCCCATCCGACTCCGAAAACGCCCGCTTTTCGGAACCCCCGTTCGTCACAACGTATCCCTATTCATGCGGGTAGTCTAGGGCGAGTTCGATAGAACAAGTTGAAATAACTTGGCCGGTCCAGTATGCACCTCTAACCACCGCGGCTACAAGAGCACCCTATGTAATCTAGCTATAGACTAGATCGTAGAAGAAGCAAAACCAAGAAGAAAACAAAATCATCGAGAAGGCACTTAATCGCTAGAAATCGGATTCACTTACAAACTTCACCATGAATGATTACATGAACAAGATCACCACCGGGATCCTACCTCGATCTTGATCCTCGCTCCGAGCTCCGACGTGGTCTTCCATGAAGGTTCCCACGTCGGCCTAGGGAAACCCTAGACAACTAACACGACCCTCATCTCCGAGATGGTGTCCCTCAAGCTTCTCTCGCTCCTCGGCGGCGGATTACGACTTCGGTTCCGTGTGGCTCTCGGTCGGGGGGCTATTTATAGCCCGAGAAGCAATTAGGTCAAAGGGGAGGCCGATTGGGCCCCGAATTGGGGGCCGGGCGGCCGGCCCGGGCCCACTCGGCCCATCCCGCGCCCTCGCTTCGCCCGATGTTGCTTCCCACGTCTTCTAGATGTTCTCCCCTTTTGCATGTGGGCCCTTGACGTCGGTTTCTCTCCGAATTGGACTCAACTCCTTGTCTTGCAAGATTCAAAGACTTTTCTCGGTTCGGTCCTCGGAGTTTATCATCTTCTCGGGCTTGGTCCTTGGGCTCTTGGAGTCATGTTCACTTCATTGCTTGACTTGTATCGGGCTTCAAGGTCTTGTCATGAGGTGCTTAATGAACTTATCCCGGAAGTCTTGCTTTCAACGTTAAAACCATGCATAAACATTAAACTCCAAAACCGACATGCACACGTGAACTTGTTATACCACGGGGGTTAGTACCAATGGATAAGGTATAAAACTCATGCCAACACCGAAGGTAAACTCATGGCTAGGTTGACGGATTTTCACCGTCAACACGCCCAATCAAGCACAAGGCACTGGAGTCACTCTCCAAGAAGCCTAGAAGCTCCAACAAGTGGAGGGTGTGCTACAAATGCAGAGAGAAGGGACACTTTGCCGACTCGTGCCCTAATGCAACAATGGACAGTGGCACTGACCGTGATCGGTCAGACCGGTGCCGGCCAGGGCAGCCCCACTTCAGGCAAGGAAGGCTCCTTCTTCAAGAACAAGGCTCAGAGGCAAGCATGGAAAAGAAATTGTAAGGAATGATGTGACCAACAAGAACAAAAGTCGCATTTGCTATGAATGTTGTCAAAAGGGTCACATGGGCAAAGATTGTCCAAATGGTAACATTCCTAAATGAAATCTAGTCCATTATGATTTCCATAAGCTTAGTTCACCTCATTGTAGCATGAGAGCTATTTGGGTTCCTAAGCACCTTGTGACTAACCCAATAAGACCGAACAAGTATTGGGTACCAAGAAATGCTTGCTGAGCTTGCAGGATTGAAAGAGATGCGTTGAGCACATGGTTAGAAGACTTGGAAATCATGTTTGATCAATTGACCATGTGAAGGGAAAATCCATATAAATCTTGAAATCAATGTCATCTCGGTAACTAATACTCTTTGGTTGAGTCTAAGTCACTCTTGGTCCTCGGTGAACACTCATGTGACGCTTATCTTGTATAAGTGGAACATGAGGTAGTGATGACTATTTTATGAAAATTTACTCTCTCATGCCATTCGGTGCTTTTTAACGGCTCTCTAGTAGAGTAATACCTTGTCCATGTTGTAGGACTTAAATAAATAAAGTTTTCACGCATCCAAGGGACAAGAAGGCCAAAATCACCAAACAATTGTGCACTGGTTGCCGCCGGTCTGACCGGTGACAGGCACCGGTCTGACCGGTGCCAACCCAGTGAGAGTACTTGGGTGGGTGACCCGACACCTGTGCCTGGGTGACCCAGTATGCCTCTGTATGCTGCAGGGTGACCCGACTCCTTTGGCTGGGTGACCTGGGATTGGCCCAACTTTCAAGAACAAGGGTGATTTGACGTCAAAGTCTCATTCTTTTGTGCATCCCGAAGGAAGCTCTTGATAAGTGTTACTTCCAAAAGAACAAGTAAGGGCTAGCACCGTTCGAACTTTAAATATATGCACAAATGAAATGGTCTTAAGGCAAAGGTATATTTTCATGAATCACATTGAATATCGTAATGCATCTAGGCCATAATACCATGCTAGTGTGCCATCCTTAGCATGAAATTGCTTCAAGTGAATATCTTGTGCTACTCTCTAGATATTTGGTTGATACCTTTACTTCCACTCGTCTTTGTGTCTCAAGGAGGAAGGTATGAGCCAAATATGCTTGATAAGCCATTCATTTGAAGTGGATGCATGCACTTTGTGACATAGGATAGACTTTTTGAAAAATCAACTAGCATGTGTAGGAAGTGTGCTCATTTGAAAACAATTGATTCTTGGTCTCTGTGACCCTATCAACTTGATTGTGACTATAGTTCCATTTGTTTGATTGATGGCTAGTCACAATTAAGAAGATTTTCTCAAGTCCATAAATACATCTTTATTTGTCTCTCTCTCGCTTGGAAGGATCAATAACTTTCAAATAAATTGGATTATCCTTCATCCTTCCAAGAATTGATGAGTTTTGGATCAATATCAACTCTCTATCTCTTATCCAAAACATCTGAAAAGGTTGGGATGGAAATCTCTCTTTTTGGGCTTAAAGTCATTTTCTCAGGGAAGCACCGGTCTGACTAGTGCGCATCACCGGTCTGACCGGTGGTATCCTTGAAGTCACATAATCCTTCTTCTGAGACCTAAGTGGATGCAAAATGTCTTATAAAATACCAGAAGAGGTTTTTAGAGGAGTTTACTCAAAAATGGAATGAAGGATCGGAACTTCTGAGTCTAGGTCAATTCTACCGATATGGTTTCTCTGTTGAATTTATCAAAATCGGTACTACTGAGCACGGGTCGGAAGAACCGCTAAGGGCTCACTGGCCCGATTGAGGGTAGTCACCGGTCTGACCGGTGGCCGTCACCGGTCTAACCGGTGGCGCCCGACTTCAACCCGTGGGCCAACAGTGAAAATATCCTCTCTTTGACCCCCTTCCTTCTTTATCCTCCATTATTCACCAGGTCTCACCCCTTCCAAACCGTGGAAGCCCCTCCCTTTTCCCTCTCTCACCTCTCTCAAAATCCATGGAGATTTGAAGTTTCAAACAAGGGAAGGCATCAAGATTGGAAGCAAGAGGATCTCTCAAGGCCTCTCTTCACAATCCCCCTTGAGTTCTTTGGATTCCTCTCGAGTTCTTCTCTCCAAAGGTATTCAAATCTTCATTTTGCCCGATCTCCTTACATGGTGCAAAGATTTGAATTTCCCTTGGTAGAACATCTTCTGAGATCACCTAGAAGACATACCTATAAATCCATAAGGTTTCGTTAGACACATTGTGAGAACCCAAGATTTGGGGTCGGACGGCCTTCACCGGTCTGACCGGTGGCAGTCTCCGGTCTGACCGGTGGCGCATGTCCAGCCCCAAATATTGTTTTCTTCATGTTTTTCAACACATATCTATATTAGGTTGTCTCATGCTTATCTAGACCAAATCTTAGAATCAAAGCTGCTTAGATTGAATGTGGGAGCAATTGGCTCTATTCTGGGTAGCACTGGTCTGACCGGTGCCCCTCACTGGTCTGACCGGTGTGGCCCAGAGCATACCCAATTGCTCTGAACTTTCAAGAATCTTTTCCATATCCATTCAAAATTTCTCCTAGAGTCTTATATACACTTGTCATCCTTTTTGTGACTCAGGACAACAACTATGGTACGAGAAAAAGAGGGTGCTAAGAAAAGAAGAGAAGAGGTGCATTCCCGCAGAGGGACTGTCCTTGGTGACTTTGGGGAAGGAGGCAGCACGGTCAATGTCAGCGGCAAAAGGTTGAGATGTCGTTCAGCTCAAGCGAGTACAGAGGCACCTGATCTAGGAGGTCACACTGGTACTAGTAGTGATGAAAATGTTGAGGATGAGACTTTTCCGGGTCAGTATGAGCTGAGAAGGCACCAGGAGGCTGGGTCTGATGACGATGACTCCAACGAGGCTGAGGATGAGGATGAGGAAGAGGATGTGGATGCCATGGATGAGGATGATGATGACCAGGGTAGATTGAAGATCATGCCAACCACTTATATCTATCCTGACAGGCCGGTGAAGTACCACGGGGGCAGGCATGACCAAGGCCGTAAAGAAGTTGAGAGATAAGGATCCTTATGAGGAGGCTAGGACCGCGTCAAATCCGAGGTTTTGGGCTAAGTTTCAACAGGACTATTATGCTACGATAATCATCAAAAAGCCCAAAATCACTCATAAGGCACAATATGTGGATTGGGAGCACATGGCTAGAAAGAATGACCCTATATTCAATGAAGTCATAAGCAATTGTGAGAGGCAAAGGGTCAAAATGCTTATGGGGTTCCGAAAGGATTGGAACAAAGAGATAATAGCCCAGTTTTATGCCACGGTGCACTTTGGACACATTGGTAAGGAGAGGGCTGTGACTTGGATGACAAATGGTCAGAAGTATTCCATCACCTTCCCTAGGTTCTTGAGGTACTTTGGGATCATGGCGGGAGACAAGGACTTAAGAAAGCTTCATGATGAAGGGGTGCTCGACAAGGATGTCTTGCAACTTACGTACTCGAGAGGTGAGCTTGCCAACTATGGGAGGGTAAAGAATCTCTACACCTACTTCGCTGCACTAAATAGGCTCCTTAGGGTGTCTATCACACCTAGAGATGGAAACCCCTCTGAGATTACAAAGTTTCAGAAAAACATGATGGTTGCTTTGAGGTCGGGAGCTCTGGAATTCAATGTTGGGGATTTTTATTTGGCAAGAAATCAAGCATCTATCCGAAGACCCCAAAAAGATTTGCAGTTATAATCCCTATATCATGTTTATGATTGAAAAAGTTGCAAAGACGGAGTTTCCGAAAAATGTGAAGCTCAATCCTAGCAAAAGTCGAAATTCCATCTCCTAGAGTTGAGCAAGCACCTGTACATGAGGAAGAAATATTTGAGGAGGGCACAGCTCAACCAGATCTGCCACAGGCAGGGGCTCAAGCCGTCACCGGTCTGACCGGTGCTGAGCACCGGTCTGACCGGTGGGGAGGCTAGGAGCATGGCAGGCCTCGCAGGTCCACCTCTCCCTTACGGAAGTTTCTCAACTTCATATTTAAGATGTGTAGGAGCCAGCATGACATCCAAGTTGAGCAACAGAGGTCTAGAAGGGCAAATAAGCAAATGAGAGACACGATGAAGTTAATGCACAATGCTCAAGGGTTTCAACCACCTCGCTCTCCACCATCTCCCGAGTCTCCACAAGTTGAGATACCATCCTTTGAGGATAGGATGAGAGGATGGGCCAACTTTGACATGCTTAACCAATATGGGCCCATGTTCTTTGAGTCCGAGCAAGGGCAAGGATCTTCTTCATCGGTTCCTCCTCCACCTCCACCGTTTGCACCTCCTCCTCCGGTTGTGGTAGGTTCCTCTCACTACATGGAAGAAGAGCAAGCACCTCCACCTCCTCCACCTCCCGAGCAAGGACAAGATTGGGGCGCTCGCTCAGCGCTCCCATAGCGCACCTGTCTCAAATCACTATATTAGATTCGATTTATCTAAACTCTCCTTTGCACTGGATCTTTGAGAATTCTCAAATAGGAGGGAGCTCTCACCAAGGAGACGGATCTCAGGGACAGTAATCGACAGCCACTTCTTCTCCAAGCCCTTCTTGGATGCTTGATGATAAAGGGGGAGAAGATTCGGGATTAAAGACTTCAAATCTGTTCTACCTGGGCTGCTGTCTGTGTTGCACCGGTCTGACCAGTGCCCTACACCGGCCTGACCGGTGCCTGTTGGCTGATGAGAGCAGCCATGTAATAAGTTTAGAACTTTATCTTCGTGGACTTGAGAACATTTGTGTGAGTTCTATTGTGTGTTTGAACCTTATTGTAATAATTAAGCGACTCTATTGCTAGATTGTGATGCATGAATTGAATGGTGTTTGTTTGTGTTGGCTAAATGGAGCAAAGTGATCTAAGCCAGCTTGCAACCCTGGCCTGATCACCTTGGACCAAATAGCACGCACTCCTGTTGCTTTGTGCGCTGACTGGACCTGACCGGTCTGACCGGTCAGGGGCACCAGTCTAACCGGTGCCGCCCAGTTGGGTGTGTTGGCTGGACCTGACCGGTCTGACCGGTGCTTCCCAGTCAGTTGGCTCTTGCTTTGCTTTGTGCATATCTTGTCATACGCATCACGGATTTATATTTGTCGCTCTCACATGTTGCACTCTACTGATTCTAAGATATAGGGGGAGCTCACACGCACTTTCTCCCAAAATTTGTGCTATTGGCATTTGAGGCCAATTTTTGAATTTCAACTCAAAGCACAAATTAAGGGGGAGCTCTAACTATATCTAAAGAGTCTAAATGCGCTTTAATGATTTATTTGTAAGCTTTAATCAAGTTTTCATCAATCACTAAAAAGGGGGAGACTGAAAGTGCATCTAGGCCCCTAAGTGGATTTTGGTGAATTGAATGACAAAGCGATTAAAGGACTAATGGTTTTGTCTATGATTGTGAGCAGGTTTTACTTATTTATTCATGAGCAATTATTGAAGTATTTATCTGTGGACGAATATTATATGGCTCACATTGACAAAGACAAATATATGGTGTAAGGCTTCATGTGTTTATTGAAAGAGAACATAACAATGAGTGTACACACTATGGTTCTAAATTGGAAGCTTTCACATTCGTTGTCAATCAAGACCAAGCATTTGAAGTGGGATTTTCAAATGAAGGTTAATTGTGTATGAAGCAAAGTGGAACTCAAAGTGGATTGGATAAGTGATGAAAAGATCAATCGAGATGTCTAGGGTGAGGGACTAAGCAATCTTTAGGGCTGTAGCTAAACCACCATTAGTATTTTGCTAAGGTGAAGTTCTAGCATCTGTGGGGTCTCCAAGTATCATATTCAAACCTTAACAAAGGGAAGCAATGCAAGTCATCAACTTGTTAGGATTAGCAATATGGAGTGATTCATGGATCCAAGTGTGCTTTCCTATGCTATATGGAAAGATCCTAGGTCGTTAGCACATATATGGACGTGCTCAAGTCAAAGGCTATGTTGAAAGCCCTCAAGTGGACATTAATCAAGTATGGCAAGATTGAAGTTGTTTAAGCTCAAGAGATCAACAAAGTGTTTTCATTCATTCTTGAGTATAGGTATGTCGTACTATCAAGAGGGATGCAACTTAGCGAGTTGACCAAGTCAAAGTGCTCATTAGTTGGCCTAATTGAGATATAGCCTCAGATTGTGCTAACAATCCCTCCTTAGCTAACCTGTGTCATTTCATCCTTGTGATGAAGTGCTAGTTTCTTAGAAAGAGGTTTTGGGGGTATCTCGGGCCTGACGGTCTGACTGGTCAGAGGCACCGGTCTGACCGGTGCCGCTAGCCCCAACGGCTATTTTTCGAACACCGTCTGACCGATGTGGGGCACCGGTCTGACCGGTGCCGCCCGAGGACCAACAGCTAGTTCTCTCTTTTGAGGGGTATAAATACCCCAAGCCTTCTCCAGTGAAGGGTTGCTGTTTCTAGTGATATTGCTGAGGTTCCAAGCCATTTCTGCAAGCTCCAAGCCTTAGTGGCTTTCCCCAACCCCCTCTTTGTGAGATTTGTGGATTCAAGCCATATTCTTTGTGTTGGGTTGAGAGAGTGAGCTCAAGAGTGACCTTATGAGCTAACAAGAGCATTTCCATAGCTTGAGCACTTTGGTTTCGCGTCTACAAGCTTTGAAGCGTTTGTTACTCTTGGCAGTTTGCCTCCTAGACGGCTAGGCATCGCCGGCTAGCTCCCAAGGTTGTGGTGAGCATCGGGAAGTTTGTAAGGGCTGCGATCTTGCCTCTTCGTGGAAAAGATCCCATTAGTGGAAAGGAGGAAAGTGGTTGAAAGAGACCCGGCTTGTTATGGGAATTGTCCCTTACAAGCTCCTCAACGGAGACGTAGCCATTCCTTAGTGGATGGTGAACTTCGGGAAACAAATTATTTCTTCTTCGTGTGGTTTGACTCTCTAAGTTGTTTTTCTAGCATATTACATTTGCTTCCGCTTCGATCTACCTGGGTGTGCTACTTGTGTGTGCAGGGTTCATTACCTTGCTTGTGATCATCTACAAAGCCCACTCACCAAGTATGGTTCGTGCTAGAAGTCAAGAGGTGCTTGAAGTTGTTTTTGAAGGTGCTCTGTGCCACACTGGTCTGACCGGTAGGGAGCACCGGTCTGACCGGTGTCACCTGTGAAGTCCAGTGCTTGACCGGTCTGACCGGTTGCCACCACCAGTCTGACCGGTCGAGCACTGTCAGCTCAAGTGTTCGGGGAGAAGGAGTTTGATTTGGTCGTCACGCCTATTCACCCCCCTCTAGGCGACATCAAGGCCCTTTCACACCGTCAACATCTCTCCCATGCTTAAACCTTGCTCGTCCTCGAGTAAGCTTTTATTGAATATCGGCGTTGCCTTTCATTGCTTATACCCTACACTTGATCATACACGAGAAAACATAATGCTCTCAAGGATTTAATCATTAAAGTTCCATAATGTACTAGCCTTCATCCTTATGGAGGGTAGATATTAATTTAAGCACTTCCCACAAGTAATTACCTCATGCTCCCAAATTTGAAATGAATATTACAAATTTTGAAATTAAGAGCGAGGAGAAGAAAAAGAGCTAAACCAAGTTCAAAAATAAACTTCCTTGCATCTTGCTCACGTACTCTCATCTCATCTTGTCTTTCAAAACCTATTCATTCTACTCCTTTCTCCTCTCAATATATAGTGGAAGGCTTTATGTGGAGCTTTTTGGAAAGGTTTAGTCCTACCAAGATATTATAAATGAGATGTTGTCAAAACAAGACAAGCTTCTCATGGTCTTACCTAGACTCGCCAAAAAGGTCATTGGAAAATAATATTATATAAAGGAGGAGGACACACGTTGAGATAGGTGGACATGTGCAAATGGCAAAGAGTGATCCCGAGGCACAAAGGAAGTCCTCGTTATCAGATTGCACATGGTTGGAAAGAAGAGTTTGGATTTAAACTTTTGAAACTTTTAAAATTCCTAATGCACTTTAGAGAACCAGGGAGTCCACTTTATTTTATTTTTATATCATATATACTCATATATATATTTTTCTTTTTTTATACTTATTTTTTTCTTTTTTTATTTGCTCCCCTTAAACTCTAAATTGCATTGTATGTACCTCCTCCCCCATGCTTAGGTGTTTGCTCGTCCTCGGGCAAAGAGGTGATAGAGATAAGGTAAGTATTAGAAATATTTTTCCTTTAGAGAGATCCTTTGAAATCTTCAATCTTGGCACCATCTTGCGATCTTCCTTGAATTGATGATCCATACTCAATGATAGGTTGTTGTCAAGGAGGTAAACACAAAAGATGATATTTGGTTTTAAGGGTGGATATCGGAGAGGTTTGTGAAATATCCGATGTGAGGATACACAATGCACAGATAAAAAGGCTAGCAATAAGATAAATACGCATCAACGAAATGACGAACTTCTTAATCTCGGACCAGAGAAATAAAGACCTGAAATAACTCACCCAAAAATATTTTTTATACACTAAGATGTATATATATAGGACTCCGCTATTTGGTACCAAGGTCCTGAATACGTATTCAGTACCCGAGTCTGCCTCTGGCCGCTCGCGCACCAGGCATGGATGTCCCTCCCCGCGCGCACGCATGGCTGTCTACCGGTTTTTTAGCACAACGCCTTCGCCCGCCCACGTGGCCACGTACATGCGCACCTCTTCTGCATCGTGGAGGACCCAGACACAAGCAGCAGCCGCTGCACAAACCATAAGGGCAAGTACAACAGTTTAGACAGTTGTTGTCTATTTGACACATAAAGACAGTTATACAGACAGCTTATACAACGTGTTGTCTATTTAAGTGTCTATATGATAGTTAATAGATCCCTTGACACAAGAAACTATAACGATCTATTGTGCATTGGATGATTGTAGCTATTTTGTAGTTACAAGAGATCACTATCGTATCAAATGATTTGAATATTATTTCTATTTGTTTATATCTTTTTACCTATATGATTTTCGGATTCTGATGCCTAGAAAATGGTAAGTGCCAATTTTGTAACTAAGCACATGATTCAGTCATCTCTCTCCTGTCTTGTTGATTCTTATCCTCTAGCATCTGCCGACAACTCCACCTCCTATCTCTCTCTCAAAAAAAACACCGAATCTTGCAGGCTTGCAGGGGCTCCAGGCGGCCGGGCGGAGCAGCCCGCAGCCCCGCACCGGAGCTCCGTGGCGGAGGGCGGCCGAGCACCCCGCACGCGCGACGGCCGCAACACACGGGTGGATATCCTCTCCCGCCGGATCGCGGCACCTCCCTGCCGGCCCTCTCTCTCCCCCCTCTCTCAAGGTCGGCCGCCGGCCGTGGTGGTGGGCCGCGGGCGGGTCGAGGCGCAGCGTCCTCTCATCGACGACCGTCTGCTGCTTCCCGGCACGCCTATCGCCGCCCCGCCGCTGCTCCATTTCCAGCGCGCCATCGCTCGGCCGTTGCTCCCTTGCGCGGATGGATTATTCTCGGCGTCAAAGCTCCAGTGCCGCACGGGATCGGCTTCGCGGTCGACCGGGCGTACAACGGTGCTGAGGCTGCCGATAACACGTGGGAGCACGAGCCCCTGCCGTCCTCTCGCGAGACGACGGCAGCCTTGTCGCTTGGCCGAGGGAAGGGCGGCTTGCAGACGCGCGTTGTACGTGCCCTAAGAATTTAAAATGCACAGCGGCTGATTGCTTTTTCCAAAGAACTGTGGCTGATTGTTATTTTTTCCAAAGAACTGTGGTTGACTGTTGATTCGCATGGTCGCCATTAAAAGGACTCACAATATCCTTTACTTTTTGAAAGGAAGAAATCGTGGAACTTTTAACACGAAACCTTCATTCTATCCATTGTAGCATAGATAGCTAGTTTTGTAGTCACAGATAAGTGCATGTGTAAATGGAAAGGTCTCTTTGCCTGGAGACAACATATTGATCATAATCTTGCGAACTAGGAAACCGTTATAAAACTATAATATCAACTCATGTAGCCTCATGAAAAATAATGACATACAACTGTAAAGGTTTCAATTTTTGTACAGTCAAGCATCCAATTATTTTCATGGTAAAAAATAATGACATTTGTCAAAAGTCAAAACAGAAACATAGTAAACTCAATCTTCAAGTTGACCTTGTCAGCATGAGTTGAAATGAGTACATACCACACTATCCTGCAAATTGGAAGATCATAACCTCTACAATGGAATAAGAGAAAGGGAAAACAAAAAATATGTACTTAAAATTAACTATAAATCCCCCATTCTTAGTTAACATACCACCATGGCATGTATCAGTATCAACAAAGATACCACCACTACTAAAAAAAAGATAGGATATCGCCATTATATAAGCTAAGGGGGATGTATTACTACCTTGTCATTCCTAAATAGCATATTCTGATTGAAAATAAAATGGTGTTGGCAATGAAAATCTGAAGTACTAGATGCTACTTTTTGAGAGTGCTAATCAGAGATAATAGCTGGGAATTAGAGAACTTGGTTAGCAGCTTATATATGATCCTCAATTAGTTTGATATATACTATGGATGCAGTGCAAATAAGAAATTTATAAAAGGAAAGCATTTAAAAAACAAAACTCAATAGCAACAGCATCCAAGAACCAGGAGTTCTCACTGGCAAGATTAAAAATATGCAAAGTAGGTAAGGCAGGAGGAAGCGATCTGACACACTACTATCAGACAAATAATTTCTATGACACACTACTATCAGACAAATAATTTCTACATTACTCGAAGCGTTGCAATTGGACTAGCTAGGAAATCATAAAATGCACGCTTCAACAATTGGTTTGGAAACACAGTATGTGTGATATCACATAGGTTTGTGAATATGTCATTACGCTATACAGTGCAAACTAGCTACATGGAATTAAAAAATAAAGCTGACACCAATTTTGACAATAGAAACTTAGAGCTGAAATTGTAGTCAAGTAAATGGATGTCTATATATACCGATGACAATAACCAGTGAGAATCATTAGTATATTCACAATTTGTAAAACACCTAATGGATGGATGTCTCAGAAAGATATGAACCACACGGCGAAACAATTACTCGGCGACGACGCTAACTAGCCCTCTGCCTCCCCATGTGGCTCAGCAGCTGGCAGCACCAGACGGAATGTTGCTACATGCTTGACACCACCACACCATGGGTAGGGTACTAGGGGGTGTAGCATATATTTGATTAAGGAGAAATATTGAGTTGGACAACCTGCATTGTCCCCATATGGGATTTCAGAACCCTACACACATATTAACGATTAGAACTCCAGTAACAAATCAAAGAAAATCAGAAATCACAGATTTTTATCCAATTATTAAAATTAATGGCATAGAAACATCTTGAATTAAATAAAAGGATCTAAGACCTTATTTTTTCCCATCGTCAGATTCATAAAATGCTTGCATCTGTGCTTGGTCAGTGCGCCCAGACCTCATGGTCTCTACCTCCCTCAGCGACAGCCATCTAGAGTGGCTTGTCCAGCACAATAAGCACCAGCTCTCTCAAAATCTGGAGATAATTAATTAATCTGGGCAATGAAGAGCACTATTGCAGCTACTGCTGCCTCAGCTGCATATCATTGAACAGTTTACCTATACTTGGTTAGGGGGATGCAGCTGTGTCGCGAGACACTCCAGCCAGTCGCCGTGAAGGAGAGGGCACCGCTGCAGTTTATGCCGTTACGAAGGGCCGCTGCCGCCGCGGATCAGGGAGGTTGATGAGGATCTAATGGGGTGCCGCCGTATACCTGCCGCCACGCCGCCGGTGCACGAGCGACTTGCTAATCCCGTTCAGCCCCTTTCAACGCCAGACCGCCTCTCGCGCGATGCAGACCCAGCGTGGACGGTGGAGACTGGAGAGGAGGGAGCATTGCTGCTGACGAACACCACGCACAGATTGCACTAACCTGGAGCTCCCTTCACAATGGAGGACATATGCAGAGCCACTGAGCACTTGCGGCCTGGGGGCAAGTAGCCACAACTGGATCACTGAATCGTCAGCACAGAGGGATTGGTGCCGCCTGCCGCGCCACCGGGGAAGAAGCCAGGGCATCAACCACACATCTGGGGACTGGGGATAGCAACACGGATCGGATTTTATACATAGGAAAAAGGGTTAGATGGAAATATGCCATTATAATTTTCACGGTTTGGAAATATGCCATTGGTATCTCATTTTGGCGGTGGGTGCGCCACCACGATCACCGACATGTGGGTCATGATGGCATATCTCCAATTTAGCAGAATCCTAATGGCATGGTTCAAATTATCCCTAGGAAAAAAGAGGAGGCCATTCACATCAATGCAATGCATACGTGCCTTCTCACCCGGAGGACGTAGCGAATATGGCCCCATTTGCTATTTGTTCGAGTTGATTTTGGTGATTCATTCTAACACAAGTGATGGGACTAACCACATTGTCTACCATGTCTTTGTAGGCATTCCTTGGTCCCATGGATGTTACCACATGTTAACATACCATGCACAAGTTAACATACCATGTCCAAGCTAACATGTCATACCACAAGTTAACATACCATGGACATGTTAGGTTACTTACAGCAAATTTGAGGACTTGAGGCTATAAGAGCAACTCCAAGAGTTTGCTAAAATTTACTTGGCAAATCTTGTATTTTGCCAACTTGTAAAAAGATATGCCAAGTAAAAAAAGAGTTCGTCTCCAACAGTTTGGCATAATTCACTTGTCAAACTCAGATCTAACTTTACATCAGGAATCCTGAAAGAAAAAAAATTATATTTATGCCCTTCCACCTCTTCAAATCTTACATCAGGAATCCTTCTTTCTTCTTTATTTCTTTTTTCACCCTCCCACCTACAGAGAAACGACGATGGCAACCACGATCCGCGCGCGCATATATACGCGTGGGGAGGTGAATTTTGCCAAGTTTCTATTTTTGCCAAGTTGGTTTGCCAAACTGTTAGAGGCCAATTTTTCTTGTTTTGCCAAAATCAGATGGATGCCAAGTTGCTTTGCCAAACTATTGGAGTTGCTCTAAATAATGGCATGTTAAGTATGTTAAGTTGAAGCAAAGATCCAAGTTGAAGACGCGAAGAAAAATAAGGACAAAGACACCATCAGATGAACCGACAGTACCAATATAGCAAGCGTCGCTGCAATCGTCGGATGAGTTGGTACACTGGTTGAAACCCTAGGCACCGTCGGATGAACCGGCGATCCATTTTCTAGTAGCGTCGGACGAGTTGCAGAGGAAGAGCAGCAAAGAAAGTAGCATCAGATGATCCGACGGTCTAAGTGCGGACACCGTCGGTCTATCCGACGCTCAGTTTGAATCAAGACAGAGACGCGCCAAGACAGAGTCTTTAGCACCGGATGATCCGACGCACCGTCGGTGTATAGCGTCGGAGCAGTTGTGTCAGAGAATCTCAACGGCTATGTGACGTGGGAGGGGCATCGGATGAACCGACGCCTTGAAAAAGATAGCATCGGTTCATCTGACGCTTACTTTTTCAGTGGCCGTTAGCCAACGGCTCTTTGAGTGCCTTGGGCTATTTATACCCCTTCCACTCACCTATTTGAGGTTGCTGAATTGTGTGGAAGTGCAGAGGAGTTCATGACACATTGAAGATCATATCCAATCCATCCAAGTGCTTAATTGCTCATCCTTAGACTTGCACATGCTTAGTGTATGTGCTTAGTGCTAGGCTTAGCTTAGAGCTGAGTGAGTGCAAGGTTGTGCCAACCTTGTGAGGTGATTCTTGAGTGAATCAAGGTGTACAAGGTTTGCCGGAAGCCTTGGAGCCTAAGTGGCTCACTGGCAATCGTCATCGACCCTCCGGCTTGGTGTGGAGCGGCGAGGACACTTTGTGCGGGGGACGTGGAGACCCCCTTCCTAGGTGGAGAAATTCCTTAGTGGAGGCGGCATCAAGGTGACCAAGGGAGCTTGGCAAGTGCCTAAGTGGCTAGACTTTGTGACGAGTCAAGTGGTGCTCTTGGGAGAGACTCGGTGATCGGGAAGCAATACTCTTGTGTGAGTGCTTCAACAACGTGGACTAGGGGTGGCTTAGTGCCTACCGATACCACGGGATAAATCGCGTGTCAAGAGTTTGCTTCCTCTCATCCCCTTTACGTTTCCACATTTACTCTATTGCAATATTTGCTTGCCTTTACTTTCCTAGAGTAGTATCATGCTAGGATTGGCTATAGGTTGCAAACCTTGTTTTGGGATGGGAGTTTCACACTAGAACAACCCAAGATGCACATCTAGATAGTATGTTTTAGTTTACCTTTGTGCAAAAATAGTGAAACCATAGGTTAAGGTTTTAAGTTGCCTAATTCACCCCCTCCCCCTCTTAGGCTAACTGGCATCCGATTCCTTACAAGTGGTATCAGAGCCGGGACTCACTTCCTTCACAAGGAAATGCCAATTCGATTGGTAAATTGTGAAAACCGGCTCATTGGAACGGTTAGGCTTAATCGCCTAGTGAGTTGCTCTATAGAGGAATGAAAGGGGTGGATACCTTAGGTTTGGCTCCACATTTCGATGGCACGGGCTATCCTCGGTGGAAGGTTCTCATGGAGGCCTATCTCCAAGCAAGGGACCTTGATGTTTGGAGAGTCACCGATGAGGGCATGAAAAATGGTACTAAGAAGGAAAAGCAATTTGATGTGATTGCTAAGAGTATCATTTTGTCCCCACTAGATGTAGGCGTTTTCAACAGAGTTTCTAATTGTGAAAATGCTCATGAGCTATGGAAAACCATCAAGGAGCAAAATGAGGGTTCAAAAGAAGTTGCTAATGAACGCTATGGTTGTCTCCTTGAGGAATTCAATAGCTTTAAGCAACTTGCAAATGAAAATGTCGAATCTATGTACTCATGCCTAAATGTGCTTGTCAATTGAGGACCATGTGTGGTTCGAGAACCGGTGGATGGTCGCTTCCTTGTGTGATGAGTGATTGACAACGTTGTGTAGACTGATCCTTGGCTAAGTATTGCAGGTGCAGGTTGCGGCTTGACTGGTGTTGGTGCAGGTGAAGAACAAGCGTGAAAGGTCGTCGCCGGTGAGTGAGTCGGAGACATGTGTTGGAAGCCGTGTTCATATTGTTGGAGTTTCCATCGCCTTCGAGAAGAATTTTTATCGGCTCCCATTCACTCCACACTCTCTGGTTCGCCGTATCGGTCCTTCAAGTGGTATCAGAGTCGGTTCGGGTCTTTATTGACTCTAACCAGTCTAAGATCCAAGGATGGCGTACCAGGAACGGGGTTCGGGTCCTCCACACTTCGATGGAAAGAACTACCAGATGTGGAGTAAGCGGATGGGGGCGTTCCTCCACGGAAAGGGTCAGATCCTTTGGGATGTCACGGTGGACACGGAGCTATGTACGGTGATGGACTTCCTCGCTCCAGGATCGAGGGACAGGTTCGACGCCAACAATAAGGCGGTCGACTACTTGTTTCGTGCTTTGTGTCAGTCTGAGTTCGATCGGGTGCACACCGAGCACTTGGCTTGTAGAATTTGGACGGTGCTGAAGGAGGCTCATGTTGGGAATGCCCAGGTTCAGGCACGGATGTATGCGACCTACCGGAGAGAGTACGAGACCTTCACTCATCTCCCCGGTGAGTCCATAGATGCCTTGTTTCAGAGGTTCACCGTGATTGTGAACAACATGAGGGCCAATGTGGACGTGCTCCCGTACGATGATCATGATAGAGCTGTCAAGCTCTTACACTCTTTGGATCGTACAATATGGGACGGAAAGTTCGAGGCCATTGTGGAGTTAGAGAAGTATGACACTCTGACGGTGAATGAGCTGTTCTCGAAGCTCAAGTCAGCTGAGGTGGATGGGGGCATGACTGCCAAGCTCGAGGGTACGACTGATTCCCATAGTCTTGCCCTCGTTGGTGGTTCGAAAGAAAAGGCTAACACTAACCCATCCACCAGGATGTTCTCTTTGTCCTCCCTGATGTCTATGCCAGATGAGGAGTTCGACGTGCTTGGAGAGGACGGCCGGCGCTCCTGACAAGGCGGTTCGAGAGGCTGCACGAGAACCGAGTGAACATGAGGAGGAACACGAGGACGTGCTTCCAGTGTGGCAAGCCAAGACACTTCGTCACCGACTGCCTGGAGAAGGTCGAGAACAAGGACGGCTACAAGCACAAGTCGAGGACGGATGGCAAGTACCAGTCGAGGAGTGACCACAAGAGCAAGCACAAGAACAAGTACAAGGACGAGCGACGATCGAGGAAGAAGGAGAGCCGAGGCAAGGCCCGAGCGATGGTTGGAGCGAGCGACGTCGACTCCGGTTCTGCGTACTCCCACCTCGAGCTCGAGCGGCGGTGAAGATGAAGGTGATCGTCGCACGAGCAAGAAGTCGTCCAAGAACCCGAGCGGGGCCGAGCTTCTTCACGAGAGACGGCTCTCGCACCATGGCGGCGAGCTCCGGCAGCAAGAAGAGCACACAGAGCGACTCGGACTCCGATTCCGACGACGAGGTGCGTGATGAACTTCCCTTCTTGCGCCAGGAGAATGAGAGGCTTGGCTCTTTGCTTGATAACCGTGATGACATGCTTAGAGAGGCCAAGAAAATGAGAAAAGAGCTTAGGGCTTCACTCGAGGATGCTAGGACTAGAGTGGCTGAGCTAGAAACACAGGTTCTTGATAGCAAGCTTGAGATTGATTCCCTTAAGGCTAACCCTGTTGTTTCAGATGAGGTTGATTGTGCTGATTGCTCTATTTTCCTTGCTGATCTTGCTTTGTTCAAGGAAAAGCATGCCTCCAAGTGTGAGGAACTAGATGTGCTTAGGGTTGAAGTGGCTGAGCTTAAATCTAGACCTGCTTTGCTAGGTGCTTGCACTTCTTGCCCTGTTTTGCATGCTAAGATTGATGAGATGCATGCTTACACTAGTTCTCTTGAGGCTAAGTTGAAGGAACCCATGCCTACATCACGCTCTACCGTGAAATGCATGCTTTGAAAAATTTGGAACTTGCACATTATGTTGATCGTTTGCAGGATGAGAATGATGAGCTGAGAAAGTTGATGGGTTGGTTGTCTGGTCATGAGCCTCAGTTGAGGATGATGATCGAGGCATTTAAGAGGCAGGATGGTGAGGGACTTGGGGCAAACAAGGTTGGTGAGGGAAGTGGAGAAAATATCCCAGAGCCACCAAAAACCCACCACAAAAATGATTTCCCTCCAAAACCTAACCATCTTAGGAACCGACTAGACACAACCCCAGCTCCACCCGTGTTTCCTACACCCACAAATGATCTCCAAAAGCCTAGCAAGTTTGTGAGCACTTCGGGGAAAGTGTTCTTTGGGAAGGAAAGTGAGAAGGCTAGTGAAGGGAAACCGGTGGAGGAGTTGAGTGGAGAGAAACCAAGTGAGCACCCACAGCCCAAGCCTAAGCCTAAGCTTGTGAGGTTCCATTGTGGCTATTGTGGGAGAGATGGCCATAAGGATGAGTTTTGCTTCAAGAGGAAGCGAGAGGAGAGAATGGCAAAGGAGTGGGCTAACAAGGACAAGTACCATCATTCCGATGGTGTACTTGAGCCTCGTGTGCAGATGCCCAGGGCCAAGGCGAGTGTGAGGACAGGTCGGGCTTGGGGAGAGCGGAAGGCTGTTGGAGGTGCTTCTTTGTCCGGAGCTACACGGTCGGACCGGTGTGGGGCACCGGTCGGACCGGTGCGAGCCTGGACGAGCGGCGGTTTGGGTTTCGTGCTCGTACAGGTGCGAGGGTTGTTTCTGGAGGTCGTGGTTCTGGTGGTTGTGCTGGAGAGTTTGCAGGTGGTCAGGTGGCTAGGCATTGTCCTCCTCGAGTTCACTACGGGGATGGGAGGAGTCGTAGCTTTGAGAGGGAGAGGAGGGACGTTCGACGGTCTTTCTTTCGTGGTTTTGGTCCTCCTCCAGGCAGAGAGGGGTGGTTCCCTCAGGGTGGTTACCATGGTGGCATTCGTGGAGGTAGTTTTGGTAGGAGAGATGCTTTGGTTGGTGCTAACCCCACTTTCGAGCAAATGGCTAGGCACTGGTTTTACTCTTTTGGTACTAACCCCAGTGCTGAGTCGTTTGTTCGCTCACGTGCTCGTTTTTGAATTTCAGGTGGGAGACTTGAAGAACATTTGGTTGATTGACTCCGGTTGCTCGAGGCATATGACCGAAGACAGGGGGTGGTTCTCAAGTCTCGTCCCGGTGGTGACAAAGTGGTACATCACTTTTGGGGACAATGGGCGTGGGCATGTTCTTTCAGAAGGTGAGATTAAGGTGAGTGACAAAATCACTCTGAGGCGTGTTGCTCTTGTACAATCGCTGGGGTACAATTTGCTTTCTGTGTCCCAGCTGTTGGATGAGGGTTTTGAGGTGTTGTTTCGACCAGGTGGTTCTCGGATTTTGGACTCTCGAGGGGACCTTGTCTGTTTGGTCGTTCCCGAGGGTCAGGTGTTTCGTGCTGATTTTTCTTAGTCTTTGGGTGTGGAGCATTGTTTCTTGGCTGGTTCTTCGAGTGAGTTGTGGAGGTGGCATAGGAAGTTGGGTCACTTGAGCTTTGACCTTTTGTCTCGCTTGAGTAAACTCAATTTGGTCCGAGGATTCCCACGGTTGAGGCTTGAGAAACAGTTTGTTTGTGCGCCGTGTAGGCATGCCAAGATGGTAGCCTCTTCTCACCCGCCTCTCACCGATGTGAGATGACTGAGCGTCCATGCGAGCTGCTCCATATGGACCTTGTTGGCCCAGCTCGTGTGCGATCTGCGGGTGGGAAGTGGTATGTCCTTGTTGTGGTGGACGACTATTCTCGGTATGCGTGGGTGTTCTTTCTCGAGGATAAGGGGGAGACGTTTGGTTTTGTTCGAGATCTAGTCTTGAGGTTGAGGAACGAGAGGCACAGAGATGCCATACAAGCAATCCGCAGAGATAATGGCTCAGAATTCAGAAACTCTCATTTTGAAACCTTTTGCCATGACTTGGGTCTTGAGCACCAGTTTTCGAGTCCGTATACACCTCCCCAGAATGGTGTTGTGGAAAGGAAGAACAGGACCTTATGCGAGATGGCTCGGACGATGCTTGATGAGCATAGGACTTCGAGAAGGTATTGGGATGAGGCGGTGAATACCGCATGCTATGTGTCAAACAGGATCTACCTTAGAGTGCACAAGAAGAAAACTTGCTATGAGTTGATGCATGGTCGCACACCCAAGGTGAGTCACTTCCATGTCTTTGGTTGCAAGTGTTTCATTCTGAAGAAAGGCAGGAAGTTGGATAAGTTTGAGGCTAGGTCTGTCGATGGTATTTTCTTTGGTTATGCATCTCATTCTAGAGCATATCGTGTGCTCAATCTTGAAACTAACCAAATCGTGGAGACTTGCGAGGTAACCTTCGACGAGACACAGCCACGTAGTCAGCTTGTCTTTGAGTGTGCAGGTGATGATGAGCTTGGCGAGGAGATCTTTTAGGAGGAGGAGCATGAACATGGAGACGATGAAGATGGCGGTGTGGTGCCCCCGGCTGAACATGTACCCACTACTTCGACTACGGTGGTGGACAGACCCTCTCCTACACCTACGACGACAAATCAAGAACGAGGAGAAGCTGATGTTGAGGGGGAGGTAGCATTGAGGCGAGAACCTCCCCAGCGAGTTCAAGTGGATCACCCAGCTTCGAGGATCATCGGCGACATGAATGAACGCACTACAAGGTCAAGGGTTCGGAACAATTCTCATTTCGCTCATGCTGCGTTTGTTGCTACTTTTGAGCCCAAAGACATTGGACACGCACTATCCCATCACAATTGGGTTAATTCGATGCATGAGGAGTTGGAGAACTTTGAGAGGAATCAGGTTTGGGAGTTGGTTGACCCTCCTCCAGGGTGTAAGCCGATTGGTACAAAGTGGGTGTGGAAGAACAAAGAGGGAGAGAAAGGTGAGGTTGTGAGAAACAAGTCGAGACTTGTTGCTCAGGGGTTCAGTCAGAAGGAGGGGATCGACTACGAGGAGACCTTTGCTCCCGTAGCCCGTTTGGAGGCAATAAGGATCCTTATAGCCTTTTCCATGGCTCAAGGGTTCAAGTTGCACCAAATGGATGTGAAGAGTGCTTTTCTGAATGGTGTGTTGGAGGAAGAAGTGTATGTGAGGCAACCTCCGGTGTTTGAGAGTGAGAAGTACCCCCACCTGGTGTACAAGTTGAGGAAGGCGCTGTATGGGTTTAAGCAGGCGCCTAGAGCTTGGTATGGTAGGTTGAGGGGGTTCTTGTTTGAGAGAGGTTTTGAGATGGGGAAGGTCGATCAGACCTTGTTTTTTTGAGGCAGGGCGAGAGATATCCGATTGTGCGGGTGTACGTGGATGATATTGTCTTTGGTGGCTCGTCTAACTCTCTTGTTGCAAGGTTTGCGAGAGGATATGAGCGAGGGAATTTGATATGAGCATGATGGGTTAGTTGCGGTTCTTCCTCGGGCTACAAATCAAGCAATCAAAGGAAGGAACATTTGTGCACCAAGCTAAGTACACCAAGAACATTGTGCGGAAGTTCAAGATGGAGGATTCCAAGGCTATGACGATGCCGATGAGTACGACTACGGCTTTTGATGCGGACGAGGAAGGTGAACACGTGGACCAGAAGGAGTACCGAAGCATGATCGGGTCACTCCTCTACTTGACGGCGACGAGGCCGGACATCCAGTTCTCGGTATGTCTGTGCGCTCGTTTTCAAGCGTCTCCGAGGACTTCGCATCGGCAAGCGGTGAAGCGAATTTTCAAGTACTTGCGTAATACTCCCGACTTCGGCCTTTGGTACTCCGCGTCCTCTTCTTTGGCGCTTCATGGTTTTTCAGACGCGGATTTTGCCGGGTGTCGGTTGGATAGGAAGTCCACTTCTGGGACATGCCAGTTTTTGGGTTCTTCTTTGGTGTCTTGGTCTTCCCGCAAACAGTCGAGTGTTGCACAATCCACTACCGAGGCCGAGTACGTTGCCGCTGCTAGTTGTTGCTCTCAGCTCCTTTGGATTTCATACACCATGAGTGATTTTGGTGAGGAGTATACCCATGTCCCACTTCAATGTGATAGCACCAGTGCCATAAGCGTTGCAAAGAACATAGTGCTCCATTCCAAAACCAAGCACATAGAAGTGAGGTATCATTTTCTGAGAGACAACGTAGAGAAAGGAAAGATAGCTTTGATCCATGTACCCACACATGACCTACTAGCTGATATTTTCACCAAACCCCTAGATCAAGCAACTTTCACTCGTTTGCGGGGGGAACTTGGTGTGTGTTTGATTTCTTGAGTTGGGTGTGTGGGAGCTCCTTTGTAGCATATGTATAGCTTTCCCTTGTGCATTTCTTGCATTTGGCATGGCATATGTATCATGATGTTCCTTGTATCCTAGATTGCATGCATTTTGTATTCCTTTGTAGCATATGTATAGCTTTCCCTTGTGCATTTCTTGCATTTGGCATGGCATATGTATCATGATGTATAAGCATCCTTGTATCTTAGATTGCATGCATTTTGTATCATATGCATTGGATAGGAAAAGCTTCTCCTATATACACAGTTCACCATGGAATGTTATTTATGTCTTTGTGAGCTTGTTTGGTATGCTATGGTTAGTTTGTCTTAGCTCTTGATGATCTTGATGAATAATCCATGGTTGATGGCTATGTTTTTGGAAAATGTCACATATATTCTCTCTCATGTGTAAATCTCTTTATATGATCTTGACATGTTTTAGTGGCTTGGTTATGCTTAATTTGTGGTTGGATAGCTAGTTTATTGATCATATGGGGCCAAAGGCTCATTTGCCATCATGAATGTTTAACCCTCTTGCCTTATCTTGTGGAGGGGCATAAGTTCCTTTTTGTCGCAAAGACATTTCATGTACCATTTATAAAATCTGAAAATGAAATGGAAAATGCTTGGAAAATGTTCTCCCATGCCTTATGTGCTGAATTTAATTTGCTTTGGGTGCTAAACCGTTGCATGATGCCTACCAATGAGAAGTCTCATACATAGAAGTAGGCACATGGCTCGGTGGCTTTGACATGGCATGGGGTGCTTGTGGGTGTTTGTGATGGTCTTATGATTAGAATGGCTGTCCTAGCATGAAGTTTGTGTGGCTTTGCCATTTTGATATGTTTTGATCATGTTTATGACTTTGCTCATGAGAGGCAAGTTTTTCGCAAAATTGCCCAAATACGTCTTAGCTTAGTCCAATGGTTGTGAAACTTGATAATCATGCAGTTGAGATCGATACGAATCTATAGAGTATCTAACTTGCTTATTTGGACATGTGTAGCATTCTTTGTTGAATTTTGTCTATTTGAGAAGCTCTAGGTTGAAAATTTTGCATTTTTGGCTTGATTCATGCATTGCCAACAAGGGGGAGAAGTTTGAGCTTGAAATGGCTTGCTGAATGCATTTAGAAGGTTTTCAGGTGGTTTCGAGCCATTTCTGGGCTCTGTTGTGCACCGGTCTGACCGGTCGAGGTCACCGGTCTGACCGGTCAGAGTGCTGGTCCTGTGCACATGTTGGGCACCGGTCTGACCGGTGGTGGTGACCGGTCTGACCGGTGTGAGCTGAAGTTGTTGCAGCTGCCCTGTTTTCAAGTGGTTTGCATGCATTGGTTCAGGGGGAGCTTGCATGTGTGCAGGCTCTTTGTGGTTGTTCGAAGCTTTGGTTTGGTGGTTTACGCTCTTTGCTTGAGCTTTGTTTTGTCTCGGATGTGTCGAGCCGTTGCCCTTGCCTAAGGGGTTCGAGACTTGTCTTCTTCAAGTGATCTTGCTCTTTGCCTTTGTTTGGCTTTCGATCGCTTGTTGGAGTTTTTTTTGTTCGTTTCTTTTCTTTTTCTTTTCTCTCTTGTTACTTTCGTGTGGGTGTTGTAAATGCACTCATCAAGGGGGAGATTGAGGACCATGTGTGGTTCGAGGACCGGTGGATGGTCGCTTCCTTGTGTGATGAGTGATTGACAACGTTGTGTGGACTGATTCTTGGCTAAGTATTGCAGGTGCAGGTTGCGGCTTGACTGGTGTTGGTGCAGGTGAAGAACAAGCGCGAAAGGTCGTGGGCGGTTTCTTGGTTGAGCCACAAAACCAAGGTCGAGCCGGGACTACGTGGGAGCCGAGTCATGAGTGGAGATTGGCGGAGGCTACACCAAGTTCGCGGGGTTTTCGGTGGTTCACCAGAAAACTACTGGGTTCCTTGGTTGATCCACAAAGCCAAGACCAAAGAACCGAAGACGGTCTTTGCGCGCGGTGCCGGACGGGGTCCGACCGGTGGGTCTGACCGGTCTGACCGGTGTGCGACGACGCAGTCCGGAATCTTCGAAGCGGAGGACACGCGTCGGGATCGCAAGGCTTGCATCGAGGCTAAGCAGGTTGTGGTCACCGGGCATCCATCCGATGGAGAAAGCTTGAAGAATTCCAAAACCGCCCTGGAGGGGCTTGTATCCCTAGTTATTAGGAAAGGGTATTTTAGACTATGACTGTTGTTTTTATCCATTGTCCATATTCAAAATCACACCCACCTCAAATGGGGAGGTTATGGGTAGAAAATAATTATCCATTGAAGAAATGGGGAGGGTAGGGTGTGGGGAGGGTGCAAATAATCGATTGGGTTTGTATAGAATCTAGTACAAAACTAGTTATCCATTGGGTATGGGTGGGAATGGGGAAGGTGAGAAGTGGATAATCATTATTTGGATTTGGGTATGAACAAGAGTGGATTTGTCCATACCCTCCCCAGTGGCAGGCTTATTTTAGACTTTCGGTTGCCTCCATATAACCCAAGAGGTGAGAGGATGGTAGCCAACTCTCTTGGAACCCTAGTTCATTTGCTTTCCTATTTTTCCTTCCTATTCTCTTAGGATTTCCATAGGACTAGCTTGAGAGCTTCATGGTGAGATCTTGTTGAGAGGGTTGGATGATCGGGCGGCAAGCTAGACCTTGTATGAACCTTTGTGGCATGTATAGATGATTCGGCGTGGTTCCTCAAGGCCTTGTTGTGTTGTTCCCGGTTGTTCTTGGTGGTGATTTTCGGAGCCCTTTTGTTGGTGTTTTTCTTGGGTTGTTTTCGGGACCTTTCTCTTGGGGATTTGATGGGGGAAATTTGTGGGAACCCTTCGTGGTTCTTTCGGCTGTGATTCCCCTCCCAAATCCGTGAGTAAAGGGGCTCGATTTTAGGGTTTTCCGAGTTCTAGGGTTAGAGGTGTTCTTGGAGGGATTTCTTCTGTTCCTCCTTTTTGGACAAGTTTTGGTGGGATTAAACTTGGCTATGGACTCCTCATGAGGTGTTCCTATTATCCCCAAAGTCTTGTTGAAGTCCGTGGAGCGATTCGGGAGATCGAGGTTTGGATTTGGGGGAGTTGACCCGCGGGTGCTGTTCATCCCGAACTACCCAGGCTACACCGGTCAGACCGGTGCTCTTGACCGATCTGACCGGTGCAACCCTTGCTGGGTTTTTTGCTCGGGTGAACGTCTGGGTGTGTTTGCTGTTGTCCGTGTTGCGGTTCGTTTCGAGTTTGGGTCGGTTTGGAGGTCGGTTGCCTTGTTTGGTGCCTTGGGTGCTTTCGGCCGTGACCGGTCGGACGGTGCGTCTCACCGGTCGGCCCGGTGTGGAGCCACTTAGTGGAGGTTGCCCAGTTTCACCAGCAGGGACCGGTCTGACCGGTGGTGCTCACCGGTCTGACCGGTGTTGGTCACTGGACTCGAGGTTTGGTGTTCCGCTGCGTTCTCGGGTCGTAAGGTTGTGTGTTGGTTCCTAGGTCCAGTGACACTCCAGTGGCTACGTGGGCTTGGTCAACTTGGGTAGTGAGTCAGAGACGTGTGTTGGAAGCCGTGTTCATCTTGTTGGAGTTTCCATCTCCTTCGAGAAGAATTTTTATCATCTCCCATTCACTCCCCCCCCTCTCTGGTTCGCCGTATCGGTCCTTCATCAATGAGATCAATGCTTTGGGTGTGAAGGATATCACGGACTTGAACATCAACCGCAAGATCCTTCAAAGTCTTCGGAAGCCCGATTATGACTTGGTGAAAGCCATCATCTATGAGAAGAAGCTCGAAGAATTGAAGCCATCTCATATCTTGAGCAAGATCATGGCACAAGAGCTTCAAATCATGCCCAAGTCAAAGAAAGCGCCCCAAGAAAAGCTCCAAGAACCATCCTCTCCAACTACAAGCCATGCTCTCTCAAGCCAACAAGAGAAGGTGTTGAGTAGGATGGCTACTCATGGAAGCTCAAGCGAGGATGATGGTGATGATGGTGACGATGAAGATTCCTCAAGTGATGAAGAGGTTGAATCTATGGTGGCCGAGTACGTGAAGAAGATCTTCAAGCATGTGAAGAAAGTCAACATGTACGGCTACAACGTCCACTTGAGAGAAGGGCGTCATCATCAACACATCAAGTTCACCAAGATCGAGCACAAGCACAAGAAGAAGGTGGTCAAGGAGAGGAGACCAAGGCAAGAAGCAACTATCGCCGTCCGTGAATAGACAAGTGGTGGAGAATCAAGTTCTTCTAGCAAAAGTGATGAATCAAGAAAGATCTTCACCACCCGCTTCACGCAAGGTCCTTCATCATCACTACACATGTGCCTTATGGCCAAAGGTATGGAAAGCAATGTAAGTGATGATGAATCCGACACCACCTCTCTCGATGATCTTGTTGAGCTAGTCCATGAGAAAAAAGGAATGCTTAAGAAACAAGCTAATGAAATTAAAGAACTCAATGCTCTCAATGATCTTAGTGCAACCCTTGCTACAAATTATGAACATTTGTTGTGCAAATTAAAATTTCTTAGCAAGGTGTGTGATGAGCTAAAATCTAAGCTTGAGAGAAATGAGACTAAAACAAGTAATTCCTTTGAGCTTGATGAATCATCTATCCCTTGTGCAGTTCCTATCTCCAAGGTAGATGCTTCAACTTCTTGCATTGATTTAACTGATGAATATTGCTCACCATCTTGCAATGAGAATGTTATTGTAGAATCATGTGATTGTCTCATAGGCAAGAAAAATGATGATCTCAAGCAAGAAGTGAAATGGCTCCGAGAGAGGTTGGCAAACTTGATGGGCAAGGGCAAAAACAATGAGGAACAAGTGGACATCTCTCAAGACATGAGGAGCAAAGTCCAACCTTCTCAAGATAACCGTGATCCCATGGTGAAGAAGCTTGAGAAAGGTGCAACCGTGTCTTGCTACAAGTGTCATGGAGAAGGACAGAAGTTCTACAAATGCCCTCAATTTCTCAAGAAGATGGACAAGGGCGCAAGAGCTCCCTCATCTACACCAACCCCAACCGCAAGAACAAGACCAAGAGCAACACCTACGTCATCAAGAAGAAGGCAAATGGCAAGGTGGTTGCACATAAGGTTGGGAAGATGAAGGAGGAGCGGGGTTGGAACCAACCTATTTGGGTGCCCAAGGAAGCCATCATCAACATGAAGGGGCCTCAAATGGTTTGGGTTCCAAAGGCCACTTGAAGGCCATGAGAGCGGGGACTCGGGAGGCTTGGCACAATCAAGATGAGAAGATTCAAGCGTATAAGCCAAGCTTGCAAATTGGACATGTGTTGCCCAAGATCCCCGGTTGAGGTAATGGAAACTAGAACCTATCTCATGTATCATTGTAGCTCCATTGCCTTGTTTAGGTTGCATTTGTTGCAATGTTTACATATGGTAGGTTGCTTGTGTCATGTGCTAACCCATGAGCAACCTACATGGATTGATTAGTGTGTAGGAAAGATACACTTGTTCTTTCATGGTGCATGTTTTCATATATATCTCTTTGCATCATGAGCAAGCTATAGGGTTAGCTTCCCTTTTGTTGTCATAAACAATGTGCATACATTTGGTTGGTGATTCAAACACTAAATGCACACATTTAGGGGGAGCTCATCCTATGATTTGGTTATGGGATTAACATTGTTTCAAGCCTATCTTATGTAGTCCCTTGGCGACGCGTTCCAGTGCGGTACTTCATTCTAAGAGAATGCTATTTCACTCTCAATGTGATCTAACATCTCTAAAAGAGTGAATATAGCAATATGAGCTTCATGCTATTGAGTCATGTCCTTGCTAGCTTATGTCTCTATATAATTTCAAAGGCAATGTACTCATACATTCCTAATCCTTGTGGTACCCCAAGTGTCTTCTATGCAAGCTTCTTTCAAGTGGTGTCACCTAGTGATATCATTTCCAAGTGTCTCATCTCAATGCGGTGCCAACAAGGTAGAGAGGATCATACCCCGGAGGTATGCAATGATCAAAAGACTACAAGTGATATCTACAAGTGGTAATGTAACAAGAACCCATTTGTCTTATCTCTTGTCCTTTAGCTACCTCCTTGCATGACATGCTCTAAGCTTCCTTGTCTTACAAGTTTGTAGTTGTGCACTTGTTTTTCACACCATCTTTTTGTGCACACACTTAGGGGGAGCTTAGTTTGTATTATGCTAGTCTTATGAGCTTGTGATCCACCTTAATTATTCGCACATGTGGTATCTTCATTGATATCATACATATGGATCATGGTTCATGTGGCTTTCTCCCTTGTATTTAACATTTCTCTTTGAGCTATGTTTGCTAGGACTTGCTAGTTTCCTTGGAGCCCCTTTTGTTTTGGACTTTTTGGAGATTTTATTCCAAAGGGGGAGAATGTGAGACCAAAGCAAGCTAGTGGTTCCAAAGTGGGAAGAGGCAAGCTATGTGTGAACATAGGAAGAGAAGATCAAAAAATGGGGAAGTTTGATCTAGGGGGAGATTGGATGATGGTAAGCATCCAAGCAAGTGTAAGTGGCTCTAATTTTGTCAATTTTTGCAAATTTATGCTTTCTTTGCTTGTGTCGTCATAAATCACCAAAAAGGGGGAGATTGTAGCGAACATGGCCCCATTTGCCATTTGTTCGAGTTGATTTTGGTGATTCATGCTAACACAAGTGATGGGACTAACCACATTGTCTAGCATGTCTTTGTAGGCATTCCTAGGTCCCATGGATGTTACCACATGTTAACATACCATGCACAAGTTAACATACCATGCCCAAGCTAACATGTCATACCACAAGTTAACATACCATGGACATGTTAGGTTACTTACAACAAATTTGAGGACTTAGTATATATTTTGAGGCTATAAGTAATGGCATGTTAAGTATGTTAAGTTGAAGCAAAGATCCAAGTTGAAGACGCGAAGAAAAAGAAGGACAAAGACACCGTCAGATGAACCGACGGTACCAATATAGCAAGCGTCGGTGCAATCGCCGGACGAGTTGGTACACTGGTTGAAACCCTAGGCACCATCAGATGAACCGACAATCCATTTTCTAGTAGTGTCGGACGAGTTGCAGAGGAAGAGCAGCAAAGACAGTAGCATCGGATGATCCGACGGTCTAAGTGCGGACACCGTCGGTCTATCCGACGCTCAGTTTGAATCAAGACAGAGACGCGCCAAGACGGAGTCTTTAGCACCGGATGATCCGACACCTTGGTCAAGGGGAAGCGTCGGTCTATCCGACGGTCGCGTGAAAGCTAACAGAGACGAGTTGGCTGTGGGGTCTTCAGCACCGGATGAACCGACGCACCGTCGGTGTATAGCGTCAGAGCAGTTGTGTCAGAGAATCTCAATGGCTATGTGACGTGGGAGGGGCATTGGATGAACTGACGCCTTGAAAAAGATAGCACGGTTCATCTGGCGCTTACTTTTTCAGTGGCCGTTAGCCAACGGCTCTTTGAGTGCCTTGTGCTATTTATACCCCCTCCACTCACCTATTTGAGGTTGATGGATTGTGTGGAAGTGCAGAGGAGTTCAAGACACATTGAAGATCATATCCAATCCATCCAAGTGCTTAATTGCTCATCCTTAGACTTGCATATGCTTAGTGTATGTGCTTAGTGCTAGGTTTAGCTTAGAGCTGAGTGAGTGCAAGGTTGTGCCAACCTTGTGAGGTGATTCTTGAGTGAATCAAGGTGTACAAGGTTCGCCGGAAGCCTTGGGGCCTAAGTGGCTCACCGGCAATCGTCATCGACCCTCGGCTTGGTGTGGAGCAGCAAGGACACTTTGTGCGGGGGACGTGGAGACCCCCTTCCTTGGTGGAGAAGCTCCTTAGTAGAGGCGACATCAAGGTGACCAAGGGAGCTTGGCAAGTGCTTAAGTGGCTAGCCTTTGTGGCGAGTCAAGTGGTGCTCTTGGGAGAGACTCGGTGACCAGGAAGCAATACTCTTGTGTGAGTGCTTGACGTGGACTAGGGTTGGCTTAGTGCCTACCGATACCACGGGATAAATCGCATGTCAAGAGTTTGCTTCCTCTCATCCCCTTTACGTTTCTGCATTTACTCTATTGCAATCTTTGCTTGCCTTTTAATATCATGCTAGGATTGGCTATAGGTTGCAAACCTTGTTTTGGGATGGGAGTTTCACACTAGAACAACCCTAGATGCACATCTGGATAGTATGTTTTAGTTTACCTTTGTGCAAAAATAGTGAAGCCATAGGTTAAGGTTTTAAGTTGCCTAATTCACCCCCTCCCCCTCTTAGGCTAACGGGCATCCGATTCCTTACAGACGGAGCCCGCGACGGCCGCTGTCCCCGATCAAGGCCTGGAGGTATATATCCCGTAAAGAGAAGCATGCCGCACTCGTCGTCGCGTGGAGGGGATGGTGCCGACGGTCGTCATCGGTCAACAAGCTCCCGGTTGCAGCTTGTAGCACCGTCCATCAGGGCCACCCTCAGATCTAAGCGCCAGGGAGTGGACAAGGAAGGCCGCCGGCGAAAGACCGGTCACTCGAAGTGCCGACAAGGGGAGGAACCAGCACTGCGGAGGGCTGGCGGCGGCGACAGCGGCGACGACGGTGTGGAGCAGAGGACGAGAGGGACAAATATAGATGGGGCCGCGGGCTGAACCGTAGACCCACGATCTTCTGACTTCCCACCCAGTAATTTTAGAAACTAAAAAATTAATAAAAACCGGTGAGGACGCGCGGGTGTCGAGAGCTCCCATGGTTGGGTACCAAATACTATTTAGTACCGGGTTATATATATATATATAGTTTTGCTATAATGCACCTGGGTGCATTCTGTATAGAGAATGCACCCACCTTGATTGTATTTGATTTTTGCTCAGTTGCAACTGGACTTACTCTGGTTGCAATTGGTTCACGTTGGGCTGCAATTGGGTGGTCTAGTTACGTCGAGTTGCAACTAGAATAGTGTCGTCGTTGCAATTGATCTAGTCTCACTGTTGCAATTGGTTTACATGCAATGAGCGTCTAGTTGCAGCTAGTTGGGTCTGATTGCAATTGGTCTGCATATAATTGCATCTGGTTCGTCTAGTTGCAGTTAGTCGCACATTCCTAATTGCGGGAGTCTCTACATTTGTTCTGCAAGATGTTTTTTCCATCGAGTTGCAATTGGTATGGTGTTACTGTTGCAATTGCTCTAGTCAACCTGTTGCAATTGGTTGATCTGCGGGGTTTGTGCATCTGCTATTTTGTTATAATGCACCTAGGTGCATTTTGTATAGAGAATGCATGCACCCTGATTGCAATTGGGCTTACTCTGGTTGCAATTTGTTCACGTCAGATTGCAACTAGGAGTTGCAATTGGTCAGTATTCAGTTGTAACTGAGTTATATTTATTGTAATTAATTCCGTCGAGTTGCAATTAATATAGTGTCACAGTTGCAATCGAACACTCTAGTGGTTGCAGTTGGTTCGCGCCTAGCTAGTTGCAACTCGGTTAAGTCTAGTTGCAAGTTGCAACTGGTTCTTTTTCAGTTGCAACTGGGTGGACTCCAGTTGCAATTGGTTCATGTCATATTGCATCTAGGTCAGGTCCTGGTGCAATTGGTTCGTGATCAGATCTGTTGTAATTACATCCGTCGAGTTGCAACTAGTCAGATATTATAGTTGTAATTGGTCTAGTCCCGCAGTTGCAATTAGTATAACATGCGCATATTCATAAAAAATGCTCGGTGTCCGCTAACTAGGCATACACCTAGGTTGTAAGTAATTGCAACTAGTTACAATTTGGGTAAAAATTAGATTTTAAGTGGTTACAACAAGCACTAACTATGCTACACTGAAGTTGCAACTGTGTTGCACTCATGATGGCAACTCATAGTACAGTCAAGCTGCAATTACATATTTGAAAAAAAAGTTCGCCAAATATAGTCTTCATGGATCTCGTTTTGTTAAGCACATTTTTTCCAACAACCTGATGCAAACGAATTAGAAATCAGAGCAACAGTTCAGGAGATATTGCATTTTTTTCGATCCAAAACAAAAAAGATTCCCTCCCTGCATGCTACGTGCGGGACGCATGGGTGTTATATATATGGAGCAAAATGCAAGTTGCATTAATGACAAGGTTAGCATATATATTGAGAGAATG
This sequence comes from Cenchrus americanus, assembly GCA_947561735.1. NCBI lineage: Eukaryota > Viridiplantae > Streptophyta > Magnoliopsida > Poales > Poaceae > Cenchrus > Cenchrus americanus. Next base: position 152,489,804 of record OX387240.1, on the reverse strand, counting down.
AAATAACATTATGGGTCTTATTTTTATCATAACCTACACAAAAGATTAAGCTAGCATTTGATTAATTTCGGATTCATATTAAAGAGAGCATTAGCTTAATCATGCACAAAACAAGTACAAAAGTTGAGCAAAGTGGCAACTTTTCATCATATATTATCATGACATCAACTTAATATTTTTACCAAAGATTGATCAAGGTGGGAAACTTTATTCATGGTGATCTTTAAACTAACTCTACTATTATCACACATGCTGAAAATAAATAAAAACTGAAAACACTACGCATACATAGGCGCATACAAGCTGAAAATTAAAGAAAAGGGAAAAGGAAAGACTAAACTAAAGCTCCTTCTCTCTCTAATCTTCCGCCTGTGGTTGATATTGATAATCTTGATTGTTGTACCCTTGCTCATAATAGGATTGAACCACTCCTCCTATGAATTGTACCGATGGTGCTAAGTAAAGGCGTCCAAGCTTATAAGCGATGTTTGTATTTCCTTCACCCATTTGGTTTGCATTGGTTTGGATGGCTACAAAATTTTGCATGCTTCTCGTAGCGTATCCTCCAATGATGGCCACACTTTGTTATGGTTGAGGAAGATGTGCATATGGCTCCACAAAGTCTATGTTGGGTACCGCAAAATTCGGTGGGGGCATGGCTGCACCACTCCCCCATGTTTGCATTGGTACACCACCATAGTAACTCGGCGGCACCAGAATCCCTCCAAATGGTGGCTCATAATTTTGTGTGCACCTTCTTCTTGGCTGCGGAAGAACTTTCTTTTTACAATCCTTCCTATCTTATTTTCCTTCACCGGCACAAGAAGTCCTTCCTCTAACCGATCCTCTTTCCCCTCAAGAAAAAGCCTTAATCTTGCAGCCAGTAGGGGCAAATTTACTTTGACCACTTCAAAGTCTCCTCTCTCGTCTCCACTTACGTATTTGCCTTGCTTCATATAATCAGCCCCAAGGGAAGTCCCGACTAGGAGATGCTCCGAGTTTCTTGAAATTCCCAGTCTCAAAGAGATAGCCAACATGGAGAGATAACACCCCTAGCCAATATCACCAGAACACGATGTTGCTTCACAACACCACCGGTTGATCATAAGGTGAGTGGGCTCGATTGGCTGCCTGACAATCAAAGCTGACTAAAGCCAATTCACCACCATGTCGGTTATCTTGGTCTCTCTCAATCTCCCCAAAATCCTCTTACACATCCATGAGTGAAACACTTGGATGATGGTGTTCCGGATACTATTTCTTTGCCGGTGAGCTTCTCCCGCGATCATACTCCAAAAACCTTCCAATGTGCCTGTTGATAGTCATTAAGTCCCTATTTTCGACCCTCAACTTTGAACAAATTTCACTCCATCAAAGCTTCAATCATAGTAGTAGGGCTATAAACTAACAGATTCCACGAGCTTTGGTGAATATTTGGATGCAGGTCATAATGAGACATTATAGCACAAATAAAACACCTTGAAAAACAACCTCAAATGCTTAGTTTGATAGAACCATTGTGAAGTTCTCGTCGAGATGATCGAAATGGAGTTTTGGTTCACCTAATTCGAAGTCCGGATGCAGAAGTTATGCCTCACGGAAGATTGTGACACGAGACATGTCGGGGCGGCCGGACCTATCAACCTCCTCCGATCAACACCAAACTTTGCCAAATGCCTCTACACCTAGCATAATATCCAAAGGGGACAAGTCCATAGGCCAGGCACCAATTTCATGCATGTTTTAGGTGCTAATGAAGTTCCACGATTTGTGTTGAACTTTCATCTGCAAGATCAAGATTTGGGGGCAATTCCGGAGCACCGAGCCACATATGGTAGGCAAGGCCACACCTAGTGGTACGACCGGCCCTACCTTACCACCCTAAATAGGTTCACACCGAGGAAGGATCCATGCACCGGCTCCCAAATGACTAAACTTGTCATGGTCGTGTTGGATCAGGCGACTACACCACAGGAGCAATGGACCAGGGCCAAGAGGCAGGGCTGGCCGCATCACTAGGGCCGGCCGAACCTCCAGGTGTGTCCGCACCACCTAGGCTAGCCGCACCTGTCAAACTTGCCCGAGCAAGTCCCCAGGCCTCAGTCACTCATGGAAACACAACTGTGAACGATCCTGATCGAAGGAACAAGGTCGGTTTGATCCAGAGGTTGAGATTAGACACACTTGGATCGATGGACCCACACTTAGCCGCCGCAACCACCATCAAGGAGTTATCCTAGACGTCAATCTACACCGTCGGTGCATCACACGGTGATTTGGGAGGTGCGCCTGCAACCGGCCGCACTTACCAACTTGCATGCCGGGCGAAACCAACCCAAGGAGCTGACCTACAACCACCTCAGGAGTAATGATCAGGGTCGTCCAAGTCCATAGGAGGTGGATCATAGGGCCAGTCGCACCTGGAGATATAACCGCACCTCCTTGCTCGGCACTGCAACTCCCTCTCGCCTACAAGTACCCCTCTTGCAGCAACCGACCTACTGGGGCTATAAATTGAGCCAGACACCTCGGGGAAGAGTACAAGTGATTAGAAGAAAGTGGAGGAGCCCTCTAGAAGTTAGTATTCAGAGAGTAGGGGGAGAGACTTGAGTGTTGGAGTAGAAACTGGAGTCGGTCTTCTTCTTGTACCTCGATGGGTGCGGTACACTTTCGGTCATCCACACCCGGGATACTTTGTATGTTCAGATTCATGAGTAACTAAGTCTCGAGTCAATTCATCATTCGCTCTTAGGTTCTTCGATTGCAATTAGTAGTTTCTACTTGTTGTGATTGCTTTGCTTTGGATCCTAGTAAAGTAGTGCTTGGTTAGTGTAAACGCGGTGTCTAGGCTTTCTAGTACCTTGGAATGCTTCCCGGTTCAACGGAATAGTTGTGGTACTTTAGGGAGGTGACAGCTCCAGACGGGCTTTGTAGTCCACCACGTTAGTTCCGGCAGGTAGGAGTTACGACATCAGAGCCCCCTTCTCATTCCTTTTTGTGGCTCTTTTTCCTCTAGCCCCGACGAGCGACAAGTTGTGCCTTGATTCTATCCATGACCCTCACGAGTCCCAAACTTCATTAGCTATCCCCTCTCTACCCGAAATCTACCCTTGCCTTTCTGTCATTCGTCACCATACCCCAGACGAATTTGTTCAGGTTCTCTACACTTCTCGTTCCCCGAGGAAATCGATACCTTGGAATACTCCTGGGTGAAAGCTACAACAGTATTCATGCGCTTGCGGATTTATCTATGATCGATAGTATACCAACAGGCTTTCTGGCGCCATTGCGAATTTAGTAATGACGTAAGAAACGCCAACAAGCTTTCTGGCGTCGTTGCCGGAGAACGGTAGCTAGTTTCATCCCGAACCTAGTTCGTCTGTGTATCACCCCATTTGTCCCATGGATTCCAATCCAACCCTTTTCAAGATTTGCTCTCCAAAGGGTGATCATTTGGAGCCTCCACCTTCATCACATTCCATTACAACATCTAGCTATGAGCTACAACCATGCTTCATGGCTATGGTCTGAGAGCAAAGCTTCTCCGAAGATAAGGATGAAAGTCCTTATTCCCACCTGCGTGAGTTCGAACAACTTTGTTCGTGCCTTGTGATTGCAGGAATGAGCCAAGATACCTTGAAATGGAAACTCTTTCCGTTTTCACTAACTGGGAGAGCTAAACAATGGTATTTGCTCAATGTGAGAAGTATGGAGGGGGACTAGGAAAGTTTACGAAAGACATTTTCCCTAACATTCTTCCTGACTCCCCAAGTAGTGAAACTTCGATGAGAAGTCATCTGTTTTGAGCAACGAAAGACTGAATCTCTAGGAGCCGCATGGGCAAGATTTATGAAAACCATAGATTCTGATCCAGATCTTGGTATCGCAGAGCCCGCTCTTTTGCAACATTTTCGCGATGGTCTTGGACCAGAGTCAGTAGTTTTCTTAGACTTTTTCCAGAGGATCTTTCACTCATCTCACCTTGTCTGAGTGTAAGGACATTCTAGGAAAAATCCTAGAAAACACTCCCTACATAGGGGTTTTTGACGAATTTCCAGACAAAGAAGAAGAACCAAACACTCTCATAGAACCAAAACCCATAGAGGAGAAACCCATTTTCCCAACCATCCAGTCCGTAGAGGATTGCACTCCTCTAAAAAAACATGGTTCACCGATGAGCCATTCCAACCTTATCGAGAAGTCGATCACCCCTCGTGTGACTTCGTCTATGAATACTACGATGTGTTATTTGATAAACATTGGACGGAGAAATCCTCCCCGAGAAGGGAAAGAGACTCAACACACAAAAGAGAATTAGTCAATTTACACAACCCAGTGGAGGTAGAAAGATGGAGAGAAAGGTTGGAATATGTCTCCACAATAGTAGTCGGGAATGGTTAAGAGAAATAGAAGTCATGGATCAAGTGATTCAGCTATATCCGGAGCTAAATTTATTCTCTTGCCAAGTAGGAAACCTCTCTTACCAGGATGTGTTCTACGACCCTAGGGTCGGTATCAATATCATTCCTAAATCCTTAGTATTAGAGGCCTTTCCTGACAAACCCCTCTCTTTTCTCAGGAGCGTCTCCAATGGATTTCTGGTCAAACCATAGAGACGGAGGGAATCCTTAGAGTCATCCAAACAAAGATTGGAGAGTATGGGATCTTCCTAGATTATCATATCTTTGACATCCCAAAAGGAGATCCACCCTTCATTCTCATCGGAAGATCCAATGAAGGGGTAATGAGTAGTGTGCTCGACCATGAAAAGCAACCATATCATCTTGAGGTTCGAGATACCGAGGACCATGTCTGGTTCGAGGACCGGTGGATGGTCGCTTCCTTGTGTGATGAGTGATTGACAACATTGTGTGGACTGATTCTTGGCTAAGTATTGAAGGTGCAGGTTGCGGCTTGACTGGTGTTGGTGCAGGTGAAGAACAAGCGCGAAAGGTCATCGCCGGTGAGGCCTCCAAGTGTGCAGAAGACAAGTAGGCTTCGTTCGAGGGACCCGGTGTCCAGCGGGGTCAAGTGCGTGCCGCATGGTGGCATGAACAGTAAGATGAGGTCATGGACGGTTTCTTGGTTGAGCCTCAAAACCAAGGTCGAGCCGAGACTACGTGGGAGCCGAGTCATGAGTGGAAATTAGCGGAGGCTACACCGAGTTTGCGGGGTTTCCAGTGGTTTACCAGAAAACCACTAGGTTCCTTGGTTGATTCACAAAGCCAAGACCGGAGAACCGAAGATGGAGGTGCAGCAGCATCGGACCGGTCTGACTGGTGGGTCTGACCGGTCTGACCGGTGTGTACCCGTCTGACCGGTGAGGAGCACCGGTCTGACCGGTGTGCGACGACGCAGTCCGGAATCTTCGAAGCGGAGGACACGCGTCGGGATCGCATGGCTTGCGTCGAAGCTAAGCAGGGTGCGATCTCCGGGCATCCGTCCGATGGAGAAAATCTGAAGACTTCCAAAACCGCCCTTGAGGGGCTTGTATCCCTAGTTATTAAGTAAGGGTATTTTAGACTTTCGGTTGCCTCCATTTAACCCATGAGGTGAGAGGATGGCAGCCATCTCTTGGAACCCTAGTTCATTTGCTTTCTTATTTTCCCTTCCTATTTTCTTAGGATTTCCATTGGACTAGCTTGAGAGCTTCATGGTGAGATTTTGTGAGAGGGTTGGATGATCGGGCGGCAAGCTAGACCTTGTACGAACCTTTTTGGTATGTATAGATGATTCAGCGTGGTTCCTCAAGGCTTTGTTGTGTTGTTCCCGGTTGTTCTTGGTAGTGATTTTTGGAGCCCTCTCTTGGTGTTTTTCTTGGGGTGTTTTCGGGACCTTGCTCTTGGGGATTTGATGGGGAAATTTGTGGGAACCCTTCGTAGTTCTTTGTCCTGTGATTCCCCTCCCAAATCCGTGAGTTAAGGGTCTCGATTTTGGGGTTTTCGGTGTTCTAAGGTTAGAGGAGTTCTTGGCGGGATTTCTTTGATTCCTCTTGATTTGGCAAGTTTTGGTGGACAAAATCATGGCTATGAACTTCTCATGAGGTGTTCCTATTATCCCCAAAGTCTTGTTCAAGTCCGTGGAGTGATTCGGGAGATCGAAGTTTGGATTTGGAGGGGTTGACCCGCGGGTGTTGTTCATCCCGAGCTGCCCAGACTACACCGGTCTGATCGGTGCTCTAGACCGGTTTGACCAGTGCAAGTCTCTTGTGGGATTTGCCTCGGGTGAACTGCTTGACTCGTGTGTCTTTGGGTCTTGGTGCTGCTGGTCAGTTCTTGGTCTGTTTGGAGTTGTTTTGTTACGTTTTGTGTAGGGTTTTCCTTCGGTGCAGGTTGTGTTTTGGGGGTTGTTTTGTTGCAGGGCCTAGAGAAGTCATTGAGGCTCTCTGGAACACTTGTTGTGCGGCTGTTGTAGCCACCGGCCTGACCGGCACTGTCCACCGGCGTAGGCCATCGGTGTGACCGGTGCAGCACAGGCAGCAAGTTGTGCAAATTTCCGCTGTGCGTGTTGGTGTGTTTTGTCTCGGAAGGTTGTTTGTTGGCTCCTAGGTCCAGTAGCACTTCAGTGGCTGCATGGACTTGGCCAACTTGGGTAGTGAGTCGGAGACGTGTGTTGGAAGCCGTGTTCATCTTGTTGGAATCCCCATCTCCTTGGAGAAGAATTTTTATCGAATCCCATTCACTCCCCCCTCTCTGGTTTGCCGTATCGGTCCTTCAGATACACATCTCCAATGTCATAGACCTGAGGTTGAGAAGAACATGTGTGGTCTATGGACATTCTTGAGGCGTCGACACCAGATTCTCAAAATATACTCGAGCATGAAGGTTTTACACTAAAGGGATCACAAATACCATGCTCACATCAAAAGTTTCCAGTGTTATGAAGCCCCATTACCAATGACCTTTACAAAACCTACAACCTCCTCATTTTCCTTGTGCATGCTAACTTTCAAAGGAAGGTTGTAGATGCGTTTGTTTACCATAAATATTGCAAATTTCGTGGTCATTTTTGGTACTAACCTTGCAGCTAGAGCTATGATGGTTTCATCATCTCGATTGGTTGCAAGATGAAGGTCTCCAGTGGTCGAGCTTATGACCCAAAACAAAGCACTATTGGGAGATAGACCGAATAATCATTTAGATTTCCTTTTCAAATAAAAGCAACAACATGTCTTTAGGATTAGTCGTCCTTAGGGTATTTTTGGTCGCTAACCGTCTCAGGTGGAGATTGAAATGACCGATGGATAGGCAATGACTACAAATATGAGAGCTACACCGACTACAATGCCTAGGTAATTTTTGGTGAGGGAACATGATGAAGGAAGCTTGAACTCCGCACACTTGAGTTGTGTTGCCTAGCAATGCAAACTCCAAGTGTGGGGGAGATATGTGAGTATCCCCGAGTAAGTTCCTCTCATACTAAATCTTATTTTGGTTTGAAGATGGTGTTGGTTCTTGCACCTTGCTCTCTTAAAAAAATCAAAACCCAAAAATATTTGAATTTGAATAAAGGCTTCCTAGCTCTTCAGCTACTAGAGCCCCCCTTTTTGTTTCCATCCTTTTCTTTGAATAATAACACCAGGTACAAGAATAAGTGTGGGGGAGATCTTCCAAGCATGTCGGAACACAGAATTGAGATCTCTTGCCATGGTGATGCACAACACTGACTACACTAATCGACTAGGGATGAGGTAAGTGCACTAGAACAAGTCGGGCGCCCCTGTGGTTTGGCCGAATCAACATTTGTCTACCTCATTCCGCACTTTCTCCAAGAGCGATGGTATGTGCACCCCTACCTCTCTACCTTTGGAAATGATGAATGGTTGCTATGTTAAAACTTTGCAAGAACCTAGTGCATATCTTTGTGCTCTATGCCTTTTTCAACTTGTTGGTATACTTTGAGACAAGAGCCTGAAATAAAACTTTGTGGGAAGCAAATGCTTATGACCAAATCTAGGTTGTTGACTAGTATGATATGGTGCGACAATATAGATCTGCTCTATCTCAAAGTATGGTGAAATCTCAGATGATTTCTTTTTGAAAATAAAACAAGGCAAGTTCCTCGAAGGTCATATTACCTACCAAAGCCATATGTCGATATCAATGCATAAACCTTCTACATATGCTTGCTTGTGACCCATTGAGTTTTGCCAAATTGTTGTGACCCCTGGTAGAATCTTTTCATGCTTCCATGATCGAGATCATGTACACCCACATATAAATGCTAACTCCTACATTGGGAGTTACGCAAAATATGCCATCCATCCACCAAAAATAAATACTCCAAAGTTCAAAGAGATTTCTCTTTTTGCATTCTTGCAAAAGGATAGAGGGGTCAAAAAAAGTATATGCTCAAGAAACATAGAAAAAATGTGCTCCAATCAAAGAGCATAGAAAAAAGAGTAAAGCATGACCCCCCTCCAAAATAAAGGCAAGAGGAGAATCTCAAAGCAAGGAGTGTTTAGAAAAACACAAAAATATTACACGCACTCGCACATCTCGATCAAGTTGCATGACTAGTTTCTTCTTGGATCCGGTCTTTGGCTCAACAACATCATGTGGCACAAGTGAGTCTCTCTTATCCTACCCAAAGCTCCACATACAAGCCATAGAAGTAGGAAGTTGAGGCTCGCTTAAAGCCTTTGGTGAGGTAAGAAATACCGCTTGAACGATCGAGGGAACCATCCGAGGAACCTTGTCTTTCTTTGCAAAATTTTCAAAAAAAAACTCCGAGATAGGATCCAGAAAAGAAGGAGAGTGAGAGAGGCAAAGTCAAAACCCATTCTACCTTTCAACCTCCGAAGGCAAGGTGGAAAGCTACAAGCCCCACGGGTAAAGCAAGGCTAAGCTTCTCGCATACCAACCTTTTCAAAATAGCAAGAAGAGCATGGAGTTTGTGCGCAGGTACTTGCCGAGTGATAACATCATGCAACTCCTGATCTACCGAGGCCGAGTTTAGACTTTGCTCGAAGACGAGCAAAGGACCTAGTGTGGTGGTGTGTTGACAGTCATTAAGTCCCTATTTTCTACCCTCAACTTTGTACAAATTTCACTCCATCAAAGCTTGCATCATAGTAGTAGGGCTATAAACTAATGGGTTCCACGAGCTTTGGTGAATATTTGGATGCAGTTCATAATTATACATTATAGCACAAATAAAGCATCTTGACAAACAACCTCAAATGCTTAGTTTGATAGCACCATTGCGAAGTTCTCATAGAGATGATCAAAATGGAGTTTTGGTTCACCCAATTCAGAGTCCGGATGCAGATGTTATGCCTCACGGAAGATTGTGACACAAGACATATTGGGGGTAGGTGCGGTCGAACCTAGTAGGTTCGGCCGGACCTATCAACCTCCTCCGATCAACACCAAACTTTGCCAAATGCCTCTACACCTAGAATAATATCCAAAGGGACCAAGTCCATAGGCCAGGCACCAATTTCATGCATGTTTTAGGTGCTAACGAAGTTCCATGAGTTGTGTTGAGTTTTCATCTGCAGGATCAAGAATAGGGGGCAATTCTGGAGCACCAGCCACACATGGTAGGCACGGCAGTAGCTAGTGGTATGGCCGGCCCTACCTTACCCCCTAAACAGGTTCACACTGAGCAAGGATCCATGCACCAGCTCCCAAATGACTAAACTTGTCACTGTCGTGTTGGATCAAGCGACTACACCACAAGAGCAATGGACCAAGGCCAGGAGGCAGGGCTGGCCGAACCTCCAGGGCTGGCCGCACCACCTAGGCCGGCCGCACCTATCAAACTTGCTCGAGCAAGTCCCTAGGCCTCAGTCACTCAAGAAAACACAGCTGCGAACAATCCTGATCGAAGGAACAAGGTGGGTTTGATCCAGAGGCTGAGATTAGACACACTTGGATCGATGGACCCACACTTAATCACCGCAATCGCCATCAAGGAGTGATCCTAGACGTCACTCCACACCGTCGGTCCATCACTAGGTGATTTGTGAGGTGCGTCCGCATTTAGGACCGGCCGCACCTATCAACTTGCGTGTCGGGCGAAACCGGCCCAAGGATCAGACCTACAACCGCCTCAGGAGCAATGATCAGGGTCGTCCAAGTCCACAGGCGGTGGATCATAGGGTCGGCCACACCTCGAGATATGGCCACACCTCCTTGCTTGGCACTACAGCTCCCTCTCGCCTACAAGTACCCCTCCTATAGCCACCGACCTACTTGGCTATAAATTGAGCAAAGCACCTTGGGGAAGAGTACAAGTGATTAGAAGCAAGTGGTGGAGCCCTCCAAAAGTTAGTATTCAGAGAGTAGGGAGCGGTAGTTGAGTGTTGGAGTAGAAGCCGGAGTCGGTCTTCTTCTTGTACCTCGGCGGGTGCGGTACACCTTCGGTCGTCCACACCCTGGATACTTTGTAAGTTTGGATTTGTGAGTAACTAAGTCTCAAGTCATTTCATTGTTCGCTCTTAGGTTCTTCGATTGCAATTAGTAGTTTCTACTTGTTGTGATTGCTTTGCTTTGGATCCGAGTAAAGTAGTGCTTGGTTAGTGTAGACGCGGTGTCTAGGCTTTCCAGTACCTTGGAATGCTTCCCGTTCAACGGAATAGTTGTGGTACCCTAGGGAGGTGACAGCTCCGGACGGGCTTTGTAGTCCATGTTAGTTATAGTAGGTAGGAGTTAGGACATCAGAGCCCCCTTCTCATCCCTTTCTGTGGCTCTTTTTCCTCTGGCCCCAATGAGCGACAAGTTGTGCCTTGATTTTATTTGTGACCCTCATGAGTCCCAAACTTCATTAGCTATCCCCTCTCTACTTGAAATCTACCCTTGCCTTTCTATCATTCGTCACCATACCCCCGGACGAATTAGTTCAGGTTCTCAACACTTCTCGTTCCCCGAGGAAATCGATACCTTGAAATACTCCTGAGTGAAAGCTACAATTGTATCCGTGTGCTTGCGGATACATCTGTGATTGTGTAGTATACCAGCAGGCTTCCTGGTGCCTTTGCGAATTTTGTAACGACGTAAGAAACGCCAACAGTGCCTCCATGCACATCCACTTTTTCCGGGGCTCCCTTTTGAAAACCAAGTAATTCCCTAACATACTCATAGGGAACCACTTATTCAATTCCCTCCAAACGGAATGAGAGCCTCGACACTCCTTCATCAAGGATAGGTGCAATAATCATGAGAATTTCCAAGGCGAATTCCTTGTGGGTGTTTACCGACACTCCGTTGGAGAATTGCACCCAACTGAGGTGTCCCAACATGTATTAAATATCTGTATGAAAACCTAACACTTGGAGTGATCGTCGAAATCGAAGTTTGCCACAAGCCTCTTCTCAAGGCGAGTGAGCTTCTTCTCCTCCTCCTCCGTCATGATGATAAACCCATACTTGGAGTACCGTAGAGCATATGGAAGTGGAGTGGATGATCGTGTCCAGCAATGAGGTTGGACGGGCGGCTCCTCCGTACGTCCTTGACGTTCAGTGAACCTTATAGACGAGCTTCGCATGGCTCTCATGCTACCGAGGAGAAGAGTGTCAGTCCTCCTCGGCAGTGTCGTGTCCTCCTCCATACTTCGAGGAGGCTCAGAAACCGAGTGCCTCCTCAAAGAGGCTGTCGATGATGGCTTGAACGACGACGATGCCTTCTTCTTGGTGAAAAGGCTTGTAGATTTCTTCCACATGGTTGCTGCACTCTCCCTCACAAATATATATCTAGGGTTTACAACGGATATCAAGGCACACAAATATTATTTGGAGTATGGACTTTGAGTAGATTTAGGATGGATTTTGTTGGATGAAACAAACTTGGAGTGGAAGGCTAAGTCTAACGTGGTTTTGGGTTATGAGCTTAAGCATACGAACAAGAAACTGGATAAGTGACTTACCTGCCGAAGGGGAGCACCAGGGGGCTTTAAAAGGGGGGAGGCCGGCCGGCCTGGGCCGACCGTCCTAGGGGCCTCACTGTTGTGACAACCCCACCCGAGATAATTCCGTACTATCGCCTAAACCACTCCTTTTGGTCATTAAGCGATAATAGAGAATCATCCCGTTGAGTGTTGCCGGGTTTACACCCGGTAAATCACTTGACATCACAGAGAGGATCGAACGTATGCATTAAAACTCCCATGAAGGAGAGTCCAGAGTGCCTTACAAATTAACATCAAATCCCCGTAGGGTCCATTATTACAAACATAGTTCTTTTGACAAGAAGATAAATAGTTCAGAGTTTATTAGAAACAACGGAAGATAACTAAACGATACGATCACATCATAGGAGGCCTGTCCATGATGCAATCACTCCTCGTCATCCACCCATTCCAGCTCCCAGTCGGGTGAAAGTTCTCTGGGCCACACATCACATGGATTGCCTGGAAACAACATTTATAAAGTAAGGCTAAGTATACTAATACTCAGCAAGACTTACCCGTCTAAAAGAAAGACTTTTACCTCTAACCATGCAAGGCTTTTGGCTTGTGGGTTTCTTTGCCAAAAAGCTACTAAGTAGTGAATCCTTACTTTCACATTTTAGCTCATGTTCTAGTAGAAGTAATCATTACTACATAAGCAACTACTGCAATCAAAGTTGTACAAACAATTAATCAAAGTAATAATCTTCACAAAGTTCCATCATACAGGGATATCATGGCCAGTCGGGTAAGTAGTCTCAGATGACGGTGAGAGGACGACAATCGATTGATTCATAACCTTGCAAGGTGGACCTAAACACACGGGAGGTTTCCTCACTAAGAGTTCACCAACCAGGTGGTTCCCGGCATTCTTCGGTTTGGGGATTATAGCTCACAGTCTTAAGTACAAGGTTTATCTGGGCTACGCCACTAAGGTCACCCAACCTCACGCATGCACTCGGGTGGCGAGCCCGGGGCCGCAACCCTAAGAGTAGTGATAGTAAAACCCCGTACCGCCTCATTTAGGTACTAGGCTTATCATACCCATTTCCAACAAGTGCTTAGTACTTTCAAACACTTAACCAACGAAGCCATTGGACCAGAGCCCAAATCCCATGCTCTTACCACATGAGCAATTCATTTAAACATATGGTGATTCCATCAAGGAGATCCTTTCCTCGCGAGTGACGAACATCACTCGACTTGTACCGGATCCTTAAGGCATAGCAACTAGCGACCTAACATGCTAGTAATAGACCATTGGTACTTAAGGATCATGCAACTAGGGTTTCAAATCAATTCCTGAACGTAAATGCACATAAGATAGCAAAGATAAGTTCAGAAACTTGAAAGTAAACACATGGGTTAATGATTAAACCGGGGCTTGCCTTCGTCAGCACAAGCAGACCCACACACTCCCGAACTTTGGTCTGGGTCTTGCTCTACAGTCACGTAGTGCACGTCTCCTCCTGCTCCCTCGTCCTCGACAGCTGGCACGAGCGTGTAGCTACCGTCAGGGACTTCTACACGGGGGATGCAATGCAGTGATTAGGAGGGTGGTTAATTTAATTTAAATAACTAACAGTAGCAAACATCCATTAGGAGTATATGGTTGGCCATATTCACCTTAACAAAAGTATTTAAACATTTTTCCATTTAAAAGATAAACAAAAAGCTTATTTAGTCTTCTCTTTAAGGTGATTGTGTGCACACTATAAAGGAATATTTACTTTAAAAACAAACAGCAAGGAAAAGTTACTTTTATGCCACAAATTACTTTCCTAACTCATTTACTTAACTCATGCATGAAGGGATTTGTTTTTCCTATTTTTCCTTCACTAGATTAATCTAGTTTGCACCCTTTTAATCAACCAATCACACTTCAAACTTGCCGAACAGTGCCCACTAGTCCTAATGGCCAGGAACACTCCTTTGGACAGCAAGCAACTAGCTTTGCACCACTGAATTTAAATGCACATAAATAAAGGCATTTCTAGCTAGCATTTAAAGGTTTAATACATATAATAATAAATACAACAACAATGAGACCAAACTTTCTCCTACACATGCTTTGGCCTAAAACAAGCCCAAGGAACCAACAAATACACCTATAGCTATTACAGATCTTGACATAAACATTTATTATTAAGAACAAGTAAAATCAGGATAAATTCACGAGAGGTGCAGTTTGGCATAACATGACGATAGCCAAAAGTTGGGCTCAAGAATAATTATATTTTAAGCTACAAAAATCATCTAGGCAGATTTATCAATATAACAAGATAATTTATATAAAAAGTTTCCTTCAGTAATTTTGTGCCAATTTTGGCACAGAAACCAAACATGCTAGTTCCCAGAACATATCCAATATCCAGCTCAAGATCAGGTATGGATTTTGCAGAAACATAGATCTAGGGGTTTCACATTTCAATTTTCCAAGCAAAAACTAAAACTCAAAAGTATATACATGCTTTGGGAAAGTTGTAGTTTTAGTTACACAGAGCGCAACAAATTAAGTTTGCATTTTTTTTGAGTTTTCTACAATTTTATATTGAATTTACAAGATACTGCTAAAACTCACAAAGGGAGTAGAATCTATATGCACTCAGGCCCCTGGAACTTTTAAAAGTTCACAAATGTACCCTCGGTTTCCCACACCGTACCCCGACGACGGTGGTGTTAACACCAAAATTTGGTAAGGAGTCCGACTTGTGGGTCCGGTTCGAAAAAGAGTCCGTCCGGTGGAAGGAAGGATATTTCTAGAGATTTTCGGCAAAGAGATCCGCGGTCGGCTATCCGCTCCCGGTTCGGCAAAGGAACGAAGAGAGCGATTTTGCGGGATTGGACGGTGACGTGGCTCAATCAGAGAAAGCGAATGGATGGATAGGCGATCGGGTTTAGTTAGGCAATGAATCCATTCGCGAGTTGTAATCAACGGGGTATAAATACGATCCCCGGATGTATGTAACAAACACGATCATTCCTCAATACACACCGGCCTTACGCCAAACCCTAGAGTCCTTGTCGTGTCGTCGAGTTCTTCGAGAGGGCCAAATCGATCCGTCGACCTCCGTGAGTACCGGCAACCTTGTATCATGTCTAGTATCATGCGGTGGATTTAGATCGATGCAAGTAGTCTTGTTACCATGCTTCGTGTCATGCGGTAGATTCAAGCTTGGTTCAAGAGGGTTTCTTGTTAGATCATGAGCCATGCGGTAGGCTAAGATCCGGCTTGAAGCTAGTTATCGGCTCTATTGGATTTTGGCAAGATCCAATAGATTCATTAAGTTATCCCGTGTTATCATGAGTTTTACTTTATGTTTTAGTTCATGTAACACACCCCCGCCCAATCTAGATGGGTTTGGATCGGCTATATTTCTTTTAAGATCCTTGTACGAGCGAGTTTCGTGTTTTGACGCGTGGATCTTGTGCTCTCCGATAGCCGAAACCGAATCGATCTAGGTTGTTACGTGTTGCGGGTTCAAGCTTGCTTTGTGCGTATAAATCTTGAAAGAACCGGGTATCATGCGGTAGATGCAGGTTTTTGGGTTGCTTTGGAGCTAGTCATCCGGTGGATTAGATTTCCAATTCAGTCTGATAGATTTATTCACGTGGTAATGTTTGTTCCTTCTCCATGGACCCTGGATCGGCTGTTCAGCCGTATTCGGTTATGTTTTCACGAGTAGATCACGTGCATTATCTATGTTTTAAATGACGTATGCTTTTAGCTTTCCATATTTAGATTGTATCATGCGGTGGATAGATCTATTTGTGGGAAGTGGTACGTTTTCATGCAAATCGTATCATGCGGTGGATAGATTTGTTTGTTATCGTACCCGACGGGTTTTAAAGTACTTAGACATGCGGTAGACTAGTGCTTTGAATCTATGCATGCTTATTTAATACATGATCATGTCCGTGCTTTACCTCATTTTATTTAATGATAAACCTCATGGGGATCGGTCATAACTCCACGCTTGCATCTTTATCTATACAAAGACCGATCGCCGTCACGCTTACGTCATCCATTCGGCAATATTCTTTTTCCTCCGTAATGGTCCGGATGGTTATGATTCTCGACGAGATAGCTCTACATAGCTACATGTCATCTTGCTTGGCTTCTTAGCCGTAAATATGGAACTGTCTGGTACCACCCGACACGTTCCAAGCTTTGGTATTTAACTGCTTCATCTTTTGTTAATTTTCAGGAAAAATTGACTGGCACGTCATTCGTTCTCTGCGCGTGCGAAGCCAGCTTTTCGGCTTGCTGTGTGATTGGCGCTGAGTGCACTTTTTGCGTCAACACACTTTTTGGCACGCCCAGTGGGACAACAGCCGAATTGGTTCAAGATGCCTGAAATCACAGACCTCCTGGATGTCAACATCGAAGAGCTTTCTCCAGAGCAGCATCAGCAGCTCCTAGACGCCGTGAACCAGTTTCAGCAAAAGTGTCTCATGTCGTTTAAGAAGAATCAAAGTGGGGTACCGTACCTAAAGAATGACCCACCCAGAGTGCCGCCGGGCCGGGAGAGAGCGATGCCTCAACCCAACGGGAGAAGGAGGAATGCGCGCGGATGTTCCAAGAGTCGGTAGACGACATGCTCACCAAGCACAACCGGGCTTTCCTCGGGTCGCTCCGGCGGATGATGGTGGCCCTCTTTGGCCGGGCGCGGGGCAAGCGTTCGGGAAGGCGTCCGCCGGAAAGAGCACCGTGGAGCCGGGTGAATCAAGCTCTCGGCCCGCCGCTACGGAGCCAATTGCGGCAGCCTCCCCCTCAAAGCTCCGGAAGCCGACATTCCAACCTCCTCCGCAGGCGCGGGGGGCGGCCGGTTCGGCCCCCGTTGCAAGCTTCGGGGAAGTCAACCAATCCCGCCGCCACCACGGAGCAAAGCACGGGTCGCGCCGTGCAAAAGCCGAATCCGTACCGGCCTACGTACGGAGACCTAGCGTTCGGCTCATCCGGGGCCCCACTTGACCCCGGTCGAAGAATAGCTCCGTCGACCAAGCGGCTCCCGAGAGGAATTTGTACGGCGGTGGTTATCATGAAGTGGGAAATTACGGGGCGTTCGATGCCTTCCCGCACCCGGGGTATGCGCCGGCTACGGGCGCTCGAGAAGAAGACGCCCTAGCGCGCAAAATGGCCGAGTTGATGCGAGTCGGTTCGGCCTCAAACCAAAGATGCGGGGTCCCACCTATAAGCCACCGTTCCCGCAGTGGTACTATAACGTGCTCCCCGCCGCCGAGGGTGAAGCCACCGACGGAATTCACAAAGTTCTCTGGGCAGGACGAGACAAGCACGGTCGAGCACATCGCCCGTTATCTCATGCAGCTTGGGGAATGCTCGGCCGAGGAGGCGTTCAGGGTTCGCTACTTCCCCGCCTCACTGACGGGTCCGGCTTTTCAGTGGTTCTCATCCCTGCCTCCTGAATCAGTGGCCAGATGGAAGGACTTGGAGCGTAAATTCCACGCTCATTATTTCAGCGGCAGCTCCGAAAAGAAGCTGATTGATCTCGCCACCCTGAAGCAAAGGCACAGCGAAACACCACTGGAGTTTCTTAGAAGGTTCGGTGGAAGTCAAAGGCATGTGCTTCTCGCTGAACTTGCCAGACGATCAGCTAGCTGATATGGCCGTCGCCGGGATGTTGCCAGCCGTGCGCGAGAAGCTATTTGGGATGGAGTTTGAAAACTTGGGCCAGCTGTCACAAAAGTTATCTTTAATGAGCAATCAGGCGTATGGCCTCAAGAAGGACCCCAAGTTTGGCAAGCAGCACGACGTCGCTGACATCTACAATCAATTCTTGGACAAGGCTGATTTGTTCGAGGATTCTGACGACGAATTGGAGATAGGCCGCAGCGAGAGATCATGTGGGGTAAAGAGCCCTTGACAATGAATCGGCGTTGGGTCAAGCGAGACCAAAGGGACTTACGACTTCGACATCACAAAGGCCGATAAGTTGTTTGAGCTCTTGGTAAAGGAAGGCCGAATCAAGGCGCCGAAGGGCATTCTATGCTTCGGCCTCGATGGAGTCAAAGCGAAACGTTATCGCGGCTTCCATGACAGGGACTCGCACTCCATCAACGATTGCGGGGTCTTCGGGATGAGGATCCGAGAAGGCTATCCGGGAGGGACACCTCAAGTTCGATAACAAGATGAAACTGGATGGCCACCCCTTTCCTCAAAACATGCTCGGCTTTTCCGTCAATGCGATAACGGCCCGAGGAGAAGGGGAAGGTCAAGGTCCTGACCTCAGCCAGGTCCAAGCAAGGTGGATCAGTGGACCCGGAGCGCCAGGTGACCCTAGAGCAAGTGCAGGGCGACGCCCCCGCGTTCTCAAAAGCCACATCGAGATTGGGGAATCGTCCGGAGCCTAAACCCAAGGTGACGTCACGTATTCTCCTCAACAAGTGGCAGCGCCAGATGGAAAAGGAGCGCTACCAGAGGCGTCGTCACGAGGAGGAGCAGCGCAGGGCTGAGGATGAAGCGCGCAGAAGGGACCGAGAGCAGTACACGCGCGAGCAGGAGCGCGCCCACTGGGGGTGCGCCTTCTTCGTGCACCGCCGGAATGAGGGCCTAAAGCTGCCCACGTTGAGGAACGCGTCCCGAGTGCGGCGACGGACATGCCGAGTACGGAGCAAGAAAGCGCCAATCGCCGATCCGTCCACGAAAGACTTGGAAGGATTCACCCGAATGGGGATCGGCGGCAAAAAATTGAAATCATTGATCATCCCGGGGAAGCGCCAAGCTGATCTCGGGTGGGCGATCGGGGAGGAAGACGAGGACGTCTACGTCCGGCGAAAGGGCGGTGGTGCCCGCCCGGTCTACGCGAGAAGCCGAAGAGGCGGGTCCGGCGCCTAAGGAACCGCGAGATGAAACAAGCCGGGATCCGGACGACGCGAAGTGGCGCCCCAAGGACCGGGCCCGGAAGGATCGAAGCGTTCGGCCACCGCTTGCATGGTATACTTCCCCGCCGAACGAGTTCATGGCTCCCGCTAACCGAGGTTATGCGGGAGGAAGCTTCCTTTGATGACGAGCAGCCCGAGGAGATGATGGCACAACTGGTGCTTGCCAAGCAGGCCGTCTTCGACAAGCCGGCCAAGAATCGCCATATGAGGCCGCTGTACTTGAGGGGGTACGTCAATGGCAAGCCATTGACCAAGATGTTCGTCGACGGCGGGGCGGCAGTCAACGTGATGCCGTACACCACCTTCAGGAAGCTTGGCATGGGCCCGAGTGATCTGACACCGACAAGCATCATCCTGAACGACTTCGCCGGAACCCCTCAAACACCAAAGGATGCGCCCACGTGGACTTGATGATCGGGTCCAAGACGCCGCTCACCACCTTCTTTGTCATCGAAGGCAAGGGAGCCTACGGACCGTCGCTTGGGCGGGCCGGATCCACGCCAACCGCCGCGTCCCATCCACTATGCATCAACACTTATCCGGTGGGTGGATGATGAGATCGAGGTCGTCCGGGCGGATGACTCCGTAAGCGTGGCTAACATGGAACCAGCCTTCCGGGGAGTACCAAGGCATCGATTGCTTCTCGGGGAAGGATCGGGGAGAAGGTCCCGTTGAACCCGTCGGCGGTGACCAACGGCCGATTCAAGCGGTCGGCTCTTACAAGTAATTTTTAATGGAGAACCCCGTGGATGGCACCGATGGCAAGTTAGGACGGTTAGGACGAGGATTCATGTCGGCCGATAAGCCGGAAGAAGTTGACATTGGAAGCGGTGATAAGCCAAGGCCGACGTTCATCGGTGCAAATTTGCAACCGGACTTCGGGGGGAACTTAATTGAGCTTCTCGAGAATATAAAGATTGCTTCGCCCGGGGATTACTCGGAGATGCCCGGATTGGATCGTTCCATCGTCGAGCACCGGTTGCCAATCAAGCCCGGTTTCAAACCATATAAGCAACCGCCCCGGAAAATCTACAAGGATGAAGTATTGGCCGATGTGAAGAAGGAGATCGAAAGATTGCTTGACGCGAACTTCGTTCGGCCATGCAGATATGCGGAGTGGATTTCTAACATCGTCTCGTGTATAAGAAGAATGGAAAAATGAGAGTTTGCATAGATTTCGGGGACCTAAACAGAGCTACTCCCATGGATGGATACCCGATGCCTATTGCCGATTTGTTGATTGACGCCACCGCCGGACACAAGGTGATTAGTTTCATGGATGGCAACGCGGGATACAATCGGATTTTCATGGCAATAGAAGAAATATCGAAGACGGCCTTTAGATGTCCCGGTCATATAGGCCTATTTGAGTGGATAGTCATGACATTTGGGTTGAAAAATGCCGGTGCAACCTATCGGCGGGCCATGAATTACATTTTTCATGAGTTGATCGGCAAACCGTGGAAATCTACATCGATGACGTGGTGATCAAGTCCTTAAGTCATGACACCCATCTAGAAGATGTGAAGAAGACCTTGGAATGCACCGGAAGCATGGCCTAAAGATGAATCCAAACAAGTGTGCATTTGGGGTGTCAGCTGGAGAGTTCCTGGGGTTTTTGGTCCACGAAGGGGGAATCGAGGTTGGCAAGAAGAGCATGAAAGCCATTGATGAAGTCGTTCCTCCAACCAACCTCAAGGAATTGCAATCACTGCTCGGCAAGATCAACTTCGTGAGAAGATTCATCTCAAATTTATCACAGAAGGTGTTGCCATTCTCTCCATTGCTGAAGCTAAAGAAGGATCAGAAATTCACATGGGGCGACGAACAACAAAAGGCTTTCGATGAAATCAAGCAATACATGAAGGAGCCGGCCTTGCCGGTTCCTCCTCAGCTGGACAAGCCTTTCAAGTTGTACGTGGCGGCCGATACCCAAACTATTGGATCGGCCCTTATTCAAGAATTCGAAGGAAAGGAGCGGGTAGTAGCTTATCTTAGCCGAAAACTACTTGATCCTGAAACCAGGTATTCGGCTATAGAGAAACCGTGTCTTTGCGTATACTACTCGTGTGCAAAGTTTCGGCACTACTTGTTGAATGCCGAATGCATCGTATACTCGAAGTTTGATGTGATAAAACATATGTTATCTATGCCAATTTTGAACGGTCGGATTGGCAAATGGATTTTAGCTTTGTCAGAATTCGAGTTGAAGTTCGAATCGGCAAAAGCCATCAAAGGTCAGATCATTGCCGATTTCATAACTGAACATCGTGACCCTTCAATTAGTCTACTCGAAATTACCCCTTGGGCTTTATTTTTTGACGGGTCATCATGTGGCAAAGGTGGGGGAGTAGGGATCCTGCTAATTTCGCCCAAAGGTGAGATGTTCGAATTCGCTATTCCTATACAACCCACTGTCACAAATAACCAGGCTGAATACGAGGCACTACTTCGAGGGCTTCAATATTTGAGAGAAGTCGGGGCCGTGTCGGTTGAGGTCTATGGAGATTCGTAACTAGTAATCAAGCAATTGAACGACCAATACGAGTGCGGGAGCGAAGCGCCGAGGAGTTACTATGAAGAGTGCGGGGAAATCTTGAAGAGCTTCCCACCGGTAACCCTACAAAGACATTCCTAGAGAGCATAACGAAGAAGCAAATAAGCTAGCTCGCAGCGCCTCCGGTTACAAGGAGAGTCAAGAAGCATTTCTTTGCAGAGGTGTGTGCACTAGGGGTGGATCTTGCGTAAGATGATTGGAGGAAAGAGATCGTTGATTACTTAAGAGATCCATCCCGAAAAGTCTCTAGGAAGCTCGGTACAAAGCAATTAAGTTCGTTCTTCCGGATGACAATTTATTCTATAAATCATTAGACGGAGTATTGTTACGATGCCGGGTCCGGAAGAAGCCAAGAACATGATGAGCGACGTGCATGATGGGATATGTGGAGCGCACCAATCGGCCTATCGGATGAAATGGGTCATTAGACAAGCCGGATGCTTTTGGCCGACGATATTAGAAGATTGCTTTGAGTATTACAAGGGATGTCAAGACCGCCGGAGGTTCGGGAATATTCAAAGGGTCCCTGCATCGCATTGAATCCCATCATCAAGCCATGGCCATTCGTGGGCCGGGGTATAGACTTGATTGGCCAAATTAATCCGCCGTCTAGCAAGGGGCATAAGTTCGTGCTTTTGGCTACAGATTACTTCACCAAATGGGTCGAGGCGATCCCACCGAAGAAAGTGACGTCGAAAACATGATCGAGTTCGTCAAGGAACACATCATCTATCGATTTGGGATCCCTCGACGATTACCACCGACCAGGGGGCACAATTCGTGTCATTGGAGTTTAGAGATTTTGCCGAAAGCATGGGAATCAAATTGTTTAATTCCTCTCCGTATTATGCTCAAGCTAATGGTCAAGCGAGAGGCTTCTAATAAGATCATGATCAAGCCGATACGAGAAGAAGATCGATCGAAGCCAAAGAGGTGGCATTCGGTACTCGGCGAAGCATTGTGGGCTTACCGAATGGCCCCCCATGGGGCTACAAAGACTTCTCCTTACGAGTTGGTTTACGGGCATCATGCGATCCCCGCCCGGGAAATGCAATCGAGTCAAGGAGAGTAGTGCCGCAAAACGAATTAAGCTCCAAGGATTACGGTGGCCTAATGATGGATGAGTTAGAAGATTTGCATATGATCCGTCTCGGGGCCCCGGAAAACATCGAGAAAAACAAGCCGCGAGTCGCCAAGTACTATAACAAGAAAGTAAAGGTAAAGCAATTCGCGAAGGCGATCTAGTTTGGAAAGCGCTATTGCCGATTGGAACTAAATACGATGAATTCGGCAAATGGTCCCCTAACCGGGAGGGGCCTTTTCGTGTGGTCATATGCGTCCCCGGTAATGCATACATATTAAAAACTTTGCTTTCGGGAGAAGAATTTTCCGCTGCGATAAATGGGAGATATCTCGAAGAAATATTATCCTAGCATTCGGATCGATCGATGATTACACGCATCCGGCGCAAAAATAGCCGGCGCTCAAGAATGAGGCCGCCTTTAGAACAAAATCCATGAACAAAATAAGATGGCCGGTGCTCGGACGCATTGCCCTTAGCTCAATACTACATTACAAGCGCTTCTTGCGGGATTACATCTAACGCCCCGACGGTCGATACCCTAAGAGGTGGGAAGCGAGAAGGCGTGGAGAAAGAAGCGAAAGTATGATTCAATCTTTTCTTTGCTTCTTCGGCCGTCGCTCCCTCTTCGGTTGCTCCGAGACCACCGTGACGGCGACTTGGAACGCACGAGGATGACCATGATTGGCGGCCTCTACCAAGCTATCCCGGGCCGCCTTCGGAGTTGCCGTACTCGTCGAGACATCCGGAGCAAAAGAATCAAGGTTAGGGGCAAGAAATCCGGATGCAAACATGAAGGAGTCGAAGCATTTACCCCCTACTAGCGCTTCCCGGCGCCATGCGACGCTCGCGCTCGGCTTGCGGACGGACGGACATGTCCCCGAGGTCACGCTCCGTGTGCCGGCACGGCGGCGCGGTCGATAAATGGCCCTCTCGCTCGGGCGTGGCATCCTCGCGCTTCGTGGGAGGAATCGGAGGAGATGTACTCGGGAACATCTTCGGTCCCGATGACCTCTTCGGGAAGCAAATCAAGGCCGAAAGGGGCAAAAGGAAAACATGAAGCGCAAGGTCGAGCGGGAGGACATGGAACAAATCGAGATAGAACTCACTTCCGAATCGTACGCTTCCTTGATGAGCCGCTCCCCCGAGGTTGTTTACCCTTGTCCATGGCGTTGGGGTTTTTTCTTCTAGCAAAGAAAGGAAGAGACGAGAAATGATGGAGGAGTGTGCGAGTGGATTTGCAGAGCACCCCACGGGCTATTTTATTGACCAAGGAGGCGCATTGGGAGTGATGATTTGGCCAGTACACACTGTTGGAATACCAAGCGGCAGGGGTTTCCACCAGGTGCGAAGGGTTTTCTCTTGAACAGTGTTCACGGATTGCCGAATTGGGATCCTCTCGTGGATTTCACACCAAGGGGCGCTTGTTCTCACGCGTTCGGCTAAAGATGGTTCCGGATGCGTTCAAAGGAAAATTTGCAAAAGCAAAATGCGAAAGGGAGACATCACGGGACAAATGCGGAATTCAAAAGTTCATCATATACCGCCGACATTTACACATCCCTAGTACAATCTAGTCGAAGAGCCCGTTCAACACGGACCGGGGATGGGTAATTTCGGCAATGGCGTCGCCGTGGCCGTCGAGGCGCTCCGAGATGAGCTCGATCTCGTCGATGTCCCTCCGGCGCGCCGCCACGAAAGCCACGCGGCCCGGTGGAGTAGTCGACGTCCGTATGCGTCGCCATCGCAGCCTGTGCCCAAGGTGGTGCCCGGGCGAACGCCATGAACGGCCACCTCGTCGACGCGGCGCTCCACCGAGGCCGGGGCGCTCCGCCGGCGTGTCGCCGTGGGCATTCACCTTCTCGGCCAATTGCTCTACCGGCGCCTTTAGCCGGGCCGAGCTCGGCATCGCGTGCCGCGAAAGACAAACGAAGGGATTAGCATCAAAGGCCGAGCCGGACCAAGAATCAATCTTAGGGCCGTACCGTCAATGGCCTCCAAGCCTGTTTGCGCCGGTCCTCCCATTCTAACTCGGCCACGCCTCGCTTTCTTGGAGACGTCCTCCGGCTCGCGACGGGACGTCTCTAGTTCCTCCTTGAAGCGGATGGCGTCCGTTTCCCCATACGGCACGGGGAGTGGCCATCGGACTCCGAGGAGTCATCCGGGGAGGGGCCGATTGACCGGCGCACGGGGTGGATTCCACCGAATCGGCCCCGAAAAAGGAGAGATGATCGTCAAGACAAAGGAAGATTGAAAAACGAATCACAGAGGAGAGGTTGACGATCGTCACCGCTCGCGCGCATTGGCGCCGCTCCCTTCGGCCTCGTCGGAGGCACGGCGGCGGTTGAGGCGGCGCACCATTGTGGTTTGGGATGTGCCTTGTTTGCGAGAAGGCTAAAGATTGGCAAAGATTCGAGAGCTAGAAGGCCCGGTAGAGAGCTAGGGGCACCTATGGCAACATTTATAGGCCTGGCAGGGTGAATCGTGGCTTCGAGTCGTGGCTGTGGATCGTGGCGCACGTCCCAATAAAATCGGAAGGTGGAAGGATTTCCTTGACCAACCCCGCCGGCGGGTCGTTTGGAGTTCTAAGCTGGACCGTGCGCAGGTCGATTGGTTCGGCTAAGGGAACTCAAGGTGTCGATTCGGGAGTTAGCGTTTCACTGCCGAATGGGTCGTTCAGCATTACATCTCAAAGTACGCAAAAGAAAGGAAGCAAATCACAAGGAGATATTACGAGAACGACCAGTTCAATTTTACATCAATAAGGATTCAGGCATTCAGGAGTTTGGCAAGAACACGACGAACATTGGATATTATCAAACGGGAATTGTCCAGCATCTCCTGGCAGTCTTTTTGGGCGCCGGATAAGTCGTTGAGCTCCGCATCGCATTGCTTTATTCGGTGACACCGATTCTACTTCCGCTTGGGTCTTTGCCATCAATCCGGGAAGTTCGGCTATTTTCTTTTGGTCAATCTCCATCTCCGCCGACGGACTTCTCGGCTCGGCCTCTAGAACAGCCTTCCTAGCAGCTTTCGGATCATAAGAAGCTTGCGGTGTTAGCCAATGCATCTTTATGGTTCTCTCGCCCGGGATTGTGCCCCGTTCATGGCTTGTTCAAGCATCGTTTTCCTTTTCTCAATGGCCGGACGGGAGCGCAATTTCCTCCAAGCGCGCCTCAAGGGTACATAAAGGGGCTCTAAGTCATAGACGGATGACAGAGAAGTTCTGATGTCTTCAGGGAGTTCTTGACTAATGGGTTCAAACATTTCTTCGAAATGATGGAGATCATTGAACTGATCCTGAGCATCTTTCTCTAGCCAGGCAGCAATTTCTGTGAGCTTGGACAGCACTTCATTTGGCAAATGGGCTGGAATACTCCTTCCATCACCTCGGCAGCTGGATTGCTCTCTGATGGCAGGCTTGGTGATGATGGAACTTGATCCTGATGAACAACATTGCCGAATTAAGGATACTAAACACCAAGGCACCAGAATTGAGTACGGGTGGTTACCTCATGGCTGGTTTCTTGAGTAGGGGCAATCACAGGTGAAGAGGACGCTCCAAGAAGAGCCGAAACTTCGAGCTAAAGGGTGCCGATGCGGGCATAGGCGGCTCATGGGTTTCTCGGGCCGGAGAGGAGTCGGGTCCGCCGCCTCTGGTGGGTTGGCTATCTCTGTTGGACCAATAGGCGATGGCACCCTGGGAGAATTTGCCGGCTCCGGTTGAGCCGGGGAGATTCATCTCTCGGAGAATTTATTGCTTCGCAGAAGGTGATGAAGATGAGATCTCCACCGGGATGGGTAACTCGACCCCGGATGGACTCGCCCGTTGAACCACCGGAACATCTACAAGCTGTTCTTCCGCAGCCTTCTTTCGCAAGTGTCCAATTGAAAGAGTAAGTGCCGGTGCTCATCCTTGAGAAGGGACAAGAAAGGTCATACCAGTGGTTGGAGCATTGGCGTGTGCTTGGTTCTCAAGAATGTTGGGCTCGTCCGAAAATACACAATGATATGATCCATCAAGAACAAGAGTGACCCAAAGAATCAAGAAGGTAAAGGGGTTTACCTCAATCAGCACTTTCTTGACAGCTTCTCCTCCTTTTAGCACTTGGAGGAGCAATCGGATGCGTACCTTGCCTCCCGTCGACAAAGCAAGGCTAGAAAGGCCGGGGTCGGTGGTAGCATACCCGGCCATTAGTTGATGCGGGGTTGTGGATTTAAACCCCGTTGTCTGAAATTGGGCCTTCGGCATTATAAGTAATTACCCTAGCTCGAGGGGCGGAGGTACCGTGTTCTCGTGGACGTAAAATGAAGGTCGTGACCATAAATAGAGAGGAAGGTCCGATCTAAGGGCTCATTGTATTACCTCCGAAGTTGGCGAAAGTCGATACCAACTCGCACGTAATACATGAACAAAGTTCACCGAAGATGTGGTCATGAAATTCTTGCCACCAGGAGTTGAAGGTAGGGTGAACTATGGTTGTGGGCACAAAAGGACATGTGTAGACAAAGTGGGACCGCACACATAGTTGAAAACTCTCGCCGCATCGCATCGCTCTTTGATTTCCTCCCCGGGTTTGAGGAATTCATGCAGAAACAGATCTTGGGGGCATCCGGCCACATCCAAGTTGCCCGGCCATTACATTAGGATGGTAGTACTCATAAGTACCGACATCTCCGCCTCCCTCCATTGAACTCGGCCGGTAATATGCATGGGCGGATTATGATGTTAAAGATTTCCAAGAATCCCCTATCTTGATGGCCGGGCTCAAAGGAGAATTCGACAGGGAAGGTCGAGTGTCATTGCCTAGATAAGGAAGCCAAAGAGGATTGGAGAAGCCTTTGGAGAACAACTCGAAGAGCCGGGTGATGTCCCGCCGGATGATAACGATTGAAGCTGCTTCTCCATAGTTTTGGCATCCTCTGGTAACTTGAGGCTCTCCTTCGGGGGGATTGGACAAAGGGAAGAACCTGGAGTTCAAATCGACGCCTACAATCTGATGCATGTGGAGCTGCAGCCATATTTGAATAAACCACCAAGGGCCATTGACGCATGTTATCCTCTGGCTGGTGTACATTTGGGTAACGGTCTGATGAAGCATATGATATACACTGCCCAAGAAGAATTTTCCCAGAGGGAGGCGATTGCCACTAGCAAGATGAATCGCCATTGCAATATGATTCAAAGTGGGTTCGTTGGCCTTACCACAGAAGACAAATCTGCATAGCCACATGTTCGTAAAAGCTCGTATTCAACTTCGCCAAGGGGATTATCTCTCATGTGCTTCGGATATAATGCTTGTAGCCATTCTCCGGCTTTACCCCCGTCCGGCGTGAAGAATTTTTGAAGTTCCGGGGGCGGGACGGATCCGATGACGTCAAGGCCGGTGATCATATATACATCGGCCAAGGTTGGGGACATTGGGCCATGCCCAAAAAGGAAGGCGTTGACGCCATTTGACCAGAAGTGACATGCGGCTATCAGAAGATCTTCATTCTTGGGTGTCTCAGCTACGGATAACTCCAGACATTGAGCGATACGGAGAGCATCCAGATTGGTCAATCCACTTTTATCCGCAAGAATCCTCCGATACCAAGTCTTCCGACCGCAATTGGGGGCAAAGGCCGGTTCTTGAACGCATCTTGCCACCGGGGAGGTGGAGATAAAGCTGCCTTGAAGGGGATTCTCCGAGATTCGGCGGCAATAAAATCTCGAGGGTCGGGATTCCCTTCGGGACCAAGATAATAAGACCGCGAATTGGCCTCAATAGGGATCGAAGAGCAAGAGAAGGTTCCTGGAGGAGAGCGGAAGAGGAAAATCTCGAGTAAAATTGAAACCTAATGCCGAACAAAGGTTTGGAGGGGTGAATTTACCCGAGCACCGGGTTCTGAGTTGCCATTGGAGGTTCGAGCTCGGAACGCAGGGGATCTAGGGTTGGATCTGAACGAAGATTCCGGCGGATTGCGAAGAGCAGGTGTTGACAGATTTAACTCAAGGATTCGTGGTTGGAGTCAATTGTGGAACAAAATTATTTTTATCCCACAATTGAAGGGGCATGTGTTAACACCAAAATTTGGTAAGGAGTCTGACCTGTGGGTCCGGGTCGAAAAAGAGTCCGTCTGGTGGAAGGAAGGATATTTCTAGAGATTTTCGGCAAAGAGATCCGCGGTCGGCTATCCGCTCCCGGTTCGGCAAAGGAACAAGAGAGCCGATTTTGCGGGATTGGACGGTGACGTGGCTCAATCAGAGAAAGCGAATGGATGGATAGGCGATCGTGTTTAGTTAGGCAATGAATCCATTCGCGGTTGTAATCAACGGGGTATAAATACGATCCCCGGATGTATGTAACAAACACGATCATTCCTCAATACACACCGGCCTTACGCCAAACCCTAGAGTCCTTGTCGTGTCGTCGAGTTCTTCGAGAGGGCCAAATCGATCCGTCGACCTCCGTGAGTACCGGCAACCTTGTATCATGTCTAGTATCATGCGGTGGATTTAGATCCGATGCAAGTAGTCTTGTTACCATGCTTCGTGTCATGCGGTAGATTCAAGCTTGGTTCAAGAGGGTTTCTTGTTAGATCATGAGCCATGCGGTAGGCTAAGATCTGGCTTGAAGCTAGTTATCGGCTCTATTGGATTTTGGCAAGATCCAATAGATTCATTAAGTTATCCCGTGTTATCATGAGTTTTACTTTATGTTTTAGTTCATGTAACACACCCCTGCCCAATCTAGATGGGTTTGGATCGGCTATATTTCTTTTAAGATCCTTGTACGAGCAGGTTTCGTGTTTTGACGCGTGGATCTTGTGCTCTCCGATAGCCGAAACCGAATCGATCTAGGTTGTTACGTGTTGCGGGTTCAAGCTTGCTTTGTGCGTATAAATCTTGAAAGAACCGGGTATCATGCGGTAGATGCAGGTTTTTGGGTTGCTTTGGAGCTAGTCATCCGGTGGATTAGATTTCCAATTCAGCCTGATAGATTTATTCACGTGGTAATGTTTGTTCCTTCTCCATGGACCCTGGATCGGCTGTTCAGCCGTATTCGGTTATGTTTTCACGAGTAGATCACGTGCATTGTCTATGTTTTAAATGACGTATGCTTTTAGCTTTCCATATTTAGATTGTATCATGCGGTGGATAGATCTATTTGTGGAAAGTGGTACGTTTTTCATGCAAATCGTATCATGCGGTGGATAGATTTGTTTGTTATCGTACCCGACGGGTTTTAAAGTACCTAGACATGCGGTAGACTAGTGCTTTGGATCTATGCGTGCTTATTTAATACATGATCATGTCCGTGCTTTACCTCATTTTATTTAATGACAAACCTCATGGGGATCGGTCATAACTTCATGCTTGCATCTTTATCTATACAAAGATCGATCGTCGTCACGCTTACGTCATCCATTCGGCAGTATTCTTTTTTCCTCTGTAATGGTCCGGATGGTTATGATTCTCTGACAGATAGCTCTACATAGCTACATGTCATCTTGCTTGGCTTCTTAGCCGTAAATATGGAACTGTCTGGTACCACCCGACACGTTCCAGGCTTTGGTATTTAACTGCTTCATCTTTTGTTAATTTTCAGGAAAAATTGACTGGCACGTCATTCGTTCTCTGCGCGTGCGAAGCCAGCTTTTCGGCTTGCTGTGTGATTGGCGCTGAGTGCACTTTTTGCGTCAACGGGGTGGCGCGCTCGCCGGCGGCGAGGTGAGGCTTGGGGAGGCAAACAAGCGGGCAAGG
This sequence comes from Cenchrus americanus, assembly GCA_947561735.1. NCBI lineage: Eukaryota > Viridiplantae > Streptophyta > Magnoliopsida > Poales > Poaceae > Cenchrus > Cenchrus americanus. The sequence continues at coordinate 152,459,627 of OX387240.1, read as the reverse complement.
AGTGCGATTGGACTCAATAGAGATGGATTGGCGGCGAAGACTCGGCTGGAGATGCCTCCGGCGAGTAGCGACGGCGGAGTAGTGGCAGCACGGCTGTGGAACCTCGGATTCAGGCGAGAAAAGGGGCAGAGCTCAACAATGTGTGGCACGGGTAGCTTCCATGTGTCCTAGGGGAGGTGCTAGGCGGGTCCCTGGGCTTCGAGAACCGGCGGAGGAGCGAGCCCGGCGATGGCTGTCCGGCGGCGGCCGCGGGAGCTCGGGCTCCGGCAAGCAGGCTGCTCGGTTAGGCCAACACGCAGGCGGGTAAGCTCGGTGTGAGCAAGGGGAAGGTTTAGGCGTGCTCAGACAGCCATGGAAGCGGGCGGAGCAATGAGCTCACCGAGGCGGCGCAAATGGCGGGCGGCGGACCTCGTCGGTGGTTGGGCGTGCGCGCGAGGCAGGGCCGAGGACTGGTTTTTATACTCACGGGAGGTCGTTTGGGAGCTAGTGGGGTCACGCCGGTGACATACGCACGCGTGGAGAGGCCACGGCATGGCCGGCGACGTGCGTCGCTCCGGCGGCCAATGGCGCGCCACGGGCGGTGCACCGGCCGGTGGATTGGCGCCACCGGCACGGTCCACTTGCCACGGGCGTCACGGGGAAGTTCCCCGTTGTCGCGGCGCGGCGACCGGTGGTCGCTCCGATTCCTCGGCGTGCACGCCCGACGCGGGTATGGCATGTACAGTGGCGTGCCGACGTGGCCGCGCGCGACATCGCGGCAGAGCGCACTCCGGCGTTCCAAGGCGTTTTCAATTCGCTGAACCAGTTTTCAAACGCTATTTTCTCTAAATTTTGAAACTAAACCGTGCCTTCCACTGAATAGCAAAGATGTAGATCAAGTATCCCTCTTCCATAATTGCAAAGGCCAATAGGGGTTTTACCCAAAGGATTGAGCAGAAACTGCATGCCGACTTAGCAGTTTTCTCGGTGCGGGTGAACAGGAGCAGAGCACATTCAAACGCGTTTTCACCAAGAATTACTTTGAATTGCAAATGCCAATCAACAACAAAGTTGTGTGCCTTGACATTCTACACATTTTTACCTTTGGGCGATTTTGAAGTGTTTAGGGAAATTTTGGAGAACGTGCCCAAGTTCTAGATTCACACAAGGAGGTCAAAGGGGACACTAGGGCTTTGGGCTAGGGTTTTGACCAGGAGTTGACCTAGGGTGCTCAAGGGTAGTTAGAGGAGTAGTTAGGAGTGTCATTAGCACAAATCACCACTGAGCAAAAACACGTGGTGTTACAGCCTACCCCCCTTAACGGCAATCCCGTCCTGAGATTCGAAATCAAGAGTGGGTGAAGAAAATTCACTTACGCATTTGACTCGGAAGAAAGTCGGGGTACTTGGTGTTTAAAAACTGCTCGGTCTCCCATGTAGCTTCTTCTTCGGTGTGGTGACTCCATTGTACCTTGTACATCTTCACCCTTTGTCTCCTAGTTTGTCTTTCTTTTTGATCCAATACTCTCATTGGACACTCTGCTAGGGATAGATCCGGTTCTATTTCTACATTGGTCTCCTCAATTATTTGTGCTTCCGGAATCTGCTCACACTTCTTTAGTTGTGAGACGTGAAACACGTCGTGCACTGCGGATAGGTGGTCCGGAAGTCCAATATAGTAGGCAACCGTACCAAACTTTTCGGTGACTTCATAAGGGCCAATGTAGCGTGGAGATAATTTCCCTTTTACTCCAAAGCGTTGTACGCCTTTGGTCGGAGATACCTTTAGGTATACGTAATTACCAACTTCAAACTCTCGGGGAGCTTTAGCTTTGTCATGATAACTCTTTTGCCTCATCTGAGCTACTCTCAAATTTTCTCTAATCACACTCACTTTTTCTTCGGCTTCTTGTACTAGCTTGGGGCCAAATAAGGTTTGCTCTCCCGCTTGTGACCAGTTTAATGGGGTACGACACCTTCTTCCATACAAGGCTTCGAACGGGGCCATCTTCACACTAGCTTGGTAACTATTGTTATAAGCAAACTCTGCTAGGGCTAGGCATTTGTCCCATGACTTGTCAAAATGAATGACGCAAGCCCTCAACATATCTTCTACTACTTGATTTACTCTTTCCGTCTGACCATCAGTCTGAGGGTGATAGCTGGAGCTATGGATTATCTTGGTTCCCAAGGATTCGTGCACTTGTGCCCAAAAGCGAGCAACGAATTGAGTGCCTCGATCTGACAAGATAGTCTTGGGAACACCGTGTAAGCGCACTACGATATCAACATAGGTTTCCGCATAGCGCTCAGCTGAATAGGTAGTGTGAACGGGGATAAAGTGAGCGGTCTTGGTAAGTCGGTCCACTATTACCCAAATGGAATCGTGCTTCCGGGGTGTGAGAGGTAACCGGACAATGAAATCCATACTTATATCGCCCCACTTCCATGTAGAAATGGACAATGGTTGAATTTGACCCGCTGTCTTTAGGTGACTAGCCTTGATCCTCTGACATGTATCGCAACCATACAAATACTCGGCTATTTCACCCTTCATATTTGACTACAAAAAGTTTTCCCTAAGGTCTCAGACATTTTGGTACTTCCTGGGTGAATGGTGAACTTCGAGAGATGGGCCTCATCTAAAATTTCCTTCTTTAAGTCTTGATCCTGAGGTACCACTAGTCTTTGCCCGAACCAAACAACTCCCTTGTCATCCCCTTGGAAACAATCATACTTGGGGTCTCTTTCTTCTAATTTTTATTTGATTTTCTGAACCTCTTCATCGACGAGTTGGGCTATAGCAATTCTCTCATGGAGAGGAGATTCAATCGAGGCCGCAAAGAGATTTCCATGCTTGACCAATTCCAAGTTGAGCTTCCTCATCTCTTCACATAAAGTGTCATTATACGGCTCTAGCGTCACATAGTTGCAATGCTTGCGGCTAAGAGCATCTGCAACCACGTTAGCTTTGCCGGGACGATAATGGACATCCAATTCGTAATCCTTTATCAATTCCAACCACCTCCTTTGCCTCATATTCAGATCAGATTGAGTGAAAATATACTTGAGACTCTTGTGGTCGGTGTAGATATTGCAGCGATTACCCATCAAGTAATGGCGCCGAAGTTTTAAGGCATGCACGACTGCCGCTAGCTCAAAATCATGAGTGGGATAGTTCTTCTCATGAGATCGAAGTGCCTGTGAGGCATAGGCAATGACTCGGTTTTCTTGCATAAGCACGCAACCAAGACTAGTGCCCAAAGCATCACAAAACACCTCAAACGGTTTGGACATATCTGGTTGTGTCAATACGGGAGCTTAGGTTAAGTGTTTCCTCGAGGTATGGAAAGCTTGGTCACACTCCTCACTCCACACAAACTTGACACCCTTCTTCAATAGTTCAGTCATGGGTTTAGCTATTCTGGAGAAATCCGGAATAAACCGACGGTAATAGCCTGCTAGACCCAGAAAACTACGGATTTGATGTACTGACTTGGGTGGCTTCGAATCCATGACCTCCTGCACTTTGCTAGGATCCACGGAGATACCATTCTTGGAAATAGTGTGACCCAAGAATTTCACACTATCCAGCCAGAACTCACATTTAGAGAGCTTAGCATAGAGTTTGTGGTCTCTCAATCGCTGCAAGACAATACGAATATGCTTCACATGCTCGGCTTTGCTCTTAGAATAAATGAGAATATCATCAATGAAGACCACTACGAACTTGTCCAATTCATTCATGAAGACTGAGTTCATAAGGTACATGAAATAGGCAGGTGCATTGGTGAGACCAAAAGACATCACCAGGAATTCATAAAGGCCGTATCTGGTGGAAAAGGCTGTCTTTGGAACGTCACTTGCTCGAATCTTGATTTGATGATAGCCCGATCAAAGATCAATCTTGGAAAAGACTTTGGCACCAGCCAATTGATCAAAGAGCACATCAATGCGGGGCAACGGATACTTATTTTTGATTGTCACCGCATTGAGTGGACGATAGTCAACACACATCCGCAAGCTACCATCCTTCCTTTTCACAAAAAGTGCGGGGCTTCCCCAAGGAGAAGAACTTGGGCGGATATACCCCTTATCAAGCAATTCTTGCAATTGAATTTTCAACTCAGCCCGCTCTTTGGGTGGCATTCGGTAAGGCCTTTTAGATATAGGTGTGGTACCTGGCTGAAGCTCTATGACAAATTCGATGTCCCTGTCTGGTGGCATACCAGGCAAGTCGTCAGGAAAGACATCTGGATACTCGCAAACTACTGGAATGTTTTATAGTTGGACGATTACGACGGCATAGGAACAAGGATTTATGCCTTCCACCTTAGGCAAGTACAAGGTGGTATGACCACTGGTACGGGAATGGATTTCTACCATTCTAGTGGCAATGTCCAAAACAAATTGATGTTGGGTCAACCAGTTCATTCCTAGAATTACATCTAGACCTCCCAATCCCAAATGAATCAAGTTGGTTAAGAAAGTTTTGCTGCCAAGCTGCAAAGGTACGGCTTTAGTCATAGTGTTGGAGAGGATTCTTCCTCCCGACGTGGCTACTACAAAAGATTCTTTGGTATGACAAGAATGTAACCCCAGCTTGCTCACTAGACTTTCACTTATGAAACTATGGGTTGCTCCAGAATCAAACAAAATTTTAACGAGGTGATCACGGATAGAGAATGTACCTGTTAGCACTACTGCCCCCTCTGGGACGTCAACCAAGGTGGTGAAGTTGAGTTTTCCCTGCTTGACTTGCACCATAGGTTTCTTGCCTTGGTTCCCCTGATGAAAACTTGAGCCTTTACCTTGGTTGTTTGGCCTGGGCTTGGGGCACTCATTGATGTAATGCCCCGGCTGCCCACAATTATAGCAGTGATGATCCTTGGTAGAACTGTTGCTATTGTTGTTGGCTGGGAGTGCACTAGGCTTGTATGGCTGCTGCTGTGCTTTACGGAACTAGAAATTCCCAGATGGCTTAATCTGAGACGGGGTCACCCTCCAGTGTCCAGTTGAAGATGACTGGGGAGGACCCGGAGTACCTTTCTTGACAAAGCAAAATTTCTTGACTGCCTCTTTCTATCCTTCTGGGCTTTGGACATGGCATCCTCTTGAGAAATGGCCTTGTTCACAAGGTCCAGATAACTGTTAGGCTCATAAAGATTAAGGCTCTCATAGAGATCCCCATGTAGCCCATCACGGAAACGCTCTATCTTCTTGGCATCGTTGTCAACATGATGCCCACCATACTGACACAAGGCGTTGAGCTTCTTAGCATAATCATACACCGTGTCAGAGCCTTGCTTTATAGCAAGCAACTCCTTCATATTTCTATCCATGAGACCTTTAGGAATGTGATGTTCCTTGAAGGCCTGCTTGAATTTAGCCGACGTGATTTGGTGTGCTGCGGGAATCATGGTCTTGAAGTTCTCCCACCATATCAATGCTGCACCACGGAGTTGGAGGGCAGCGAAACTGGCCTTACGCTCCTCTGAGCAGGGCAAGGTGAACACAGAGAACTTGGCCTCAATGGCCCTGATCCACGCATCGGCAACCAGTGGCTCCTTGGCCTCTTCGAAAGTCAGGGGCTTCATGGCGTAGAAATGCTCATATTTGGTGACTCGAGGCTGGCCGTCGATGTTTTCCCCATGGGGATTATACTGCAGCTGCTGAGCAAGCTGCTGCTGCGTTTGCAAGAGCTGCCGCATCACCTCAGTTTGGGTGACCATAAATTGCTCTTGAATGGTCATGTTGGGAGGAGGAGGCGGAGCGTCACTCCCACTTGCACCAAAGCCATTGGGAGAAGCACGGGTTTGTCCCACCATCTGAAATCTATGAGGTTTTCATTAGTTACATATTCACAAGCTTGTTTACAACATCCGCAAGAAGAATATGCAAAACGAAAACTCATAGCATCAATTCGGTGAAAACCGGACAGCACAGCTGAGTTACTAGAAAATTCATAACTCTCTGCCCTTAATAGGAAAAGCTCCAGTTTTTGGTCAGAAAGTGCAAAATTTAATGAGCTCCAACATTGGTATTCAACCCGAGGTCCAATTCCAACGTTAACATGCCCGAAAAATTCCAACACCGAGGTTCTGCCTAGCTGTTTTTGCTAGAGGCCGAACTGCACAATTTCCGCTATAATTCTCGGTACGCTTATGCATTGGTGGTGAGTTTTGGTGAACATAATATCCACAACATAACACCCAAGGTTGGTATTCAACACAAGGCGAAACTTTGATCACAACAACCCTAAAGCATTCATTAAGAAACGACACATAAAGTGTTCATCCAAGCATTACATGATGCGGAGTGTTCGGATCGACTACACACTTATGTACAACAAAAGGTCATCATCCGTACTCTCCGAACAGCCTCTACCCTTACACAAAAGCCAGCTGAGGAGGCTAAACTAAGAGTACATGATTGCCCTCCAAAAGACAACTGCTAAACCACTAATAGCCCACAGCGGAGCCAGCGCTAGTATCCGGAGAATTGGGTGGTGGACCACCCACGCTGTCCTCGCTCAAACCGGAAACTCCCTGTAGCTCGTCCGGAGCGGCCGGCGCAGCTGGTGGTGCAATCGGCGGCTGCTGCCCCTGGTTGGTCATCGCCTGCCACACCTCCACCTCTATCCCCATCTCAGCTACCTGGTTCTGCATCTCAACCATGTTCTGCACCAAGGCAAAACGTTGGGCCTCAGTGTGAGCTAGCTGCACCTGAGTCATCTCGAGAGTGTGGTCTCGGGTGCACAGTTGCTATGTGAACTCGGCACACTCCTGGTGCCACTGGATACGGTCGTCCTGAAGCGCAACAAGCTCCTGCTGGAGGTGAGCAACGGTCTGTCGCTCAAACTGAAGGTCGAGGGTAATGATATCCCTCATCGTTGTGGAGTCCATCAACACAAGTGAGAGAATACCCTGAGTGGAAAGACAAAACACCTGCATGTTGTACACCGCCTCCAACAACCTCAGAAGCTGGCACACAACAACCTCTGGAGGGTCCGTCGTGAGCAACACGTCGGTGAGTGAGATACGCTCGCGCCAAGCCGGGTCGAGTGGGTCCATGGCCGGGAAGAACCCCAGCGTAGTGAGCATCAACTCGTCCGGGTGCTGCTCGCAGAAGGTGTGAAGGATCCACATGTCCGTGGACTCAACTGACTCGACACCACGGTGAGCAAAGAACATCATGCTCATGTCCGCCCACTCCGGGTGCTCGGGGTGGGGGAGCACGATAGCGGTTGTGCGGTTGTGCGGGCGTAGGGGACACCCTGGTCCCAAAAGGAGACCACCTTGTACAGCGGCGGCGTAGCGTAACCCACCTCACTGAGGGTCTCCCACAAAATGCGGGGAAAACCCTCCCAGTGAAGGGCATCGGTACGAATGGTACCGTCCACGTCGATCTCGTAGATCAGTGGCTGTGCCATCTGTACAAAAATTAGGAACTACACGTTAGACATCAAATGACATCAATACGAGCAGAAGGGGTAAATCTGGTAGGTATGAACAAAGATTCATAACATAAAAACCAGGACCCCAAAAATCCCCAAATTTACGCAGCAACTCGAGAATATAATCATGCACACTTTTGGTATTTAAAGTTGGATCTAGGTTGGATTGGAACATGCCCGAAAAATTTCATTTGCAGAGGGGTGCTGTTCTGAAAAACAACAGAACACAGACTCACTAAACTGAGCATAACTCTCTGTAGAAAATTTCTAAAATCCTAAGAAATTCACAGTAGATGCTCAATTTGATAAGAAACAACTTTCCTAAAGGTTATCTGGTCATATTCCCTACAGATTGGGCTATAAAAATTAAGAAATGACAGTAACAGAATCTGCCAGAAATTTTCTAAGATCAAAAGAGAGGAAAACCTTATCTAAGATCAATCAACTTCCCTAGAAAAATTATTCGAGCAATCAAGGACCAATTTTAGGTTCAACAAGATTTTAATCATGAATGCACACACCTTAAACGACCGCACACACATGGATCCAAAAGACGTAGTCAGTGCCGGTGGCAAGCTTATAATCGGCTCTCCTTATAATAACTAGTCGGAGCTACTCGATTCACAGTTAACGACTTACGAACGTTGTTAGTGTACCTGCAGAAAACGAACCTTTCGTGCCAGCACGTCACGAAAGCGTCCACATACATTACCGTTCACTTATAGGAACGGTATCCATGCGTCAAGCCGCTGCATGGACAACGTCCAACCTCGGACACCCACCGTTTGAATGGAGTGTATCCTTGCCTCGCATGATCGGCATGTGGAATGCACACATATGATAAACGTGGCGACACCACAACTCATAACTAGACGCGAAGATGGGATCCGTGGAATGGATCACTCCATCAACCCTCGCAATTCCCGTGATGCGGAACAGCACACGTATTAAACACGTGGCTCAACTAGTTTGGTTGTGCAATAAAGTAAGTCTGACAGAAAATGAGTGCTGGAAGTTAGCAAAATAAACCATATATTCTTATGCCACCTTAAAGAACCCTAAATTCCCTCTAGGGCCTCTCGATCTAAATCATTCCTTAACGTTCGAACGGATTTTCAAAATCCAATCTATCTTGGAAAGTTTTATTGTAAATTATGTGATTAGTATTAATCTAATCACTCCAGTGCATACGGATGCTCTGGTACCAACTGTGACAACCCCACCCGAGATAATTCCGTACTATCGCCTAAACCACTCCTTTTGGTCATTAAGCTATAATAGAGAATCATCCCGTTGAGTGTTGCCAGATTTACACCCGGTAAATCACTTGACATCACAGAGAGGATCGAACGTATGCATTAAAACTCCCACGAAGGAGAGTCCAGAGTGCCTTACAAATTAACATCAAATCCCCATAGGGTCCATTATTACAAACATAGTTCTTTTGACATGAAGATAAATAGTTCAGAGTTTATTAGAAACAGCGGAAGATAACTAAACGATATGATCACATCATAGGAGGCCTGTCCATGATGCAATCACTCCTCGTCATCCACCCATTCCAGCTCCCAGCCGGGTGGAAGTTCTCCGGGCCACACATCACATGCATTACCTAGAAACAACATTTATAAAGCAAGGCTAAGTATACTAATACTCAGCAAGACTTACCCGTCTAAAAGAAAGACTTTTACCTCTAATCATGCAAGGCTTTTGGCTTGTGGGTTTCTTTGCCAAAAAGCTACGAAGTAGTGAATCCTTACTTTCACATTTTAGCTCATGTTCTAGTAGAAGTAATCATTACTAGATAAGCAACTATTGCAATCAAAGTTGTACAAACAATTAATCAAAGTAATAATCTTCACAAAGTTCCATCATACAGGGATATCATGGCCAGTCGGGTAAGTAGTCTCAGATGATGTTGACAGGCTGATAATCGATTGATTCATAACCTTGCAAGGTGGGCCTAAACACACGGAAGGTGTCCTCACTAAGAGTTCACCAACCAGGTGGTTCCCGTCATTCTTCGGTTTGGGGATAATAGCTCACAGTCTTAAGTACAAGGTTTATCTAGGCTACGCCACTAAGGTCACCCAGCCTCACGCATGCACTCAGGTGGCGAGCCCGGGGCCGCAACCCTAAGAGTAGTGATAGTAAAACCCCGTACCGCCTCATTTAGGTACTAGGCTTATCATACCCATTTCCGACAAGTGCTAAGTACTTTCAAACACTTAACCAACGAAGCCATTGGACCAGAGCCCAAATCCCATGCTCTTACCACATGAGCAATTCATTTAAGCATATGGTGATTCCATCAAGTAGATCCTTTTCTCGCGAGTGACGAACATCACTCGACTTGTATCGGATCCTTAAAGCATAGCAACTAGCAACCTAACATGCTAGTAATAGACCATTGGTACTTAAGGATCATGCAACTAGGGTTTCAAATAAATTTCTGAACATAAATGCACATAAGGTAGCAATGATAAGTTCAGAAACTTGAAAGTAAACACATGGGTTAATGATTAAACCGGGGCTTGCCATCGTCAGCACAAGCAAACCCACACACTTCCGGACTTTGGTCTGGGTCTTGCTCTACAGTCACGTAGTGCACGTCTCCTACTGCTCCCTCGTCCTCGTCAGCCGGCACGAGCGTGTAGCTACCGTCGGAAACTTCTACATGGGGATGCGATGCAGTGATTAGGAGGGTGGTTAATTTAATTTAAATAGCTAACAGTAGCAAACAACCATTAGAAGTATATGGTTGGCCATATTCACCTTAACAAACGTATTTAAACATTTTTCCCTTTAAAAGATAAACAAAAAGCTTATTTAGTCTTCTCTTTATGGTGACTATGTGCACACTATAAAGGAATATTTACTTTAAAAACAAACAGCAAGGAAAAGTTACTTTTATGCCACAAATTACTTTCCTAACTCATTTACTTAACTCAAGCATGAAGGGATTTGTTTTTCCTATTTTTCCTTCACTATATTAATCTAGTTTGCACTCTTTTAATAAACCAATCACACTTCAAACTTGCCCAACAGTGCCCACTGGTCCTAATGGCTAGGAACACTCTTTTGGACAGCAAGCAACTAGCTTTGCACCAATGAATTTAAATGCACATAAATAAAGACATTTCTAGCTAGCATTTAAAGGATTAGTACATATAAAAATAAATACAACAGCAATGAGACCAAACTTTCTCCTACACATGCTTTGGCCTATAACAAGCCCAAGGAACCAACAAATACACCTATAGCTATTATAGATCTTGACATATACATTTATGATTAAAAACAAGCATAAATTAAGAAATAATATTTCTAACAGAGATAAAATTAGGATAACTTCACCAGAGGTGCATTTTGCCATAACATGACAATAGCCAGAAGTTGGGCTCAAGAATAATTATATTTTAAGCTACAAAATCATATAGGCAGATTTATCAATATCACAAGATAATTTATATAAAAAGATTCCTTCAGTAATTTTGTGCAAATTTTGGCACAGAACCCAAACATGCTAGTTCCCATAACATATCAAGAATCCAGCTCAAGATCAGGTATGGATTTTGCAGAAACATAGATCTAGGGATTTCACATTTCAATTGTTCAAGCAAAAACTAAAACTCAAAAGTATATACATGCTTTGGGAAAGTTGTAGTTTTGGTTACATAGAGCACAACAAAATTGAGTTTGCATTTTTTAGATTTTGCTACGATTTTATATTGAATTTACAATATACTACTAAAACTCACAAAGGGAGTAGAATCTATATGCACTTAGGCCCCTGGAACTTTTGAAAGCTCACAAATGTACCCTCGGTTTCCCACACCGTACCCCGACGGCGGTGGCGCGCTTGCCGGTGGCGAGGTGAGGCTTGGGGAGGCAAACAAGCGGGCAAGGAGTGCGATTGGACTCACTAGAGATGGTTTGGCGGCGAAGACTCGGCCGGAGATGCCTCCGTTGAGCGGCAGCGGCGGAGCAGTGGCAGCGCGGCCGCAGAAGCTCGGATTCCGGCGATAAAAGGGGCGGAGCTCAACAATGTGCGACACAGGTAGCTTCCATGTGTCCTAGGGGAGATGCTTGGCGGGTCCCTGGCTTGGAGAACCGGCGGAGGAGCGAGCCCGGCGATGGCTGTCTGGCGGCGGCCGCGGGAGCTCGGGCTCCGGCGAGTAGGCTACTCGGTTAGGCCAACACGCAGGCGGTAAGCTCGGTGTGAGCAAGGGGAAGGTTTAGGCGTGCTCATACAGCCATGGAAGCAGGCGGAGCAATGAGCTCACCGAGGCGGCGCAAATGGCGGGCAGCGGAGCTCGACGGTGGTTGGGCGTGTGCGCGAGGCAGGGCCGAGGACAGGTTTTTCTACTCGCGGGAGGTCTTTTGGGAGCTAGTGGGGTCATGCCGGTGACATACGCACACGTGGAGAGGCCACGACATGGCCTGCGATGTGCGTCGCTCCGACGGCCAATGGCGCGCCACGGGCATTGCGCCGGCCGGTGGATTGGCGCCACCTGGCACGGTCCACTTGCCACGGGCGTCATGGGGGAAGTTCCCCGCCGTCGCGGCGCAGCAACCGGTGGTTGCTCCGGTGCCTCGGCCGTGCGCGCCCGACGCGGGTACGGCACGTACGGTGGCATGCCGACGTGGCCGCGCGCGACGTCGCGGCAGAGCGCGCTCCGGCGTTCCAAGGCATTTTCAATTCGCTTAACCAGCTTTCAAACGCGATTTTCTCTAAATTTTGAAACTAAACCGTGCCTTCTACTGAATAGCAAAGATGTAGATCAAGTATCCCTCTTCCATAATTGCAAAGGCTGATAGTGGTTTTACCCAAAGGATTGAGCAGAAACTGCATGCCAACTTAGAACTTTTCTCAGCGCCGATGAACAGGAGCAGAGCACATTCAAACGAGTTTTTCACCAAGAATTACTTCGAATTGCAAATGCCAATCAACAGCAAAGTTGTGTGCCTTGACATTATACACATTTTTCCCTTTGGGCGATTTTGATGTGTTTAGGGAAATTTTGGAGAACATGCCCAAGTTCTAGATTGACACAAGGAGGTCAAAGGGGACACTAGGGTTTTGGGCTAGGGTTTTGACCAGGAGTTGACCTAGGGTGCTCAAGGGTAGTTAGAGGAGTAGTTAGGAGTGTCATTAGCACAAATCACCACTGAAGAAAAACACGGGGTGTTAAAACTGCTCCTCCTGGCTTAGTTCTTCTCCTTTGCACTCATGCTTGCTTTGTTGCATTGTGACCGCGTGCTCCACAGGTTTGCACCACCCAAACGTTCTTGTCCACTCCTTTGCTTGCATTATTGATCCTTCCACTTGATGGTTTTGCTTTGAGTCACTTCCCTGCTCCCTTGTCACACATGCCCTTATGATATTCCTGCAAAACTAACCCTTGGCTGCCCCCCATGCTTGTCCTTTTGCATGTGGTTTGATGAAGGATGTTGGAGGGGCATCCCGTGATGCACATGGTGCATGCATGGTTAAGTTAACTAGCTTGCCTCCCTCTAAGCATGTCTTAATGCTAAGTACTCCTCTAATTTTGAAAAATAAAAATAAACTCAGAGCTTGCAACGAGTTTAAGTATAAATTTAGGGGAGTTTTTAAAGCATTAAAAACAAATGTAAGTCGTAAATGTTTTTTGACTAATTTTATTTTGGTCTCACCGGCATTGTTTTCTTCCATTAGTTGAGAGCAAGCTTTCCCGGCTTGATCATGGGGGCATAGGTTTAGGTTCTAATTTTGGTCAAATGAGAGAGATTTTGAATGAAATAAAATTAAATGAGGCTTAGAAAAATTCTAACTCTAGAGAAACCAAGGATAGGAATCTTTAAACCAACCAAAAGTCTAGTTTCTAGGTTCACGCGAGGCCTACCATGTGCTGAATTTTAAATAACATCTAGGTACAAGGTGTGGCTCTAGTCGTGTGTTTTTAGCGTGCAAAACAAGTCAACCATAACATCATGAAGAAGACTAAAGGTTGAGATAGGTTCTGAATTTTTTTGTTTTGGTTTCTCGAAAAGAAGCAAATAACACATAGGATGGCTCATGTAAAGGGTTTATGATCCAAATAAAATATCCAACCAAGAATTATGTCTCTAACATTATTCAACCACTCTAAGTCTAATGTCTTGCATAGAAAATTTCAAAACTAACTTACTTGAAAAGACATGAAAAATCTTGAATTGGGTTATCCTCCCGGTAGCTTATTCTTGGCTCGACGAAACGGGTTGCCTCCCGCCAAGCGCTTCATTTATAGTCTATAGCTAGACTTCTTCTTTTCTCTCTGGATCAATGCTCTTTGTGGGCATTGCAATCTTAGGGACCCCACTTCTACACCATCCTTGGCTTTGGTGTAGGTTTATTCTTTGGTTTAGTCATCATTTTGGTCTTTGCAAGCAGGCGTTGGTTCATGGTCTTGACGGATGCGACATCTTTTCTTCCTGGCTTTGTTCTCCTTTGGCTCCTTCCTTCCGATGCGATGACAAGGTAGAATGTATTTAACATGAATCTTGTTACATACCTCGAATCATGGTTGACTTGGATGCACTCCTCACACCATCGATGTTGAACTTGATCTCCCTCTTGCCGACGTCGATGCTCTGACGATCTTGAGGAACGATCTCCCTAGGATGAGTGGCGATGAGGTTGATCTCCTCTTGATCTTGGAGGTGGAGTTTCTCTTGGAGATTCCGATCTTTGGCCTCCGCTTTAAGGTCTTCTTGGCTCGTGTTGCACGTCACCTTTGCCTACAAAATTTTTCTGGACCATCCACAAAATATATGTTTTTTAGTTGGAGATGTAGCCGTCCATCTCCGATTAGGGTTAGCAATAAACAAAATATATACAAAAACTAAAAGAAAACTAGGGTTTAGCGAAACCCTATATTGATTTTTTTGTTTTGAGGACAATCAAAATTAAGATATGTAAAAGTAAAATCAAGATAAAAACTGAAAATATTCACAAACACAATACTAGATTGAATCTTGATTACTTGATCACCGGCAACGGCACCAGAAAAAGAGTTTGTTAATGGTGTATATGCGTATAAAACTTCGTTTGGACTTGCAAGCGGACAAGTCCTCCGTCGTAGTCAAGGGACCCTTGTTCCCTTAAGTGTGAACCCAAGGTATCGAATCCGTGGAACAATGTGTAACAGAAGATCCAATCTAATAAAGCTAAGAACACTTGGAACTTGAAAAGGGGGTTTTGCATCTAATCTATGCAAGCACCAAGAAAACCAATCTAATCTAAGAAACACTAGAGGTAGCAAGAGATAGAGAAGGATAGGTAAAACCAATCTAGAGAGATTGGATTGAGCACTTGTTGAAGTTCCAAGCATAGATGAACAAAGCAAATCGAATCTCATAAAAAGCGTCCTTAAATCATGGCTTACGTTCCAACTCCGAAGACGCCCACCTTTTGGAGCCACCGTTCTATCACAACGCACTCTTATTCGTGCGGGTTAGCCTAGGGCGAGTCCGAAGATGCACTCATATTCGACTTCGCAATCTACTGCTCCCAGAGAAATTCAAGCCTCTGGGGATCACCAAGTACGATGCGAAGCAAGACCCAATACAGTGGCTTAGGTGCTACACCCTCTCCATCGAGAACGCTGGTGGCAACAACGACACGAAGTGTCTCTACTTCACCTTCTGCCTGGACCAAGCTCCACTTACATGGCTTGAGTCACTCGAGAAGTACTCGATCGACAAGTGGGACTAGCTCAAGGAGTAGTTTACCAGCAACTTTGCGGGCGCTATGGGTCGCTCGGGTACTCACATGGACCTCGCAATGGTGAAGCAGGAACAGGGCGAGACTCTACGCAAGTACATGCAGCGCTTCTTCGACAAGCACACCACCGTAGTCGACGTCACCGACAAGGAGGTCATCAACCTCTTCCAAGATGGTCTTTACCACCGTCGCACCTTTGAAGACTTCGGTCGACGCCACCCGAGCTCCATCACCCACCTCAAGGATATGATCACCTCCTGGGCTGATGAAGAAGACAAGGCTAACGCCAAGTACGACGCCATTCGTGGCAAGAGCAAGCAGAACACAGGCGGCAACAACAACAGCAATAGGGATCAAGGTGGTCGCAGCAACAACTACTCGGGTCCTAATCGCAAGCACAAGACAGACAACACAGTCGCGGCTATCTAGCGCCTTGTGAAAGACCCGAAGAAGACCTCAGGCAGCTTCAAAGACTTGCTGAAAGAGAAGTGCTCGTGGCACCTGGAGGGCAACCACACTACTGAACAGTGCTACCAACTCCGGCGAGCACTCAAGGATACTCCAGAACCACGGCATCCTCATGACAAGAAAGGCAAGAAAAAAGCCCACGAGGGCAACGACGACTTCCAAGAACCCGACAAGACGGTGAACGTCCTCTTCTGCAGACTACCCACCAAACGGTCTCAGAAGGCCACTCGACGAAAAGTCTTAAACATTGAACCAGCGGTTCCGACCCCTCTCCGGTGGTCGGAGGTACCCATCTCCTTCTCCTATGCGGATCAATGGACAAGCTTCTCTGAACCAGGGCGTTTTCCTCTCGTCCCGAAGCCAGAAGTCGCAGGCTCCAGACTCAACAAGGTACTCATCGATGGTGGAAGTGGGCTCAACATCCTTTTCACCAAGACCTTGAAGAAGATGAAACTTGACATCACTCACATGCTCACCAAGAGCACATCGCCCTTCTACGGCATCATCCCTGGGAACACGGCTATTCCACTGGGTTCAGTGGTCCTGCCAGTCACCTTCGGGGAAACCAGAGAAAACTACCGCACCGAGTACATCAACTTCGAAGTCGCGGACTTCGAAACTTTCTACCATGCCATCCTCGGCAGACCAGCTATCGCCAAGTTCATGGCAGTACCCCACTACACGTACTTGGTACACAAGATGCCGAGTCCAGCCGGTGTACTCTCGCTACAAGGGGACTTGAAGATATCCTTCGACTGCGACACAGAAGCTGTGGAACTCACAGCCACCAACCAAGTACCCAACGCCATGATGGAGATCTACGCTGTGTCAAAGAAGCTTGCCCCAAGTGAGCTCGACATCCCAGAGAAGTCGGATAAGGGCAACAAACCTCAGCCATCCGAGGAAGTGCAAGTCAAGATGATTGACCTCGGGAGAGGCGACAGCAGCAAGAGGCACCTAGGAATCATGCAACTAGGGTTTCATTCAATCCCTGAACGTAAATGCACATAGAATAACAAGTTAGTTGCATAAATTTAAATAAAACATGGGTCAATGATAAAACCGGGGCTTGCCTTCGTTGGCACAAGCAGTTAGACAAACTTCCGGGCTTTGGCCCGGGTCTTGCTCTACGCTGACGTAGTGCACGTCTCCTCCAGCTCCCTCGTTCACGTCCACTGGCACGAGCGTGTAGCTACCGTCAGGTACTTCTACACGGAGGATGCAAATGCAAGATTTAAGTGACCATTTAATTTAATTAATTTCAAAACAACTTATGACAACCATGGGGTGCATGGTTGACCATATTCACCTAGATAATAATACATTCAGCATACTCTCCCTAAAAAGGAACAATATGCGTTGCTTCATTATCTAGACTTTTTAATAGTGATATGTACATATATATACAAATAAATTATGTTAATTCTCACAAAACAACAAGGTGTTGGGTATAGCTTGTTAGCAAGTTTTACCACACTAACACATAATGCTTAGGTGAGATTTATGATTTTCCCAATTAATTCCAATATTAACCTACAAAGGTCCTTTCAATTTTATGCAACAAAATAATTCATAAAACACCAAGAGAGGTGCTCCCTGGTCTCATTGAGTCTAATACAATCCACTGATCATACATGCGTACTTGCTGCAGCAACAAAAATAAATATATAAAATATAGCATTTCTATTTACCCAACATATAAAAAAATTAAAGAACTTCTGAAGCCAAACTTGCTCTCACTGTTCCTATGGTCCAAAACAAGTCTAGAAAACCAACAAACACATCTATAGCCCTCATAGATCTTGATCTACATATTTATGGTTAAAAACAAGCATAAATCAGTAACAAATATTTCTAATAGTGATAAAATCATGATAAATTCACCAGAGGTGCATTTCAACATTACAAGATGATAGCCAGAAGTTGGGCTCAAAAATAATTATATTTCAAGCTAAAAAATCATCTAGGCAGATTTATCAATAACACTAGATAATTTATATAAAAAGATTCCTTTAGTAACTTTGTGCAAGTTTTGTCACAGAACCTACACATGCTAATGCTCACAACATATCCAAAATCCAGCTCAAGATCATGCACAAATTTTACAGAATCACAGATCTAGGTATTTTACATTTCAATATTTCAAGCAAAAACTGTAGCTCAAAAGTATAAACATATTTGGAGAAAGTTGTAGTTCTTGTTACACTGAGCACAGAAAAATTGAGTTTGCTATTTTTGGATTTTTCTACGATTTTAAGCCAATTTTACAAGTTTCAGCCAAAACATAGCAAAGGGTTAGAATCTTTATACACTTAGGACCCTGGAAATTTTAAAACTTTCACATTCAGGCCCTTGTTCGCCCCCTTGGTCCCGAAGGCGATGGCGAGCTCGCCGGCGGCGAGGGGGTGCACAGGCAGGCAAACAAATGACGGGGGAACGCGATTGGGCTCACCACGGAGCTATTGGCGGAGGATTTGGGGTCGGGGCGTCTCCGGCGAACGGAGGCGACCGAATGGTGGTGGCGCGGCCGCGGGCACTCGATCTCCGGCGAGGACAGGGGCGGAGCTTGTCAACGTGTGGCACGAGCAGCTTCTCTTGGACCTAGCGGAGGTGCTGAGATGGTTGGTTGGCTCGGGGATCGCGCGGAGGGTGGAGCTCGTCAGTGACAGCAATGGTGATGCCGCCGGGAACTGTAATCCGGCAAGCAGGTGGGACGGCTAGGACCACACGCGGGCGTGCAAGCTCATGCAGCACCGGGGGGAAAGCTAGAGGCGATCTGGCAACCACGGCAATGAGCAGAGCAAGGAGCTCAACGGCAGCAGCAATGGCGACCGCGGCGGGGTTCGAGTGCTCGCGCGAGGAGGGACAACGCCGGCCTTTATATCCAGGCGCGAGGCGGTGGTGTGGATTCTTTGCGCACCAAGGTGAGTAGTCGTGGCAGGGTCGTGGTATGGCCGGGGTAAGGCGGGATGGGCGGCGACGTACGGCGGCCGTCGGACCAGTGGCGTGAGGCGGCGCCGCCGTCCAGTGCGTGAGGGCGGAGCACGTGGCACCGGCCTAAGGCTTTAGGCCGCGTCGACCGTACCTGGACACAGTGGCTTAAGCACCGTGCACGGACCGGCGGTCGGAGGGGGGACCTCGGCATGCGTGCACAAGCGGGCGGGTCGGCGTGCCGCGACGGGCGTCGCGCGCGACGTCGCGCGTGTGGCGCGGTTGGCTCATTTTACAACTCAAGGTGGCACTGTTTGACTGCTGATTACTCGAAATTTCGAAACACAAGTGGACCAAGTGATTAACAGCAAAGTTGTAGATCAGTCAACCCTCTACAACTTTCACAAAGGGCGTATGGCCTTTTCTCAACCATTTGTGCACAATTCTCATGCCAAGTTGGCTGTTTTCTAGGCGCTGATGAATAGTAACCCAGGGTGTTGACTTGAGTTTTTCACACCTTTCCACTTCAAATTTCAAATGCCACTCAACATGAAAGTTGTGTCCCTCGACAAAATACACAACTTTTACATTGGGAGATTTTGAAGTGTTTAGGTGAAATTTGGGGAACGTGGCAAAAATACCGGCTGACACTGGTGGTCAAAAGGGGTTCAAGGGGTTTGACTAGGGTTTTGACCCAACCTTGACCATGGGTTGACCTAGGGGTGTCATTAGGGATTGTCGGTGATATTTTCGGGGTGATGGCCCAGGTTGACCGTCGTTTGACCAAAGTCAACTCTGTTGACCGGATCATTAGGGTTAATTAACTCCGGCTGAAAACCTAGGGCGTCACAGCCTACCCCCCTTAAATAGAATCTCATCCCGAGATTCGACAACAAGATTAGAGCAACACTTTCTAACAAGGCAAAGGTTACAACAGCGGACGATATACTCGCTTATATTTCTAAACAGCGAGAATTCATATAGGGTAAAAGATACATGGGCATCCCCTCACTGCCTCAACGCAGTTCATGAGGAAGCGGCCGATGGATGTGTACATGGAAAACTAAAAGAAGACAAACTCCACCGACGATGCAGAGGTACATCACTGCAAGCGTCCAATGGAGGGACTCAAACATCTCCACGAACTGAGGCATGGTCGATGATGGGGCTGGGGTTCTTCTCTCGGTCTTCTTCGGGCTTCTTCTGGATGTTGTTAACGAAGACGGTGAAGCAGCTTGCTCAGTGAGGGGGCAGAGCAACAATGGAGATGGCTATTGGCGGGTTGTCCAAAACTAGCCGGAGGGGAAAATAAGAGCGGCGACAATGTCGGGCTCGAAAGCAGGCGAGACTTGGCAATGGCAACACTGCGGGAGGGTTTCCCTTTTTATAGCTCAACGGAACGCAACGGTCATCCCAACCGATTGAGGTAGGGACTAGCGGAGCGATCCGTCGGTTGCCACATGGGGCTCGATAGTGGTCGGCCCGTGAGGTCTCAACGACATGATCGTGGTCGCGGGAAAAGAGATAGCAGGGAGACGCTACAGCGTTGTACGATCGTGGCACTGAAACGAATGGGGTCCAATGGTCCGAAGATCTGACCGTGATTTCTCAAGAAATCTTTGATCCTAATCCTTCAACTTAGCCGGTCAATTGATTTGAATCTAAGAGGTTTGAATTTAGGTGGAAAGACTAAGTTGAGAAAGATTATTGCCATAAAGATTCCTATGAATAAAGAGAAGGCTAGTAAACAAATGTGTCATTGTATTTGTTCACCGAGATTCCTGGTTTTAGTGCTTGAGGCATCTAAAATGTGAGGATGGAGTAGACTTCCATCGTCAAAGTAACAGTAAGGAGACATGCTCTCGGATAGAAAGGTTACCCGTGAAGTTAAGCTGACCTTGCTTCACTTGAATCATGGGCTTCTTGTCTCGATTGCCCTTAGCTACTTCGGGGTTCGGAGCCTGTTGCTTGGTCTTGATCCTCCTAGGGTTTGGGCACTCATTGACATAATGCCCTGGTTGCCTACAATTGTAGCAAATGCGGGGTGGAAGTTCCTTTGGCTTGGAGACTTGTGGCTGAGCCCGACGGTACTGAAAATTTCCCGAAGGCTTATGCTAGGACGGAGTCATTCTCCAATGGCCTGATGCGGATGATTGGGAAGAACCATGCGCATTCTTCTTGACGAAACGAAATTTCTTGCCCGATCCATCTCCCGTAGCAAATTCATTCTGTCTCTTCTTCTCTTTCTGTACCTTCATCATGGCACCCTCTTGAGAGATAACTTTGTTCACTAACTCGTGATAACTGTTGGGCTCTAGTAAGTTTAGTCTTTCATACAATTCACTCCTAAGACCATCACGGAAACGTTCCATCTTTTGGCATCAGTGTCCACGTGATGTTCTCCATACTAGCAAAGACTGTTAAACTTCTGTGCATATTGATACACAGTGTCATCACCTTGCTTAAGAGTAAGCAACTCTTTCATCTTTCTAACCATGAGTCCTTTTGGGATGTGGTGATCCTTGAAAGCTTTCTTGAATTCAGTTCAAGTAACTTCATGTCCAGCAGGTTGCATGGTCTTAAAGTGCTCCCACCACATTAAAGCTTATCCACGAAGCTGCAAGGCTGCAAATCTAGCCTTGTGCTCTTTAGAACAAGGTAGGACAAATGTAGAAAATTTGGCCTCAATGGCCCTAATCCATGCATCAGCATCAAGGGGCTCTTCCACTTTAGTGAAAGTTGGGGGCTTCATCCCGATAAACTGGGAATAGCTGGTAACCATCTGCGGTCCATCTTGATTAGCTCCCATTGGCGGTCTCTGGTGCATCTGTTGCGTGATTTGCTGTTGTGTCTGCAAAATCTGGCGCAACACTTCGGTCTGGGCGGCCATGAAAGTCTCCTCCGGCGTCATGGGCGGTGGTGGTGGTAGATCACCACTACCCGACGCGTCAAAACCGTTGGGGGTGCTACGTGTCGATCCGACCATCTGAAAGTTGAGTTCTCATTAAACACATATTCATAAGCTTGCTCACATAAATTAACAAGTAGAATATGCACGACGAAAACTCATTCATGGCAACTTTCTGAATCGGACAGCACGGCGGTCATAAGCATATAATTGATAAATCCTTGCTTATACACTGAAAAATTCCCATTTTTGGTCAGTGGATGCAAGATTTGATATGCTCCAATGTTGGTATTCAACTCCGAATCAATCTCCAACATTATCATGCCCGAAAAATTCCGTAACCGAGATTCTGCCTAGCTGTTTTCAGAGAAGGCCTAGTTGCACAAAAATTACCATAACTCTCGGTACGTATATGCAAACATGATAAAATTTGGTGAGCATGATCTCCACGATGTCTCACACAACTTGATATTCAACACATGGTCGAAAGTTGATCACAACCAATGTCATTACAAGATCCATTTTGCAACAACACTCCTACAACACATTATTTTATTGGAAGCACACTCAACATCAACTAGATAACCATCTAGCCTAGGTTCACTTAAGGTGAAGTAGGTCCAGTCTCCACTCTAGATTCTCCTTGGATCTCCTTGGGATCTTCTTCCTCTTCGGGATTAGGAGGTGGAACTGCTACATCTTCTAGTTGATTCTCTAAGTCAAGTATATATTGATCATTATGCTGCAACAAGAAATTTTGTTCATGAATCACTTCACTCAATTCTTGTATTGTTGTTTTATCCTTACATCTTCTCTTCTTAAGACGGGCTATCTTTGCTCGAGCTTCCTTCAACTCTTGAGTGATAGCTTCTACACCATTAACTTGTTGTTTATAAACTTGGTGTCGATAGAACATGCTTTCTCCAACCATCAGTTGATAGGTGTCAAACATAGCTTTGGAGAAACGGACTGAGGTGTCAAGTTCAGGACTGTGGTGATTGTCCTGAGCGGAGAGAAAAGCTTCACGCTCAATCCCATGTCCGGAATGCTGTTTAGGTAAAGGAATCACCTTGGCTACAGTGCTAGCTACCAAATCAGCGTGCTTCTGACAAAAAGTTGTGAGTGTTTCCAAAGCAGCCTTTTGCACGGTGTCAGCCAAGTTCAACCCTTGTGCCTTCACCTCCCACTCTTCCCATGTAGGATGTGCCGGGCACGTGGGGATCTTCACCTGCACTTCCCAACGAAGTAGTTGGCCTGTGCTCATGAGCTCACGTGCTGAGTACTCTAGATACACAGCGTACCCAAGGTCCTTTAGGGTGTCCCACAAAAGTGCAGGAAAACCACCCTCCTCGAGGCAGTTCAAGTGAGTCCACGACTGCACGTCAACGGTCATGGATCCGGAGGCAGACATCTGGAATAAGTGACAAACGTTAGAACCAGGCGCGAACACGTGCACAAAGATAAGTTCTCACGGCTATAAAAGCAGTTGCACACACAAACCACTACTGAAGGTTTCAAGCTTTCCACAAGATGTCAACGAGTACAAGGGTAAGTTTGGTCCTCAATTCGGTGAAATTTAGGGCAGCCATTAGCACAAGGTGCAAGATATGCCGGAACTCGAAATGAGTCTGCATAAAATCATGGGCGTAAGTTCCGAAGGTCATGAATCCAAAAATCATAACTCATAACCTGTGACCCCAAAAATTACCAAATTTTGGTAGCAACTCAGTGACATAATTATGCACACTTTTTGTATTCAAAGGTAGAGCTAGATTGGATTGGAACATGCTCGAAAATTTCCATTTGCAGAGGGATGCTGCTCTGAAAAACAGCAGAACAGAGGCTCACTAAACTGAGCATAACTCTCTGCAGAAAATTCCTAAAATCCTGAAAAATTCACAGTGGATTCAACTTGATAAGAAACAACTTTACTAAAGGATGTCGAGTCAGATTCCTTACAGATTTGACTACAAAAATTGAGAAATGACCGAGACAGAATCTGCCAGAATTTTCCTAAACTCGAAAGAGAGGAAAACCTTATCTAAGACCAACCAAATTACTTAGAAAAAATTATTTAAGCAAATGTGGACCAATTTTAGGTTCAACAAGATTTTAATTATGCATGCACACGCCTTAAACGACCTTACACAACTAGATCCAAAAGACGTAGTTAGTGCCGGTGGCAAGCTTATAATCAGCTCTCCTTATAATAACTAGTTAGAGCTACTCGATTCACACTTAACGACTTATGAACGTTGTTAGTGTACCTGCAGAAAACGAACCTTTCGTGCCAGCACATCACGAAAGCATCCACATACATTACCGTTCACTTATAGAAATGGTATCCATGTGTCAAGCCGCTGCATGGACAGCGTCCAACCTCGGACACCCTCCGTTTGAATGGAGTGTATCCTTGCCTCGCATGATCGACATGCAGAATGCACACGTATGAGACACATGGCAACACCACAACTCATATCTAGACGTGAAGATGGGATCCATGGAATGGATCACTCCATCAACCCTCGCAATTCCCGTGATGCGGAACAGCACACGTCTGAACACGTGGCTCATCTAGTTTGGTTGTACAAGAAAGTAAGTCTGACATAAAGTAAGGTGCTGGAAGTTAGCAAAATACACCATAGATTCTTAAGCCACCTTAAAGAACCCAAAGTTCCCTCTAGAGCCTCTCGATTTAGATCATTCCTTAACGATCCAACGGATTTTCAAAATCCAATCAATCTTGGCAAGTTTCATTGTAAATCATGTGAAAGTATTAATCTAATCACTCCGGTGCATATGGATGCTCTGATACCAACTGTGACAACCCCATCCGAGATAATTCCGTACTATCGCCTAAACCACTCCATTTGGTCATTAAGAGATAATAAAGGATCATCCCGTTGAGTGTTGCCGGGTTTACACCCGGTAAATCACTTGGAAACACAGAGAGGATCGAACGTATGCATTAAACTCCCATGAAGGAGAGTCCAGAGTGCCTTACAAATTAATACCCAACTCCCCGTAGGGTTCATTATTACAAATCATAGTTCTTGACATAAAACTAAACATTTCAGAGTTTTATTAAAACAGCGGAAGTACTAATAGCGATACGATGTGACATCACTGGAGGCCATCCGTGATGCCACTACTCAGCGTCGTCATCCACCCATTCCAGCTCCCAGCCGGGTGGAATCTCACCACGCCAAACAACTTCACCTGAAAACAACAATTATAGCATGGCTGAGTATACAAATACTCAGCAAGACTTACCCGACAAGTTACCTCTAGATATGTAGGCTTTTGGCTGGTGGGTTTGTTTTGCCAAAGAGCAACTAGGAGGACAGATCCTTACTTTCAATATTTTAGCTCAGATTCTAGTGAGATTATCTTTACTATCATGAGCAACTAATACAATTAAGAATTGTACAATACAATTAATTCACGTAGGAGATTTCACATAGTTCCATCATTAAGGGATATCATGGCCAGCTGATTAAGCAGTCTCGGATAACGGTGAGAGGCCGACAATCGATTGATTCATAAACCCTTGCAAGGTAAACCTAAACACACGGAGCGGTGCCCTTACAGAGCTGACACTGACCAAATGGCTCCCAAAAATCCTCGGGTTGGGATGATAGCCTACATTCCCGGGTACAAGGCTATCTGGCATGCCCCACCTAGTACACCAAGCCTCACACAAGTACCCTCCTCCCGGTTGCAAGTCGGGCAGGAGACGAATCGAGAGTAGTAGTAGTAAAATCCCGTACCGTCTCATTAAGGTACTAGGCTTACCGGTCTCATTCCCGACAAGTGCTTAGTACGTTCAAAAGCTTAGCCCACGAAGCCACTGGACCGGAGCCCAAATCCCATGCTCTTACCACATGAGCAATCCATTTATAAAAGCGGTGATTCCAAAAGGAAATCCTATTCTCGCGAGTGACGAACATCACTCGACCTTTACCGGGTCCTTAGAGCATAGCATCTAACGACCTAGCATACTAGTAAAAGAACATATGCACCTAGGAATCATGCAACTAGGGTTTCATTCAATCCCGAAACGTAAATGCACATAGAATAACAAGCTAGTTGCATAAATTTAAATAAAACATGGTCAATGATAAAATCGGGGCTTGCCTTCGTTGGCACAAGCAGTTAGACAAACTTCCAGACTTTGGACCGGGTCTTGCTCTACGGTGACGCAGTGCACGTCTCCTCCAGCTCCCTCGTTCACGTCCACTGGCACGAGCGTGTAGCTACCGTCAGGTACTTCTACACGGAGGATGCAAATGCAAGACTTAAGTGACCATTTAATTTAATTAATTTCAAAACAACTTATGACAACCATGGGGTGCATGGTTGATAGATAATAATACATTTAGCATACTCTTCCTAAAAAGGAACAATATGCGTTGCTTCATTATCTAGACTTTTTAATAGTGTCTGTGTACATATATATACAAATAAATTATGTTAATTCTCACAAAACAGCAAGGGGTTGGGTATAGCTTGTTAGCAAGTTTTACCACACTAACACATAATCCTTAGGTGAGATTTATGATTTCCCCAATTAATTCCAATATTAACCTACAAAGGTCCTTTCAATTTTATGCAACAAAATAATTCATAAAACACCAAGAGTGGTGCTCCCTGGTCTCATTGAGTCTAATACAATCCACTGATCATACATGCATACTTGCTGCAGCAACAAAAATAAATATATAAAATATAGCATTTCTATTTACCCAAAAACAAGATAAATGCATATAAAAACAATTAAAGCACTTCTGAACCCAAACTTGCTCTCATTGTTCCTATGGTCCAAAACAAGTCTAGAAAACCAACAAACACATCTATAGCCTTTATAGATCTTGATCTACACATTTATGATTAAAAACAAGCATAAATCAGTAATAAATAATTCTAACAGTGATAAAATCATGATAAATTCGCCAGAGGTGCATTTCAACATTACAAGATGATAGCTAGAAGTTGGGCTAAAAAATAATTACATTTCATGCTACAAAAATCATCTAGGCAGATTTGTCAATAACACTAGATAATTTATATAAAAAGATTCCTTCAGTAATTTTTTACAATGTTTGTCACAGAACCTACACATGCTAATACTCACAACATATCCAAAATCCAGCTCAGGATCATGTGTGGATTTTGCAGAATCACAGATCTAGGTTGAGGACCAGGAGCGTCCCGGTGGTCGATGGATGACCGCTCCTCAGTGATGAGTGATTGACAACGGGTGTTGGACTGACTATTGGCTTAGTGCGCAGGTGTAGGCTGCGGCCTAGTTCGTGTTGTTGCAGGTGAAGAACGGGCGCGAAAGGTCTTCAGCCTTGAGGGGCCTCGGGAGATGGAGAGACAAGTAGGCTCGGTTCGAGGGACCGGTGGACGGCGGGGCCCGGGTGCGGGCCACATGGTGGCGACACAAGCAAGACGAAGTCATGGACAAGCGAGCCGGTGCACGGTGGCGGTCGAGTCAAGTGGTTTGGCGGGAGGCCGGACCGAGCACGCGGGGTTTGGTGGTTTGCCCACAAAACCATCGGCGGACGGTTTCTTGGTTTGGGCCTCAAAACCAAGTCCGAGGGCCCAACACGACGGAGACGGGATCCGGGCGTGTCGGGAAGCTTCGAGGGCGGAGGACACGCGGCGGGATCGCATGGCTTGCGTCGGGAGGACGCGGGGGGTGCGGCAAAGGCGTGGCCGTCCGATGGCAAGACCCACAAATATTACCTAAATGCCCCTACGTGGGTTGTATCGCCAGTAGTTTAGTTAGGGGTAGTCGAGTCATTTACCACTCCGGCGGGACCTGATATATAAGCCATGAGTTTGTGTGGATGGCTCTCTCTCGCGACTTAGGGTTTCATTTCCTCCCTCCCATTTCTCATTTTCGTAGCTATTTTTCTTCCATTTTCTCTAGGCTAGCATGAGAGCTTCATGAGAGATTTGTTGAGAGGGATGGATGCTAGGGCGGCATGCTAGACCTTGTGAATCTTTCCTGGTTTGTATAGAAGATTCGGAGTTTTGTTTCTCGTGGTCTTTTTGTGCTTGTTTTTGTGCCTTTGTTCCGGTTCATTTCCGCGGATTCGAGTGGGTTTCTCCCGGATTTCTTTGAGGAAAACATGGATAGATGTCTCGTGCATCTTTGTGATTGATCTTGTGCCCTCAAACGCCGGAAACCACTTTGATTCGAAGTTTTTCGTTCGGTGCTCAAGTTTTTTGTGGTGCTCAAAGGATTCGCGATTCCCGGTGATTTAGGGAGTTAGGAGGCAAGATTTTTGGGCTATAGCATCCTTGTGTGACGCTTTTCAAGTCCCCAAACCCTTGTCTCCACGGCTTCAACCGTTTGGGAAATTCGATGATGATTTGGTGGAGTTGACTTTCGGGGTCGGGCGTTTTCGCTCTGTCCGCGCACGGCGGACGGTCCGCGAGGACCGGGCGGGCTGTCCGCGCCGCTAGGGTTCGTCCCGTGTTCTTCGTGTTCTTGCTCGCCTTTCGTTTCGATCCGTCGCGATTTTGGTTTTCGGTTGGACGGAGTTTCGGACGGTCCGCGGCGGAGGGCGGACGGTCCGCGTGCTCCCCGCGGACGGTCCGTGGTGTGGGTGCGTCCTCGTTGGTTCCGATTGTTTTTAACGAACGGTCCGCGGCTCGGGCGGACGGTCCGCAACAAGGGGGCGGACGGTCCGCGGTCCCCTGCCGGACGGTCCGCGCGGCTCATTGCGGACGGTCCGCCTGTCCCGGCCGGACGGTCCGCCGTAGGGCGCGCGCTTTGCTTCTTGGTTCGATTCCTCTCCTTCTTCTTTCGTGCTTCCGCGTGTGATTCAAGGAATCGTTCCTAAGGCTAGAGGTTGTTTCATAACCTCGTTGTCTTGGCGATTGGTGTGATTCGATCCATCGCTCGTGTGTGACCGGGATTTGACTAGGGCATAGGCCGGGTTCTTTTGGAAGAATTTTTACCGGCTCCTATTCACTCCCCCCTCTCTAGTCGCCATCTGATCCTTCAATTGGTATCAGAGCTTGGTGCTGGATTCTTTGCAACTTTGACAAGTCTCGAATCCTAAGATGGCGTACGTTGAGCGGGGCGGTCCGCCGCACTTCGATGGCAAGGGTTACCACAAGTGGGCGGCTCGTATGATGATCTTTCTTCGTGGGAAGCGTTGGATTTCATTGTGCTTGACAAGACCTATGCTATTCCGGTCGGCATCCATACTCTTATGGTGACCGATGCGGTGCTAAGGCCAAGTATGAGGCTAATGCAAAAGCCGTTGATCACTTGGTCCGAAGCGTGTGTGATCCGGAGTTTGAGCGTGTTCGCCACTTGAATCTTGCTTGGTAAATTTGGGAGAAGTTGTTGGTTGCTCACCGTGGTGATAACCATGTGAAGGCTTGCCTCTTTGTCTCTTACCGAATGCAATATGAGAATTTCACTCCACTTCCGGTGAGGACATTGATGCGATGTTTCAGAGGTTCACCGCCATCGTGAACAACATGAAGGCTAATGTTGAGGATTTTCCTTACACCGAGCATGATCAGGCTTTGAAGCTCTTGCATGTCTTGGACCCAAATGTTTGGGGTGCTAAGGTTGAGGCCATCAAGGAGTATGGGCATTATTTGACTATTGAGTTGGATGACCTCTTTTCTAAGCTCAAGTCGGGTGAGGTTGACGGGAAGTTGCAATCCAAGAATGAGGGCTCGGACCGACCATAGTCTTGCTCTTGTGGGCGGATCAAAGGGCAGATCTAACCCTTCCGTCGACGGTTTTCCTTGTCTTCTCTTATGTCCATTCCGGATGAGGAGTTTGATGTGCTTGGGCGAGGAGGAGGCGGCCTTGCTCTCAAGGAGGTTTGATCGACTACACGAGAGTCGGAGGAATGCAAGGCGGAGCTCGGGGACGTGCTACAAGTGTGGCAAGCGTGGCCACTTCATCGCCGAGTGCCGGAAGCGGAGGAGAACAAGTACAAGGTGAACGAGTACAAGGCACACCCGAGGCGTGAAGACAAGTACTCCTCCAAGGGCAAGTACTTCAACAAGTCCAAGAGCAAGGACAAGGACAAGCGGCGGACCGAGCAAGAGCGGCTACAAGAATAACAAGGCAAGAGCGATTGTGGCCGGTGCGAGCGACGTCGACTCAAGCTCAAGCGATGAGCGATCAAGCTCAAGCGGCGAAGATGAAGATGCCGAGAGGCGCAAGGGCAAGAAGAGTGCAAGCGGAACCTCGGCGGTTGAGCTGTGTGGCACTTGAGGGCTTTTGTGGCATGGCCCATAGCTCAAGCGGCGGGAAGAGCGAGAAGGAAGACGGCGACTTCGACTCGGAGGATGAGGTAAACCGGGACCCCGACTCTTTGCTTGCTGAGATTGCTAGGTTGAATGTCTTGATTGACAACCGTGATAGTGTGCTAAGAGATGCCAAAAAGATGAGGAAAGATCTTAGGGCTCAACTTGAAATTCTAGTGAGAAAGTAGGAGAGCTAGAGTCGAAATTGCTTGAATTGAAACTTGAGAATGACTCTTTGAAACTTGCTCCTACTACTCTGATGATGTTGAATGTCTTGAGTGTGATGCATGGTTGAATGAGATCAAGTTGCTTAATGAGAAGAATGCTTCCACTTTGGCTAAACTAGATGCTCTTAGGATCGAATATGATGAGCTTAAGGCTAGACCCACTTTGCTTGGTGCTTGTAAATCATGTCCTACTATGCATGCTAAGCTTGTTGATGCTCGTTCTACTATTAGCTCTTTGGAAGCTTCTTTGAAATCTCCTGTTGTCAATGCATGCACTAGTCGTGATGAAGTGACTTTGCACAATCTTGAACTTACTTCCCGTTTGGATGTCATCTATGAGGAGAATGACTATTTGAGGAAGGTGTTGGGTTGGTTGTACGGGGCGGGAACCTCAATTGAAAATCATGATTGAGGAGCTCAAGAGAGCCGATGGTCGTGGTTTGGGTTTTGAGAAGTTGGGTGAGAAAGTGGGAGAGAACAGGTGGGGAGAGTGTGTATGAGAAGTGTGTTGAGTCTAACCCCGAGTTTGAGGTGATCGGAGAGATCCAAGTCCCACTTCCAAAAGCACCCAAGAACTCTTTCACACCAAAGCCCAACCACCTTTGCAACAAGCTTGACACAACCCAAGATCCACCCAAATTCCCACCTAAGACAAATGACTTCCAGAAACCGGTGAAGTTTGTGGGTGAGAAGGGTGAGAAGCCTAGAGAGAAGCCGAGCCAAAACCAAAACCCATCCCCTTCGGGTGTGAGTATTGTGGCAAGGAGAGGCATCTTGCAAAGTTTTGCTACAAGAGGAAGAGGGATGAGAGGCTTGCTAGGGAGCAAGCGAACCGGAGACGGTATCGGCGAGTCTCATGGTATTCCCGGGCCTAGAGTGCCACTTCCACGGGGTGTGGGAAGTGTGAGGAGTGTTGGCAGGTTCCCACAGAGAGGTGGTGGTGAGAGGTTTGTCAGGAGAGAGGATGGTGTGCGTGCTGGTGAGAGGTTTGGTCGAGCTCGTGGTGGCTTCGCTGGACGTCCCCCTACTCGTCCTCAATACGGGTTTAGGGGAGATGATCGCAGCTTTGGGTTCCAGAGGAACTACGGACCACGTTTTCCCCCTCGTGGTACTCGTACTCCTCCCATGGGACATGGGAAGTTTGGTAGCAAGGAAATGATGTTTGCTAACCCCTCTTTTGAGCAGATGGCTCGACACTGGTTTAACTTTCTTTGTGCTAACCCCAGTGTCGAGTCGTTAGCTCACTCTCGTTCGTGTTTCGACTACGGGCGGGGAGGCTTGGAGAACATTTGGTTGATCGACTCCGGATGTTCTCGACACATGACCGGAGATAAGAAGTGGTTCTCCAGCCTCACCCCGGTGAAGAAAAAGATGTACATCACATTTGGGGACAATGGACGAGGAAGGGTGCTTTCGGAGGGTGTTGTGCATGTGAGTGACAAGGTAACATTGAAGAGAGTGGCTCTTGGGAAGTCTTTGGGTTTCAATTTGCTTTTGGTGTCTCAGTTGCTTGATGAGGGTTTTGAGGTGCGTTTCAAGTCTGGCGAGTCTCGTTTGCTTGATTCTCGAGGTGATCTTGTTTGTATGATCATCCCCGAGGGTCAGATTTTCAGTGCTGATTTCTCTCGTTCTTTGGGTCCCGATCATTGTTTGATGGCCGGTCCTTCTTCGATTTGTGGAAATGGCATAGGCGGTTGGGACACTTGAGCTTTGATTTGGTTTCCCGCTTGAGTGGTCTTGACCTTGTCCGAGGATTGCCGAGGTTGAAGCTTGAGAAGGATTTGGTTTGTGCTCCTTGTAGGCATGGCAAGATGGTAGCCACTCCCCATCCACCTCTGACCGATGTCATGACCGAGCGTCCGACGAGCCGTTGCATAAGGACCTTGTTGGGACAGCTCGAGTTCGCTCGGTGGGTGGGAAGTGGTATGTCCTTGTTGTGGTGGACGATTACTCTCGCTATGCCTGGGTGTTCTTCTTGGAGGATAAGAGTGAGACATTTGGTTTTGTTCGAGATCTGATCGTGAGGTTGAAAAATGAGAGGCATGGGAATGCTATTCGAGCTATCCGCAGTGATAATGGCTCTGAGTTCAAGAACTCTCGTTTTGATGCCTTTTGTCGTGATCTAGGTCTTGAACATCAGTATTCGACCCCTTATGTGCCCCCTCAAAATAGAGTCGTGGAAAGGAAAAATCGGACTTTTTGTGAGATGGATAGGACGATGCTCGATGAGCACAGGACTCCAAGGAGGTATTGGGCTGAGGCGGTCAATACGGCTTGTCATGTTTCCAACAGGATTTTATTGCGAGCTTTCAAGAAGAAGACCTGTTATGAGCTGATGCATGGTCGGGCACCCAAGGTGAGTCATTTCCGAGTCTTTGGCTGCAAGTGCTTTATTCTGAAGAAGGGAAAACTCGATAAGTTTGAGGCTAGGTCTAGTGATGGTATTTTCTTTGGATATGCTAACCATTCTAGAGCCTATAGGGTGCTTAACCTTGAGACTAACAAAATCATGGAGACTTGCGAGGTGACCTTCGACGAGACAATGCCATGTACCTCTCGTGGCTTTGAATGTGCAGGTGATGAAGAGATGGCCGAGGACCTCTTTGAAGAGGAGAAGGATGAAGCTGGAGATGATGATGGGGAGAACCATGCGCCGAAGGCCGAATGTGTACCCACTACTTCCCCTACGACCACTACGTAGCGTGGACCGTCTACTTCATGGACAACGACGGTGCGACAAGAGGACCGGGCGAGAGAAGGCGAAGTTGAGGGGGAGGTAGTCTCGAGGCGTGAGGCTCCCCGGCGGATTCAAGAAGTGCATCCCCCGTCAAAGATCATTGGGAACATCGATGAACGCACTACACGGTCAAGGTCCGGGAATTCCTCTCATTTTGCTCATGCTCGCTTTTGTTGCCACCTTTGAGCCCAAGGACATTGGACATGCTTTATCCGATGCAAACCGGGTCAATTCTATGCATGAGGAGTTGGAAAACTTTGAGAGGAACCGGGTGTGGGAGTTAGTTGAACCGCCTCCAAATTGCCATCCCATAGGAACCAAGTGGGTTTGGAAGAACAAAGAGGGAGAGAATGGGATGGTTGTGAGGAACAAGTCCGGACTTGTTGCTCGGGGGTTTAGTCGAAGGAGGGGATCGACTATGAGGAGACCTTTGCTCCGTGGCCCGTCTTGAGGCAATTCGGATCCTTCTAGCCTTTGCCGTGGCTAAAGGGTTCAAGTTGTTTCGGATGGACGTGAAGAGTGCTTTTCGAATGGGGTCATAGAGGAGGAGGTGTATGTGAAGCGACCCACGGGGTTTGAGAGCGAGCTGTACCCACACGGGGTGTACGGAGTTGAAAAGGGCTCTGTATGGGTTGAAACGGGCGCCCCGTGCTTGGTATGGGAAATTGAGAGGTTTTCGGTTGAGCGAGAGGGTTTGTGATGGGTACCGTGGATATGACCTTGTTTCTCCTCAAGCATGGAAATGACTTGTTGATTGTGCAGATATACGTGGATGATATTGTCTTTGGTGGCTCGTCACATAACCTTGTTGCCAAGTTTGCAGATGAGATGAGCAGGGAGTTCGAGATGAGCATGATGGGCGAGTTGCAGTATTTTCTCGGGCTGCAGATCAAGCAAGTGAAAGATGGAACATTTGTGCACCAAACCAAGTACACGAAAGACAT
The DNA here is from genome assembly GCA_947561735.1 of Cenchrus americanus. NCBI lineage: Eukaryota > Viridiplantae > Streptophyta > Magnoliopsida > Poales > Poaceae > Cenchrus > Cenchrus americanus. Next base: position 152,425,942 of record OX387240.1, on the reverse strand, counting down.
GCTGAAGAAGTTCCAGATGCAAGATGTGAAGCCGATGTCGACTCCTATGGGGAGTACGGCCACTTTGGATGCGGATGAGGACGGAGAACCGGTGGACCGGTGGGAGTACGGGAGCATGATCGGCTCCCTCCTCTACTTGACGGCGACGAGGCCGGACATACGGTTCGGCGTGTGTCCGTGCGCTCGTTTTCGAGCTTCGCCGAGGACATCACATCGACGAGTCGTCAAGAGGATCTTCGGTACCTACGGTCCGCCCTTCGGTCTTGGCCTTTGGTATTCTTCCTCCTCGACTCTTTCTCTTCATGGTTTTTCCGATGCGGATTTTGCTGGTTGTCGAGTCGAGAGGAAGTCTACTTCTGGTACTTGCCAGTTTCTTGGGTCTTCGTTGGTCTCTTGGTCTTCCCGCAAGCAGTCTAGTGTAGCTCAGTCTACCACCGAGGTGGAGTATGTTGCTGCCGCGAGTTGTTGTTCCCAGTTTGTTGTGGATTTCGTACACTTTGAGAGACTTTGGTGAGGAATGCACCCGGATCCAACTTCTTTGTGATAGCACCGGTGCCATAAGCGTAGCTAAAAACCCGGTGCTTCACTCCCGAACCAAACACATATAAGTGAGGTATCATTTCCGAGGGACAATGTGGAGAAAGGAACCATTGTGTTGAGCCATGTCCCTACCCAAGATCGGCTAGCCGATATCTTTACAAAGCCTCTCGACCAAGCTACATTTGTGCGCTTGCGGGGGGAACTTGGGGTTTGTTGCCCTTTCTAGTTGATTCTTGGGGGATTTCCTTTTGTATCATATGTATGATACCATGTTTACTTTGATGTATATACATGCTTTGCTTGATGTACAAACCATGGTAGGATAGCCATCTTGTCATATATCATGTTGCATTTGTATCATATTGCATTTTAGGAAGATGAGCTTCTTTCATATGCCATATTTGAGTTTCTTTGGCTATTTGTGAGATATTGTTCATATGTGTGGAGAAATGGTGATGTGAGGCTATGCTCTTGGAATATTTGAGATATATGTGTGGTGAGATAGCCCTTTTTGAAATAAATTCTAATCTTGATTAACTTTTGGTGAAATGTGCTCCACTCATGTGTAGTAGTGTATCCATGTCACAGTTTAGTCTAAATGTTCTTTTCATGCTTAGATTGTGCTTGGATGCCTTGTTCTTGCATTTGGGCCAAAGGCCGAATATCATTGTGAATGTTTAGCCTATGTTGCATTCATGGGGGAGCATAAGCTTCTTTTTGCCGCAAAGGCACTTCATGTACCATGAAATGATTTAATCTTGAAAAGAAGTGTATAATCCTTGAAAAATGCTCCATCCATCATGTCTATGCTTAAAATGTATTATCTTTCACATATGGGTGCAAAACATGTTGCATGATGTTCACCAGTGGAGAAGTCTCCCCGAAGTGGACACATGGCTCATGAGCTTTGACATGACATGCTTTGCTTTATGGGTGTTTGCCATGATCTTTTGCTGAGAATTTGATATCCTTGTATGATCTTTGAATGGTATGCATGTTTGTGGCTCAAGCGTGACATGAATAGGCTTTTACATGTGAAGCGAGCCCTCTTTTGGTAAAACTGCTTAAATCTGAAAATTTTGCTTTGTCACATGCTTGTATTTTCATATATTACTTGTGGCAATGTTTTGACTATGCTATGACTCATATGTGTGATCTTTGTCTCATTTTTAGCTTTTGACACTAGATTTGGCCTATTTGAGAAGCTCATGTAGATGTTTATATGCTTTGTTTTGCATTTCTGCATTTTCACCTTGATTCATACATTGTCAACAAGGGGGAGAAGAGGTGAGCTTAATGAAAATTCAGAAGAGGTGAGCTGAAATTTGGGAGTTTGCTCCACATGTTCAGGGGGAGCTTGCATTTGTTTAGGGGGAGCTTTCTTGCTGTTTTCGGTGTGGAGTTTGTGCTTTGCTTGGCTTGTGACCTTTCTTCGCCTTTCTTCGGTTTTGGTCATGAGTTGAGTTTCTTTGTTTTTCTTTCTTCTTTCCTTTCTTTCTTTCTTTGAATTTCATTTCACGTTGCGTGTTGTCAATGCACTCATCAAGGGGGAGATTGAGGACTAGGAGCGTCTCGGTGGTCGATGGATGACCGCTCCTCAGTGATGAGTGATTGACAACGGGTGTTGGACTGACTCTTGGCTTAGTGCGCGGGTGTAGGCTGCGACCTAGTTCGTGTTGTTGCGGGTGAAGAATGGGCGCGAAAGGTCTTCGGCCTTGAGGGGCCTCCGGGAGATGGAGAGACAAGTAGGCTCGGTTCGAGGGACCCAGGTGGACGGCGGGACCGGGTGCGGGCCACATGGTAGCGACACAAGCAAGACGAAGTCATGGACAAGCGAGCGGTGCACGGTGGCGGTCGAGTCAAGTGGTTTAGCGGGAGGCGGGACCGAGCACGTGGGGTTTGGTGGTTTGCCCACAAAACCATCGGCGGACGGTTTCTTGGTTTGGGCCTCAAAACCAAGTCCGAGTGCCCAACACGACGGAGATGGGATCCGGCGTGTCGGGAAGCTTCGGGGCGAGAGGACACGCGGCGGGATCGCATGGCTTGCGTCGGGAGGACGCGGGGTGCGGCAAATGCGTGGCCGTTCGATGGATAGACCCACAAACATTACCTAAATGCCCCTACGTGGGTTGTATCGCCAGTAGTTAAGTTAGGGGTAGTCGAGTCATTTACCACTCCGGCGGGACCTGATATATAAGCCATGAGTGTGTGTGGATGGCCCCTCTCTCCGCGACTTAGGGTTTCATTTCCTCCCTCCCATTTCTCATTTTCGTAGCTATTTTTCTTCCATTTTCTCTAGGCTAGCATGAGAGCTTCATGAGAGATTTGTTGAGAGGGATGGATGCTAGGGCGGCATGCTAGACCTTGTGAATCTTTCCTGGTTTGTATAGAAGATTCGGAGTTGTGTTTCTCGTGGTCTTTTTGTGCTTGTTTTCGTGCCTTTGTTTCCGGTTCGTTTCCGCGGATTTGAGTGGGTTTCTCCCCGGATTTCATTGAGGAAAACATGGATAGATGTCTCGTGGATATTTGTGATTGATCTTGTGCCCTCAAACGCCGGGAAACCACTTCGATTCGAAGTTTTTCGTTCGGTGCTCAAGTTTTTGGTGGTGCTCAAAGGATTCGCGATTCCCGGTGATTTAGGGAGTTAGGAGGCAAGATTTTTGGGCTATAGCATCCTTGTGTGATGCTTTCAAGTCCCCAAACCCTTGTCTCCACGGCTTCAACCGTTTGGGAAATCCGATGATGAGTTGACTTTCGGGGTCGGGCGTTTTCTGCTCTGTCCGCACCTGGCGGACGGTCCGCGAGGACCTGGCGGACGGTCCGCGCCGCTAGGGTTCGTCCCGTGTTCTTCGTGTTCTTGCTCGCCTTTCATTTCGATCCGTCGCGATTTTGGTTTTCGGTTGGACGGAGTTTCGGACGGTCCGCAGCAGAGGGCGGACGGTCCGCGGGTGCCTGGCGGACAGTCCGCGTGCTCCCCGCGGACGGTCCGTGGTGCGGGTGCGTCCCCGTTGGTTCGTTTGTTTTTATCGGACGGTCCGCGGCTCGGGCGGACGGTCCGCGGCAAGGGGGCGGACGGTCCGCGGTCCCCTCACGGACGGTCCGCATGGCTCATTGCCGACGGTCCGCCCTGTCGGGGCGGACGGTCCGCCGTAGGCCGCGCGCTTTGCTTCTTTGTTCGATTCCTCTCCTTCTTCTTTCGTGCTTCCGCGTGTGATTCAAGGAATCGTTCCTAAGGCTAGAGGTTGTTCCATAACCTCGTTGTCTTGGCGATTGGTGTGTGATTCGATCCATCGCTCGTGTGTGACCGGGATTTGACTAGGGCATAGGCCGGGTTCTTTTGGAAGAATTTTTACCGGCTCCTATTCACTCCCCCCTCTCTAGTCGCCATCTGATCCTTCATAGGTATTTTACATTTCAATTTTTCAAGCAAAAACTTTAGCTCAAAAGTATATACATTTTTGGAGAAAATTGTAGTTCTTGTTACACTGAGTAGAGAAAAATTGAGTTTGCTATTTTTGGATTTTTTACGATTTTAAACCAATTTTTACAAGTTTCAGCCAAAACGTAGCAAAGGGTTAGAATCTTTATACACTTAGGACCCTGGAAATTTTAAAACTTTCACAATCAGGCCCTTGTCCCCCTGGTCCCGACGGCGATGGCAAGCTCGCCGGCGGCGAGGGGGTGCACGGGCAGGCAAACAAACGACGGGGGAACGCGATTGGGCTCACCACGGAGCTATTGGTGGAGGATTTGGGGTCGGGGCGTCTCCGGCGAGTGGAGACGGCGGAACGGTGGTGTCGCGGCCGCGGGCACTCGATCGCCGACGAGGACAGGGGTGGAGCTGGTCAACGTGTGGCACGAGCAGCTTCTCTTGGACCTAGCGGAGGTGCTGAGATGGCTGGTTGGCTCGGGGATCGCGCGGAGGGTGGAGCTCGTCGGCGACAGCAATGTGGCGGCCGCCGGGAACTGTAATCCGGCGAGCAGGTGGGACGTCTAGGACCACACGCGGGCGTCCAAGCTCAAGCAGCACCGGGGGGAAAGCTAGAGGCGATCTGGTGGCCACGGCAATGAGCAGAGCAAGGAGCTCAACGACAGCAGCAATGGCGACCGCGGCGGGGTTCGGGTGCTCGCGCGAGGAGGGACGACACCGGCCTTTATTGTCACACCCGAGTTTTAAAGGCAAAACCGAATGCATTGATCACATGTGCGCCGGGATCAAGTTACACACACGCTTAGACATTATGAATACCGAAATCGGTGCCACACGAATTAAGAGTTATTACAAACCATAGTCTTAAATGAATCTTAAACAAACGAGTTCTCGCGACGGACAAAATGCCTCCACGGGCCGACCGAAGACTACGCACACCTAGAACTCCCGGAAATCTCCGGAATATCTTCAAAGTTCTCCCGTCCGAGCAAAGCAAATCCGGGTATTGTAGATGCAAGAGAATAAACAAGCGTGAGCACATATCGTACTCGGCAAGAGAGAACAACATAACATACAAGGCCATATGGTGGATGGTTAAGGTTCAAGCACTTTAGCATTTTAGTTGGTCAAGTTTTATTAGCAACTCGATTACTAAAGGTGTAAGTTCATACCAACCCAATTAATAAGATATAAGCATCATAAATAAAGAATAAAACAGCAATTAAACATTAAAGTTCCATAATTTAATCATGTGAGTGTCCAGCCGCTCTTGACCGTGAGCACGGCTAATCGATTAGTTTAACACTGCGCAGAGGTTGTACATCTTTACCCACAAGCGGCGTAAAAGCTCCGAAGAACTTTGGACCCAACCATGCGGTGTTTGCAAGGCGGCATATCACACTTCCGAGGTGTGATTGCATAGGGACGCTACATGGCCTTTACAAAGGTTCCCTAGCAAGTTATGACCCACAAGGTCCGGATCGGTTAGCAAGGTATAAAGTCCCCTAGCGGTCGATACCCCACCATAAAAGAATAACTCACCCAACCCCCGCTAGAGCGAGTCCATACCCCACGGTACCGCCGATCCCTTGTCCTTATCGGGTAAGACCATCCCAAGCTAAAGTTCCTAATATTCAGCCAAGACCATTGCCCATTAGTTCTTATAGTTGTCTCGTTTTCTGGGTGGTTCTCCATGTTCCGATTATCATATTAAAGTGGTCTTGCAAAGTAAAAGATCATAAACGGAACATAGAATAACAAAGTAGATAACCAAGTAGATTAATACCAATTCCCAGTTGAGCATGCTAAGCAATAACTACCACAAGATTAATTTAATTCCCGGTATCAAGGTAAAGGTAGTAAAAAGCTAGGCATGATCCTTAATAGGTTCCCATCAAATTAATGCAAGCGGAAAAGTAAAACAGTGAATTTAAATGCATGTTATGTAGGACAAGCGGGCATGCATCAAGGAATACTTGCCTTCAACAAAGCCTTGCTGCTCAAACTCTTGCACGACTTGATCTTCAAATCCCTCGAACGAATCGCTCTCTACGGTCCACAATCATCACATACAAGCATACAATAGGAATAAATAAGAAACAGTCATCAAACAGATCAAACAGATCTAAACAGTAGCATAAAACTAATCTACGCTTCGAAACGAACGTGTGGACATAAAGAACGCTAAAAGCGGAGCTAAAACGACTAAGTTACGGCTTAGGGAAGGTGTAGGGACCAAACTGTAAAGATTTGAAAAGGTATTGGGCTAAAATAAAGAAAAAGGACTAAACCGTAAGAAAACTCATAAGGTGGAAGGGTATTTTTGTAATTATAAGAAACTCAGGGGCTTTTCTGCAAAATTGCCAGGGCTGGCGGTGGGTTTGACCTAGTTGACCGGGTCGGGTTGATCTAGATCCGTTGGATCTAGATCTAGCGGCTGCGGCTGTTTGCGGGCGGCGGGGTTGATCAGGGGCGTCAGATTTTAATCCGGCGGCCGGAGTCTTGCGCGAGGCGGCCAAAGCGGCGGCGGGCGGCGGCGGAGCTCGCCGGCGTACCCAATTTGGGGTTCCGGGGCTCGGTTCGGCGCGCGGGCGGCACCTACACGAAGCGCGCGACACGGCGAACCGATCTAGGGCGGCGGGGCGGCGACGCGGCGGTCGGCGCGGCGGCGCGGGCGCGAACTCGGCGACGGCCCTAGGGCGGCGGGGTGCACGAGGGCGACGACACGTGACTCCGGCGGATTCCTCACCTCCTTGCGCGTCCCCGGTGCCGCTCCTCGACGATGAAGCGATGGCGGCGGTGAAAACCGAAAGCGGCGGCGGCGAGCTCGAGCTAGGGTTTCGGGCGAGGGGCGCAAGACGGCGGCTTGGGCTCGGGCGGCTCGGGTGGGAGGTCCGGGGGCGGCGGCGCGCCTTAAATAGCCGGGGCGGGGGGCTCCTTGGCGTGCGGGCCACGCACGGGGACGCGTGCGCGGGTCGGACTCGGGCGGCGCGGCGGCGGCGGAGTCCGGCTCGGCCACCGGGATAGGGATGACGGGCGGGGCCCGCCCGTCATCGGCCGTGGCGCGGTGAGGGCGGGGGAAGCGGGCGGCGGCGGGCGGGGCCGGGCCCGGGCCGGGCCCGTGGGGGCCGGGCGAGGGCGCGCGCGCACGAGCCGGGCTCCGGCCCGCCGGGCCGGTGGGTTGGCGGAGTGGGTCGGGTTAGAAAGGGGGGAAAGGGTTAAAGAAAAAGAAGAAAGGGTTTAGCATTTTTGGCAAAAGGGGTTTCAAGCAATAGAATTCAAATTTGAATTTGAATTCCAAGCAACCAAAAATAAATAATGCATCAAAGCATGAATGCGACAATTAACTCCTATATTTCATTAACTTTATTTTGGAAAAGTTTTAAATGCCTAAAAATAAATAAACAACCTTATGTTCCTTAGGCAAATAAATGGTTGCTAGCAAATTTTTATAAAGCCAAAATTTTAATAAAATTAGGGTGTTACATTTATATCCGGCGCGAGGCGGTGGTGTGGATTCCTTGCGCACCAAGGCGAGTAGTCGTGGTAGGGTCGTGGTATGGCCGGGGTACGGCGGGATGGGCGGCGACGTACGGCGGCCGTCGGACCAGTGGCGTGAGGCGGCACCGCCGTCCAGCACGTGAGGCCGGAGCACATGGCACCGGCCTAAGGCTTTAGGCCGCGTCGACCGTACCTTGACACAGTGGCTTAAGCACCGTGCACGGACCGGCGGTCGGAGGGGGGGACCTTGGCGTGCATGCACAAGCGGGCGGGTCGACGCGCTGCGACAACATCGCGCGCGACGTCACACGTGTGGCGCGGTTGGCTCATTTTATAACTCAAGGTGACACTATTTGACAGCTGATTACTCGAAATTTCGAAACAAAAGTGGACCAAGTGATCAACAGCAAAGTTGTAGATCAGTCAACCCTCTACAACTTTCACAAAGGGCGTATGGCCTTCTTCTCAACCATTTGTGCACAATTCTCATGCCAAGTTGACTGTTTTTTGGGCACCGATGAAAAGTAACCCAGGGTGTTGACTTGAGTTTTTCACACCTTTCCACTCCAAATTTCAAATGCCACTCAACATGAAAGTTGTGTCCCTCGACAAAATACACAACTTTTACATTGGGAGATTTTGAAGTGTTTAGGTGAAATTTGGGGAACGCGGCAAAAATACCGGCTGACACTGGTGGTCAAAAGGGGTTCAAGGGGTTTGACTAGGGTTTTGTCCCAACCTTGACCATGGGTTGACCTAGGGGTGTCATTAGGGATTGTCGGTGATGTTTTCGGGGTGATGACCCAGGTTGACCGTCGTTTGACCAAAGTCGACTCTGTTGACCGGATCATTAGGGTTAATTAACTCTGGCTGAAAACCTGGGGCATCACAGCCGACGACCGACGGGATGCCATCAAGAAGGAACTCGCCAAACTACTCGCGGCTGGCTTCATAAGAGAAGTCTTCCATCCTGAGTGGCTCGCCAACCCCGTCCTCGTCCGCAAGAAGAACTCTAACGAGTGGAGGATCTGCGTCTACTACACCAACCTCAACAAGCACTGCCCCAAGGACCCCTTCGGGTTGCCGCGGATAGACAAGGTCATCGACTCCACGGCAGGCTGCGACCTGCTCCGCTTCCTCGATTGCTACTCCGGGTACCACCAGATCACTATCAAGGAAGAAGACCAGGAGAAGACCGCGTTCATCACCCCGTTTGGCGCGTACTGCTACACGACCATGTCTTTCAGGTTGAAGAACGCCGACGCTACTTACCAGCGAGCTATCTAGGTCTGTTTCAAGAGACAACTCAACAAGAACGTCGAAGCCTATGTGGATGACGTGGACATCAAGACCAGAAACTCCGACACGCTCATCGCCGATCTTGAAGAGACTTTCACATCTTTGCGAGAGTACCGCTGGAAGCTCAACCCGAACAAGCGCGTTTTCGGCGTACCGTCGGGAAAACTACTCGGCTTCATCATCAGCCATCACGACATCGAAGCCAACCCCGAGAAGATCTCCGCCATCACCAACATGAAAGCTCCCACGTGCATCAAAGACGTGCAGAAGCTCACCGGGTGCATGGCGGCCTTGAACAGATTCATCTCGAAGCTTGGAGAATGGGGGCTCCCCTTCTTCAAACTACTCAAGCATCAAGAGAAGTTCGCGTGGACTCCAGAGGCAGACCAAGCCCTTGCACAGCTCAAGGACTTCTTATCCAAGCCACCAGTCCTCACGGCTCTTCGCAAAAAGGAGCAGCTACTGCTCTACCTCACTGCGACTACTCACGTGGTCAGTAATTCCATCGTTGTTGAGAGGCAGGAAGACCGCCACGCCTACCCAGTTCAGCGACCAGTCTACTTCGTCAGTGAGGTCTTGTCGGAATCCAAGGCATGCTACTAACCAGTACAGAAGCTACTGTACGCAGTGCTCATCACCTCGCAGAAGCTACGACACTACTTCCAGGAGTACTTGATCTCCGTCATCACCGACTACCTGCTCGATGACATCCTGCGGAACCAAGATGCTGCTGGAAGAATCTCCAAGTGGGAAGTTGAGCTTGGCGCCCTCAACATCGACTTCAAGCCACGTACAGCCATCAAGTCGCAGGCTCTAGTCGACTTCATGGCAGAGTGGCGGGAGAATCAGCTGCCAACTCCAACCAAGCGGCCAGAGCATTGGGTGATGTACTTCGACGGTTCGCTCAAGCTCGAAGGCGTCGGTGCAGGGGTACTCTTGATCTCTCCAACAGGCGAACAACTCAAGTACGTCCTGCAGATCTTTTGGAAGGTCTCAAACAACGAAGCCGAGTACGAAGCTATACTACACGGGCTCCATCTCGCAGTTCCCTGGGCATCAAGTGGCTACTAGTCTACGGCGACTCCGCAGTGGTCATCAACCAAGTCAACAAGTCCTGGGACCGCAACAAGGAGAACATGGACACCTACTGCCTAGAAGTCTGCAAGCTCGAGAATAAGTTCTACTGTCCCGAGTTCCATCACGTCATCCGCGACAACAACATTGCAGCGGACGTCCTGTCCAAGCTTGGTTCTACTCGCGCTCAAGTACCAGCGGGTGTCTTCGTCCACGAGCTTCACGCGCCATCCATCCCGGAGCCGGCGCTGACGACCACTGACCTAGCACCCTTCCCAGCTGGCCAGGAGGTCATTATGATCGACGTGGACTGGCGACAACCCTTCATCGACTACATCCGTGAGCAGAAGGTTCCCACAGACAAGAACTTGGCCGAGCAAGTCGTCCGCCGCGTCCGTTGACGCAAAATGTGCACTCGGCGCCAATCACACAGGCAAGCCGAAAAGCTTAGCTTCGCACGCGCGAGAGAGAAAGTGACGTGCCGGTCAATTTTTCCCGAAAATTAACAAAAGATGAAACGGTTAAATACCAAAATTTGGAACCTACGGGTGGTACCAGGCGAGTTCCATATTTACGGCTAAGAAGCCAAGCAAGACGACATGTAGCTATGCGAAGCTACCCGTCAAAGAACCACGACCATTCGGGTAACCAAGAAGGGGAAAAAGAACATTGCCGAATGGATGACGTAAGCATGACGACGATCGATCTTTGAATCAAACATGGATGCATGTGCCAAGCCATAACCGATCCTCATGAAGATTAACATTAAACAAAGTAGAGCACGAACATGATCATGCATTAAAATAAGCATGCATAGATCCAAAGCGTTAGTCTACCGCATGTCTAATCACTTTAAGATCCGTCGGGCACGATATCGGCAAATCTATCCACCGCATGATACAACTTGCATGAAAGAGCGCACCACTTTCCACAAATAGATCTATCCACCGCATGATACAACCTAAATATGGAAAGCTAGAAGCATACGTCTTTTAAAACATAAATAACGCACGTGATCCACTCGTGAAGATATAACCGAATGCGGCCGAACAACCGATTCGGGGTCCATGAAGAAGGAACAAACATTACCACGTGAATAAATCTATCGAAGTTGAATTGGAAATCTAATCCACCGGATGACTAGCTCCAAAGCAACCCAAAAACCTCGCATCTACCGCATGATACCGGCTCTTTCAAGATTTATGCTAACAAAGCAAGCTTGAACCCGCAACATGTAACAACCTAGATCGATTCGGTTTCGGCTATCGGAGAGCACGAGATCCACACGTCAAAATACGAAACCCGCTCGTGCACGGATCTTAAAAGAAAAAGAGCCGATCCAAACCCATCTAGATTGGGCAAAGTGTATTACATGAATTAAAACATAAAGCAAAACTCATGATAACACGGGGTAACTTAATGAATCTACTTGGATCTTGCCAAAATCCAATAGAGCCGATAACTAGCTTCGAGCTAAACCTTAGCCTACCGCATGGCTCATGATCTAACAAGAAACCCTCTTGAACCAAGCTTGAATCTACCGCATGACACGAAGCATGGTAACAAGACTACTTGCATCAGATCTAAATCCACCGCATGATACTAGACATGATACAAGGTTGCCGGTACTCACGGAGGTCGACGGATCGATTGGTCCTCTCGAAGAACTCGACGACACGACAAGGGACTCTAGGGTTTTGGCGTAAGGCCGGTGTGTATTGAGGAATGAACGTACGTTTTACATACATCCGGGGATCATATTTATACCCCGCTGATTACAATTGCGAATGGATTCATTGCCTAACTAAACTTGATCACTGTCCATCCATTCGCTTCTCCCCGATCGAGCCACGTCACCGTCCAATCCCGCAAAATCGGCTCTCTTGTTCCTTTGCCGAACCGGGAGCGGATAGCCGACCACGGATCCTTTCGCCGAAAATCTCTGAAGATACCTTTCCTTCCACCAGACGGACTCTTTTCCGAATCGGTCCCACATGTCATACTCCTTACCAAATTTTGGTGTTAACACATGCCCCTTCAATTGTGGGATAAAAGTAATTTTGTTCCACAATTGACTCCAGCCGCAAATCCTTGAGCCAAACCTGTCAACACCTGTTCTTCGCAATCCGCCGGATTCTTCGTTCAGATCCAACCCTAGATCTCCTCCGTTCCGAGCTCGAATCTCCAATGGCAACTCAGAACCAAGCTGCTCAGGTAAATTCACCCCTCCAAACCTTTGTTCGGCATTAGGTTTTCAATTTTACCTGAGATTTTCTTCTTCCGCTCTCTTCCAGGAACCGTCTACTGCCCTTCTGATCCCTATTGAGGCCAATTCGCAATCTTATTATCTTGGTCCCGAAGGGAATCCCGACCCTCGAGATTTTATTGCCGCCGAATCTCGGAGAATCCCTTTTAAGGCAGCTTTATCCCCACCTCCTCGGTGGCAAGATGCGTTCAAGAAGCGGCCTTTGCCCCCAATCGCGGTGGAAGACTTGGTATCGTAGGATTCTTGCGGATAAGAGCGGATTGACCAATCCGGATACTCTCCGCATTGCTCAATGTTTGGAGTTATCCGTAGGCGAGACGCCCAAGAATGAAGATCTTCGATAGCCGCGTGCCACTTCGGTCTAATGGCGTCAATGCCTTCCTTTTTGGGCATGGCCCAATGTCTCCAACTTTGGCCGATGTGTACATGATCACCGGCCTTGACATCCATCGGGTCCGTTCGGCCTTGGAATTTCAAGAACTCCTCACGCCAAACGGGGGTAAAGCCGGGGAATGGCTACAAGAATTATATTTTGAAACATATGAGAGATAATCCCCTTGGCGAAGTTGAATACGAGCCTTCTTGAACATGTGGTTATGCGGGTTTGTCTTCGTGGCAAGGCCAATGAACCCACTGCGAATCATATCGCAATGGCGATCCATCCGGCCGGCGGCAACCGCCTTCCTGCGGGAAAATTCCTCTTGGGCGGTGTATACCATATGCTTCATCGGACGAGTTACCCAAATGTATACCGGCCCGAGAGGATAACGTGCGTCAATGGCCCTTGGTGGTTTGTTCGGATTTGGCCGGCGGCTTCACATGCACCGGATCGTAGGCGTCGACTTGAGCTCTAGGTTCTTCCCCTGGTCCAATCCCCACGAAGGAGAGCTTCAAGTCACCGAGAGGATGCCAAAGCTATGGAGAAGCGGCTTCAGCGTTATCGTTCGACGGGACATTACCCAACTCTTCGAGTTGTTCTTCAAAGGCTTCCCCAATCCTCTTTGGCTTCCCTATATAGGCTATGACACTCGACCTTTCTGTCGAGTTCTCCTTTGAGCCCGACCATCAAGATGGGAGATTCCTGGAAATCTTTAATATCATAATCCGCCCATGTATATTACCGGCCGAGTTCAATGGAGGGAGGCAGAATGCCAGTACTTATGAGTACTACCAGCCTAACATAATAGCCAGGCAACTTGGATGTGGCCAGCTGCCCCCAAGATTGTTTCTGCATGAATTCCTCAAGCCCAGGGAGGAAATCAAAGAATCGATGCAGTGCAGCAGAGTTTTCAACTATGTGTGCAGTCCCACTGTCTACACATGTCCTTTTGTGCCTGCAATCATAGCTCACCCTACCTTCAACTCATGGTGGCAAGAATTTCACGACCACATCTTCGGTGAACCCGTTCATGTGTTACGTGCGGGAATCGGGTGCCGATTTTCTCGCCGAATTCGGAGGTAACACACTGAGCCCCTTGATCAGATTTTTCCTTCTTTTATTCACGGTCCTGACCTTCATCTTCTGTCCACAGAACACAGTTCCTGCCCCCCGAGCCAGGGTAATAACTTATAATGCCGAAGGCCCAATTTCAGCATTGGGGTTTAAATCTACAACCCCGCGCCAACCGATGGACGGGTATGCTACCACCGATCCCGGCCTCTCTAGCCTTGCCGTTGATAGGAGGCAAGGTCTACATCCGATCCCTCCTCCGAGCGCTAAAAGGAGGAGAAGCGTCAAGAAAGTCTTGGTTGAGGTAAACTCCTTTACCTTCTTGATTCTTGGGTCACTCTGTTCTTGATGGATCATATCATTGTGCATTTCGGACGAGCCCAACATTCTTCGGAATCGGCACCGCCAATGCTCCACTCACCGGTATGACTTTTTGCTATTCTTTCTCAAGGATGAACACCGGCACTTATCCTTTCAATTGAACATTTGCAGAAGAAACTGTTGGAGAACCACTTGTAGATGTCCCAGTGGTTCAACAGGCGAGCCCTTCCAGGGTTGAATTGCCCATCCCAGTAGAGGTTTCATCTTCATCACCTTCTGCGCGGAAGCGATACGCTCTCCAGAGATGAATCCCCCAACTCAACTGGAGCCACCAAGTTCTCCCAGGATGCCATCGCCCATCAGCCAAGCAGCAACGGCCAACCCAACAGAGGAAGATCCAATTCTTCCCCGGCCCGGAAACTCACGAGTCGGCCGATTGGTGCACCGGCATCTCCCGACTTGGACGTTTCGGCTCTACTCGGGACGCCTCCTCCGTCCGCGATTGCTCCCGCTCAAGATACCATTCATGAGGTACTTGATTCCGCTCTTAATCTTGATACCTTGATGCTAGCATTCTCACCTCGGCAGTGTTGTTTTCGGGATCACGCCCCGCCATCATCGAGCTTGCCATCGGAGAGCCCATCGGCCGCCGATGTGATGAAAGAAGTGAGCCAACCGTTGCCGGACGAGGTATTGCTCAAGCTCAAAGAAATTGCGGCACGGCTAGAAAAAGACGTCCGGGGATCGGCTCAACGATCTTCGCCATTTTGAAGAGATGTTTGAGCCCATTAGCCGCAAACTCCCCGATGACATCGAGCTTTTTCGTCGTCCGTCTACGACTTAGAGCCCTTTTATGTTCCCTTGAGGCGCACTTGGAGGAAATTGCGCTCCCGTTCGGCCATTGAAAAGGAGAAAAGCGATGCCGAACGGGCCATGAACGAGATACAATCCCAAGCAAAAAGCCATACGGATACCTTGGCCGACCCGCAAGCTTCTTACGATCCGAAAGTCGCCGGAAAGGTTGCTCTAGAGGCGGAATTGAAAAGCTCCGTCGGCGGAGATGGAAATTGACCGAGAAGAAAATAGCCGATCTCCCTGGATTAATAGCAAAGACCGAAGCGGAGGCGGGAATCGGCCGTCACCGGAGTAAAGCAAAGTGCGATGCGAGCTTATTGACTTATCCGATGCCCAAAAGGACTATCGGGAAATCTTGGACAACTCCCACTTGATAGTATCCAATGTTCGTCACGCACTTGCAAAACTCCTTAACGCTTGAATGTTCTTATTGATGTATACCGGACCGGTCGTTCTTGTAATATTTCCTTTGCAATTTGTTTCCTTTCCTTGGCGCACTTTGAGATGTGATGCCGAACGACCCATCCGGTAGTGAAACGCTAACTGCCGAACGACACCTTGAATTCCTTTAGCCGAAACCATCGACCCACACGCGTTTCAGCTTAGAACTCCAAACGACCCAACGGCGGGTTGGTCAAGGAAATCTCTCCGCCTTCCGATTTTATTGGGACGTGCGCCACGATCCACAGCCACGATTCGAAGCCACAATTACCCTGCCAGGCCTATAAATGTTGCCGTAGGTGCCCCTAGCTCTCCACCAGGCCTTCTAGCTCTCGAATCTTTGCCAATCTCTGGCCTTCTTGCAAACAGTGCACATCCCCAAACCGCAATGGTGCGCCGCCTCAACCGCCGCCGCGCCTCCGACGAGGCTGAGGGAAGCAGCGCTAATGCGCGCAGGCGGTAATGATCGTCAATTTCTCCTTGTCGATCTTCCTTTTGATCTTCCTTGACAATCATCTCCCCCTTTCAGTTTGATTCAGTGGAATTCGCCCCGCGCGCCGGCCAATCAGCCCCTCCCTGATGACTCTTCGGAGTCCGATGGCCACTCCCCGTGCCGTACGGGGGAAGCGAGACGCTATTCGCTTCAAGGAGGAGCTAGAGGCGTCTCGTCTTGAGCCGGGAGGCCGTCTCCAAAAAAGCGGGCGTGGCCGAACTAGAGTGGGAGGACCGGCGGAAACAGTGCTTGGAAGCCATTGATGGTATGGTTCGATTCTTGATTCGGTCCGGCCTTTGGTGCTAACCCCTTCTTGTTTGTCTTGTGCGGCCCGTGATGCCGAGCTCAACCGAGTTAAAAGCACCGGTAGAGCGGTGGCGGAGAAGGTGAACGCTCACGGCGACACGCCGGCGGAGCGCCCGGCCGCGGTGGAGCGCCGTATTGACGAGGTGGCCGTCCATGGTGTTCGTCCGGGCACCACCTTGGGCACGGGCTGCGATGGCGACGCATACGGACGTCGACTATTCCACCGAGGCCGCGTGGCTTCCGTGGCGGCGCGCGGAAGATATCGACGAGATCGAGCTCATCCTGGAGCGCCTCGACGGCCACGGCGACGCCATTGCCGAAATTACCCATCCCCGGTCCGTGCCGAACGGACTCTTTGATTAGATTGTACTAGGGATGTGTAAATGTCGGCAATATATGATGAACTTTTGGAATCCGCATTTGTTCCGTGATATTTCCCCTCGCATTTGCATCTGTGAACTTGTCCTCTTCGAATGCATGCGGGAAGCGTTCGTAGCCGAACGCTCGCAAGCAAGCGCCCCTTGGCGCAAGATCCACAAAGGATCCTAATTCGGCAATCCGCAAATGCGTTCAAAAGAAACCCTTCGCACTCGGTGGAAACCCCTGCCGCTTGGTATTCCCACAGTGTGTACTGGCCAGATCATCACTCCCAATGCGCCCCCTTGGTCAATAAAATAGCCCGTGGGGTGCTCTGCAAATCCACTCGCACACTCCTCCATCACTTCTCGTCTCTTCTTCTTTCGCTAGAAGAAAAAACCCCAACGCCATGGACAAGGGTAAACAACCTCAGGGGAGCGGCTCGTCAAGGAAGCGTACGATTCGGAAGTGAGTTCTTTCTTGATCTCGCTCCTTGTCCTTTCGCTTGATCTTGCGCTTCATGTTTTCCTCTCGCCTCTTTCGGCCTTGATTTGCTTCCGAAGAAATCATCGGAACCGAAAATGTTCCCGAGTACATCTCCTCCGATTCTTCTCCCGAGGCGGAGGATGCCACGCCCGAGCAAAGGGTCATCCATCGGCCTGCGCCGCCGTGCTCGGCACACGGAGCGTGACCTCGGGGACATGTCCGTCCGTTGTCAAGCCGAACGCGAGCGTCGTATGGCGCTGGAAGCGCTAGTAGGGGGTAAACGCTTCTGTCCCCCTTCATGTTTGTATCTGGATTTCTTGCCCCTAACCTTGATTCTTTTGCCCCAGATGTTTCTGACGGGTACGAGCAACCCGAAGGCGGCCTGGGATAGCTTGGTAGAGGCCGCCAATCGTGGTCATCCTCGTGCGTTCCAAGTCGCCGTCACGGTGGTCCTGGAACAAGCGAAGAGGGAGCGACGGCGAAGAAGTAAAGAAAAGATTGAATCATACTTTCGCTTCTTTCTCCACGCCTTCGCTTCCCTCCCTTAGGGGACTTGACCTTCGGGGCTGCTATGTGTAATCCCGCAAGAAACCGGTTGTAGTGTAGTATTGGGCTAAGGGCAATGCATCGAGCACCGGCCATTTTCTTTTGTTCATGGATTTTTGTTCTAAAGGCGGCCTCATCCTCGAGCGCCGGGCCGCTTCGTGTCGGATGTGTATAATCATCGATCGATTTCAATGCTAGGATAATACTTCTTCAGATATCTTCCATTTATTGCGGCGGAAAACTCCTCTCCTAGCAAAGTTTTCAATATGTATGCATTACCAGGAACGCACCTGACCACGCGAAAAGGCCCCTCCCAGTTAGGGGACCATTTGCCGAATTCACTGTATTTAGTTCCAATCGGCAGTAGCGCTTTCCAAACTAGATCGCCCTCCGTGAATTGCTTTACTTTTACTTTCTTGTTATAGCACTTGGCGACCCGCGGCTTGTTTTTCTCGATGTTCTCCGGGGCCCCGAGGCGGATCATATGCAAATCTTCTAACTCATCCATCATTAGGCCGCCGTAATCTTTGGAGCTCAAATCGTTTTGCGGCACTACTCTCCTTGACTCGATTGCATTTTCCAGGGCAAGATTGCGTGATGCCCGTAAACCAACTCGTAAGGAGAAGTCCTTGTTGCTCCATGGGGGGCCATTCGGTAAGCCCACGGTGCTTCACCGAGCACCGAATGCCATCTCCTCGGCTTCGGTCGATCTTCTTCGTATAAGCTTGATCATGATCTTGTTAGAAGCCTCTCGCTTGACCATTAGCTTGGGCGTAATATGGTGAGGAGTTAAATAATTTGATTCCCATGCTTTCGGCAAAATCTCTGAATTCCAATGACACGAATTGTGCCCCTTGGTCAGTGGTAATTGTCTGAGGAATCCCAAATCGATAGATGATGTGCTCCCTGACGAACTCAATCATGTTTTTCGACGTCACCTTCTTGAGTGGGATTGCCTCGACCCATTTGGTGAAGTAATCGTAGCCAAAAGCACGAACTTATGCCCCTTGCTAGATGGTGGATTAATTTGGCCAATCAAGTCTATACCCCAACCCCGAATGGCCATGGCTTGATGATGGGATTTAACGCCGATGCGAGAACTCTTTGAATATTCCCGAACCTGCGGCAATCTTGACACCCCTTGTAATACTCAAAGCGAGTCCTCTAATATCGTCGGCCAAAAGCATCCGGCCGCCTAATAACCCATTTCATGCGATAGGCCGATTGGTGCGCTCCACATATCCCATCGTGCACCTCGCTCATCATGTTCTTGGCTTCTTCTGGACCCAGGCATCGTAGCAGTACTCCATCTAATGACTTATAGAATAAATTGTCATCCAGAAGAACGAACTTGATTGCCTTATACCTGAGCTTCCTAGAGACTTTTCGGGATGGATCTCTCAAATATTCAACGATCTCTTTCCTCCAATCATCTTCTGTAAGATCCGTCCCCAGTGCGCTCACCTCTGCAGCAAATGCTTCTTGACTCTCTTTATAACCAGAGGCGCTCTGAGCCAGCCTGTTTGCTTCCTCGTTATGCTCTCTAGGAATGTGCTTTGTAGGGTTACCGGTGGAAAGCCCTTCAAGATTTCTCTCGCATTCCTCGTAGTAACTCCTCGGCGCCTCGCTTCGCACTCGTACGGCCGTTCAATTGCTTGATGACCAACTCGAATCTCCATAAATTTCAACCGAAACGGCCCCGGCTTCTCTCAAATATTGAAGCCCTCGAAGCGGCGCCTCGTACTCGGCTCGGTTATTTGTGACGGTGGGTTGTATAGGAATGGCAAATTCGAACATCTCACCTGCGGGAGAAATTAGTAGAATCCCTACTCCCCCACCTTTGCCACACGATGACCCGTCAAAGAATAGAGCCCATGGGGTAATTTCAAGCGAGATCAATCGAAGGGTCACGGTGTTCGGTTACAAAATCGGCAATGACCCGACCTTTGATGGCTTTTGCCGATTCGAACTTCAACTCGAATTCGATAGAGCTAAAATCCATTTGCCAACCCGACCATTCAAAATTGGCATAGATAACATATGTTTTATCACATCAAACTTCGAGTACACGGTGCATTCGGCATTCAACAAGTAGTGCCGAAACTTTGTACACGAGTAGTATACGCAAAGACATAACCTTTCTATAGCCGAATACCCGGTTTCGGGATCAAGTAGTTTTCGGCTAAGATAGGCTACTACCCGCTCCTTCCCTTCGAATTCTTGAATAAGGGCCGATCCAATAGTTTGGGTATCGGCCGCCACGTACAACTTGAAAGGCTTGTTCGGTCGAGGAGGAACCGGCACGGCGGCTCCTTCATGTCTCGCTTGATTTCTTCGAAAGCCTTTTGTTGTTCGTCGCCCCATGTGAACTTCGATCCTTCTTTAGTTTTAGCAACGGAGAGAACGGCAACACCTTCGTGATAAATTTGAGATGAACCTTCTCACAAAGTTGATCTTGCCGAGCGTTGATTGTAACTCCTTGAGGTTGGTTGGAGGAACGACTTCATCAATGGCCTTCATGCTCTTTTTGCCAACTTCGATTCCCCCTTCGTGGACCAAAAATCCCAAGAATTCTCCAGCTGACACCCCAAATGCACACTTGTTTGGATTCATCTTCAGGCCATGCTTCCGGGTGCATTCCAAGGTCTTCTTCACATCTTCCAGATGGGTGACATGACTTAAGGACTTGATCACCACGTCGTCAATGTATATCTCCACGGTCTTGCCGATCAACTCATGAAAAATGTAATTCATGGCCCGCCGATAGGTTGCACCGGCATTTTTCAAACCAAATGTCATGACGATCCATTCAAACGAGGCCTATATGGCCGGGACATCTAAAGGCCGTCTTCGAGATGTCTTCTATTGCCATAAAGATTCGATTGTACCCCGCATTGCCATCCATGAAGCTAATCACCTTGTGCCCGCTAGCGGCGGCGTCAATCGGCAAATCGGCAATAGGCATCGGGTATCCATCCATGGGAGTAGCTCGTTTAGGTCCCCGAAGTCTATGCAAACTCTCATTTTTCCATTTTTCTTATACACGGGGACGATGTTAGAAATCCACTCCGCATATCTCGCGAGGCCGAACGAAGTTTGCGTCAAGTAATCTTTCGATTTCCTTCTTCACATCGGCCAATACTTCATCCTTGTAGATTTTCCGGGGCGGCTGCTTATATGGCTTGAAACCGGGCTTGATTGGCAACCGGTGCTCGACGATGGATCGATCCAATCCAGGCATCTCCGAGTAATCCCAGGCGAAGCAATCTTTATATTCTTTGAGAAGCTCAATTAGTTTCCCCCCGAAGTCCGGGCCGCAAATTTGCACCGATGAACGTCGGCCTTGGCTTATCACCGCTTCCAATGTCGACTTCCTCCGGCTTATCGGCCGACATGAATCCTCGTCCCGGCCTTGCCATCGTGCCATCCACGGGGTTCTCCATTAAAAATTACCGTAAGAGCCGACCGCTTGAATCGGCCGTCGGTCACCGCCGACGGGTTCAACGGGACCTTCTCCCCGATCCTTCCCCGAGAAGCAATCGATGCCTTGGTACTCCCGGAAAGGCTGGTTCCATGTTAGCCACGCTCACGGAGTCATCCGCCCGGACGACCTCGATTTCATCGTCCACCCACCGGATCGACTCGTTGATGCATGGTGGATGGGACGCGAGCGGTTGGCGTGGATCCCGGCCCCGCCCAAGCGGCGGGCCGTAGGCTCCCTTCCCTTCGATGACGAAGAAGGTGGTGAGCGAGCGTCTTGGACCCGATCATCAAGTCCACGTGAGCACATCCTTTGGTGTCCGAAGGGTTCCCGCGAAGTCGTTTAGGATGATGCTTGTTGGTGTCGATCGCTCGGGGTCATGCCAAGCTTCCCGAAGGTGGTGTACGGCATTACGTTGGCCGCCGCGCCACCGTCGACGAACATCTTGGTCAATGGCTTGCCATTGACGTACCCCTTCAAGTACGGCGGCCTCATGTGGCGATTCTTGGCCGGCTTGTCGAAGACGGCCCCGCTTGGCAAGCACCCAGTTGCGCCATCATCTCCTCGGGTTGCTCGTCGTCAAAGGAAGCTTCTTCTGCATCATCCGGTTAGCGGGAGCCATGAACTCGTTTGGCAGAAGTATACCATGCATGCGGGGGCCGGACGCTTCGATCCTTGCGGGCCGGTCCTTGGGGCGCCATTTCGTCTCGTCCGGATCCCGGCTTGTTTCAACTCGCGGTTCCTCAAGCGTTGGACCCGCCTCTTCTGGCTCTTGCGCGGACCGGTGGGCACCATTGCCCCTTCTGCCAGACGTAGACATCTTCATCCTCCTCGTGGTCAGCCCACCTGAGATCGGCTCGGCGCTTCCTGGGATGATCAATGATTTCAATTTTTTGCCGCCGATCCCCATTCGGGTGGATCCTTCCAAGTCTTTCATGGACGGATCGGCGATTGGCAGTTTCCTGCCTGTATTCAGCATATCTGTCGCTGCATTCAGGACAGTTCCTTAATGTGGGCAGTTTCAGGCCCTCATTCCGACGAAGTGTACCGAAAAGGCGCACCCCCGGTGGGCGCGCTCCGCGCGCGCGCGCGTGCCGTTCCCCGATTCCATCCGCGCGCTTCCTCCTCGGCCCGCGTTGCTCCTCCTCGTGACGACGCTCCGGTAGCGTTCCTTCTCCATCCGGCGCCGCCATTTATTAAGGAGGATGCGCGACGTCACCTTGGGTTTGGGCTTGGACGATTCCCCGATCTCGATATGGCTCTTGAGAACGCGGGGGGCGTCGCCCGTACTTTCCCTATGGTCACCGGCGCTTCGGGTCAACCGATCCATCTTGCTTGGACCCGGCCGAGGTCGGGACCTTGACTTTCCCTTTCTCTTCGCCGTTATCGCATTGATAGAAAAGCCGAGCATGTCTAACGGGAAGGGGTGGCCATCCGGCCTTCATCTTGTTGTCGAACTTGAGATGCCCTTCCTGGATAGCCTTCTGGATCCTCATCCTGAAGACCCTGCAATCGTTGATGGAGTGCGAGTCCCTGTCATGGAAGCCGCAGTAACGCTTAGCTTTGACTCCATCAAGCCGAAGCATAGAATGCCCCTCGGGCAGCTTGATTCGGCCTTCTTTTACCAAGAGCTCGAACAACTTGTCGGACCTTTGTGATGTCGAAGTCGTAAGTTCCTTTGGTCTGTCTGACCCAACGCTGATTCATTGTGAGAGGCTCTTTACCCCACATGATTTCCGCCGCAGCTATCTCCAGTTCGTCGTCGAATCCTCGAACAAATCGGCTTTGTCCAAGAATTGATTGTAGATATCGGCGATGTCGTCTCGCTTGCCAAACTTGGGGTCTTTCTTGAGGCCATATGCCCGATTGCTCATCGGGGATAACTTTTGCGACAGTCGGCCCAGTTCTCGAACTCCATCCCAAATAACTTTTCGCGCACGGCCGGCAACATCCCGGCGACGGCCATATCGCCTAGGCCGATCGTCCGGCAAGTTCAATGAGAAGCACATGCCCTTGACTTCTCCGAACCTTTCGAGGAACTCCAGCGGTGTTTCACTATGCCTTTGCTTTAGGGTGGCGAGATCAATCAACTTCTTCTCGGCGCTGCCGCTGAAGTAATGAGCGTGGAATTTGCGCTCCAAATCTTTCCACCTGGCCACAGATTCAGGCGGCAAGGACGAGAACCACTGAAAAGCCGGACCCGTCAGCGAGGCGGGGAAGTAGCGAACCCTGAACGTCTCTTCGGCTGAACACTCCCCGAGCTGCATGAGATAACGAGCGATATGCTCGACCGTGCTTGTCTCGTCCTGCCCAGAGAACTTTGTGAATTCCGTCGGCGGTTTCACCCTTGGTGGCGGGGAGCACGTTATAGTACCATTCGGGAACGGCGGCCGTAGGTGGGGCCCCGCATCCTTGGCTTGAGGCCGAACCGATTCTCGCATCAATTCGGCCATCTTGCGTGCTAGGGCATCTTCCTCCCGAGCGCCCGTAGCCGCGCGTACCCCGGGTGCGGAAAGGCATCGAACGCTCCGTAATTCCCCACTTCATGATAGCCACCGCCGTATAAATTCCCTCCGGGAGCCAGTTGGTGGACGGAGCTATTCTTCGACTGGGGTCGAGTGGGGCCCCAGATGAGCCGAACGCTAGGTCTCCGTACGTGGGCCGGGTACGGATTCGGCTGTTGCACGAGCCGACCCGTGCCGCTTTGTGGTGGCGGCGAGGATTGGTTGACTTCCCTGAAGCTTGCAACGACGGCTGAACTGGCTGCCCCCCAGCTCCCTGTGGAGGAGGTTGGAACGTTTGGCTCCGGAGCTGCGAGGAGGAGGCCGCCGCACCGGCCCCGTGGTGGTGGGCGAGAGCTTGATTCGCCCAGCTCCACGGTGCTCTTTCCCGCGTACGCCTTTCCGAACGCCTGCCCCGCGCCCGGACCAAAGAGGGCCACCATCATCTGTTGGAGCGACCCAAGGAAAGCTTGATTGTGCTTGGTGAGCACGTCGTCCATTGACTCTTGGAAGATCCGCGCGCATTCTTCCTTTTCTTGTTGGGTCGTAGCGTCGGTTTCTCCCGGCAACGGCACTGCGGGCGGTGCCATTCTTCGGATATGGTACACCGCTTCGATTCTTTTTGAATGACATGAGACACTTTTGTTGAAACCGATTCACGGCGTCCAAGAGCCGCCGATGTCGCTCCGGAGAAAGGTCCTCAATGTTGACATCCGGGAGGTCCGTGATCTCGGGCATCCCGAACCAATTCGGCCGTAGGTCCCACCGGCGTGCCAAAAAGTGTGTTGACGCAAAATGTGCACTCGGCGCCAATCACACAAAGCAAGCCGAAAAGCTTAGCTTCGCACGCGCGAGAGAGAAAGTGACGTGCCGGTCAATTTTTCCCGAAAATTAACAAAAGATGAAACGGTTAAATACCAAAATTTGGAACCTACGGGTGGTACCAGGCAGTTCCATATTTACGGCTAAGAAGCCAAGCAAGACGACATGTAGCTATGCGAAGCTACACCGTCAAAGAACCACGACCATTCGGGTAACCAAGAAGGGGAAAAAGAACATTGCCGAATGGATGACGTAAGCATGACGACGATCGATCTTTGAATCAAACATGGATGCATGTGCCAAGCCATAACCGATCCTCATGAAGATTAACATTAAACAAAGTAGAGCACGAACATGATCATGCATTAAAATAAGCATGCATAGATCCAAAGCGTTAGTCTACCGCATGTCTAATCACTTTAAGATCCGTCGGGCACGATATCGGCAAATCTATCCACCGCATGATACAACTTGCATGAAAGAGCGCACCACTTTCCACAAATAGATCTATCCACCGCATGATACAACCTAAATATGGAAAGCTAGAAGCATACGTCTTTTAAAACATAAATAACGCACGTGATCCACTCGTGAAGATATAACCGAATGCGGCCGAACAACCGATTCGGGGTCCATGAAGAAGGAACAAACATTACCACGTGAATAAATCTATCGAAAGCTGAATTGGAAATCTAATCCACCGGATGACTAGCTCCAAAGCAACCCAAAAACCCGCATCTACCGCATGATACCCGGCTCTTTCAAGATTTATGCTAACAAAGCAAGCTTGAACCCGCAACATGTAACAACCTAGATCGATTCGGTTTCGGCTATCGGAGAGCACGAGATCCACACGTCAAAATACGAAACCCGCTCGTGCACGGATCTTAAAAGAAAAAGAGCCGATCCAAACCCATCTAGATTGGGCAAAGTGTATTACATGAATTAAAACATAAAGCAAAACTCATGATAACACGGGGTAACTTAATGAATCTCTTGGATCTTGCCAAAATCCAATAGAGCCGATAAC
This sequence comes from Cenchrus americanus, assembly GCA_947561735.1. Taxonomy (NCBI): domain Eukaryota; kingdom Viridiplantae; phylum Streptophyta; class Magnoliopsida; order Poales; family Poaceae; genus Cenchrus; species Cenchrus americanus. The sequence goes on along the minus strand of OX387240.1, from coordinate 152,400,743 downwards.
TAGCTTCGAGCTAAACCTTAGCCTACCGCATGGCTCATGATCTAACAAGAAACCCTCTTGAACCAAGCTTGAATCTACCGCATGACACGAAGCATGGTAACAAGACTACTTGCATCGAGATCTAAATCCACCGCATGATACTAGACATGATACAAGGTTGCGGTACTCACGGAGGTCGACGGATCGATTGGTCCTCTCGAAGAACTCGACGACACGACAAGGGACTCTAGGGTTTTGGCGTAAGGCCGGTGTGTATTGAGGAATGAACGTCCGTTTTACATACATCCGGGGATCATATTTATACCCCGCGATTACAATTGCGAATGGATTCATTGCCTAACTAAACTTGATCACTCGTCCATCCATTCGCTTCTCCCCGATCGAGCCACGTCACCGTCCAATCCCGCAAAATCGGCTCTCTTGTTCCTTTGCCGAACCGGAGCGGGATAGCCGACCACGGATCCTTCTCGCCGAAAATCTCTCGAAGATACCTTTCCTTCCACCGGACGGACTCTTTTCCGAATCGGTCCCACATGTCATACTCCTTACCAAATTTTGGTGTTAACGAGCGTCAAGTCCTACGTCCTAGTCGGAGACAAGCTCTATAGGCGGGGTGCATCTTCTGGAGTACTCATGAAGTGTGTCCCCCGAGAAGAAGGCAAGGGCATCTTGGAGGAGATCCACAAAAGCTTCTGCGGCAACCACGCCTCTTCACACACGCTGGTTAGCAAGGCTTTCCGACGAGCTTTCTACTGGACCACAGCTCTGGGTGATGCTGATGAACTCGTCTGAAGGTGCCAAGGGTGCCAATACATCGCCAAGCAACAACACATCTCGGCCTACAAGCTGGTCACCATACCACCAACCTGGCCTTTTGCCTGCTGGGGGCTCGACATGATTGGGCCTCTTCCAACTGCGCCAGTAGGATTCAATAGAGTTCTGGTGGCCATCGACAAGTTCACCAAGTGGACAGGGTACTCGACTTCTTGGATGAACTCGTGCATCTCTACGGACTACCCCATCGCATCATCACAGACCTGGGCTCCAACTTCAACAATCACCGAGTTCGCGGGAGTACTGCGAGAACGACGAGATCAACGTCCGATATGTCTCGGTCGCCCATCCACGGGCCAATGGACAAGTCAAGCGTGCCAATGGAATGGTACTCGACGCTCTCAAGAAGCAGCTGCATTATGCCGCTAATACCAAAGGAGGCAAGTGGATCAAGGAACTACCCAATGCGCTCCGGGGGCTGCGTACTCAACCCACCAAGCCGACGGGACAATCACCCTATTTCCTGGTCTACGGCTCCGAAGCTATTCTACCTGCCGATGTCATGTGGGAATCGCCGGCAGTAGAGCAATACGACGAAGGCATATCTGAAGATAGCAGACGAGTTGACATCGACAGACTCGAAGAAGCTCGTTGCGCCACCCTCGTCCAATAAGCATGGTACCTTGAGGGTATCCGACGCTACCATGATCGCAACGTCAAGGAACACTCCTTCAATGTTGGTGATCTCGTCCTTCGCCGTATCCAGAACATGGAAGGACTACACAGGCTCAGCTCGCCATGGGAAGGTCCCTTCACAGTTGCAAAGGTGACCGGACCAGGCTCCTACCACCTCTAGACACTTGAAGGCGAAGACAGCAGCAACTCGTGGAACGTCGACCAACTCTGTCGGCTATACGTGTAGTCTCTCGACTACTCAGGGGACTCAAGTCTACACGACTACTCCCGAATCCTTAGCTGTAAGCGGCCTCCGGGTCCAGGCACTAGTCTCCAGACTACTCTACTCCGAGACCCAGCGTTAACGGCTACTAACGGAACTCGGGCTGCGTCGAGCGTCAGGACTCTAGCAGTGGTCTATCAAGAGACCATGTACTTCAAGATCTAGTCTATACGGCTACTAACGGACCTACTGCTGTAAGCGGCCACGCGCCCTAGCACTACTCAGCCGTAGGCGGGCTCCCGGTCCTGGCGACTACACTTGTAAACGGCCCTGGCCATCCAGGTGTACCCTTTCAGTAATAAAGTTTGATTACCAATCAACTCATTTACGGTGTCTCTCTCAACGAGTCTACTGTCGAGTACTACTACTCGCACACAACTCCAAAACATGGGTACTCCGCATACATACATTGCGACAACGAGTACTCATTTCATGGAAGTCTTTTCATCATATACTTAAACAAGTTCATTACAACTTTGTTTATGTACAACTCTTGCTATAAGCTAACCCTACAGGATAACTACTGAAGGTTCAACTTCCCGACGACTTGTTCGGCTATCGGCGCCATCTGCTCCAGAAGCTCCGCGTACTGCTCATCAGTGCAATTAGCGGCTAGTCCACCCGCGACTACGTCTATCGGAGCCTTGGGGAAGTACGACTTCATGTACGCCAAGATTTGGTTTGGGATGGACTTTGCCAGATGCTTGACATAAGTCGCCAGACGGCCGGGAGCTTCCCTCTACCGGTCAACCAACGGAGCAATCTTCGGCCTGCCCGGATGAGGCACCAGCAGCCTTGCAATGGGAAGTGCGGCTTCTTCAAGCTCCTTGAGCTGTCCCCGCAACTTCTCGCAGTCTTCTCCAAAGTTCTGCGGAGATTTATAGCAGTTGACAAGATCACGATGCGAGGAAATCCGAAGCTCCATGTGCGTATTACACTCATGGGCTAGCTGCTTATATTCGTACTCAAGTACCTCGCGGGCATTCTTCTCCCGGTAGATGAGGTTCTTCATATTGACTTCTGATGCTTTCAGCTGTTCTATCCGAGCCTCAAGATCTGCAAACAACTGAAAGGGAGATGTCAGACTACTACAGGGTACCCGCAATAAGTACCCGACAAGGCAACATCGACATATCTTTGCTCTTCTGGCGTGGTGACTTGTTCTTGTGCACCATCTCATCGCTCTTCGCCTGCATATCTTGTACTTCATTGTGGTACTGGGCGAAGGCACCATCAAGCTTCGACTGGAGCATGGCGGAGTGCTTCCTGGCCTTCGTGAGCTCTTTCTCCAGTGATTCTGCCCGGAGCACCGCATCGCCATACCCCTGGAGCATTTCAGACTTTTGTCAGGATCTCTCCACGACATCCTGCAAAAGACAACATTTGTTACTCGGGTACTCAGCACTTGAGGCAGATCGACTATCCAAGGGTACTGATACATACCTTCATCCATTGCTCGGCTCGTCGCATCGCCTCCAAGTTGCGTGCAATTGTTGCCGGGTCAACAAGATCATCCGCCAGAAGCTCGAGTCCACCACGACAAGTCGCGGCGGCATCGGACATCGGCGAGGAACAGATCGGCTCCGCATCTTGGATTTCTAGAGAACGGACGACTACTTCCAGGCTTGACTCCGGCAGTACATCGTCACTCACTTCTTTGGCCACCCCAGGGGCTACTCCGTTGGCTATCTCCGCCGGCTCAGTTGCCGCTCCGGCGGCTTCTCCGGCCTCTGGCACAATGCCTTTAACGGGCACAGCCTTGGGGATGGTGCTTCCCTCAACTTCTGCCCCTGTCAACATAAGACACACAGGATCATTTTCCCGGGGGCTACGACTACTAATCGAGGAAGGCTGCATCTCTGCAATGTACTCACCTTCTACTATGCTAGCCTCTGGCAGCGCAGCCTCCGCGGCTGGTGCCACGGTCTCGGCCTGGGGGAGGGGAGCGGACTCCTCGGCAGCAGGCGCCGAAGTTTCTTCAGCTGCTGCTGTGCTGGGCTCATCTCCCTCCCAGGACAAGTCCATCGATTTCCTGCACAGTACATAACCGGTGGTCAGTCAAGTACGACTACCAAGCTACATGTACTACTCGGGAAAGCTCTTCACTTACAAGCTTGACCGGACAACAGTCACGGTCGGAGCGCCTAGTATGCTTGCAATGTCGACAAGTCCGGCTTCGGTGGGCGCCTCCTCTTCGGCTTCAGCTGCCGCCGGTTCTTCAGCAGCAGCAGTCGTAGCCGGTTCCGTCCTGCTCTCGACGACCAGCGCCTGTGGCTCGACAACTATAGTCGACCATTGTGTCAACTGCGACAAAAGTTCTTCTATGGTTGGGGCTGGGCTGCGGTTTCTTTCAGCCGGTTCTCCCATCGTCTCCCAGTCGCCTTCGTCCCCTTGATCTACGGGGTCGGAAGGCAGAATCTCCTGCAAGCACTCGGAATTTAGTTGTCAGCATACACAATATTGCAAGACAAGTACTCGACTACTCTACTCGAGAAGTGTACCTCTTGAGACGTAGTCTCGGTGACTTTCAACATTTTGGCGAGGCGCTTGCGTGCCACATTGCGCGGCCTCCTCGGCGGTGCAGGCAGACTAGCCACCAGGCTAGTCGGAGGATCATTGATGAGGGGCACGTTGGGCAGTACAGGACGGCTGAACCTGGACCGCAGCTGGAACCGCTCCTGAAGCGTCTCCTCGTCCTCCTCGTCGGACGTATCTTCAACGATGACGGTATTGTCACCTTCGCCGACTTCACTATGCTATTTGGCCTTGCCTTTCCCCTCCTCCGGAATATTCACAAGCCGGAGAGGCGAAGCTGACTCAGAGACAAACTTTACAATGTCATCCTGCAACATATAACTTGGGTGAGCATGACTACTACCATACAATCAGTACTTGGACACTGAGTGCGGATGAGCTGCGGAGTACTCGGGGACCGGGCAGGGCGTGTACGGCGGCATGTCCTTGAAGATCCTGCCCAGCCTCTCGACGATGTCATCATCATTGATCTCACCGCCAGGCATCCGCGACGTGTCACCCTCGCCGGTGTACTAATACCCGAGGGTGTCGCGAGACATCAGTGGCTGCACCCTCCTATTCATGAAGCTGAAGGCCACGTGTTCGGCCCTCAGCCCGGCTTCTCTCAAAGCCTTGATCTTCTGCAGCAGTTTGGGTAGCTGAATACCCTCTTGCATCGTCGCCTCCGTGTTCCACCAGGGCCGAAGCTTCGACTGCTTCCCGCTTGGCTTCGGCAGCTCCAGGTGGTGGTTGGTGATGTAGAACCACTTCGCTTTCCAATATTGATTGGAGTCGATCAGCTTATACGCCAAGTACTGCTCGGTGGCGTCTTCGCGCATCTGGATGCCGGCCCATCCGACTACTCTTGGGTCGTTGGCGCTCGGCTGAGGCTTCACACGGAAGAACTTTCGAAACAGCACCCAGTGTGGCTTGATCCCCAAGAAGGCTTCGCAGAAGTGGACAAAGACGGAGACGTGAAAGATTCCATTAGGGTTCAAGTTTAGGTACTCGATACTGTAATAGTCGACAAGACCTTTGAAGAAGTCACTCGCCGGGAGGGCCAACCCGCGCTCTACGAACCGGGTGAACATCGAGATCTCGTCGGGGGTTTTTCTCCATCGGATACGGATCTCCCGCGGCGGCGCGCCACATGTCCAACTCTTTCTCCCAAAGGAAACTGCTGTTCAGCAGCGCCAGCAAATCCTCAGTCTTTGCCTTGGATTTCTTCCATACCTTATTTGGATTCAGGCACGAGGGAGACGTCGGCGGCGCTAACCGCTCGGCGGATCCAGACGCCTCTTCACGGGACCTCTTTTTCCTGGCGCCGGTCTTCATGGTCTTCGACAGGACGGCTTCATTCTCCAAATGCAGCGGGTCTTCACTCGCATTCGCTCGGGGGTTTCTCTGGAGGCAAGCAGTGGCGACGCGAGTGGATCTCTGGCTTAGGGCACGGTGGCAGTGTGCTCGAGCGGCTAAGTCTTGGCTAGATCTATTTCAACTGATTGCGAATGCGGAGGATGAAAAACCCTAAAGGTTTCGGCTTTTATTTATAAGTCAACTGGCGGCTCCGTAACGGCCAGATGGATATGTATCGGCGACTGACTCAGTGGCGGCCGCCTGACCTTTCAACTTCCAGTAGTCGACGCGCTCTATCTCGGGGGCTTGGCTATGTCTACTCAACTCCCTAGGTGGCAACAAGATTCAGGAGCAACTCAAGACACATTCTACATTCAAGATGACCCTTCAATTCGAGAGGAAGTACTCGACTCAAGGCTCGGGGGCTCTGTGCCACGTGTCCTTCGGTTTTTTCTCTGAACTTTACGGGATAATCTTGCCAGAACTTCAGATTGACCCTCAGCCAGAGTCTACGACTCAACCTAAGGCTCGGGGGCTACTCCATATGGAGTGCGATTTTGCAATCGCACTTCCATATAAATTTCGGCTTCAAGACAATGCGAGTATTATTGAAGACCTTCGAGAGAAGAATTTGAGGATGCTTGGAAACTACTCGAGAAGACTTCAAGACTACTCAAGGATCAGCTGGAGTACCTTCCAGCCTTGGGATGCTTCAAGTATTCTTGAGGACTTTTGGCTTGTAGTACTCGGGGACGCTTGAGGACTACTCGTCAAGGCCATCAAGACTACTTGAAATTATCATACTCAACTACAAAGTACTCGGGGGCTTGTCGTATGGACCTCTCTGGGCCCACTACCTCGGTGGGTACCAGGACCGACTACTCAGTGGGCCTCTGGGATTATTCGGCTTGTGCCACACAACACCTGATGATGTGAGGCGCAAGGACTACGGTGGAGAAGTACTCGGATAGGAAGCTCTACATGTCCCGTACTGTGTAGAGAACTCCTAGACGTACCCGACTAGTACTCTCTCCCTGAACCAACTTGTAACCCTGCCTCTCGGACTATATAAGGCGAGGTAGAGACCCTTCTCTCATATACGCATCATCTTGTAAACTCATCCAATCAATCCAGAGCTACACAACATACAGGACGTAGGGTATTACACACCTCGCGGTCCGAACCTGTCTAAATTGTGTGCCACGTGTCTCTTCCTTCGAGTTACCGATCTCGGCGAGGCCACATTCATCTACCTCGGGTACTCCCCTTGGTAGGTTACCGGTCTAAAACACCGACAAAGATGAAAACACTCGGAGGTCAGGTATGCACCTCTAGCCACCATGGCTACAAGAACATCCTATGCAATCTATCCGAAATAGATTGGAGAAGAAGAAAACCCAAATGAAGACAAAGTCGTAGTGAAAGCACTTGATCGCTAGAAATCGGATTCAAACTTCCAAATTCAACATGAGAGTATAGTACATAGACAAGATCACCACCGAGATCCTACCTCGATCTTGATCTTAGCTCCGTGAACTCCGACATGGTCTTTCATGCAAGGTTCCCACGTCGGCTAGGGAAACCCTAGTGAACCATCTTGACCCTCTCCTCTCCGGAATGGTGTACCTCCCTTCTATGCTCCTTGGCGGCGGATGATGAATGTATTGAGGCGTGGCTCTTGGCGAGGTGGCTATAAATAGTCCGAATGGCGGCTAGGTCAAAGGGGGTGCCGAACCAGGCTGAAAACGGGCCAGGTCGGTTGGCCCAGGGCCTTTTTGGCCCGGATCGGCCCCGGCTTCCTCCCCGGTTACTTCACGAATGATTCCCCATTTGTGTGCACTTGCATGTGGCCCATTGACGTCGTTGCCTTTGTGGTTAAGGCTTGAGTCCTTGCCATCCAAGCTTCGCTGTTTTTTGGTTGAGTTACTAAAGATTTGAACATTGACACTTCGGTCCTCGAGTCATTTAGAGTCATGTTCATCACGTGTATTGACTCTTGTCGAGCTTCATGATCTACTTCCAAAGTGCTTGATAAACTTATCCTGAAACTCTCATCTTTAGCGTAGATTTCCTGCGTAAACAATAAACTCCAAAATCGGCATGCAAGAGTGAACTTGTTATATATGGAGGGTAAGTTCCAGTGTTTAGAATAATAAATCAATGCCAACATTAAAGGTAAACTCATGGTTAGGTTGACGGAAATTCCCCGTTAACAGATCCGTCGGAGATTGATCTTCTAAAGGGATATGGTGATACCGTCCTTCGCACCGAGGCTCTGGAGAAGGAGCTAGAGAAGTCGAAGAAGCACTCCGCATTTCTCCAATCCAATGTCGATGGCGCCTTCGCCTAGTACCATAATGAAGTACAAGAGATGCAGGCAAAGAGGGACAACATGATCCGGAAGAACAAGTCATTGCGCCAGAAGAACAAAGGTATGTCTTCAGCCAAAGCATAGAGTATTTATTATAGTACTATTGGGTAATGTGACCTTGTAGCGAGTTGTCTGCAGATCTTGAGGCAAAGGTTGACTAGCTGAAGGTGTCGGGGACGGACCTCAAGAACATCGTGTACCATGAAACCGACAAGAGAGAGGTGCATGAGTATGAGTACACCCAATTGAGCCATGAGTGTGTCAAGCACATGGAGCTCTGTGAAGCCTCAGATCGTGATGTTGGGAACTATTACAAATCTCTGTAGAAGCTCAATGAAGGTTATGAGAAGCTTCGAGGCAAGCTGAATGAACTTGAAGAAGCCGCATTGCCGATCGTGCGGCTACTGGTGCCGCATTCGGGTGGGCCCAAGATAGCCCCACCTGTAGACAGGCTGAAGGAAGCCCCCGGGCGTTTGGCAACATACGTCAAGCACCTGGCGAAGTCCATCCTGAACCAAGTGCTAGTGTACATGAAGTCGTACATCCCAAAAGCACCTATGGATGTGGTAGCCAGCGGTCTTGCGGCGAACTGCAGGGATGAGCAGTACAAGGCTCTCCTCAAGGAGATGGCACCAATTGTTGAGCAGGTGGCGAAGAAGCTTAATATCTAGTAGATGTACCTATAGAGGTAGCTTGTGGTAGTTCATGTAAAACAAACAAAGTAGTCAGGAACTTCTTTGATTTATCAATGAAAGTTGTTCACATCTTGTGTTGACGGTTGATTGTCGTATCAAAGTTCATATGGATTTGCAAGCGGAAAAATCCCCCGTCATAGTCAAGGGACCCTTCTTCCCTTTAAGTGTGAGAACCCAAGGTATAAAATCCGTGGAACAATGTGCAATGCAAGGATTCAATTTAGTAAAGCAAGGAAAGCTATCTTTTTATGAACCAAATTGCATCTAATCTAAGAGATCATCAAGAAAACACATCTCATCTACTAACTCAAGAGGTAGCAAGAGAAAGCAAAGAGATAATAAATCTAGAGAGTCTAGATCATGCATATGTTGTAGCTCCAAACAAGATAGATGAAGATAGAAAAAAGAATCTCATTAAAAGCATCTTTAAACTGTGGCCTCCAGTTTGATTCCAAAGACGCCCACCTTTTGGAGCCACCGTTCTGTCACAACGCACTCCTATTCGCGCGGGTTAGCCTAGGGCAAGTTCGAGAAGAACAAGTTGAAAACACTTGGTCGGTCCGGTATGCACCTCTAGCCACCACGGCTAAAAGAGCACCCTATGCAATCTATCTTCAGTATAGATTGAGGAAAAAGCAAAACCAAGGGAGAACAAAAATCCTCGAGAAGGCATTTGATTGATAACAATCTGATTCACTATAACGACTTCACCATGAATGATTACATGAACAAGATCACCACCGGGATCCTACCTCGATCTTGATCCTTGCTCCAGAGCTCCAACGTGGTCTTCTATGCAAGGTTCCCACGTCGGCTAGGGAGACCCTAGACAACTAGCACGACCCTCCTCTCCGAGATGGTGTCCCTCAAGCTTCTCTGCTCCTCGGCGGTGGATGACAAACCAATTGATGTGTGGCTCCTAGCCTTGGGGCTATAAATAGTCCGATTGGCGGCTAGGTCAAAGGGGGACCGACTGGGCCTTGAAGTGGGCTAGGCCGGTGTTGACGGTGTATTTTGGTGCACCTAGCATGTTCATTACACTTTGGTTTGGATTTGATTATGGAACTAACCCGCCACTAGGCACACTAATCATATAACAAGTTCATCTTTGTGCATGCATTTGGAAGTGTTATGTTTATGTAGGAAAACATGGACATAAAGGACGGATTCGCAATAAGTTCAAAGGAGCATTCATGGAGTCTTGTTCGTGTTCATGAGCTCGCCGAAATTACTTCCAATGGTGGTGAGGACCGAAGTGCTATGAGGAACACCCCGGGGATTGAAGCGTAAAAGATCAAACTTCATGCAAAGAGAGCTTCCATCTTGATCGTGAGGATAACGGCGTCAAAATCATGCAAGTGGAGGGGGCAAAGTAGATAAGTGCACGAGGACCCACGGAGCAAAAAGGGCGACCGAACCGGCCGAAACCGGGCTGGGCCGGCCGGCCCGGGCGGGCCGGCCCGGCCCACTTCGGGCACCGGTTCGGTCCCGTCTTCCTTGCCCTCGAAGGATCTTCGACCCTAAAACCCCCGACGCGCCGCCAACACGAGAGAGAGGAGTTATTCGCACCGAGAAGGCCATCCACAAGCTAGAGAGAGAGGAGGAGGATCTCCGGCGAGAGATCAACCACCTCGAAGGAAGCACCCTCTCGTGGAGAAGGAGGAAGACACGGCGGAAGGGAAACCATGATCAACGGTGCCATGATCGGCACCTTGATGGGGTAATCTTCTCATTCGTCCATGGGTTGTAATCGATCTTGAGATGTAATCGCACTTTGTCGGATTATCTATCTATCATCTTGTGTTGAATATACTTTAATGCTTAAGGCTTGCAACCGTGCCGTAGAGGGAGTACGAGCTCCAATGCTTCCTTGGATCCATTCAATACACCGTGGCCATCAAAGGTCTAGTCATGAATACCTTCGCGTAGTGACAGTACGAGAGGAGGGAAAGGGCGAAACCGTGGTCACAACCCCGGTAGATTAGATTGGTTTTCATGTCTTTAAGCGATTGCTTGCTCTAGTATCGTAGACCCGTGGGCGAGTGTCTTCTACCTTGATCGTTTATCATTCTCTCTAGTGTAGTTTAGTTGTTTTCTAGTTTAATAGTAAGTTAGGGTTTTAGTAGCTAGTGTGTCGTTGTTGATCGAACGCTTGTAATCCCCTTGCTCCGCGGATTGACAAGAACCTTGGGAATCCCGTGGTGAAAAAGGTGTGGGGTCCGTACGCTTGCGGATCGTAGAGGGATACGTCTTTTATCCGTCAACAAGCCCCTTTTTTTGGCACCGTTGTCGGGGAGCAAGTTAGTTTACATCGTTTGATTTGCATCTAACTTAGTTTTATATTTTAGTTTATCTTTTTTTTTCGCTATATCTAACGTATATTATCAGAAAAACACTTGTTTCTTTTTTGTTTTTGTTTTTATCTTATTGTCTAGATGGAGTTCGTTAATCAACCCGTGGAAGAACCGGAGAAATCATTAAGGGATTACGCTAGCCCTCGATGTGAAGACATAAAGGTACAAGAGTCGGATTCGAAGCTCGAAGCGACCAAGTATGAAATTAAATCCAAGATCATGAAGATGGTGGCGGAAAACCCATTTGAAGGGATGGTTACGGAGAACCCATATAGACACATAAGGGATTTCACGACAATATGCAACACGGTGCGTCAAGAAGGAGTTCCCGATGAATGGTTCAAATGGAATCTCTTTCCCTACTCACTTGCCGGCAAAGCAAAGACATGGTATTCGGTTGCGTCCTTTGAAGTTGAAGGCAATTGGAACAAGTTGACAAAGAAGTTTTGCGAGAAGTTCTTTCCAATGAGCAAGGTTCAACATCTAAGGAGGCAAGTGATCAATTTCATGCAAGGAGAAGAGGAAGGGATAGACCAAGCCCGGGAAAGGTTTAATGAATTAATCGAACAAGGACCAAAACTCGGCTTCACCGGTGACGTACTCTTGCATACATTTTTCTTTTCCCTAACCCCTAGTTGCATGCGACACGTCGAAATGTGTGCGGTGGGGATCTCATGGAGAAAACACTCACGGAAGCCGCCCAACTTCTACAAAAAGTTAGTAAAGCGGCTACCATGCGAAGAGATTGGGAAACAAGACTTGCGGAAGAGCCGGAATTCAATTCAAGGAAGAAAAAGCTTGCTGATTTTTCTAAAGAGGAGACCCCGGAAGTCACAAAAGAGGAGCCAATCATGGAAAAGCTTGAACAAGAACACGTTAAGTCAAGAACTACACCAGACGTCGACTTCGCCGCACCAAATGAGACGAACAAGAGAAGCATGTCAAGCGCGAAGCCACTAAGGGAGTTCGAGCCAATGGATTGGGTTCCTATTGATTACGGAGAAGTATTCGACAAGAGAAGACCGTTCCCTAATCAAAAGGGAATGACAAGAGCATTGGAAGTCGATTTCCCACCGGAGAAGAAAGCTGAAAATTCATACGACCTCGAAACTACCGGTGAGATTTTTGAAAAGCTCTTTGGAGATGACGTGGTGGATCCGGAACATATTGCCGAGGTGAAGAGGATCATGGGGATCAAGCCCGAAGCATCACCATACGCTCGCCTTGCTGAAATTTATTCGATCGGATCCGAAGAAGAAGAGAAGATGACGCCGCACTTGAGTTGCGAGATCAACGGAGTTCAATGCAAAGCTTTATGCGACATCGGAGCCCAAGTAAGTGTTCTATCTTCTAAAATTTACGATAAAGTTCAATACCACAACCTAGACTTAGCCCCAACATCAACGAAATTAATTATGGGAGATGGTAGAACTATCAAACCTCTAGGTATTGCTTGCAATATGAAAGTAAAAATCTCTAGAAACTATATACCAACCGATTTCTTTGTTATTGATGCTTACCATGGTAATTCGATCATATAATCTTAGGTAGGCCTTTTCTTAAGTTGGTTGATGCCGTGTTAGATGCGGAGAAGGCAAAGTAACAATGAACCTTAATGGAACAAAGTACACATATAACTTTCTTCGTGCTTCTAAACACCTTACTCCTTTTCCTCCCGAAGATGAAGAAATAGATGAGATAGATAGTCTTTGTTTTGTTGAAACCCTTAGAGACCCGCTGCAAAGAGCGATGGAAAATCAAATTAGTAATCAACAAGATGAAGAACTAGAAGAAGCAACAAAAGGCTTAGAGCCGCATGATGGTAGCGTGGAGGAAGAGAAGTTCGAAGACATAGGAGAAATCAAACCCGAGGAGCCACAAGTGCCCGAAGTAGACCTTAAACCTTTGCCCAAGGGATTAAAATATGAATTTTTGGGCCCGAGATAAAACCTATCCAGTCATTGTGAGCGACGAGTTGAGCCCCGAAGAAAATGAAGCGTTGCTGATTTTATTAAAAAAACATAGGAAGGTGATTGGATATTCAATTAATGATCTCAAAGGTATTAGCCCAGCCTTTTGCACTCATCGTATACCAATGGAAGACCAATGTAAGCCCGTAGTGGACCACCAAAGGAGGCTAACCCATGCCATGCGAGAGGTAGTAAAGAAAGAGGTTATCAAGTTACTTGATGCCGGAATCATCTACCCGGTTCCACATAGCGAATGGGTGAGCCGGTACATTGTGTACCGAAGAAAGGAGGTTTGACCGTGGTGAAGAATGAGAAGAACGAATTGATACCGCAAAGAACCGTGACCGGGTGGCGGATGTGTATTGATTACCGTAAGCTTAACAAAGCGACGAAGAAAGATCACTTCCCCCTACCGTTCATAGACGAGATGCTCGAGAGGTTAGCAAACCACGCTTCTTTTTGCTTTCTTGATGGATACTCGGGGTTCATGCAAATTCCTATTCACCGGAAGATCAACATAAGACAACGTTTACATGTCCTTACGGAACGTTTGCATATAGGAGGATGCCCTTCGGCCTATGCAACGCTCGGCCTCTTTTCAACGTTGCATGATGGCCGTGTTCTCGGAATTCATCGAAGAAATTGTTGAAGTGTTTATGGATGATTTTTCCGTTTACGGGAAGACGTTCATGGATTGCTTAGCAAACTTAGAAAAGGTCCTTACAAGATGTGCGGAGGTAGATTTGGTCTTAAATTGGGAAAAGTGCCACTTCATGGTTAAGCAAGGCATAGTGCTCGGACATGTTATATCCGAGAGAGGAATTGAAGTAGACAAGGCTAAGGTAGAGACGGTTGAGCAACTCCCACCTCCTACGGATGTTAAGTCCTTAAGGAGCTTTCTAGGCCATGCCGGATTCTATAGAAGATTTATAAAGGACTTCTCGAAGATCACTAAGCCTTTAACACACCTTCTTCAAAAGGATGTGGCTTTCGACTTTGATGAGAAGTGTCTAGCGGCATTCCGGACCTTGAAAAATGCGTTGGTGAGTGCTCCCATCATCCAACCTCCGGATTGGAGCCAACCTTTCGAGATCATGTGTGACGCAAGTGACTACACCGTAGGCGCGGTCTTGGGACAAAGAAAGGAAGGCCGAGTTCACGCCGTTTACTACGCTAGCAAAACTCTTAGTGGGGCACAATTAAATTACGCTACTACGGAAAAAGAATTGCTAGCGGTGGTATTCGCTTTCGAAAAATTCAGATCTTACATCGTGAACTCAAAAGTCATTGTTTACACCGATCACGCGGCCATAAAGTATCTCTTGGCTAAGAAGGAAGCTAAACCACGTTTGATTCGTTGGATCCTTCTTCTCCAAGAGTTCGATGTTGAAATTCGTGATAAAAAGGGGGTGAAAAATGTTGTGGCCGATCATTTGTCTAGGATGAATCGTGGGCAAGATGATAAAGAGCCCATAGAAGATAAGATGAGAGACGACCACCTCTATAGAGTGCTTGATAAAGATACTTGGATGATCGACATCATTCGAGCAATTCGAAAGATGCCCCTCGATCATCTAGACAAAAACACTCAAAGGAAGATAATTTCGAAAGTAAGAAATACTTTTGGGATGCACCATACCTCTTCAAGCTTGGCAATGATGGAGTGATGAGAAGATGTGTGCCAAGAGAAGAGAGGCTTGAGATTCTAAGGAAGTGCCACTCGGTGGAGTACGGTGGGCATTATAGCCATTTTCGAACCGAAGCCAAAGTATGGTCGAGCGGATTCTATTGGCCGGAGATGCATGAAGATACTAAAAGATATGTTGCGTCATGCCCCGAATGCCAAAGAACCGGAAACATCTCTCAAAGAAATTCTATGCCTTTGAAATACAACTTGCAAATCGACATATTCGATGTATGGGGCATAGACTTCATGGGGCCTTTTAAAAACTCATTTGGATTCGAGTATATACTTGTTATGGTTGATTATGTATCCAAGTGGGTAGAGGCTATACCATGTCGTAAAGCTTCCACGGAGGAGTCCATCACTATGATCAAGAACGTGATTTTTCCCCGTTTCGGTACACCGAGAATCTTGATAAGTGATGGAGGAACTCATTTCACCGGGAAGAACTTCAAAAAGTGCTTGTCCAAGTTGGGAATTGAGCATAGGGTCTCCACGGCCTATCACCCACAAACCAACGGACAAGCGGAGACGTCAAATAGGCAATTAAAAAGCATACTTAACAAAACCATAGAGAAGGGAGGCAAGGATTGGTCAAAGAAATTAGACGAGCTTTATGGGCTTATCGAACGGCGTTTAAAACACCGATAGGTATGACCCCTTATCAATTCGTCTATGGAAAAGCTTGCTACCTTTCGGTTGAGTTAGAACATAAAGCCTATTGGGCGATTAAAGAGATGAACCTTGATCTCGATGCCGCGGTGGTGAAACGGAGAATTCAAATAAGCGAGCTAGAGGAGTTGAGGTTGAAAGCTTATGAAAACGCAAGCATATACAAGGAGAGAATCAAAAGGTGGTATGATAAAAGATTGAAGAAAAAAGAATTTAAAGAAGGAGATAAGGTCCTCCTCTACAATTCGAGGTTTAAAACCTTCGGAAAGGGGAAATTGCAAAGCAAGTGGGACGGACCTTATGTTGTGCATTCGGTGTTCTCCAACGGAGCGGTAACCATTATGGATATAAACGGCGATCATTTTGTGGTGAATGGACAGCGGCTTAAGGTTTACTACGAACCCGACGTCGTGCCCATTCATCATGTTGACGTCTTTACCATGGAGGAAGAGCCCGAACGTCCCGCCTAGGACGAAAAACAAGGCATCAACTTCGTAAATAATTTTTCTTTTAGCTTTCTCGGAGTTTTCCGCGAAGATTTCTTGGGCCAAATTTTTCCCATGGGCCGAGGAAGAAAAAATAGGGCGGTGTGCAAAAAAACCGGACCGGCCGGCCCCCGGGCGGGGTGGGCCGGCCGGCCCGATCGGATCGGCCCATGAGTGGCCCGATGCCCGATGTCCCCGAATTTCGCCCGAATTGCTCCTTTTTGACTTCCTTGTTTGGTCGGAAAATTTTAAGGGAAGTGTAAAAAAGGAAAATAAGGTTCCCGTGGCTTTTCTCTCGGGACTATATATTTGGCCGAATTGTGAGCTCGAGAATCAAACCTTTCAAGCAATGTGTTGCACCCTTGTAGCGGCCATTGAGCCTCCAAAAAGCTTAGAGTTGAAGGTAGAAGCCAAGAAGCCATCGATGGAGGAGGCGATGCGATGCGAGGTCAAGCTACCCGTCAAGAGGACCGCACGTATCCGTTGCGGAGGACGTGTCCCGACCGGAGCTCTTGCATCTCGCAACCCCGTCAAAGGAGAGAAGGTCCCTACACCCGTTGGAAGGTCGGCACGCCTCCAAGGCATCAAGCGCAAAGATTACAAGGAGGTGTCGCCGGAGCCTAAGGATTATGGGGATAGCGACTACTCCGACGATCGTAGCCCGAGCTCGTGGGCGGCTGCCGTAGAGACGATGACGATTGGGGCGAGCAGCCCCCTATGAAAGGACTCCCGAGGGCCCCAATGGCGACGGCAACGGCGGTGGCGAAGGCGACAACAATGGAGGTGGCGACGACGGTGGTGACAACGGTAGAGATTATGGCGACGACGACCCCTTCGGATTGCATCCGGTGTCTCGTCGAGTTTGCCGTTAATCCATCGCGGATCTCTACACGTCGGCCGACGAATGTTTCCAAGCCATGGAAGCGATGAAGCAGCGTATTGAGGACTTGGAGCGCGTAGTTGAAGATGACTACAAGTTCCTTAACCGCAACGTGCGCAAACTTTTCGGCATGGTTGGAAACATGAGAGGCAAGTGGTGCAAAGCTTGCTCGAAATACCACTAGATCTAGTTTTCCCCTTTGGTTTTTGTAAGATACGACGAGGACGTCGTATGTTTTAAGTGTGGGGGAGAGCTAGCTCGCTAGCCTTAGCTTTTGAACTTCAAGTTTAGGTTCGGTTTAATCTTCGTGTGTGAGTCTTAGTGTTTTAATGAGTCTTTAGTTTTTGAGTCTGTTTTAAAATTTTTGCAAGTGTCTTAAATTAGTGTTGAGTCAAGAAAACCAAATAAAAAGAGTCTTTATATATATCTTTGTGTTTTATGTATTGTTTATCTTTATTTACTTGTTTGTTTAATCTTCGATTCTTGATATATGAGCACAAGTATGTGGTTTGAAAGACGTTTACCGTGGTGCTTAGTGGAATCGCTACTACTTAAAGTACCCATACCGCACTTCGATCTTGAGCTTCACATGCTAGTTGTGCTATTTTCGATGCTAAAAATTGGAGGATTTCAGTTCTGAAAATTATTTTAAAACCCTTGTAATAAAGGTTAGCAAAACCTCTTTTTCCAAGATGAGAGTAAGAAAAAATTCCTATCCAAAGCCAAGTTTATTTTTTTCGCTCCACCATAAGTGTGATTAGCATGATGAGTTAGGCTAGGACCCTTCTCTCTTGGTGAGTTTTAATTTCAAGCAATGATCATGTCCTTGTGCTTATCTTTTGTTGCTAGCCTCGTCATATATTCAGTTCATGACTTTCACAACGAAAGTCATGTATATCACTGGATTCCATACCCAACCCTATACATCTCTTTTGTACATCGTATTCCTTGAACACAACCTATTTTCAAAGTTTCGTCTCGTCTCTAGCATGATTTATTTAAAAAAATTCAGATTGTATGCATGCGAGAAAAGGGAGAATTGAAAGCTTTGAAAAGTTGTCAAGAGAGAGAAAAATAAAGAGAAAAAGTATGTGTATGGAAAAGAAAGAAAGAAAGAAAGAAAAATCATATGTGAATGAAAGAAGAAAAGAAAAAGAGAGAAAGATGAGTTAGCAATGAAGATATGAGAGGGATGGATCAAGTGAAAGAAAAGAAAAAAATAATAAAGTGTAAGGAAGGATGTCACGTTGATTGTGAGACGAAACTTTTAATCTATTTCCAACCATGTGCAATCCGACAACGAGGACATCATTGGTGCCTTGTAGTCACAATTTTCTTTTGCCCTTGCACATGTCCACCATTCTAAATCTTCTCATCCTTGATATCCCTACATATGGTTAATTCTCATGATCATTGGCTTTGAAAGGTAGACAACCATTAGAGGAAGTTCTTAGTTTGACAATACTTGTGTTGATTGCGCTAGCCCTACCTATAGCTCTACTTTTACATGACATATGAGAGATTAATGGGAGGTGAGAGTTTTATAAAATTTGGTTAGGATAGCTACTTCATATGAGTGACTTGAGAGAGCTTGGAGAAAGGTTTTTGTCTAATACTTGTTGCAGGAATTTTTGTTTTGAAAACCATAAAAACCCTTCGATGGAAGCAAAGGAGTAAGCATGGCTGAAATTCAAGACTTCAAGTGAAAGGTTTGAGTTGTGGGGTAAATCTTGACGTGGTAAAAATTCTAAACGCCCATGTTTATGTTTGATTATCATTACTTTGTGTTTATGTATTAAAGATGAAGGGATTGACTAACTTGTGAAGAAGGATAAGTGGTACACGATTACACTCCTTGGACGAAGTTCTTTTACGAGTACTTGCTCGAGGACGAGCAAGAGCTAAGTGTGGGGGAGATGTTGACGGTGTATTTTGGTGCACCTAGCATGTTCATTACACTTTGGTTTGGATTTGATTATGGAACTAACCCGCCACTAGGCACACTAATCATATAACAAGTTCATCTTTGTGCATGCATTTGGAAGTGTTATGTTTATGTAGGAAAACATGGACATAAAGGACGGATTCGCAATAAGTTCAAAGGAGCATTCATGGAGTCTTGTTCGTGTTCATGAGCTCGCTGAAATTACTTCCAATGGTGGTGAGGACCGAAGTGCTATGAGGAACACCCCCGGGGATTGAAGCGTAAAAGATCAAACTTCATGCAAAGAGAGCTTCCATCTTGATCGTGAGGATAACAGCGTCAAAATCATGCAAGTGGAGGGGGCAAAGTAGATAAGTGCACGAGGACCCACGGAGCAAAAAGGGCGACCGAACCGGGCCGAAACTGGGCCTGGGCCGGCCGGCCCAGGCGGGCCGGCCCGCCCACTTCGGGCACCGGTTCGGTCCCGTCTTCCTTGCCCTCGAAGGATCTTCGACCCTAAAACCCCCGACGCGCCGCCAACACGAGAGAGAGGAGTTATTCGCACCCGAGAAGGCCATCCACAAGCTAGAGAGAGAGGAGGAGGATCTCCGGCGAGAGATCAACCACCTCGAAGGAAGCACCCTCTCGTGGAGAAGGAGGAAGACACCGGCGGAAGGGAAACCATGATCAACGGTGCCATGATCGGCACCTTGATGGGGTAATCTTCTCATTCGTCCATGGGTTGTAATCGATCTTGAGATGTAATCGCACTTTGTCGGATTATCTATCTATCATCTTGTGTTGAATATACTTTAATGCTTAAGGCTTGCAACCGTGCCGTAGAGGGAGTACGAGCTCCAATGCTTCCTTGGATCCATTCAATACACCGTGGCCATCAAAGGTCTAGTCATGAATACCTTCGCGTAGTGACAGTACGAGAGGAGGGAAAGGGCGAAACCGTGGTCACAACCCCGGTAGATTAGATTGGTTTTCATGTCTTTAAGCGATTGCTTGCTCTAGTATCGTAGACCCGTGGGCGAGTGTCTTCTACCTTGATCGTTTATCATTCTCTCTAGTGTAGTTTAGTTGTTTTCTAGTTTAATAGTAAGTTAGGGTTTTAGTAGCTAGTGTGTCGTTGTTGATCGAACGCTTGTAATCCCCTTGCTCCGCGGATTGACAAGAACCTTGGGAATCCCGTGGTGAAAAAGGTGTGGGGTCCGTATGCTTGCGGATCGTAGAGGGATACGTCTTTTATCCGTCAACATCCGGACGGCCTGGGCCCACTTCGGCCCAGCCTGCGGCCTCCTTTGCCCGGTGTTGCTTCCCGAGTCTTTTAGAGTATTCCCCCAACTACATGTGGTCCCTTGATATCAGTTTCTCCGCGGTTTAGATGAAGCTCCTTGTCCTGCAAGATTCGGCATTTTCTGTCTGGGTCCTCGGAGTTTTCCATCTTCACGGGTTTGGTCCTTGGGCTTCTTGTAGTCATGTTTACTTCATTGCTTAACTTGTACTGGGCTTCGAGGTCTTGTCACGAGGTGCTTAATGAACTTTACCCAGAACTCTTGATTTCAACGCTAAAACCCTGCATAAACACTAAGCTCCAAAACCGACGTGCACAAATGAACTTGTTATACCAAGGGGGTTTGTACCAATGGACTCTCGTAAAATGGTATCTCACTTCTATGTGCTTTGTTTTGGAAGGGAGCACTCGGGTTCTTTGCAACGCTAATGGCACTTGTGCTATCACATTGAAGTGGAATATGGGTATACTCCTCACCATAGTCACTCATGGTGTATGTGATCCAAAGGAGCCGAGAGCAACAACTAGCCGCGGCGACGTAATGCCTCCGTAGTGGATTGAGCAACACTCGGACCGCTTGCGGGAAGACCAAGACACCAAGGAAAATCCCAAGAACGCGACAAGTCCCCGAAGTGGACTTCCTATCAAACCGACACCGGCAAAATCCGCGTCCGAAAAACCATGAAGCGCCAAAGAAGAAGACGCGGAGTACCAAAGGCCGAAATCGGGAGTGTGACGCAAGTACCCGAATATGTGCTTGACCGCTTGCCGATGCGAAGTCCTTAGAGACGCTTGAAAACGAGCGCACGGACATACCGAGAATCGGATGTCCGGCCTCATCGCCATCAAGTAAAGGAGTGACCCGATCATGCTGCGGTACTCCTTCGGTCCACGTGTTCACCTTCCTCGTCCGCATCAAGAGCTATAGTCGTACTCATAGGCGTCGCTATGGCCTTGGAGTCCTCGCATCTTGAACTTCCTCACAATGTCCTTGGTGTACTTAGCTTGGTACACAAATGTTCCTTCCTTTGATTGCCGATTTGTAGACCGAGGAAGAAGCGCAACTCACCCATCATGCTCATTTCAAACTCCCCGCTCATATCATCCGCAAACCTTGCAACAAGAGAGTTAGACGAGGCACCAAAAACAATATCATCCACGTACACCGCACAATCAAGATATCTCTCGTCCCGCTCGAGGAGAAACAAGGTCGATCGACCTTTCCCATCTCAAACCCTCTCTCAAACAGAACCCCCTCAACCTACCATACCAAGCTCTAGGTGCCTGCTTCAACCCATACAATCGCCTTCCTCACCTTGTACACCGGTGGGGATACTTTTCACTCTCAAACCTCGGTGGCTGCCTCACATACACTTCTTCCTCCAACACACCATTCAAGAAGGCACTCTTCACATCCATTTGGTGCAACTTGAACCCTTTATCCACGAAAAAGGCTAGAAGGATCCTAATCGCCTCCAAATGAGCTACGGGAGCAAAGGTCTCCTCGTAGTCAATCCCCTCTTTTCGACGGTACCACCGAGCAACAAGCCTTGACTTGTTTCTCACCACTTCACCTTTCTCTCCCTCTTTGTTCTTCCACACTCATTTTGTCCCAATCGGCTTACACCCTAGGGGAGGGTCAACCAATTCCCAAACTTGATTTCTCTCAAAGTTCTCCAACTCCTCATGCATTGAATTAACCCAATTATGATCGGATAGTGCGTGATCAATGTCTTTGGGCTCAAAGGTGGCAACAAAAGCAGCATGAGTGAAATGAGAATTGTTCCGAACCCTCGATTGTGTAGTACGTTCATTCATGTCGCCGATGATCCTTGAAGCCGGGTGATCCACTTGTACTCGCCGAGGAGTTTCTCGCCTTGATGCTACCTCACCCTCAACGGCGGCTTCTCCTTGAACTTGAGTTGTCGTCGTAGGTGTGGGAGAGGCACCGTCCACCACCGTGGTCGAAGTAGTAGGTACTTTCTCAGCCGCGGGCACCACACGACCATATTCATCATCTCTATGTTCATGCTCCTCCTCTTGGAAAAATCTCCTCGCCAAGTTCGTTGTCACCTGCACACTCAAAAACAAGCTGAGTATGTGGCTGTGTCTCGTCGAAGGTTACCTCGCAAGTCTCCACAATTTGGTTAGTTTCAAGATTAAGTACACGATATGCTCTAGAGTGAGATGCATAACCAAAGAAAATACCATCGACCAACCTAGCCTTAAACTTGTCCAACTTCTTCCCTTTCTTAAGGATAAAGCACTTGCAACCAAAGACATGGAAATGACTCACCTTGGGTGTGCGACCGTGCATCAACTCGTAACGAGGTTTTGTTCTTATGCACTGCGAGGTAGATCTGTTCAAAACATAGCACACGGTATTCACCGTCTCGGCCCCAGAACCTTCTCGGAGTCCTATGCTCATCGAGCATCGTCCGAGCCATCTCACACAAGGTTCGTTTTTCCTTTCCACAACACCATTTTGGGCGGGCGTTACGGACTCGAAAACTAGTGTTCAAGACCCAAGTCATGGAAAAAGGTTTCGAAGCGAGAGTTTCGAATTCCGAACGATTGTCACCGTGGATCGCTCATATGGCATCTCCGTGCTTATCGTTCCTCAACCTCAAGACAAGGTCTCAAATAAAACCAAATGTCTCCCCTTTCTCCTCAAGAAAGAACACCCACGCATACCGAGAGTAGTCCACCACAACAAGGACGTACCACTTCCCACCTACGGATCACACACGAGTTGGGCCAACAAGGTCCATATGGAGCGACTCGCATGGACGCTCGGCCATCACACTTGGTGAGAGGCGGGTGAGAAGAAGCTACCATCTTGGCATGCCTACACGGCACACAAAAGGTCAAAGCTCAAGTGACCCAACTTCCTATGCCACTTCCACAACTCACTCGAAGAACCGGCCAAGAAACAACGCTCAACACCGGAAGAGCGAGAAAAATCGGCTTGAAAAACCCGACCCTCGGGAACGACCATACACACAAGGTCCCCTCGAGAATCCGAAATCCGAGAGCCACCGGGCCGAAACAACACCTTAAAACAATCATCCAATAGGCCGGGACACGGAAAGCAAATTGTATCCAAGCGAGTGAACAAGAGCAACACACCCGAGAGTGATCTTGTCACTCACCTTAATCTCACCTTCGGCAGGCACACGCCCTCGCCCATTGTCCCCAAAGGTGATGTACCTTTTGTCACCACGGGATGAGACTTGAGAACCACCCCTTGTCTCCGGTCATATGCCTCTAGCAACCGGAGTCAATCAACAAAATGTTCTTCAAGTCTCCCACCGAAATTCAAAAACGAGCACGTGAGCGAACAAACGACTCGGCACTTGGGTTAGTACCAAAAGAGTAAAACCGGTCTTTGGGCCATTTGCTCCAAAGTGGGGTTAGCACAATCCAAAACATCTCTCCTATCAAAGTTACCACCTCGAACACCACCATGGTAACCACTACGAGGGAACCAACAATCTCTAGCCGGAGGAGGCCCAAAACCACGAAAGGAAGACCGTGGACCATTCCTCCTCTCCATCTCAAGGCTACAACTCCTCCCATCCCCATATTGAGCACGAGGGGGAGAACGTCTAGCAAACTTACCACCGAAGACTCACCATGCCAACCACCGGACCCATGACCTCCGGAACCGAAACCACTCGACTCACCACCTCGAAAGCCAAACCACCTAGATTTACGGGGGGCGGTTTGACCGCCTAGCCAGGCCGGTCTAACCGCCCCCCTCCGGGTAGGGTTGGTCCGAGCGCCCCTCCAGGCCGGTTTGACCGCCCTCTCCAGAAAACCACCTCGGCTGCGGGAACTCGCATCTCCCCATGCCGAACACTTCTCACAACCGCCTTGCCCCTGGGCGGTGGCATACGAGGCTCGGGTACACCATGCGAAAGGTTGTACCTATCCTTGTTAGCCCACTCCTTAGCCATTCTCTCCTCACGCTTCCTCTTGAAGCAAAACTCTCCCTTCACTACTAGGAATTGACCCTTAGAGCACCAATTATTTTTGCAACACCACATATTTGGTTGCAATATTTGGTTTTATAGCAACGAACATTTTAATGGGTTGCGTTATCCGGATCTTATGGCCACAAAAAATGTGGGTTGCGTACGTTGAAACATTCGTTGCAACAAGTTAGTGTTAATGCCACGGTGAAAAAGGTGGTTCCTTTTATGGGTACCTATCTCCACAACTAATTGTGCATTGTGATAGTATCGATTAGTGTTGTGATAGATGTGTGTTTCTTGCCACGAATATTTATTTGGTTGCGAATAGGCATGCCGTGGCCACGATGAAAGAACATTGTCTACAACATAACCTTTGTTGCGACGACTCATGTGCTGTTGCATCCGAAACTCATTCGTTGCCATTGATGTGTGTTTATTGCCACGAACATTTAGTTGGTTGCGAATAGCCATGCTTGTGGCCACGATGAAATAATGTTGTTTAAAAATTAACCTTTGTTGTAATAGCTCATGTGGCTATTGTATCTAGTAAACGATTCGTTGCATTTGATGAGCATTTGTTGCCACGAATATTTAGTTGGTTGTGAATAGGCATACATGTAGCCACAATGAAATAACGTTGTCTAAAATTTAACCTTTGTTGTGATAGCTCATGTGGCTATTGCATCTAGAAAACAATTCGTTGTATGAAATATGTTTTATTTCCATTAATGAATTATGTGAACTTGCATGTAACGTGTGAAAAGAAATATAGATCAATAGATCATCACGATCAATAATTAAAAAACATAGGAAAAAATAGAGTGATGTATGAAAAAACAGAGAAAACAAAATTCCTTTTGAAGAGGTCAAGCTTCGTGCACCTCTTGCCTCGAATAAACTATCCTTATCGCTACACTAAAAAATATGTGTTTTTTCTTTGCATTCAACAATTTTGTACTTGCTTTTGCCACGGACCAATTGCGGCCGCGATCCGCCGAGCCCCCGGCCGGCTGCGGCCCGCCCACCGACCTCCCGCGCCATGACCCCGACCGGCGCAGGCCGCCCTCCGGCCTCCCGCGCCACGACCCCGCTGGATGCAACCTCCCACGCAACGCGGCCGGGCCGCGCCATGGCCCCACCCTCCCACTCAACGCAACGGCCGTGCCCCGGCCGATCCGCCGGCCGGCCGGGTGTGCCAAGGCGGCCACGGCCGCCCTCCGGCCGCAACCTCCCACGCGATGCGGCCGCCGCGCCATGGCCCCCGGCTCCCACTCAACGCGGCGGCCGCGCCTTGGCCGCACCACGGCCCCGGCCGGGTGTGCCAAGGCCGTTGCCGTTCGTGGTCGGCCGCGCCAAGCCACAGCCACACAACAGCCACCCTCAAAATTAAAGGGAAAAATCAAAAAAATAATATGTCCTAGCATGTGTTCAAACCCTACACCCCTTGGAAGGAGTAAAAGTATTTCTACCACTAGGAAACCTCCTCTCATGTGGTATGTTGTGTTATTTAAATTTACTTATAATTGTCCATTTGTGAACAATGTATATAGTATCACTTTATCAAAATTATGGACCAGGCTAACTTAAAGACGGTTGTATTTTAGACCACACAGCCAGCCTTTTTTTTGGAAACCTGCACCATCCGCTACTGCCTCATTTCCTTTCCTGGCCACACGTGGCTTTCTTTTCATACGGTGCTGCCACGGGAAGAGCTTAACAACATGGTGTCAAGAGGGCCTACCAAATTTCATGCAAGAAACTAAGTCTCATAATTGACAAATTACCAACCAATCATTTAACTCTCAAATTCACTGACTAATCGTTTAACTCCCATTTTGAACCAATTTGCTTTTCGCAAATGAAATATGAATGAAAACTATGATAACCTAAAATTCATTTTGCTCTCCATTTTACACAAATTGAGAGGGAAAATACAAAAAAAATTACTCAGAGTACATATCATTTCCTTGCACTTCTTAATTGTTAAATTAAAGTACCTAATATGTACTACCATATAACCAGCAGGCCCAAGTGATAGTTGTTCAGTACATAGAAGATGCTAGATGCTGGAGAAGCAGAGTAAACTGTGAATCTAAAGTGGTGTTCCTTGGACTCCTACAAAAAAATAACAGTAACTATAAGCTCACTTTAGCCTCATAAACTCAGACAAACAATAGGAAACAACAGAACATTATGAATTAGCAGCTTAAACAATTCCAACGGTAACTAGCACGCTTAAACTTCAATTACTCAGGCAAGCAAGCAATCTACAAATCAAATTAAAGTTGAACTGCGATTTCACAACTACATACTAACGATCTGATAACAAAATAGGGAAGAGTTAGGGCATCTGAAAAAATTTCTTAAGGACAACATGTTGCACACAAACTACATGATAAACCCCCATGACAAGGCAAGATACAATAAGATATTTGCACAGTTTCTAACTGTAAAAACGCATGCTAACATGCACAACAATAACATACCACTTTGCCTAATTAGCAAAATTAGTTCAATAACATTGCCTAACTAGTTACACTATTTTTCCTGAACAATTCGATAATTGCCTCATTAATAAAAACATAAGTGCCTAATTTAAACCCAATTGAATTTTAATATGTACTCTCAACTATCAAGAGATTACTACACATACAATGTTTACTTCCATGTAGTCAGATCAAAAGAACTAGGTTCTCTGTCTAAGAATGCTAGTTTTCTACTTTTCGTAGTTATATATCACCTATTACTTCTGGTAGCCAATCAAAATAAATTATAATTTTGATTAAACATTGCCTAGTGAAGCAAATTGTCTTGCCTAGTTCGTAATCATATCATTGCCTAACGAAGTAAACTGTTTTGGATAATACAGAATCGTATATTTCTCGTCTAAATTTGGATAATACAAAATCATATTATTCACCTCCATGTGCGAGGGCTCCGCCTCGCTCAATTTGGACTGGATCTCACCACATCTTCTCCACCACGAATTGGATCTCACCACATATTTTCGAGAAAGATCCCAAAAACAAACGAGTTCGTTTCACATGTAAAGTGGAAGAACATCAACGAATCAATGGAAAATATGGGGCACTGAAGTATCCCTTGCCTCTCCAACTCTGATCCAGTTCCCACTTCGCGGAATCGCCAATCGGAGGACGAACAAGACGAATCATCCAGAGAACGGGAAGGCGACAGAGGAGGCTAACCCTAGAGAGAGAGGGGGAGGGTTGAAATGAACAGGGAAGGCAGGAGACTTGCCAGGGCCGCCGCTCACTAGGGGTCGCCGCCGCAAGCGCGCCATCGCCTAGCAAGGCTGCCGTGAGTGCCCTCGGTGGGGATTGCCGCCATGCGCGCCCTCTCCCGGGGCTGCTGCTCCCTCGTGAGGAGAGAGAGGGAGGAGCGTGAGAGAGATTGGGGAGTAGGGACATCAACAATGGCGATGAGTCCTATCCTACACAGACGGTAGATAGTGTCAGATGTCCTCGAGCCCAAAATACAGCTGAATAAAGTTTCCTTTAATTTTTTTTATCGTATTCTTGTGAGTCCCAAATATGTCTTCACACTAATTTTTAAAATTCTTTGGGCCAAATTTGGATATTATTCTATTTACTATCAAAATTAAAAAATGGGATGCAAAGATAGGATTTGAACCTATCTTGGGTTTAAGACTCCCACGTCTTACCACCGCACTACAAGTTTAGTGATGAAAAACTTTGGTATTATATTATTTATACTATCAAGCAAAGATGACAATTACAACCCAAATTTTTTCACATTAATTGTGTCAAATGAAAAAGTGATGAATACCAAAGTTTTATATCTCATCAAGATCAACAACTTTGATATTAGTCATTTTCTCATCCGACAAAGTTACGATACAACTTTTTGCAAAGGAGAGAAGGTTGGGATTCGAACCCGGGTGGTGGAGACAAAAGACACAGCACCCTACCACTACGCCACGACCACATTAGTGACCAAGTGCGGTAAGAACTTGTTATTAATTGTGTTCATGTTTTATATCAAAAATAAAAAGAAAGGTAAAATAAAATCATTCTTATAATTTGGAAGGTAAATGTAAGAATGGGTGGAGAGGGAGGAGGAGACTAAGAGCAACTCCAACAACCTTTTTATTTTGGTTAGCTAAATCCGAAGATTTGACTCTTTGTAAAAATAAAAAACTCTATATTTCTATGAGGTAGTCCAACAGATTAGTTATTTTCCCTTTTCCAAATCCCACCCAAACACTCAATGACACACGGGACCCGCATGTCATTCTCATACCCCCCTCCCACCACACACATCTTATCCTTTCCCTTCCCATCACGCAACGACTCATCCTCCTCCCGTCCGTCTACCCGAGTGGTGCCCCTCACCATCCCCGGCGATGCCGATCCCTCCCTCCCCGGTGCTAGTCCCTCACTTGCGGATTCCCTGCTATGGCGCTAGAACTCCCCTCTCGGCCGGCGACGCAAGGAGCTATGGCCTTTGCCCTCGACATCGTGGCGGGCTTCGGCCGGCGACGTGACCGCGTGAGCATGCCGCCCCTGCGACCAAGCTCTAGCGGAGCACACCGGGCGATGCGAGGCCGGTCAAGCAACCTTTCCTCTAGTCCTCTCCCTATTCCTCTCTCACGGGCGCGTGGGCGTCATTCCTCCTCCTTCCTCTTGCTCCCTACCGGCGGCGAGTGGCATCGCCGTGCGGAGGAAAAATTGGCATAAGGCGGGGTGGGAAGGAACCATGCCGCGAGAATCCGGCGATTTGGCGAGGCGGGCGGGCTCGCCACGGGTCGCGAGCCACCGAGGGGAAATAGCGAGGGCGGATTGCGATTTGTAGTTTGCCGAGTCCGTTGGATCGGAGAAAATGTGATGGTTTTCATTTTTTGCGATGAAAAACGATTTAAAAGAGCTGTTGGAGTTGCTCTAAGAAGATAAGGGCGAGGTTGTGCGCGGCAACGGGGGGATTTTACCCCTCTTGAGCGATTGGCGCCGTGGGTCTCAAGGGTCGGTGAGGGAAATCGGGGGCGGGAGCGCGGGGGCTGCAGGTGCCAATTTTTGTTTGGCGGGGTGGGTCCACCATGTTAGTGATAGTGCTAGTGGTATTAAAAATTTAATTAGTTTTTTGACTTGGTCAAACCTTATCAAACTTTGACTTGGTCAAGGCTTATCAAACTTTGACCTCGGATGGAAAACTTTTGAATACAAAGGTGTCAAGATCTCATCAAGATCTATATTCTTTATATAGGCCATTTTTCCTTTTGAAAAAGTGTTAGTGAACGATAGTTGCGAAAACATGGATGTGACATAGAGTTTATGAAACTACGTGAGAGACTTGCCAATTTTGAACTAAACATTTCTAACACTATCTCAAATGCAAAAATGACCTAAATAAATTTTGTAGATCTTGATGAGTTGTGAATTTTGGGTATTCATGACTTTCCAAGATGAGACCGTCTAGAGGTTCGAAAATTGGTCGAGGAGGAGTTAAAATTTAAAAAATCCAAAATTTGACTTGTTCAAATTTCGTCAAATGAAAAGTTGGTCAAAATACCAAATGTAGATCTTGATGAGTTTATTGGTATTCATGAATTTTCGATTTGAAACCATCTAGAGTTTCAAATACCATCACGAAGTTTGAGGCTATTACGACACTAGAATACACACAAACCAGAGACTTTTCATTAAAGATTTAATTTTTTGAATTGTTGAACTAGTGTAATTTCTCTTTCAATCTCAAACTAAAATTCCTTTATGAGTTTCTAAGAAGTTGGAGCGGAGTCACCCTGTGTGAGCCTTTCCTAGTCGCTAGGTTCCATTGTTCTGGTTCCATTGTTCATTCTCGTTTCTTCCGAAATGGCATGACCTGCTTCATTTTTCTTTTGTGGAGAATGGACCTGCTTCATTTTCCTTCTCTGGTTGAATTGAAAAAAGAATACGGTCACCCCCTGGCCCCATCCCTCCCCTCTCGTTGCGAAAAAACACCATGACCTCAAACCCCACCCGAAAAAAACCCACGGTCCACAAACCCTGCCGCCCTATTCCTGCCGCCGTCGCCTCCACCCACCCGCCCAGCCGCTAGGCACGTCGTCCTGGTCCATCTCCATCACCCGGTGGCCGGCGTCCCTACCCTCTCCACCCTCCGCCGTTCGTCGAGCCGTTTGCCGCCCACGTTGACCTTGGATGCCGCCGCAGTCGTCTCCCGTGGAGTCCAAGGGCGCCATCGCCCATGGCCGCTGCCGTCGTCTACAATGCCTACGCGCTCACCAGATCCCCCTCCCTCATTTTTATGGTCCTCCCATCTCACTTCTCCAACGGCCAACGCGCCCTGGACGAAGGCGACCCGACGAAGGAGACCTATGGCGGTGGCGACCTCCTCGACGGCAACGGCATAGCACTGCGCGTTCTCCCTCTACCATGGGTATGCTCTCCGATTCCCCATCTCCCTTGGTCGTGCTCTTGTTGCATTGTGCAAGAAAGAAAAAAAAAAGTTTCGAGATCCATGCCATGGTCGCATTCTTGTCCTTGACAGTGCATACAATGTGTTTGTAGAAATGCCAAATAGATGAACATGGCCACTCAGGAAGGAACCTATGAAAAAATAGTGGTTGTTGTTCCAGTTGGCAGGATGGTCTTTCGAACTGTTGCCTAGGATTAATTAAATGTTCTTAGTTGTGATATATTTGGTCTTGTTGAAAAGCTCACTGTAAATTAGAATTTCTGTTCACCAAGGTCCTATGTCTCTGTCTTGCTTGGAAAAGCACATACCAATAATTTGAAATCACAAGGCAGCAACCTATCAATGTAATTCAATAATTAAAAGAAAGATTATAAAGTTTAAGTAACTGCTTACATCGATTGCTTTATGGCTGAATGTGTTGCCTTCAGCATTGTGGTTGACGTTAGGTTGCAGTTGCACTAATCACACTAGGTAGTGTGATGTTTCTTCGATTGCCTTCCTAGGCGAATGACCACCTAGCGATACCATTCTGCCTGTGCCTACCATCGATAAGGTTGAAATTTCTATATGTGCTAATACAATGGTGTTCTACTATTCTTCAAAAATTTCATAAGACTTTGCATAGTTGTTTATTTTCGATAAGGCACATTTAATAATCTTGTTTACACATGGCATTTGCATTGCGGTGATCACTTCAATGTTGTTTTATAGAGCAAACTTGAGAAATGATATAGAGAACATTTTCATTTTTCGACTTCCTGAACTCTGCTTTAACATTTTACGAATAAAATGCGGGAAGATAAATACATAATTTAAATTAACATATTTTGCTAAATGCCATACACTAACATTAGAATTTGTAGTTGGACTTGCTCTTGTTTTGTACAATTTCGGATTATTGTGTATACGATGCCTCAAGTTCTCAAACTAGGAAGGTCACCAAATTAAAGCGAGTTATCTTCGGACCTAGAGTTGCATTATTGCTCGGTGTATACTTGCATGAATGCTTGTAGTTGTGTAAGATCCGGCCAAGTTGCTTGTTATAAAACATTGTTGATGGAGCTCGTTGGATATTGGAAGTTTGGAGCTGCGGCCGTTGACGGATAAAAGACGTATCCCTCTACGATCCGCAAGCGTACGGACCCCACACCTTTTTCACCACGGGATTCCCAAGGTTCTTGTCAATCCGCGGAGCAAGGGGATTACAAGCGTTCGATCAACAACGACACACTAGCTACTAAAACCCTAACTACTATTATACTAGAAAACACTAAACTACACTAGAGAGAATGATAAACGATCAAGGTAGAAGACACTCGCCCACGGGTCTACGATACTAGAGCATGCAATCGCTTAAAGACATGAAAAACCAATCTAATCTATCGGGGGTTGTGACCACGGTTTCGCCCTTTCCCTCCTCTCGTACTCGTCACTACGCGAAGGTATTCATGACTAGACCTTTGATGGACACGGCGTATTGAATGGATCCAAGGAAGCATTGGAGCTCGTACTCCCTCTACGGCACGGTTGCAAGCCTTAAGCATTAAAGTATATTCAACACAAGATGATAGATAATCCGACAAAGTGCGATTACATCTCAATATCGATTACAACCCATGGACGAATGAGAAGATTACCCCATCAAGGTGCCGATCATGGCACCGTTGATCATGGTTTCCCTTCCGCCGGTGTCTTCCTTCTTCTCCACGAGAGGGTGCTTCCTTCGAGGTGGTTGATCTCCCGCGGAGATCCTCCTCCTCTCTCTCTAGCTTGTGGATGGCCTTCGGTGCGAATGACTCCCCTTTCTATGTTGGCGGCGCGTCGAGGGTTTTAGGGTTGAAGATCCTTCGAGGGCAAGGAAGACGGGACCGAACCGGTGCCGAAGTGGGGCCGGGCCGGCTGGGCCGGCCGGCCCGAGCCCGGTTCGGCCGGTTCGGTCGCCCCTTTTGCTCCGTGGGTCCTCGTGCACTTATCTACTTTACCCCCTCCACTTGCATGATTTTGACGCCGTTATCCTCACGATCAAGATGGAGGCTCTCTTTGCATGAAGTTTGATCTTTTACGCTTCAATCCCGGGGGTGTTCCTCGTAGCACTTCGGTCCTCGCCACCATTGGAAGTGATTTCGGCAAGCTCATGAACACGAACAAGACTCCATGAATGCTCCTTTGAACTTGTTGCGAATCCGTCCTTTATGTCCATGTTTTCCTACATAAACACAACACTTCCAAATGCATGCACAAAGATGAACTTGTTATATGATTAGTGTGCCTAGTGGCGGGTTAGTTCCACAATCAAATCCAAACCAAAGTGTAATGAACATGCTAGGTGCACCAAAATACACCGTCAACATCTCCCCCACACTTAGCTCTTGCTCGTCCTCGAGCAAGTACTCGTAAAAGAACTTCGTCCAAGGAGTGTAATCGTGTACCACTTATCCTTCTTCACAAGTTAGTCAATCCCTTCATCTTTAATACATAAACACAAAGTAATGATAATCAAACATAAACATGGGCGTTTAGAATTTTTACCACGTCAAGATTCACCCCACAACTCAAACCCTTCACTTGAAGTCTTCAATTTCAGCCATGCTTACTCCTTTGCTTCCATCGGAGGGTTTTTATGGTTTTCAAAACAAAAATTCCTGCAACAAGTATTAGTCAAAAACCTTTCCCCAAGCTCTCTCAAGTCACTCATATGAAGTGGCTATCCTAACCAAATTTTATAAAACTCTCACCTCCCATTAATCTCTCATATATTATGTAAAAGTGGAGCTATAGGTAGGGCTAGCGCAATCAACACAAGTATTGTCAAACTAAGAACTTCCTCTAATGGTTGTCTACCTTTCAAAGCCAATGATCATGAGAATTAACCATATGTAGGGATATCAAGGATGAGAAGATTTAGAATGGTGGACATGTGCAAGGGCAAAAGAAAATTGTGACTTCAAGGCACCAATGATGTCCTCGTTGTCGGATTGCACATGGTTGGAAATAGAGTAAAAGTTTCGTCTCACAATCAACGTGACATCCTTCCTCACACTTTATTTTTTTTTTCTTTCTTTTCTTTCACTTGATCCATCCCTCTCATATCTTCATTGCTAACTCATCTTTCTCTCTTTTTCTTTTTTCTTTCATTCACATATGATTTTTCTTTCTTTCTTTCTTTCTTTTCCATACACATACTTTTTCTCTTTATTTTTCTCTCTCTTGACAACTTTTCAAAGCTTTCAATTCTCTCTTTCCTCGCATGCATACAATCTGAAATTTTAAATAAATCATGCTAGAGACGAGACGAAACTTTGAAAATAGGTTGTGTTCAAGGAATACGATGTACAAAAGAGATGTATAGGGTTGGGTATGGAATTCGGCGATGTACGTGACTTCCGTTGTGAAAGTCACTTTACCGAATATATGACGAGGCTAGCAACAAAAGATAAGCACAAGGACATGATCATTGCTCGAAATTAAAACTCACCAAGAGAGAAGGGTCCTAGCCTAACTCATCGTGCTAATCACACTTATGGTGGAGCGAAAAAAATAAACTTGGCTTTGGATAGGAATTTTTTTTCTTACTCTCAACTTGGAAAAAGAGGTTTTGCTAACCTTTATTACAAGGGTTTTAAAATAATTTTCGGAACTGAAATCCTCCAACTTTTAGCATTGAACATAGCACAACTAGCATGTGAAGCTCAAGATCGAAGTGCGGTATGGGTACTTTAAGTAGTAGCAATTCCACTAAGCACCATAGTAAACGTTTTTCAAACCACATACTTGTGTTCATATATCAAGAATCGAAGATTAAACAAACAAGTAAATAAAGATAAACAATACATAAAACACAAAGATATATATAAAGACTCTTTTTATTTGATTTTCTTGACTCAACACTAATTTAAGACACTTGCGAAATTTTAAAACGAGACTCAAAAACTAAAGACTCATTAAAACACTAAGACTCTCACACGAAGATTAAACCGAACCTAAACTTGAAGTTCAAAAGCTAAGGCTAGCGAGCTAGCTCTCCCCCACACTTAAAACATACGACGTCCTCGTCGTATCTTACAAAAATCCTAAGGGGAAAACTAGATCTAGTGGTACTTCAAGCAAGTTTTGCACCACTTGCCTCTCATGTTTCCAACCATGCCGAAAAGTTTGCGCACGTTGCGGTTAAGGAACTTGTAGTCATCTTCAACTACGCGCTCCAAGTCCTCCATACGCCGCTTCATCGTCGCCATGGCTTGGAGACATTCGTCGGCCGACGTGTAGAGATCCGCGATGGATTGACGGCAAACTCAACAAGCACACCGATGCAATCCGAAGGGGTCGTCGTCGCCATAATCTCCACCGTTGTCACCACCGTCGTCGCCACCTCCATTGTTGTTGCCTTCGCCACCGTCGTTGTCGTCGCCGTTGGGGCCTTCGGGAGTCCATTCATTGGGGCCGTTCATCCCAATCATCATCGTCTCTCACGGCGGCCGCCCACGAGCTCGGGCTACGATCGTTGGAGTAGTCGCTATCCCCATAATCCTTAGGCTCCGGCGACACCTCCTTGTAATCTTTACGCTTGATGCCTTGGAGGCGTGCCGACCTTCGAACGGGTGTAGGGACCTTCTCTCCTTCGACGGGGTTGCGAGATGCAAGAGCTGCGGTCGGGACACGTCCTCCACAACGGATACGTGCGGTCCTCTTGACGGGTAGCTTGAGCTCGCATCGCATCGCCTCCTCCATCGATGGCTTCTTGGCTTCTAGCTTCAACTCTAAGCTTTTTGGAGGCTCAATGGTCGCTACAAGGGTGCAACACATTGCTTGAAACGTTTGATTCTCGAGCTCCCAATTCGGCCAAATAAATAGTCCCGAGAGGAAAGCCCGGGAGCCTTATTTTCCTTTTTTACACTTCCCTTAAAATTTTCCGACCAAACAAGGAAGTCAAAAAGGAGCAATTCGGACGAAATTCGGGGTCATCGGGCGTTGGGCCACCCCCGGGCCGGTCCGCACGGGCCGGCCGGCCCACCCCTGCCTCGGGGGCGGGGCCGGTCGGGTTTTTGCACACCGCCCTATTTTTTTCTTCCTCGACCCATGGGAAAAAGTTGACCCGGTAAATCTTCGCGAAAAACTCCGAAAGCTAAAAGAAAAATTATTTACGAAGTTGATGCCTTGTTTTTCGTCCTAGGCGGGACGTTCGGGCTCTTCCTCCATGGTAAAGACGTCAACATGATGAATGGGCACGACATCGGGTTCGTAGTAAACCTTTAGCCGCTGTCCATTCACCACAAATTGATCGCCGTTTATATCCATAATGGTTACCGCTCCGTTGGAGAACACCGAATGCACAACATAAGGTCCGTCCCACTTGCTTTGCAATTTCCCCTTTCCGAAGGTTTTAAACCTCGAATTGTAGAGGAGGACCTTATCTCCTTCTTTGAATTCTTTTTTTCTTCAATCTTTTATCATACCACCTTTTGATCCTCTCCTTGTATATGCTTGCGTTTTCGTAAGCTTTCAACCTCAACTCCTCTAGCTCGCTTATTTGAATTCTTCATTTCACTACCGCGGCATCGAGATCAAGGTTCATCTCTTTAATCGCCCAATAGGCTTTATGTTCCAACTCAACCGGAAGGTGGCAAGCTTTTCCATAGACGAATTGATAAGGGGTCATACATATCGGTGTTTTAAACGCCGTTCGATACGCCCATAAAGCTCCGTCTAATTTCTTTGACCAATCCTTGCCTCCCTTCTCTATGGTTTTGTTGAGTATGCTTTTTAATTGCCTATTTGACGTCTCCGCTTGTCCGTTGGTTTGTGGGTGATAGGCCGTGGAGACCCTATGCTCAATTCCCAACTTGGACAAGCACCTTTTGAAGTTCTTCCCGGTGAAATGAGTTCCTCCATCACTTATCAAGATTCTCGGTGTACCGAAACGGGGAAAAATCACGTTCTTGATCATGGTGATGGACTCCTCCGTGGAAGCTTTACGACATGGTATAGCCTCTACCCACTTGGATACATAATCAACCATAACAAGTATATACTCGAATCCAAATGAGTTTTTAAAAGGCCCCATGAAGTCTATGCCCCATACATCGAATATGTCGATTTGCAAGTTGTATTTCAAAGGCATAGAATTTCTTTGAGAGATGTTTCCGGTTCTTTGGCATTCGGGGCATGACGCAACATATCTTTTAGTATCTTCATGCATCTCGGCCAATAGAATCCGCTCGACCATACTTTTGCTTCGGTTCGAAAATGGCTATAGTGTCCACCGTACTCGCCGAGTGGCACTTCCTTAGAATCTCAAGCCTCTCTTCTCTTGGCACACATCTTCTCATCACTCCATCATTGCCAAGTTTGAAGAGGTATGGTGCATCCCAAAAATATTTCTTACTTTCGAGAGATTATTTTCCTTTGAGTGTTTTTGTCTAGATGATCGAGGGGCATCTTTCAAATTGCTCGAATGATGTCGATCATCCAAGTATCTTTATCAAGCACTCTATAGAGGTGGTCATCTCTCATCTTATCTTCTATGGGCTCTTTATCATCTTGTCCACGATTCATCCTAGACAAATGATCGGCCACAACATTTTCCACCCCCTTTTTATCACGAATTTCAACATCGAACTCTTGGAGAATAAGGATCCAACGAATCAAACGTGGTTTAGCTTCCTTCTTAGCCAAAAGATACTTGATGGCCGCGTGATCAGTGTAAACAATGACTTTCGAGTTCACGATGTAGGATCTGAATTTTTCGAAAGCGAATACCACCGCTAGCAACTCTTTTTCCGTAGCGGCGTAATTTAATTGTGCCCCACTAAGAGTTTTGCTAGCGTAGTACACGGCGTGAACTCGGCCTTCCTTTCTTTGACCCAAGACCGCGCCTACGGCGTAGTCACTTGCGTCACACATGATCTCGAAAGGTTGGCTCCAATCGGAGGTTGGATGATGGGAGCACTCACCAACGCATTTTTCAAGGTCGGAATGCCGCTAGACACTTCTCATCAAAGTCGAAAGCCACATCCTTTTGAAGAAGGTGCGTTAAAGGCTTAGTGATCTTCGAGAAGTCCTTTATAAATCTTCTATAAAATCCGGCATGGCCTAGAAAGCTCCTTAAGGACTTAACATCCGTAGGAGGTGGGAGTTGCTCAACCGTCTCTACCTTAGCCTTGTCCACTTCAATTCCTCTCTCGGATATAACATGTCCGAGCACTATGCCTTGCTTAACCATGAAGTGGCACTTTTCCCAATTTAAAACCAAATCTACCTCCGCACACCTTGTAAGGACCTTTTCTAAGTTTGCTAAGCAATCCATGAACGTCTTCCCGTAAACGGAAAAATCATCCATAAACACTTCAACAATTTCTTCGATGAATTCCGAGAACACGACCATCATGCAACGTTGAAAAGAGGCCGGAGCGTTGCATAGGCCGAAGGGCATCCTCCTATATGCAAACGTTCCGTAAGGACACGTATTGTCTTATGTTGATCTTCTGGGTGAATAGGAATTTGCATGAACCCCGAGTATCCATCGAGAAAGCAAAAATAAGCGTGGTTTGCTAACCTCTCGAGCATCTCGTCTATGAACGGTAGGGGGAAGTGATCTTTCTTCGTCGCTTTCTTAAGCTTACGGTAATCTATACACATCCGCCACCCGGTCACGGTTCTTTGCGGTATCAACTCGTTCTTCTCATTCTTCACCACGGTCAAACCTCCTTTCTTCGGTACACAATGTCACGGGCTCACCCATTCGCTATGCGGAACCGGTAGATGATTCGGCATCAAGTAACTTGATAACCTCTTTCTTCACTACCTCTCACATGGCATGGGTTAGCCTCCTTTGATGGTCCACTACGGGCTTACATTGGTCTTCCATTGGTATACGATGAGTGCAAAAGGTGGGCTAATACCTTTGAGATCATTAATTGAATATCCAATCACCTTCCTATGTTTTTTTAATAAAATCAGCAACGCTTCATTTTCTTCGGGGCTCAACTCGTCGCTCACAATGATCTGGATAAGTTTTGTCTAGGCCCAAAAATTCATATTTTAATCCCTTGGGCAAAGGTTTAAGGTCTACTTCGGGCACTTGTGGCTCCTCGGGTTTGATTTCTCCTATGTCTTCGAACTTCTCTTCCTCCACACCACCATCATGCGGCTCTAAGCCTTTTGTCGCTTCCTCTAGTTCTTCATCTTGTTGATTACTAATTTGATTTTCCATCGCTCTTTGCGGCGGGTCTCTAAGGGTTTCAACAAAACAAAGACTATCTATCTCTTCTACTTCTTCATCTTCGGGAGGAAAAGGTGTAAGGTGTTTAGAAGCACGAAGAAAGTTATATGTGTACTTTGTTCCATTAAGGTTCATTGTTACTTTGCCTTCTCCGGCATCTAACACGGCATCAACCAACTTAAGAAAAGGCCTACCTAAGATTATATGATCGAATTACCATGGTAAGCATCAATAACAAAGAATTCGGTTGGTATATAGTTTCTAGAAATTTTTACTTTCATGTTGCAAGCAATACCTAGAGGTTTGATAGTTCTACCATCTCCCATAATTAATTTCGTTGATGTTGGAGCTCGGTCTAGGTTGTGGTATTGAACTTTATTGTAAATTTTAGAAGATAGAACACTTACTTGGGCTCCGATGTCGCATAAAGCTTTGCATTGAACTCCGTTGATCTCGCAACTCAAGTGTGGCGTCATCTTCTCTTCTTCTTCGGATCCTATCGAGTAAATTTCGGCGAGGCGAGCGTATGGTGATGCTTCGGGCTTGATCCCCATGATTCTCTTCACCTCGGCAATATGTTCGGATCCACCACGTCATCTCCAAAGAGCTTTTCAAAAATCTCACCGGTGGTTTCGAGGTCGTATGAATTTTCAGCTTTCTTCTCCGGTGGGAAATCCACTTCCAATGCTCTTGCCATCCCCTTTTGATTAGGGAACGGTCTTCTCTTGTCGAATACTTCTCCGTAATCAATAGGAACCCAATCCATTGGCTCGAACTCCCTTAGTGGCTTCGCGCTTGACATGCTTCTCTTGTTCGTCTCCTTTGGTGCGGCGAAGTCGATGTTTGGTGTAGTTCTTGACCGATGTGTTCTTGTTCAAGCTTTTCCATGATTGGCTCCTCTTTTGTGACTTCGGAGTTGCCTCTTTAGAAAAATCAGCAAGCTTTTTCTTCCTTGAATTGAATTCGGCTCTTCCGCAAGTCTTGTTTCCCAATCTCTTCGCATGGCAGCCGCTTTACTAACTTTTTGTAGAAGTTGGGCGGCTTCCGTGAGTGTTTTCTCCATGAGATCCCCACCGCACACATCTCGACGTGTCGCATGCAACTAGGGGTTAGGGAAAAGAAAAATGTATGCAAGAGTACGTCACTTAGGTGAAGCCGAGTTTTGGTCCTTGTTCGATTAATTCATTAAACCTATCCCAGGCTTGGTCTATCCCTTCCTTTTCTCCTTGCATGAAAGTGATCACTTGCCTCCTTAGATGTTGAACCTTGCTAATTGGAAAGAACTTCTCGCAAAACTTCTTTGTCAACTTGTTCCAATTGCCTTCAACTTCAAAGGACGCAACCGAATACCATGTCTTTGCTTTGCCGGCAAGTGAGTAGGGAAAGAGATTCCATTTGAACCATTCATCGGGGACTCCTTCTTGACGCACCGTGTTGCATATTGTCGTGAAATCCCTTATGTGTCTATATGGGTTCTCCGTAACCATCCCTTCAAATGGGTTTTCCGCCACCATCTTGATGATCTTGGATTTAATTTCATACTTGGTCGCTTCGAGCTTCGAATCCGACTCTTGTACCTTTATGTCTTCACATCGAGGGCTAGCGTAATCCCTTAATGATTTCTCCGGTTCTTCCACGGGTTGATTAACGAACTCCATCTAGACAATAAGATAAAAACAAAAACAAAAAAAGAAACAAGTGTTTTTCCGGATAATATATGTTAGATATAGCAAATAAAAGATAAACTAAAATATAAAACTAAGTTAGATGCAAATCAAACGATGTAAACTAACTTGCTCCCCGCAACGGCGCCAGAAAAAGAGGCTTGTTGACGGATAAAAGACGTATCCCTCTACGATCCGCAAGCGTACGGACCCCACACCTTTTTCACCACGGGATTCCCAAGGTTCTTGTCAATCCGCGGAGCAAGGGGATTACAAGCGTTCGATCAACAACGACACACTAGCTACTAAAACCCTAACTACTATTATACTAGAAAACACTAAACTACACTAGAGAGAATGATAAACGATCAAGGTAGAAGACACTCGCCCACGGGTCTACGATACTACGGCATGCAATCGCTTAAAGACATGAAAAACCAATCTAATCTATCGGGGTTGTGACCACGGTTTCGCCCTTTCCCTCCTCTCGTCTGTCACTACGCGAAGGTATTCATGACTAGACCTTTGATGGACACGGCGTATTGAATGGATCCAAGGAAGCATTGGAGCTCGTACTCCCTCTACGGCACGGTTGCAAGCCTTAAGCATTAAAGTATATTCAACACAAGATGATAGATAGATAATCCGACAAAGTGCGATTACATCTCAATATCGATTACAACCCATGGACGAATGAGAAGATTACCCCATCAAGGTGCTGATCATGGCACCGTTGATCATGGTTTCCCTTCCGCCGGTGTCTTCCTTGTTCTCCACGAGAGGGTGCTTCCTTCGAGGTGGTTGATCTCCCGCCGGAGATCCTCCTCCTCTCTCTCTAGCTTGTGGATGGCCTTCGGTGCGAATGACTCCTCTTTCGTGTTGGCGGCGCGTCGGGGGTTTTAGGGTTGAAGATCCTTCGAGGGCAAGGAAGACGGGACCGAACCGGTGCCGAGAAGTGGGGCCGGGCCGGCCGGCTGGGCCGGCCGGCCCGAGCCCGGTTGGCCGGTTCGGTCGCCCCTTTTGCTCCGTGGGTCCTCGTGCACTTATCTACTTTACCCCCTCCACTTGCATGATTTTGACGATGTTATCCTCACGATCAAGATGGAGGCTCTCTTTGCATGAAGTTTGATCTTTTACGCTTCAATCCCCGGGGGTGTTCCTCGTAGCACTTCGGTCCTCGCCACCATTGGAAGTGATTTCGAGCAAGCTCATGAACACGAACAAGACTCCATGAATGCTCCTTTGAACTTGTTGCGAATCCGTCCTTTATGTC
This sequence comes from Cenchrus americanus, assembly GCA_947561735.1. Classification (NCBI taxonomy): domain Eukaryota; kingdom Viridiplantae; phylum Streptophyta; class Magnoliopsida; order Poales; family Poaceae; genus Cenchrus; species Cenchrus americanus. The sequence continues at coordinate 152,359,221 of OX387240.1, read as the reverse complement.
CATGTTTTCCTACATAAACACAACACTTCCAAATGCATGCACAAAGATGAACTTGTTATATGATTAGTGTGCCTAGTGGCGGGTTAGTTCCATAATCAAATCCAAACCAAAGTGTAATGAACATGCTAGGTGCACCAAAATACACCGTCAACGGCGGCATATCCGGGGTTCTTGTATTCTAACATTTGGCCCAATTTTGGATAAATCGATCAAAGAAATTGCTAAAGGGAATTGTATGTATTTGTAGATAGCATCAAGGTTGAAATAAGTGCCGGCTAGCTTAAGATGGATGTCAACCGGTGGTTGTAGGGGTTAGAGCACCACCTTGTCGCCAACCGAGAATATGATGAGTAAGTGTAATAAAAAATGAATTCTTGCATTTGCAATCAAGTACGTAGTTGAAGCATCTTATATTGTTATAACAAGTATTGCATCTTACTTCTATAGGTTATCTTTATAGAAACCCGGTGCCAGTTGTGTTGTGGGAGCATGACGACTTGGTTGATTCATGTTGTCAACGTCTCCTTCGTGTTCCTGCTGCACCCTCCTGAGTCCATCCTACCCTCACCGGTAGTCGGGTATCGGTGTGTCTTCCTCTCTCCTTCTCTCCTCTCGCTCCCATCTATTTTACTAATGTATGCTGAGATCTTGGATTTGTCCGCCACATGTGCTTATATTAGCTTGAATAGTGGGATTGGAATCGATACAAAATTGTTCGGTTATTGTCATCATCCTAGATAGATGCGATTATGTGTTTAGTCTTGCTACGAAGAATGTGTTATTCAATTTCTGTCCGGTTCCATGCGGGGCACACAACTACAATTTAATAAGTGCATAATTAGTCATGGCTTTTGTATTTTGCATAGTGGTTTTCTTCGGGTTGATGCCGGCTACATTGTGCCAACTGAACTAAAAATTATGGCGATTAGGCCCTTTGGTTCTTTTTAAATTTAGATTCATATATATGTACCTAATGGAGGTGCTAGGTTAGCACTCGGTACTCATTTTTTAGTTCCTTATGCTTAGGCTTCTACCATGTGGTTTCTTTATTGAAAAAAACATGTATGGCATTACTTGATCATGATTTATTTTTAATATACATGCAACCTAGAAGCAGATACATTCTCTTTTATATATTGCTTACTACAAGGTGCATTAATCCTCCCATTTCGAATTGAAAATTAGGGTAGTTAGAGGTCATTTGCTTGCTTCAAGCCGCAAAAGAATCTTCTTGGCTTCGTGCTTGGGCATTAGCACAATATGACATGAGTTCATTGTAGTGGATTGTTCTGTTAGTATTTTTGTTGAGAATAAGTTCTATGAGATTTATTGATTGCCTTTCTCACCGCACAAATGAGATTGGTTTAAACTTTAGCAAAGATTGCAATTGCTATAACTTTTCTAGTGTGCTTGAGGTTGAATTCTACAACAGTAAGATTAGTTGTCTTGGGTCATAAATATCTTCATGATATGCTAATGTTCCATACCTTTTAGCTTCAGATGTTTGTGCTCCACCATTCACTAATGTTATGTGTGTTCCTTTCGGGTGGAGTGAGCTACTAGATGGCCAAATAGCAAGAGCAAGAGATGCTTTTTAGACATCTTGTATGCATTTTTCTTCTCAGTTTACACATCTAGTATGACACCATTACTTTGTGCTATGCTATTTATTAGTCAGCCCATGTACTAATTAGTTAGCATTCATTTCCTTAATTATTTGGCTCATTAATTAGTTAGAATTCATTTCCTTAATTGTTTTATCTCAATTGCTCTTGTTCTATGGTTGCTAATTACTCCATGAATTTAATTATATATGTTTTTATGAATCGCAGAGAAACTCGTACAACCAAAACAATTAGAGAAAACTTCTATGGCTTAATGTTGATGGCCGGCACCAACAAGAATGACAAGTTACAATGCTTATTTATGATGGTGTCGCTGATGGGCGATGGAGCAACTAGCGAACACATTTTTAGATTGATCTATTATATGCTAAACAATGTTGTGAATTTAGTTAAATATGGTTTCTTTATTTTGTTAGTTGTGGTCATGTTCTTTTAAGGAGAACTCAGCTCATTGTGTGTTACTTTCGTTTTGAGACAAAATTTAAATTAATGAATATATCAGTTATTATGTGTGATGTGCATGCTGTGAAAATAATCTAAAAACTACTATTCAAATTCCACTGGTTGCGATAGAATAATAGGCAACCATTCATTTTGGTTGTAATATGCATTATCGCAACGTACTTTATGTGTTGCATTACCATATCATCTATTGCCATCAACAATTATTTGTTGCATTTGACCTCTATTACCACCGACACAAATTCGTTGCAACATATGTATATTACCTCGAAGACTAGTTCGTTGCGTTACCATACCATCTATTGCCACCACATTCGATATGTTGCAAAAGCATTGTAATGCAATGGATCACAATTCGTGGTAATACGACCATATGCCCACGTAATTTTGGAGTGGCAATACTTTTCTATTGCAACACATTTGGTCGTGACAAACATGAAATATTGCATCCTAGTGTTTGGTCGCAATAAAACCTTAGGCAACCAATGTAATCGTTGCAATATTTAATCTTGCAACAAAAAATTGGTTGCATTTCCTTTTTTGTTCGTTGTCATATTTGTTATTACAACCAAGTATTGGTTGAATTAGGCTTTTTTTGTGTTGCAATATTTTTTCTAGCAACCAACTATTGGTTGCAGTAGGGTCTTTTGGTCATTGCATTAGAAAAATCTATTGCAACACAACATCTTATGGTTGCCTCAGGCTATTACACCGTTCCAATTGTAACCATCTGTCGACCACCTTACTTCGATGCAATTGATTTTAGATGCAACCAAAACAGCCATATTGCAACCATATATAGTCGTTGGCCAAGCACTGATTCCTAGTAGTGCTTGTGACCATCTCTTCCACAATAATCACAATGAAACCTTATGGGCTTAGGCATAGGCTTGGGATGGGGCTGTTCATTTGGTTTCTCTCCACTCGGCTTCTCAACCAGTTTCTCCTCACTCGGCCTCTCACTCTCCTTCCCAAAGAACACATTCCCCAAATCACTCTTGAACTTGATGGGTTTTTGGAAGTTGTTAGTTTGTGGAGGAAACAGTGGAGTTGGGATTGTGTCTAGTCGGTTCCTGAGATGGTTTGGTTTAGGAACAAAGGCATTTTTGTGGTGGGTTTTTGGTGGCTCTAGGATATCTCCGATCTTCCCCTCATTCTCACCACTTCCCTCACCAGCCCCAAGCTCTTCTCCATCTTGGCACTTATATGTCTCGATCATTATCCTCAATTGAGGCTCATGACCAGACAACCAACCCATCAACTTTCTCAACTCATCATTCTCATCCTGCAAGCGATCCACATAATGTGCAAGTTCCAGATTTTTCAAAGCATGTACTTCACATGTAGAGCAAGAAGTAGGAATAGGTTCTTTCAACTTAGCCTCAACAGAAACAATGTAAGCATGCATCTCATCAATTTTTCCATGCAAAACAGGGCAAGAAGTGCAAGCACCTAGCAAAGCAGATTTAGACTTAAGCTCGGCCACTTCAACCCTAAGTACATCTAGTTCCTCACATATGGATGCATGCTTTTCCTTAAAAATAGCAAGATCAGCTAGGAAAATAGGATAATCAGCACATTCAACTTCATCAGAAACAGCAGGTGAAGCCTTAAGCGAATCAATTTCAAGCTTAGCATCCAAGTTCTGTGTTTCTAACTCTGCCACTCTAGTCCTAGCATCCTCAAGCGAAGCCCTAACCGCTTTCCTCATCTTCTTAGCCTCTTTAAGTATATCATCACGATTATCAAGCAATAAGCCAAGTCGTTCATTCTCCTGACGCAAGAAGGGAAGTTCATCACGCACCTCGTCATCGGAGTCGGAGTCCGAGTCACTCTGGTTGCTCTTCTTGTTGTCAGAGCTAAGCGCCATGGTGCAGAAGCCATCTCTAGAGAAGCAGCTCAGTCCACTCAGGTCCTTGGATGGCTTCCTGCCCTTGCGCCGATCACCTTCGGCTTCACTGCTACTTGAGCTCGAGGTGGAGTACGCGGAACTAGAGTCGACGTCGCTCGCTCCAACCATTGCTCGGGCCTTGCCTCGGCCATCTTTCATCCTCGATCGTCGTTCATCCTTCTTCTTGCCCTTGTGCTTGTGCTTGTGGTCATGCCTTGATCGGTACTTGCCATCGATCTTCGACTTGTGCTTGTAGTTGTCCTTGTTCTCGACCTTCTCAGGGCAATCGGCGAAGAAGTGTTCCGGCTTGCCGCACTGGAAGCATGTCCTCGTGTTCCTCCTCATGTTCACCCGGTTCTCGTGCATCCTCTCGAATCGCCTAGTCAGCAGCGCCAGCTCGTCCTCTCCAAGCACGTCGAACTCCTCATCTGGCACGAACATCAAAGAGGACAAGGAGAACATCCTGGTGGATGGGTTAGCGTTAGACTTTCCTTTCGAGCCACCGATGAGGGTGAGACTATGAGAGTTAGTCGAGCCCTCAATCTTGGTTGTCATGCCCCGGTCCACCTCAGCCGACTTGAGCATCGAGAACAGCTCGTCACCGTCAGGGTATCATACTTCTCAGACTCCACAATAGCCTCAAACTTTCCGCCCCAAACCGAACGATTGTTGATGGATAAAAGACGTATCCCTCTACGATCCGCAAGCGTACGAGCCCCACACCTTTTTCACCACGGGATTCCCAAGGTTCTTTTCAATCTGCGGAGCAAGGGGATTACAAGCGTTCGATCTACCTTCACACTCTAGCTACTCAAACCTCTAACTACGATTAAACTAGAAAACAACTAAACTACACTAGAGAGAATGATCAAGATATCAAGATAAAAGACACTCGCCCATGGGTCTACGATATTAAAGCATGCAATCACTTAAAAACATAAAACCAATCTAATATATCGGGGTTGTGGCCACGGTTTCTCCCTTTCCCTCCTCTCGTACTGTCACTACGCGAAGGTATTCATGACTAGACCTATGATGGACACAATGTATTGAATGGATCCAAGGAAGCATTGGAGCTGTTACTCCCTTTATGGCATGGTAGCTAACCTTTAGCATTAAAGTATATCCAACACACGATGATAGATAGATATTCCGACAAAGTGCGATTACATCTCAAGATTGATTACAACCCATGGACGAATAAGGAGATTACCCCATCAAGGTGCTAGACATAGCACCGTTGATCATTGTTGACAGATAAAAGACGTATCCCTCTACGATCCACAAGCGTACGGACCCCACACCTTTTTCACCACGGGATTCCCAAGGTTCTTGTCAATCCGCGGAGCAAGGGGATTACAAGCGTTCGATCAACAACGACACACTAGCTACTAAAACCCTAACTACTATTATACTAGAAAACACTAAACTACACTAGAGAGAATGATAAACGATCAAGGTAGAAGACACTCGCCCACGGGTCTACGATACTACAAAGCATGCAATCGCTTAAAGACATGAAAATCAATCTAATCTATCGGGGTTGTGATCACGGTTTCGCCCTTTCCCTCCTCTCGTACTGTCACTACGCGAAGGTATTCATGACTAGACCTATGGTGCACACGGCGTATTGAATGGATCCAAGAAAGCATTGGAGCTCTACTCCCTTTACGGCATGGTAGCTAACCTTAAGCATTAAAGTATATTCAACACAAGATGATAGATAGATAATCCGACAAAGTACGATTACATCTCAAGATCGATTACAACCCATGGACGAATAAGGAGATTACTCCATCAAGGTGCTAGACATAGCACCGTTGATCATGGTTTCCCTTCCGACGGTGTCTTCCTTCTTCTCCACTTGTGGGTGCTTCCTTCGAAATGGACGATCTCCCTCCGGAGATCTCCCTCCTCTCTCTCTAGCTTGTGGATGGTCTCCTGGTGCGAATGGCTATCTCCCCGTCGAATGGCGGTGCCTCCAGGGTTTTAGGGTTGAAGATCCTTCGGGTGCAAGGAAAGGGGGGGCCGAACCGACCACCGGAGTGGGCTGGGCCGGCCGGCCTGGGCCGACCGGCCCAGGCCCATCTCGGACCAGTTCGGTCGTCCCTTCGCTCCCGTGGGTCCTTAGGTGATTATGCACTTTGCCCCCTCCACTTGCATGATTTTGATGATGTCATCCTCACGTCCAAGATGGAGGTTCTCCGCGCATGAAGTTCGGTCTTTTACGCTTCAATCGCCGGGGGTGTTTCTCGTAGCACTTCGGTCCTTGCCACCACTGGAAGTGATTTCATCAAGCTCATGAACACGAACAAGACTCCGTAAATGCTCCTTTGAACTTGTTGCGAATCCGTCCTTTATGTCCATGTTTTCCTACACAAACACAACACTTCCAAATGCATGCACATGGATGAACTTGTTATATGATTAGCGTGCCTAGTGGAGGGTTAGTTCCATAATCAAATCCAAACCAAAGTGTAATGAACATGCTTGGTGTACCAAAATACACCGTCAACATCTCCCCCACGCTTAGCTCTTGCTCGTCCTCGAGCAAGTACTCGTAAAAGAACTTCGTCCAAAGTGTTGTAATCATGTACCGCTAATCCTTCTTCACAAGTTAGTCAATCCTTTCATCTTTAATACATAAACATAATGTAATGATCATCAAACATAAACATGGGTGTTTAGAATCTTTACCACGTCAAGATTTACCCCACAACTCAAACTCTTCACTAAAAGTCTTCAATTTCAGCCATGCTTACTTCTTTCCTTCCATCGGAGGGTTTTTATGATTTTTCAAACAAAATTCCTGCAACAAGTATTAGAAAAAAACCTTTCTCCAAGCTCTCTCAAGTCACTCATATGAGGTGTCTATCCTAAGCCAATTTTATAAAACTCTCACCTCCCATAAGTCTCTCATATAACATGTAAAGTGGAGCTATAGGTAGGGCTAGCGCAATCAACACAAGTATTGTCAAACTAAGAACTTCCTCTAATGGTTGTTTACCTTTCAAAGCCAATGATCATGAGAATTAACTATATGTAGGGATATCAAGGATGAGAAGATTTAGAATGGTGGACATGTGCAAGGGCAAAAGAAAATTATGACTACGAGGCACCGATGACGTCCTCGTTGTCAGATTGCACATGGTTGGAAAAAGAGTGAAAGTTCCGTCTCTCAACAACGTGACATCCTTCCTTACACTTTTATATTTTTTTCTTTCACTTGATTCATCCCTCTCATATATTTCTTGCCACACCTCTTTTCTCTTCCTCTTCTTTATCTTTCATTCTTTCATTCTCATATTTTTCTCTTTCTTTACTTTTCTATCTTTTCCATACTCATACTTTTCTCTTTATTTTTCCCTCTCTTGACCACTTTTAAAAGCTCTCAACTCCTCTCTTTCTTGCATGCATACAATCTGAAATTTTAAATAAATCATGCTATAGACGAGATGAAACTTTTGAAAGTAGGTTATGTTCAAGGAATGCGATGTACAAAAAAGATGTATAGGGTTGGGTATGGAATTCGGCGATGTACAGGACTTCCGATGCGAAAGTCACGTTACCGAGTGCAAGATGAGGCTAGCAACAAAAAATAAGTACAAGAACATGATCATTGCTCGAAACTAAAACTCCTAAGAGAGAAGATCATAGCCTGACTCATCGTGCTAATCACAGTTATGGTGGAGCAAAAAAAATAAATTGGCTTTGTATAGGATCTTTTTTCTTACTCTCAACTTGGAAAAAGAGGTTTTGCTAACCTTTATTACAACGGTTTTTAGATAATTTTCAGAACTGAAATCCTCCAACTTTTAGCATTGAACATAGCACAACTAACATGTGAAGCTCAAGGTCGAAGTGTGGTATGGGTACTTTAAGTAGTAGCAATTCCACTAAGCACCACGGTAAACGTTTTTCGAACCACACACTTATGTTCATATATCAAGAATCAAAGATAAACAAACAAGTGAATAAAGATAAGCATCACACAAGACACAAAATATATAAAGACTCTTTTTATTTGATTTTCTTTGACTCAACACTAATTTAAAACACTTCAAACTTGCAAAAATTTAAAAAACACACTCGAAAACTAAGACTTTTTAAACTCTAAGACTCTCCTCTCTCGAAGACTAAACCGAACCTAAACTTTGAAACTCAAAAGCTAAGGCTAGCTAGCTAGCTCTCCCCCACGCTAAAAACATACGACGTCCTCGTCGTATCTTACAAAATTTCTAAGGGGAAAACTCGACCTAGTGGTACTTTCCGCAAGTATTGCACCACTTGCCTCTCATGTTCCCGACCATGCCAAAGAGTTTGCGCACGTTGTGGTTAAGGAACTTGTAGTCGTCTTCAACTACACGCTCCAAATCCTCCAAACGCTGCTTCATCGCCTCCATGGCTTGGAGACATTCGTCGACCGACGCGTAGAGATCCCCGATGGAGTGACGGCAAGCCGCACAACACATCGGATGCAATCTGAATGGGTCGTCATTGCCGTCGTCGCCACCATTGTCATCGCTGCCGTCGTCGCCGCTGCCGTTGGGGCCTTCGGGAGTCTTCTCCTTGGGCACCTCATCCCAATTGTAAAGATCGTTATCATCTCTTCCGGCGGCCGCCCATGAGCTCGGGCTACGATCGTCAGAGTAGTCTCTACCACGATAGTCCTTAGGCTCGGGCGACACCTCCTTGTAGTCCTTCCGCTTCATGCCTTGGATGTGCGCCAACCTTCAAACGGGCGTAGGGACCTTCTCTCCTTCGACGGGTTTGTGAGATGCGATAGCTCCGGTTGGGACACGCCCTCCACAACGGATGCGGGCGGTCCTCTTGATCTCGACGGGTAGCTTAAGCTCGCATCGCTTCGCCTCCTCCATCGATGGCTCCTTGGCTTCTTGCTTTAACTCTAAGCACCTCGGGGGCACAATGGCTGCTGCGTTGGTGCAAAATATTGCCTGAAGGGATTGATTTCTGAGCTCCCAATTCGGCCAAATAAATAGTCTGAAGAGAAAAACCCTAGGAACCTCATTTTCCTTTTTTAAACTTCCCTTAAATTTTTCTAGCCGAAGAAGGAAGTCGAAAAGGAGCAATTCGAGCAAAAACCGGGATCGACCGCCACCGGGACACACCTGGGCCGGTCGAACTTGGCTGGCCGGCCCACCCTGTCTCGGGGGCCGGGCCGGGCCGGTTTTTCGTGCACCGCCCTTATTTCACCCCTTAGCCATGGGAAAAAGTTGGCCCAGTAAATCTTCGCGAGGAACTCCAGAAAACTAAAAGAAAAATTATTTACAGAAATTCATGCCTTGTTTTTCGTCCTAGGCGGGACGTTCGGGCTCTTCTTCCATGGTGAAGACTTCAACATGGTGAAGGGGCACAATGTTGGGTTCGTAGTAAACCTTAAGTCGTTGACCATTCACCATAAATTGATCGCCTTTTATATCCATAATGGTTACCGCTCCGTTGGAGAGCACCGAATGCACAACATAAGGTCCGTCCCACTAGCTTTGCAATTTCCCCTTTCCGAAGGTTTTAAACCTCGAATTGTAGAGGAGGACCTTATCTCCTTCTTTAAACTCTTTCTTTTTCAATCTTTTATCATACCACCTTTTGATTCTCTCTTTGTATATGCTTGCATTTTCATATGCTTTCAACCTCATCTCCTCTAGCTCGCTTATTTGGATCCTTCGTTTCACCACCGCAAGCATCGAGATCGAGGTTCATCTTTTTAATCGCCCAATAGGCTTTATGTTCCAACTCAACCGGAAGGTGGCAAGCTTTTCCATAGACGAATTGATAAGGGGTCATACCTATCGGTGTCTTGAACGCCGTTCGATAAGCCCATAAAGCTCCGTCTAATTTCTTTGACCAATCTTTGCCTCCCTTCTCTATGGTTTTGTTGAGGATGCTTTTTAATTGCCTATTTGACGTTTCCGCTTGTCCGTTGGTTTGTGGGTGATAGGCCGTAGAGACCCTATGCTCAATTTCCCAACTTGGACAAGCACTTTTTTAAATTCTTCCCGGTGAAGTGAGTTCCTCCATCACTTATCAAGATTCTCGGTGTACCGAAACGAGGAAAAATCACGTTCTTGATTATAGTAATGGACTCCTCCATGGAAGCTTTACGACATGGCATAGCCTCTACCCATTTGGATACATAATCAACCATGACTAGAATATACTCATATCCGCATGAGTTTTTCAAAAGGCCCCATGAAGTCTATACCCCATACATCGAACAAATCAATTTGTAGATTGTAATTCAAGGGCATAGAATTTCTTTGAGAGATGTTTCCGGTTCTTTGGCATTCGGGGCATGATGCAACATATCTTTTAGTATCTTCATGCATCTCCAGCCAAAAGAATCCGCTCGACCATACTTTTGCTTGGGTTCGAAAATGGCTATAGTGTCCACCGTACTCTGCCGAGTGGCACTTCCTTAGAATTTCTACCCTCTCTTCTCTTGGCACACATCTTCTCATGACTCCATCATTGCCAAGTTTGAAGAGGTATGGTGCATCCCAAAAGTATTTCCTACTTTCGGAGATTATCTTCTTTTGAGAGTTTTTGTCTAGATGATCGAGGGGCATCTTCCAAATTGCTCTAATGATATCGATCATCCAAGTATCTTTATCAAGCACTCGATGGAGGTGGTCATCATTCATCTTATCTTCTATGGGCTCTTTATCATCTTGTCCATGATTCATCCTAGACAGATGATCCACCACAACATTCTCCACCCCCTTTTTATCACAAATTTCAACGTCACATTCTTGGAGAAGAAGGATCCAACGAATCAAATGTGGTTTAGCTTCCTTCTTAGCCAAGAGATACTTGATGGCTGCGTGGTCGGTGTAAACAATGACCTTCGAGTTCACGATGTAAGATCTGAATTTTTCGAAAGCGAAAACCACCGCTAGCAACTCCTTTTCTGTAGTGGCATAATTTAATTGCACCCCACTAAGAGTTTTGCTAGCATAGTAAACGGCGTGAACTCGGCCTTCCTTTCTTTGACCCAAAACCGCGCCTACGGCATAGTCACTTGCGTCACACATGATCTCGAAAGGTTGGCTCCAATCCGGAGGTTGAATAATGGGAGCACACACCAACACACTTTTCAAGGTCCGGAATGCTGCTAGGCACTTCTCATCAAAGTCGAAAGCCACATCCTTTTGAAGAAGATGCGTTAAAGGCTTAGTGATCTTTGAGAAGTCCTTAATAAATCTTCTATAGAATCCGGCATGGCCTAGAAAGCTCCTTAAGGACTTAACATCCGTCGGAGGTGGGAGTTGCTCAACCGTCTCTACCTTAGCCTTGTCCACTTCAATGCCTCTCTCGGATATAACATGTCCGAGCACTATGCCTTGCTTAACCATGAAGTGGCACTTTTCCCAATTTAATACCAAGTCTACCTCCGCACACCTCGTGAGGACCTTTTCCAAGTTTGCCAACAATCCATGAACGTCTTCCCATAAACGGAAAAATCATACATGAACACCTCGACAATTTCTTCGATGAATTCCGAAAATACGGCCATCATGCAACGTTGAAAAGAGGCCGGAGCGCTGCATAGACCGAAGGGCATCCTTCTATATGCAAACGTTCCATAAGGGCATGTAAACGTTGTTTTGTGTTGATCGTCCGGGTGAAGGGGAATTTGCATGAACCCCGAGTACCCATCGAGAAAGCAAAAATAAGCGTGGTTTGCTAATCTCTCGAGCATCTCGTCGATGAACAGTAGGGGGAAGTGATCTTTCTTCGTCGCTTTGTTAAGCTTACGATAATCAATACACATCCGCCACCCGGTCACGGTTCTTTGTGGTATCAATTCGTTCTTCTCATTCTTCACCACGGTCAAACCTCTTTTCTTTGGTACACAATGTACCGGGCTCACCCATTGGCTATGCGGGACCTGGTAGATGATTCCGGCATCAAGTAACTTGATGACCTCTTTCTTTACTACCACTCGCATGGCATGAGTTAGCCTCCTTTGGTGGTCCACTATTGGCTTACATTGGTCTTCCATTGGCATACGATGAGTGCAAAAGGCTGGGCTAATACCTTTGAGATCATTAATCTAATATCCAATCACCTTCCTATGTTTTTTCAATAAAATCAGCAACTTCTCATTTTCTTCGGGACTCAACTCGTCGCTCACGATGACTGGATAGGTCTTGTCTGGGCCCAAAAATTCATACTTTAATCCTTTGGGCAAAGGTTTAAGGTCTACCTCGGGCGCTTGTGGCTCCTCGGGTTTAATCTCTCCTATATCTTCGAATTTTCCTTCCTCCACGCTTCCATCATGTGGTTCCAAGCCTTTTGTTGCTTCTTCTAGTTCTTCATCTTGTTGATTACTAATTTGATTTTCCATCACTCTTTGCAGCGGGTCTCTAAGGGTTTCAACAAAACAAAGACTATCTATCTCCTCTACTTCTTCGTCTTCGGGAGGAAAGGGTGTAGGGTGTTTAGCTACGCGAAGAAAATTATATGTGTACTTTGTTCCGTTAAGGTTCGTTGTTACTTTTCCTTCTCCGGCATCTAACACGGCATCAACCAACTTAAGAAAGGGCCTACCTAAGATTATGTGATCATGATTACTATGGTAAGCATCAATAACAAAGAAATCGGTTGGTATAAATTTTCCAGAGATTTTTACTTTCATGTTACAAGCAATACCTAGAGGTTTAATAATCTTACCATCCCCCATAATTAATTTCGTTGATGTTGGAGCTAAGTCTAGGTTGTGGTCTTGAACTTTATCGTAAATTTTAGAAGATAAGACACTTACTTGGGCTCCGACGTCGCATAAAGCTTTGCATTGGATTCCGTTGAGCTCGCAACTCAAGCGTGGTGTCATCTTCTCTTCTTCTTCGGATCCTATCACGTAAATCTCGGCGAGGCGAGCGTATGGTGATGCTTCGGGCTTGATCCCCATGATTCTTTTCACCTCGGCTATGTGTTCTGGATCCACTTCATCATCTCCAAAGAGCTTTTACAAGATCTCACCGGTGGTTTCAAGGTCGTATGATTCTTACGCTTTCTTCTCCGGTGGGAAATCCACTTCCAATGCTCTTGCCATCCCTTTTGATTAGGGAACGGTCTTCTCTTGTCGAATACTTCTCCGTAATCGATAGGAAGCCAATTCATTGGTTCGAACTCCCTTAGTGGCCTCGCGCTTGACATGCTTCTCTTGTTTGTCTCATTTAGTACGATGAAGTCAATGCTCGGGGTAGTTCTTGAGTTGATGAGTTCTTCTACAAGCTTTTCCGAGATTGGCTCCTCTTTTGTGACTTCCGGGGTTGCCTCTTTAGAAAATTCAGCACACTTGTTCTTCCTTGAATTATATTCCGGCTCTTCCGCAAGTCTTGATTCCCAATCTCTTCGCATGGCAGCCGCTTTACTAATTTTTTGTAGAAGTTGGGCGGCTTCCGTGAGTGTTTTTTCCATGAGATCCTCACCTGCACACATTTGGACGTGTTGCATGCAACTAGGGGTTAGGGAAAGGAAAAATGTATGCAAGAGTACGTCACCGGAGAAGCCGAGTCTTGGTCCTTGTTCGATTAACTCATTAAACCTATCCCAAGCTTGGTCTATCCCTTCCTCTTCTCCTTGCATGAAAGTGATCACTTGCCTCCTTAGATGTTGAACCTTGGTAATTGGAAAGAACTTCTCGCAAAACTTCTTTGTCAACTTGTTCCAATTGCCTTCAACTTCAAATGACGCAAACGAGTATCATGTCTTTGCATTGCCGGCAAGTGAGTAGGGAAAGAGATTCCATTTGAACCATTCATCGGGAACTCCTTCTTGATGCACCGTGTTGCATAGCGTCGTGAAATGCCTTATGTGTCTATATGGGTTCTCCGTAACCATCCCTTCAAACGGGTTTGCTGCCACCATCTTGATGATCTTGGATTTAATCTCATACTTGGTCGCTTCGAGCTTTGAATCCGACTCTTGTACTTTTATGTCTTCACATCGAGGGCTAGCGTAATCCCTTAGTGATTTCTTCGGTTCTTCCACGGGTTGATTGATGAACGCCATCTAGACAACAAGATAAAAACAAAAACAAACAAAGTGGTTTTCTAGATAATATGTATTAGATATAGCAAAATAAAAGATAAACTAAATACAAAACTAAGTTAAATGCAAACCAAACGATGTAAACTAGCTTGCTCCCCGGCAACGGCGTCAGAAAAGGGGGCTTGTTGACGGATCAAATACATATCCCTCTACGATCCGCAAGTGTACGGACCCCACACCTTTTTCACCACGGGATTCCCAAGGTTCTTGTCAATCCGCGGAGCAAGGGGATTACAAGCGTTCGATCTACCTTCACACTCTAGCTACTCAAACTTCTAACTACGATTAAACTAGAAAACAACTAAACTACACTAGAGAGAATGATCAAGATATCAAGATAAAAGACACTCGCCCATGGGTCTACGATACTAAAGCATGCAATCGCTTAAAGACATAAAACCAATCTAATCTATCGGGGTTGTGACCACGGTTTCGCCCTTTCCTGTGACAACCCACCCAGGAAAATACCGTACTATCGCCTAAAACCAATCCACTTTGGTCATTAAACAATAGTAAAGTATCATCCTGTCGTTAGTTGCCGGGTTAACGCCCGGTAAATCACTTGGATATCAACAAAGGATCGACAATATGCATTAAAACTCACGCGAAGGTGAGTCCAGAGTACACGAAAGCCACTGGACCGGAGTCCAAATCCCATGCTCTTACCACATGAGCAATCCATTTATAAAGATCTTATGATTCCAACATAAGAACCTATTTCGCGAGTGACGACATCACTCGACTTCTACCGGGTCCTATAGCATAGCAGCTATCGACCTAACATACTAGTAAAAGAGCATAGGTACCTACAGATCATGCATCTAGGGTGTCAAATCAACTCCTGAAACGTAAATGCACAATCATAGCAATGATAATTACATAAATTTCAAAAACAGGGTTAATGATCCGGGGCTTGCCTTCGATGGCAAGGTTGGCCTTGGGCCCTTCTGGACTTTGGTCCAGGTCTTGCTCTACAACGATGTGGTGCACGTCTCCGTCAGCTCCTCTGTTTCCTCCTTCCGGCACACGCGTACAGCTACCGTCGGAAAGATCTACACGAGGATGCAAGATTTAATTGAAGATTTTTAATTTAATTATTTACAAACAACATATGACAACCATGAAGGGCATGGCTGGCCATATTCACCTTAACAAACACACCTTGGCATAACCTTTCTATTAAATAATTTCTCACGGTGAATAAAATAATTTATCTCTCACAGACAACAAGGGTTGATATTGATCATTTTAAATTGATTTACATCACATACATAGGGTCTTCATATGTGTAGTTGAGGTTTTTCTTATTTAATTTAAGATTAAGCTTTAATAGGCTTCCATAGCTTTTATTCATAAAATAATTTAATAAAATTCAGTGGGATGTGTTATGAAGCATTTCCAAACCTACACAAGCCACTCCACACACATGCACTCTTAGAAAAGCTATGAATTTAATAATACCGAAAATAACAAAAGCTAGTCACCCAAACATGGGAAATGCATACAACAATAAATACACATCAAAATGATTCCAACTTTCTCACACATGATATATGGTCAAAATCTAAGCAAGGAATGAAGCATATACACCTAGAACTACTATGAAACTGTACTTATGCAATTACAAAGAAAAACAAGCATATTTCAAGAATAAATATTTCTAATAATTATAAAATTTTGATTAATTCACCAGAGGTGCATTTTAGCATAAAAGATAGCATGCAGAAGTTGGGCACAAAAACTTAATTATTTTTAGCTACAAAAATCTTTTGGCCAGATTCTGCAGAAAAGTAAAACAATTTTTATAAAAAGATTTACATCATCTCTTTGTGCAATTTTTGGTACAGGAGCCAGACATAACCTAACACACAACATATCCAAAAATTGGACACAAAGGATGTATATATTTTGAGTTATGGTAGATCTAGGTTTTTAACATTTCTATTTTCATGCCAAAAATATTAGGAAACAGCTCAGGCAAGAATAACAAAAATTGTAGGATATTTCACAGCGAATCCAACAAAATTGGATTTGCATTTTTCGATTTCTCTACAATTTTATACGAATTTTCAAAGTTCCAGCAAAAGTCATTTACTATTTAAGACGAGGTTTTACTGGCAGGTCCATGAAACTTCGGTTTCTATCGCGAATAGGTCCCTGGTTCATGAAAAACACCCTGGAATTAAAGAAAGAGAAGCAATGTGGTCCCTAGGCATGGAGGGTGGCGTGGCTCGCCGGAATTGGACCACTCCGGTGGCGCCCTTAGCCGGGGAAGGGGTGGGGAAGGTCGAGGGGCATACCAATCGCCGATTTGTGGCTGCAGATGGGTGGGGGAGCGCTAGTGGACGGCCGGCCGGCGGCGCCCAGGGAGCCTGGCCGCGGCGCACCCGGCTCCGGTGTTCTCCCGGTCTAGGACGGGCACGGGTGGCGTGGGGAGACCGTGGAGACCGTGTGGAGCTGCGAGGGAGGCACTGGACTGCGGCGACACGAGCTAGAGGAGGGGGTCCTCGGGAGCGCACGCACGGACGGCCGCCGGCATGCGGCGGCCGTGCGCGCGCGGGCCGGCCGGTGCGCGGCGGCCGAGACGCGCCACCTTAATTCCCAGCACGGCGCCGACCTCGGTAGGCGCGCACAGCAGGGGTTGGGCGACGGTCCGCTGGGTGGTGCGCTGCTCGCCGTACAACGCGGTACGGAGATGCTCTCGTGTTCCAAGGATGGCAGGCGCGAAGGGGACCACGACCCTTACCTCGAGGCGATGGGGAGCGTGCCGCACGGACGCCGAGGCGGGCGCGACTCCCTAAGCACGCGCGCGCGCGCGCGGTCCACACCGGCAGAGCGCCGGCGCGCGGCGGCGCTCCGGAGAGCAGCCGAGGCTGTTTTTTTTCGGCGGTCAACGCGACTTTGACCGCGTTTTCTCCAAAAAGTTGAACTGTGCGACAAAAACGGTAGATACGAAAGTTGTAGATGAGACATCCCTCAACAACTTTTGTAAAGGTCGTCCTATGTTTTTCTCGACGGTTTGAGCAGGAACACAAAGCAAAGTTGGGGCTCTGCAGAGTGCTGATAAACAGTGAAAACTGCATTTGACCAAGTTTTTCACCCTTTTCTGCTCAAAATTTGAAATGCCATCCAACATGAAAGTTGTGTTCCTCAAAAAACTGGACAACTTTTATTTTGGTAGAATTTGAAGTGTTTAGGTGAAATTTGGAGAACGCGGAAAAAGTTCCGGATGACATTCGCCGACATCCACATGTAAGCGGGGTTTGACCGTGTCTTTGACCAAGGGTTGACCACGGATGTATGTAGGCTTGGTCAAGGGGTTCATTAGGGTTCATTGGTGAAGTGTTCAAGGTGATGACCCAGGTTGACCTAGGTTTGACCAGTGTCGGCCGGTATGACTCGGCTGATTCGGTCATTAGCGTTAATGACGTTAATTAAAAACCTAGGGCGTCACAACCTACCCCCCTTGAAAGGAATCTCGACCGAGATTCGAAAATTAAAGACAAAGGTAGGGGTAAGGTTTTTACTGTTTCGCGGTTGAAGAAAACCCGGATACTTGGTGTTGAGGAAATGCTCGGTCTCCCACGTAGCTTCTTCTTCAGTATGGTGACTCCATTGTATCTTGTACATCTTCACAGTATGTCTCCTAGTTTGTCTTTCTTTTTGATCTAGCACTCTCAACGGATGCTCGACCATTGAAAAGTCTGGCTCGATCCAAGCGTTCGCTTCCGTGATCACTTCTGTCTCAGGTACCTTCACACCTTTCTTCAATTGTGTCACATGAAACACATTGTGCACAGCCGAGAATCGATCCGGAAGTCGGATACGATAAGCGACTGGTCCACATACCTCAATGATCTCGTATGGGCCAATATACCATGGGGCTAATTTCCCTTTGACGCCAAATCTTTGTACACCTTTGGTCGGTGAAACCTTGAGGTATACGTAATCACCCACGTCATAGTGTTGGGGTGCTGTCCCTTTGTCATGGTAACTCTTTTGTCTCATTTGAGCCAACTTCAAGTTTTCTCTGATCACTTCCACCTTCTCTTCTGCGTCTTTAACTAAATCTGGACCAAAGAGCGTTCGCTCCCCGGCTTCTAACCAATTTAAAGGAGTTCGGCATCTTCGTCCATAAAGAGCTTCAAATGGTGCCATATTCAAACTAGCTTGATAACTATTGTTATAAAAGAATTCTGCCAAAGATAGACACTTGTCCCAACTTTTATCAAAATGCATGATGCTTGCTCTCAGCATGTCTTCCACAATTTGATTGACCCGCTCGGTCTGACCATCAGTCTGAGGATGATAACTCGAACTACGAATCAATTTGGTTCCCAAAGATTCATGCATTTGTTCCCAGAAACGAGCCACAAATTGAGTACCCTGATCAGAAACAATGGTCTTGGGAATCCCGTGCAGGCGCACAATTTGATCGATATAGAGTTATGCATAATCTTGGATGGAGTAAGTGGTGTGCACTGCGATGAAATGAGCAGTCTTGGTCAATCGGTCCACTATAACCCAAATGGAATCCTTCTTTCTGGCAGTCACGGGTAAACCCACTATAAAATCCATACTTATGTCATCCCACTTCCACAAAGGTATAGTCAACGGTTGAAGTACACCGGCTGATTTCAAATGTCTGGCTTTGACTCAATGAAAAGTATCACACTCTGCCACGTATTTAGCTATGTCTACCTTCATGTTTGACCACCAAAAGTTTTTCCTCAAATCCTGATACATTTTGGTGCTCCCGGGATGAATAGAGAATTTGGAAAGATGAGCTTCGTCGAAAATTTCCTTTCGGAGTTCCGGATCAACAGGAACTACGAGACGTTGCTCAAACCACACCACATCTTTTGCATCCTTGTGGAAACAACTATATTTGGGGTCTTCCTCCGCTAATTTCTGTTTTATTAGTTGGACACCTTCATCATTGAGTTGAGCCAAAACGAATCTGTCATATAGATTGGACTCAGCTGAGATAGCATTCAAGTTTCCTTGCTCCACAATTTCCAATCGGAGCTTCCGCAAGTCTTCACACAAAGTCTCACTATACGACTCCACAGTTAAGCAGTTGCAGTTAACCTTTCGGCTAAGCGCATCTGCAACAACATTGGCTTTTCCGGGATGATAGTGGACTTCTAGGTCATAGTCTTTTATCCGTTCCAACCATCTTCTCTGCCTCATATTCAATTCTGATTGGGTGAAGATATACTTAAGACTCTTGTGATCAGTGAAGATATTACAACAGTTTCCCATAAGATAATGCCTCCAGATCTTGAGAGCATGAACAACCGCGGCTAACTCAAGATCGTGGGTCGGGTAATTCACTTCATGGGGTCGAAGCGATTGTGAGGCATAGGCAATGACTCGATTTTCTTCCATAAGAACACAATCGAGACCAGTACCCGAAGCATCACAAAATACTTCAAACAGTTTAGAATTATCCGGCTGCACTAACATTGGGGCTATAGTCAGATGTTGCCTCAATGTGTGGAAAGCTTTTTCACAACCGTCACTCCACACAAACTGGACTCCCTTCTTTAATAGTTCAGTCATAGGTTTAGCGATCCTGGAAAAATCCGGAATGAAACAATGATAATAGCCTGCTAAACCCAGAAAACTACGGATTTGATGCACGGTCTTGGGTGGTTTCCAATCCATAACCTCTTGTTCTTTGGTAGGATCCACGGATATGCCTTCCTTGGAAATAGTGTGCCCCAAAAAGTTCACACTATCCAACCAAAATTCACATTTGGAGAACTTTGCATACAGTTTGTGATCTCGCAAACATTGCAAAACAACTCGAAGATGTTCTGCATGTTCTTCTTCATTCTTGGAATAGATTAAGATGTCATCAATGAATACCACTACAAACTTGTCCAGCTCCGTCATGAATACGGAGTTCATTAGATACATGAAATAAGCAAGTGCATTGGTAAGACCAAAGGACATTACCAAATACTCATAAACACCGTATCGGGTGGAGAAAGCTGTCTTGGGAATATCACATGGTCTGATCTTTATTTGATGATACCCTGATCGAAGATCAATCTTGGAGAAAACTTTGGCTCTAGTCAACTGATCGAAAAGAACATCTATGCGGGGTAATGGGTATTTATTCTTGATTGTTACCGCATTGAGAGGTCGGTAGTCCACACATAACCTCAAGCTACCATCTTTCTTCTTCACAAATAAAGCTGGGCAACCCCAAGGTCATGAACTTGGGCGAATATAACCCTTATCTAGCAACTCTTGAAGTTGGGTTTTCAATTCTGCCAATTCCTTGGGTGGCATGCGGTAAGGTCTTTTGGAGATAGGGGTTGTGCCAGGCTGAAGTTCGACTCGACATCTCTGTCGGGTGGCATACCCGGCAATTCATCGGGAAAAACATCCGCAAACTCTCGAACCACTGGAATTTCTTCCAGCTGAGAAGTGATTGCCACATAAGAACGAGGATTCACACCATCTTTGAAAGGTAGGTATAGAGTCGTGGCTCCAACAATTGGTGAGTTGTTCTCTACCATTCTCTCTGAAATATCCAATACTACCTTATGTCGGTTCGTCCATTCCTAGAATGACATCAATACCTTCTAACCCCAAAATGATAAGGTCCGTGTCAATTGTTTTGCTTCCTAATTCCAAGAGTACTCCCCTGGTCACCAACTCAGAAGACATGTTCCCTCCTGCTGTTTTAATTGTAAATACGTCATTGGTGTTGCAAGCGTTCAGTCCTACTTTGCTCAATGTCTTTCCATTCATGAAACTATGTGTTGCACCCGAATCAAACAACACACGGATAGGTTTGCCTCGAATAGAGAATTTGCCCATCATTACTGGTGCTCCTTTTGGAATATCACCCACAGAAGTGAAGCTGAGTCTGCCCTTCCGGGCTTGAGCAATCTTCTTCTTGCCCTTGTTGATGGGTTTGGAAACTTGTCTCTGATTAGGCTAAGTCAGCTTGTGCTGCCTGTTGGTCTGGCACGGTTGCAGGCATGACCTAGCGAAGTGTCCTGGTTCGCCACACTTGAAACAACAACGCTCGATGCTACCATTAGGACTAGGTACAAAAGGCCAGGGAGTCGGCTGTGGAGTGTTGGGAAGGTGAAGATTTTCTTGAGTCCGATCCTGGGACAACTTAGCCACTAACCTTGAAGGATCGGATGGCGACTAGAGTGGGGGGAGTGAATAGGAGCCGGTAAAAATTCTTTTCAAAGAACCCGGCCTATACCCTAAACAAATCCCGATCACACACGAGCGATGGATCGAATCACGCACCAATCGCCAAGACAACAAGGTTATGGATCAACCTCAAGTCTTAGGAACGATTCCTTAAAACACACGCGGAATCAGAAAAGAAGGGAGGGAGGAATCGAACCAAGGAGCAAAGCTGCCAGCCACTGGCGGACTGTCCGGCCAGGAGGGGCGGACTGTCCGCACGGGTCACGCGGACTGTCCGGCCAAGTCCGGCGGACTGTCCGCACGCGTATGGCGGACTGTCCGGCCTAAGCCGCGGATTGTCCAAAAAAGCCAACAGAACCTCCAGTAGCGACCCTTGGAAAAACGGACTGTCCGCGGGGTGGTCGCGGACTGTTCGCCTGCCCGCGGACTGTCCGCGCCTCTGCCGCGGACTGTCTGAAACCTCGTCCAACCAAAACACGAAAACAAAACGGATCCAAAACGAAGACGAGCAAGAACATGACGAACACACGAAGAACAGCCCTAGTCGCGGACCGTCCGCCACAAGCTCGCGGACCGTCCGCACCTCACGAACAGAGGCAAAAACTGCTCGACCCCGAAGGTCAACTCCCCCAACTCATCACCGGATCTCCCAAACGATAGAAGCTGTTGACACAAGAATTTGGGGACATGATATGCGTCAAGCAAGGATGCTATACCCCAAAAATTTTGCCTCCTAACTCCCTAAATCACCGGAAATCGCGGATCCTTTGAACACCACCAAAAACTAGAGCTCTGACAAAAAATCCTTGAATCGAAGTGGTTTCCCGGTGTTTGAGGGCACAAGATGAATCACAAAGATGCACAAGACATCCATCCATCTTTTCCTCAAAGAAATCCGGGGAGAAACCCACTCAAATCCGCGGAATCACACCAAGAACAAAGGCACCAAAATGAGGATGAAAAAGACCACGGGAATCACAACGCAAAATCTTCTATACATACCAGGAATGATTCACAAGAGCTAG
This sequence comes from Cenchrus americanus, assembly GCA_947561735.1. Taxonomy (NCBI): domain Eukaryota; kingdom Viridiplantae; phylum Streptophyta; class Magnoliopsida; order Poales; family Poaceae; genus Cenchrus; species Cenchrus americanus. The sequence continues at coordinate 152,336,953 of OX387240.1, read as the reverse complement.
CATGCCGCCCTAACATCCATCCCTCTCAACAAATCTCTCATGAAGCTCTCATGCTAGCCTAGACGAAAATAGAGAAGAAAATGTCTCGGGAAAATGAGAAATGGGAGGGGAGAAATGAAACCCTAAGTCGCGGAGAGAGGGGGCCATCCACCCACACTCATGGCTTATATATCGGGTCCCGCCGGTGTGGTAAATGACTCTACTACCCCTAACTCAACTACTGGCGATACAACCCACGCAGGGGCATTTATGTAATGTTTGTGCGTCTTGCCATCAGACGGCCACGCCTTCGCCGCACCCCGCGTCCTCCCGACGCAAGTCATGCGATCTCACCGCGTGTCCTCCGCTTCGAAGCTTCCCGACACACCCGGATCCCATCTCCGTCGTGTTGGGCCTTCGGACTTGGTTTTGAGGCCCAAACCAAGAAACCGTCCTCCGATGGTTTTGTGGGCAAACCACCAAACCCCACGTGCTCGGCCCGGCCTCCTGCCAAGCCTCTTGACTCGACCGCCACCGCGCACCGGCTCGATCGTCCGCGACTTCGTCTTGCTCATCCACTGGGTCCCTCGAACCGAGCCTACTTGTCTCTCCATCTCCCGGAGGCCCCTCAAGGCTGAAGACCTTTCGCGCCCGTTCTTCACCTACAACAACACGAACTAGGCCGCAGCCTACACCTGTGCACTAAGCCAAGAGTCAGTCCAACATACGTTGTCAATCACTCATCACTGAGAAGCGGTCATCCATCAACCACCGGGACGCTCCTGGTCCTCAATCTCCCCCTTGATGAGTGCATTGACAACACACAACGCGAAATGAAATTCTGAGAAAGAAAGTAAGAAGAAAGAAAAACAAAGAAGCTCAACTCATGACCAAAACCAAAGAAAGGCAAAGAAAGGTCACAAGCCGAGCAAAGCACAAACTCCACAGTGAAAACCGCAAGAAAACTCCCCCTGAACAAATGCAAGCTCCTCCTAAACATGTGGATGCAAAGTTCCAAATTTTAGATGCATTTTTCTGAATTTTTCATTAAGCTCACCTCTTCTCCCCCTTGTTGACAATGTATGAATCAAGGTGAAAATGCAGGAATGTAAGACAAAGCATATAAACATCTACATGAGCTTCTCAAATAGGCCAAATCTAGTGTCAAAGGCTAGAAATGAGACAAAGATCACACATATGGATCAAGGCATAATCAAAGCATTGCCACAAAAAATATATGGAAATATAGGCATGTGACAAAGCAAATTTTCAGATTTGAGAAATTTTATCAAAAGATGGCTCCTTTCAAATTTAAAGGCCTATCCATGTCATATTCTAGCCAAAAACATGCATATCATCCAGAGATCATACAAGGATATCAAATTCTTAACAAAAGATCATTGCAAACACCCATAAAGCAAAGCATGTCATGTTAAAGCTCATGAGCCATGTGTCTACTTCGGGGAGACTTCTCCACTGGTGAACATCATGCAACATGTTTTGCACCCATGTGTGAAAAATAAGACATTTTAAGCATAAACATGATGGATGGAGCATTTTTCAAGAATACACACTTCTCTTCAAGATTAATTCATTTCATGGTACATGAAGTGCCTTTGCGGCAAAAAGAAGCTTATGCTCCTCCATGAATGCAACATAGTCTAAACATTCACAATGATATCGGCCTTTGGCCCAAATGCAAGAAAGAGACATCCAAGCACAATCTAAGCATGAAAGGCACATTTAGACCAAAAAGTGACATGGATACACTACTACACATGAGTGGAGCACATTTCATCAAACTTAGTCAAGATTAGCATTTGATTCAAAAAAAAGCTATCTCACAACACATATATCTCAAATATTCCAAGAGCATAGCCTCACATAGCCATTTCACCACACACATGACCAATATCTCACAAGTAGCCAAAGAAACTCAGATAAGGCATATGAAAGAAGCTCATCATCCTAAAATGCAATATGATACAAATGCAACATGATATATAACAAGATGGCTATCCTACCATGGTTTATACATCAAGCAAAGCATGTATATACATCAAAGGAAACATGGTATGATACATATGGTACAAAAGTAGATCCCCCAAGAATCAACTAGAAAGGGCAAGAAACCTCAAGTTCCCCCCGCAAGCGCACAAATGTAGGCTTTGTAAAGATGTCTGCAAGCTGATCTTGGGTAGGGACATGACTGAACACAATGGTCCTTTTCTCCACATTGTCTCTCCAGAAATGATACCTTACTTCTATGTGTTTGGTTCTGGAATGAAGCACTGGGTTTTTTGCTACGCTTATGGCATTGGTGCTATTACAAAGAAGTGGTATCTGGGTGCACTCCTCACCAAAGTCTCTCAAAGTGTATGAAATCCACAACAGCTGGGAACAACAACTCGCGGCTGCAACATACTCTGCCTCGGTGGTGGACTGAGCTACACTAGACTGCTTGCGGGAAGACCACGAAACCAACGAAGACCCAAGAAACTGGCAAGAACCAGAAGTAGACTTCCTCTCGACTCGGCAACCAGCAAAATCCGCATCAGAAAAACCATGAAGTGAAAGAGTCGAGGAGGACGAATACCAATGGCCAAGACCGGGGGCAGACTGTAGGTACCTGAAAATCCTCTTGACGGTCTGTCGATGTAATGTCCTCGCCGAGGCCTGAAAACGAGCACACAGACACACACTGAACTGTATGTCTGGCCTCGTCGCCGTCAGGTAGAGGAGGGAGCCGATCATGCTGCGATACTCTCGCTGGTCCACTGGTTCTCCGTCCTTGTCTGCATCCAAAGCAGCCGTACTCCCCATGGGTGTCGACATAGGCTTCACATCTTGCATCTGGAACTTCCTCAGCATGTCTTTCGTGTACTTGGTCTGATGTACGAATGTTCCGTCCTTCACATGCTTGATCTGCAACCCCAGAAAGTACTGTAGCTCGCCCATCATGCTCATCTCGAATTCCCTGCTCATCTCATCTGCAAACTTGGAAACAAGGTTATGTGACGAGCAACCGAAGACAATATCATCCACGTATATCTGCACAACCAACAAGGCATTCCCATGTTTGAGGAGAAACAAGGTTTTATCCACGGTACCCATCAAGAACCCTCTACTCAACAGAAAACCTCTCAATCTCCCATACCAAGCCTGGGGCGCCTGTTTCAACCCATACAGAGCCCTTTTCAACCTGTACACCCTGTGTGGGTACTTCTCACTCTCGAACCCCGGTGGCTGCTTCACATACACCTCCTCCTCTACGACCCCATTCAGGAAAGCAATTTTCACATCCATCTGATACAACTTGAACCCTTTAGCCACGGCAAATGCTAGAAGGATCCGAATTGCCTCAAGACGGGCCACAGGAGCAAAGGTCTCCTCATAGTCGATCCCCTCCTTCTGACTATATCCCTGAGCAACAAGTCTGGACTTGTTTCTCACAACCATCCCATTCTCACCCTCTTTGTTCTTCCAAACCCATTTGGTTCCTATAGGATGGCAATTTGGAGGTGGTTCAACAAACTCCCACACCTGGTTCCGCTCAAAATTTTCCAACTCCCCATGCATAGAATTAACCCAGTTTGCATCAGATAAAGCGTGTCCAATGTCCTTGGGCTCAAAGGTGGCAACAAATGCAGCATGAGCGAAATGAGAGGAATTTCTGGACCTTGACCGCGTGGTACGTTTGTCGATGTCCCCAATGATCTTCGATAGGGGATGCACTTCTTGAATCCGCCGGGGAGCCTCACGCCTCGAGACTACCTCCCCATCAACTTCAGCTTCTCTCGCTTGGTCCTCTTATCGCACCGTCGTTGTCCATGAAGTAGACGGTCCACCCTCCGTAGTGGTCGTAGGGGAAGTAGTGGGTACACCTTCAGCTTCAGGCGCATGGTTCTCTCCATCATCATCTCCAGCTTCATCCTTCTCCTCTTCAACGAGGTCCTCAGCCATCTCCTCATCACCTGCACATTCAAAGCCAAGAGAGGTACATGGCATTGTCTCGTCGAAGGTTACCTCGCAAGTCTCCATGATTTTGTTAGTCTCAAGATTAAGCACTCTATAGGCTCTAGAATGGTTAGCATATCCAAAGAAAATCCCATCACTAGACCTAGCCTCAAATTTGTCGAGTTTTCCCTTCTTAAGAATAAAGCATTTGTAGCCAAAGACTCAAAAATGACTCACCTTGGGTGCCCGACCATGCATAAGCTCATAACAGGTCTTCTTCTTGAAAGCTCGCAATAGAATCCTGTTGGAGACATGACAGGCTGTATTGACCGCCTCAGCCCAATACCTCCTAGGAGTCTTGTGCTCATCGAGCATCGCCCTAGCCATCTCACAAAGAGTCCGATTTTTCCTTTCCACAACTCCATTTTGAGGGGGCACAAAAGGGGTCGAATACTGATGTTCAAGACCTAGATCACGACAGAAGGCATCAAAACGAGAGTTCTTGAACTCTGAGCCATTATCACTGCGGATAGCTCAAATAGCATTCCCATGCCTCTCGTTCCTCAACCTCACGATCAGATCTCGAACAAAACCAAATGTCTCAGTTTTGTCCTCCAAGAAAAACACCCAGGCATAACGAGAGTAATCGTCCACCACAACAAGGACATACCACTTCCCACCCACCGAGCGAACTCGAGCTGGCCCAACAAGGTCCATATGCAACAGCTCTGTTGGACGCTCGGTCATGACATCGGTCAGGGGTGGATGGGGAGTGGCTACCATCTTGGCATGCCTACACGGAGCACAGACCAAATCCTTCTCAAACTTCAACTTTGGCAATCCTCGGACAAGGTCAAGACCACTCAAGCGGGAAACCAAATCAAAGCTAAAGTGACCCAACCGCCAATGCCATTTCCACAAATCACACGAAGGACCGGCCATCAAACAACGAGCGAGGACCCAAAGAACGAGAGAAATCGGCCACGAAAATCGACCCTCGGGGATGATCATACAAACGGGATCACCTCGAGAATCCAAGCAAACGAGACTCACCAGACTTGAAACGCACCTCAAAGCCCTCATCAAGCAACTGAGAAACCGAAAGCAAATTGAAGCCCAAAGACTTCACAAGAGCAACCCTCTTCAACGTTACCTTGTGACTCACATGCACTACACCCTCAGAAATCACCCTTCCTCGTCTGTTGTCCCCAAACGTGATGTACATCTTTTCTTCAGCGGGGCGAGGCCGGGAGAACCACTTCTTGTCTCCGATCATGTGTCGGGAACATCCGGAGTCAATCAACCAAATGTTCTCCAAGCCTCCCCGCCCGTAGTCGAAACAAGAACGAGAATGAGCCAACGACTCGACACTGGGGTTAGCACAAAGAAAGTTGAACCAGTGTCGAGCCATCTGCTCAAAAGAGGGGTTAGCAAACATCATTCCCTTGCCACCAAATTTCCCATGTCCCATGGAAGGAGTACGAGCACCACGAGGGGGAAAACATGGTCCGTAGTTCCTCTGGAACCCAAAGCTGTGATTATCTCCCCTGAACCCGTATTGAGCACGAGTAGGGGGACGTCCAGCAAAACCACCATGAGCCCGACCAAACGTCTCACCAGCACGCACACCATCATCTCTCCTATCAAATCTCTCATCACCACCTCTCTATGGGAACCTACCACCCTGAGCTCCAACTCTACCAACATTCCTCACACTTCCCACACCCCGTGGAAGTGGCACTCTAGGCTCAGGAATACCATGAGACTGGTGATACCTGTCCTAGTTTGCTTGCTCCCTAGCAAGCCTCTCATCCCTCTTCCTCTTGTAGCAAAACTCTGCTAGATGCCTCTCCTTGCCACAGTACTCACACCCGAAGGGGATGGGTTTTGGTTTTGACTCGGCTTCTCACCCTTCTCACTCACAAACTTCACGGGTTTACGGAAGTCATTTGTTTTGGGTGGGAATTTGGGTGGATCTTGGGTTGTGTCAAGCTTGTTGCAAAGGTGGTTGGGCTTTGGAGTGAAAGAGTTCTTGGGTGCTTTTGGAAGTGGAACTTGAATGTCTCCGATCACCTCGGACTCGGGGTTAGACTCAACACACTTCTCATACACACTCTCCCCACCGTTTTCTCCCACTTTCTCACCCAACTTCTCAAAACCCAAACCACGACCATCGGCTCTCTTGAACTCCTCAATCATGATTTTCAATTCGAGTTCCTGCCCAGACAACCAACCCAACACCTTCCTCAAATAATCATTCTCCTCATAGATGACATCCAAACGGGAAGTAAGTTCAAGATTGCACAAAGTAACTTCATCACAGCTAGTGCATGCATTGACAACAAGAGATTTCAAAGAAGCTTCCAAAGTGCTAATGGTAGAACGAGCATCAACAAGCTTAGCATGCATAGTAGGACATGATTTACAAGCACCAAGAAAAGTGGGTCTAGCCTTAAGCTCATCATACTCAGTCCTAAGAGCATCTAGTTTAGCCAAAGTGGAAGCATTCTTCTCATTAAGCAATTTAATTTCATTCAACCATGCATCACATTCAGGACATTGAATATCATCATAAATGGTAGGTGTAAGTTTCAAAGAGTCATTCTCAAGTTTCAATTCAAGCAATTTAGACTCTAACTCTCCTACTTTCTCACTAGCATTTTCAAGTTGAGCCCTAAGATCTTTCCTCATCTTCTTAGCATCCCTCAACACACTATCACGGTTGTCAATCAAGCCATTCAACCTAGTGATCTCAGCAAGCAAAGCATCGGGGTCACGGTTTACCTCATCCTCTGAGTCGGAGTCGGTGTCTTCCTTCTCGTCCTTTTTGCTACTTGAGCTATGGGGCATGCCACAAAAGCCTCCAAGTGCCACACAGCTCAAACCACTAAGGTTCCGGCTTGCATTCTTCTTACCCTTGCACCTCCCGGCATCTTCATCCTCACTGCTTGAGCTTGAATGCGCGTCGCTTGAGCTTGTGTCGATGTCGCTTGCACCGGCCACCATGGCTCTTGCCTTGTCCTTCTTGTGGCCGCCCTTGCTCGATCGCCGCTTGTCCTTGTCCTTGCCCTTGGACTTGCTGTAGTGCTTGCCCTTGGAGGAGTACTTTTCTTCACGCCTCGGGTGCGCCTTGTACTCGCTCATCTTGTACTTGTTCTCCTCCGCTTCCGGGCACTCGGCGATGAAGTGTCCACGCTTGCCACACTTGTAGCATGTCCCCGAGCTCCGCCTTGCATTCCTCCGGTTCTCATGTAGTCGATCAAACCTCCTTGAGAGCAAGGCCAGTTCCTCCTCGCTCAGCACATCGAACTCATCATCTGGAATAGACATGAGAGAGGACAAGGAAAATTGTCGACAGGAAGGGTTAGTGTTGGCTTTGCCCTTTGATCCACCCACAAGAGCAAGACTATGATCAGTCGAGCCCTCATGCTTGGATTGCAACTTCCTGTCAACCTCAGCGGACTTGAGCTTAGAAAAGAGATCATCCAACTCAATAGTCAAGTATTGCTCGGACTCCGTGATGGCCTCAACCTTAGCACCCCAAACATTTTGGTCCAAGATATGTAAAAGCTTCAAAACTTGATCATGCCCGGTGTAAGGGAAATCCTCAACATTGGCCTTCATGTTGTTCACGATGGCGGTGAACCTCTGAAACATCGCATCAATGTCCTCACCGGGAAGTTGAGTAAAGTTCTCATATTGCATCCGGTAAGAAACAAAGAGGCGAGCCTTCACATGGTTATCACCACCGTGAGCAACCAACAACTTCTCCAAAATTTGCCAGGCAAGATTCAAATGGCGAACACGCTCAAACTCAGGATCACAAAAGCTTCGGATCAAGTGATCAACGGCTTTTGCATTTGCCTCATACTTGACCTTAGCACCGGCATCGGTCACCATAAGAGTTTGGATCTCCGCCGGAATAGCATAGGCCTTGTCAAGCACAATGAAATCCAACAACTTGCCACGAAGAAAGATCATCATTCGGGCCGCCCACTTGTGGTAACCCTTCCCATCGAAGTGCGGCGGACCGCCCCGCTCAACGTACGCCATCTTAGGATTCAAGACTTGTCAAAGTCATCACGAATCCGGCACCAAGCTCTGATACCAATTGAAGGATCGGATGGCGACTAGAGAGGGGGGAGTGAATAGGAGTCGGTAAAAATTCTTTTCAAAGAACCCGGCCTATACCCTAAACAAATCCCGGTCACATACGAGTGATGGATCGAATCACACACCAATCGCCAAGACAACAAGGTTACGGATCAACCTCAAGTCTTAGGAATGATTCCTTGAAACACACGCGGAAGCACGAAAGAAGGGAGGGAGGAATCGAACCAAGGAGCAAAGCTGCCAGCCACTGGTGGACTGTCCGGCCAGGAAGGGCGGATTGTCCGCACGGGCCACGCGGACTGTCCAGCCAAGTCTAGCGAACTGTCCGCATGCGTGGGGGACGGACGTCCGGCCTAAGCCACGAACTATCCGAAAAAGCCAACGAACCTCCAGTAGCGACCCCTGGAAAAACGGACTGTCCGCGAGGTGGTCGCGGACTGTTCGCCTGCCCGCGGACTGTCCGTGCCTCTGCCGCGGACTGTCCGAAACCTCGTCCAACCAAAACACGAAAACAAAACGGATCAAAAATGAAGACGAGCAAGAACACGACGAACACACGAAGAACAGCCCTAGTCGCGGACCGTCCACCACAAGCTCGCGGACCGTCCACGCCTCACGGACAGAGGCAAAAACTGCTCGACCCCGAAGGTCAACTCAACCAACTCATCACCGGATCTCCCAAACGGTAGAAGCTGTTGAGACAAGAGTTTGGGGACATGATATGCGTCAACCAAGGATGCTATACCCCAAAATTTTGCCTCCTAACTCCCTAAATCACCGGGAATCGCGGATCCTTTGAACACCACGAAAAACTAGAGCTCCGACCAAAAATCCTTGAATCGAAGTGGTTTCCCGGCGTTTGAGGGCACAAGATCAATCACAAAGATGCACAAGACATCCATCTATGTTTCCCTCAAAGAAATCCGAGGAGAAACCCACTCAAATCCACGGAATCACACCAAGAACAAAGGCACCAAAATAAGCATGAAAAAGACCATAGGAATCACAACGCCGAATCTTCTATACATACCAGGAATTATTCTCAAGGTCTAGCATGCCGCCCTAACATCCATCCCTCTCAACAAATCTCTCATGAAGCTCTCATGCTAGCCTAGATGAAAATAGAGAAGAAAATGTCTCGGGAAAATGAGAAGTGGGAGGGGAGAAATGAAACCCTAAGTCGCGGAGAGAGGGGGCCATCCACCCACACTCATGGCTTATATATCGTGTCCCGCCGGTGTGGTAAATGACTCGACTACCCCTAACTCAACTATTGGAGATACAACCCACGCATGGGCATTTATGTAATGTTTGTGGGTTTTGCCATCGGACGGCCACGCGTTCGCTGCACCCCGCGTCCTCCCGGCGCAAGTCATGCGATCCCGCCGCGTGTCCTCCGCTTCAAAGCTTCCCGACACGCCCGGATCCCGTCTCCGTCGTGTTGGGCCTTCGGACTTGGTTTTGAGGCCCAAACCAAGAAACCGTCCTCCGATGGTTTTGTGGGCAAACCACCAAACCCCGCGTGCTCGGCCCGGCCTCCCGCCAAGCTCTTGACTCGACCGCCACCGCGCACCGACTCGATCGTCCACGACTTTGTCTTGCTCGTCTCGCCACCATGTGGTCCGCACCTAGTCCCGCCGTCCATTGGGTCCCTCGAACCGAGCCTACTTGTCTCTCCATCTCCCGGAGGCCCCTCAAGGTGAAGACCTTTCGCGCCCGTTCTTCACCTGCAACAACACGAACTAGGCCGCAGCCTACACCTGCGCACTAAGCCAAGAGTCAGTCCAACACCCGTTGTCAATCACTCATCACTGAGGTGCGGTCATCCATCGACCACCGGGATGCTACTGGTCCTCAAACCCTTCCGATTGTGAAGCCTGCTGGAAGTCTGGGAAAGTCTTCCGCATAATGCGTATCTTGCAACGCTGCGCATTATTGGGCATGGAGTTAGCCTTTCTTTTCTTCTCGGCTTGGGCTCTCTTCATGGCATCTTCCTGGGAGATAGCCTTATTCATTAGCTGGGGTAGCTGTCAAATTTTACCGAGGTTCATCTATTCGGCCGAGTTTACTATTCGGACCTTCACGAAAAAGCTCCATCTTCTTCATGTTGGTATCCACATGATATCCTCCATACTAGCGAGAGGTTATTAAACTTCTGCGCATATTGGTACACTGTGTCTGACCCTTGCTTGAGAGCCAATAACTCCCTCCTTTTCCTATCGGTAAGTGCTTTAGGAAGGTGATGGTCTCTGAAAGCCTTTCTGAATTCTTCCAATGTGATTTCATACTCAGGTTGTTGCATGGATTTGTAGTGTTCCCACCACATTAAAGCAGAACCACGAAGCTGCAATGCCGAGAATTTAGCCTTGCGTCCTTCTGAACATGGCAAGGTAAACACAGCGAACATGGCTTCAATGGCCCAAATCCAGGCATCAGAATCCAAGGGTTCTTCCGTCCCATTGAACTGCGGAGGATTCATATCCAGAAAGTGCTTGTACTCAGTTACTTGACCTTGGGCATTAATCTGATTCCCATGGGGCTGCTGCTGCTGGGATTGCTGCTGCAGGTATAGAAGAATTTGGCGCATCATCTCGGTTTGAGTAGCCACTATTGTCGGGTCCGGCGGTGGTGGCGGCTGGTTGCGGCCACTAGAATCACCGAAACCATTCGGAGTGCTGCGTGTCGAGCCCACCATCTGAAAAATTCGAGTTTTCATAAGTTACACATTTGTAAGCTTGTTCAACAAGTAGAACATGTGCGACGAAAACTCAAATTGACCAAATAGCTAGACTCGAGACAGTTGCACTGCATCAGAATGACAATTTCCAACATTCCAAAACTAAAGTTTCTGAAATGTTCAAAATTTTCCAGCAACTCGGTAGGTTCATGAGACCAAACTTGGCATTCAAGGGTTAAGCTAGATGAGTCAGGAACAAGGCGCAAAGGTGCAAGATTCGGAGTGATGTGTTCTGGAAAGACGGCAAGACCTAGGTTTACTATTTGAGCATAGCTTGAGATTTGAAAACCTATGATCGTGCAAAGATTTCTCGACAAGGATTTGGATAGATAGGGAGCACTTGGGTGTAGATCACCTATACGGAAACTCTGCAGAAAGGTCTGAGAAGAGGTCACGACAACAGGGTCGACTAGACGGTCCAACAACACTTTGATTCAGCTTAAAGGTTGTTAAAGTTGTTATTAGAATATTACTTAAGGAAAACAACAAATGTGATCCTCTCACTATTCAACAGGTTTTTATCATGATGCAAGAACGACCTATTCGTCCTCACCAAGCAATTAAGCCAAAAATCGGAGTTAGTGCCGGTGGCAAGGCAACAACTACGTCTCTCCCTATAATAACTAGTCGAGACTATCGGTACTCGCTTAGCGACTTACGAACGTGGTTAGTGTACCTGCAGAAGATCACAGAACACAACGAACCTTTCATGCCAGCACTCATGAAAGTGTCCACATACATTACCGTTCACTATAGAAACGACATCCATGCGTTAAGCCGCTGCATGGACAACGTCCAACCTCGGACACCCTCCGTTTGAATGGAGTGTATCCTTGCCTCGCATACTCGATATGCGGAATGCACACTTATAAAACACGTGGCGACAACACAACTCATGACCAGACGCGAAGATGGGATCCGTGGAATGGATCACTCCATCAACCCTCGCAATTCCCGTGATGCGGTACAGCACACGTATAAAACACGTGGCTCATCTAGTTTGGTTGTGCAAGAATGTAAGCCTGACATAAAGTAAAATGTGCTAGAAGTTAGCACAATAAACCATAGGTTAATAGCCACCTGAAAGAACCCAAAATTCCCTCTAGGGCCTCTCGGTCTACTTCCATCCTTAATGATCCAACGCATTTTGCAAACACAACCAATCTTGGCAAGTTTTATTCAAAAACCAGTGACTAAGATTGTTATTTAAACTCTGGTGCATATGATCGCTCTGATACCAGTTGTGACAACCCGCCCAGGAAAATACCGTACTATCGCCTAAAACCAATCCACTTTGGTCATTAAGCAATAGTAAAGTATCATCCTGTCGTTAGTTGCCGGGTTAACGCCCGGTAAATCACTTGGATATCAACAAAGGATCGACAATATGCATTAAAACTCACGCGAAGGTGAGTCCAGAGTACACTACACTGATTAACACAACTCTGCCCCGAAGGGGTTTAATTATTACAAAACTTCGTTCATGACATGAAGGTAAAGAGTCAGAGTTTCAAACAGCGGAAATAGAATAATCTAGCACAACGGTAAACATCACAGGAGGCCATCCGTGATGTCATCACTAGTCGTCACCCACCCGGTCAGAAAAACCTGCAACAACAGTTTTAAAGCAAGGCTGAGTATTCTAATACTCAGCAAGACTTAACCGTCGGGTGATAACTACATCACCAAACTCTAGGCATGAGAGGCTTTTTGGCTGGTAGTGTGCTTTTGCTGAAAAGCAACAAAGAGTATGTCCTTACTTTCAATATTTTAGCACAAATTCTAGTTGATTAATATTTCTAAGTGTGCCAACAAATTCAATCAATAATTGTACAAACAATTAATTCAAGCAGTTTACTTCACCAAGTTCCATCGTTAAGGGATATCATGGCAAGTTGATTAAGCAATCTCGGATAACAGTGAGAGGCCGACAATCGATTGATTTAAACCTTGCAAGGTGGACCTAAACACACGGAAGAATGCATACCCCAAGAAGGTCCGAAAAAATGAAACGGGGTATACACCGACCAGGCGGTTCCCGTCGATCTTCAGCTCGGGAGTGGAACCTACATTCTTTGGTACAAGGCTTACTGGATCACCCACACACGAACGTCTAGACTCACGCAGGTACCACACTGTTGCAAGCAGGGGGACACATTGCTGTGCCCCAGGTGTAGTAGGGAAAGGTTCCCTTACCGCGTCAATTGGGTACTAGGCTTACCGGTCCCATTCCCGGCAAGTGTTTAGTACGTTCAAAAGCTTAGCCCACGAAAGCCACTGGACCGGAGTCCAAATCCCATGCTCTTACCACATGAGCAATCCATTTATAAAGATCTTATGATTCCAACATAAGAACCTATTCTCGCGAGTGACGACATCACTCGACTTCTACCGGGTCCTATAGCATAGCAGCTATCGACCTAACATACTAGTAAAAGAGCATAGGTACCTACGGACCATGCATCTAGGGTTTCAAATCAACTCCTGAAACGTAAATGCACAATCATAGCAACAATAATTACATAAATTTCAAAAACAGGGTTAATGATCCGGGGCTTGCCTTCGATGGCAAGGTTGGCCTTGGGCCCTTCTGGACTTTGGTCCAGGTCTTTCTCTACAACGACGTGGTGCACGTCTCCGTCAGCTCCTCCGTTTCCTCCTTCCGGCACACGTACAGGTACCGTCGGAAAGATCTACACGAGGATGCAAATGCAAGATTTAATTGACGATTTTTAATTTAATTATTTACAAACAACATATGACAACCATGAAGAGTATGGCTGGCCATATTCACCTTAACATACACACCTTGGCATAACCTTTCTATTAAATAATTTCTCACGGTGCTTTATTATTTATTTATTTATTTTTATAATGGTTATGTACATATTTTATGTGAATAAAATAATTTATCTTTCACAAACAGTAAGGGGTTGATATTGATCATTTTAAATTGATTTACATCACACACATAGGGTCTTCATATGTGTAGTTGAGGTTTTTCTTATGTAATTTAAGATTAAGCTTTAATAGGACTCCATAGTTTTTATTTATAAAATAATTTAATAAAATTCAGTGGGATGTGTTATGAAGCATTTCCAAACCTACACAAGTCACTGCACACACATGCACTCTTAGAAAAGCTATGAATTTAATTATACGTAAAATAACAAAAGCTAGCCACCCAAACATGAGAAATACGTACAAAAATAAATACACGTCAAAATGATTCTAACTTTCTCACATATGATATATTGTCCAAACCTAAGCTAGGAATGCAGCATATACACCTCGAACTACTATGAAACTGTACTTATGCAATTACAAAGAAAAACAAGCATATTTCAAGAATAAATAGTTCTTATAATTATAAAATTGTGATTAATTCACCAGAGGTGCATTTTGGCATAACAAGATATCATGCAGAAGTTGGGCACAAAAACTTAATTATTTTTAGCTACAAAAATCTTTTGGACAGATTCTGCAGAAAAGGTAAACAATTTTTATAAACCGATTTACAACATAACTTTGTGCCATTTTTGGTACAGGAGCTAGGCATAACCTAGGACACAACATATCCAAAAATTGGACACAGAGGATTTTTATATTTTGAGTTATGGTAGATCTAGGTTTTTCACATTTCTATTTTCATGCCAAAAATATTAGGAAACAGCTCAGGCAAGAATAACAAAAGTTGTAGGATATTTCACAACGAATCCAACAAAATTTGGTTTGCATTTTTCTGATTTTTCTACGATTTTATACGAATTTTCAAAGTTCCAGCAAAAGTCATTTACTATTTAAGACGAGGTTTTACTGGCAGGTCCCTGAAACTTCGGTTTCTATCGCGAAGAGGTCCCTGGTTCACGAAGAACACCCTGGAATTAAATAAAGTGAAGCAATGTGGTCCCTAGGCATGGAGGGCGGCGCGGCTCACCGAAATTGGACCACTCCGGTGGCGCCCTTGGCCGGGGAAGGGGTGGGGAAGGTCGAGGGGCTTACCAATCGCCGATTTGTGGCCGCGGATGGGTGGGGAGCGCCGGTGGACGGCCGGCCGGCGGCGCCCGGGGGAGCTCGGCCACGGCGCTCCTATCTCCGGCGTTCTCCGTCGCCGGGACGGGCACGGGTGGCGTGGGGAGATCGTGGAGACCATGTGGAGCCGTGAGGGAGGCACCGGACCGCGGCGACACGAGCTAGAGGAGGGGGTCCTCGGGGAGCGCACACACGGACGGACCGCCGGCGTGCGGCCGGCCTTTATAGGAGGGCGCGGCGGCGCGGACGCGCCGCCTTAATTCCCGGCACGGCGCCGGCCTCGGTAGGCGCGCGTAGCGAGGGGTCGGGCGACGGTCCGGCCGGGTGGTGCGCGCTCCCCGTACGGCGCGGTAAGGAGATGCTCTCGCGTTCCAAGGATGGCAGGTGCGAAGGGGACCACGGCCCCGACCTCGAGGCGATGGGGAGCGAGCCGCACGGACGCCGAGGCGGGCGCGACTCCCCGAGCACGGCGCGCGGCGCGGTCCACACCGGCAGAGCGCCCGGCGCGCAGGCGGCGCTCTGGAGCGCGGCCGAGTTGTTTTTCAGTCGGTTAACGCGACTTTGACTGCGTTTTTCTCCAAAAAGTTGAATTGTGCGACAAAAACGTTAGATACAAAAGTTGTAGATGAGACATCCCTCTACAACTTTTGTAAAGGTCGTTCTATGTTTTTCTCGACGGTTTGAGCAGGAACGCGAAGCAAAGTTGAGGCTCTGTAGAGTGCTGATAAATAGTGAAAACTGTAGTTGACCAAGTTTTTCACCCTTTTCCGCTCAAAATTTGAAATGCCATCCAACATGAAAGTTGTGTTCCTCAAAAAACTGGACAACTTTTATTTTGGTAGAATTTGAAGTGGTTAGGTGAAATTTAGAGAACGCGGCAAAAGTTCCGGATGACATTCACCGACATCAACTTGTAAACGGGGTTTGACCGTGTCTTTGACCAAGGGTTGACCACGGGTGTATGTAGGCTTGGTCAAGGGGTTCATTAGGGTTCATTGGCGAGGTGTTCGAGGTGATGACCCAGGTTGACCTAGGTTTGACCAGTGTCGGCCGGTATGACTCGGCTGATTCGGTCATTAGCGTTAATGACGTTAATTAAAAACCTGGGGCGTCACATTCCCCTCCTCTCGTACTGTCATTACGCGAAGGTATTCATGACTAGACCTATGATGGACACGGCGTATTGAATGGATCCAAGGAATCTTTGGAGCTCTTACTCCCTTTACGGCATGGTAGCTAACCTTTAGCATTAAAGTATATTCAACACAAGATGATAGATAGATAATCCGACAAAGTGCAATTACATCTCAAGATCGATTACAACCCATGGACGAATAAGGAGATTACCCCATCAAGGTGCTAGACATAGCACCGTTGATCATGGTTTCCCTTCCGACGGTGTCTTCCTTCTTCTCCACTTGTGGGTGCTTCCTTCGAGGTGGTTGATCTCCCTCCGGAGATCTCCCTCCTCTCTCTCTATATTGTGGATGGCCTCCTGGTGCGAATGGCTCTCTCCCCGTCGAATGGCGGCGCCTCCAGGGTTCTAGGGTTGAAGACCCTTCGGGTGCAAGGAAAGGGGGGCCGAACCGACCCCCGGAGTGGGCTGGGCCAACCAGCCGAGTCCCATCTCGGCCCGGTTCGGTCGACCCTTCGCTCCCGTGGGTCCTCAGGTGATTATGCACTTTGCCCCCTCCACTTGCATGATTTTGACGATGTCATCCTTGTCGTATGGACCTCCCTGGGCCCACTACCTCGGTGGGTACCAGGACCGACTACTCGGTGGGCCCCTGGGACTACCCGACTTGTGCCGCACGGTACCTGATGGCATGAGGCGCAAGGACTATGGTGGAGAAGTACTCGGATAGGAAGCTATACATACCATGTACTGTGTAGAGGACTCCTAGACGTACACAACTAGTACTCTCTCCCTAAACTAACCTGTAACCCTGCCTCCCAGACTATATAAGGCAAGGCAGGGACCCTTCTCTCTCATCACGCATCATCTTGTAATCGCATCCAATCAATCTAGAGCTACGCAGCATACAGGACGTAGGGTATTACGCACCTCGCGGCCCGAACCTGTCTAAATTGTGTGCCACGTGTCTCTTCCTTCGAGTTACCGATCTCAGCGAGGTCACACTCATCTACCTCGGGTACTCCCCTTGGTAGGTTGCCAGTCTAAAACACCGACAGCTGGCGCGCCAGGTAGGGGATCTCGCCGAAGATCGTATGGCGAACTCGACGGCTTTACTCTTCATCAAGCCAACTGTCGCCTTCAACCGCGGCGACACCTTCGTCTTCATCTCTGGGTCTGCACTGCTGACGGCGCCGGATCCTTCCAGCGCCGCCTCACCATACCGCCCAACCCGAAGACCGGCCTCGTGACGCTTCCCGAAGTAGTCACGGGCGATTTCGCCGGAAAATTCGGTGAAATTTCGCTCTACAACCAGCACGCGGATTTCGAGCTAGGATCCGACTCCAACTCAAAGTCGGTGTCACTGTGGCCCATCGCATGCGAGCCGGCTGTCGAGCCATCGTGTGCGGACTCCCCACTACATGAGCACTTCCCATACGGCCTCTGCATCGCTAGGGCTGGGAAAGAGATCGCCTCCGAGTACGACTCGGACTCCAACCCCATCTCCGGCTACAACTCGGACTCCTCTTACGAGTTCGACTTCGGAGCGGACCCGAACGAGCCCGAGTCCGAGACCTACACGATGGAGCAACCACTGTCAGGACCTTCACCGGCCTGGTTATAACATCTACACCCGCCGGCAGATTCATCTACTGGCCAGACCGCAAGCCCTCAGACTTGACAGACGAGAACTCACACTGTGTCGCCTACCTCGACTCACTCCCCTTCCAGGAGGGAACTCCGCTAGCTCCAACCGAGGAGCACACTCCAACAGAGGTGGCAACCAGTGACTCCAGCCTCAGCTCTCCTGATCGGCAAGTCTTCATGACTACCAACGAGACGCGGGGCCCTCAGGGACAGTCCCTGACCGATATCTCGAGGATATCTCAACGGACGAGTTGTCCTCCAACGCACACCGAGACGAGACCGACGCCAACAGGGACGCTCGACGTGAATGCAACAGAAAGCGGAACGAACGGCGCCGACGTCTCAGCGAGTCCCTTCCCATCCAGAACCTCGCGGAAGCACTCGACCAAGTCGAGAGCCGGGTGCACACTACCCCAGAGCTATGCCTCATGTCTATCACTACGATGGCACGTCAAGCTCAGGGGATGCGCGTGGGAGAAGTCATTGCCAAGCTCGCGGAGGACGCCTACTTCATGCCAGTTGACAACAGGGTCACTCAAGTGCCCCCCGTCAGGAACCGCCAGCAAGACAACGAAGCCACAAGTCGCAGTGCGGACATCGGTCGTAACCGTACTCGAGGGGAGCTACCGGCTAACCCCAACCGAACCCGGGCATCGGTCGGTGGACTCTCTCATGGTGGCAACAGTGCTGGCGGCGCTGGCGGCAACCGTGAGATCATCCCTCACCGTGATCCTGGCGGCGGAGGCAGCGACGGCGGGAGCTCCAACTACGGGTGCGGGCCCGGAGAGCCGGGGCGGAGGCGACCGCGGCGGCCAAGGCCACGCAAACAGCCACGCCTTCGGCGCTTCACGTGGCGGCTTCGACGCCCGCCAAAAATTTGAAGAACTACGACGCAAGATGTCCTCCACGGCAGGCGACAACAATGGCTTCCCCGCCTTCTCTACACGGCTTCGCAATCTACTTCTCCTGGAGAAATTCAAACCTCTAGGGATCACCAAGTATGATGCTAAGTAGGATCCAGTACAGTAGCTCAAATGCTACGCCCTCTCCTTTGAGAACGCTGGTGGCAATAATGACACGAAGTGCCTCTACTTCCCCTTCTGCCTGGATCAAGCCCCGCTTACATGGCTCGAGTCACTCGAGAAGTACTAGATCGACAAGTGGGACCAACTCAAGGAACAGTTCACCAGCAACTTCGCGGGCACTATGGGTCGCTCGGGTACTCGCATGGACCTGGCAATGGTGAAGCAGGAACAGGGCGAGACCCTTTGCAAGTACATGCGGCGCTTCTTCGACAAGCGCACCACCGTAGTCGACGTCTCAGACAAGGAGGTCATCGACCTCTTCCAAGACGGTCTCTATCACTGTCGCACCTTTGAATACTTCGGTCGTCGCCGCCCGAGCTCCATCACCCACCTCAAGGACATGATCACCTCCTGGGCTGATGAAGAAGACAAGGCTAACGCCAAGTACGACGCGATCCGTGGCAAGAGCAAGCAGAACACGGGTGGCAACAGCAACAACAATGGTAACCAAGGCGGTCGCAGCAACAACTACTCGGGTCCCAATCGCAAGCCAGACAACACTGTCGCGGCTATCCAGCTCCCTGCGAAAGACAACTCGATGAAGACCTCTGAAAGAGAAGTGCCCATGGCATCTGGACGGCAACCACACCACCGAGCAGTGCTACCAACTCTGGCGAGCACTCAAGGACACTCCAGAGCCACGACACCCTCACGACAAGAAAGGCAAGAAGAAGGACGGCGAGGGCAACGACGACTTCCAGGAACCCGACAAGACGGTGAACGTCCTCTTCGGCGGACTACCCAACCGACGGGCTCAGAAAGCCACTCGACGAGAAGTCTTGAGCATTGAACCAGTGGTTCCGACCCCTCTCCGGTGGTCGGAGGTACCCATTACCTTCTCCCGCGCGGAACAATGGACAAGTTTCTCTGAACTAGGACGGTTCCCACTCGTCCTGAAGCAGGTGGTCGCGGGCTCCAAATGCAACAAGGTCCTCATCGATGGTGGAAGTGGGCTCAATGTCCTTTTCACCAAGAGCTTGAAGAAGATGAAACTCGACATCACCCACATGCTCACCAAGAGCAGTTCTCCCTTCTACGGCATCGTCCCCGGGAACACGGCTATTCCACTAGGCTCAGTGGTCCTGCCAGTTAACTTCGGGGAGACAAGGGAAAACTACCGCACCGAGTACATTAAGTTCGAAGTCGCGGACTTTGAAACTTCCTACCATGCCATCCTCGGCAGACCAGCTATCGCCAAGTTCATGGCGGCACCCCACTACACGTACTTGGTACTCAAGATGCTAAGTCCGGCCGTTGTACTCTCATTACAAGGGGACTTGAAGATATCCTTCGACTGCGACACAGAAGCTGTGGAACTCGCAGCCACGAATCAAGTACCCAACGCAATGATGGAGATCTACGCTGCATCCAAGAAGCTTGCCCCAAGTGAACTCGACATCCCAGAGAAGCCTGACAAAGCCAACAAGCCTTAGCTAGCTGAGGAGGTTCAAGTCAAGACAATTGACCTCGGGACAGGCGACAGCAGCAAGACCACCACCATCGGGGCGGGCCTCGACCCGAAATAGGAAGACGCGCTCATCAGCTTCCTCCGGGCTAACCTAGACATCTTCGCATGGAAACCAGTGGACATGCCAGGGGTGCCGAGGAATCTAATCGAGCATTCACTCAACGTCGACCCTAAAGCTACCCCGAAGCGACAACACCTCTGTCGCTTCGCCGACGACAGACGGGATGCCATCAAGAAGGAACTCGCCAAACTACTCGCGGCTGGCTTCATCAGAGAAGTCTTCCATCCTGAGTGGCTCACCAACCACGTCCTCGTCCTCAAGAAAAACTCGAACGAGTGGAGGATGTGCATGGACTACACCGACCTCAACAACCACTGCCCCAAGGACCCCTTCGGGTTGACGCGGATAGACCAAGTCATTGACTCCACGGTGGGCTGCGACCTGCTCTGCTTCCTCGACTGCTACTCCGGGTACCACCAGATCGCAATCAAGGAAGAAGACCAGGAGAAGACCATGTTCATCACCCCGTTTGGCGCGTACTGCGACACAACCATGTCCTTCGGGTTGAAGAACACCGGCGCTACCTACCAGCGAGCTATCCAGGCCTGTTTCAAGAGGCAGCTCAACAAGAACGTCGAAGCCTATGTGGATGACGTGGTCGTCAAGACTAGAAACTCCGACACGCTCATCGCCGATCTTGAAGAGACTTTCGCATCCTTGCGAGAGTACCGCTAGAAGCTCAACCAGAACAAGTGCGTCTTCGGCGTACCGTCGGAAAACTACTCGGCTTCATCATCAGCCACTGTGGCATCGAAGCCCATCCCGAGAAGATCTCCGCCATCACCAGCATGAAAGATCCCACGTGCATCAAAGACGTGCAGAAGCTAACCGGGTGCATGGCGGCCCTGAACAGATTCATCTCGAAGCTTGGAGAACGGGCGCTCCCCTTCTTCAAACTACTCAAGCATCAACAGAAGTTCGCGTGGACTCCAGAGGCAGACCAAGCCCTTGCTCAGCTCAAAGACTTCTTATCCAAGCCACCAGTCCTCATGGCTCCTCGCAAAAAAGAGCAGCTACTGCTCTACCTCGCTGCGACTACTCACGTGGTCAGTACTGCCATCGTCGTCGAGTGGCAGGAAGATGGCCACGCCTACCCAGTCCAGCGACCAGTCTACTTCGTCAGCGAGGTCCTGTTGGAATCCAAGGCACGCTATCAACCAGTATAGAAGCTACTGTACGCAGTGCTAATCACCTCACGGAAGCTATGACACAACTTCCAGGAGTACTCGATCTCCGTTGTCACCGACTACCCGCTCGGCGACATCTTACGGAACCAAGATGCTACTAGAAGGATCTCGAAGTGGGCAGTCGAACTCGGCACCCTCAACATCGACTTCAAGCCACAGACAACCATCAAGTCGCAGGCACTAGTCGACTTCATGGCGGAGTGGCGGGAAAATCAGCTACCTACTCCAACCGAACGCCCAGAGCACTAGTGATGTACTTCGACGGCTCGCTCAAGCTTGAAGGCGCAGGTGCAGGGGTACTCCTGATTTCCCCAACGGGCGAAAAACTCAAGTACGTCCTGCAGATCTTTTGGAAGGTCTCAAGCAACAAAGCCGAGTACGAAGCTCTACTACACGGACTCCGCCTCGCGGCCTCACTAGGCATCAAGCGGCTACTAGTCTACGGCGACTCCGTAGTGGTCATCAACCAAGTCAACAAGTCCTGGGACTGCAACAAGGAGAACATGGACGCCTACTGCCTAGAAGTCCGCAAGCTCGAGAACAAGTTCTACGGTCTCGAGTTCCATCACGTCGTTCGCGACAACAATGTTGCAGCGGACGTCCTGTCAAAGCTTGGTTCTACTCGCGCTCAAGTACTAGTTGTCGGTGCGGAATATGGTCCCGACACTAACCAGTAGATAACGCCTAGGTCTATCCCTCAATGGTCGATGCTAAGCAACAAATGACACAAGACTTTATCCTGGTTCCGGCCGAGGGGGCCGTACGTCCGACGGGGGCGTGCTCGTGGCACTATATTGCTCGGCACGGGGGTGCTTGTAGTGGGGCAAATACAAGCAAGGCGGGAGAGGAATCGTGGCTTCCAAGTCCCTGGGTGAGTGGTTGGAGATGTTGTGGGAGAATAAGAGAGTGAGTGCACGGTGCGCTGTGTTCCTCTGAATTCGTCCCCCCGCGGTGGGGGCTCGCCTCCCCTTTTATAGGCCAAGGGGGCGGCGAGTTACATGCACGCCGCGCTACCTAGCTACGTGTGGGAGCACGTCGTGCTACGGTGTAGAGCGGGCGGCCGTCCGGTCGATCTTCGGCCGTGATCCGGCCATGATGGCCTACCTCGTACCCGAATAGTGGCGGTTCGAGGGTAGGAGGCGGCAGATGGCGATGGCGTTCTCTGATAGGCTTCGAGGGAGGTGCTGATGATGATCGGTACGGGGTACGGGGAGCGGGGCGAACGGCGTTCCTTCCCAACGAGCTGCGGTGGCGGAGTGGTTCTGTCGCGGTGCTCGGGCGTGCGCTGCGGAGTCGGTCGTGTGCCCGCACGCGTGGGTACGGCGGCCGCGCCGTTACGGTGGCGGGATGGCCACCCAGCGGCCTAGCGCCCCTCACCTAACTGCGGGGGGTCACGGGAAAGTGGAGTCGAGGGTGCGCCGGCCCCCTTTCGAGGGTCGGGCGCGTTAGCCGTACGGTAGCGTGCGCGCGGTGTCACGGGACCGACACCCGGCCGTGCCGCACGGTCCACCCCACGGTGACGGGGGATGGGCTCCTCCTTCGGGGAGTTGGTGCGGCGGCACGGGGCGTGAGCCCGGGCGCATGATGGCGCCGTCTGCGGCGTCGGGGCGTTAAATGCCCAGGTACGGGGCCGGCGCACGCGTGCGGGGGCGCCCGTGAGCGTGGCGGGCCCCGGCCGAGGGCGGAGCGGACCCTCGAGCGAGGGCGGGACTCGCTCGAGGGGAGCACGCCCTCGAGCGGGGCGGGAATCGCTCGAGGGAAGGGTCGCCCCTCGAACGGAGCGGAGCTCGTTCGAGGAGGGGGTTGCCCCTCGAACGGGGGCGGAGCCCGTTCGAGGAGGAGCGTGCCCTCGGGCGCGGCGGAGCCTGCTCGAGGGTCTTCCCGAACGGGCCGTCTTGGTGGGCCTCCGGGAGTCTGCCGCATAGGCCAAGTCCCGCATGGTTAGTTTTTCTGCATGGTTAGGCTCGGCTCATTTCGATGCGGGGATTTGAGTGAGGGTTCCCCCATTGTTTAAGGGGACCCCTAGGGGCGGTCCCCGACGTAGCCCCCGAGCATCCGCGGGTTTGCCGTGAGGCTCCCGCGGTGCTTTGGAACCTGCGATAGGACGTTCTTCCCTCCTTGTTTGCGAACGCTTTCCGTGGGGCCGCGTCAGCGGACCCGCGGGTCTAGCCCCCGAAGCCCTGTAGGAGTGTGGGTTCTCCTGCAGGGGTTAACCGCGAGCAATTCGGTCAGAAAGGCGTGGCACATATGCCAACCGGCATCGGCGGTGTTTCAGCCGGCATCGGGGGTGCACGCTCCCCTGTCACTGTCTCCGGCGGGTGCAATTTCAAGGAGGTGTAGCCGTGCGTCAAGCCCCCGAGCCTTGGCCTGTTCGAGGCGATCGGGTCGAGCCTGACGACTTGTTTTTTATCGCGCCCTCGCCGTCCCTCCGCGGGTCGGAGGGTGAGGTTTCCACGACTCCCATCGAGCGGGTCGCGAATCGCGGATTCCTCTTCGGGCGCTAGCGGGTGGTTCAAGTGGACGTCCATGCCCCGTTCGATAAGGGTAGGGGCCGCGCGGTCCCGGAGACACGTCCATGGAAGCGCTTGCGTGGGTTTGCTAGGTGGGGCTCGGTCCCGTTCGCTAGGGACCGAGGGCGCGGAAGCTCTCCCTCGGTGGGATCCCCCCGGCTGCGTGCCCTCGGCGGCTCTCGAACACGACATGTGGGGCACCCTCGAGCCGACGGGCTCGAGGAACGGCTCGAATGCGCGTGCCCTCGTCGTCCCTAACTGCGTGATGCGGGGCGCACGTTCGGAACCCGTCGAGGGTCAGGCTTCGAACCTCTGATCAGTAAGGCCGTGCGGGGGCGTGCATGGACGCGCCCCGTCTTTCGCGTTTGCGGCCGTCGAGGGGGTATGGGCGTGCCGACCCTCGAGGTGCTGGTTGGTGGCATGGCGCGGTATGAGTGCTTTCGGTGTCGCTCTATTTCAAGCGTGACCTGGGCGATCCTCTTACGCGCGTGCCTTCTTTGGGGGGTTGACATCGTCTCGAGTTGGGGGTCATGCCGCTCGAGGGTCCTACGTGGCATGGGTGCCCGCGGTGGTCTGCTCTACATCGAGCAGGTCCCGGGCGGCCTTCTCACGCTGATATCCCATCGAGGGTCGCCTTGTTTCGAGTTGGGGGTCATGCCGCTCGAGGGTCCTACGTGGCATGGGTGCCCGCGGTGGTCTGCTCTACATCGAGCAGGTCCGGGCGGCCTTCTCACGCTGATATCCCATCGAGGGTCGCCTTGTTTCGAGTTGAGGGTCATGCGCTCGAGGGTCCTACGTGGCATGGGTGCCGCGGTGGTCTCGCTCTACGCCGAGCGGGGTCCGGGGCGACCTTCTCACGTTGTCATCCCATCGAGGGTCGCCTTTGTCTCGGCCGAGGATTCGCCTCGCTCGAGGGCTCTCCTTGCTTGGCAAGGGGCCGGGCATTTAATTGCCTTGCGGTCGTGGCCGCGGTTTTGCGGCGCGGGCGCGCCTTTTGGGCCCCTCGCGGCCGCGCGCGCGCGTAGTGGGCGGCGTGGCCGGCGGACGTGACGGTTTTGCCTCGGTCGCCGCCGGTCTTGCCGCAATGATGACCCCCCTTTGCGGTGTTAGAGCCGGCGCGCGGCTGCGGTGGGGCCCACTCGTCGACGCGACGGAAAGATTCCTGCCGGTTAATGCGGCGGGGCGTCCGCTCGGAGGAACTCGCCCGTTGCCTATAAAGCTGCGGTGAGGAAGGGACGGCGGTTTTTTACCTTGGCTCCTCACCGTTTTCGGTCCTCCGTCCCTTCGCCTTCGCCTCACTCTTGCGGGTCGCGCGGGCTCGGCTGCAGAGCTTTTTCCTCGCTTCCTTGTCCTCCGCCTTTGCACTCATTCGTCCCCCCCATGGCGCCGCCTCGGCTTCCGATTAGGGTCCACGGAGCCGTATGCATGGGAGAGGTCGACCGTGACCCGACTCGCCACGGGCGGGCGGTCGCCGCCGGCCCGTTGTCGGCCAACGAAGAAGGGCGCCGGCGGGAGTGGATCGTGCTGCCGTCGTCGCACCTTGAGCCCAATCCGGCGGGAGGGTTACGTGGTGAGCTTCCTCCGCTATCACGAGCGCGGCTTCAACGCGCGGCGAGCACATTCATGCGGGCATTGTGCTACCACTATGGGGGTGGAGCTGCACAATTTTGCCCCCGATGCGATCTCGCGGGCGGCCACATTCGTGGGCGTGCGAAGGGTACCCCTGGGGATCCCGATCAATTGGGAGCTACGGGTACACCTCTTCGCGGGGAGCTCATCACGCGGCCCACGTCGGAGCGGGGACCCCGCGCGCGGTGCGCGCGGCGGGATGTCGCTCGCTGCGGGGGGCGACTCAAGGATTTCTACATCCCCCTGCACCATGACGACGAACAACGCCGGGCCGGGGAGCGGGGGTGGTTTTATTTGCCGCAACGCCGAGCCCGGCCTCCCTCCCTACACCGGCCGGGTGTTCAAGAAGAGGCCGGACTCACGGGGCTGCGGGTTGCCTACGGCCAACCATCGGGCGCGGCAAGAGTCCGTCCTCGCCGCCCTGCGGCCGGGCGGCGAGGGGAAGGGCTCAACGCGATGGGCGTCCTCGCCTTCCTCCACCCCCCGGCGGGTCGTGCCGTTGATGGAGAGGCCCCTCTGCATCTTCGAGATGACGGAGGGCGACCAACCCCGTCGACGTGGCGAGGTCGCGGATGCTCCCGACGCCGCCGGAGCGGTCGTACGCGCTCACCGGGCGCGGAGCGCCGTCGACACCCGGGGACGCCGCCACTGCGGGTCGGACCCCCGTGGGACATCGAGATGCTCCCCGTCGGCCGTTGGTGAGTGTGGTTTTTTGATTCTGTTTTAGTCCTTGTTCTTGCTTCCGTTTCCTGATGCGCCATCGTTGCTCTCGCGCGCAGCTGGTGCAGTTCAACGCCGCCAAGTCCGTTCCACCCACCCCCGACTCCCGTGCGCTCGGCCGGGCGGCGCGGCGGGGCGGCGGGGAGCGGCGGCGCGCGGGGAGGGAGCACGCAAGGCGGCGCCAAGCGCGCCGCGACGCACGGTCCGCGGAGTACCGGCGGCGGAAGGAGGCTGGGGCTCTCCTCCCCCCGGACATCGAGGAGCCCTCGTCCTCGGAACGAGGACGAGGAGGAAGAGTACGAGGGGGAGGGCCCCTCGGACGGTGGCAGCCCGCGCCCCCGTCGCCGGAACCCGCCGGCGTCGGGGGCGGCTTTGCACGGGGGTGGGCGCAGCCGGCGCCCGTCGCCGAGCAATCATCGTCGGGGGCGGCACGCGCCGCGGGGTCGCGCCGCGCGCGCCACGGAGGCGCGCGCGGCGGACGTGCTGCGCGCGCGCGTCAAGCGTGCCCGCGCGCGGCGGGAGCGCGTCCGCGCGCGCGGCGTCCTCGTCGGGGGCGCGTCGGCGGGGCGCGCGCGCGCGCGGGGCTAGTGTGCCCCCGCGCGCGGTGGCGTCGTCAAGGGGCGCGTCGGCGGGCGCGCCCACGCGTGAGCGGGCATGCCCGCGCGCGCGGTGGCGCGCGTCGGGGAGGCGGCGCGGCGGCGCGGCCCCTGCTCCGGCCTCGTCGGGAGGCCTCGAGGAAAAGGAAGCGGGCCTTTTCCTCCGCGAGGTAAGGAACTCTGTTCTTCCTTTGCTTGGCTTTAGTTTGCGGTTATTAGATGCTCGACCCTCCATTCGTGCTCGCGCGGGGGCGGTGCCAACCGTTCCTCCTCTTGCCCGGCCAAGGTGCCGGGGACGGACGCGTCGATCCCCACCGGCGGCGTTCGTCGAGGGGGGTCGCGCCCGGGGACGGGGCGCGGCGGCGGGCACGAGCTCGCAAGGCCCGGCGGGGCCTCGAGGCCCCGGCCGGCGGATCGGCCCGCGGCGGCGCGGCCCGGAGGTCGCGGGGGGGCGGCGGCGTCGGTCGCCACGGAGGCGCGGGCCGCGGCGGTGGCTACGGTGGAGGTGGAGCGGGCGCAACTGCGGGAGCGCCCGCGGATGCGGCGGCACGGACGGAGGTGGCGGCGGCGGCGCCACGACGGGCGCCGTGGCCGCGGAGGCGCGAGTGGGGGCGCCGGCGGGGGCGGTGCGGGAGGCTCGCCCGCCCGGCGGTCTCCGGCGGAGGTGGTGGAGCTCTCGGATGACTCCCCGCCGCACGGGTGGAACCGGTGGGCCGGGCGGCCCACGACCCTCCCCGGGCCCCGGGAGGGGGCCCTCGTGGCGGCGCGAGGGTCACGACGGTGGGGGGGTCAAGGGCGCGGTGCCGAGGCCCTCGTCCTCCCACGCCGGCCGCCCCGCCCGGGGGGGGGGGGGGCCGTGGAGGATCCCCCTGCGTTTGCGCGACGCGCGGGGGGGAACGGAGAGCTTTGGGGCGAGCTCGGAGCCACGGCGCCACGCTCAACCGCGCGTTGAACGAGGCGGCGCGGGTCCCACGGCGGCCGGCCTCGGGATCGTCTTCCGGGTGAGCCATGGTTGCTCTTCTCCCTTCCTTTTTTCGTTTTCGCGTGCTTGCATTCGGGACTTGGCGCTCACGAGGTTCGATGTGTGGATGCCGGGAGCTCGAGCGCGCGCCCATGAGAAGTACGGCGCGTTCGACCGAGGGTGAACGCCGAGGCCCGCCGGCTCGGGAGCGGTGCGGCGCTTTCGACGCGCTTGCGGAAGCTGCGAGGACGCGGACGGTGGGCGGTGTGCGGGCGATGGCGTGGTGCGACGTGCTCCCCGAGAGCTCGGGGCGGGGCACCGGCGCGTCACGCGAGCCTCGAGCGGATCCGCGCAGCCCTCGTCGATCGCGACGAGGCGGCGTGGAACGCGCGTGAGGACCTGGACAAGACGCGGACGGCGGCCGCCACCCGGGAGGCGGAGGTGGCCACGCTCGCGCCGAGACCCGGGAACTCCGCACGTCGCCGGAGGGTGCGCGGGCGCGGCAGCGCCGGGGCGGGGAGAGCGGGCGCGCGGGTTGGAGCAGCGGCGCGCCAAGGAGGCCGACGACCCGAGGGCCGCCCTTCGACGCCAAGGCCGCGGCCCTCGTCGTCGGCGAGGAGCGGCTTCGGCGAGGAGCGCGTCGCCCGCCGGGGGGCGAGGAGCGGCTCCGGCGGGGAGCGAGGGCGCCTTGGTGACGCCCGGCGGCGGAGCGGGGAGCGCGTCGCGCGCGGGCGGCGGAGAGGTCGGCCGGAGGAGCGGAACGCCGCGTTCTCCGAGGTTGAGGACGAGGCGGCGGCGCTCGGCATCGGCGGTGCCGGTCGGGAGATGGCCCTCGTCGAGCAAGGCGAGACCATCCGCCGCCTCGGGCGGCGGCCGGAGTCCGCGCGCCGCGACCTCGATGCGGGGAGGAGACAGAGTCGAGGGTAAGTTGCTATTTGACCCCGCTTGTTAATTCTTGCTTTAGAGGGTTAGTTCCCCCCTTTCGATTTCTTGTCGTCTTGTTGGTTCCGGGTTTGCGCACTCGCCACGGGGCACGGGCGGGGCGGGCGAGGCCCCGAGGAGCTTCCTACAACTCCTCGGCGGGGAGTGCCGGGGAGGCGCGTGACGCGGCCCTCGAGACTGCCGCGTCGTCGAGGAAGGCGAAGCCCGGGCCGGCGACTCGGCGGCCGGTCGCCTACGCGCCCTCGGCGGCCATGTCACGGAGCGGATGCGCCGGGCGTTGCACCTAGGCGTGCAGAAGGCCCTCGGAGTGGTGCGATCCCACTACGAGGTCAACCTCGAGGCGGTGGCGGAGGGCTACATCGTGCCCGAGGGCGTCGAGGATGAGGTGGCCATGGAGCGTGCGGACGCGCTTGTTGGCCGACGCCGCCGGGTCGCTCGCCGAGGCCTTCGAAGAATTCCTCTTCCGGACGCCGCCGATGCCTTCTTTGCTCCACCCGCCCGAAAGTCCACCTGGGGCGCTAGGCCCGTTTTTTTGTTTATGTGTATCGGAGAACTCGGCCTCGTGGCCTCTTGTAAATAAACAAGTCGTTTCATGAACATGGGCAGTTGTTTGTAAATGAAATCGTTTGCTCATTGCGCTTTTTGCTTCTTCTTCTTCCCCGAGTAGATTCTAGTTAGGGGAGTTCGCTTTTCGCGGGGGCCGGGGTTGGAGACGAGAGAGACGGGCCATAGCCACGCGGCGGGCGTGGTGTCTCGGCTCGCGCACTCCTTCCGCTGTGCCGCCTGCGCCCTGTTCGAATCATGGCTCGAGGTTGAAGTGGGAAACAAACTTAGCGCGTGTTGTTACGTTTTTTTTTGTGCGAAAAAATGAGACTATTTGGGGGGGGGGGGTGCCCCCCGCGGTAGCCCCCCGAGGGTAACTTGGGTTTTCGGGGGGAAAGCCGAGTTGCCCTTTTATTATACTTGGAGTATTTACATAGGTGACACCAACTGGGGCGTTGGCCGTGTGTTTTTACAACAAAAAATACTTGGAAATCCTGGCTAAGGGTAGAAGCGACGTAGCTGTTGGATGTTCCAAGCGTTGGTGAGTTCTTCGCCGTCCTCGTTGGCCAGCTTGTACGTGCCCGGTTTGAGCACCTTCACCACGACGTAGGGTCCCTCCCATGGGGGCGATAGCTTGTGGCGCCCTCGATTGTCTTGGCGTAGCCTTAGGACCAAGTCCCCCTCGCTGAAATCCCTCCGACGTATCTTGCGTGCTTGGTAGCGTCGTAGGACTGTTGATACCTTGCGGAGTGCATCAACGCCACGAGGCGTACTTCATCCGAGCCGATCCGGCGAGTCCTCGCGGGCTCGGCCGGGTTAGCATCCTCGTTGTAGCCTCGAACCTTGGGTGACCCGTATTCCGGATCCGTGGGGAGGACGGCCTCCGCCATGGACTAGGAAAAACGGGGTGAACCCGGTGGCCACCGCTTGGGGTGGTCCTTAGGCTCCACACGGCTTTTGGCCGGTTCTTGGAGCCATTTCGCGCCGATTTGTTGAGTGGTCAAAAATTCGGGCTTGAGGCCTTGTAGAATCATGCCGTTGGCACGTTCCACTTGGCCGTTGGTCTGTGGGTGCGCCACGGCCTGCCCAATCCACACGGATGTGGAACTTGTCGCGGGAACTCCAATAACTTCCGCCCGTGAGCGGGACCCGTTGTCCGTGATGATGGAGTTTGGCACTCCAAAGCGGTAGACGATGTCGGTGAAGAACGTGACCGCCTGCTCAGCCTTCAAATTCGTAATGGGGCGCACCTCCACCCACTTGGAGAACTTGTCGATCGCGACGAGCGAGGTGGGTGAAGCCCCCGGCGCCTTCCGCGGGGGCCGACGATATCCAACCCCCACACGGCGAACGGCCATGTCACGGGGATCGTTTGCAGGGCGTGAGCGGGCAAATTGGTCTTGCGGGCGTAGAACCGGCACCCTTCGCGGTGCGCACTATTTCGGCGGCATCCGCGACCGCGGTAGGCCGCAGAAGCCTTGGCGGAACGCGTTGCCGACGAGGGTGCGCGGCGCGGCGTGGTGGCCACGGATCCGCGTGGATGTCCCGTAGGAGCTCGCGCCCCTCGGGGAATGGGTATGCACCGCCGGAGGATGCCCGACGCGGCGCGCTTGTACGGCTCGCCGTCGACGAGGGCGAATGACTTGGCCACCACAGCGATGCGCTGGGCGTGGCCCCGTGCGTGGGGAGTTCCCCTCGAGCAATCCGGGCGATGTATTTCTCCCGCCGTCCGCTCGGACGGGAGCGGCTCGATGTCCATCGCGACGGCCTCGTGGGAGCCGTACCCCTCGAGAAGGGAGAGCACGTACGCCTCGTTCGAGGGATCCTCTTCCATGGGTTCCGCACCCGATGGGTTCGAAGGAGCCCCCGAGGGTCCGCCGTCGCTCGAGGGGTAAGGCTCGAAGGTGACCGAGGGCGCGCGATGTCGCGCGCGACACGTTCGGGGAACGGTGATCCGCCGGACGCGATCTTGGCAAGTTCATCTGCTTCCTCGTTGTACCGGCGGGGTACATGATTAAGCTCGATGCCGTAGAACTTGTCTTCGAGGGCCCGCACGGCTTTACGGTAGGCCTCCATCTTGTCGTCGTGGCGGCTCGCGTTCTTCATGACTTGATCAATCACGAGCTGCGAATCCCCTCGCACGTCGAGGCGTTTGACGCCCAACTCAATGGCGATTTTGAGGCCGCGGAGAAGGGGGGCCTCGTATTCCGCCATATTGTTAGACGCGGGGGAAGTGGAGACGCCTTGCGTAGCGCATGTGCTCCCCGAGGGGTGACACGAAGAGCGAGCCCGCGCCCGCTCCTGTCTTCATCCGAGCCGGTCGAAGAACGAGAGTCCGGCCACTGCGCGAGATCCGAGGGGGCGGCGGTGCGTGTCCGTCCACTCGGCCGACGAAATCGGCTAGGATTTGCGATTTGATGGCCTTGCGCGAGCGTAGGCGAGCGTCTCGCCCATCAACTCCACGGACCCGCAGCGGCAATTCGCGCCGCCGCGTCGGGGTTGCGAATGATCCTCCCCTAACGGGAAGGAAGAGACCACCGTGAAGCGGGTGGGCCTCGAAGTAGTGGCGGAGCTTGCGCCGCGCGAGGGACTACCGCATACAACGGCTTCCCGGACACGGGGGTAGCGCGTCTTCGTGTCCGACAGGACTTCGCTGATGTAGTAGACCGGCCTCTGCACGGGCAAGGCATGCCCTTCCTCCGTGCGCTCCACAACGATCACGGCGGCCCGACCACCCCGGGTGGTTGCGGCCACGTAGAGTTGGAGGGGTTCGTCGTCTCGCGGCGGCGTAAGGATTGGGGCGTGTGTCAGAGACGCCTTCGGCTTGTCGAGCGCTTCACGGGCCTCGGCGGTCCAAGAGAAGCGTTCGTGCTTCTTGAGCGGCCGTAGAGGGGGCAAACCCTTCTCACGGAGCCTCGAGACGAAGCGGCTCAAGGCGGCAAGGCACCCCAACACCTTCGCACCCCTTTGAGGTCCCGAATTGGACCCATTCGCTCGAGGGCCGCGACCTTTTCAGGGTTGGCCTCGATTCCCCGCTGGGAGACGATGTATCCTAGGAGCATGCCCCGCGGCACTCCGAAGACACATTTTTCGGGGTTGAGCTTGACCCCGTTGGCCGCGGCGGTGACTCGAACGCGATGCCGAGATCGCCAACCAGGTCGTCCGCCTTCCGGTCTTGACGACGATGTCGTCCACGTAAGCCTCGACCGTCCGCCCGATGTGGTCCCCAAAAAACGTGCCGCATGCGAGCCGATATGTTGCGCCCGCGTTTCGAGGCCAAAAGGCATCGTGACGTAACGAACGTCCCGAACGGTGTGATGAACGAAGTCGCGAGCTGGTCGGACTCCTTCATTTTTATTTGATGATATCCCGAATAGGCATCAAGGAAACAGAAGTAGTTCGCACCCTGTTGTTGAATCAACGATTTGGTCTATACGTGGCAAAGGAAAAGGAACCTTTGGACATGCTTTATTGAGGCTCGGTGTAGTCAATACACATCCTCCACTTCCCATTTTTCTTTTTTACAAGCACGGAGGATTAGCTAACCATGTCGGGTGGAACACTTCCTTGATGAATCCGGCCTCGAGGAGCTTCCGCGGCTCCGCTCCGATCGCCGTCGCCGTTCCTCGTCGAAGCGGCGCGGCCGGCTGGCCGAACGGCGCGAGCGTTAGGCGGAGATATCAAGGGAGTGCTCGGCGACCTCCCTCGGGATGCCCGGCATGTCCGAGGGGCTCCACGCGAAGACGTCGGCGTTGGCGCGGAGGAAGTCGACGAGCATCGCTTCCTATTTAGGATCGAGGGTCGGCCGACCCTCAACACCTTGCCCTCGGGGGCGTCGGGTCGAGGGGGACCCCTTTGGTTTGCTCGGCGGCCTCGAACGTGCCGACGTGCTTGGCGGCGGAGCTGAGGTCGTCGTTGACCATCTTCTCCAGTGTGTTTACCAGCGCTTCATCCAGCGCTAGCGCCTCTGCATGTTCCACGCACTCGACATCGCAGTCGAATGCATGCTCGATTGACGACCCGACGGTGATGACGCCGTTTGGACCCGGCATCTTCATCTTCAGGTACGTGTAGTTGGGGACCGCCATGAACTTGGCATAGCATGGTCGCCCAAGGATGGCGTGGTAAGCCCCTTTGAATCCCACCACCTCGAAGGTGAGGGTTTCCTTGCGGAAATTCTTGGGGGTCCCGAACCAGACGGGCAGATCGATCTGCCCGAGGGGTTGAACCCGCGTTGCGGGGGCGCGATGCGTGAAACGGCTTCGTGCCCGGGCCGCGGCGCGGGTCCGGCCCAATCCCCATCGGGCGCAATGTATGCGCGAAGAGGATATTGAGGCTACTACCTCCGTCCATAAGGACCTTCGAAAACCGGGCGTTTCCAATGATGGGATCGACCACCGGTGGAGTGCGGCCGGGTTCGGGATGCGATTTGGGTGATCATCCCGGCTAAAGGTGATGGCATCCTTCGACCAGTTGAGAAAGGCCGGAGGTGCCCTCTCTGCGGCGAGGACTTCGTGCCGCTCCTTCTTGCTTGTGCGGGTCGACATGTCGACAGTAGGTCCCCCAAAGATGAGGAACACATTTTCGACGGCGGGAAAACCACCCGCGTCGCCATCGCCCCCATCCTTCTTGGTCTCTGCCTCC
Source organism: Cenchrus americanus (assembly GCA_947561735.1). Classification (NCBI taxonomy): domain Eukaryota; kingdom Viridiplantae; phylum Streptophyta; class Magnoliopsida; order Poales; family Poaceae; genus Cenchrus; species Cenchrus americanus. Next base: position 152,303,007 of record OX387240.1, on the reverse strand, counting down.
TTCGCGGCGGCACGGCCATAGAACTTCTTGAGCATGTCGCCTTGCTCAAGAGTGTGGTTTACGGGGGTCTTGTGGTAGGGGCATGGCTTCTTCATCATGTCGTCGAACACCCCCGGGCCTCGAGGAGCCGGTCGAGGGGCCCGTCGGGCCGGGTCAACGGCGAGGGCCTCGGCGTTGCCGCCGTTGCGCCCCTGCTCGCGCGCCTCGCGGCGCGGCTTCTTCCCCTTCTTGCCCCGCTTGTCGTTGCGGCGCGGCTCCTTGGACCCGCGCCCTCCGCGGGCGTGTCCTCGGAGCGCTTGCCCTTCTTGCCGTCGAAGATTGCCCCCACGGCCTCCTCCCCGGAGGCGAAGCTGGTGGCAATGTCGAACAGCTCGTTCGAGTCCGTGGGCGGGCTGCGTCCCAGCTCGCGCACAAGGTCCCGGCACGTGGTGCCCTCGAGGAACGCGTGCACGATCTCGGATTGTGCCACGGCGGGGAGCTCCCGTGCGGCGCTTGGAGAAGCGCCGTATGAAGTCCCGCGGCGACTCGCACGGCTTCTCGCGTGCGGGGAGCGCGGATCCCGGGAGTTCCCGGGGGCGCACGTACGTGCCCCGGAAGTTGCCCACGAAGGTGTGGACCGGATCGTCCCGGCTATGGATGCGGGTGGCGGGCAAGTGCTCAAGCCATGTCGGGCCGCGTCGCCCGGATGCGGGGGCAAGTTGCGGATGATTACTTCATCGTTGGTGGCCCCGCCCGGGCGACGAGCCGAGCGATAATCGTTGAGCCGGACACGAGGGTCCGTCTCCCCGTTGTACTTGACGATCGTCGAGGGTTGACGGAAGCGCCGGGGGAACGCCGCCGTGCGGATCTCCCGCCGAACACGCGGGTGCCGGGGGCTCCGGCGTCGGGGAGCGATCCTCACCGGCGGTCGTAGCGCCCACCCCTTCGAGGGTGGTAGCCCCTAGCCGCCCGCGCGTCCGCCTTGTTGGTGCGCACGGCGTTGATGACGTTGCGGGCATCGCCATCCGGCGCCCGCGCGTGTCAAGGAGCCGTTCCTTGGCCGGCGTGCGTCCCCGGTCGGCGGGTTGACCTACATGCACCGAGGGTTCGCCTCCCGGTGCGGGATCATCTCCTCGTGCGTCCCCCCTTGTTGGCGGATGCGTGAGGCCGAGCTCTCGGCCTGGCCGGACGGCCGCTTGCTCAAGGAGAGTCCGCACCTCGCGGTGCATGTCTCGAGCCTCGGGGGTTGAGGGTGCGGCATGGCGCGTAGCAACGTCGCGGCGGCGATGAGCTTTTGGCTCGCCCTTGGTGGCGTATCCGCGTTGTCGACGTTGGGGACGGGGTTGAGGCGGTCACGGACTGTCGGCCCATCTCCCGCGCGCGTTCGCCGCGCGCAGGCCTCCCCCGCCATTGGAGGCGCGGAGTAGCCGCACGCGTCCGATACTCCTCGCGCGGCTTGGCCTCGAGCTCGCGAGCTTGGGCCGGCCGCGCGTCGACGTCGGCCCCCGGCGGGGAGCGCTCGGCCCGCGGCCGGGCGCGTGGCGATCCCCGGGGCGGGCGTGACTTCCCCGTCTCTCGGCGCCCGCCGCACCGGCGGCGTTGGCCGGGTCGTTGGTGATGACGGCGCAGCACTCCCGCGTGGGGTCGTAGCTCCCGTGCCGGGAGTCGTCGGAGCGACCAAACCGCATGGTCCGTGGCGTCGAGGAAGCGCTCGAACGCGGCCCGGGTCCGTGTACGCGGAGAAATCCCACTCCGCGTACCCGTGTCGGTTGGCGGGTGGCATCGTGTCGACGGAGCCCGGGGACGACTCGTCCGCCGTGGCCGAAGTGCGGGATCCCCGGCGACGAAGACGTGCCGACCGAGGCGGAACCCCGCGCATTGTCGTGTTGACGTTGGCGTTGTGGGCCGTAGTGGCGCCACGCGGCCGATGGGGATGCGTGGTCGAGACCGCACGCGGTCCCGGGGCGGTGGCGGCCGTCGTGACGGTGGGCGCACCGCGTTGGGCGGCGGTGCGCTCGGCCTGTCGCCGCTCGGACCGCGCCCCCGACGCGAGCGTAGCCCGGAGCGACGACGGCGTCGCGGCGTCGACGGGCCGCGCGCATCCGTGCCTGCGCGGTGCCTCGCGCCGGTGTCGTGCGTGCGGCGGTGACCGAGCGGACCCGGCCTCGCGGCCGCGCGCGGAGCTCCTCACGGTTGGTGAGGCGCATGAGATAGCCGTTCCCCGTGGCACGGAAGTTCAAGTCCCCGAAGCGGATCTCGAACCCGGCGGAAGAGGGTCCGAGCTACCCATGTTGTAGCGGGTGCTACGGTACTCGGTGCGAATCACCATGGAGGGAGTTAGCGAAATGACCTTAGGCGCTCGTTTTGCCCCACGGTGGGCGCCAAGCGTCGGTGCGGAATATGGTCCCGACACTAACCGAAGAGATAACGCCTAGGTCTATCCCTCAATGGTCGATGCTAAGCAACAAATGACACAAGACTTTATCCTGGTTCCGGCCGAGGGGGCCGTACGTCCAGAGAGGGGCGTGCTCGTGGCACTATATTGCTCGGCACGGGGGTGCTTGTAGTGGGGCAAATACAAGCAAGGCGGGAGAGGAATCGTGGCTTCCAAGTCCCTGGGTGAGTGGTTGGAGATGTTGTGGGAGAATAAGAGAGTGAGTGCACGGTGAGCTGTGTTCCTCTGAATTCGTCCCCCCGCGGCTGGGGGCTCGCCTCCCCTTTTATAGGCCAAGGGGGCGGCGAGTTACATGCACGCCGCGCTACCTAGCTACGTGTGGGAGCACGTCGTGCTACGGTGTAGAGCGGGCGGCCGTCCGGTCGATCTTCGCTGTGATCCGGCCATGATGGCCTACCTCGTACCCGAATAGTGGCGGTTCGAGGGTAGGAGGCGGCGGATGGCGATGGCGTTCTCTGATAGGCTTCGAGGGAGGTGCTGATGATGATCGGTACGGGGTACAGGAGCGGGCAGAACGGCGTTCCTTCCCAACGAGCTGCGGTGGCGGAGTGGTTGTTGCAGTGCTCGGGCGTGCGCCTGCGGAGTCAGTCGTGTGCCCGCACGCGTGGGTACGGCGGCCGCGCGCGCGTTACGGTGGCCGGGATGGCCACCCACCGGCCTAGCGCCCCTCACCTAACCCTGCGGGGTCACGGGAAAGTGGAGTCGAGGGTGCGCCGGCCCCCTTTCGAGGGTCGGGCGCGTTAGCCGTACAGTAGCGTGCGCGCGGTGTCACGGGACTGACACCGGCCGTACCGCACGGTCCACCCCACGGTGACGGGGGATGGGCTCCTCCCCGGGGAGTTGGTGCGGCGGCACCGGGGCGTGAGCCCCGGCGCATGATGGCGCCGTCCCGCGGCGTCGGGGCGTTAAATGCCCAAGTACGGGGCCGGCGCACGCGTGCGGGGCGCCCGTGAGCGTGGCGGGCCCCGGCCGAGGGCGGAGCGGACCCTCGAGCGAGGCGGGACTCGCTCGAGGGGAGCGCGCCCTCGAGCGGGGCGGAATCGCTCGAGGGAAGGGTCGCCCCTCGAACGGAGCGGAGCTCGTTCGAGGAGGGGGGTTGCCCCTCGAACGGGGCGGAGCCCGTTCGAGGAGGGGAGCGTGCCCTCGGGCGAGGCGGAGCTCGCTCGAGGGGTCTTCCCGGACGGGCCGTCTTGGTGGGCCTCCGGAGTCCTGCCGCATAGGCCAAGTCCCGCATGGTTAGTTTTCTGCATGGTTAGGCTCGGCTCATTTCGATGCGGGGATTTGAGTGAGGGTTCCCCCATTGTTTAAGGGGACCCCTAGGGCGGTCCCCGACACTAGTGGGTGTCTTCGTCCACGAGCTTCACGCGCCATCCATCCCGGAGCCGGCGCCACCGACCACTGATCCAGCACATCCCCCGGCTGGCCAGGAGGTCATGATGATAGACGTGGACTGGAGGCAACCCTTCATCGACTACATCCGCGAGCAGAAGGTTCCCTCGGACAAGAACTTGGCCGAGCAACTCATCCGCCGCGCCAAGTCCTACGTCCTAGTCGGAGACAAGCTCTACAGGCGGGGCGCATCTTCCGGAGTACTCATGAAGTGCGTCCCCCGAGAAGAAGGCAAGGGCATCTTGGAGGAGATCCACAAAGGCGTCTGCTGCAACCACGCGTCCTCACGCACGCTGGTCAGCAAGGCCTTCCGACGAGCCTTCTACCGGCCCACAGCTCTGGGCGATGCCGAAGAACTCGTCAGAAGGTGCCATAGGTGCCAGTACTTCGCCAAGCAACAACACGTCCCAGCCTACAAGCTAGTCACCATACCGCCAACCTAGCCCTTCGCCTGTTGGGAGCTCGACATGATTAGGCCTCTCCCAACTGCACCAGGTGGATTCAACAAAGTACTGGTGGCAATCGACATGTTCACCAAGTGGATCGAGGTCAAGCCGGTCACATGCCCAAAGCCAACAGAGTACTCGACTTCTTGGATGAACTCGTGCATCGCTACGGACTACCCCACCACATCATCACAGACACGGGCTCCAACTTCAACAATCACCGGTTCCGGGAGTACCGCGAGAACGGCGGGATCGACGTACGATATGTCTCGATTGCCCATTCTCGGGCCAATGGACAAGTCGAGCGTGCCAATGGGATGGTACTCGACGCTCTCAAGAAGCGACTGCACGATGCTGCTAACTCAAAAGGAGGCAAGTGGATCAAGGAACTACCCAATGCGCTCTGGGGGCTACGTACTCAACCCTCCAAGCCAACGGGACAATCGCCATACTTCCTGGTCCACGGCTCCGAAGCAATCCTCCCCGCCGATGTCATGTGGATTCACCAGCAGTAGAGCAATACAACGGAGGCATATCTGAAGATAGCAGACGAGTTGATATCGACGGACTCGAAGAAGCTCGCTGCGCCACCCTCGTCCAGTCAGTAAGGTAGCTTGAGGGTATCCGACGCTACCATGATCGCAACGTCAAGGAACGCTCCTTCAATGTTGGTGATCTCGTCCTCCGCCGCATCCAGAACACGGAAGGACTACACAAGCTCAGCTCGCCCTGGGAAGGTCCCTTCACAGTTGCAAAGGTGACCGGACCAGGCTCCTACCGCCTCCAGACGCTTGAAGGCGAAGACGTCAGCAACTCATGGAATATCAACCAGCTCTGTCGATTCTACGCTAGTCTCACGACTCCCTGGGGGCTCAAGTCCGCACGACTACTCCAAGACCCCTTCGCTGTAAGCGGCCTCCGGGTCCAGGCACTAGTCTCCGGACTACTCTACTCCAAGATCCAGCGTTAACGGTTATGAACGGATCTTGGGTTGCTCCGAGCGACAAAGGACTCCAGCAACGGTCTACTAAGAGACCATGTACTCCTAGATCCAGCCTATACGGCTACTAACGGATCTACTGCTGTAAGTAGCCTCCGGGTCCAGGCACTAGTCTCCGGACCACTCTACTCCAAGATCCAGCATTAACGGCTACTAACGGATCTTGGGCTGCTCCGAGCGACAAAGGACTCCAGCAGCGGTCTACTAAGAGACCATGTACTCCTAGATCCAGCCTATACGGCTACTAACGGATCTACTGCTGTAAGCAGCTATACGCCCTAGCACTACTTAGCAGTAGGGGCCTCCAGGTCCTGGCGACTACTCTTGTAAAACGGCCCTGGCCATCCAGGTGTATTTCCCTCAGTAATAAAGTTTGATTACCTATCAACTGACTTACTGTGTTTCCATCAACGGGTCTACTGGCGAGTACCACTACACATGACAACTCCACAATGAGAACTCGGCATACATATCCCGCGACAACGAGTACTCATTTATGAAAGTTTGCTCATTCATATTTAAACAAGTTTAGTACAAATTTGTTTATACACAATTACTGCTACAAGCTAACCCTACAGGACTATTGGAGGTTTAGCTTCCCGGCGACTTGTTCAGCAATTGGTGCCATCTGCTCTAGGAGCTCTGCGTACTACTCATCAATATAGTTAGCGGCTAGTCTGCCCGCGACTACGTCCACTAGAGCCTTGGGGACGTACGACTTCATGTACGCCAAGACTTGATTGGGAATGGATTTCGCCAGATGCTTGACGTACGTCGCAAGACGACTGGGAGCTTCTCTCAGCCGATCCACCAACGGAGCTATCTTCGGCCCGCCCGGATGAGGCACTAGTAGCCTCGCAATGGGAAGTGCGGCTTCTTCAAGTTCTTTCAGCTGGGCCCGCAACTTCTTACAGTCTTCGTTCAACTTCTGCAGGGATTTGTAGCAGTTGATGAGGTCACAGTCCGATGCAATTCGGAGCTCCATGTGCTTATCGCACTCATAAGCCAACTGCTTATAATCATATTCAAGTACCTCGCGGGCCTCCTTCTCCCAGTAGAAGAGGTTCTTCATGTCGACTTCTGAAGCTCTCAGTTGCTCGACCTGGGTCTCAAGCTCTGCAATCAACAATGTGGGTTAGACCACTGCAAGACATCTCCAATGGGCACTTGACAAGACAGCACCGTACCTTTGTTCTTGTTGCGGAGCGACTTGTTCTTCCGCACCAGCTCATCGCTCTTCGCCTGCATGTCCTGGACTTCATTATGGTAATGGGCAAAGGCGCCGTCAAGCTTCGATTGGAGCATGGCGGAGTGCTTCCGGGCCTTCGCGAGTTGTTCCTCCAATGCTTCTGCCAGGAGCACCATATCGTCTTATCCCTGGAGCATGTCAGATTTTTGTCGGGATCTCTCCACGACATCCTGCAGCAGACAATAGCTGTTACCTGGGTACTCAGCATTGATGGCAGATTGACTACTCAAGGGTACCGACAACTTACTTTCATCCACTGCTCGGCCTGGCGCATCGCCTCCAAGTGGCGCGCTACTACCGCCGGGTCGACGAGGTCGTCCGCCAGAAGTTCGATCCCACCACGACTACTTGTGGCAGCCCCAGACATCGGAGCCGAACGGATCGGCTCCACATCTTGAATTTCCGGCGAGTGGACGACTACTTCCAGCTTTGACTCTGTTAGTACATCATCGCGCTCCTCTCCGGCCATCGCGGGGGCTCCTCCGCTGGCTACCTCCACCGACTCGGGGGCTGCTCCGGCGGCTCCTTTGGTCTTCGGCGCCAAGCCTTCAATGGGCACCGCCTCGGGGATGGTACTTCCCTCAGCTTCGGCCCCTGTCAACAGAAGATATGTGGATTAGTCTCTTTTGGCGGCCACAACTACTCCTTGAGGAAGATTGCGTTTGCGCAGTGTACTCACCTTCTACAATGCTGGCCTCCAGCAGCGTAGCCTCCATGGCCGGCGCCACGGTCTCAGCTTGGGGAGGGGAGCGGACTCCTCGGCGGCTGGCGCAGAATCCTCTTCAGCCACTGCTGCGCTGGGTTCATCCTCCTCCCAGGTCAAGTCCGTAGATTTCCTGTGTAGTACACAATTGGTTGTCAACAAAGTACGACTACCAAACTACATGTACTACTCGGGAAAGATCTTCACTTACAAGCTCGACTGGACTACTGTCACGGTTGGGGCGCCAAGTATGTTGGCGATGTCGACAAGTCCAGCCTCAGCAGGCACCTCTTCTTCGGCTTCAGTAGCCGCGGCTCTTCGGCCAGAGGCTGCGGCCGCGGCTCGGTCCCGCCCTCGGAATGCGGTGCTCCGCGGCACGGCTTCTGTCATGGCGAGGGCTGGGCTGTGGCTTCTCTCAGTCGGCTCCCCCACAGTCTCCCAGTCTCCTTCGTCCCCTTGGTCTGCGGGGTCAGAAGGCGGAATCTCCTGCAAGTAACGGAATTTTGTCATCAGCATACACAACATCGAGACAAGTACTCGACTACTCTACTCGAGGAGCTTACCTCTTGAGATGTAGTCTCAGTAACCTTCAGCTTCTTGGCCACGCGTTTGCGTGCCATGTTGCGCGGCCTCCTCGGCGGTGCAGGCAAACTAGTCTCCAAACTAGACAGAGGATCTTGGATGAGAGGGACATTGGGCAGTCCAGGGCGGCTGAACCTTGACCGCAGCTGGAACCTCTCTTGAAGCGTCTCCTCATCATCTTCATCCGATGTGTCTTCAATGACGACAGTGTCATCACCTTTGCCGACTTCGCGGCGCTCCTTCACCTTGCCCTTCCCCTCCTCTGGGATTTCCACAAGTCGGGGAGGCGAAGCCGGCTCGGAGACAAACTTCACTATGTCATCCTGCAACTAGCACACTGGGTGAGAACGACTACTACTACATAATTAGTACTCGACACTGAGTACGGCTACTGACCTCGTTCGGTGGGCGTGCGGTGGAGTACTCTAGGACTGGACAGGGAATGTACGCCGGCATGTCCTTAAAGATCCTGACCAGCCTGACGATGATGTCGTCGTCATCAATCTCACCGCCGGGCATCCGCGACGAGTCACCCTCGCCGGTGTACTGGTAGCCGAGGGTGTCGCGGGCCATCAGCGCCTGCACCCTTCTCTTCATAAAACTGAAGGCCACATGCTCGGCCCTCAGCCCGACTTCCCTCAAAGCCTTGATCTTCGCCAGCAGTTCGGGTAGCTGGATACCCTCCTGCATCGTCGAATCGGTGTTCCACCAGGGCTGGTGCTTTGGCTGCTTACTGCTGGGCTTCGGCAGCTCCGGGTGGTGGTTGGTGACGTAGAACCACTTCGATTTCCAATCCTGGTTGGAGTTGATCAACTTGTACACCAGGTATTGCTCCGCGGCGTCCTCGCACATCAGGATGTCGGCCCCTCCGACTACTCGGGGGTCGTTAGCGCTCGGCTGGGGCTTCACGCGGAAGAACTTCCGGAAGTGATCCCCAAGAAAGCTTCACAAAAATGGACGAAGACGGAGGTGTGGACGATACCGTGGGGTTGAGATTGATGTACTCAATAACGTAGTACCCCAAGAGCCCCTTGAAGAAGTTGCTTGCTGGGAGGGCCAACCCGCACTCCACGAACCGCGTGAACATCGGGATCTCATCCGGATTCTTCTCCATCGCGTATGCATCTCCTGCGGCGGCGCGCCACATGTCGACCTCTTTCTCTCGGAGAAATCCGCTGTTGAGCAGCGCCAACAGGTCCTCAGTCTTGGCCTTTGACTTCTTCCATTCCTTGTTAGCATTTGGATGCGGGTGTCGGGGACAGCCCTAGGGGTCCCCTTTAACAACCGGGAAATCCCCACTTAAAACCTGCAACAAAGCCAAACACACTTTGCCTAACCATGCTGGATACGGCCCACGCCGCAAGGACTTCAGCGACCCACCAAGGCGGCCCTCTCGAAGATCCCCTCGAGCGAGGCTTCGCCCCGCTCGAGGGTGCGCGCCTCCCTCGGGTGGGCACCGTCCCGTTTGAGGGGGTGCGCTCCCCCTCGAGCAAGCTCCGCCCCGCTCGAGGGCTCGCTCCCCCTCGAGCGAGGCTCCGCCTCGCTCGAGGGTCCACCCCACCCTCAACCGGGGTCCGCCTCGCTCGAGGGCGCCCCGCTCGCGTGCGCCCGCCCCCGTACACGGGCATTTAACGCCCGACACCGGCGGGACGGCGCCATCATGCGCCGGGGCTCGCGCCCGGTGCCGCCGCACCAACTCCCCGGGGAGGGAGCCCATCCCCATCACCGTGGGGAGGGACCGTGCGGCGCGGCCGGTGTCGGTCCGTGACGCCGTGCGCCCGCTCCAAGATGCGGCTAACGCGCCGAGCCCTCGAAGGGGGCCGGCTACACCCTCGATTTGCTTTCTTGTGACCCTACGGGGGTTAGGTGGAGGCGCTAGGCCGGAGGAACGCCATCCCTACCACCTTGTTACGGCATGGCTGCCGTCCCCGCGCGTGCGGGGCGCACGCCCTGGCGCCGTAGCAACAACTCCGGACGGTGAAACGTATTGGAATGGGACGCCGTGTCACCTACTCCCGTACTCCGTACGGGCCAACGTCGGCCAGCCTCCTTCGAGCCCATCGGAAGACATCACCACCATCCGCCGCCCTTCTACCCTCGAACCGCCACCGTTCGGGTACAAGATAGGCCATGATGGCCGGATCGCCGCAAGGATCGTCCGGACGGCCGCCCACTCTACAAGCATAGCACGCCACGCCCCTTCACGTAGCTAGATAGCGCGGCGCGCATGTGAGTCGCTCCCTCCTTGATCTATAAAAGGGGGACGAACCCTCCCCGCCGCGGGGGGACAAGGAAGGGAACACGGACAACACGGCAGGAGCAAGCCGCGCCACGAGCTTGCTCTCCAATTCTCCCACAACATCTTCGCCCATAACACCGGGGACTTGGAAGCCAAGGCTTCCTCTCCCGCCTTGCTTGTAGCAGCCCACTACGGAGCACCCCCGGTGCTAAGTAATATAGTGCCTTGAGCACGCCCGCGCGCTGGACGTACGGCCCCCCTCGGCGGAACCAGGATAAAACTCGTGTCACTTGTTGTTTAGCATCGACCATTGAGGGATAGACCACGGCGCTTATTACTGGTTAGTGTCGGGACCACATTCCGCACCGACAGTTGGCGCCCACCGTGGGGCAATCTGAGCGCCTAAGGTCAATCCGTCAACTCCCTCCATGGTGATCCGCACTGAGTACCGTGGTACACGCTACTGCATGGGCAGCTCGGACCCCCTCCCCACCGGGTTCGAAATCCGGTTCGGAGGCCTGAACTTTCAGGCTACGGGAAATGGCTACCTCATGCGCCTCACCAACCGTGAGGAGCTCCGCGCGCGGCGCCGGGGCCGGGTCCGCTCCGGTCCCCGCCGAACACACCACCACGGCGCGGACGCCGCGCGAGCACGGACGCCGCGGGCCCGTCGACGCCACGACGTCGCCGCCGTTCGGGGCTGCGTTCGCGACGGGCGCGGTCCGAGCGACGGCGAGCCGAGCGCGCCGCCTCTCAAGGCACGGCGCGCCCACCGCCACGATCTCCACCATCCCGGCGGGACGGCGCACGGTCTCGGACCGCGCATCCCCATTGGGTTGCGTGGTGCCACGTCGGCCTACAACGCAAGCGTCAACACCACGATGCGCAGGGTTCCGCCTGGCCGTCACGTCTTCATCGCCAGGGATCCCGGCGCCTCAGCGGCTGACGAGTCGTCCCTGGGCTCCCTCGACGCGTTGCCGCCCGCCAACCGCCACGGGTACGCAGAATGGGACTTCTCCGGCGTGCCGGACCCAGTCATGTTCAGGCGTTTCCTTGACGCCACGGACTACTGGTTCGGCTGTTCCGACGACTCCAACACCGGGAGCTACGACCCTGCGCGGGAGTGCTACGCCGTCATCACCAACGACCCAGCCAATGCCGTTGGTGCGGTGGGCGCCGGAGACGGGGAGATCACGCCTGCCCCAGGGATCGCCACACTCCTAGCCGCGGGGCCAAGCGCTCCCCGCCCGGTGCCGATGCCGACGCGCGGCTAGCCCAAGCCCGCGAGCTCGAGGCCAAGCTGGCGGAGGAGTACGGACGGTGCGGCTGCTCCGCACCTCGATGGCTGGAGAAGCCTCTGCTCGTGGCGAGCGCGTGCTGGAGCTGGGCAGACAGGCCCGCGACCGCATCAACACCGACAACCCTGACATGCCGCCGCGGGCAAGTCAGAAGCTCGTTGCCACCGCAACGCTGCTACGGGCCATGCCGGCACCCTCGACCCCTGAGGCACGAGACCTGCACCACGAGGTGCAGACTCTCATCGAGCAAGCGGCCGTCCAGCAGGCCGAGAGCTCGGCGTCGCGCATCCGCCAACAAGGGGGATGCGCGGGGTGACGGGGCCGCACAAGGGGGCGAACCCTCGGTCCACGCGGGGGAAGCGGCGGGGGCGACACCGCCAACTCGGGACACGCGGCGGCCAAGGAACGGCTCCTTGACACGCGCGAGCTGCGGACGGTGACGCTTGCAACGTCATCAACGCCCGCCGCACGAGCAAGGCGGACGCGCGGCGGCGATGGGCTACCACCCTCGACGGGGCGGTCGCTACGACGGCGGTGAGGACCGCTCCCCGACGCCGAGCCCCCGGGACCCGTGTGTTCAGCCGGGAGATCCGCGCGGCAGCCTTCCTCCAGCGCTTCCGCCAGCCCTCGACCATTGTCAAGTACAACGGGGAGACGGATCCTCGCGTGTGGCTCAACGACTACCGCTTGGCTTGCCAGCTGGGCGGGGCAACCAGCGACGAGGTCATCATCCGCAACTTGCCCCTGCACCTCGGCGATGCGGCCGGACATGGCTCGAGCACCTGCCCGCCAGCCAAATCCACAATTGGGACGATCTGGTCCGCACGTTCGTGGGCAACTTCCAGGGCACGTACGTGCGCCCGGGAATTCCCGGGACCTCGCGCTCCCCGCATGCGAGAAGCTCGGCGAGTCGCTGCGGGACTTCATACGGCGCTTCTCCAAGTGCTGCACGGAGCTCCCAAGCGTGGCGCGGTCCGAGATCGTGCACGCCTTCCTCGAGGGCACCACGTGCGGGACCTCGTGCGGGAGGCCGGGACGCGGCTCGCCCGCGGACTCCAACGAGCTGTTCGACATCGCCACCAGCTTCGCCTCAGGAGAGGAGGCCGTGGGGGCGATCTTCGACGGCAAGAAGGGAAAGCGCCCGGAGGTCGCGCCCGCGGAGGGCAGCAAGTCCAGGGAGCCGCACCGCAACGACAAGCGGGGCAAGAAGGGGAAAGAAGCCGCGCCGCGAGGCGCGCGAGCAGGGGCGCGACGGCGGTAATGCCGAGGCTCTTGTCGTTGACCCGGCTCGACGGGGCCCTCGACCGGCCCCTCGAGGCCCGGGGGTGTTCGACGACATGCCGAAAAAGCCATGTCCTTATCACAAGACCCCAAGAACCACACCCTTGAGCAAGTGCGACATGCTCAAGAAGTCCTATGGCCGCGCCGCCGCGAAGGAGGCAGAGGCCAAGAAAGACGGAGGAGATGGCGACGCCGGCGGCTTCCCCGCCGTAGAGAACGTGTTCCTCATCTTCGGGGGACCCACCGTCGACATGTCGACCCGCCAGCGCAAGAAGGAGCGGCACGAGGTCCTCGCCGCGGAGAAGGCGCCTCCCTCCTTCCTCAATTGGTCGGAGGACGCCATCACCTTCAGCCGGGAGGACCATCCGAACCGCGTCCCCAACCGGGCCGATACCCGCTGGTGGTCGACCCCATCATCGGGAACGCGCGGTTCTCGAAGGTCTTGATGGACGGAGGTAGCGGCCTCAACATCCTCTACGCGCATACGCCGCGCTTGATGGGGATCGGGTTGGACCGGTGCGGCCCAAGACGAAGCCGTTCCACGGCATCGCGCCGGCAAGCGGGGTCCATCCCCTCGGGCAGATCGACCTGCCGGTTTGGTTTGGCACCCCGAAGAATTTCCGCAAGGAGATCCTCACCTTCGAGGTAGTGGGGTTCAAGGGAGCCTACCACGCCATACTTGGGCGACCCTGTTACGCCAAATTCATGGCGGTCCCCAACTACACCTACATGAAGATGAAGATGCCAGGACCGAACGGCGTCATCACCGTCGGCTCGTCCATCGAGCACACATTCGACTGCGACATCGAGTGCGTAGAACACGCAGAGGCGCTAGCGCTGGACGAAGCGCTGGTGACCACTTTGGAGAACATGGTCAACGACGACCTCGACTCCGCCGCCAAGCACACCGGCACGTTCGAGGCCGCGGAGCAGACCAAGGAGGTCCCCCTCCATCCTTCTGCCCCCGAGGGCAAGGCGTTGAGGGTCAGCTCCACCCTCGACCCCAAATAGGAAGTGGTGCTCGTCGACTTCCTCCGCGCCAACGCCGACATCTTCGCGTGGAGCCCCTCGGATATGCCAGGCATCCCGAGGGAGGTCGCCGAGCACTCCCTTGACATCCCGCCTCACGCCCGCGCCGTGCAACAACGGCTCCGCCGCTTCGACGAGGAGCGGCGACGGGCAATCGGAGCGGAGGCCGCGGAAGCTTCTCGAGGCCGGATTCATCAAGGAGGTGTTCCACCCGACGTGGCTAGCAAACCCCGTGCTTGTAAAGAAAAAAGAATGGGAAGTGGCGGATGTGTATAGACTACACTAGTCTTAATAAAGCATGTCCCAAAGTTCCTTTTCCTCCGCCACGCATTGATCAAATCGTTGATTCAACGGCCGGGTGTGAATTGCTTTGCTTCCTTGATGCTTACTCCGGGTATCATCAAATAAAGATGAAGGAGTCCGACCAGCTCGCGACTTCGTTCATCACGCCGTTCGGGATGTTCGCTACGTCACGATGCCATTTGGCCTCCGAAACGCGGGTGCAACATACCAGCGCTGCATGCAGCACGTTTTCGGAGACCACATCGGACGGACGGTCGAGGCGTACGTGGACGACATCGTCGTAAAGACCAGGAAGGCGGACGACCTGGTTGGCGACCTTGGCATCGCGTTCGGCTGCCTACGGGCCAATGGGGTCAAGTTAAACCCCGAAAAGTGTGTCTTTGGAGTGCCGCGAGGCATGCTCTTGGGATACATTGCCTCCCAACGGGGAATCGAGGCCAACCCTGAAAAGGTTGCGGCCCTCGAACGAATGGGCCCGATCCGGGACCTCAAAGGGGTGCAAAAGGTGCTGGGATGCCTTGCCGCCTTGAGCCGCTTCATCTCGAGGCTTGGCGAAAAGGGCCCGCCCCTTTATCGCCTCCTCAAGAAACACGAACGCTTCTCCTGGACCGCCGAGGCCCAGGACGCGCTCGACAAGCTAAAGGCGTCCTTAGCGCACGCCCCCATTCTCACGCCGCCGCAGGACGGCGAGCCCTTACGGCTCTACGTTGCCGCGACCACCCGGGGTGGTCAGCGCCGTGATCGTCGTGGAGCGCACGGAGGAAGGGCACGGTTTACACGTGCCGGCGGCCGTCTATTACGTCGGCAAGGTCCTGTCAGACACCAAGACGCGCTACCCCCAGGTCCAGAAGTTGCTGTACGCAGTAGTCCTTGCACGGCGCAAGCTCCACCACTACTTCGAGGCCCACCCCGTCACGGTGGTCTCCTCTTTCCCGCTGGGGGAGATCATCCGCAACCCCGACGCCGCAGGCAGGATTGCCAAATGGTCCGTGGAGCTGATGGGCGAGATGCTTGCCTACGCCCGCGCAAGGCCATCAAGTCGCAAATCTTGGTGGATTTCGTCGCCGAGTGGATGGATACGCGCCTACCGCCCCCGCATCCAAGCAGAGGCTTGGACTCTCGTTCTTCAACGGCTCGGTGATGAAAACGAGGGGCGGGCGCGGGCTCGCTCTTCGTGTCACCCCTTGGGGAGCACATGCGCTATGCGGTGCGCCTCCACTTCCCCGCGTCTAACAATATGGCCGAATACGAGGCCCTCCTCTCGTGGCCTCAAAATCGCCATTGAGTTAGGTGTCAAGCGCCTCGACGTGCGGGGGGACTCGCGGCTCGTAATCGATCAAGTCATGAAGAACGCGAGCTGCCATGACGACAAAATGGAGGCCTACCGCAAAGCCGTGCGAGCCCTCGAGGACGGAGTTCTACGGCATCGAACTCAACCATGTGCCCCGCCGGTACAACGAGCGGGCGGATGAGCCGGCCAAGATTGCGTCGGGTGAATCACCGTTCCCCCGAACGTTTTCGCGCGCGACGTCGCCCAACCCTCGGTCGTCTTCGAGCCCCACCCCTCGAGTCACGCTGAACCCTCGGGGGCTCCCTCGAACCCAACGGGTGCGGAACCCATGGACGAGGACCCCTCGAACGAGGCGTACGTGCTCTCCCTCCTCGAGGGGTATGGCGCTTACGGGGCTGACGTGATGGACATCGAGCCGCCTCTGTCAAAATGGACCGGCATGACAAATACATTGCCCGGATGGCTCGAGGGGAACTCCCCGCGGACCGGCCGCGGCCGGGCGCATTGCCAGGATGGCCAAGTCTTTTGCCCTCGTTGACGGCGAGCTGTACAAGCGCGCCGCCTCTGGCATCCTGCAGCGGTGCGTGCCCATTCCCCGAAGGGCGTGAACTCCGCGGGACATCCACGCCGGGATCTGCGGCCACCATGCAGCGCCTCGTACCCTCGTCGGCAATGCGTTCCGCCAAGGCTTTTACTGGCCTACCGCGGTTGCGGACGCCGCCGAAATCATACGCACCTGTGAAGGGTGCCAGTTCTACGCCCGCAAGTCCAACCTACCCGCCCATGCCCTACAGACCATCCCCGTAACATGGCCATTTGCCGTGTGGGGGCCGGACATCGTTGGGCCCCTCGCGGAAGGCGCCGGGGGCTTCACCCACTTGCTGGTCGCAATCGACAAGTTCTCCAAGTGGGTAGAGGTGCGCCCCATCACGAATCTCGGGGTAGAGCAAAGGCGGTAACATTCTTCACCGACATCGTCTACCGCTTTGGAGTGCCGAACTCCATCATCACAGACAATGGGTCCCAATTCACGGGCAGGAAGTTTTTGGAGTTTTGCGACAAGTTCCACATCCGTGTGGATTGGGCGGCTGTGGCACACCCACAGACCAACGGCCAAGTAGAGCGTGCCAATGGCATGATCCTACAGGGCCTCAAGCCCAGAATTTTCGACCAGCTCAACAAATCTAGACGAAAATGGCTCCAAGAGCTACCAGCGGTTGTGTGGAGCCTAAGGACCACCCCGAGCAGAGCCACTGGGTTCACCCCGTTTTTCCTAGTCCATGGCGCGGAGGCCATCCTCCCCACGGACTTAGAATACGGATCGCCCAGGGTTCGAGGCTATGATCGAGGAACCAAGTTGAGAAGTACCTTGGTTCGTGTGTGATGAGTGATTGACCGGATGGTTTGAAGCTTTGTGTGTGTAGTGTTGAGTTGTGTTGTGTTGTGTGTGTTTTATTTTGTGTATTTACCTTATTGTTTATGTGGTGTGTTGTCAATGCACTCGTGAGGAGTGGTTGACAACGTTGTGTGGACTGACTCTTGGCCTAGTATTGCAGGTGTTGGTTGCGGCTTGGTTTGCGTTGGTGCGGGTGAAGAAAGAGGCGCGAAAGGTCTTAGCCTTGCGGGGCCTCCGAGGAGTGGAGAGACAAGTAGGCTTGGTTCGAGGGACCGGTGGCCGACGGGATCAAGTGCGAGCCGCATGGTGCAAGAAGAGCAAGACGAAGTCATGTACATGGAGCCGGTGCATCGGTGGTGGCCAAGTCAAGGAACGAGGCAAGACCGAGTAGACCGTCCGGCGCCGGAGGTGAAAGGCTTGGCGGGCTCGACGCTTGGCGTGGTGAGGCCGGGCCGTGTACGCGGGGTTTGGTGGTTTGGCCACAAAACCATCGGAGGAGGGTTTCTCGGTTTGGGCCTCAAAACCGAGCCCGAGGGCCCGACGTGACGGAGACGGTATCCGGTGCGTCGGGAAGCTTCGAGGCGGGCGACACGCGGCATGATCTAGGTGCTTGCGTCGGGAGGACGTGAAGGCCTGATGGATGCGTGGCCGTCCGATGGTGAACTTCATGTGTTGACCAAAATGCCCCTGTGAGGGCTTGTGTTGTACTCCTAGTGTAGGGGCACTTCGGTCTTTTCCGGAGGGCCTATATATAGGAGGAGGGGGCTGAAATTTCAGCCAACTCTTGGGCTAGAGGCGGCGGTACTCTTTCATTTTGGAGTGCTTTGGGAGAGAGGGAGAGAGAGGGGAGAGTGGCTCTTTGATTGGAGCTTTTTGCCATCTTAGATTTGATTTCTAGGAGTGGCTTGTAATCGTTTGGACAAGATATTCATAGTGATTTCATCCTCTAAATCTTGTGCCAATCTTTCTATTCCCGAATTTCTTTTATTGCTTTTTCGGAGCTCTTTTTGTGCTATTTTCGTGCTTGTTTTCGTGCCTTTGTTCCCGGTGTGATTCCGCGGATTTGAGTGGGTTTCTCCCCGGATTTCTTTGAGGGAAACATGGATAGATGTCTTGTGCATCTTTGTGCTTGATCTTGTGCCCTCAAACGCCGGAAACCACTTCGATTCGTGAGTTTTCGTTCGGTGCTCTAGCTTTTGGTGGTGCTCAAAGGATTCGCGATTCCCGGTGATTTAGGGAGTTAGGAGGCAATATTTTTGGGCTATAGCATCCTTGTGTGACGCTTTTCAAGTACCCAAACCCTTGTCTCTACAGGCTTCAACCGTTTGGGAAATCCGATGATGATTTGGGGGAGTTGACTTTCGGGGTCGGGCGTTTTCGGCTCCGTCCGCACGGCGGACGGTCCGCGAGGGCCGGGCGGACGGTCCGCGTGTACGGTGTTCTTCGCGTGTTCTTCGTGTTCTTCCTCGGCTTTGCTTTCGATCCGATTTGGTTTTGGTTTTTCGTTGCAACCGGTTTGCGGACGGTCCGAGCTTCGGTAGCGGACGGTTCGTGACCCGCGCGGACGGTCCGCCGGTCTTCGCGGACGGTCCGTTTTTCTCGGGTCGGTTCGGTGGTTCGTTCGCTTTAACGGACGGTCCGCGGCTCGGGCGGACGGTCCGCGGCAAGGGTGCGGACGGTCCGCGGGACCCCGCCGGACGGTCCGCACGGCCATCGCGGACGGTCCGCCCCCCGCCCGGCCGGACGGTCCGCGCGAGCCCGGGCTGCTTTGCTCTTTGGTTCGATTCCTCCCTCCTTCATTCGTGCTTCCGCGTGTGTTTCTATGACTCGTTGTTTTGGTGATTGGTGTGTGATTCGTTCCAACGCTTGTGTGTGACCGGGTTTTGACTAGGGTATAGGCCGGGTTCTTTGAGAAGAATTTTTACCGGCTCCTATTCACTCCCCCCTCTCTAGTCGCCATCCGATCCTTCAATTGGTATCGAGCCGGTTGTGGATTCTTTTGGCTCTAACAAGTCTTGAATCCATAGGGTGACTAGAGGAAAGAGGTGCTTTTGCTTGCGACCTTGGTTTGCACGTTTTGAGTCCGACGATTTGGAGTTGTGCCCTTGGAAAACCATAACTTGAGGTACCTTCAGTAAAACGGGCATAACTTTTCGCTCGGTGCTCCGTTTTGGCTCAAATTTTTACAGCGGTTTCGTGACTCCATTTGTAGGTGATCCAAAACGGGGTCTTCAAAAATTCAGAAAAAATCAAGAAGATAATTGAAAAATCCTCATTTATGTCTCTTGCGGCTTTGTCTTGTTTCTTCCGGATTTTCTCTAGGCTTCATTTCACCTTATCTTGAGCTGAAATTTATTGTGCCTCTATCTTTGGTGCTCCTTGTTCAGTGGTAAAATTTTGGGAAAAAGATAAGATCCTTTGCTATTGAACTCGTCGGTAGTTGTTAGAGAATTGAGGCTTTTTGAGCGATTTCTTTGCATCGTTGCTTGTTCCTTGAGCTTGGTTTCGGCTAATCCTAACCGGTACTTTGTTTATGGCACCAAGTTCTTCTCCTTGTGGTTCTTTGAGCAGGAGGAGTATGGAGGTTGAGGCGGAAGCCGAAGTGGAGGAGATGATATCTCTCATCGAGGACTATCGAGATGGTGACATCAAGAAAGGCAAGCTCTACCACAAGCTAGGAGGCATGAACCAAGGTACACTTGCCAAAGCTATCTTGATCCTATGCAATAGGTTGGATGATTGTGAGTGTGATTGTGGAGACTTGCATAGGAGAAACATAGATTTGTGTGATGCCTTGCGTAGGAAGAATGAGAAGATGAAATGCTCTCTTACTAGGTTGAAATGTGGTATGGCTCATTGGAGGTCTTGTGCTTTGAATTCTTGCACTTCTTGTAACACCATGCATGCTAAAAATGATGCTTTGGTTGCTTCCATTGCATGCTTGAAATCTGAAATTAAGGTGTTGAATTTCAAAGCTTCTTTGCCTTGCAAATCATGCGATGCCTTGTGTGCTGAAAATGAGAAATTAAAATATGAAGTTAGTTGGCGCAAAATGCATGTTGAAGCTTTTAGAAGAGCATGCGACAATCTTGATTTTGAGAATGATGAATTGAGATCATCTCTTGCTAACTTGCAATCTGAAATTGACTTGTTGAAATCCAATGCTTCTATGCCTTGCAACTCTTGTGTTGTTTTGAATGATGAGCTTGATATGGCTAGGAGTAAGATTGCTTTGTTAGAGACAAGTGCTTCTTTACCATGTGTTTCTTGTGAGTCTTTGCATGCTGAAATTAATGAATTAAAATTGACTCACACCACATGTGTAGATGATCTTGAGCATGCTAGGGCTGAAATTTGTGATATAAAATCCATGCCTTGTAGCAAGTGTTCTTTGTTGCTGGTTGAGGATGCTTGCCATACTTCTTGCAATGATGATAATGCTTTGCGAGATGTAATTGATGTTGCTTGTTCATGTGATTTTGTTTGCACCTCATGCATTGATTTGGAAAGTGAAGTTTTGGCTTTGACAAAGATGCGCGAGGATATGAGCGCTAAGTTGGTTGAGCATGATGAGATGAGTGCCAACCTTGAGAAAGAAAATGAACTCTTGCGTACCACATATGCTAAATGCATTGAAGAAGAAATCAATAATTTGAGAAATATGACATGTGGTACTTGTGAGCGCCTCAAGTCTCAAAATGAGGTTTTGCGCACAAGGTGCAAGAGTCTTTGTGCCAATGGTTTGGATTCTCACTTTTCTTGTCACTCCGATGTTGATGTTTCTAAATTTGCTTCTTCTAAACCGGAGTCGACTTCTTCTCTTGAGTGTGAGTCTTTGGATGCTAGTAAGTGTGCTAGTGCTTTGGATAGCTCTCCCATAGCTACTCCTAAGCTTGTTGCTTCTTCCGGTGTTGCCCAAGGTGATTTGAATGGAAAGGGTGCCTCCCACATATTTGGAACTCATACTCCCAAGCCGAGGTTCCAATGCACCTTTTGCAAGAAGGATGGGCATACCGTTGAGTTTTGCTTTCGCCGTGTCAAGCACGAGCGACGTGTGCGTGCTAAAGCTTTTAAGAAGCCACGTAGCCTTGTCTCATGGCACGTGTGATTCTAATGTGGGCACCAAGTTGGATGTTGGGGTTGATGCTTCATGCTCTAAGTCCCAAGGGACTTCCCACTTACAAGAGAATGGTGATTCATCCACTCGGACCGTGCCTCTCGATAGGCCCTTGTACCATTGCTCTCACTGTGGGAAGGATGGGCATCAAGAGAGTTTTGCTACCGCCGGGCAAGGAGAATACGGCGAGGAGGTGCCTCTAGGCCTTTGGTTGTTCATAGCCTTTCTCATGGCATGAACACTTGTGAGCCTAAGAAGGCGCGATTTGTGGATGGGTCTTATGACACTCTTTCTAGTGAGTTAGGCCATGCTCGTGGACATGCTTCTAGTGTTTCTTGTGTTGGTCCGCGACATGCTTCCCGTGGTGCTTGTGTTGGTTCTTCTCCTACGACCCCGAAGGATCTTTGCCTTTTTGCTTGTGGTAGCACTCGACTTTCCTCGCGAGTGACTTCTTTGAGGCATGGTTCCAAGGGTGTTCGAAAGACTTTTCATTCCAACCGGCATTTGCATCATGCTAACCCACATGATAGGTTGTGTGCACCACTTACCCTTGTGACCAAATCTTGGATTCCCAAGTACGTGCTTGCTAACCCTTTGGGATCCAAGGCTCGGTCTTTCTCGTCTCCTTGCGTGTAGGTTTGGAGACGCGGTTGGAGAACATGAGCTCAATGGAGACATGATGGTTCTCCACACCGTTTTGGATGGCTCTTGAAAGCCTTTGTACACATGTATAGTGAGTTTTCTTTTCCCCTTGTCCTCCCTTGTATATACTTGTGTCTTGCTTGTGTGAAAACCATGGTAGGCTAGCCACCTTATTCATGATAGCTTTGTGATCTTGAATATCTATATTGCTATCTTTGTATGATTTTATGGTGGATGTTATTTATGAACATCATGTCATGCTTTATGGTTGATTGCTCGGATATGTCATGTTGTTCATTCATATCATGTTTGTCTAGCTCAATGGTACCTTTCTTGTTAGCATGTTTATCCCCCATATCTATCTTGTCATTCTAGCTTTGTAATATATGTTGGTGGGTGATCCATGTGATCTTGTATCATGCCTTTGTTTAGTTCTTGTATATTGTTTGGCATGTTACTCTTTGGTATCATTTTGGTTTATTGTTGTACCTTGTTGACATACTTGCTTGCCCATGCTTATTCATATTTGTGGAATCATGTTACAATGCTCTATTTATGTTAATTGATATTATCAATGCTTTGTGTAGCATGTTGTGAGCTTTCCTTGGAGTTTTGGGCTTGTCTTGTCTTCGAGTTGTGTTGTTGTTCCTCTTTTCGGTTGGTTTTAGAGTTTTTCCTTGCTCTTCCTTTTCCTAGTTTTTGCTTTGTTAGCTGCCCTTGGTTGAGGGGGAGCTTGGCTTCTTTTGATAGGGAATTTGATTCCAAGAAGGGTTGTGGCTTTTCGGGCGGTCTTTGTGATCCTTAAATTGGTATTCCTTCTATGGTATTCAATTGGGATCTTTGCGGTTTTGCAATTGGTACTTTTTCTATGGTACTCAATTGGGACCTTTGGTGGCTCTTCTCTCGCTTGGAGCGATTCTTGGTTGATGTGTTCCCTTGTGAGCTTTATTGGTGTTAAGTCAAGTTCCTTGTCTCCCTATGCATTCTCGCATTGCATTTGTATCATATATCATGATGTATAGACTTTGGTAGGTTTGACATTTGTGTCTCGCATTTTGTCATATATCATGTTCCTTTTGATGTACATATCTACCTATGTTGCATGTGTATCATATTGCATTTTAGGATGATGAGCTTCTTCCATATGCCTCATTTGAGTTTCTTTGGCTACTTGTGAGATATTGGTCATGTGTGTGGAGAAATAGCTATGTGAGGCTATGCTCTTGGAATATTTGAGATATATGTGTTGTGAGATAGCCTTTGAATCAAATGCTAATCTTGACTAAATTTGATGAAATGTGCTCCACTCATGTGTAGTAGTATATCCATGTCACTTTTTGGTCTAAATATGCCTTTCATGCTTAGATTGTGCTTGGATGTCTCTTTCTTGCATTTGGGCCAAAGGCCGATATCATTGTGAATGTTTAGCCTATGTTGCATTCATGGAGGAGCATAAGCTTCTTTTTGCCGCAAAGGCACTTCATGTACCATGAAATGATTTAATCTTGAAAAGAAGTGTGTATGCTTGAAAAATACTCTCTCCATCATGTTTATGCTTAAAATGTCTTATCTTTCACATATGGGTGCAAAACATGTTGCATGATGTTCACCGGTGGAGAAGTCTCCCGAAGTGGACACATGGCTCATGAGCTTTAACATGACATGCTTTGCTTTATGGGTGTTTGCAATGATCTTTTGTTGAGAATTGGATATCCTTGTATGATCTTTGAATGGTATGCATGTTTGTGGCTCAAGTGTGACATGGATAGGCCTTTACATTTGAAGTGAGCCATCTTTTGATATAATTATTCAAATCTGAAAATTTGCTTTGTCACATGCCTATATTTCCATATATTACTTGTGGCAATGCTTTGACTTTGTTATGATCCATATATGTGCTTTTTGTCTCATTTCTAGCCTTTGTCACTAAATTTGGCCTATTTGAGAAGCTCATGTAGATGTTTATATGCTTTGTTTTGCATTTCTGCATTTTCACCTTGCTTCATACATTGTCAACAAGGGGGAGAAGAGGTGAGCTTAATGAAAAATTCAGAAAACTGCATTTAAAATTTGGGAGTTTGCTCCACTTGTTCGGGGGGGAGCTTGCATTTGTGTAGGGGGAGCTTTGGTGTGTCTCCTTTGTTTGCCTGAGTTGTGCTTTGGTGGTTGCTTTTTTGCTCTATCACGTGTGTTTAGGGTGAGCTTTGTATGCTCTTTGTCCCTAGTGCATGTGTTTAGGGGGAGCTTGTGAGCTTGGTGTGCTCTTTTCTCTATCTCATGAGTTTAGGGTGAGCTTTGTATGCTCTTTGGTCCTAGTTCATGTGTTTAGGGGGAGCTTGTGATTTTTGTGCTCTTGTGCCGGTGGTGTTGAGCCCCTTTGCCTCTTCTTGAGGAGCCGGCGGTTGACTTATGTTTTCGATTATCACATGATTGGTGTTGAGCCCTTTGTGCCTCTTCTTGAGGGATCGTGTGATTTCGCTTGTCCATGATCGGTGTTGAGCCCTTTGTGCCTCTTCTTGAGGGATCATGCATTCTTGTCTCGGTTGTGTCGAGCCGTTGCCCATGTCTTTGGGGACGGAGACATTGAGTTGGCCTTTGTGGTTTCTCTCATGCCAAGTGACCTTGTTCTTTGCTCTTGTGTGGTTTCTTTCACTTGGATGAGGTGTTCGGTCTTTGCCCTCTCAAACCATTTCTTTGTGCCCACTTGTTGTCAATCCGCTCCTCAAGGGGGAGAAATTTGGAAAATCAAGTTGATATGAACCTTGATTTGATGGTGATGAGCGGTTGACAAGTGTTTTGGTAAGAGGTTTATGGCACTTTGTGTTGAGCATTTTGGTTTGATGGCTTTTAGGGATTGCATGTTGGTAGTGTGTCTCTTCGATTGCGCTTAGCCTTGTGCTTGCTTTGGTTTCGAGAGGAATTTGTCGGAGCATGTTTTTATCCCTTCTCACTTCAAGTGGCCTTTTGTTTGCTTTTTATTGGCTTTGTGGCGCTTGAATGAGTTCTTGTTTGCTTTTTGACCTTCTTTTGTCAATGCACTCATCAAGGGGGAGATTGAGGAACCAAGTTGAGAAGTACCTTGGTTCGTGTGTGATGAGTGATTGACCGGATGGTTTGAAGCTTTGTGTGTGTAGTGTTGAGTTGTGTTGTGTTGTGTGTGTTTTATTTTGTGTATTTACCTTATTGTTTATGTGGTGTGTTGTCAATGCACTCGTGAGGAGTGGTTGACAACGTTGTGTGGACCGACTCTTGGCCTAGTATTGCGGGTGTTGGTTGCGGCTTGGTTTGCGTTGGTGCGAGGTGAAGAACAGAGCGCGAAAGGTCTTAGCCTTGCGGGGCCTCCGAGGAGTGGAGAGACAAGTAGGCTTGGTTCGAGGGACCCGGTGGCCGACGGGATCAAGTGCGAGCCGCATGGTGCAAGAAGAGCAAGACGAAGTCATGTACATGGAGCCGGTGCATCGGTGGTGGCCAAGTCAAGGAACGAGGCAAGACCGAGTAGACCGTCCGGCGCCGGAGGTGAAAGGCTTGGCGGGCTCGACGCTTGGCGTGGTGAGGCCGGGCCGTGTACGCGGGGTTTGGTGGTTTGGCCACAAAACCATCGGAGGAGGGTTTCTCGGTTTGGGCCTCAAAACCGAGCCCGAGGGCCCGACGTGACGGAGAAGGTATCCGGTGCGTCGGGAAGCTTCGAGGCGGGCGACACGCGGCATGATCTAGGTGCTTGCGTCGGGAGGACGTGAAGGCCTGATGGATGCGTGGCCGTCCGATGGTGAACTTCATGTGTTGACCAAAATGCCCCTGTGAGGGCTTGTGTTGTACTCCTAGTGTAGGGGCACTTCGGTCTTTTCCGGAGGGCCTATATATAGGAGGAGGGGGCTGAAATTTCAGCTAACTCTTGGGCTAGAGGCGGCGGTACTCTTTCATTTTGGAGTGCTTTGGGAGAGAGGGAGAGAGGAGAGAGTGGCTCTTTGATTGGAGCTTTTTGCCATCTTAGATTTGATTTCTAGGAGTGGCTTGTAATCGTTTGGACAAGATATTCATAGTGATTTCATCCTCTAAATCTTGTGCCAATCTTTCTATTCCCGAATTTCTTTTATTGCTTTTTCGGAGCTCTTTTTGTGCTATTTTCGTGCTTGTTTTCGTGCCTTTGTTCCCGGTGTGATTCCGCGGATTTGAGTGGGTTTCTCCCCGGATTTCTTTGAGGGAAACATGGATAGATGTCTTGTGCATCTTTGTGCTTGATCTTGTGCCCTCAAACGCCGGAAACCACTTCGATTCGTGAGTTTTCGTTCGGTGCTCTAGCTTTTGGTGGTGCTCAAAGGATTCGCGATTCCCGGTGATTTAGGGAGTTAGGAGGCAATATTTTTGGGCTATAGCATCCTTGTGTGACGCTTTTCAAGTACCCAAACCCTTGTCTCTACAGCTTCAACCGTTTGGGAAATCCGATGATGATTTGGGGGAGTTGACTTTCGGGGTCGGGCGTTTTCAGCTCTGTCCGCACCTGGCGGACGGTCCGCGAGGGCCAGGCGGACGGTCCGCGTGTACAGTGTTCTTCGCGTGTTCTTCGTGTTCTTCCTCGGCTTTGCTTTCGATCCGATTTGGTTTTGGTTTTTCGTTGCAGCCGGTTTGCGGACGGTCCGAGCTTCAGTAGCGGACGGTCCGTGACCCGCGCGGACGGTCCGCCCGGTCTTCGCGGACGGTCCGTTTTTCTCGGGTCGGTTCTGGTGGTTCTGTTCGCTTTAACGGACGGTCCGCGGCTCGGGCGGACGGTCCGCGGCAAGGGTGCGGACGGTCCGCGGGACCCCGCCGGACGGTCCGCACGGCCATCGCGGACGGTCCGCCCCGCCTGGGCCGGACGGTCCGCCGTAGCCTCGGTCGCTTTGCTCTTTGGTTCGATTCCTCCCTCCTTCATTCGTGCTTCCGCGTGTGTTTCTAGGACTCGTTGTTTTGGTGTTTGGTGTGTGATTCGTTTCAACGCTTGTGTGTGACCGAGTTTTGACTAGGGTATAGGCCGGGTTCTTTGAGAAGAATTTTTACCGGCTCCTATTCACTCCCCCCCCTCTCTAGTCGCCATCCGATCCTTCAATGACGAGGACGCCAACCGGCCGAGCCCGCGAGGACTCGCCGGATCGCCGGACGAGGCACGCCTCGTGGCCTTAATGCATTCCGTAAGGTATCAACGGTCCCTAAGAGGCTACCAAGCACGCAAGGTACGTCGACGGGACTTCGGTGAAGGGGATTTGGTCCTAAGGCTACGCCAAGACAACCGAGGGCGCCACAAGCCGGCGTCGCCCCCATGGGAGGGACCCTACATCGTGGTGAAGGTACTCAAGCCCGGCACGTACAAGCTGGCCAACGAGGACGGTGAAGAGCTCACCAACGCTTGGAACATCCAACAGCTACGTCGCTTCTACCCCTAGCTAGGATTTCCAAGTACCTTTTATTGTATAAACCACATGACCAACGCCCCAGTTGGTAACAACTATGTAAATGCTTCAAGTTTAATAAAAAGGGCAACTTGGCTTTCCCTGAAACCCAAGTTACCCTCGGGGGCTACTGCGGGGGGCACCCCCCCAAAATGGTCCCATTTTTCGCGCAAAAACGAAACAACTCACGCGCGCTAAGTTTGTTTTCTACTTCAACTACGAGCAACGATTCGAACAAGGGGCGCAGCGGCCCAGCGGAAGGAGCGTGCGAGCCGAGATAGCCTACGCCGCGTGGATATGGCCCTTCTCTCTCGCCTCCAACCCAGCGAGGCCCCCCGCGAAAATCGAACTCCCCTAACTAGAATCTACTCAGGAAGAAGGAGAAACAAAAAGCGTGATAAACAAATGACTTCATTTCAGCAAATGTTTACAACAAAAAACAACTTGTTCATTTACAAAGGCCACGAGGCCAGAATACTGATACACATAAAAATGGGCCTAGTGCCCACCGTCTTCGAGCGGGGAGGGGCGGCGGCGTCACCGCCGTCCGGAAGAGGAATTCTTCGAAGGCTTCGGGCCGAGCGACCCGGCGGCGTCGGCCGGCGAGCGCGTCCACACGCTCCATCGCCACCTCGTCCTCGACACCCTCGGGGACGACGTAGCCCCCCCCTGCGCGCCTCGAAGTTGACCTCGTAGTGGGATCGTACCACTCCGAGGGCCTTCTAGACGCCCCGGACGCAAGTGCTCGGCGCATCCGCTCGGTGACGTGGGCCGCCAAGGGCGCGCGGCGGCCGGCCGCCGAGCCGCCCGCCCGTGCTTCGCCCTCCTCCACGGCTTGGCAGGTCTCGAGAGCCGCACCACGCAGCCCTCCCCGCAACTCCTGCTCGGAGGAGTTGTAGGAATCCCCGCAGCCGCCTCGGCCCGCTCACTGCGTGCCCCAGAGCGGTGCGCAAGCCTGGAGTCACCAAGACAAGAGAGAAATCAGAAAAGGGAGCGCGAATTCCCAAACGAAAAACCAACCAAACAAAAGCCAAGCAGCAGCTCACCTTCGACTTGCTTCCTCTCCGCCTCGAAGTCGCGGCGCACGGCCTCGACCGCCGCCCTCGAGGCGCTTGACGGTCTCACCTTGCTTCCGGAGGGCCGCCCTCATTGTTTGCATTTGTGATGCCGAGCACAATGAGCTCGCCCTCGGCCTTGGAGAACGCGGTGTTCCGCTCCTCCCGCCGACTTCGCGCCGCCTCACGCGCGACGCGCTCCTCGCTCCGCCGACGACGGGCGTCGACGAGGGCGGCTTGCTCCCGCCGGAGCCGCCCCTCGGCCCCTTGGCGGGCGGTGTGCTCCCCGCCGAAGCCGCTCCTCGGCCGACGGCGAGCGCCGCAACCTTGGCGTCGAGGGCAGCCTTCAAATCGTCGGCCTCCTTGGCCCGTCGCTCCGCCCCCGCGCGCCCGCTCCTCGCCCGCGCGCGCCGCGCTTGCGCCCCCTCGAGCGACGAGCGGAGCCCCCGGTTCTCGCCGCGGACGTTGGCCACCTCCGCCTCCCAATTGGTTGCCGCCGTCCGCATCTTCTCCAAGTCCGAGCGCGCCGCGCACCGCACCTCATCACGATCGATGAGGGCCGTGCGGACCCGCTCGAGGCTCGAGCGGCGCGCCGGGTCCCCGCCGAGCTCTCGGGGAGTTCGTCGCGCCGTGCCATGGCCCGCACGCCGCCCACCGTCCGGGGTCCCGAGGGCGTCGCAAGCGCGTCGAAAGCGCTGCACCGCTCCCGGAGCTGGTGGACCTCGGCGTTCACCCGGTCGAAGGCGTCGTACTTGTCGTGAGCGCGGCGCTCGAGCTCCCCGGCACCCACAAATCAAAACCCGTAAGCTCTACGACACGAAGGCAAAGACACAAAAACGAGAGATAGAAGAAAACGAGCAACCACGCCCTACCTGGAAGACGCGCCATGCAGGGCCGCCATGGACCCGCAACGCCTCGTTCAGCGCGCGGCTTGAGCGTGGCGCCGTGGCTCCGGAGCTCTCCCCGAGCTCCCCGCTCCCCCCGGCGTCGGCAAACGCAGGGGGGATCGCCGCCGACCCCCTCCACCGGGCGGAGTGGCCGCGCGCGGGAGGACGAGGCCTCGGTGCCGTGTCCTCGGCCCCCCGCCACCATATGACCCTCGTGCCGCCTCACGAGGGCCCCCTCTCCGGGGCTCCGGGGGAGCGTGTGGGGAAGCTAGCCCACCGATCCCACCCGGCGGCGGGGAGTCGTCATCCGGGACCTCCACCACCTCCGCCCGGGAACCGCCGGCGGCGCCGCCCTTGCGCCGCCTCCGCCGGCGCCTCCACTTGCGCCTCCGTGGCCGCGAGCGCATGACGCGACGCCGCGGCCACCACCTCCGGCCGTGCCGCCGCGACCACGGGCGCCGCCGCGGGTTGCACCCGCTCCGCCTCCTCTCGCAGCCGGCACCACGGACCGCGCCTCCGTAGCGGCGCCCTCCGCGGGTCGCGCCTCCACCACCCGGCCGCCGCCGCGGCCCGCGTCCCCACAATGGCCGCGCTAGCCGCTCCTCGGCGACCCCCGGCCGCGCCGCGGCGGCGGTCGATCCGCCGGCCGAGGCCTCGAAGCCTCGGCCGGGCTTTGCGAGCTCTCGCCCGCCGCCGTGCTTGCCCCCGCCCGCGACGCCCTCGACGAGCGCCGCCGGGTGGGGATGGATGCGTCCGCCCTCAGCACCTTGGCCGGTGCGAGGGGAGGCACAGTTGGCACCACCCTGTGCAAGCGCAAACAAAGAGTTAGAATGCCTGGTCGACACAAAACCAAGCCAAGCGAAAAGCGAGCCCCTTACCTCGAAGAGGAAAAGGCGCGTTTCCTTTTCCTCGTGGCCTCAGCGGACGAGGCCGGCGCGGCCGGCGCGCGCCGCCGCCGCGCCCCCTAGTGACGCCACCGCGCGCGCGGGCCCCGCCCCGCGCGCGGTACGCTCACCCCGCGCGCGGGCACGCTTGCCGCGCGCGCAGCGCACTTGCCGTCCCGCGCCTCCCGCGGCGCGCGCCGCCCTCCGAGGACCGAGGAGCGTCCCGGTGGTCGGTGGATGACCGCTCCTTAGTGATGAGTGATTGACAACGGGTGTTGGACCGACTCTTGGCTTAGTGCGCGGAGTGTAGGCCGCGGCCTAGTTCGTGTTGTTGCGGTGAAGAACGGGCGCGAAAGGTCTTCGGCCTTGAGGGGCCTCCGGGAGATGGAGAGACAAGTAGGCTCGGTTCGAGGGACCCGGTGGACGACGGGGACCGGGTGCGGGCCACATGGTGGCGACACAAGCAAGACGAAGTCATGGACAAGTGAGCCGGTGCACGGTGGCGGTCAAGTCAAGTGGTTTGGCGGGAGGCCGGACCGGGCACGCGGGGTTTGGTGGTTTGCCCACAAAACCATCGGCGGACGGTTTCTTGGTTTGGGCCTCAAAACCAAGTCCGAGGGCCCAACACGACGGAGACGGGATCCGGGCGTGTCGGGAAGCTTCGAAGCGGAGGACACGCGGCGGGATCGCATGGCTTGCGTCGGGAGGACGCGGGGGTGCGGCAAAGGCGTGGCCGTCCGATGGCAAGACCCACAAACATTACCAAAATGCCCCTACGTGGGTTGTATCGCCGTAGTGTAGTTAGGGGTAGTCGAGTTATTTACCACTCCGGCGGGACCCGATATATAAGCCTGGAGTGTGTGTTGATGGGGCTCTCTCTCCGTGACTTAGGGTTTCATTTCCCCCCTTCTCTTTCTCATTTTCGTAGCTATTTTCCTTCCTATTTTCTCTAGGCTAGCATGAGAGCTTCATGAGAGATTTGTTGAGAGGGATGGATGCTAGGGCGGCATGCTAGACCTTGTGAATCTTTCCCGGTTTGTATAGAAGATTCGGGGTTGTTTTTCGTGCCTTTTTGTGCTTATTTTCGTGCATTTGTTCTCGGTGTGATTCCGCGGATTTGAGTGAGTTTCTTCCCGGATTTCTTTGAGGGAAACATGGATAGATGCCTTGTGCATCTTTGTGCTTGATCTTGTGCCCTCAAACGCCGGAAATCACTTCGATTCGTGAGTTTTCGTTCGGTGCTCTAGTTTTTGGAGGTGCTCAAAGGATTCGCGATTCCCGGTGATTTAGGGAGTTAGGAGGCAAGATTTTTGGGCTATAGCATCCTTGTGTGACGCTTTTTCAAGTCCCCAAACACTTGTCTCTACAGCTTCAACCGTTTGGGAAATCCGATGATGATTTGGGGGAGTTGACTTTCGGGGTCGGGCTATTTTCTGTTCTGTCCGCACCTGGCGGACGGTCCGCGAGGACCAGGCGGACGGTCCGCGCGGCTCCGGCTCATCCCGTGTTCTTCGTGTTCTTGCTCGTCCTTTGTTTCGATCCGTTGTGATTTTGATTTTTGGTTGGACGAAGTTTCGGACGGTCCGCGGTGTCGGGCGGACGGTCCGCGGGTGCTAGGCGGACGGCTCCGCGTGCTCCCCGCGGACGGTCCGTGGCACGGGGGTGTCTTTGGGTCGTTCGTGTAAATTAACGGACGGTCCGCGGCTAAGGCCGGACGGTCCACGGCCCGAGTGCGGACGGGGCCCGCGATACCCGGCCGGACGGTCCGCGCGGCTCTTGCGGACGGTCCGCCCCTCCTGCGCGGACGGTCCGCCAGAGCCTGTGTGCTTTGCTTATTGGTTCGTTTCCTTCCTCCCTTTCTAGTGCTTCCGCGTGTGCTTTGAGGAATCGTTCCTAAGGCTAGAGGTTGATCCATAACCTCGTGGTCTTGGCGATTGGTGCGTGATTCGATCCATCGCTTGTGTGTGACCGGGATTTGAGTAGGACATAGGCCGGGTTCTTTGGGAAGAATTTTTACCGGCTCCTATTCACTCCCCCCTCTCTAGTCGCCATCTGATCCTTCAATTGGTATCAGAGCTTGGTGCCGGATTCTTTGCGACTTTGACAAGTCTCGAATCCTAAGATGGCGTACGTTGAGCGGGGCGGTCCGCCGCACTTCGATGGTAAGGGTTACCACAAGTGGGCGGCTCGTATGATGATTTTTCTTCGAGGAAAGCCGTTGGAGTTTATTGTGCTTGACAAGACATATGCTATTTCGGTCAACATCCATACTCTTATGGTGACCGATGCCGATGCCAAGGCCAAGTATGAGGCTAATGCAAAAGCCGTTGATCACTTGTGCCGAGCTTGTGTGATCCGTAGTTTGAGCGTGTTCGCCATTTGAATCTTGCTTGGCAAATTTGGGATAAGTTGTTGGTTGCTCACGGTGGTGATAACCATGTGAAGGCTCGCCTCTTTGTCTCTTACCGGATGCAATATGAGAATTTCACTCCACTTCCCGGTGAGGACATTGATGCGATGTTTCAGAGGTTCACCGCCATCGTGAACAACATGAAGGCTAATGTTGAGGATTTTCCGTATTCCGAGCATGATCGAGGCTTTGAAGCTCTTGCATGTCTTGGACCCAAATGTTTGGGGTGCTAAGGTTGAGGCCATCAAGGAGTCCGGGAACTATTTGACTATTGAGTTGGATGACCTCTTTTCTAAGCTCAAGTCGGCCGAGGTTGACGGGAAGATGCTATCCAAGCATGAGGGCTCGACCGACCATAGTCTTGCTCTTGTGGGAGGATCAAAGGGCAAATCTAACCCTTCCCGTCGACAGCTTTTCTTTGTCCTCTCTTATGTCCATTCCAGATGAGGAGTTTGATGTGTTGGGCGAGGAGGAGCTGGCCTTGCTCTCAAGAAGGTTTGAACGACTACACGAGAGTCGGAGGAACGCAAGGCGGAGCTCAGGGACGTGCTACAAGTGTGGCAAGCGTGGCCACTTCATCGCCGAGTGCCCGGATGCGAGAGGAGAACAAGTACAAGGTGAACGAGTACAAGGCGCACCCGAGGCGTGAAGACAAGTACTCCTCCAAGGGCAAGCACTTCAACAAGTCCAAGAACAAGGACAAGGACAAGCGGCGACCGAGCAAGAGCACCTACAAGAAGAACAAGGCAAGAGCGATGGTGGCCGGTGCGAGCGACGTCGACTCAAGTTCAAGCGAGGAGTAGTCAAGCTCAAGCGGCGAAGATGAAGACGCCGGGAGGCGCGGTGGCAAGAAGAGTGCAAGCCGGAACCTCGGCGGGGGGCCGAGCCGTGTGGCGCTTGAGGGCTTTTGTGGCATGGCCCATAGCTCGAGCAAGAAGAAGAGTGTGAAGGAGGACGGCGACTCCGACTCGGAGGATGAGGTAAACCGTGATCCCGACTCTTTGCTTGCCGAGATTGCTAGGTTGAATGGTTTGCTTGATAACCGTGATAGTGTGCCGAGAGATGCCAAAAAGATGAGGAAAGATCTTAGGGCTCGACTTGAGAATGCTAGTGAGAAAGTAGGAGAGTTAGAGTCAAAATTTCTTGAATTGAAACTTGAGAATGACTCTTTGAAACTTGCTCCTACTTCTCCCGATGATGTTGAATGTGTTGAATGTGATGCTTGGTTGAATGAGATTAAACTCGCTTAATGAGAAGAATGCTTCTATTTTGGCTCAACTAGATGCTCTTAGGATCGAACACGATGAGCTTAAGGCTAGACCTACTTTGCTTGGTGCTTGCAAGTCATGTCCTACTATGCATGCTAAGCTTGTCGATGCTCGTTCTACTATTAGTTCTTTGGAAGCATCTTTGAAATCTCCCGTTGCAAATGCATGTTCTAGCCGTGATGAAGTCACTTTGCGTAATCTTGAACTTACTTCCCGTTTGGATGTCATTTATGAGGAAAATGATTATTTGAGGAAGGTGTTGGGTTGGTTGTCCGGGCGGGAACCTCGGTTGAAAATTATGATTGAGGAGTTCAAGAGGGCCGATGGTCGTGGTTTGGGGTTTGAGAAGTTGGGTGAGAAAGTGGGAGAGAACAAACGGGGAGAGTGTGTACGAGAAGTTTGAAGGACCGATACGGCGAACCAGAGAGGGGGGGAGTGAATGGGAG